>NC_051169.1:31365797-32611533 GCF_013339725.1 Rhipicephalus microplus
CGGTAAGTCAGTGGTTTCCATTCTTGGCTGCCGACCAGAGGTTGCCTGTTCGATCCTGGCCCCAGTGGTAGCACCTGAGTGGAGACTAAATGGTACAGGCAGGTACTGTGCGATGTCATCACACACCGTAAAACAACAGCTGTTCAGAATTTCCGGAGAGCTCCACTATATTGTGGCCCTCGTAATCATATCGTCGTTTGGCACTTAAACTCCAGATATTATTATTATTATTATTATTATTATTATTATTATTATTATTATTATTATTATTATTATTATATTATTATTATTATTATTATTATTATTTATTATTATTATTATTATTTATTATATGCCTCGTCTATTATAACGCGTGCATGGACCGTTGGCATTGGTGGCGTCAATATGTACGATGAAAAAAGAACATCGTTGCATCACGATACGACGTCATCCTGACACCCCAGATCACCAGACTTTGTGATGTCATCCAACGTCATCGTCGACTGGTGGTGGTTCGATCACAGAGGCAGCAGAAAAACACGTTAGGTGCAGGAATCTTTCGTCGGCCGTGGACCAGAATACCAGAACTCCTACCAATCATGTGAACAAGGATTGCGAACAATCCTCTCTTACTGTCGTGTAACTTGTGGACGTTTTCTGACACTCTCATGCTTTAACGAAACGCAACGATGCAAAATTTCGAGGAGTTCATTCTGTATGTTACCTGGTTGCCTTTCCGTTTGTTTCTTGCGTTTTTAGCTTGCCCGATCACGTGGCGTTGCCCTGTTTTAGCGGAAATGAACGGTCTTTTCCGCAAATAAAGTTTTGGTCTTCTTCCAAGTGCTAGCATACGTTTTACGAGTGCAGAATTTTTGTATGGGTGCTTAGCAGCATTATCTCTCCAGGAACAGTGAAACGTTTGTCGACATTATTACGATTAATTTATCCGGTATAATGCGCCCAGTGCCGCTTGTCATTCAAGGTAACTTAATTACGATAGCTGTTCACGCAATATGCTCCCACAGGAATAACAGTTCGTGCAAAGTTAGCAAGCTGCGGACGACTAATAAAACAATCATCCGCAGTTTCACTTGCGATGCCAAGTGTATTTGGAGGAGTGCAGTTCCGTAGTGCCGGTATAGCGAGATGTTATCAGCGTGACTTGAAAAAATTGTACCCTCCGGAATAGCCAGAAAAACGCTTAGCCGCATATGGCCCAGTGCGCAGTGCCTACCACAGCAGAAGCGAGATTTTTTTTTTCGCGAGTTGTCAGGATGAAAATTTTGCGCCTTTGACCGCGGAAAGCACTTACAAATTATGGTAATCTAGGTTGTATCAACTCGTGTTTCGGAAACCACATGTGCTTGTCAAGTTAGCTAGCTGAAATAGCACGTTTTAAAGCCACGATACTGCCCCCCTCCCCCTACGCACAAAAGCATGTGTAAAGCATTGAAAGCAGAAAGTGATTTGATAACGTGTCTTGGTGGTGGTTATTCTTTCGAAATGGGGAAGTGCGTTTTAAAACACGAGCGTATACCATTAGATTCCAATACTCTTGTTTTTTTGTTGCATATTTTTTTCTGCCTACACCACTCGCTCCTCTGACAAGCAAAAAAGGATCAATGTACATACACATATCGGTCCAAAAAGAAATATTTTGTGAAACGTAATTCATAGGAGACTGTTTTTCTTCCTGGTCCTTCAGGTCGAGCATAAGCTCCCGAATTTCCGAATATCCTGCAAAGTTCACGTAAATAATGAAAGCGTAACAATATCAATGCTTTTGTACCAGGTTGTAGTAGACAGACATGTCGTCGAAGCTTGAGGTAACTAAACATATGGCACAAATAACTGTATAAACTATTAGGGAAAATGGAGTGAAAGAGTTCGTGAAAAAAAAGAAAAAATTGGCCCCGTATCTGCATGTAATCTGCAAATGTTATCTAAAGACAACAGTCTTGCGTGTGGCGAGGGTGAACAATAACATTCATTTGATGTTCTGCGCAAGAAAAATCGGTGAATGGTATTCCGGAGGCGCTGCGTTAGAGTGCATCGAGCGTGCAGCGGAGGCGAACGAGCGCATCAAGTCACGTCACACGTGAGACATGAGCGCCATCTGGCAGTTTTATTTAGAAAACACAGTGCGTGGCCCTGAGACGGGCGCGCACGCCCGTCTCAGAGGTGATAAGGTGTAGAACGCAAGGCGACGGGTAGGTGCCTTTGCCGGGTAGGTGTCTTTGTAAAGCGTTGGAAACACTCGCTTCTTCGTGCGAGCATTGCATGGTCAGCGCAGCGTGATAAGCGCTACGGTCCTTAGAATTACTTTTTTATGCCTTTTCTAGTAAAAGACGAACATGCAGAATATATACGTGTTGTTAAGGTGCCTCCAATATGCGCAATAATTGCTTTTTAATTGACAATCGCACACGTATGAACGCTGATTCTTGAGCAACATTGGTGGGCGCTGCGGATGGGGTCGGCCATTTGGGGTATCGGCTGGTGCTGTTTAGAGTACCCGGTTCAGGGTAACGGTGGACAAACAGACAAATGTACAGACAGACATACAGACAGACAGACCAAAGTTTTTGCGTCGAAGGTCCCCAAGAAAGACTATTGCCTTTAATAAAAGCAGATGGCTTTCACATAAACACGGGAATCTGTGAGGGCGACAGGTGAAGCTTATCTGAACTACGCGCTTCTTCAACATAGGCTTTGATATCCACTTTGACAACGCCATAAAACTTAACGTTAACCCAAAGAACACTCCCAGTGACACGAATGTCACCGGGACATTCGTGTCACTGGGAGTCTTTCTATCTCATCTGGATAGAAAGTTCTTAGTCTCAGTAAGGCACTCACCTCTGCGCATGGTGCCTCTTATCTTTCAAGGTGCAACTGAAGAGCATGCCTGGACAGTCGGTTTTAATTGTTCATACCAAAAAAGGTAAAACTGTCATAGCTTCCACAAAAATAAAGTTTATTAAACATAATCATCTTGCTTGCAGGCAAGCAGGCTAGAAATTGGGAAGCTGGGTGACTCTAAAGACTATAGGTTGCTCTGAGGTCACTTCTTAGCCTTAGCTATGTGTCACAGGTTCTTTGTACATTGATTCCACGTCATTGCAAGGACTTAACTTTAGGGTGTTCCTACGTTGAGTCTCAGCGCAGAGGTCACGGATGTCCAAACTTCAAGAGATAGAACGTCTCGCTATAACCAAGTGTTTGCGCCGGTCTACGGCACGTCATCATTGGCGTAGTCCTTCCATCACTCAGGGGTCTCCTCGCAGCTACCATTTTCTATTTCATTCCCTTCCAGTCAGTCGTTGTACGTACTCATAGTCTTTCGCTCATCGCCGTCACTTTGCAGCCATTTGTTGTGCTAGCAGTCGGCTCCTTCATTTTTCGTTCACCAGTGGTGGGCACGGAGATATGTCAAGTTTCTGTGGCATGTACCTTTGAGATGATAGCTTCCTGCTCACAATGCCGCACACAAGCATTACAACTAGCTTTAAGAGCTTTGGCGCCAAAGAAAAAAAAAGACAAAAAAGTTAAGATAATGGTAACCACTCTTGCCCATAGATTTTATTAAATGCCAAGTGCGCTTGCCACCTGCAAATAATAAAAAGTGAAAACGTCAGTTTGACCACATCTGCTGCACATTTTTTCAGTTACATGAGGTTGCGCGGTGTTATATGTGTATACTCATAACGACGATGGCGAAAGTAAGAGTCACACTTTTCCAGGGTTAACTGTGAAGGAGATACGAACACACAAAAGGTTGTGTCTCCCTGTGAAACATGAGAGCATTCGCATCAAATTGCATAGGTTCTGCAGTGTTTTGAGAGTCACCGTGGAGTCCTAAGTGTTCTTTCACATGTTGCTGTGGTCTCGGAAAGTGGCTCAAACCCGCGAGAAAAATTGGCCTTAGAGAAGTTCGTAAACATTTTTGTCCGCATGTAGCGCAATCAGCCACACATGGTTTCTGACCATCGCTGTGCTTGCACATAGTACACGCAGAATGAATGATTTTTATTTTTTTTTACTAAAGAATCTCGAAGGAAACAAAAAGTTCCAGTTTTGAATTTTTGACATCGTGATAGCGTCGCGTGTTTCGTGAAAACGAGTGTTCTCTCCCCATAGCGTTATATTTTTTTTGCCACCACGTGCTTTAGCATGTTGGCACGTGCGCTTGCTGGGACACGAGAAAGAAAGAAAGAAGACGTGCACGCTCTGTTGAGACCACCCTGTTTTCGTCACTTGGCAGCCTACTAACAAACCAACCGACGCGTTTATTTTTCCTGAGAATCGCTGCGGTGAGCCACCCTTTTCAGACGTGAGTAGCAATTTTGCTAGCCTTCTAACTGATGGCGTTGAGAACAATGCCATAATTTCCGCACTGTTCATGCTCAGGAGACCAGCTGTGTTATCCTATACAAAGACCTGAACAGCGATCATCGCGATGATAGCACATGCGGCAGACATAACGCGAGAAAGTGTGGGATACGTGGTAATGGGAATGTGTCGTGTTATGAGTATATCAAGTTAGCACGCATGATATATGGGCAAGGTGATGGAATGAAAGGGAAATTAGAGATCGCGGGCAGAGAGTAATGATTACTGACAAACCTCGTAGGCAAAAGCCATACGGTGGGGCTAAATCACTGCAAACAGTGTGTCAAAGTCTGACGCTTACTAATTAATAACCACTGAATAAATATTACTAGCAACACTTGCTTGAATTGATTTTCACTAATTGACTCGATTAGGCTTACTTCGTTTTAATTATGTACATACGCTGTATGGTACTTTCACTCGAGGAAATAGCTACGCCGTATTTTATCACATTTTTGCGAACGCGAAAAACTGTTCTGAGTTCACGATTTTGTAGAAGAATTCGTCACAACACCTCTTTATTTTTCTCTCTTTACCATTGTTTTGCTTGCATTAATCTGCATACTTATGAAGCATGGTGCAACGTGAGACACTTCAGTTGAAGTAGAGCTTAACTTTTACAACCAGGGATACCACAGTGTACCCCTAAGAATAAGCACACAAGTATTCCTTCAACCTTGATCGAAGTTTGGTCCCCTTGGCGGAGCGTGAAACCCGCTCCGTCGCACTTAGCATTTTAGCACCATAGCATTTAAACAAAATGGCGAACCAATCTCTTTGTCCCCTCTTTTCTTCGACTGTGAAGCCCCAACCCCACTAGTCCCGATGACCTATACTGGTTAATGTGCTCAAGTGCTGACCCGGCAGGTCATGGAATGGAATCTCCGCCACGGAAGCTGAATTTTAGATGAAGGCCAGAATGCTAGAGGCCGGCGTCCTTAGATTTCGGTGCATTTTGAAGGACCCCAGGTGGCCCAACCTGAAGTACGGCGAATCTCATAATCATATCGTGTTTTCGGGACGTAAAACCCTCAACAATTGTCGAATTATTTCCAACCACGATTCAATGCTTCAGCTGATGGCCTTCATCGAGAACTCTCTAGCCGTGGTCTGGCGACGGCTGTACCTGCAGACTGTCAGGCGCCGCGCCATCTTGTTGGCGGTCGAGCTGGGCTTCGTCATCGTCATCTTCGCGGTCATACTCAAGTACGACCACGTTGACCCCAGCACGGTGAAGAAACTGGACAAGCGCCAGGCTGTGCCCTTGGCTCCCGACGACCCTTATTTCGGTGAGGACGGCAGCGCGATTACAGCACGCGAATGGCAATTCGTGTATGGACCCGACACCAACTACACCCGAAAAATTGTCGACGGTGTTGTCAAAGGTGAGTGCCAGATGCGCGACGAATCACGATCAATTATACCATAAACCGGGCAGCCAAGAATGAGTTTCTCGAAAAGTTAGGGTTGAGATCACGTATTTATGACACTTTATTTACCCAAGTGATCAACATGCTCAAACTATTTCGCAATAAAAAAATTTGCACCCACTGAACGAGGACACGACGAGGAAATTCGCAATGACCAGTGCAGAGTAACAACTGACCTTTAATTTTTAAGACAGCACTTATATGCGTTGTCGACAAGCGCGTCATAATAACTGCGCATGATCACAATGACACCAAAAAACCTTTTACCTAAAATGATAAAACCATTACCAAAACCGATACACTATAGGATATCTTTTACCAATTTGAATATTACAGCGAAAACCGTGTATGACTAAGATAAATGGCAAACCATTCTGCATCGGTGTCACGGGTGGTCCCCATTGGTTGCACTATTACGTTGTATCTAAGCACGCGCGTAGCCCCGCCGCGGTAGTCTGGCGGCTAAGGTACTCGGCTGCTGATTCCGCAGGTCGCGGGATCGAATCCCGGCTGAGGCGGCTGCATTTCCGGTGGAGGCGGGAATTTTGTAGGTCCGTGTGCTCAGATTTGGGTGCACGTTAAAGAACCCCAGGTGGTCGAAATTTCTAGAGCCTTCCACTACGGCGTCTCTCATAATCATATGGTGGTTTTGGGACGTAAACCCCACATATCAATCTATCTAAGCACACGCGTAATGTGGTGCGTTGTGAGTGGCGTCTTCGATACCGTTGCAGACGTGGCGCTGAGCGTGCGCGCATAAATTTCTATGGGCAGTTTCCCCATGAATAAGCCATGGACAACTCTACCAGAGCGCTGATCACGAAAAAGTGAGAGAGCTCGCATTGGCCAGGCCGATGGTGCAGTCCGTGCACAAAACCAGGCCCGGGAGGCCGAGTGCTGGCCGCATCTGCGTGCCGATGGCAGCCTTCCAAGCCGCGCTAAATCACAAACGGGAATGCAAGCGCCGGTGGCGGGTGGAACGTGTAAATTACATCACCGAGTTAGCTCGTGATGTCAAACGCTTGCAACAACGCCGCGCCGAACAAGTGGCTTTGCGGGCACAACAGCGTCAACGTGATGACTGCGGGAGCGCGTTCACAGGGGCGAACGCCCGCTTGCGGTGGCAGTTTCTCCAACGTCAGTTCGGCTTCGGCTGCGACACCTGTGACCGCTTGAAGTTTGAGAACAACCACTGTATTGGGAAACGCATTTAACCACTCATTACACTTCTCCATGGCCGTGACAATGCGAGGCACAGTGTGTGGCATGTGAAATAAACTTTGTGGTAATACCAAGCCAAACGTATCTTAAACATGCTTAAGAAGCACGGACATGTAACCAATAGTTGTGAAAGGTTTTAGAGGAGCGTCGGGTGGAACCCGCTGCTTAAGACCTGGGCCGCACGTTTCGGCTTTCGCTGCTACGGAGTGCTTGGGCACTCGTAATTTTCTTCAGTTGACGACGAAGAATTATGCCTGAGGCTTTTGTAACATGTCAGCGCATTCGAAAACCCCCTCGTAATGCAATTAATATTGTGTGACACTTGGTGGTTACTTTGTTCTAAAGCGCCTTGTTACATAAGTTGATGCGCTATTTAACGGACATGAAGCCCGCATAGGGTTAGTTTGCTACGGTATGTCAGGCACCAGCGTAGCTCAGTGGTAAAGTACTGGCATGGCCACTGTTACTGCGCTGCCACGCAGAGGGCCCGGATTGGATTATCATTATGTCCTGGGCATTTTCTGTTATTTAGTTAGGTCTTTTTCTTTTGCGCATTAGTGGCTACGAACACCAATGCCGGTGGTGGCGAAGAGTCATGGCGGCAAAATTAGCCTCTGTTGTAATCGCTGTAAAAGTACCTATAAAACACTTGTGAATTCAACAATAATCACGTTCTCACATCTCGCTAATTTTCATTGTTTGTATTATTGTTGCTGTAGAAGTTTTCCTATTGAGATAATTCCCGTAATTTTGTCTTAATCTTGCGCTCATCAAGAATCGTAGAATGGATCAGTTTACGTACATGCCGGTAATAGCCACGAACTTTTGGACAGCTTTTAGAGCACGCTCCCGGGGACAATACTGCATTTTAAATTGATTGTAGGTGCCGTAGAGAACCTATGAGTGTGTTAGGAAGGGGGCTGAATTAAAGACGGCTGGATGAGTTGAGGTAACACTTCGCCCGAATTTTCCAGTTGTAAAACCTAGATTTCGACCATGACAAGTGAAAGCGGCTGTTGGCGTTGGCGTCAGCACGAGTGATGCAAAATAGCCATTATGCCATGACGCCACCACGCGACGTCATTATAACGCCACAGGTCACCATATTTAGCGGCATCATCATGACGTCATGATTACGTCAATATTACGTCACGTAGCATGACGTCGCATGATGAAGGCATGACGACACTGAGTCATAGACACACCGATCCCTCAGGCCGTGCAAAATCACGTTGGGCGCAGAATGCTTTCGGGAGGGACTCGATGCAATCGACTGCGAAAGAAAAGAAACAATGGCTGCTTGAATTTTTAAATGAAAGCTGCGGCTATTCGTAGTCTGCTGTGCCCCTCCCCCCCTCCCCTGCTTGCACAAAATCGGTAATCCACAGAAAAAAAACATTTAGCCAAAGGTGTGGCGCATGTTCAGGTATTTGAAACTGCGGTGACAACATCACTTCTCTTTTCTCTCCCTCTCTCTATGCGCAAGGGTATTCACGCCGAAGCAACGCGGACAACAGTAAGGAGTTTCCCGAAAAGTCTGCCGGCAAAGAGGCCGTTCGCTCGTGGCGGCGCACCGCCGGGGGTGCATCTAAATCGGCTCCCGCCTCCGAGGCCGTCAGCGATGTGCACGATGTTCCCGAGTCGTGCCTGCAAGCCATGGTCAACAGACACTGGACTGGCTCGGGCGGCTACAGCCCCGCTAGAGCACCGGACTACGATATCGCGTGCGTGCAGTTCTGGAACTCGGAGCAAGAGGGGATGAATGGGAGCCTGTCCTACAGTCTCGTCTATTACATGCCACCCGAGGAGCTACCGCCAGAAGCATCGCCGCTGGATGTGGCTTCTTACTTGGCCAGTTACACAGCACAGGGCCCAGTGGTCAACGACACCCGGCGACAATTCTTAGGTGATCAAGTTTTCCTGACAAAAACGTTGTTATAGTATTTTACATAATGAGAATTTAGCAATATGATAGGTGTAAAAAAAAGAGTGTTTGGTTGTTTCATGGCTAAACAGCTCACGCCTAAAGGAACCCTGCAATGTTTCTGCGACTGTCTCATGTAGCGATGGAATGCGTGTAGCAGTAAATGCCGATAACCTTAAAAAGAATAATGAAAATGGGCAGGTGATAACTCACGTCATTAGCTTTCAAAATTTGAAACAAAAGTAGATGACGGCAAGAAACGTTGGTTCTCACATTTCACTCTCCTGCTGACGTTAAAGGACGGTTCCAAACATTGCACGCGTCTTATAGAGACACACTGGAAATCTCCGCCTCATGGTAGCTTTCACACTAGCCTCACCACCACTCTTTTTGACGGCGTGGCTATGATGGCTACGACGATCGACGCGCGTCGGCTATCAGACGCTCTTACGTTATCAGACGCTTTGTTGTGTAATGCACACAGTGCGTCCGGAAGACCTTACATGCTTCGAGTTCTTGTGGCAGAGCGATGCCCGGCATGTCGTGCCGTATGAGGACACACTATTTCTGATTGAAAGCGCATTGCTGAGCCCCACGCAATGCGAGTACGATTTCAAAGGCCCGGACAAAACGCCTCCACCCTTAGCTTACCGGCGAACGATCGGTCGGTAACTGTTCATAATATTTCTCTTGACAGCTTTGTGCCGACATGGGTATTGCGTGTTCGGCAAATGCTGGCGTGGCCGATGTCGCCCGTTGCCGCAAAGGCAGAACGCGCGAGAGTATAGAAAGATTACCTTTCGCATCAGTCTTGCAGCACGTCTTGAGGCCGATTGGCATTTCTTCTTATTCTTCAGACCTAGTTTTGGCTACACAGACCACGATTGACGAGGTGCACATGACCTTACACGGCGAGACGAGAAGGGATGCCTACGAGCCAGCTGTAGCGGTGAGTGCTTTGGTGGGTTACCGACGCGGGTGCCGATGTCAGCGAAGCGTATACGTCCGACTTGCCTTGCCCCATCTGACGTGAGGTGGCGTCATGTCGTGCTTACGTCACTCGGACGTGTTGAGTTACTAGGACGACTAGAGTTCGATGCTGTATTCTAAGCCGCTAGTGTATACTGCATTATTCTGTCCAAAAGCAAAATGCCACCCATATTATTTCATGGAAGCAAGGCCAGGGGCTTAGATCAAGATCAGTGCTCAGATTGCGGAGCGCATAATCAGTAAAATTATCACAGGCGATGATATAGAAATACCAAAAAAACTATGCTCTATTAGGAATTTTCGTTCCTCGAGTTGATAGTGGAATGTTATGGGCAGCATTTGTTGTGGTGATGTATTTTTTTTGCAAGTAAATACGGTTCCAAGAAACTTTACTAACTTCCTGCAAAGCAATAGGTTTGTCGGCAACCCTATAGCTGCAGTCATGACAGCTGATGAAAGTGCATTTCAAATATATTTCGCGAAGTTATCGAATACGTACTTTTCATGGCATGATTTCCAACCTGATCAGATCAATTATTGTAAAGTCGCAGCAGTCATGCTCGACGAGTAACAGTCACGTTGGGCGTTCGTGATCTGATTAGGCGATATTTGTCCAACACAGCTCTTGTGTGCGTGGGTACTGCGCATAGTGATAGCTATTCTTGTCCCACTGCCATCGGTCATGCCATGCTGAGTGCGCTTATTTTTGCCTGAGCTATTTATCCAGCGTTACGCTAATAGGTTACGGTAACAAGATTCAGGGTTTTTTTAAGCGCAAAGCAAGCAGATCCTGTCATTGTAAGGAATGTCTATCCGATTGTTCTCAGGTCACCTACCGTTCAATGCCCATGAAGCCGCCTTTTCTGGATGTACCGCGCTATCGGAACGGGTTCTTTTTCGCGCTGTCTCTAGCATTCTGCCTGCCACTGGTGTGGAGGATCAGCGAGATGACCAACGAGATGGAGTTGGGTCTCAAGGTAATTATGTCATTTGAGTGAAATAAGCCTTTAACATTCGCGGTTGACGTTCTTCATAACAGAGGCGTCAAACTCAGCTTAGCTAGTAAGCCGCAGTCACAAAATTTAGTCTTGCATGGGCCCAGACAGCGAAGGGCTGGGAAGGTACTGGAGGGGGGGGGGGGAATATAACGTGCCAGCTAAAATTTGCATGTAAAAGAGAACTTTTGTCAGATCTTATATATGGGTCAACAATGAAGGGGACTTGTCGTAGTGGCGCCGTTGGGGAGCAGTTTTTCGTAGTTTGGTGTAGTTTTGGCCAAGTGGCGTAAATTTGGAGTAGGGGATTTCGTAGTGGCCTTTAGACACATCGGAATGACCTGTCGAGCTTAAAACCATTCGATGAAAATCCCATCCATCGGCATTGTCCGCGGTGATCTCTTTTGGTGCGGAGAGCTGTATATTACGAATTTAAAGTTTATCAATCACTGTCATATGCAGGCCGCGCAATGTCAGTGGGCCGTGAGCTTGGAAACCCTGCCATATGCCGTAAAACAGCATTCGAACGAATACCCTAAGCTTCAGTATCAGTGGTGTGAACTGTTGGGAATGTCAAGAGTAGTCGCTTTGCACGTGAGATTCTCGATACAGACTGGAAACTAAAGCTCTCCAGCACAAATACATATGCTCTACTTTCTGTGACGCAAACAAGTGAGAACGTTACAATACTTCCGCAAGAGCACCGTCGTACGCCAAGAAATGTGGAACTGTTCTGCCAAGCCTCACTGTGAAACTTCAATCAGTTCTATAACCACGGAATATGCAAGCCATTATTATTACGATCTCAGGCAGATGTATGTCGACAGTCCAGTCTTTTTCTCTTGTAACTCTCTTTCTTGCGCGAACAGGAGCACCAGATGCTCATGGGCCTGACGTCGACACAATTTTGGACTGGCCACTTTCTGTCGGCATTCGTGGTGGCCGTCCTGGAAGGCATCTGCACACTACTCGTCATCTACTTCAGCGTCGAAGACTTCCCTCCACCGGCTGGTTTGAACCCGAAGCAGCCGAGATACGCCTGGCTCGCCTTCCGGGCCGGGAACACCGACGACGACTCGCAAGACGCCACGGACAAGCCGGCTCGATACAAGGCTGTCAGCCTGGATTTCTTGGACGTGCCTTACGTCCAGCACGTGGACGTGACGCTGCTTCTGGTCAACTTCCTGATTTTCCACGTGTCCCACACCACACTGGCAGTGCTCGTCGCGTGCGTGGTTCCCGTCGGTGCGTCTACAACATTCGTCAGCCAGCGTTTGCGCATGCACGTCGTATATTTGAGCGGTGACTTGGTGTTCCTCGCTTCCAGAAAACAAGTCACTCTGGTACTCGGAAGTGTCACTTTCAGAACCGTAGCCAGAATGTTTTTTCAGTTCGAGTGGGGGGAGGGCCGCAATAATATGTACTTTATGTTCCTATTAAACACACATATACAAAATTGAAATATTTTGGCGGGAAAGAAGTTCAAGCTCCTTTCTCCTGGTTACGCAAGTGGTCACTATAAATGATCGCCATTTGGTAACTCACTAGGTTCATTGTGAGCGCTATAGAGCATTAGCAGTATTAAGCGCTTGCTCATATAGCAAGCTTGCAAGACATGGAAATCAGAGTTAACAGTTGACGCCCATGCAGCCAGAGCATAAAGACAATAGAAGCGCTGCGGAAGTACCCAAAAAGGATAACCTTCACGCTACAACGGGGCTGTAAAGAATAATATTGTTACTTGAATACTTTGCTGACCTTGAAGGCTTTTCAAAAAGTGAAGTGAAAGGCTGTAGCGCTCTGCATTAACACATGCAATTCCAGCAAACATGGCAAGCTTCCTCGCCAGAAACTGCATTACTTGTGTGTTTCTCCAAATGGAACACCGCCCACTTGCAGGCCGATGGGCGATGCTGTTGGGATTTGGAGTGTACTTCATCTTGCCCATCTGCGATGCCGACAACTTCAGCTTTCTATCGGAAGTGCCGATGAGTGACTACCTTGTGGAAGACCGGCTTAGCAAGCTGCGAAAATGCGTCTACCCAAACTATGCGATGTCTACCGTGATGAAGATAATTTGCATCTTTGCCGACTTCGAATGTAAGTATGGAAAACCAGCACACGCATCAACTCAGAAAAATGAGTTAGTTTTAAGGAAGTGGTAACACATTATTAGTTAGTATTGCACAACCTTACAAAACCAACAGACAATAATGGTAATCGAGCTGTAGGGGACAAAAAGTAACATGCTGCAGGTAGAGCTGAACTTAGAAGCATATAGGCGTGCGCAGGATTGCTTTCACAGGGGCTTAAGGTTGCTCGCAGCGCCCCCCTTTCCATTAAGTCTCCATGTATGAGGCTGACTTTGCCCCCCCCCCCCCCCTCATTAGTCTCAGCATTCTTTTTATTATGCCATTGTGTGGAGCTGTCCTTGTGCCTCCCACCCCTTCTTAGGTGGCTATAGGGGCAGCCGTCCTTTATCCCCCTCCCAACCCCATGCGCACGTCCATGCCTATAACCTTCTGACTGAGCCTATAACCTGCAGCCTTCAATTAGTCGAGCATCAGACGCATTATCCGCGGCTGTAGGTTGGGTCCATACCTGCTGTTAAAATGTTTTTTTACCTATTTGAATAACGTGTTCTGTTATAATAATTGTAAGACAGTAAAAACATGTGAGCGCTGTACCTGTACTTTCTTTATTGAGGTTATGTTCAGGTTGTGTGAAGTTCTGTATGACAAAAGAAACGAACCCTCTCTGATTCCCGCCTCTTTCATTGCAGGCGTAACTGTACCATGACACCTCTTGTTTGAAATTGCTCCCTCGCTGTAGCCATACAAGCTACCTAAGATTGTCCTCATTTCTATAGTTGCACGATGTACAAACATGACACATATTTGGCACAAGTCCCGTCTTTTCTTGACCTCGCTACTTTGTGCCGTCATTAATTTTTAGGCCAAGCTATAAGTAGCCAAAGAACGCTTTTCAGAAAGTCATTCGTGCCGCTGAAACGTAATAATCATCATGATCATCGTCATAACTACGAGCGCAGTGGATGCTGGCTGGAACGTGGTGGACAAGTTCGCGCAGGGCTGCGACAGCGTTACCATACTGGAGGTGTGGGCAGTGATGGGGCTCGTGATCCTGGGGGCTGTTGTACTAATTTGGTACCTGTCACACGTGCTACCTTGGACCAATGCCTCGCCCGACAGACTGTACTTCCCACTGCTGGTTAGTATACGTTTTTTCAAGCGTCACCCCCTAGACAATATTTGAACATTGAACGTAATGCTTATGGCTGTGTACGCAGTCGTATACACAAAAATAGACCAGCCTGTGTAGCTACCCAAATACAGCATACAGACGATTGGTATTAGTTACGTAATAGCTACTCATGAGTCGTACTGTAAGTACATTACTCAACATTATTCAGTGGCTACAATATTTAACCAGGAAGTAAATCAGCTTGTCATCCCTGTGAGCTTTGGAAGTCGTCAGTTGACACCACGCGAGATCTTCCCCAGCTCTACGAAAAAGAACAAAGAACTGTTGATTACATGGGAAATGTTTATTCAAGAATTCCCACTGCAATGAACGCTTCTGTAGCGCTATTTTTGCAGAGCTGGGATCTACGAAAGAGCAGCTTCACCGAAACCATGGGTGGCGCTGAGGCAGATATATTTTTGTAAACGTTTTCTTGTGTGTATCTCAACTTGTGTGTGAAAATCTTGAGATATTGCGTCAAATGTCGGTTCGCAGGTACAGACTTGAATAAAAACCAGAAAAAAAAACATGGGGGATCCTCTTTTTGAGAAATCGGTGTAACACGATTGTGAAACGTGTATTCACCGAGATAGTTGAGTATTTATTTTGCATTGTTTCTCCACAAGGGCGAAAGAATGTAAGGTACAGCATCACACTGCAGTTTCATGCAAAGAACGGCAAGCAGCTCAAAACTTACAGTGCGCACCTCATGCGGAAAGCGCGCGCGGAATGAGCATACACAGCACGACCATGGACAAACAACTGTCTATGCTCAACGCTTGAAGCACGCTGCCCAAACAGAAAGAAAGATGCTCGAAACGAACGCAGAAGCATACAGAGAACGAGTGCGAGCAACTGTCACAGTTATTACTTCATCGTACTTGATCAAAGTGCTGCTTTCGTAAACGCGGCCGCGGCAGCGAGCGAATTCAACGAGTCCAAATTACTTAACGCGACGGCATGTTAAATACTTGGTGCAGTGTGTCCATTTTTATTTGTTGCCTTCCGAGGTCCTAATAATTAGAAAAACCACTTATATTAATTCTGTGAGCAATATATAAAGTTTACTGCTGAATGGGATACACTACAGCGTTTGAACGCTCCATGGTTTCGTCTTTCTATTATAACTGGCAGGACAGCATACAGCCAGTTTCAATATATCTGAACAAGATCAAAACTTGAGGCACTGCTGCATGTTATAAGTAAGATCTCCCCAGAAATTAACTGTATCTGCTTTTATTTCAGAAGTGAAAGGAGTGAGCTATGCTTCACTGCAGTTACGTGACGTTGTCACTCAATAGTTTTACCTTTCGCCTAAATGCGCCGAACTTAAACTATTCTTAGAAAGGGCATCTCGTGTCACGTGTACAACAAGTACTATATAAGAGAGATTGATTGCAGACGGCAATATAGAGGTTTGTAAAAAAAAACACACACACAACCGGATTTATTTAAAAGTGTCTTTACACCAGACATTATTCAATGTTCTAATATGTTAAGGCAAAAACGAGTTAAAAATTTTTTTTCGATGAAAATGCAGTTCTCGCGCTTACCCCGAAGTTGTAGTTTTGAAATTCTAGCTATGAGAATAACATTGCAGCGTGGGATGGTATGCACAATACACTTATTAATCTTATATTTGTGCGACCTAGTAAACCTCTAACAAAGCCATAAACTACAGCGCTCATCAATAGAGTGAATATCTGTGCATATTTAAGTGCTAATATATATACATCAGACTTGACGACAGGTAACTGCAAGTTGGTGACCGTGATATTGTGTTTTTCCGCCCTTCTTCAGCCAAGCTACTGGTGCCCCCGTCCATACGTCATTAACTTGGCGACAAAAGGGGAACCGCTTAACGCTGATCGCTTCGAAGCACTGCCCCAAACACCAGCTGTGGTGGAGTGCAAGAATTTGGTCAAGGTACAAGCTTCAAGAAATATAGTCATTTTATTGACTCGTTATTTCAAACTTTACTGCGACAGCATACTGACCACCAATGCCCTGCATGACAAATGCCAGCGCGCCTAAATTTTTTAATTGGCTTTTATTGGTTGTGAAGTGTATTTTCCGGTTGACCATGTTTCCTGCTGAATAAAACGTGAATCGCGTGGTGGTATAAGTTAGTAGAAAGCCGTATGCATTTTTTGTACAAGATATAATAGTAGCACTGCCATAGAGAAGTGGGTGGGGTTGGGGATTTCAGGTTTTCTTTTTTCCTCAAAATTTAGCGGTTTTGTATGCGTGCAACACACACATGCATACATACACCCCAGCGAACATGAAGTATGGCATTAACACTCCGCCCCGTCTTTTACATCTGCGAAAAATAGTTGTGGATACGCTACTGATTAGTACCATTCGTGATAAAGACAACTTATTTTTGTTTTGTGGATATTTGCGACAGAGAAGACAAAGAGATGGTGTTTATGAAAGTTTTTAAAGTTTTGCATGCCCTCGCGGTGTGCTGCCATTACGGCTTTGTTGACCCGTATGTTGCAGCGCATGCTGTGCCCGCACTGGTGCAGCGTTGTCGTGGTTATAGAACGACACACGTTAAGCCGTTTCAGGGCACCTTAAAGCATGTGTGTTTTTGCAGTGTAAAATAATGATTACAGAACATTCTACTTCTCGTACCACGCAAGCTTGTTCACGTGTAACACTCGTATACCTTCTTGTGGCTACCAACGTTTCGTTCCTCGCTTGAAACCACAAGCTTTCTCCGTGCGAAATGTAGAAAAGACTGTTTCGTCTAGCCTCACTCGATAGACCTGTTAAATGCGTTTGTAATACGTCGGATGCCGTAACCCTAAAGTTTTCGAACTGTTGGTAAAAGTATCATAATAGCAATTTTGAAAGCAAATGCGCGACAGTGATAGCACACGAAACTGTTACCATATGAAGCATAGGTCAATATCTCCACTGCATGTACATGAGACGTCCCCCGCTACGCCACCGATCGCCAAAAAGAGGGAAGAACACTCAACCCTTTTTATCCGGTTCCCTCTTGGCTACGTGTCTCAATCACTTTCCACATACAGGGATTCGTGCTGGGGCCGGGAAGTAAGAGACGTTACGACCTGTTTCTGTTTACTGGTTCATTTAATTCATAAATGCAAACATCGTAGAACCGCGCACATCAACCACTACACAAAATTATAACACGTGATCTTAACACTCGCGACATTTGACACAGGGCAGGCACATAAAGGAAGTAACTGTAACAACACAAGGTAATGCATATATAAAGCAAACACGCGACGACACAGATGATAAGGTCATTAATTAACAAAACCGCGCAATGTCCCAATTTGCCGCATCCCTACCCGCAAAGCTCATTTAAGTAAGGGAGATGAAGTTCGTCTCACAGACTGTCCATGTTGACGGGGGCCTCGGAGCTGGCTGTTCGAGTTGGGGCTCAGGGCTTCTTCCTGGTGTCATTGTCCGATTCGTCGGCGCCTTCATCGTCTTCGTCATCGTCGCCTTCGTCGTGCCTCTCAGAATGCTCCATTCACTCGCCTCCTATCCCCAACTTTCATTCCTCATCGTACTGTCTTTGCCCTAGTCATCATCTCATCGCTCCTCATCGCTATCTCTTCGACTCTGTTCGCATCGTATCTCTGACTCCGAGTCGGGCCCGAAGGTTGGCTCTTCACGTCGCGGTCTGATCTGTCCCCTTCCGTCGCCGTCTACTTCTTTTTCTCCCCTGGGAGAGACCCTCCTCGCTTCTCCCCTTTCTTGACACGTGGCCGCTTTTCTCGGGTTCCCACTCTGCCCTACCGGGGCACCGAACCAATCGCCGCTCTCCACGCAGCATATTTTCTTCACTGTCCGGAGTGTATTATCTTCGGCGGCCGCCCCCGTGGCCTACACCAGTAGAAAACCCTCTCCCGAACAAAGCCGAGCAAGTAAAATGTATAAACTCAGGCTTCAGGGAGAGTGATGGGCGCGCCGTCCGAAGACACTTTAATTACGGGCGAACAATGGTCTCGATGCTTCCGTTACTTGGTGAGCCGATGTCGAGACCAAGTCTCAACGTTTCTATGCAGCTCGGTGTCTCCCACGAAATTCTCCGCAGCCGCCGCCTCCTCGTCGTTCACCGTCGCGGGCGGCCATCCGCGCAGAACGCAGTAAGAGCCCTGGCGCCACGGAGACTGATGGAAAGGCATAATGGACCCGGCACAGGCGCTTGCCACAAAGGTCGCTTTCCCTGAACCAACAAAAGGTGTTCTGCTGCTCCCCCATGCCACAGATCTGAAGGGTGCGCGCCGATTATTGTACTCTGTCACATCGTCTGTAGACGACAAGGCGCCGCCCGGTCCTCGTGCCCGCGCGGGGGAGTCCGTGAGGATAATAGAAACAATCCTTCTGGTACTTAACTCCGGAATGCCCTCTATGCGTGGGTTTGAGAAACGAGCGCACACATCTCGAAAGGAGCGGGGTTCAGTCCGTGTTTGCGGGGACGTCACAATCCCTTCATCTTGCAGAAGAATTTTCCCAGTGGGGAAATTCAAACACGAGAAATGCGGGCGCATAACGCCTTCGGGTTGCGCAGCGAAATTGAGACATTGCGGCAGTCTTAGGAATACTATACGCGAACACAGTACACTTGAGAGTCAGCCGTGGCGGTGGCGCGTCGCTGAGAGGAACCAATTTGTGGTTGTCGCTGAATCATCACCCACCACGAAGCAGTTTGATTCCGTACTTCTACCGCGCACAACACACTTGAAACCTTCAGAATCACTGCAGAAACCCGTGGATGACGCGTGGACAAAAGGCACACTGGTCACAGCTGTTCGGATGGTTTGGCACGCAGCGTTCAGTCATGAATGCGGAAGGTTCACTACCATGCGAGCACATCACACATTTCGCCGGCACTGTTCACTCTCGGCACAACCGAACATAGGAATACACACATTTAAGTACACTTTCATTTCACACATGCACAAAATTTTAAGATCTTATCGAACACTTCAACCAAACGAAAAGCAGGATTGCGGGAATACATTGGTCATACAGGCCGCAACACTGAATTACCCTCGCGTACCATCTCCTGCCTCGCCTCATTTCAAAACACAATCAACAAAATAAAACAAGTGTACAAGCCAAAGCAAAATAATATAAAAAACTTAAACTTCGACAGAAGGTCTTTACTAAAGTAGCATTACAATGGCCAAGTGGAAATTATAAAACATAAAATGGCAAACAACATTGCGGACTCTTATGACCCTAGCCGATCCCCGAGCGCTCAGCGTCTACCTGTATGCAGACTTCTTCCTCGACTCCGAGTCCCGGACCCTCATTAGATGGTCCGAACTTCAGTCTACTCAACCCAGTCGCGGACTGGGGCATGTGCGAAGCTTTCCTATAAGACCACCGCTGCGCGTGCCCGGGTTTGGTGCGGTGTACATCGAGTGTGCTGCAGTTCCCCTCTGGCCCCACAAAACCCACCCCGTTGCGATCTAGGTACTCCTCAATCTCATTTACTCTTTCCAACGTTCGGTCTATCACCGTGTCGACCAAGACTCCGACAACTGTATCCTCAGACAACCCATTCTCATTCGACTCCATATCTGCTACTCCTACGGGTAATGCCTCATCGTCTCGTGGGACCTTCGAGGTAGAAACCGCAGCTAAACCATCTGCACACGCTCCAGCAACCTCGACAACCTTTCTTTCACCCAGTGGCACCGGGGTGCCAGCTTTCTTCTCAAACACACATTCGCTCAATGGCGGAACATCCTCCTCGATCACGGAAATTACATAAACCGCTTCCGCACACGCTGAACCGTGACTCGTTTTTACGGAGCTTCTTTCCTCGTGAATATTTACGGTCGCGATTGACCTCTGTGCGTCACTGTCATGAGGAGGAGTTGCGTCTAGGTTTTCAGATTCGAATTTTGTCACCATCTCCTTGTCTTTGTGAATGCGGCTATCACCCATCGGATTCCAATTTCGTCGCCGGTACCGGTGGCATTCTCGCCGAATGTGACCAAACCTGCCACAGTTATAGCACCCGCCGGGATAAGGTAGCTGCTTCTGGAATTCCTGCGAATTTTGTTTCACCTTATTGCGTACTGCCAAGTTCTCCACAAGTTGTTCGAGGCGGTCAAGGCGGCTATGCATCTCATGAACATCCATGTCCTCTTCTACGTATCGAATAGGTAACGAATGGCTGCTCGACACTTTCTCATTCTGTTCCTCCTTGACCGCTATGGCAATGGCCTCGTCAAACGTTTTTGGGTCTCGAGAGAGAACAAATCTGCGGACCGGATCCCTCAGGCCTAATAAAAATTGCGAGAGTAATTGTTCAGCTAGAATTTCGCGGCGCAGTGAAGCTTTCACCGGATCCTGACTATCGGAGCTCGCCAGGGTGGCGGTCCCGAGGATGCGCAAGCGACTTGCAAATGACCGCACCTCCTCCTCTGCCCCCTGCCTCGCGTTTAAAAACTGCTCCGTTTTAAAGATAAGTGGCTCCGTATCGAACCTCTTGAGGGCCAAACATTTGAATTCAGAAAAATTTGAAGCCGCAGCGACGCCATCATCCCACCACGCAAAATCGTGCGCCGCGCCTACCATCTTGCATCGTGCTATGCAGATCAGCTCATTATCCCGCCATCCACCCAAGTGACCAACCTGTTCCAAAATTTCCAAGAAAACCCCAATATCCGGACCCGTATCACCTCCCGTAAACGATGGAACCATGTCCGCTAACATTAGCGTGCTCATTTCGAGTAGGTCGTCTCTGTCGGTCATCTTGGTAGCCTGCTCGTTCGTTTTGTCGCCTCTCCTTTCCTAGTACAAGGGTGAAATCTCGCACCGTTGCCCCAGCAGTAATCCCACCGCTGCCACCACTTGAGACGTCCCCCGCTACGCCACCGATCGCCAAAGAGAGGGAAGAACACTCAACCCTTTTTATCCGGTTCCCTCTTGGCTACGTGTCTCAATCACTTTCCACATACAGGGATTCGTGCTGGGGCCGGGAAGTAAGAGACGTTACGACCTGTTTCTGTTTACTGGTTCATTTAATTTAATACTAAATGCAAACATCGTAGAACCGCGCACATCAACCACTACACAAAATTATAACGCGTGATCTAAACACTCGCGACATTTGACACAGGGCAGGCACATAAAGGAAGTAACTGTAACAACACAAGGTAATGCATATATAAAGCAAACACGCGACGACACAGATGATAAGGTCATTAATTAACAAAACCGCGCAATGTCCCAATTTGCCGCATCCCTACCCGCAAAGCTCATTTAAGTAAGGGAGATGAAGTTCGTCTCACAGACTGTCCATGTTGACGGGGGCCTCGGAGCTGGCTGTTCGAGTTGGGGCTCAGGGCTTCTTCCTGGTGTCATTGTCCGATTCGTCGGCGCCTTCATCGTCTTCGTCATCGTCGCCTTCGTCGTGCCTCTCAGAATGCTCCATTCACTCGCCTCCTATCCCCAACTTTCATTCCTCATGGTACTGTCTTTGCCCTAGTCATCATCTCATCGCTCCTCATCGCTATCTCTTCGACTCTGTTCGCATCGTATCTCTGACTCCGAGTCGGGGCCGAAGGTTGGCTCTTCACGTCGCGGTCTGATCTGTCCCCTTCCGTCGCCGTCTACTTCTTTTTCTCCCCTGGGAGAGACCCTCCTCGCTTCTCCCCTTTCTTGACACGTGGCCGCTTTTCTCGGGTTCCCACTCTGCCCTACCGGGGCACCGAACCAATCGCCGCTCTCCACGCAGCATATTTTCTTCACTGTCCGGAGTGTATTATCTTCGGCGGCCGCCCCCGTGGCCTACACCAGTAGAAAACCCTCTCCCGAACAAAGCCGAGCAAGTAAAATGTATAAACTCAGGCTTCAGGGAGAGTGATGGGCGCGCCGTCCGAAGACACTTTAATTACGGGCGAACAATGGTCTCGATGCTTCCGTTACTTGGTGAGCCGATGTCGAGACCAAGTCTCAACGTTTCTATGCAGCTCGGTGTCTCCCACGAAATTCTCCGCAGCCGCCGCCTCCTCGTCGTTCACCGTCGCGGGCGGCCATCCGCGCAGAACGCAGTAAGAGCCCTGGCGCCACGGAGACTGATGGAAAGGCATAATGGACCCGGCACAGGCGCTTGCCACAAAGGTCGCTTTCCCTGAACCAACAAAAGGTACTTAAGTAAAACTTCTTTTGGGCCTAGTTGGTTCATAGCCATAGAATATACTTTTACAGCGCAAACATAAAACGATCCACAAAGAAAGCGACGACACACACCAGCGCTGACAACAACAAAACCACCCTCTTTATCCGCCTGCATGAGGCAAAGGTCGTTAGCCCTCAGAAAGGACACCGCGCGTCGGACACAACGATCTGAATGCCGGGGTGGGCCTTTTGGCACCTGGACTGTATGGATTCTGCCTGCGTAAGGGGCTTGTGCCGACAGATGTGAGAGCGTTTTTCGGCCCTGTGACCCCGTCATGGTCCCATGTCAAGAGGCTATGCAAATTATTACGTTCAGAATTATGGCGGCAAGTGCGACTATTCAGGGACTGGATTTGGGCGCTTTGTCATTCAACTGATCCTGATTGGCTGGCTCTGAAGAAGTTCCGCTCTTGTGTTCGACTAGCGGCTCAACTAACGGAAGCAAATTGGAACAGTATGGTGAGAATTTTGTGCCGCTCTGGTGAAAAATCTGCCCCGGTTGTAAAGAAAAAGGTGAAGGTGATTGGAAATGCTAACCTGCCTGATGACGTAGAACAATTGCTGGCGAAAGGCCCAAAATTCTGTATACCTTCGCATGTTCCTGCGCATGATCTGATTGCAATGAATAGAAACATCGCGTCTAAAGCGAAGCAAGATTCCCGCGATCAATGCCTACTTGAGGGTGTAGTAAGTTTAGAAAAGTCGGTGCCAAAAGGCCCACCCCGGCATTCAGATCGTTGTGTCCGACGCGCGGTGTCCTTTCTGAGGGCTAACGACCTTTGCCTCATGCAGGCGGATAAAGAGGGTGGTTTTGTTGTTGTCAGCGCTGGTGTGTGTCGTCGCTTTCTTTGTGGATCGTTTTATGTTTGCGCTGTAAAAGTATATTCTACAACAAAAGGTGTTCTGCTGCTCCCCCATGCCACAGATCTGAAGGGTGCGCGCCGATTATTGTACTCTGTCACATCGTCTGTAGACGACAAGGCGCCGCCCGGTCCTCGTGCCCGCGCGGGGGAGTCCGTGAGGATAATAGAAACAATCCTTCTGGTACTTAACTCCGGAATGCCCTCTATGCGTGGGTTTGAGAAACGAGCGCACACATCTCGAAAGGAGCGGGGTTCAGTCCGTGTTTGCGGGGACGTCACATACAGTACACCACATTATTAGTGCTAGTACAGCTCAACCAGGAAAATTTCGGCACAAGAAAGAAGCTATTGAACTACCAAACATAGCAGCTGCGCACAAGAAAGCATACAAACAAGCTAAAAGTGATACCTAATTTTCTCGTTTACTGCGCCTGCATTATATGCAGAATTTCGGCAGCTTGACTGCCCTGGACGGAGTCAATCTGTCGGTACACAAGAACCTCGTGACTGTCTTGCTGGGGCACAATGGAGCCGGAAAGACTACGCTCATGAACATATTAACAGGTAACCGTATAAGTCATGCTACAAGTGTCCTTTTTTTTTGTCCATTGTGCGAAGCGATACATAGTGACTGGCTTTACTGCGTAATATTTTGACGCACTCTACTGAAGTAAGCATCTTGTTGTACTTGTAGCAGCACAACTTACGCCAGCAAACTTGGGTTTACTGGTCTACATTCCTTTGAAGGGATATCTTTTCAACAACATTTTTGACTAGGCTTGTTGGTCTTTGATGACGCTACTGTTACTGTTAAAACGTCATGTGTAAAAAAAGGCTGATTTTTTAAGCTATATGACAATCTTTGATAAACATGCGAATAATACAGCTTTAATAGTGCTTATCCCCCTAAAGAGTTTTTGTTCTATTGGGACGAAAACTGTCATGCACGCATTTATTATCGTTGCGTGACATAAACTATTACTTGTTACTATTTTCAAAGACAAATTGAGACCTCTACTCACGTATGTGGAATTCTGTACGTTTTATACGTATACGTGTGTGGTCCATCGAAAAAAAATTCAATTGTAGTCGATGCCTGTCTTCGTCTGTCTCTTCTCTTATTCGTTGATGTGTTAAAGTGCGTTTTAAGCTATTACCGGTTCGACGCTTGCAAATGGCTTGCATACAGTTTGTGATGCATACAGTAGGTTGACCTTCCGCAGCTGCGCTTATAAAAATGTTTAGAAGCACAACTACTGATATTTGAAGGAGAGAGAGATTGCTCATACCTAATAACCGCTTTTGTTGCGTGAACCCCATACATTGACGTGCTTTTTATGGTTTTTACATGCAGTTGTCCACGGCTCTTAGAAGCCGTACAACTGTTGACGCGCAAACCAGTAATTACTAACGTTCGATGAACCAAGGGGATTGTACACAATCTTTGCGTGCAGTCTTTTCAGTTGGTAAACTTGTTTAACGTGTCTTTTGAAAAAAAAAAAAAAACATTCGTATAGTGGAAGCATTTGTGGTTGAAACTTTATATAACGTAACCTTCTATGCGTTAGACATATTTAAGAAACGTTGAGATCGCTACAACAATAAGTTAGCGAGATGTAGATAAGACTGGCACAAACTATAAATTTACGACATGATGATAGCTCATGCAGGAGTGCTTCTCGCTGCGTCATTTCATAGCAAATGAGGATTTTAAAGGAAACTCCCTAGGTCCCTCGTGCCAAAATAAGAGCACAGGGAAGACGAAAGCCATTGTTTTTTTTCTCTCACTCAATTCGTCCTCCTCCACCACACTCCGAAAGCTTTTGTTGCGAAAGCTGCACTTGCCGTATTCTCGCCGTTTCGATTTGACTGGTGGATCGCCGCGCCATATAGCATGACGTCAGAAAAGGAGCCAGTGAAGCTGTGTTGCAACCACGTTTCCAAATAAGGTCACCCTTCTGTGTGCTTGTTTTAAGTGGGGCAGATGGGAATTGGGCGGGGAAGATGAGATTAAGAAGTATGGAGGTATAACGTGACAACCGGAGGCGGGCACTTACCAATTTTCACGTTGCGTGAAACATCTAAGGCTTTCGTCTTGATAAATGTCTTTTTTTTCGCATCGCTGCTCGTGTCTCGAGGGGTACGCTACGCAAGTTCTCGGTTATTTATTTCTACTGCAGGACTGGTACAGCCGAGCGGTGGTACAGCAACAGTGGCTGGCTGGGACATCAACACATCGGCTGCACGACGAGAAGTTGGCTTTTGTCCCCAAAAAGATATCTTTTTCGACGACTTGACTGTCGAAGAGCACTTGCAGTACTTCGCGGTTGTGAGTGGCACTCAATTTTGCGAGGCACTGCGCGTAATAATATTGGTCACTGGATTATCAAAGAACGTTTTGAGGCTGTTCTTTGAACTCTATGAATGTCTATTTCAACTATTTCGTTTAAGATCTATAGTCATACTCTTCTAGTGCCCCATATCTGAGAAGAGTTGCTGTTTGAGCTATAGAGAGAACAAAGGAGTCACAATGATAGTAAGCGGAAATACGAGATGAGGTACAAAGGATAACAAACTCATCCAGTGACGATATTGCCGAAATGCAGTGGCATGATCGTTTGGCGCTCAGAGGACGTCTAGAGCAGTATTTTGGTTTGGAATACTCGGTTCATTGTCAGATTTGCAAGGACGTGGCTCCGGAAATACACAGGGACAAAATAGAAACTCAGTAGACAATACGGTAATTTCTATTGTCTCTCTTCAAACCTGTGTTTTTGTACTACCCCTTTCTAAGAATTTCAATAGCGTCTAGGTCACACTGATTCATACAAGCACACACTACAATTCACTCGCACAAATTTAGCTCGATACTGATCAAATCTTACAAATTACGCCCATGCAATTTTTGCGGTTTCATTGCCATACCTGTGTCTAACAGTGCACTGGCTCCATTATCTTTTGCGATTTTTAAACTTTATTATCTGATACATATAAAGAAGGCAGGTAGGAAGCACTTGTAGAAAGTAATTCACCGAAGCATTTATCTTCTACAGAGATTTCTTTGTTTCACCAGCTAAAATGTTCACTTTGCACGTATACACCTACAGCAGAGCTGAACCAATGTTCTCCTGAAATGCCAACTAGGACACCAATAAATGTTCATTAAATGTTTTCGTATCTACTGCAGCTCAGAGGTGTGGATGATCCTGGCAAACGGGTGGAGACACTACTCGAAACTCTGCGGCTGACAGACAAGGCCTCGCAATATCCTTCGGAACTGTCCGGAGGCCAAAGACGGAAGTTGAGCGTTGCTGTGGCAATTGTGTCGTCACCACAGGTAATGGTTTAATTAAGGTATTTTGTGTTTCATTGTCTATTTTGCTTACGTGCCGTGCACCAACGACACGCTTCCTCCACGGCGGTTCATGGCATTGATAAATGTGCGCACCATAGCGCAGCTGCTAACGCTCATGCTGCCACGTGGGGGTAGCTGTGCGCACAGCTACTATAGAATCATTACTGTTAGAGGGTCCCTGCAACACTTCTTTGAACATGAGGAGAAAACGCTGCTGATCGGTAGTCGAGACAGCCGAGAACACGCGAGACCAATGTACAGTGCGGTGCAGGGCTTCAAATTTCCAATTCACAGTCAGCCCAAAACCACTCCATTTTTTATGACAATGATGTCGTGTACCCAAATTACTGCGCAGTGGTTCCAGTTTGAGCAACGCTTCGTTTATTTCTTTCAATGTCAGTGCAAATGTGTGCTCCTCAACAGATGCCGTCAGTTCACAAGGTAGTGGTCGTGGTGCGATGCCGCATGTAGGGTAGAGCTGCTTGGTAAGACGTGCGTCCGAGCTCTTTCCCAGAGAAATGTCGTTTCCCTCTTCATTATCATACGTCAGTCATAATTTTTCGTTCATTCTCTTTTTTAGTCGTTTTGTCGTTCGAACCAATGCCGTCGCCACCTCACAGCGCTCTTAAAGTCCGTGCATGCAGCAGCGTCGCAGTGACGCTTCTCCATTGGTTGCCCGCACAGCACGACAAACGGCG
This sequence comes from Rhipicephalus microplus, assembly GCF_013339725.1. Classification (NCBI taxonomy): domain Eukaryota; kingdom Metazoa; phylum Arthropoda; class Arachnida; order Ixodida; family Ixodidae; genus Rhipicephalus; species Rhipicephalus microplus. Next base: position 31,393,096 of record NC_051169.1, read on the forward strand.
ACACGCTATCCCAAAACACCGAATATTTTACAGAGACAGCGTGAGCGCCAACATTGTGAACACGAGCAATTTCAGGCGCCGACCCACTGATCTGTACACAACTGAACAAAAAAGCACAACATATCCATCGAGTGAATGAACACGAGTGAGGCGTAGCGTCCGTCAGCTAGTCCGTGCTTCCACCCGTCCATTCGTTCTTGCTTCCGTCCGTCCGCGCGACCATCCGTGCGTCCATCCATGCGTCAGCCCGTCTGTCCATGTGTCCATCCGTCCGTACGTCCATCTCCTAGTCTGTCCGTTCGTACGTGCGTTCATCTAGTGAACACTCCAAGTACCGCCAGCTAGCATCTCACATACTCCGTGGCACATACCCGCTCCACGCGTCCACCCATCCGTCCATCCGTCTGCTACTTTGTCTGTCCGTCCATCCATGCGTCCGTCCATGCGTCCGTCCATGTGTACGTCTAGTGAACACTCCAAATACCACCATCTGTCATCTCGCATACCGGTGCCTAAGTGCGATAACGACGGATGATGGACAGACCCCTGCCTTAAGGAGCTTCACCCCTAAAAATTACTTGTCATGATTTCCGTGTTCAGGTACCGTATGATGGTTTCTATTCCCTAAGGCCGCAAAGCACATGTGAAATATAGGTGATGGGCGAGTGCAAGAAAGAGCTAGAGGAGAGGGTGGTGAACGGCAGGATCGGGCGCATCTGGCTGGCATTTAATAAATAGAGGGGGCGCTGATTTGAGCATGATGAGCTCCGTAGTCACAATGGTCACTATAAGATGGCGATACGTGCTCACGCACGAGCACACGACCACGCTGAAAGCTGCAGGTTAGAAGAAAAAAAAAAAGAAAGATGCTCGAGGTAGTAAGGTGTGCGGACAAAGGGACACGATTTTTTGGCCTTCTGTTCATCTCTGTCCCTGAGTACCTTTCAGTGCGCTCTTTGGCACGAATGGAGGGTGATATATATATATATATATATATATATATATATATATATATATATATATATATATATATATATATATATATATATATATAAATAGAAAAAGCTTGACGGATGCGACGAACTTCTGTAACTTCTCTCGTACTTCACAGACCTTCAAAATTTTTGCGCCGTATAATTTGTGAAGTGTCATGCGCTATTAGACAATTCCATTATAAACTTGAAGTGTGGCAGGGCCTCTTCATTATGCAGCTTTCGCGGCCAAACGCTTTGATTGTTTGCAAGCGCAACATCAGAGACCTCTAAAATCATGGTGCGCAAGCGAGCCTGTCCCATATTTTTGTATTTCGAGGCAAAACTGCTGTGAACAGATAGAAAGTAAGAGACCGCTGCCACGAAACCGTTTCCCATTAGACCTGTATTCGAAGGAGGTCAAAGCTGAAGGTGAGGGGGCGGGGGAGAGAGAAGTTTGAACAAAACGTCAGCTTTCGTGAAAGAACAAATTTCGTCCTATTAGCTACGTGAGTCAGCTTTGAAATGGATTCAGCGTCAGGTTTAGAGAAGGATATTGATTTCGACATGAGCCGGGCACGTAGCCCTTAGGCAGGATAACTGCTGGTCATTGAGGGTAACTGACTTGATATCAAGAGCAGGGCAAAGACGTGAGGGGGAGACAAAGTCTAGTTGGCAAATGAGATAAAGAAGTTTACAGGTATAACGTCTCAGCAGGAAACACAGGACCGGGTTGATATGAAGAACACGGAAGAGGCCTTCACCTTGCGCGTAGTCAGACTGCTGCTGATGATCGATATCCATATAGGCGTCCTCAGGCTACTTCTCAGGTGGGAGCAGAGTAAGGTATCTTTGCGCCCCCCCCCCCCCTCCCTCTCGGTTTGTCGGCTCAAGGGGCACCACGCGTCACAACAAAATATATGAAATAAAAAATGACAGTGAAGCGATGACGCACTTTCCACAACGGAAGTAAAGATTGGAAGTATAAATGAGTTTTTGAATGCAACCTCAGGTGCCTTCGGCCGCCTTCCATTGTGAAGAAACTCCGCAGTCATAACTCGGTAAACATATGGTGCAAATGTCGCGCCCCCTTCCTCGCCATGACTCACTCGTGTTCAGATGATCTCTAGCATTACAGAAATCTGGACGCCGATTCTGACGTAGGGCTTTTGTTCTACTGTCATGTTTCAACATATGGTGATAGGGTTGCCTCACGAAAAGGGTGCGCTAGAACAGCCACGTTTGTGCAGCTCATGAATACTCAAGAAAAATAATGCCGTTGCTTGCTCGGCTATGCCGAAATAAACGTAGCAGGAGCTACGGACGGATGGACTAGTGAGTGAGCTCACGCAAGTAAAATAAGCACCAGCTCACTCCAGGAACTTCCAGGCCTTCGCCGGCGTGCCAGCATGCGCCGTGGGACGTGACTGCTGCTCGGGCATTCTTAAGCACAGCTTTCGATAAGTCACGGGAAACTGCTCAATCTCGGCCAGTGTAGCTTACGCCGCAAAAGGGATGAAGATAGGCAGTCATGTGCGGGTCAGGTCGCGTCTTTGAATACGTGGCTGTAAACGGCACCACCGTATAAAATTTAGAAGATACGGTTACTCTTATTGAAACAGCTTTCCGACACGTTAGGTACTGGCTAAGCAAAAAAATTCACAGTGACCAAATTTAGCCGCTTGATGACTTACTCTTTTTTTTTTCCAAGTTGCTCATTCTCGACGAGCCCACATCAGCCATGGATCCTGAGACGAGGCGATCCTTCTGGAAGCTAATCGGGCGCTTCCGGGGACATAAGACTGTGCTCATCTCGACGCACGACATGGAGGAGGCGGATGCACTTGGCGACAGGATCGTCATCATGCACAGCGGAAAGGTCATCTGCAGCGGTTCGACCAACTTTCTCAAGATTGCCTGTGGTGAGTTCGTCCCTATGGGAACAATATTCAGTTGCTAAAACATTTATATACTTTACTTCGCGACAGTTATTTGACGCTTCTTCAGCACAAGTTGCTGTTTACTGTTTATATAGAGTGTTCAAGATATCCTTGTGATACAGAACGGCGTTCCTGGTGTCTTGGACAATTATTTAAAACGCAAGAAGATATAAATTAAGCAAACATTGTTACGAGAATATGGGTCCAAGCTCAAGCTTCATTGAAAGGAGGTGTGTAGAACTTAGTCGCTGTTATTTTTGACAAATTATTTAGAAGTAAACGTGAGTGGCATTATTGTAAGTTTAAGCTAATGCTAAAGAATAACATTGTTCCGGATACTGCACATACACAGATAATAGTGCGTAAGATGCACAATGTAGGAAGGCTTGCTGGAGATTCGTGGCACACGGTGATACGGTGACAAATTTCAGAGGTGGGTTGGAATGCTAAAATCTGAATATGCCAAAATGTGGCCAAATGACCTCACTGATGTGTTTAAAAAAAAGCAATAAACATTAGAGCCTACCTAATCGCGACACAAACAAACAAAAATGATAGTTGATCTCTTTACAGAAATCCGTCACAGCACGAAGGTGATGTAGGCGGAGATATTGCTGTACTTTAACTAATACTAAAAGCATAAGAGCAGAAACCGCATGAAAATTAGCCATTTTCAATTTTTGTGAGGCATCTTCTTGTTTCCCTATTTTTTCTGCTACCACTGTCCATACACAAATTGCGTTCGTGCAATAACAATTGGTGGGAAGTCTGAACTTGTGTCGTGTGACTCATAATTTGTGACTTATCTTTTTTTTCATTTTGAAATGCGTTCCTTTTAACAATAGCGATTAGCCACTATTTTTTTTTATCCATCGACCACTTGCCGCGCGTCGCAGGAGTCGGTTACAAGCTTAACGTTGGCAAGGCTCCACAAGGATTCCATATTGACAGCATCATGCAGCTTGTGCGTCAGACGGCGCCTCTCGCAATAGTGGAGGACGAACGAATCAATGACGTCACCATCGCCCTGCATACGTTCAGCTGCGTCGGATTCGAGAACATGTTCCGGCATTTGGAGCACGCCGCCAAGAGGCTGGGAATCACGGGCGTCGGTGTGACCGTCTCCACCATGACGGACGCCTATCTGAAGTCAGTGGGGCGCGCTTGCCACCTCTCTCTGCTCAATGACTGTTTAGTATTTGTGGTGAACAGTGTTTAGAGGAAAAACATGGAGTTACACTGTTATACTCGTACTCTACTGTGGGAGAGTATGTTCCTTTCATAAGCCACTCGAGTCAGCAAAGTAAAGTTTATTCAACCAGCATACGGAAACACTATAGAGCCCCTTGCACACTAAAAGCATCAAAATTGCTACAGTGTATTTCAACCTCTAGGCGCAATTTCACCCAGGCTCCATAAAATACGCAAGTGTAGAGAAAGTGATTAACGATTCAGAGTACTTGGGACTACATTATGACAGAGCGGAAAGGTGTCCCAGTCAAACTGCAAGGAACATGCACAGTCTGTTTAGAATAAATAGAAAACGATTGAGAGTATGGTGTAGTATACTACGGAGAGCGCTAGGCTGGGTGTTTTAAAAATGGTCGATGATTTAGAGTACGACTCACTCGGCTATGGAAGAAACAGGAGACACCGTGAAGAAAATTGCGTGTTTAGAAAAAAAGCGTTTAAAGATTTAGAATACTTCGTATTCTACTATGGGAGAGCAGTGAGCCAATTAATATCATCAAACAACAACACAGGCGAGAGCTGTGATGTTATGAAAAAGTGTGGAACAATTTTTGTGTTTAGAAAAAAAAGTCGCAGCATATCCGTGGAGTGCATGATGATGAGTGGGACGAATCGTCCATCTGTCCGTCCGTTTGTTTTTGCTTCCATCCACCCGTGCGTCCATCTGTGCGACCATCCATGCGTCCATCTGTGCGACCATCCATGCGTCCATCCGTGCATCCGTCCATGCGTCCGTCCATCCATGCGTCCACCCGTCCACCCATCCGTGCGTCCATCCGTGCATCTGTCTGTCTATCCGTCCATCCATTCGACGTCCATCTAGTGAACATTCCGAGTGCCGCCATCTCACATCTTTCATCATACATTCAGCATATAAAAGTATCGTCATCCAGTGGGCATTCCAAGGACTAAACGAGAAGTGGCACTTTCGCACTTTCTTACGGCCTGCGCTTTGTGTATACTTCCCACCTTCCACCGCCTCTTGTTCATGGCTATATACTAACTCACTATATTCATGGCACTGCGGCCCAACCCTCGCTAAACCTTGCTAAAACCAAGGAGGTTGGGCCCAGCGAGTTTAACGTGGCAACCCTTTTTGGTCATATAGTGCTCAAAGTGCGTCCTTCTGATACTAGTTTTTTAGTACGCATGGAATTCAAGGCGAATTTTATTGAAGATTAGGTCACCAATACTCGTTATTTCATCAGAAAAAACTATCTTTTTATTTATGACTAACATGCGCGGATTTCCTACTCAATTGAAAAGGGTGCTCGCGGGCTCTGGAAATGGCTATCTACTACTACTACGACTACTAGTGCTAATAATACTAAACACATCGCAGACGTATGACCCAAGGCTTAGGGAGCTTCGCCCTCAAAACGTGGTTTACGATTTGGAGTACTAGGTACTTTACTATGGGCGAGTATGAAGCCGTCCCGTGTGGCTCATACTAGTTTTTGTCAAAACTACATAGAGCCAAAATCAGGCAAAGCCGGACTATTGGGGCGTTTTCGACCCAATAGTGATGCTACCATACACTACTTCGAACTTGCACCCGTTTGATTTCAGGTTTTTTCAGAATGTATAAAGCCAGAAATTATACCCTTTGCCGCGGGGGTCACTACGCATAAAGTCTTTTAGGTGTGCTTAGTATCCTTTCAGCTAACGGCACCAAACTGAATGTTTGAAGTTCACCTCTTTAAAGGGTCATGAATCATCCCTCGAGCTTGAAAAAAAAAACCCATTCTGCGGATAGCAGACACTGCTGTGAACACCTCAGTCAGAGCTTTAGGTGAGAAGCATAAATGGTTCCCTCGACCTGAGGTTGCCTTTTGTGTTTTAAAGAAGCCTTCAAATTTATATTTCGCAGAACTATACGCCAGCGAATGCTAACCTTATTTTAACCTAGTCAAAACATTCTACATCATGCACTGTGAATGTTTCCCTGCTAATTACCCATATTTTATTCATTATTTATTGCAGAATAAGCAATGACTACGCAGCGGAACAGAAGCGCCTGCAAAAAGAGCAACAAGAGATCGGGAAGAGTAAGTGTACAGTTGATTTTGAACGACAAAGTGGCTAAATTATTCAGTGATACTCTTATCACCAGTTACACACATTCTGTGGCACTGTCTCCCCAATGCATATCTGCAGCAGAGTTGAGCATCTCTCTTTTGTATGGAGCAGTAAAACGCCTGTTATAAAAAAAAAGAGCACCGTTTAGAAGAATGCTTTATTTTTCAATGAAATTGCTTACGAACATTTGTACGAAAACATTCGGATTCGTAGCCGACATGGCTAGTTAAGGTTCCGTTATAGACAAGGCATTTTCTTTATTTAGCGAGTAAAATCTTTACTCAGAGCATTAAATCACGGACTGCAAAATCAGAAGCAGACATTTAGGGGAAAAACAGTAATAATGCAACATGTACATATATTTCCGCAATGTTAGCATGGCAACTGGTAACTCTCAGATAGACAGTTTCCTGAGTGACTGAATGATATTTGGTGGACGTTTAATTAGGGCAGGAATATTGTTACAAATTTTAGCGGAAACAAATAGTATTGAAATGGAAATTGATATAAAAAAAACACCGATGTAGTTGAAGTTGATATATATTTCTACGGCCATTGGTAAAGAATAACAATAAATAACTTAGCTATCCGTTTAACAAAAAAACGATCACGTGGATAATGACATTACGACAAACTAGTAGTGGAGTACACCTTCGTGTGGCGATAAAAGTGAATTTACTATTTCCGCGATTATGATGCATGAGGCAAGCGGTATAAACAGTGTCCGGTTAGATGTACTGTCGTGTTGCCCAGCTTATGGTTTTGAGCTCTCAAGAACTAAAATGACCAAAACTGGTTGGTGTGTCGCATTGAAGTAAACACCCTATAATTGTTTTTTTTTAATTTCTTCTTTTTGGTTTTGACTAATCAAAAGCGTAATATTCTAGGTAAGCCGCGAACACCAACGTCTCCGAAAGGTGACGCTATTGTGGCGGGGACACCTGCCAAGCCGACTTCTCCAGCCGAGCTACCAATCGGTGGTAAGCAGTGCCATGAACCTTTCTTCATTTTCCAGCATACCCTGACGACTCATATTTTGCGACTATCAAAAACATTGGGACAATCAAAAAATGCCATTTTTTTCCGCAATATACAACAGTCACTCGCATTGAGCTGCTATACATTCTCAAAAACTTGGTGCAGATGACTGAGGCGCGAAAAACATTTCTTGAAACAGGAGGAGCAGAAGAGAAGAACAGCGCTGTTCTTTGTTCTCTTCTGCTCCTCCTGTTTCAAGAAATGTTTTTCTGTGCCTCAATCATCTGCACCAAGTATGCACCAACTTGACCAAAAACAAGTCCTTTTGAAATACCTTTTCTCCAGAACGAGTGTTCTGAATTGTTTCAGTTGAAATATTAACGCATAAGAAATGAATATAGTGGAAACTCATCCTACTTTTCCCGAGGAATTTCTATTGGGACATAATGAAACCTACTACACTTAGTCAGAGTCAGTCGCGTGGTCATACAAATGATTTACACTTGACGCATTATTTATCAGTAAAACTTAATGCCGACCAAAATAAGCACTACCTACAGGTTCATAATGCTAACAAATCCTTCACAGCTTCTACGCAGGACTCCAGCACTTAAACAGCCGGTAATTATTTCCTTGATTTGCTTATTTTATGTCCAATAAGACGTGTTATTGCTTATTGCGCATGAAATAAGCAGTGTTTTATTAGGTCATTTTTCACGTCACATAACTACCAACTCTACAAGTTGTACTCGTCAGTTTCGTTGGTAGCTGTATGTATTGTTTGTTTTATTTCGCCAGACCACCGGGAATAGGGTGCAATATTTTAAACGGATGGAGCAATAATGCGCCTTAACGATGCTTTCATATTCAGACGCAGTCGAAAAGTGAGGCATGTATAGTGTTTGAGCTAACTTTTAAAAATTGGTGTTCGTTCTCTTCGAGACCATGAAACGCATCCAATTTCAGGAACACCGTCTCTGCCAGCTCTTGTGCAAGGTTACGCGAACGTCCCTGCCACAAGCATGAAGCCGAATCCTTCTGCTGCTGTTGCCAACCCTGGTAAGAGCATGGGACTCAGTTATTCAACTCCAAAAGCAAGCCAGCGAACAGCATTCATCATATGTGTATAGTACTGATTCCATATACAATAGCTGAATTAAGTGACCAGATATGGTCATGTACCCGTGTGCAACCAGATATGACGTCAATTAAAGATTTTAGGTTTTGTGCAAGACTTTCAAGGACGCCGAAATGCCTTTTGTAGTGCATAATTGTAGACAATGAGGGCCCATACTAACGAAGTATTGTACCTCTCAGTGTTTCGTAAGAGGCATCACCTGCTGGTCCCAATGGTCAACATAAAGTTTTCTCTCAGAAATGGTTGACTAATGAGGTATAACTTGATTGGTGAAAACTTCATCACCCTAATTAAATATCGCACACTGTCTACTGCTGCAGGTCATGAGAATGGTTTTTCAATACTAATTAATCTTTGTTGCGAGGCTTCACGCTTAAACTTTGAAGGACTTCGGCTCATTTAGAAATCATGGGTCCCGCAAACATTATTTTGCTTACTGTACATATCAAGCAGCGTTTGATGCAGAAAGTAAATGCGATTGCCCACTAATGCCGAAATGTGGAGAGCTCCTGCATTCCAGGTGTGCCACCTGCACCAACGAGTCCACGTGTACAGGCGGTTCCCCCTGTAGTAGCGGTTCAACCTTCCGTACGAGCGGTGGCACCTGTACGAGCAGCAGGTACTGCCGGCCTCGGAACTGGGACCAACTTGCCTGCTCCCAGACCTGCTGCTGGAATTGCTGGTAAGAATTGAGAATTTCAGGTTTTTCATGTTTTTTTATACATAAAAAGCTTCTGTTTTCTAATACGCATCAGTGTGAAACTCTGAATATTGTTATAGAAGCATGAAAATATAAAAATGTGTTGTTAAAAATGTGAGCTGTTTAAGGACACAACGTACTAGGAGGCTGGTGTAAGGCTGAAAAAAATTGATTACTTGCTCATTTGCTCCATTTGACTCTGATCGCTATTTCCGAATCACAGAGAGCTCCTTCTTTCCAGGTGTGCCACCTGTACCAATGACGCCACATGTACTAGCGATTCCCCCTGTAGTAGCTGTTCAACCCGCAGTACGAGCGGTGGCACCGATACCAGCAGCAGGTCCTGCTTGCCTCGGTACTGTGGCCAACTTGCCTGCTCCCGCAACCGGTGCTGGAATTTCTGGTAGGTATTGTGATTTTGGTGTATGACAAGTTTCTTTTTCATAAGAAGCTCTCGTTCTTAATATACATCAATTTTAAACTAAAAAAAAACATTATAGAAGGGCGTACATATAGAAATGTGTTGTTTTAAAATGTGACTTACTTGAGCACACAGCGTGCAGGAGGCTGGTGTGAGGATGGAAAAATCGCTTACTTGCTCATTGGCTAACCTTAACTCTGATATTAGTGGTTTAAAGGACACTATAAAAAAGCAATTTCTTTCACGCTACTAAAATACTCTTCTACAATTAGAAAATACTCACGCTTGCCACGGGGGTACTTTTGGCGAGTTAAAAATATCCACAGAAAGAAATGGGGCTGGAACCGCCATCTTTACACTCCTGCATCAAAGGTCATGACGTAAAGAGCTTTGAAGGCGTCCCTTAGGTGCTGCTAAATGCGTCCGCTGCTGCTAATTGTGCTGTCGTGGAGCCACGCACATAACGCACCAAGTTACAATAAGTTTTGTTGATCAATTGTCGCAAAAATTCCAAAATTGGGGGACGTGTAAGCTTCGCCTTCAAGAGCAGATTGCCTTAACGTAATGGACCTCGTGCGCGTCGGTTTCTGCACTGCTATAGACTGCTTAGGTTCTTGGTGTATGCCTGAAACATTCCGTAAGGAATCGAGCGACAGCTTGCATAACATTAGCCCTTTCGAAGTACCGTTGAATGCAAGCACAGTTGCTAAGTGCCCACCACACCATAATTCCAGAATTCACATTTTTCTAGATGCCATGCACGCCCTCAAGCTTAGAACATTCATTGGATGCCCAGTTGTCGAAAGATAGGTTTTCGGAAGGTATATGATAAAACGCATCAAACTTTTTTCATCTCTCCCGCAGCCGTTCACAATATTGCAAACCTGCAGATGCAATGCTCAGCACTTGTGCGGCAACTCATTTAATCGTATCAATACTGAAGTTGCCATTCGTGAGTGCTTTAGCGAGTTTAAATGTGCACCTATGTTTACCCACTAATGTTGTAATACGTACCGCACACTGTGATAAATACTAGGAGAGCGCATGTACATTCAAGCTCTTAGAAAGGTCACAATTACAAAGGCGCTAGCATGTGGTAATAAAAAACCTGTCACTGTTACTTTCGATTTGTGCGTTATGCCCTGTGTATTGATATCGAGAACACTGGTGTGTTTGTTCTCCCTCAACTATATAATATTTATTGTAAAGTGCCCTTAGAACAGCGCGCTGTTTTTAAAAAGCAAACGAGGTTGCCAAAAACACCTTAAAAGTTTGTGATGCCAACTTACACAGCCAAGCCACTCGTGCAACCACCGCTGAGACCGGACGCCAACCAGGGTGCTGCATCTAAGAAGCCGGATGACGAGCCTCCGATATCGATTGCCGGTAAGAACTCAGAAAGAAAATGTTGTGGTACTTCGAAGAACTCTCAGGGTCCTGTTGCAGTCGTGTACTTTGGGACCCTCGTCTGTATATTTTACTCCCTGTAACATCCTTTTATGGCATGATAATAAACTGATTGATTGATTGAAGACTGAGTAGGTCATCTGCCGTACAACATCTCACCCGGTGCCTCCCTGACCAGCCAAGCCAAATTTTGTTCGATAAGTGAAAGCATTAGTCTGTTTCTCAAGTAGAATTTACGAAATGATAAACTAAACCGCACTAATGAGTACTTTGTACAGCACTGCGGCTAAGAAATAGGTGAGAACCATCAGCTTAAGGCTCGAGCGCCGTGTAGTGAGAATGCTGAAGGTTAGAGAGACGGGAGCTGTGAAACTATTTTCACGCAATGCCTGGCATTAAAACCTTTAGCTAGTTACAAACTATTAATCTACAAGAGCTTTTCCATGCTGTCAAAACCAGCGAACGAACTCGACAGTCGTTGTCACAGTCATGTACCCGTAGATGGTGTGATGACGGCGCACATATAACAAAACGTACGCTGCTGCTGAAACTGCCTGACAGCATGCTTCACAAATGATTATGTTGAACTTGAGGTTTTACGTGCTAAAACTGCGACGTGATGTGTGTGCGCGTGTCGTGCCCACTTTGTAACGGGCGTTCTTCTTAACTTTTTTGGTCCATGTAAACGTACCACAGTTTTCGTTATAGAAAACCAACGAGCCCAATACATCACTTTGCTATCACCCCTTTTACTATCACTCGAAGCGTATATGCGAAGAGTATACGTTTTAAATATACCCTTCTACCTTACGCGAAATCTACTACGCAGCATGTCTGATAAGGGTAACACAATAGTAATGACACAGGTTGGCTACAATATTTACTAATAATTTATTGCTACGCCATTACTTTTGATAACTTCATTGTTATACCATCGCCGCTAACTGGTCCAGTGAAGCTTATATTCCCTTGCATGCCTGCGATGCCTCCCATGGTGTCTAAGCTTCAAGAGCCTTGTTACAAGTTCTTTTTTTAATCCTTTGCTCATTTCATTTTCTGTCGCAACACTGTCAGGATCACCACCTAAAGCCGCAAAGAAGGTCAAGCCGAAGTTTACCTTGACGCCGGATGACGTTCAAAAATTTTACGCCCTGTTTTCCAAGCGCTGTTGCTACTTGAGCCGCACTCGTTTCCTTTTCCTCACCGGCTGGCTACTTCCGATTGTGATAGCCTACGTGGCCACCGCCACACTGACGGCACAACGGGCGGCAGAGAAAGAGCAGCCCCCACGCAACGTCGTCCTCAGTGCCACCACGCAGTTCGGAGATGATGTGCGCACCTTTCTGAGCGAGGGGAGCGAGGCAAATGCTTCCAGCGACTACCGGCTGCTCATGTACCACCAGGCCGTGGCTATCGATTCTCTCGAGGACCCGCAGGAAGAGCTGCTCGCTGCCCTGGAAGATAACTACCTCGAGTATGGAGCAGGCTATCCCTTTGGAGCCGTTATCAACTCTTCGACCTTGTGAGTATTATTGTAACAGCGGGAAAGAAGCAATTCTTTCTGTCTATTGTGGTGTATGACGGTCTTCCTGGGTGTTATGGTAATTTACAATTTAAGAATAGATACAAGGTTCACCCACAACCATCACATTCTCAAAGAGATTGTGACAACATGCTGCATCTAATAAAAATGGCTCAGTTTAATTTTTTTCAAGCACTCTGCCTGTGTTCAGACTCATGCTCGTGTCACTGGTATTAACCGAACACTTGAACGTTCTAGCCGTTTTCATCAGATATTCTGAGATTGCTGCTTAACCATAGGCAATAATTAGGCAGAATCGATGAACCATTAGTCGTCGATGTGCTCATATTTATATTTACATCAGAATGAGCGCACTAAAGACGTGGTTTTAAAGAAAACCAGCTTGTACGACTCTTACATATGTGTGGTTGACAAGAATCTCATGGTTCTGTGGGAGGAGCTTGTATGTATTGTTAGGTTGTGACGGACTAGAGGCGTGTTATGGCGGCTGCCTTACCAAGAATATAATTTGAGACTCTGGGTACATGTGAAAAGATGATTTACTATTAGCTGTGTGCGGGTTGTAGAAATCTGGGATAACTCGGTATGTATTTCTGTTTATACAGCGGCTAATTCGGGCTCTGAAACGATTTTGAAGTAACAATTAAAAGGATATATTAAAAATATTATTGCCTCACGATTTGATTGCCGCCAAGATATTTAGAATTGCTCAAGCGTTTGTGGGGTCACAGAAATTTGAAGCATGCTCTAATTGGGTCGCAGAAATTTGTAGCACGCTCTAATTGATTTCCTTCTTCTCTCGTCCCAACAAGCGCGTTCGAAGTCAAGCAGGTAGAGAAAGCACGGGTAGAAAAAGTTAACACATGCGCGCGTCGTGAGCGGCTTACTATCAGTGTGCTCGCGCTCATGGGCGCGGGGACGTGGCAGCCTCTCTTGGCTGCCACGTCCTTAAGTTTGGGTATAAAAACACTGAGAGCGTTATGTGATGAACTTCATCACTGCCTTGCCCCGCCGCGGTGGTCTAGTGGCTGAGGTGCTCGGTTGCTGACCCGCAGGTCGCGGGATCCAATCCCGGCTGCGGCGGCTGCATTTCCGGTGGAGGCGGAAATGTTGTAGGCCCGTGGGCTCAGATTTAGGTGCACGTTAAAGAACGCCAGGTGGTCGAAATTTCCGGAGCCCTCCACCATGGCAACTCTCGTAATCTAATGGTGGTTTTGTGTCGTTGAACCCCACATATCAATCAATCAATCAATCAATCAATCAATCAATCAATCAATCAATCAATTGTAACTGCTTTTTTTTTTCAAGTTACGCGAAGCGATTGCAAGTTCACTCAATGAGCTCTCCACCACCTTCAATATATTTTCAGACTACTACTTTCACTAGACATTTTACATGTTAGACAACATGATGCAAGTTAGGCAGCACGCCGACAAAAGACGCAAACATGCAGATATCTCAAATACTATGTCAAATATTATTAACTGGAAATGATGAAAATGCTAGACCTTGAAGTGAAAAGTTTAACTTTCTTAATCTAACATCGTGCGAATCACCAGGGCCACAAACGTGAGCGGGTTGGTAGCAATAACAGGGCTGTTATTGCCGTGATTATATTTCCTTCTAATGTTTCGCCTGCGGCCTTAACAGCACAAACTTTGCTTCTTGCGCCTATTGTTCGAGAGTATCACAGGACAGGACGCCTGTAAGACATGATAGTCACAAGGAGCGCCACATTATGTAAATGGCAGCACAGGGTAACCCGTATTATGTTATTGTTTTATGGCGTACTGGATTTGTGAAAGCACTGAAACTCGTGTTTTATGAGGGAAATATAAAAGGAATACACTTCTGTTGCTGTACACTCGGCGCAGAATTGAAGCCTGGTACAACCCCACAAGTATGATGAGCCTGCCTGTGCTTAACAACCTGATGCACATCATTCGGCTGAGGACCGCATCCGGCCGGCACGACCAGAGCATCACGACCAAGCTCTCGCTTTACCCGTTGCCCGAGGACGTCCTGAGAACTACGTCGACTCGCAAGCGTGACGAAGAGACCTTGGGGCAGCTGCAGCTCGCCGTGGAGCAGGCGTGGATCTATTGGGGCTGCTTGGCCACAGTCAGCATGGGCCTGATCGTATCCTCATTCGTGGTGTTCCCCGCAGCCGAGAACCACGGCGGAGCTCGCGGTCTGCAACTCATGACAGGCGTTTCTGGCTGTACTTTTATGTCGGCGCACTTCCTGTTCGACCTCGCCTTCTACCTCGTCCCGATGGCTGTCATCTACGGAGTGTTCGCGGTATCGCAACGCCTACGCTTTGAGACCATAGGTAACGAAAGAAGACTCAGGATTTAAATTAAAACAATTATGATGAGTTCATATATATTCTCAAAAATGCAAAGATTGAAGGCATTCGCTAAAATAACTGGCATCTAGCCGTTAGAAACTAATATGACGAACTGACCACAAGGTTCAGGTATGCCCTTTTGCATGAAGTTTAGATCAGCCAGTAGAAAACCATTTCTGTCCTCTAGAAGCGGATCGAAAGCAATGCACTGTCTAGATTGACCAAAGTGCCTTGAAGGAGATGAGTGTAATCCTAAGGGTTCGCTTTCTTTGTGAAGCACGATATTAATGAGAACTAACAAACAATAAGACAAGAGAGAATACAGAGGATGTTATTAGGAGTAATTGTAATGTAAATTTGAAGAAGGGAAGGTGGGCGAAAAGATAACTTGCCGCGGGCAGGAACCAAACCTGCGGCCTTCAAACAACGCGTTCGATGCATCCAACGCCTTATTCAAATGTAGCACCAAATTTACATTAATATTACTTCTAATAACATCCCCTGCACTCTGTCTGGTACCTTGAGAATGACTGGGAACGTACCTTTCTTAGTTTTTCTAATGTACGTTTTGCGTAGAGGATTTCACCGCACTTGCTGTCTGATGTAATTTTTGCACAGCCGCACGCGCAGGCAATCCAGAAATTCAACACTTCACAAGCACTCCTTGGAAACTGCCGTGGAACTTTTCATGCCCCTGTTCTTAGTTAATGGCAGAGAAAGATCTGAGTTAAGGAAAGTTCTGTACAGAGTTTTAATGATCTAAGATCGATTTTCTGATATAAAATGTTTTTAGATCAATGAAATGGTTGTTAAAATGATTGCACGTCAAAAGCATTGTTCCTAGGGTAACGATATCCTGGTACGGCATTTTGCACGTATAATATGTGTGCATACGTGTGTGGCATGTAGACGGAAGCAACCCACCGACTTTGGTATGTTGATAGTGAAGCTGTCACTTATGATGGTTATCATCTCCAATTTGTTGCAGTGGCTCTCGCCGCAGTCGTGCTGTCATTCGCTCCGAGCGGCATAATACTACCGTACTTGGTGGCGGAGCACATAGAAACCGAGGGGACTGCGTATTCCATCATAGTCGGCCTATTCGCTGTAGGAGGTGAGGACTACACGGACTACAACACTTATATCATCAACATAGGCAGACGGATGTAGGGTGGGTCTCGCAGATGGAGGCGGACAGTCTCCTTTACTTAACTTATGGTAAATGTTTGTAATGTCTATCCATATCTATACCGAGTGTGATACGTTTTGTCGTTGTTAAAAGAGGAAGATAATAGCAACGCAGGACTATCACTATAACCCCTGATGTTGCGTTTTGAAAGCTGCTTCCTTCCTATTTTTACTACCAGGAAGCGAGAGACCAAATACCGGCCATTGTAAGAACATCAACATTTCATTTTCACGAAGCATGTTTTCTTTCGGAATCCACAAAGGAGACGGGTAGGTAGTGGTTAACGAAACTTTGCCACCACGTAAGGGTAACTCTGCCCACTGCTATGACCATCGGCATGCCCGGTCAGTTTGTGTGGCTGTTCGTAAGACCTTATGGCATTGTCGTAAAGGGCTGGGTAGGACAGTGTGTGCACCGAGTTATACCACTATCTTATGTCGCCACCATCTCTAATGTACCAACGATTCTTCTGCAGGGCCTGCGGTCTTTTTGTTCTACATGACCAGTTTGCCCGCGCTTAACAGCCAGGTGTTGCGCGTGCCTCTGCTCTTCCTTCCACCCTTCTTGCTCGGCGCCACCACTATCCAGGCTGTAAGCCTCGACTACGAAGCGAGCATGTGCGAGCTCTTACGCCTGCAACCGAAGCTGGACGACTTAATCATCGGCGTGTGCGACGACATGCGCCTGCTCGGATCGGGCATCGTTCACTGCTGTAAAAGTGAGTCAAACGCACGCAGCTGTAATGCCAGTGCACCGAGAAGGCCGTTTTCTTCGCGTGCTAGGCGCACGCGTCCCGTCAATTTTTTGAAGCGTGGAGGGATTTGTTAGTCGTGCGAGCACTTTAGCGTACAAGCCTCTTCATCGTATGTATGTATGTATGTATGTATGTATGTATGTATGTATGTATGTATGTATGTATGTATGTATGTATGTATGTATGTATGTATGTATGTATGTATGTATGTATGTATGTATGTATGTATGTATGTATGTATGTATGTATGTATGTATGTATGTATGTATGTATGTATGTATGTATGTATGTATGTATGTATGTAGGTATGTATGTATGTATGTATGTATGTATGTATGTATGTATGTATGTATGTATGTATGTATGTATGTATGTATGTATGTATGTATGTATGTATGTATGTATGTATGTATGTATGTATGTATGTATGTATGTATGTATGTATGTATGTATGTATGTACAATGCATACATACATGCATACATACATGCATACGTACATGCATACGTACATGCATACATACATGCATACATACATGCATACATATATACATGCACTGATTACCGCCATACATACATGCATACATATATACATGCACTGATTACCGCCATACATCTGTACATATATAATTTATATGCATACAAATACGTAACCACTAACTGTATATGCACGACCCCAAGGGATGTTAACGCAATATTATTCAATTTTTTAATGAGCCGCAAAAATTGATGAATTCTTGCTATGCGTAGAGTGCCATTGTTAATCACTGAGTTACAGAGTGATCCCAGTCATGAAGTATCCCCGGATTATCTCTTCCGGATCGTATTGGCTCATTTGCGACTTTACGGCATCCGCGACTCGCAGTGTTGGCGGCTCGCCAGGAAGGCAATGAGGAACTGTGGTCCACGATTGGCCCCTTCTCCTGGTCCTGGTACAGCATCGTGGGCGAACTACTGCTTATGCTGATACTGGGCGCAGTGCTGTTCTACATTGCTGTGCGTGGCGTCTCGGGAGATTTTGGCTACGAGAACAAGTTGCACGATCTGCACACGCCAGCGCTGGACGACGACGTGGACGCGGAGAAGAAACTGGTGAACACAGTTTGCCGACAGAAGCGCTTCGGAGAGTACGCGCTGGTGGCGCGCAATCTGCACAAGTTTTTCGACAAGTTCTACGCGGTGCGCGGCATCTACCTGGCCCTGAATCCCGGTGAATGTTTCGGCCTCGTGGGTGTCAACGGCGCTGGCAAGACGACCACCTTCCAGATGCTCGCCGCCCTGACTGAGATGACCGACGGCAACGCGTACATGAAGAAACTGGTTCTATCCAAGGCACCTCGGGAGGTGAGTCGAAATTACTTCAGATCCAGTCGAAACGTTCTCGTACACATAAGCGAGTCGCCATAGGTGTTCTCAGGGTTCTCCATTAGAGGGTGTGGACAAGTTTCACAGCACCCCCCCCCCCCCCTCCCTTAACCCCGTTGTAGCCCGAGCCTTAAAGCGAGCAAGTTTTTCAATGGATGCGAAAATTGAACTGAAGCAAAGTTCACTTCGTCACGACGGCGCCCTGCCTGTGGTACCCGGCTTACCAGGGGCAAAAGTGGGACGTGGACAGTTCTTAGAATGCAACGTAAAGGGTCGTCAACTGCCACTATTTTCAAACAGCTGCTTGGCTATAAGCGTGAACATTAAACTGTGGCTGCACAGACCTGACAGAGTAAAGGTATGGGGCCGACACAGCACCCTCATTAGATGATTCAGAGAGCGACACCTCCCCCTCCTAAAACTCTTGGGCGCGCGCGCCTATGAAGGCGACAGTCTGATTTTGGCCAACACGGAGGCTATCATAGTCTCATATTATAGGAACTCATCCTGCTCAATCCTCAATGGCATTGAAAGTTCTGTTCAAGCTTTTTGAGCCAATGGTTAAGCTACGAAGTTTCTGCTAAAATTGATGTAATAGAGCTCAGCAGTGAGACTTCTCAAATGCTATCGTTTTTAGTCGCAATAGGTTACTTCAACATAAGTATTTTTCTGCGTGTTGGAAAGCAGGAGGTCGAGTGACATTATGAACAAATCTAGATTATCTTCAATAATTACTGTGCAAACTCGTCACAGTATGCATACTTGTAAGCACATGTAATTCTGAAAATACAATAGCATCGATATGAAACTGCGTGATACGCTACGCACAATACGCTGGTTTCGGACGCTCTGGCTAATTGCCACTGGACAGGTCGAAATTGTTTCATCCGATATTTATAACGTGAATACTAATTCTGCTTTGTCATTTCGGTGCTAATTCAAAACTTATCTGTGTGTATCGCTCATTGGCACCTGTCGTTATGAAATGAGGCTCATTCGCGTTATACAGTTACCCGTGAGCACTGCCAGCGTCTCTGAAGACTTACGCTCCCCATTATTGCTACGACACGGTTTTCGTAACATTCAGTGTGCATGTTTTATCGTCGCTAATGGCGAATAAGCCGCGCGTTACGAAGCATTGTCGATACGGTATCGTAGAATTACAATGGTTTTACGGTTGTGCATGCAGTGGCAAGCCCGCATCGGCTACTGCCCTCAAAGCGACGCGCTTCTCGGCAAACTGAATGCGTTTGAGACGCTCTTCATGTTCGGCCGGCTACGCGGTATACCGGAAAGATCACTGGGATCGATTGTTTCCCAACTGATCACCATGGTCGACCTGTCGGAGCATGCGTCCAAGCCGTGCGAGTACTACAGGTGGGTTTTCTGTTGTCCTATACGCGCGGCAAGATAGCTAATCCAAATAACTGCCCTGCTCTTTTAGCAAGCTTATACTCAGATCTGTATCAACAGTCGAGGTGTGTTCTCTTCCAATAGTTTATTCCTCGGGTTATTACCCTCTGCGGGTGTGCTGTCGAAACTTCACTACATGCATAATAGAAACTCCTAAATCTAGCCGGAAGGTTTACACAAGTGCAGAGGGGGTTTCTAGGCTTCCTGCTGAGTTTTGCGTATAGAAACATTAGAACGTGGGCATAACGGTGAATAGAAAAAATGGCAGATACCACGTACTGTGGGAATCGATGATATGCGAAGCACGAATGAGGAACGGTAACAGGTCACTTTAAAATCAGCCCATAGATTAAGAGGCGGAGGTAAATTATGCCATACACGACTTTCATGTCATGATTATCATCTTTAGACATATCATTTACCTTCGTAACCTATTAACGTCACCTGATACCAACTTTGGTATATACGAAGCTAGTGAAACGGCCGCGAGCGTGCTATGAGCGTAGCATGTAGTCATATTTTTACATAAAATTCGTATCATGGTTATCATTATTGAACGTGTCATTTACATCCATCGTCCATTCACGTCACGTGATACCAAATTTGGTATATGTGGAACTAGTGAAACAGGCGCGAGCACCCGCCGCGGTGGTCTAGTGGCTAAGGTACTCGGCTGCTGACCCGCAGGTCGCGGGATCGAATCCCGGCTGCGGTGGCTGCATTTCCGATGGAGGCGGGAATGTTGTAGGCACGTGTGCTCAGATATGAGTGCACGTTAAAGAACCCCAGGTGGTCGAAATTTTGGAGCCCTCCACTACGGCGTCTCTCATAATGATATGGTGGTGTTGGGACGTTAAACCCCACATATCAATCAATCAATCAATCAATCAATCAATCAGGCGTGAGAACGCTATGAGCGTAGCATGTAGTCATGTTTTACAAGAAACGCATATTATGATTATCAGGTTTGGACGTGTCATTTACCTTCGTCGTCTATTCACTTCCCTTGATACCGAATTCGGTACATGTGGAACTAGCGCAACGGTGGCGAGCGCATCATGAAAGGCCCAATATACTCCGACGCAACGTTGACGAACGGGCAGGCTGGGCGCGGCGACGCCACGCTGGCAAAACGCGAGCACTCTGTAGAGTGACGCCAGGCACGACCAGCGTCCGTCATCGCGGCCCGATGGCAACCAGCGCAAAATGCGACATGCTGCATTTCGCACCGACGACGTTTCTTAGACAGCACCGCGTCTGCCTCTCTTCGTGACAGAGAACGCTGTGTGCGCTCAAAGGCGCATGCGTCAAAGCAACGCAGCGTGGCGCGCGCCTGCGAGTATATGGCATGCAGATCCACAATGAAGGTCAGTGGGCAGATCCACTGATCTCTACTAGGGGGATATCGGCGCCTGGCGTGGAATCGCCAGCGTGACGCGATAAAACGAACGCCGGCTCGCACGCGCGCCGGCTCACGTCGAAGTGCATTGGCATCTTGAGTGTGGCGTGTATTAATGTTAGTACATGAAACGCATCTCGCGATTATCATGTTTGCACCAGTCACATGCCTTCGTCATCCATTCCCGTCAGGTAATACCAAATTTTGGTATATGTTAAGGAAGCGAAATGGCCGCGAGCGCATCATGAGTGCGAGACGTAGTCATGTTGGTATATGACACGCATGTCATCATCCTCATGTTTGGACGTGTCATTTTCCTATGTCGTCCGTTCGCGTCATGTAATAACGAATGTGGTAGATGTGAAGCGAGCGCATCATGAGCGTGGCATGTAGTCATTTGAAAAATTGATTTGCTGCACAAACTTGAAGGAAAACAAGGGAGACAGGAAAGAGCACAGACTACCAACTGTTTACTACCAACTGTTTAGGGCAGACGGGGCGTTGCCTCAACGAACGCTTGCGTGAGCACACTCTGGCCGTAAAAGGAAAAAAAAAATGGTGGTCATTTAGATTTCCACTGTAGGACATGCGGATGCACCCCCCGGTTTGAGAGTGCGTCAGTCATGGCTAAGGTACGTGAAAAGACCGAAAGGGAGATTATCGAAGCGTACATTATCAGGCAATTTAATGACAAGTGCATAAGCATGCCTTCATTGTCACTTTCGGACAGGGAAATGGTCTTCCTACCTAGTCATGTGTAATGTTGTGGGTAACGCCTTGCATTGTGTTCTTTTCCATTTCTCTTCTTTTGTTTTGCTCATGAGTGTTCCAGTTTTATTTTTCATGTGACGCTACATAATGTTTTGTAAGGTTATATGACTCTCTCGGTGTACTGCTTCTTCGGGTTTGCTCACTTGGGGCTGCTTGGAGTGACTATAATTTTAGTTATTTTCTTGTTTTTTTCGGTCTAAGCGCAATTTTAAATGTTTTTTAAACGAAAGTCTCTAGAGTACGTTTTCATATTTTTACGCCTTTGATCTTGGTCAATAAAAATACAAAATATAATAAAAGATAAGTTCTAGATTAAATAAGAGCGCACAACTTGAGAATACGCAGTTTAGATTGTGGTGGGTATCACTTTTGTATTTTGCCATTTTTCGCATTTGCCATTGTGATGGCAGTCACATTTGAATTGATTTGTTTTGGGACGGCTTTGTTTGCGGCATCTTTGGTTTTGTGCGCATCGTGGAAGCGCAGCGTAGCATGTGTATATATTGGCTTCAAGAAACGACAATAAACAGTTGGTATTCTGCGCTCTTTCCTGTCTCCCTTGTTTTCCTTCAAGTTTGTGCAGCAAATCAATTTTTCAAGTATGAACCAACTAGTCTGCAAAAAAGTATTGCTTTATGTAGTCATGTTTTGCATGACACACATCTCATGATTATCATGTTTGCACCAGTCATATAGCTTAGTCATCTATTCACGTCCCTTAATACCGAATTTGGTTCATAAGAAGCTAGCGAAACGGCCGCCAGCACAACATGACCATGGCATGTAGTCATGTTGTTACGTGACATGCATGTCATGATTATAATGTTTGCACCAGTCACATAGCTTCGTCATCCATTCACGTCCCGTAATACCAAATGTGGTATATGCAAAGCTAGCAAAACGGCCGCGAGCACATCATGAGTGTGGCATGTAGTCATGTTGTTACATGACACGCATGTCATGATTTTGATGTTAGTGTCTGTCGCTTGTGTTCGCCGTGCAGTCATGTCATACTATACCAGTTTTGCAACATATCACGTGAATGAAACCGCCACAAGAGCAGAGAAACCTTGACACGTAAATCACGATATTTATGACACACACATCATGATTTTCATGATATGAATAGTCAATTATGTTCGAAATACTGTCATGTTATATCATTCTAAGTTTGGCATCGATACCATTATCCAAACGGCCAGGAGAGCTAAAGGTCGTAGGCGGCTTGATAGATAGATAGATAGATAGATAGATAGATAGATAGATAGATAGATAGATAGATAGATAGATAGATAGATAGATAGATACGTTCAAAGTCGCCGAAGTTCGCCACGAAATGCTTCGCATTTAAAACAGAGCTTTGCAGAACTAGTTTGCGTTTGTTTCTGATCGCCTTGTTTTGTTTTTGACTTGTTGTTCGAACATCAATATTTGCCACGGCGATCGGATTTCGATGAGCGTGAAATGGTAGAGACCCGTACACTGGGCGACATCAGTGCATCAGTGCAACACCAGATGGCCGAAATTTATGGAGCCCTCTACTACGGTGCTCCTCATAATGATATCGTAATTTTGGGACATAAAAACGAATCTAATAATATTGTTATCATACTATTAAAATCATTTGTACTATTACTACTGCTACCGAAATTTTAGGTTAAATTTTTCTAATAACTTTGAGCACTATCCTAACCACTCCATGAACTGGCGCACAAAGACACCGCTCGAAAGCTTCAATAAATTGGTATGCAGTATTGTAATGTAGTATCACTCAGTGAAAGGCACGAAGGAGGAAGGACATAGAGAACAGGGCAAGCAATTACACGTCCTGTTACCTTTATATTTAGTCTTTGCGCTTTTCCTTAAGCGCAACTAAATTAGAATGGCGTACGAACTGGCCCAACTTTAAGCTTTTCTGAATGAATACAGCTACACAACGATAGAAGGGGAATGTGTAGGGCTTGGTTTTCGTTTGTTAGATATAACATTAATTTGAAGTAACGTAGAAGGAAGCCAAGGAAGGTATACGGGATGTTATTTGGTGCAAATAGGACGCAAATGTGAAGAAAGTAAAGTGGACGAAAAGATAACTCGTGCCAGCAGGGACCGAACAAGTGACCTTCGAATAATGCGTCTGATGCTGTACCAACTGAACTACAGAGGCGGACATCCGAGCAATATGTCGGGATTCAAATCTAGTGCTGTTAGCGCCACTCGTGACCATGACGGCAAGTGTGCAACACACTTTTTTTTCTGCCAAATGGCGTCGCGAAAAATGTGTTCGTTTTACGAGCAGGCAGCTGAGCAACAACCCTCGCATTTGGTCTACGAGAACAGGTCTACTTCTTTAAATAAACGAAAGGGAAATTTTAAGGCCTAGTTTTCCTTTTTTAAACACAACAATAATTGTAACTAACAAATAAAAAAGCTAGAGAAAATATAGTATAATAATTATTATCACGGTAATGTGAAAATGATGGACGAATAGGTAAAATAGGTAAATAGGGACTAGGTAAATCGCCCCTGTCAAAAACCAAAACTGTGAGATCGAATAACGTATTCGGTGCTCTCATAAATTAAAACCTCCATGGGTTTACTGTCTGTTAGTTTTAACTAATGTTATATCCCCAGAAGGTATTCAAGACCTCGATGATTTTGATTGATATGTGGGGTTTAACGTCCCAAAACCACAATTTGATTATGAGAGACGCCGTAGTGGAGGGCTCCGAAAATTTCGACCACCTGGGGTTCTTTAACGTGCACCCAAATCTGAGCACACGGGCCTACAACATTTCCGCCTCCATCGGAAATGCAGCCGCCGCAGCCGGGATTCGAACCCGCGACCTCCGGGTCAGCAGCCGAGTACCTTAGCCACTAGACCACTGCGGTGGGGCTATTCAAGACCTCGCTATAGTGCCGTAGGCACACAGGATATCCCTCAACCACCTAATTTTTTAAATGATTTGCAGCGGAGGCAACAAACGCAAGCTGTCAATCGCTGTGGCCGTGGTCGGCTACCCTCCCATCGTGCTCTTGGACGAGCCTTTCGCGGGCGTCGATGTCGTCTCGCGCAACCACATTCGTCAGGCCCTGGTCAAGTTGAAGAACTGCACCAAGATAGCCTTCATCCTAACATCACATAAGTGAGTGGTGCACTCGGGCTCATGCACAAGCTTGATTGAGATTCCTGAGCTATCCTGTGAAACAGTGTTTTTTACCCTGAAATTCAGCTTTATACTAACATTGATCATGGCGAATATAGTGAATATGCCTAAAATGTTGTATTTTCATTCTATCTGACGACGTAGCATGGAGGAGTGCGAGGTGTCGTGCGACCGCATCGGCATCATGGTGAAGGGTCAGATGACCTGTCTAGGCCCGCTGCACCACCTGAGGCAGAAGTTCGGCGGTGGTCTGACTCTGAAGTTCAGGTTGTCCGATGACTCGCCGGTCGACAGCGAGCAACTGGACAAGGCTGTCCTTGCAGCATTTCCGGGAGCGAAACGCTTGGACACTCAAGACGTAAGTGTTGGGAATGATACAAGATACAAGAAAATACCAGTACCAGGAAATATGTATCCTGGTACGAGATACCAGGGCGCGTATGGTAGCTTTATAAGGAAAGAAACAAATTGTCGTGTACCGTTTCTAGTGCGTTCTGTTTGCCGTACATATAAACTTTATTTAAAGATGCACGTGAACTCTCTTTTAAAAATCATTTATACCCTCTCCGATGAGTCGTAAGACACGTGACTCTTTGAAGGGTCTGTTACACCACAAGAAAGCAATGAATGTAATAGCAGCAGCTTTGAATGTGATAGGAAGTAAGGCTTGCAAGCATGCTTTAGCATGTGTATACGTCCTGGCCTAAATCAATGAATTCAAAGCGAACTTTGCGATGAGTACATGTACAAAGTATGGCCGCCTGTTGATTCCGGTCGAAATAGTGCGCGCGTGACCACGGGCTAGCCGCCCGGTCCGTGGCAGTACGCAGTTCCTGCGGGACCATGCTGTATCTCCGCTCAGGCGCAGAATTTTTTTTTTCGGGAAGAGGGAAGAGCAGGGGCACCTCCTTAATTTCAGGAGGGGCAACCCTCTGAAATGATCATTTCTCGGTCTTAATGCCATCGAAAAAAAAAAAACTCGCGAGGAGGGAGGTATGTTCTCGGTGTGCCACCGCTGGCTACGCCCCTGCATCCCTTCCGGAGCGCCTTCATGTGCCTTTCGCGCTGTGTAAACTGCCAGGGTTAGCACTACGCTGGAGCTGCGTTCGTCGGCAATCTGTCACGCGCATTATTTCGCAAGTCGAACAAGCGATGTGCGGGGCGATTTCGTCGGCTTGCATTTTATACTGAACCTCACCTCGTGGTGCCGCCGACGGTAGAAATGTGTCCTTGCTGCCATCGGCAGTGCCCTTGCGACCACAGTAAAAGACAGACTGACAAAGGATCGGTAACACAATGTTTGCGCTTTTGGTGGCGACCTAACAGATGAACATTACAGCTGCTTCTCATTTTTCCACAGCGCCTGCAGAAGTTGGCCGAGTACCGTCTGCAGCAGCGTCTGGCCTGGAGCGTGCTCTTCCAGAAGGTCACTGCACTGCGAAGTGCGTTTTCCTTCGAACACGTTATCGCCGCCGACGCCAACCTGGAGCAGCTCTTGGTTACCTTTGCGCGCAAAGCGCGAGCCGAAGCCCTGCTCGAGCCGAAGGACGAGGACTGAGCTGAGCGGGGCTCTCAACGTGGCCGGCCCGCAAATATTTTTGGAGAAATTGAACGTTTGCGCGTTGAACCCCGTTTTGGAGTATTGGATGAAAAATATTTATCTGAACGTACAGGCCTACATCACCACGTAAAGACACCAGTCATTCACTGACGCACAACTTGATACTATTCTCGAAGAAGGTTACAGATGGCCAACTAAAACACAGCGAGAGCGGTATGTAACATGTAACACAGCAAGAGAGCCGCATCAGTGAGACATGGGGCTCCATTTTGTTTTTGGCATGGCTTAAGACCATAATCATTATATCTCATTTTGTAAGCTTAATATGGTTATGACCTACGTATATATTATTCGTCTATAGTGTGGAGTGCTCGGATTATTCGTATGTGAATTAATTCATCTATTATGTAGCTCTCCAATCGAAAGTTTTGTTTGTTTGCATTTTAAGTAAGTTTTTATATGGTCTAAACTCTATAAAACTCCCAGATTACGCATAACTATGGTATTGCGATTTCCAAGACATCCTTTCTTCACCAGACTTTTCGTGTTCTCAAGATGCTTATGCGGAGAAAAAATGAAATCATTTCCGAAGCCTCCTATATCAGCATACCACAATGGTGCCGCATCTCTTAACCACAATGACTATTTTACCTTTTATTAACGTAAGTTCATTGTGAACATCTGAAGTGCTGATATTAGTTTTCTTGATTGCCTGAACATTTTTCGGTCGAACTGTATATAACTCGGGCACTCAGTGGTCCTCTGAACAGAAAAATTTAACAGGTGTGTGCCTCTTCCACTAGAAACGTGACCTGGGATGAATGAACCGACAAATAAATAAAATACGAATAGAAATATGTTAGCCCAATTCACTTCTGGACTTACTAGTGATTTAAAAGGGCGTACGTCAAAATCAAAAGGAATTTTCTTTACCCATATATAGCTTTCATGAAAAGCGCCGTCCGTCATTTCTGAGCCAGGTGCTACGGAGCTTCACTGGCTATCCAACTTCTCGTAGTTGAATGCGTGGTTTTTGTTTTGCTGCATCCTTTTTTTTATCTCTTCTTTGCATGGTTTTTTGTTCATGCTGTCAGCTTACTGTCAGTCTCACTTGACGCTCTAGAATATTGCTCTTCTGTGAACCCTATCACAGTCCACCCGGAACTATACCTCTCACTGGGAACTTTTTTGTGCGCGATTTTCTGGATATTTTTTTGATCAAAAATGCATGTTGGCAAAAAGTGATTTTCTATCGCGAACGCCTTGAAGTTCATGCTAAACAGCTGAACGATGAAATTTTTCAATAAGCAGTCATAACATTCTGCACCACATCCGAGTCGCCGAGATATTCTACCCCAGCATCGGGCTGGCAGAGTCACAGGTCTCAAGACAGTGCTTATCGTAAAGTGCAAAGACTTACTTTACCGCAGAGAATAAACGTGCACATGTTACGCGATCCTTTGTCTCTGTCCATACGCGTTGCGCGTAGTAATTCTGTTGGATTAGTGGACATTTCGCCTAATGCTAAACAAGGGTTTAGAGTACGACGTGTTAAACTCCGTAGACAGACTCATTATGTATGCAGTATATGTACAGTACATGTTTCTTGTGTTGACGCGAGAACACTACTATTGCTACACTTGTCGCAAGGTCATTACGTCACAAGAATCTTGAGCCACAGGGCAGTAATGCATTTTTTGCCTATAGCCCGTGCACAAAACAAAAAGAAATGCTGCAAATTTGGGGACGTGCCGGATTTATGACAAGGTTACAGGTCTGTTTTCTTTTTTTTTGTCACTTTGCCTTCCCAAGCACAACAGCTAAAAGGTAGGTGTACGAATTATATGCAGTGGTGGGTTATACGCGAGGAAGTGACTACGCATCAAGAAGCTTCAACAGTTGCTTGTCCCGCCGAAATTGACGTTTCCTATTTAGTTTATTACTATGCAAATATCAGGCCATACTTTGACTCAGCGGCAGACGTCTTTCTTGCTTTCCTGAGTCAGAGTAGTTATCCTTGCAGTGTCTAAATATCCAACCTCTTCAGCCAACCTCGCTTGGTAACACGTTAACGCCAAAACACTCGCTTCGCAAAACTTCCACTGTAGGCGTCGTCGGGTCTGAGGAAAAAAAACCGCTATGGATGAACATTATTAAAAAAAACATGCATTTCAGCCGTAATCCAACCTAGGTGTCCTGCACGACAAGCAAATCTTGTAACGCAGAGCTACATCAATGCTTGAAGCTCTTCAGAAACCAAAAAGCACTGCACAGAGTGTTATATGATGCGACGGGCATCATGAACATGTTATATTGCGTGGCAAAAACGTATAATGGCTTCAGGCATCACGTATAGTTTTGTAATATGTGACGTTGAAGACTCTCTTTCCTTTTCTTATCTCCTGTGTGGAGTAGCAGGCTAGAGCGCTCTAGTTCTTGTTCACCTATTGTCCGTGGCGTATACCCACTGTGGGGGATTGGCCAAGCACTGAGTGGTTTTACAAAATATTGTGCAGTTTTAGAATAATGAATAATATATAATAAAAAGATTACCGATGACCTAGGAAATTGTGGTGCTTGATTAAATGCATGTAATGCATGTAATTCGTGTATATATAATGCTATATAATGTTATATATATATATATATATATATATATATATACTTGAAGACCCCTAACCCACTTATTGCAACGTGCTACGATGTAATCACCATGGCCATCAGCACACACAAAACACGCTGATATGTAGGTGCGCGAGTACCTTACAAACGCGCAGTGGCCACTTCTATATTTCGGAAAGTGCTAAATTATGACGTAGTAGGCACTTCGTAACTTCACTTGTTGTACGCCCTTTAAAGCGACCTTAAAACAGCCAATGCTGCACGCATAGACATTTTTGCCACCGGGGGCACGGTTCAGGAGTCCACTGAGAAGGGAAGTTTGGCAAGCCAATGAGGAGACGGTGATTTCCAGTCCCAATTACGCCATCACGTTCAGCTCCTAAACGACAAGCTTGAGTGTCTTTCATGTTATTTTCTTTTTCGAAATCGCCTTTTATTCATGATCATCTCGCTTGCTGCCGTTTTCATGTTTAACTCATCAGTACCCTAATTACAGGTCGGGCATGCTTGTAAAAGTCTTGCGTTGCTTGAAGCTTCACCGAAATTGTGTTAATAAAGTGGTGTGTGTCAGTCACCTAATGAAAACAAAGCAGGGCTTACGCAATTGTCCAGAAGGTTCTGACGTGACCTGAAGATAATGAACATTTGTTTATGGTACAAGACACCAACAACCGGTGTAGAGCGAACATTTTATAACTTTCTCTTGGATGTTTCTGGGAAGCATAACCAAGATTTAGCGAAACCTTGATGCGCCTTATTTTACTCGGCGTTCATGTCGGCGCATGTTATTCTGACGAGGTTGCGGCTGAGTTAACTTGAGTTCCTGTCACACAATATTAACGAATGCCGTTGCTGTACTTGACAGCGTCTGAATTACCCACTTTTGAGAAGGAGAAGAGGAATTTAAGGAGGTAATCACGGCTTATAAATAGATCATTATATTTCATAAAGCTTTCGCATTAAGGTCACCTGTTCCTAGCGTAAACACCTTCAACGCATGAGGTACGTTAAAGAATCGCGAGAATAGCTTCTTCATGCCCACTCACTTTTCTCACTTGACTGTTATCATGTAGAAAGTGTTTCACAACGCTGTTAGTTTAGCGAAACGTTCCTGCTTTTTGCACTGATTTTATCGTTTTAGAAAAGTGTCTTAGCTGCAGGTGAGCTTGATTGTTCCAACAGTGTTATTGTTCGCTGCTCTTATTTGTGCAATCTGAGTTCTTTATTTATCTGTATTTCTTTAATCTTTCTTTGTTTCTTTATGAATGAAAGGAACGCAAATGTAAGGGCTTGTTTTCATCGATACATGAGAGCCAATAGACAAAGAAGCCAAAGAAAGTATAGGGAATGATATTGGAAGTAATTGTATTCTAAATATGAGGAAAGAAAAGTGGACGGAAAGATTCCTTGCCGCCTGCAGGGACCAAACTTGTATGTTTTCTTGAGAATTTAGCTAAATCACGACAAAAAATCAATAGGCTTTCAGTAACGTTGAAGCCAAAGTCGATAGCATTAACTCTAGACTGTTTGTTGAACTTCAATTATTTACCCATAGGCGTTTGTGGATTGGTATAATTTAAGCTAATACGTAATGCTGTTAACGATAATTTTTTTCCATTACAGAGTGGCTAGTGCCTTAGGTTCTAACTTTGAAATTTACCAAATGTTTATCATTTAATAGTCGTCATATTTCTTCATTTTCATCCTTTCCCAAGGTTTCCCTCAAACGAAATTAAGTCCAGTGTCGACTAACATTGAAAATATTTCCGCAACCAAGGTCATACGCATGTAGGGAACTATATAGAGAGCTTCAATTAACACTGACAAGAAGCTGTGTAAAGACACAGGCTCATGAAAGAGAACACTTTCATCACGTTAACGCATTCGTGAAGTGGTGCCATCAACTTTTTTTTTTGCTAGTTTCAAGACATCGTGCGATGGCCAGTGACAGACGCACGCGTAAAAGCACTTCCTAACAGCGTTTGTTCCGGCTTCTGCAAAATGAAACGAACCTGATGGAAAAGTTTCCTTCATTCAATTACCTCACCCTGGCGCACGTCCGATTTTATTATTTACCCTTTCTTCTGTTCTCTACGAGTCACTCAGTCGCAGTATTATTGCGTAAAAGTACAGCAAAGTCACACCAAAGTACAGCAAAGTGATTAGAAGACTCCATGACTGGGGCTTCAGTTCTCACTGTGACGCAACGCTGTCACATTTGATACGCCGAGACGGACACTACACGAACGTGCGAAACAGCTGCCTAACGAACAGGTTCTCTGAACATGCAAACTCAGTTGTGAAGATGAAAACGAAGTGAAACTTGGACGGATTTTGGTGACCGTTACGGCAAGTTGAGACCGATATCTTGAAGACAAGCTCCTTCTAAGTCAAGCTCTAAACTTTGAATGGTAGAATTATCTCGACAAAAATAACTAACCAGCTCGTTTCCAACACTAACTAGCGCATTCCCCTTACAGCCCGTTACCGCCGCTTCTGCTTTTCATGCAAGTGTCAATTTCTGAGCTGGTTGTCTAGTAAAATGAGGTATTTCGCAGTACAAGCCTAATGCGCCTAACAAGTTGGGAAGCGTTAGGCTTAGCACTCGGGGCTCAACATAAAGAAACAAAGCTGGCATAGCGACAACATTCTGGAACCTGCTTGCCAACCGCAAAGAATGAAGAAAAGTGTACGAAGCATGCATGCGTGTGCACACTCAGGTGACGTCCTCATGAATAGAGACCAGTTAGTATACACCGAGCCGTATTCTCGCAATGCGCAGAATGCAAAAGTGTCGTGAAAATAAGGTTTATTAACGCACGTATCTGTGGTGATACAGCCTGAGCTCACTGTCGGTGATATTATAAAACCGAGATCCTTTCATTAAATACGAATAAAAACATACTAGGCCGTACGAGAAGCTGCGACACTTTAATATATTATAAGCAGTGTTCTGTGGATTGTAAAGACATCATGTACTTGTCTTCTCTAGCTTTTCTACTCAGGAAAACGAATGAAGTACCTAGCATTATATGGCAATATATGGAGTTTCATAAGAATTGAACCAGTGTATGATGTATAACAAGAAAATGTAGTTATGTGCTTTGGAGCCAGTAAATGACAAGATGAATGAAAAACAGGTGGCGATATGTAGTCTTTTCTTTGCGCACTATATCGCATATAACCGTGGTGGGAGTTCAATGCTCGCAACACACAATTTTTACATTTGCAACGTGTTTTAATAGCTTTATTTTTTGTGTGGTGTCAACGCAATTTTTTCTGATCTATAGCCTCATGTGCTTACTGTAGCATATATTCCAAATGCTACAACGTCTAGAAATCATCACCATAATCAGCCTTAATATGCCCACTGGAAAACAAAGGCCTCCTCCATGTTCCGCCAGTCAACTTGGTCCTGTGCCTACTTCTGCCACTGTATGCTCACAAACGTCCTCATATCATCTGCTTACCTAAGTTTCTGACGCTCCTTCACCCGTTTGCCTTCTCTTGGAATCCATTCTGTGATCCTTATGACCAGTGGTTATCTTGCCTTGGTGCTACGTGCCCTGACAATGACCGTTGCTTTTTTATTTCCACAATGTCTTTAACACCTGTGTGTTCCCTAGTATACACTCTGCTCTCTTCTAGCCCCTTAGACTTACATCTGTCGTTTTCCTTTGCATCACTCGCTGCGTCATGCTCAACTTTAGTTAAACCCTCTTTTGTAATCCTCCAGGCATAGGTCGCAAAATTTTGTGTTGCTCACTCAGGTCCACTCACGAAATATACTTTGAGCTTTGGACTCACTAGGACTCATACTCACGAAAATTTTCCTGAGTCGGACTCACGCTCACGAAAATTTTCTTCAGCCGGACTCGCTCGGACTGAAGCTAATCAAAGCATTACTCACCTTGACTCACTCTAACTCGCGGCTCGATCCGAGTTCGAGTGAGTTTGTGTGAGTAGACTCTTAAGTTTGTCAGCTTAGAATTAGCTTCTTCAATCGTGGTGTCAACGCTCTCTAACACCGATTTCTCACGTAATAGGTGATTCTCTTGGATTGATTTGACATTGCATCTTTGAAAACGAGTTCTGTAGAGTGCTTTCAAACCAGTAGGGTCATTTTTTTTGGAATAGATGACAGCATCAAATATATTATTCAAGAAATTACCTAGAAGAGTTGGGTGGGAGGAGGTCAAGGCACCCTCCTATGTAATTAACGCCTCTAGTTAATAAATATACAACGATGTATGAACGACACTGCTTGGGAATACTTGTGACTAGACGTGAGTATAAATGTGAATCCAAGTAAGGCTGGTAATAATGCTGAAGATGACTAGGTAGAACTTTAAGTCGGCAAAAGGAAGTAGAACCCACTCAGACTCACTCAATAAATATATTTTGCACTTTCGACTCACTCGGACTCAGACTCACGAAAATTTTCCTGAGCCAAACTCACTCGGACTCGGACTCATGAAATTTTCTTCAACTGGATTCACTCGGTCCAAGATTCACGAGAATATTACTCACCCGGACTTACTCAGACTCACACCCATGGCTTGATATGAGTCTGAGTGAGTCCGAGTAAGTCGACTCATGAACGAGTTCGCCAACCTATGCCTCCAGGTTTCTGCTCCATAGGTAAATGTAGCTGTTATGTACCTTCCTCTTGAGGGATAGTGGCAGTCTACCATTCCCGATTCGAGAATGCTTGCCGAATGTGCTCCACCTCAATCTGATTGTTCTAGTTACTTCGACCTCGTCGTTCGGCTCCGCAATTACTCTCTGTTATAAGTAGACGTACTCCTTCACAACTTCAACTCCACTGTTACTTATGTCCAAGCGCAGTTTTCTTACGAGGTTGTTGTACATTACTGTCGTTTTTTGCAGATTAATTTTCAGACCTGTCTTTTTGTTCTCCTTGCCTAATTCAGTAATCCTGAATTGCGATTTGTCCCCTGATTTACTCAGCAATTCAATGTCATCGGCAAAGCGCAGGTTACTAAGGTTACTCCATTAACTCGCGCTCCTAACTCTTCTCATTCTAAGACTCTGAAAGCCTTCTGTAAAAATAGAGGAGTCTAATATCGTTACTGTTAGATAACACAGTTATTTATTGTGGTGCTCGATGAAAAATCGCGATGAATAATAACCTTTCAAAATTTCGAAAGAAGTTTAATGTAAAATGTTACAATAAACAAAGATCGAGTAAATGTAATGCGACAATAAACTGTTCAGGATGCCCCGGCTCTCTTTAGCCAGAGTATAAAATTATGCCTACACGCGCAATCACGACGCGACTAAATACATGTTGGTGACTATTGTCTGGAGTGATTCAGACACTTTTTTGCTCTGATCAATTGTTTAATTACATCTTTTAAATAACTAGTTTCTG
Source organism: Rhipicephalus microplus (assembly GCF_013339725.1). Classification (NCBI taxonomy): domain Eukaryota; kingdom Metazoa; phylum Arthropoda; class Arachnida; order Ixodida; family Ixodidae; genus Rhipicephalus; species Rhipicephalus microplus. The sequence continues at coordinate 31,427,505 of NC_051169.1, forward strand.
AAGGAACAAAGATGGGTAAAAAAATTCAATGAGAACGTTGCAGATCGGTTGCAAAACGTTCAGTTAGACATTTGCGAATTTTATATCTGTTAATTATTAGTGTTTTTTTTTCTAACTACAAATGTCCGCAAAATACAAAAAAAAAAACACGTGACAAGCCCCCTGCAGCGCCTACGTGCGCCATGATTCTGGTGCTCCCTAACGTTCCGCGTACGAACGATACGCTTCCTTATGACCGGTTCATGACAGTGGTAAGTTGTCACAACGGTTATCACTTTTGTGGCCGATAGCGAAATCTGTTCATCGCAAAGCCTCTACTATCATTGCGGTCCTGGCGAGCGAGCGCAATCGGCCAAATGCTATGGTCGGTCGTGCGCGAAACATTAGGGAGCCCTAGAATCATCGTGCACACTGGCGTGTGAGCGGGCTTGTTATGTGGAAATTTTTGCATTTCGCGGGCATTTCCAGTTATTAGGAAAACACTAAAAATAACAGATACAAAGCTCGAAACTGTCTAACTGGACGCCTTGCAATCCGATGAACAGCTTTCTTATTGAAATGTGCAGATTATTTTCGTTGCTTGAAAAGTTAGTAAACAAAAGTGACCTAATTAGGCAATCGTACAGATAACAAAGAATAGTCTTACACACTTTACGCAACAGCCGTGTAACGAGCTGTATAAAGAGACAAAGCTCTAGACGAGACGCTCGTGTTTCTGTACGGAAACCTGCGATGACTCAATCGTCATCGCGCAGTAACGAGGCCGTTTATGCAATCACACAAAAAAATGTATTTTCAAAAGACGTGAAATGTCTAATAATAAATGAGGTAAGGGAAAAAATATAACATGCTTGGAATACTGGTGCGAGAGTCACAAGGGCATAATAAAACAAAGAGTTCAACGGAGAGGAAGGCGGTGGTCAAGTCCCGGCGGCAAACTCAACGCTGGGAAGGGACGGCCGACGCTTGGGTAGCCTGGTAAGTCCAATGACAGCCGCGGCCAAGAACGCGGCTCACTGCGGAGGTCGTTGATCTGGAGCACGCATGGCGTTTGCCATGCCTATCTCGAACGCTGGCTGGCGCTCGCTGCCGTAGGTGCCGGAGTCGCCTGACGGAAACGTCCTGGCGACGTTTCGCCCACGCCAGGCCCGAACTGCAAGGACGGCTGGTATGGCCCCAGGTGGGAGCCCGCTGAGACCTCGAGTCCGCAACCCGACTGGTCACTGCTCCCACGCACTGGTTCTTCAACCTTGCTTCTTCCTTCCAGCCACGTCTGCCTCACTCCTTCTTCTTCGCACCAACCCACTACCCTGATTTTCCTGCGTCGTCTTCTTCGACTGTCTCTGTGGCGCGCACTTCAAACACAATTCTATCTTCCCGATCACGCACGGCCACTTCGCTCATCACACATGCCCCTCCTTCGGAAAAAGTTTTTTCTTTCTAAAAAAAACTTTCTAGCCACGTCTTAGTCGCAATCACCACGTGTCCGCACAAGACCACTGCACCGCACCAGTGAATAGAGGTGATATATGTCCACAATAAATGTTCACACACCCTCACACAAAAAAAAACAAGGAAAAAACATTTAGTCAGCCATGGCACGTTGACTGTTTTCTTCTGATGAATAAACCACGTGGTTCAGAAATATACATTGTAGACAAACTGTAAACCAGTTGCAATACACTTCCGTGAAAGCTTAGGTTACAGCCTACTCATGAAATCGGCACCTGAATTATCTGAGCCTCTAATATGTTGAATAACAAAAGAATACTCTTGTAATGCCAGACTCCATCTCAGTACTCTGCTGTTCAGGTGTTTGGCCTTAGCTAGATATTGTAATAGTTGGTGATCAGTTTGCACAACAAACTGCGTTCCGTACGCAAAGATGTGAAACCTTTCTATTGCCCACACTAGTGCCTACAATCTCAGCGTTGTACTTGACTCTTCTCTCCTGTCGTGCGCTTCGTTGCTCCTTCGGCGGAGCCTCCCTGGGCACTGAACGCATAGGCTTGTAATCAGTCGCCGCACCGCGGCCGTTGTCCTGCTTGCTAGGAGAGTTGAAATCTTTGAGAACTGTGGAACTGTACACCCTCGGGCTGTTCCTAAATGGCGGCGTTCGGCTGAACGCCTTGTTGCCGCTGTTGTACGACGAGTTTCCACTTGACCGTTCTGATGACTTTGTGAAGGTCATGTTATTCATGCGAGGCGGCTTCTTTGGCTTGGCCCCTAGCATGTCAGACTCGCGAACGCCACCACCGTTGTTAGATCGACGCGCAGTCATATTTCCACCTCCGGCTGCCTTGGACTTTCCGCCGCCGCCACTGGAACCTTGGCCGGTTCCGGAGTTCGTACCGGATGTCTCATTTTTCTTTGGAAGGGCCGGGGAGGCACAGCATTGGTTGGCTGCGAAAGCTGCTCTCAGCGGAAACGGAAGTGGTACTGTCGACGCGAAGTCCTTGGTCTTGAAGGCAGTGGCCCTCGGAGGTACCTGCACGCGCGTCGCGGTGTTCGGCGACGGTGACTTGGTGGGTGGCTTGCTCGACACTGCTGCCAGAAACGGCGGTAGATGCATGTGGCTCGCCGGTGTCTTGCTCTCCTTGTGAGGGATCCTTGGGTTTGGTTCACGAGGCCGGTACGGTACCGATCCGCCACCGCTGGTGCCCATGGCAACAGCCACCGCAGCGAACTGCTTGGTGCTCTCTTTCCATGTTGTATCAGGGTCGTGAGCCTGACGTGATCCGGGCACATTTCCCACGATAATGTCGTATAACGGGGAAATCATGCATTTTACGATGCATACGCCTGAAAAGTATGGTGAAAAAATTTCCACCTTTGCCTCTGGAACCTTAATTCTACTTCCATCCGCCAAGAACAATGTTGCCGTGGTTCGCGTAAGTGCTCCGTCTGGTACGAGGGAACGCCGTACAACCATCGTATTACTTCCTGTGTCCCTTAATACTGAGACAGTCTTGCCGAATATCACGCCCTGCAACACGGGCATCTGATGCTTCGTCACCCTTGGTTCGGTATACACTGCACTAGCCATACTTTCTTCGCTTTTTTTGTCCTCCACCTGCTCGACTTCGTTAAGGTTCTCCCTTTGCGACCATATACATGAGGCTTTCCGGGTAGTGCTGGGTATCTTGGTGCACGCTTGGGTGTCGTGCCCAGTTTTACGACAATACCCACAGTAGGGTTGCCTTGTCCGAGCGCGGCATTTTGCAGCTATGTGACCGGTCTCGTCACACACAAAACATCGAGTGGAAGCCTTTGAAGTTGAATTACCGCCTTTTCCTGCAGGAGTGTTCTCCCCTTTGTCACGGAAAACAAGCAAGTTTGACTGTCGCTGAGCTTCTAAAAAAATTGTCGGTCGCTTACGCCATCTCTTCAAGCTTACGGCAGTTTTTCTCTCGCAAAACTAGCGCCACCTTATCATGACAGTTGTTTATAAATTGCTCCGCTACTATGAGATTCCGAACTGAGGAGTATTCCTTTTCCGTTTTCGACATCTCAACCCATCTGTCGAAGAAGCTTGTTAGCCTCGTTGCGTACTGCACGCCCGTTTCCCCATCTTGTGGCTTGCTGTGTCGGAATTTTTCACGGTAGCCCTCCGCCGTGAAACGAAATCGTTGCAGTAGCGCGAACTTGGTTTTGTCATAATCGAGAGCCTCTTCTGGCGACAGACGACCAAAGACCTTGAGAGCCTCCCCGCTCAAACACAAACTTAGGGCCATGGCCCACTTGTCTTTTGGCCATTCTTGACCGGTAGCAACATTCTCAAACCTTTTTAGGTATGCGTCTAAGTCGTCCCGGTTCTCGTTAAACCCTGGCATGAAATTGTGAGGATTAATGGTAGGAGATGCTCGAACTGGTCGGCCTTGGTCAGCCACCACTGACTCTCTAACGCCTTCAGCCTGAGCGAGTTGAAGACGCAACTGTATAGTCTTCTGGTATTCCTCCTGAAGTCGCCGTTCTAACTCCATCTGCTCCATATTCCCTTTCCTTGCTTCACGTTCTGCAGCCCTCTCTTCTCGAGCTCGAGACTCCCGTTCTCCTACCCAAGCCCTTAACTCAGCTCCCTCTAGCCCCATGCGCAACGCCAGTGCCGTTAAATCCGAATTCATCTTTGATCTGTCTTTTTTTTAGCAAAATGTAACCAGGGAACAGTAACTGTTAATGCAATAAACGGCTTCGTCCTGTCGCGGACGCCAATGTAACGAGCTGTATAGAGAGACAAAGCTCTAGACGAGACGCTCGTGTTTCTGTACGGAAACCTGCGATGACTCAATCGTCATCGCGCAGTAACGAGGCCGTTTATGCAATCACACAAAAAATGTATTTTCAAAAGACGTGAAATGTCTAATAATAAATGAGGTAAGGGAAAAAATATAACATGCTTGGAATACTGGTGCGAGAGTCACAAGGGCATAATAAAACAAAGAGTTCAACGGAGAGGAAGGCGGTGGTCAAGTCCCGGCGGCAAACTCAACGCTGGGAAGGGACGGCCGACGCTTGGGTAGCCTGGTAAGTCCAATGACAGCCGCGGCCAAGAACGCGGCTCACTGCGGAGGTCGTTGATCTGGAGCACGCATGGCGTTTGCCATGCCTATCTCGAACGCTGGCTGGCGCTCGCTGCCGTAGGTGCCGGAGTCGCCTGACGGAAACGTCCTGGCGACGTTTCGTCCACGCCAGGCCCGAACTGCAAGGACGGCTGGTATGGCCCCAGGTGGGAGCCCGCTGAGACCTCGAGTCCGCAACCCGACGGGTCACTCCTCCCACGCCCTGGTTCTTCAACCTTGCTTCTTCCTTCCAGCCACGTCTGCCTCACTCCTTCTTCTTCGCACCAACCCACTACCCTGATTTTCCTGCGTCGTCTTCTTCGACTGTCTCTGTGGCGCGCACTTCAAACACAATTCTATCTTCCCGATCACGCACGGCCACTTCACTCATCACAAGCCGGCAACATGTATTTGATCACGTCGTCATTGCGTGTGTCGGCATATTTTTAAACTCTTGCTAAAGAAAACTGGGGCACCCTGCATACTGTAAAATGTCTCATTAAGGTGGGCTCGGCAGCTGCGCACCAGCGCAGACCACTTATCTTATGATGCAGTTGTTCCAATACTTATTCATGCGCACACTGCTTCCCGCTCTCCTGCCGACTTTGACTTTTCCGCTGCGGTATCTACCCTGTTCCGGTGAAAGTGGCACGTTTACCGGCCACACCGTTCTAACAACCACAGCGTAAGTGTTGCATTTCACCAAATTCAACAGATCTGCATCTCCCGCGGCGCCGCTGCACAACTGCGTAGTAATCGATGAAACCCGGTAGACGCTGCAAACATCGGCATCAGTGTTTCTGCGAACTATAAGAGAGCTGTGTGTCATTTCAAGTGGCGTGATGTGGGTTCATCGGCTGTGCACCAACGCAAACTGCTAATCCATTCACTCTTATCGTGCAGGTTAGTAAAGCTTGGTCTTTTTGCTAGGAAGTCTAGTAATTACCTGTTCTTTCAGTTGCTGCGCCCCGACTTCTGTGTTCTTGTTGCACCTGAGTATTCTCGTGTGATTAATGCTGTGTTACCAACGGCGGGCGATATTGAAAGCAACCGGTGTCCTGCTTTTATTGCTGGTACTAACTGAATTGCATAAATTATCAGCTGGTCAGGCGGACTAGATCAGTCCGGTGCAGGGCCTTAAGTTTCGTTTGTTGTGTACTGATAAACATATCGCGAATCTCATAGACGTATGACTGATCTAGATGGGCATCAATCACCAAAATATTCTTTCCTTGCGTTCTGACGTGGAAGTGCTGAAAATAGGCACTGCTTATGTGATTGACCTTTTGTGTAAACTTGAAGCACGTACGGATTACGCCAAGAATAATTCTGAGCGCAAGAATCTCATCTTTTCTGACCTTCTTGAATAAACAGGATCAGAAACGTTTGCCCAAGTTGAACAACTTATAAAGCACTGCCTTGGTCATACAGGTGTTTATATTGATCCAAAAGAAGTTGAGTGCGTGCGTCACCTTTGTCGCCGCAAAGGTACTAAACGTCGCCTCTCCACAATAGCTGAATTCTCCTTCTATAAAACAAAATAAGTGGTTCTTTCTAACGGACAGAAATGAAAAGGAATCGCCTTAAGCGTTGGTAAAGATTTGTCTCGTCCTGTCCACCGGAGTCCACCGGCATTTCATTGCTTTTGCTAAAACCAAATCGCTGACTTTCTCAATGAGTTACAAAAGACTGCTAATCGGTCATAAGTGCCACATTGACGATGAGCAATGGTAACTGAGAAGAAAGCATCGATTCCCGCAATGATCCCGCAATTAATTCAATTGTTGTTGTGCACATGAATTGTTAGTTGTGCTAGTGTTGGTGTTGATTTTTCTTGTCCGCGATTTTTCATTTCTTTTTGCACACAATCGTTAAGCCGTATACTCAAATCTATTTCATTCAAGGGGTGTTTTTTAGCTAACACTTCACACAAGCATACAATACCTCATTACTGTTATTTTGGAAAGTTAGAGAAGGAAAAGCTTGCTATTGTATCTTCTCGGCTTAAGAGATGTCATTTATGCAATAGTGAACATGCTCTGAAAACACAATGTTCAACAATTTGTAAGTTTGTTTCTATGAAAGTGATGCGACATGTCTTTTCAGATTATGATAGCGCAGTTTTCTGAAAACAATCTAGATAATATTGAAAAAAAAGTGAAAGAGCATTTTGTTTTTAAATTTCTGACTGACCAAAAAGTTTGTTTATGAATTGAACAGGAAAATTCTTTACATCAAAAATTACTAGACAAATCAAATGAAGTGGACAGTTACTCGCATAAGACTCTCTGTTCTCTAAGTATGAACAAGATTTGACATTGATAGAAGCGAAAATCGCGCCCCAAAAACGAGTGAATTTCAAAAACACCACGTTTTCGAGATAAAAAAAAACTTCAGTTGCCCAATATTAGAATATATAAAATGAGCCATTTCTCCAAAGCTCCTATTTGTGTTACGCAGAAATATATTTATGATATGCAGCTTTCGTCATTGTTAGCATATTCACGAATTTGCGAAAACTGTAGGCCTGTGTGCTCAGATTTGGGTGCATGTTAAAGAACGCCAGGTAGTGGAAATTTCCAAAGCCCTCTACTACGGCGTCTCTCATAATCATATGGTGTTTTTGGGACGTTAAACCACACATATCTGTCCATTGAATTTGTGAAAATGCGCTCTTTGTAAAACGGCCTTCGTCACCCGGTGTTGCTTCTAAATTTTTCATTTGTTCAGTTTTTTTTATTTGAAAACAAAATGCGGTTTCGCGCTATTCGGTTATACGTGGATAATATGAAAAATCACAAAGAAAATTGAAGCCATCAGTATACTAAGTTGTTTAATCTCTCGTGGAATCGACCGGAAATCATCCCCACCACTGCCAATGCTCAGTTTGAAACATATGCGAAGTTGGTACACTTGACACCGGCAACTAATTTAGACATTATTGTGGCGTACGCGAAAAGGTGTTACGCGTGACGTTTATATTTACGCAATGGAACAATCGCAATGTCGATGGGTAGCAATCTTTGTGGAAATATGTGCGAAAAGCATTGCCATTGGCCGACCGAGAAAGACGTCGTGCAAATTTCCACGCCATACTTATTGCATTTTCTTTTTGCCTTCTTTTTTGATGCAATCCTTTTTATATGTGTGGATGTTCTTTCTATGTAAGCCGGTCAAAGCATCGTAAATTGAGCAGGTCACCGTGCAAGAATTTTGTGGATGCAATACTCTCTTAGGCATTCCACCGAGTACTCCTCCACTCACAGAACGTTGTGCATATGTCTTAATCAATCTGACTTCCTGGCTGGTGAGCAGCGTCTTTGGATTCCTTCTTTCTCGCTGCCCATTCGCAGCGTTTCATGTTAAAACGTTATCGTATGGTTGGCGCGAATACCTCGCCTAGTAAATTTATGTGACACTGAATCAACCGAAACCGCGCCCCCACGCTCTATTCACTTTCTTTCTACGAAAAGTTTAACGCTGTCTCCTTCAAGGAGGGGGATTGAAACAGGAAAGACAGGGAGGTTAGCCAGTTCTCAGACCGGTATCTCCTTCAAGGTGGGCGTTATTGGTGGGCTTCTGCCTATTTAATTTTCCTGCTCACTGGCGTGTGATTGAAACGGTTCCTTATAAATGATATCGTTCATGTGTTTATTTGTGTCTCGTAGTGCTAATAGAGTTTCTGGTGACTCGTGGCATTACTTTTTCGATTGCTTTGAAAGGTCTAGCTCCACTTACATCTCAAGAAAGGAGTATTTCCACTTTCTTTACCCTTTCGCGACCTCATGAACCTTTACCACATGGCTACCCGGATTCTTTCTAGGGTGTCCATAATGAACTGCTCGGGAAACGTGTCTATAGTTTCTGAGGAAGCACAATTTTCACGAGACAGCCGGTAAATGCGTCTGCGTTGGTTTAACGTATACAATAAAAGTATCGTTTTTTTTCCTTCCTTCATTTATTTTGCGCGATGTTGTCAGGCATTGTTTCGTTTTGAAGATATTCTGCACTTACCTCCGTGGTGTTGTCGGTTATTAGTGGCATGTAAATACCATTTCACGTGTTTCCGCTGTTTCATCAAGGTAACTTTGATGAAGGCATTATTTGAGTTTACCCACGTTTCAGTATTGTTTGCACACACGTAGTTGTTTTTCGTAAAACGGCATTTTATCGGGTTGAAATATGCTGCAAATAATCTTAATTACGCTTCGTATTTTGGTGTCTGAGTGAAAATTTCAGGAGTGCTGTTTCTAGGCATATAGCTGGAATAAATTCTGTATCTGGGATGCGCTTCAAAAACAAAGGCACATTCTGCCATGTGACTCACTGTGTCTGCTATTCAGGTGTGTCCAGAAATACAGTGATAGCTTGACAATAGACTGCTGGACAGTTGTTTGACATTGAACTTACCTCTTCGTGCATCGTTTCTGTGACACTCGAAACGAACACCATTGAAACACGTGTACATGTTTGTAAATATTCATACTCGTTCAACCCTGCCTCAAATATTTCCATTTCCCGGAGTCAGTTAGCTCAGTTACTATTTCGAGCGTTCGCAAAGGAACATCAGGGTCTCCACTAAATGAAGTAAACGTATTATTACAACTACAATATAGTGCGACAATAGACTATTCTGTACTAAGATCGGCACGTGTTTGATGCCGGCCGTGGTGTTTGCATTTAGATGCAGGTGAAATATCAAGAGGCCCGTGTACCATGTGATGTAAGTGCATGGTAAAGAACGCCACTGTAGAAATTTCCGCGTCACTCCACTACAGAGTGCTTCATATTAATATCGTGCTTTCGGCTAGTAAAATGTAAATATGTATAATTGCATTTCAAGCTTTTGTTCCATTTCGCTGGAAGATCACTTCGAACTTGTAGAAAAGAAGGCTTATTCGATCGGTTCACGCTTTTGTACCATCTAAAATGACATTACTCGGGTGATGTAGAAACAGTTGTTTATTTACAGCGTTCGCAACACAAATCATTCATTCGTTCAGGGGCCACTTAACATACAAATTCAAGGAACAAGCAGTGACGTACCTTCGCCCAGTTTGTACACGACAGCATTGTACTAAGCGTAAAAGTATTATAAGGGGCAAATTCGAATGGGTTATGAAAGCTGATTTTTCTATGTCGCTTTTCATTTCACTAATGTGTACTAGAACATATCCGAATTTCGTAAGAAATGCTATATAGCTCGTTTTGTTTCATGCGAGGCCAAGTATGCACTATATCTTCAATTGTCAATTCGGACCCCGTCGAGGAACGTTCAGTTCATTTTAAGCCGTCACTGATGTAACGTCGCAAAGCCTGAAGAAATGATCGCGATTGCGCTAGAATATCCTTATGATTCACAATGTTTCTTTTGGTGCATGAGGTAAAGGGTGTAATATTAGCCCGATGTGGGAATTCGTCTTAACGTTGCATTGCGAAAAAGAGAGGTGCTTTGGGATTCTCCTAGTTTTCCTCGAGAATCAGAGTTACGTAAGCAGTGGCGACCCGCGTGGATAGACTTGCGACGTCGAGTTCAACAAAAAAGTTTCGTAAACTGTGAACAAGGGGCTTGTTCGATTAGGCTCTCTCATTGGTCTTATCAAATTCTTGTTGGATGCACTGAAGGGTTGCTGGTCTAAGATAAGAAAATGCATCTTAAGGTGCAAGTTAGTTCATTCTAATTATGACCAACAAATTACGGAAATTGGAAAACAGAAATCCTAAGGTGTCATGCAAAGAAGGCATGCATGTATAGAAAAAAAATGTTTGTATAAGAGAACAAAAACTTTCTCCGAATCGATTCCGACAAAGCGCCCCAGTAAAAAAAAAAAAAAAAAACACCTGACTTATGGGTGTCCTGGCACAATATGCCCGCCATAACCGCCTATCTGGGGCAGTCGCACTTAGTAGCAAGCCGAGTGAACCTGAAAAAGTTTGAAAGCAAATAATCCCTAAGAAAAGAAACAAAACACTAAAACTGGTTAAATAAATTCTGTAGAAAAGAGTGTTTCCGAATAACCTGAGTGACTTCGCCGCGATTTGTAGCTTATCAAATTTAAATGGGGGACCCCTTGAGGCGTTGTTAAGGTTGCAAACTTACGCGTGCAACAGGTTAAGTGGAATAATTGTGACGCCACCAAGGTAGTCCTGCTGCTTACTGAAAAGGTTTGCAGCGTAAGCACAGAAGTGCTGAAAGAAATTTATTAAGCTATATTCGAAACTGACGCTGATTTGCTTGCGAAAGCATGAAAAAGTTATCCCCGGAAAGTGCCTAGAGCATTCTCGAGAAGTCTCCAATAAATCTTTCCTGACGCGTCCCACCGAAGGCGCAAGATGTATTGTCGGAATGCACGCAACAAGTTCTGCATGCGAAATGTACGCTTGTGCGCCATATAGCGCCAGATACCGGCATCGTATTTCATCTATACCTCCTAAATTTCTTTTGTTGTTGCACATTTGAGAGAAATGTGGAATTCTATAGTTCGTTGCAGTTAAATGTGTCATTTGGGAGGTGAGATTTTTTCCGTTGCTGTGTTGGGGGCTGGCTGGTCCCGACGAAGCAGAAGAAGACGACCGACGGAGACGTATGCGACCGGCGGGGACGCCGACCAGCCCGAACACGCGGGTTGGCGCGAAGCGCCGAAGAAAAGAACAACAACCGCACTCCACGGTTACCCAACACACACTCGTTTTATTTTACAGTCGCCTTGAAATCCTAGATGCCAGAGTGGCGCCCCCTGGCATCCTCACATGTCATTTCGAAACCGAAAGCGAAAACCCAGAACACAACAATCATCCCCTCTTCGAAAAAACTTCAGCTATACACTGTTTATATTTATACATGATCGATACCAACATATTTTACAAGGTATGTACATTAAAACACATGAAAATTCAGAGCACGGCACACCGAACTCACACAATACGAGTCCTGAAAATGCACTGAAAAAATGTACATTGGAAGTCCTGAAAATGCACTAAAAATTGTATACAACTCAGTACAAGTAGAATAACGTAACAAAACAGTTGATTTGACATAAATGACATGTTTTATTGGTGTCTTTGAACTTCATCATGAGGAAGAACATCTTGTGATGAACAGATGAAATATTTCTGGGGGTGAAAAATTTAGACGTTCCTTTGTCCAAACGAAAACCTTAATACTTATCGAATGCGCCTTAGTGCGTGCTCTCGAAATCAAAGTTTCGCAATGGTGCCGATTTAATGAGGATGCTTGATTGCTCTATTCATACGAGCAGACAACTCTATCGTTATGTAAATCTTAGTAAAGAAATGCATAGGCCTTTTTTTGTTGTTGAGTGATATGTAGGAGACGCTGGTGCTTTTGTATAGCACCGGCTGCTCCTTTTCACGGGTGTTAGGATACGTGAAATGAACAGCAGTGAAAAACTTTTCCTAAACAACGACAAAGCCAAATACAAGTCCGTTCACATAACAACATGAAGAAAAAAACAAAGTCCCATAACATAACGCTATATATAGTTCACATAAAATTCAGTAACAGGAACACCATGTGGGCTGCAGACGAACACTGCACAGCGCACACTCGTCACAGAGCAGCACTACGATTGGGGAAGTGCAGTGATAGAAACGCGGGAAGAGTTCCACCTTTTTAAATATGCACCGCTTCTCCAAACAACAGGCAGCTGTTAGTGAGCCAGACAGGGTGCACAGCATTATAAGCCGAATAATTTATTCGTGAACCGAAACGGATAATTTTGTGTGAAGGAAGAGCCTGCAGAGACTGACTGAAAAATTGTAGACATGTATAATGCGTATACGTATAACAGTCGGGCTGCGAGAACTGGGCCTCGACATTTGGCTCGAACTTAATGAAGTGAAGTGTGCTTCTTTCAAGACAAGCAGAGCTTGTGCTTCAGAAAGCGGTACAATAGCATGCTTCGTCCTAAAGAAATAGATACAAAGAAGATGCGAAAAAAAAAATAATACCATTATAAAAACGCTAGTTCATGTTCAGGCGTTTTCTCGCTTAGTTTTGTGTTTTTTTATATCTTAGCAAGACAAAGCAGTGTTCATTTTCAGGAAGACCTGAATATTACGTCGCCCCAGTCTACTTGTCTCGTACTATTGCTGGCTTTTAAGTGTGGAGCTCTTAAGGGGCCCTGACTGATATATGCTGTAATCGTAGGCTGTCTTCCCGAGTCGATTGGCGTCTCACAGGCATAAGCCATGTATAGCATAGCCATGCACAGTCGGTGTTGTACGCGTTAAGAAAAAAAAGTAGCTGAATGCGTTACTCGTTACTCAGACAAAAAACTAACGCGTTACTGAACTACACTACCTCCAATAAAAAAGCCAACAAGTTACCGTACCCATTATAGAAAAAAATAACAGACGTTACCCATGCCGTTACTCCACACTTATAAGGATTATTCAATGTATCTGTGCTGCAGGAACCCACAACAGGAATTGTTTACATCTGAAATTTATGTTTCACGTAACGCAACAATAATTATAACTGAAATGGTCATTTAACGAGAACTATTTGCACAATTGTACCCGAAGCTAGCAATTATGCAGTTGCCTAAATATGTCTGAACAGAGTTACATGTGATGGCGTCTCACTCTGTGACACAAGGTGAAGCCATTTGTTCTCAATATGATGTTGTGCACAATGTGAGATTGAATAGTCCACGCTATCTGCAAAGAAAGCTTAATCAAATTCTCGAGAAATAAACAGTATAGTCAACCTATTCCTCGTTCTACACTAACGGCATCTTGAGGGCACATCGTCGAAATTGAAGCTGGTATAATTCTTGTCCACCGAAATGGCTCACCGCGCGCCAGTATAGCAATCGAGGAGGCCTGCGTATAGGCCGTTTTTTTGTTGGGGGGGGGGGAGAGGGGGAGGGCTATCTGCACGTTTGTGACAACATGCCCCTTGGTGCGCACCTGTCATTGCGTTTCGGCTAGCAGAAATCATGGCATGTGCCTCATCGACGTCATCGCGCATGTGCGGACTTCCTACACAAAAAAGGCTCATTCCGACAGCACTGTCTCGGCCACGGGTGTCGGTAGCATGTGATTTGCGTATAAGAATTTCGTAAAAAAGTGGTTCCAAATCTGCATGTTATACCGCAAATGTAGTCGAAGGACGATAGTCTTGCGCCTGGAGGAGTGAACAAAACGTTTATTTGATGTTCTGCGCAAGAAAATCAGTAAAGAGTATGTATTCTGGAGGCGCTGCCTTAGAGTGCCTCGAGCGTGTAGCGGAGGCGAACGAGCGCATCGAGGCACGTTATACACGAGCGCCATCTGGCAGTTATCTCCGAAAATGAAGGCGTGCACAACCGCGGAGAAAGATGCGCGCCAGTCAGGGAGGTGATAAGGTGTAGAATACAAAGCGACTGGCAGGTGCCACCACCGTGCCGTCGTAGCAAAGCGTGGGAAACAACTTTTTGAGCATCGCGTTGCACTGTCAGCGCAGCGCGATTAAACGCTACATTCCTTTAGAGTTACTTGTGTGTGCCTCTTCTAGTATAGAGGCAGACATACAAAATTTCGAAGTGTTGTTATGGCGCCTCAGATATGCGCAATAATTGATTTTAATTGACAATCGCACAACTATGAACGCTAAACCTTGAGCAATGTTGGTGGGCGCTGCGAATGGGGTTGGCCGTTCTGTGCCGTTTGAGGTATCGTTGGGGTGGACAAACAGACAAATCTACAGACAGACAGACAGACAGACAGACAGACAGACAGACAGACAGACAGACAGACAGACAGACAGACAGACAGACAGACAGACAGACAGACAGACAAAATTTTTCCGTCGAAGGTCCCCAAGAAAGACTACCGTCTTTAATACTACACCCAGAGAAATTTAGGGAAATCATTTTTGTTTTATTTCACGTTCCTCAATATCTAGCTTGCATCGATAACCATGTAGTAAGTAATAAGTGTACTTCCAACAACCAGACTGAATTCACATGAAAAAAAAAAACAAAGAAATTATTTCGGCCCGAGGCAACAAAGAAGAACGACATAGAGATTTTATTATTGATATGTGGGTTTTAACGCCCCAAAACCCCCCTACGACTATGAGAGACGCTGTAGTGGAGGGCTCCGGACATTTCGACCACCTGAGGTCCTTTAACGTGCCCCCAAATCTGAGCACACTGGCCTACAACATTTCCGCCTCCATCAGGAATGCAGGCGCCGCAGCCGGGATTCGGTCCCGCGACCTGCGGGCCAGCAGCCGAGTACCTTAGCCACTAGACCACCATGGCGGGGCAAGAAAGACGTTTGTTAGAAAAATGTCATATTTGCTGGCGTCTATATGAGGAAGGGGACTGAAAAAATCACAGAAACGGGGGTATCAAATTATAAAAAAGATTATAAACAAACATGCAATGCGCAACTGAAACTTAAAAATATTTGCAATTAGGGTGTCATGTTACGATTTTCTTCTGTTACGTATACTATCATTACAGCCTTTCGACAAGGCCAATTTCACAAAGGTTTGAGTAACGACTGTACGACCCGATGCAGTTTTGAAAGTAATGAAAGTTGCTCGTCGTCTTTGGCACAGGCAATGTCATTGAAAAACTACCTGTATAACTGACTGACATGCTTGAACGACACAAGTGATGCACGCAATTAGACTAACCCTCCACTTGCTAATTTCTGACACCGAATTTTTCAAGGTAAGGACGCTCGGGGAGGAGCTATAAAGAGGAATGAAGCGTCAAATAAAGACGCTACTCCAGATGAAAAAGTATTGATTACAGTCAACATTTTTGTTGATATTTCTGGTAACATTTCTGTTGAAAGCACAAGTTGATTATTGCGATGGGCAGACCCCCCTATGTTATCTGGAGCAATAAGATGCGTGCCAAGTTAAGAGGTGGCAGCAGTGAACGCGACAGGCTGCTGAGGACGATGCTTCGTGAAAAAACGTAAACAAGTAATCTCAGCCTGTGGCAGACGCCTAGGAGGCAATTTAGTGAAGAGCCGTTTCTTGGAAGTTCTTCCTAGAAATCGGGTTTCCCTGAAGCGGGAAAGACGCCTTTCAGACCCGAATTCGTAGAACCATGACACACAATGATTTTAGGTCGCCTCTGGGCGTAGAATCAGTCGGCGATAAAACGACCTGATATTTCCGTGCATAATTGAGGTTTACCGAAAGAGTTTTCCAAAATATAGCTACTAAATAAACGTACCGGTAACTTGAACTCTATACTTGAAATTTGTTGTACGAAATCTGCCTGCAGAGAAGACAGGGTCAGTCTTACAAATAATTCTTGAGGATATTGTTTGCTTCCTTTAAAAAAGGAAATAGAAATACTACGAAATACGTCTTCCGACTCCTGGTGCCCATACTAAATGAAAGAGGCAAGCAAAAATAAAGTCAGAAATAAATAAATATGTAAAGCGATAGCAGTATAAAGAAACAAAGAAGAAAGCAAAGAAAAAAAGAAGCAAGAAATCTTTGTGCGGGTACGGCCGGCAGAAACGAATTGCGAGGAATTTCAGTAGCACCAGCAAAATAACAAACAAAATATTGAACAATAGTTATCTAGTTGTAATGATAGACAAACTGAAAACGACTGGCAAATTACAAACATTTACAGTGACTAAATATGAACTCAGTGTGTGACACTGATCTGAGGTGTCAGAGTCGGCAAACATATTTATTTGCAAGAAGTTTATCTCAGCCATCGGTGGACCTCCAGAGTACGGTGCTCACGTAAAATAGAGGCCTGTTTTTTTTCTCGTTTTTCTACAAAGACCACAAGAATAACAACTTCCATTTATTTCGAACGTATGGGCCTTTATCTGAGAAGAAAGTAGGGCTGTTTGCTTTTGTTTTGTTCTTATCAAATTACTAGGCGGTTGAATTTTTTTTGAACTTTAAACTCCCATGTCCAATAAACAAAAAGCTTTATTTATAGTGATATTCTAACGGAGATGATTAAGAGCGAGAAACGGAAGAAATAGTGGCGTTTGAATAGAGGGAACGCAGTTATCATCCATGCATTGAGCTACCTTTTGAAATTTTATCTCATTTTCCAATCTCGGAATGCATCCGCAGCTTAAGGTCTCATCACTCGCGCTTGCGCCATACACTGGCAGCATGACGAGTAGAAGTGCATTTCTGGAACAACACTCGTCGCCATCTTCTTTCTTAGTTATATTATGGCTCTGGAAAACGTGTTGAGGGCATACCTTATGAGCACATCAGCACGCCAACTTTAACTGCCGCAATGATTTTGCTTATGCTACGTCCTCTCTAAATATCTCCTCTTCACAAAGAAAAAAAACAAAAAATGGAAAAAGGCGATCATGTCACAAATTTATGACTCCATCTCGCCCCCCCCCCCCTAGCCCTATCTTGTCTCGCTGTTGCGACAAGGCCAAATATTTATACCAAACTTAGTTGGTTAACTGTTTTTGTGGCATTTATTAACAAATTTTTTTGCGCTAAGACCAAAGCACAAGTAGCTAACTTTGGGAATCAAGCTACTCTTTTTTGTTTCATGAAAAGGATCACCCGTGATTTCATTCAGAATGGTGGATGCTTCTCTCACTTCCTTTTGTTTTTCATTCTGTAATAGTCACCGGCAATCAGGCTTCGTCTAAATATTTTTTTTTATAAAATCAGCCCCATATCGTTTTAAATGCGAAGCATTTCTCAGCGAACTTCGGCTGCTTTGAATCTATCTATCTATCTATCTATCTATCTATCTATCTATCTATCTATCTATCTATCTATCTATCTATCTATCTATCTATCTATCTATCTATCTATCTATCTATCTATCTATCTATCTATCTATCTATCTATCTATCTATCTATCTATCTATCTATCTATCTATCTATCTATCTATCTATCTATCTATCTATCTATCTATCTATCTATCTATCTATCTATCTATCTATCTGTCTGTCTGTCTGTCTGTCTGTCTGTCTGTCTGTCTGTCTGTCTGTCTGTCTGTCTGTCTGTCTGTCTGTCTGTCTGTCTATCTATCTATCTATCTATCTATCTATCTATCTATCTATCTATCTATCTATCTATCTATCTATCTATCTATCTATCTATCTATCTATCTATCTATCTATCTATCTATCTATCTATCTATCTATCTATCTATCTATCTATCTATCTATCTATCTATCTATCTATCTATCCGCTTACGTTTGGTTTCTGTCGTGGTCACCACCTTAACCTGGCGTGAACCAAAGTTTGCATGGGTGGGTAACATGGTTGGACGAATATGACGCGTTGGTCAAGACATGAATAATGTCACAATCCTGTCACGTACGTCGTCAAACACTTCCGGCCTCACAGTGGCACAAACCCTGAGGCGGGTATGTGCCGCTAGTATGCGGGTACGTGCCACAGGTGATTGACACTTAGTATCTACTCAGGAACGACGAGAACAAACATGGTCAATTTTAACGCGCGAACATTAAGAAACACCCGACATCGGTATAGCGTCGACCCAATGAATGCAAAGAATAAATGTCACGGTCCCAGATCGAATCAAACCCAACCATTCTGCGCGGCAATGAAGCATTTTACCACAGAACCAGGTCTCTTAACTACTTTTCAAATAGACACTAATCTTCGTAAAATGTCAATAGTGTTCGCAGTGCTGCCAATCCAATTTTATAAACTTCACCTATGTTTCCTTTGATACAGCCGCCACGTCGGGTTAACGTCAATTGTGGTTAGTTTCCATGCACTAAAATTAATTTAGGTAGCAGTGTCCAGGGCCAGTATCCTCGCGAGCATCAGTGCTTCATATCAGCTTCCGGTGTTGCTCATACGCATGTTCCAGTTGGCATCGTTGCCCAAGTGCAAGCAACTGGTTATATAAACACCTGCAACTTTTCAACAAATGTCTGTGCGTGCAACATCTGTACATGTATTTAGCGTCATTTCATGATGTGTCGCTCAATACAAAATTGCCACATTGTCACCTTCCCTCAGCATGCTTCGCATAACGTGGATTCCCATGGTACGTGGGATCTGCCGAATTTTTTTTCGTCGGATATGTACTCGCACCACTTCCTCCTCCACAGCCGGCGCGGTGGCTAAGCGGTTAAGTCGCTAGGCTGCTGATCCTGAAGACGTGGGTTTCATCCCGGCCCCGACGGACGCATATTGATCGAGGCAAAATGCTGATGTTTTGTGTACTGCACGATGTCAGTGGCCATGAAAGAAACCTAGGCTGTGGAAATTACCTAGTTGAACTGGTATAGCGCATTACGGGGAAGAAGAAACAGCCGAGCAGACCGACACAAGAGGACAGAGCGCTACCTAGAGCTCCTAGAGCTCGCCACTGTGGCGCATGTCATAGTCTGTCTCCTTTCGGAGCATTAAATAATCCAAAGATGCCCTGCACAGGTTTCCAAGTGACGATCGAATGGCTTCATCAAGGGAGTTCATGCCTCGTAATTCGACTACCTCGAAAATTTTAGGAATCCGCCAAGCGCGCGCGGAGTTGCCGATATTTGTCGCACGCTGTAAATGGCTTCTTTCTTCCGGACTTGTAGAAGTTACAGAAAATGGTTAATCAATTAGAATTACAATGACTTATTTTTAAATGTAACTGACTACAGTGGTCATATACACGAAAAAAATAACACAGCAATTACCCAAGTGCAATCGATTACCTTTAGTTGGTTTGCTTTATACCTTTATTGCTATATAGCACAATCAAACAATATTACTTAAATTATATACTCGGGATACATTCTCAGTAGCTTAGAAGGAGCTCAAACCACAGGAACCTGACGCTGGCTCGTTCCAGCAGAAAACCCTTCTTATGCTAAAATATTCCTCATGAAAAGTATGTTGCGTTGAGTATAGCTCTCATACATACATACATACATACATACATACATACATACATACATACATACATACATACATACATACATACATACATGTCTGCATGCATGCCCCGCCGCGGTGGTCTCTTGGCTAAGGTACTCGGCTGCTGACCCGCAGGTCGCGGGTTCGAATACCGGCTGTGGCGGCTGCATTTCCGATGGAGGCGGAAATGTTGTAGGCCTGTGTGCTCAGATTTGGGTTCACGTTAAGGAAGTGCTGCTGGTTGAAACTTCCAGAGCCCTCCACTACAGCGTCTCTCATAGTCAAATGGTGGTTTCGGGACGTTAAACCCTATATATCAACCAATCCTTTCAGATCGGGTCACGAAATTCAAAAGGGTTTGTTCTTTTCTACAAAACAAAAAACCGAAACACACGAACAAACAAACCCACAAGTGCGATTCAAGGCCCGCAAGTGCGAGGACTAGGCAAATCTGTGTACTATACTCGTCATTCCCATGGTCGCTGAACGATCGCAGTGCCAGAGTCCCCTATAGTCAATATTAGGAAACTCTGTGGCACCCGTGGTGGGATTTGGGACCAAAGGTTTCCGATCGGTTCACTAGGCCGTTTTGAGGACTTAAAAACGTGATCTCTTCAAGTGGCCACATGAAATCTTTCGACATACAAAACCCTAAGCTTTTAGAAACCAGAGACGTGTGTACATTTTGGCTAAGTTTATAAGAGCAATTATATATATGCAGAAGCGGTAAAGAACAAATAACGTATGCTTTGTGTGTACGCAATTGTGACGGGAGGTAAACGGCTATAAAACGAAGGCATGCCATGCCGGACTACAGTTCATCGTGCACGCGAAAACGTTTCCAGCTGGAAGGTAAGTATTCATTTCTGCAAGTGCTCATCTTGAGGACGAGGGCAGGATTGACGAGGGGCGCGCCGTTATGGAAAGTACACAGCGAAGCGGCTTTGAAGCTTCCCCATCCCCCCCCCCCCCCCCTATTTCTTTTCTCCCGGACTCTCGTGACATTAGGGGACACAATGCACTATGATCGAATGACGTTGTTAGCGGTGAACGCCTGTAGGGCATACTTTGCCTTGGAAACTACTGGTCTATACGTTGGGACATTTTTCCTTGCTGCAACCGGGAAAGTGCTCGCCGTTTAGCGAGCGTTGCTGTTGTAATGACGTGTTTAGGTTTGATATTGTGGACTCGTTTTTTTTTAGTTAAGGGCTCTTCAAAAAATTCCTGTTTAAAGAAACAGAGCGTGCCTGTAAGTGTTGGTTAGTTAGGTTGCATTTGCGAAGATGGCAGCTGAAATTTAGGGGACAAAAAGCCCTATCCGTAAGAAACAGCGGCTGGAACGTGGGCTTGTCTCTCTTCTCGGTGTTTCTGCATTTGCACTGACATTCGTTCTGGGTGTAAGCAAGAACTAACCTAGCAACGTGTCCTTCAGCGTACAATGGGCAAAATTGAGGTGTTCGTCACTGGGAGGTTTTTAAACACAGCTATCACTTGAGCTTCAAGCTCTATGAATGCAAAT
Organism: Rhipicephalus microplus; assembly: GCF_013339725.1. NCBI lineage: Eukaryota > Metazoa > Arthropoda > Arachnida > Ixodida > Ixodidae > Rhipicephalus > Rhipicephalus microplus. The sequence goes on from NC_051169.1 coordinate 31,448,450, forward strand.
GGGGCCGGAAAAAGTAAGTTGCCGGAATGGCCAGCAAGTTTTCTTACTTTTAACAAGATACATGCAAGTGGCGTCACCTTCATTTATCCCGTGTTTTTTTCGCGTATGCAACACTATACTTTGAAGATGGTGAGAAGTACTAAACTGTATTTGCGTTGTCATTATCGGGTGGGGCCGTTGCGTAGCCGTTTTCGAGCAAGCCAGATAGATTATGGTTAGCTCAGAAACCAAATACTTAAGCTTAACATTCAATCATTCATTCGTTCTTTCTCGTCAACTTATACGGCCTAACTACAACGAGAAAGCAGACTGTTCAGTTGAATACTATATGTAAGGGCAATAGATCGTTAATGTAGTGTTAGGTAAAATAACTATGCAAAAATATTAAAGGAAGGCTTAATACAAAAGAGTTGAGATGAAGAAAACAGTGTCAAATATAGATTGGTTGAGACCTTGCACGTACTAATTTGATGACGAATACAACCCGAAATATTGAGAAGCACGAAAAAAGAGCAGAAAAAACACTCTTGTTTCCACTGCGAGTGGTGACACACGTAGACAGAGAGTGCAGTCTTTCCTGTGGCCGAAGCCCGGTGCACGGATTTTTATGAAGAAAATTATCCGCGAACGTTATCAAATGCCCGCCTTGTGGTAACGTGCACCTATTTATGATTTTTGTATCTTTTCAAGTTGCCAGAAAAGTGTTCCCATAACGTCGTTTTCTGGGGGCATTCAGAAGGAGAAAAAAGTAGGTGAATTGAATTACAGAGAACTAGATGACTTCCCATATCGAATGCAATTTTTTCACCGCTGCTACGTTGTTGTTGCTACATCGCTTTAGCAAACGGCAGTTGCGACACCGCATTTAGGTGCGCTCGGCTTACCGGTGTGTCCAGTCGTCATTGTGTGTCGTGTAGTCGTACAAAATCAGATATACTCGTTTTTAAAGAAACTATGGTCACTAACAGAAAAGTTTTTCTTTCCTCCTTTATATCTGGGACCATATTTTCGAAGTCATGTTACACAAGCATCGTAAATAACTTCTTTGGGGGCCGTGTCCACACGTGCGGATGTATTTTGTTTGTGCCATTCTCTTGCACTAGTGGCCAAGAAGAAGTAAGAGACATGGGGCATAGGAATGATTGAACCTCCAGCAGAGCAACTGTGTTTTGGCTTATCCCGAGCTTCCCGCACAATACTACAGACGCCAATTTTGGTAGGGGCACTATTCTGTTCGATAGATCTTTGGATGAGTCGTCTGACGCGCCACGTTGCAGAAAACACTGCAAATGTAAAATTTTCTCTTTTCTCAAAATATATCCAACAAAAAATTAACGGATCCTTAAGCTTCACCTTTATGCCCCGCCACGGTGGTCTAGTGGCTAAGGTACTCGGCTACTGACCCGCAGGTCGCGGGTTCAAATCCCGGCTGCGGCGGCTGCATTTCCGATGGAGGCGGAAATGTTGTAGGCCCGTGTGCTCAGATTTGGGTGCACGTTAAAGAACCCCAGGTGGTCGAAATTTCTGGAGCCCTCCACTACGGCGTCTCTCATAATCATATGGTGGTTTTGGGACGTTAAATCCCACAAATCAATCAAGCTTCACCTTTATGAGTTGAACGTGATAGTGATATCTTGTTCCTAGTTCATGCTTCAACCCCTTGGTGCGTACTTTTTATTTTGTGATGGTCAATAAGTATAAATGGTAGATTACTACGATGTAATCGATAAAGTTCGCCTGTATCCCTAAAGTTTTAGCACGTGGCTGCAATTGGTGTAATGGGTGGCACGTTTTGAACCACGAGCAATTATGCACGCGAAATGTTTCGAAATACGCGCAGTGACGTGTGTATGCATTTGGCAACGGGGTGCTGCCTTGAAACCTCATAGTCTTTGTGATAATCGCATGGTCTAACACCTGATGGCAAACTAAGCTTGTACCACACAATATTAGCGCGATATTACGCGTTGTATTGTGAAGCTTGTATACATGAAGCGTGAGTTTGTAAAGCACGAATGTCCTATTCGCTGCATTTTCAAGAAGATAACGCTATTTTACCTGTATATTCAAGAAGGCTCACAGCTGTGGGGTAGAACGCCTGCTTGCCACGCAAGTGACCTGAATTTGATCTTTATTTGGCCCCGGTATTCTTTATTCTTTACTTTATTTTCCTTTTTCAAAAATATTGGAAATTTTTTGAAATTGCAAAAATATTTGCAATTTTTTGGTCACGCACAAGGTAATTTTTCGGTCATTACCGATAACAGCCACGTTGGAATATGAGCGAAACGAGCTCTGTCACACTGTCGCTTTAAAAATTGAACATGTGTTTTAAGCATGAAAATGTATTTTTTTATGCAAGAATGTGGCCTGACTGATTCAAAAACGAATACAAATGTTATTACAGGTTCATTAGGATTACTTACTTAGACTCCCGAAAGACAGAATGCTACTTTCTTTTCTTTCTTGAAATATAACATTCAGTGCCCTGGAATGGGGTTGTGACCGTATGACACATTTAAAGACCGGCCACCATATTTAGCGTGCATATTAGTGGGTAGTAAACACAATCCAGATGCCGCAACTATTATTAACGAAGCCTTTCGACCATTCACAAAAATCGTTTACGATCAAAATTTTTGCGAATGCGGCCCCTGACGTCTATGGCATGACATTTACCATTCCATATATCTTTTCAAAGTAGGCTATTTTCTTTGCCCTTTCTTCTCGGTTATTTCGTCAACGACCAGACTTAATCCTTTGTTTCCAAAGGGGCGTGGCTTTGCGTAAACAACACTAGGGTAACGTCTCGTATCACAACGGCGACCATCTATTTGAGACGAGTGGGAGTATTGTCCGTCGTGAACTGTGCAGCATTTTAGGCCTTAGGGGGTTGTGATGGCGTCTGAGGTGTAAGCTGCACGCATTTGTCGCTGTCTCGTTTCGTCAGCTCACTATAACCGTTAGTCATAGATTGTATAGCGATTTCTAGTGCGTTTCTGATGTGAACTATCTTGCGTCTGTGCTTGAACTTGTGTCGTTGGTTTCATTTAGTGCTTGTGGTCTGTCAGCACGGTAGTTCTTTTCCTATTACTTCAATTTTTTTATACCTCAAATATATTCATACCGAGAAGCAGCTGCATCCATTACACGATGACGGTCCCGTCGCCGGCGCTGCACCAAAGCCACCAAAATCTCGTCGCCTCGCGAAGCACGTCCAAAACCGCCTCCACTTCTCCCACTCTGGCCAAGCGCTGTCGGTTCCAAGAACAAAGGCACTTCTGCTAGCAGTGGAGCTGACGCTTTACCTTATTACCCAGTCAGAACGCAGCCGTTTTAAAAGAAAACGATGCCTCTAACAGCAAGGCAGGAGACGCTTGGCCCGAACTCCCAAAGATACATGCGCCTGATGAGAGGAATCAGACTTCGACAGTGAGGGACAGTTCATCGGTACCTCATAACTTGACGGACGAAGGACAACTTATCGGCATGGTCAGCAACCTGGTCAGCACTATGCGCGTGCTGCTGAGCAAGATGCAGACACCGACAGCTCAAAGCGTGTTGCAACTGCTTGATACCATGACTACAGTTCTCGCAAGTATTCAGAAGTCTGCTGCTTGAGAATGCAAGCGGCACAATCATGGCTTCACTATCGGCAAGATTTTAGGTGCATGAAACAGCGCATGGAAGTTAATGCAGCGAATGTGCTCAATTGATTAAGACACGGATGTGACTCACCGTCTGTGATGTTAAGCACATAACCGCCGTTTTGTCGATGGCGTGAGTGACATTTCTCTCCTCCTCCTTTCTCTCTAACTTTTATTCCCCTTACCCTCTCCCCAGTGCAAGGTAGCCTACCACGCTCAGCCATAGTTAACCTCCCTGCCTTTCTTTCATCCTTATTCTCTCTCTCTATGTATACCTCAAAACGTTGTTCCAAGCTCCTCCTTCCTTCTGGAGAGCTAACACGTCTTGTACTTCTTTTTGTTACAATACGTATATTAAACAGAGTTTATTTATTACCTTGTTTATTTAGTTTATACATTTTTTATATAGCTTGTTATCAGGTGAGAAACGAGACTACACTTAATCTTCGCATTTATGACTGCAACGCGGCAACGATTTGGGCCTTGTTATCGCCGCGTTCGCGCTCCTTTGCCACGCTTCATTTCTCTAGAGTGTACTGGAGAGAATCGACGCGATCGGACGCGTCTGCACCGAGCTCCGGAGTTTTCCGATGTTTCAGTAGGAAGACGTGCCATAGCTCAAGATTTCTTGTACGAATGGTTTCTGCAAATCATACCGGTCCCGAGGATACAACTTTCCGACAGATATTGGTCACAATTTTCAAGTAAGCTTTTCATCTTTTCACGCCACGCCGGCAAGATCCGCCACTGGACGCCTAAGCCTAGCGACGCTACACCGAACGCCGCTGTCGCGGCCGCTGGGACACTAGCCGACATGGAAATCGAGGTCGACGGCGTCGAAATCTCTCTCGAAGAATGGTCAGACGATTCCTGGACACCACCTCAAGGTTTCCGAGCCCAGGCGAAACGTCACCAGGCACTTAAGCAACAAGCCCAAATGAACGACGCGCAAGTAAGCAAAGCCCCCAAAACTCCACCAACCCCCCGGCCGCCGCCGGAACTGAAACGCCATCCCTTGCCAAGACTGCCGTCGCACACGTACCACATCGTGGGACGCCCCAAGACACCCATTGACCTCACGCGCACATCACCCGGAGACTTGCAGAGAGCACTGCTTAAAGCGGCATCTCTGTGTGACCTGGACCCAGCCAAGCGTGATCAACTACGCATACACCCAAGGAATAACACTTTCACCGTTAGTGTGGCAACCACCGACCGAGCAATCGCGTACCAACGCATCACATCAATCCTCCTCGGAGAAGACCGGCAGATTGAGCTACACATGTACGCCCCGCCACCAGACGACGCGATACGAGGCATTTCTTTCTACGCCCACACGTTCCCCACCGATGATGAGACGCTGAAGGACCTTCAAGACAGCAACCCTGACTACCAAATAGTAGGTGGCCGACGCATGGGAAAAACGAAGAATTTACTTATAACGCTGCTCGGGGACCACCTACCTAGATGGCTTCTACACCGTGGAGGTCTCATTCGAGTATACCCTTTCCATCCCAAAGTAGACGCATGCTTCAACTGCCGGAAGACCGGGCACCGCTCCGATGTGTGCCCTCAACCTAGGCGCCGACGCTGCCCGCGTTGCGGAGAAGACCACGAGCCACCGCCGCAAGGAACGCCACCAACATGCCAAGCACGCTGTATCGTCTGTCAAGGAGGACACATGACGAACAGCTCAAGATGCGAGTACCGCTTCGCCAAAAAGTCTGAACCACTTAACGCAGCACAAGCAGGAAAGACGCTACAAACCGAGTCACCAGCGACGCAGCAAACCTCAAATGACGATAGCCCGCCTGCCTTGGACGAGCGTAACTACCCCAGTTTCGGGACATCACAAACGCCGACGAAACGCGACAGCCGATCGAAGTCACGATCTCGCCAGGGTCAAGCAGCCTCCCACTCTAGGTCCAAATCAAGAACCCGATCATCAAGTCGCATCCCACATGCTGATATATCCAAAGCACCACCAAGCAACCCTAGTGTAGCATGGGCGCCAAGCGCAGCGTCTCCGCTGCCATCATCTCCCCCGCAGCCATCGAAACCGTGCGCCTCAACGCATGACCCGCTCGTCAAGGAACTTACGCAAACAATCAATGCGTTAAAATCCCAAATGGCGACGCAACAAGCTCAGATCGAAGTGCTCCTTGCGCAGAACCGCTCCCTAGAAAGTAAACTGGCAAAGGCCAGCCAGTCCGTGCATAATTCAACTCAACAGCCCCAACCACCCGCAGCAGCCAAACGCAAAGCAACGACTTCCACGGAAACGCTGCAATCCGAAGAGGACATGACGGCGCGAATTATTGAAATGGTCAACGCATCCATTGCTGAAGCCCTCCGCACGACAGTCCAAACCACGGTCGTCAACGCCGTTCGTGCCGCCGTAACAGAAGCCTTCGCAACCGTAGACTCACGCCTAACGAACATAGAGACACGGTTCTCAAACATGGAAGCCACCGTAAACAACACCGTAGCCGGATTAGAAGCACTCAGAACTGCCACAGACACCAGTTTTGCAGTAATCAAGCAAAGCATGGCCAGAGCACCAGCTATCACACGCAACCGAGTGACCTCTCACTCTTCCACCCAGCACAGCGAACCCACGACGGCCTCAAGTAATGCTCCAGCTGCTGCATCATGGCCAGCACCCACTTGACTATATGGCAGTGGAACTGCAGGGGCTTTCGTAAAAAGAAAGCCCACCTGCAGCTACTCGTACAAGAAACACAACTGCCCAATTGCCAAACGCCTCCAGACGTCATCGCACTACAAGAAACAATGGCTTCTGTCTCACTCCCTGGATACATCGCTTTCCAACAATTCACCGACTCGCACAACCAAGAAGCCCCAAGTACAGGCACGCTCGTCCACAAGAGCCTCACGGCGAAACAACACGACTTAGAATTCTCGGACATTCCACACACGGTCGTTGAAATTCTTCCGCGAAAACGCTCGCACCAATCAGTCTTCATCCTCAACGTATATTGCGCACCCCGGGCACGCGCCGACGACTTCAACCTGCTCTTCCAGAAAACCACATCGCTTTCTCGAGGCGCACAACTGCTTATACTGGGCGATTTCAACGCCAGGCACCCTGACTGGGGCTACCTGCAGGCGAAACAAACGAGGCAAGAAGCTATGGCAACTCGGTCAGGACCTCCGGCTCACTCTACTAAATGACCTGCAGCAGTCACCAACCCGCATAGGAAACAGCGTGTGTAGGGACACGTCACCCGATCTCACATACTGCAAGAATATTGCGCAGGCCAGATGGGAGAACACCTGTCAACTCGCTGGTAGTGACCACTACATCATTGCCATCCAGGTACAGACGTCCGCTGGCAAGAGAGTACACAACGCCCTCGCTCAAATCACGGAGTGGCCAAAATTTAGAGACATCCGTGAAAGTGAAGCCCCAGAACGCATAACAACCTCAAGGAATGGACAGCCTCCCTAAACGACCACGTGCGACGCACAACGCGCGAAAGTAAAGCAGCAGAGGAAACGCCTGCCACAGACTCTCGTCTTCTCCACATGTGGGACGCACACGCCAGCCTGCTGCGCAGATGGCAGAAGCAGCGCTACAATAAGAAATTGCGTCGCCGCATACAGGCCCTCTCTGAAGAAATTGAGCGACACAGTACCTACCTCGCCCGCCAACAATGGGGCCAGCTGTGCAGCGGACTCAACGGACAGCTAGGCAACAAGAAGACGTGGCACCTGTTACGCCACTTACTGGATCCCGACGACTCGAAAACAGCCGCACGGCACAGACTTAAGCGACTTGTCCACCAACACCCCGGATCAGACGAAGATCTACTAATTGAACTGGCGGACAAATACATCAACCAAGCCCATCAACCAGCGACACCGCTACCACCCTATGAAGGTAAACCAAATCCAACTCTTGATGCCGACATCACAGAAGCCGAAGTGTATGCAGCCATTCTAAAGCTTCGCACAACTTCGGCACCAGGTCCAGACGGCGTCTCGAACAAAACAATCCGCAACCTAGACGCAAGGTCAGTAACTGCCCTTACTGAATATTTCAATGACTGCTGGCATGCCGGAAATATACCAGAAGAATGGAAGCACGCGAAAATAGTGTTTATACCAAAGCCCGGAAAAAAGGCAGACTTATCAAATCTTCGCCCCATCTCGTTAACTTCATGCCTTGGCAAACTATTTGAGCACGTGGTCTTGGCTCGGCTAGAAACACTTGCAGAAGAGCAAGACCTTTTCCCCCCAACCATGCTCGGTTTTCGCGCCCACTTATCTACTCAAGACGCCCTCGTACAAATCTACCACGATTTGTTGAAAGACCCCGTACGCGCGGGCACGCGAGCAATGCTAGGCATAGACCTACGCAAGGCGTTCGATAACGTAACACATGAAGCGATAGCCCAGCACTTGGCTTCAACAAACCCTGGGGAACGCATTTACAACTACGTGTGCTCTTTCCTCCAAGGCCGTACTGTGGAACTTTCCCTGATTGACAGCAACGCCACGAAGAGACTTGCCCTATCCAACAAAGGCACGCCACAGGGAGCTGTTCTTTCACCTTTCCTCTTCAACCTTGTAATGAGCCAACTCCCACAGTTACTAGACTGCATACCCAATATCCGACACACCCTATACGCGGACGACGTGACGGTATGGACCACTACTGGCTCCGACGGACAGATCGAGGAGGCACTGCAACGTGCTGTGGACACAGTGGCCGGATACGTCGCGTGTGCAGGTCTCGAATGCTCAGTGGAGAAATCTGAACTCCTCCTTCTTCGTCCTCCTGACTACCGTAAGGTTAAACACCCGCCACTACCAACCATCACTCTCAGAATGGCCGGATCCGAAATACCGATAGTGCAGCACATGCGGGTACTCGGCCTTCACGTACAAGCCGGCAGGGGCAATACCGTCGCACTAGAGAGGCTTGCGGTCACCGTCACTCAGACTGCCCGTCTGTTAGGAAGAATCTCCGCGCGGAAACACGGCATGAAAGAAAAGGAACTTCTCCAGCTGTTAAACGCCTTCGTAACCACAAGAATAACTTATGCCTTACCGTACCTACGACTCCTCCAGGCTGAAAAAGAAAAAGTAGACAGACTTATTCGCACAGTCCACAAGATCGCTTTGGGCCTCTCCCGCACCACATCGACCATGCACCTCCTCAGCCTTGGAATTCACAATACAATAGATGAACTTATCGAGGCTCACCGAACTGCACAAATTGAACGATTGCGTGGTAGTAAAACCGGAAGATGGATACTTCAACGAATCGGAATTCCCTCGTCACCAAGCGGACAAGACTTGATCTCGCTACCGCCTCTCCTCAGACAGCGCTTCATTGTGCAGCCGCTGCCGAAAAACATGCTGGCCGGCATTCATGACGGTAGACGATCAGCCCGCGCCAGAAACCTTCACAATACCTATGGTACGAACACAAAAGTGGCTCACGTCGACGCGGCAAGCTACCCAACCCCCAAACAAGCCTTTGCAATCAACGTCTCGTCGAAACGTACCCCAGTCGATATAGAGCCTACCACGAGGTGCGCCGGCTCCATACGCACACAAGACCCAACCGAGGCCGAAGAAGCTGCCATAGCACTCGCCGCAATGGCCGGTTTTGAAACAATTATCAGTGACTCCAAATCTGCTATCATCCGATTTGCCCGGGGCACTGTTTCCCCAACCACGGCGCGCATCCTCCGTCCTCTGCCCCGAGCGGCACGCAACGCCTCAGGCGACACTACTGCCAGCAGCACCGACGATGACGATCCTCGTTTAATCCAACTCATCTGGGTCCCAGCGCACGCAGGAAACCGGGCAACGAAGCCGCCCACAGACAAGCTCGAGGACTCGTATGCCGAGCGGTGGGCCAGACTTCGGACCACGATATCGAAGCAACTGAAGCACTCATCACCTTTCACGACATCACACAGTACTACAAGCTATTTAGGCAAACCAGAGAAACCTGCACCCGGAACTAAACAAAGCTCAACAAATCACTTGGCGGCGGCTTCAAACGAACTCATTCCCTTCCCCGTACATATACAGGCACATATACCCTGCCTTATTCACATCTACGTGCACCCTTTGCAAGACCCAGACCGCAACCTTGGATCACATCATCTGGGGATGCAGCAAGGACCCTCCCCCACCAAACCTCCTAGGACAGTCACCTTCAAGTGAGGCCTGGGAGAGAATCCTCACGACCACAAGCCTGGACACCCAGCTCCGGGCCATCAAACGCGCTGACGAGGTGGCGACCAGGCATGGCCTGACAGCCCTCGCCACTTAGGAAACCGTCAGCTGCCTTAATAAAGTTGTTTACTACTACTACTACTCTAGAGTGTACTAGAACTTTTGAGTGGCGCGACCGAAACGCTTTCCCCTTGCTTTCTCCATCCCTAACTTGTGGCGAAAGTAGCGGCGGCGCTGCCATCGCCCAATCTTCCCACTTGGTTTACTCGGCTGGCTCGGCGGCATGACCGGCATCTCAGTTTTAGTCGCGAAATGACGAAGCAGCGTCTAAACCATTGTTACGCGGCAGGTTGCACAACTGGATATCCGCGTGTGCAACAAAGTCGGAAGTTATCGCTTTTTAAGGCCCCGAAAGACGAAGAACGACGACTTCTTTGGGAGCGGAACCTCCATCGGCTTGACAATCACTTGACGCCGATTGTGCTGTGTGCGAGTTACATTTCGAACCGCATTTCATTGTGAGAGACTACGCACATGTTATCAATGGTGTTCAAGTCCGAATTCCTAGGGGAACGCCGACACTTGCCCCTGATGCAGTCCCGACGATCTTGCCCAACCTGCCTGCATATTTGACGCTCAAAACTCTGGCTCCGCGGACCCAAACAAAGCGGCGGCATCAGTGTGTGCCGCCTGAGAATGACAACAGAAAACGGCGACGCATTAGCACTCCTGCACAGCTCCTTGTGGATACCAACGGTGCAACTTCTTCAGATGGCGACGAAGCTGACGAGACAAGCTCAAGTCCCTCGTCTGACGCGGTTGTCACTCTCGGTGACCTTCGTGGTCTTGTCCTACCATCAAAGTCATGGGCGCTGCACGAGTTTCCTGGATTTGACGGCGTGTCGTACGTAGCGTGCTCACTGAATCCTAGTACTCGTGAACTTTGCATTCAACGAGGCGTATACTTCACCTGTTTGAACAAGTCGCGGGATGAGAAACGAAGAAGCGCACAGCAGCACCTAAAATTGAGTAGGCTATAAAATGCTACAGTGGCGTAAAAAGGATGTCATTTTTCGTGCATATTTTCTTACACACTTAATTTTTGGACGGTACACCAAGAAGAAAAACAATTTTTCCTAGAAGAGGCTTGTAAGCGAGAGAACGTGCAAATAATGACGCGAAATCTCAAAATAAATCTTTGATCTTGAATCTTTTTGTATTAAACCTGTGATGGTAAATTTAGCAGCATTAGGGATCTCGGTGCATAATTAATCAATCTAAGCCGATTCATTGTTACACTTCAGTGTCCCTTCAAACGATGTTTCGACCATAACATAATTGTTTTATTTAAATGCATTTTGGAAAGACAACCTAAACTCTGTCGTTTTGTTTGCTTTGTTTTATGTTATCTTTTGTATCCTGGCTCTATATTTTACGTTTTTTACAATTTACCTAAGTCCAAATGTATTGTTTTTTAAATATGTAAACCTTGAATTTTTATATTATCAATTAAGATTATCATTAGTTACGACTTTGCTTTGCAGTATTGTTGCGTTTTTTAATTTCTCAAAATCTTCGACTACTATGTTTCACCTAAGACATTCTTCTGCAGTATTACGTATTTGCATTTCTGTGGGTCCAACAACAATGAATCTATTCCCATATTTCAAAATCAAAAAGAGGCTTGGAAAAACTCTGCTGTTCTTCAAATAATATCAATAAAGCCTACTTTTTTGTCGTGTGTGCACGCAGCCACAAGCAACGAGCCTTTTATTTGAGTCCAGCTTTGGCGTTTTACGTGGAATCGACCCAAAGTTCTTCGTTTTGTGTCCAGCATATTCCTTTTCTTTTTTTTGGGGGGGGGGGGCGCTTCTGGTGTGTACCGGCCAGCTGGTTTCTCGTATAAAATATGTACACTTTAAAAATTAAAAAAAAAACGCGCTCATTATATTGTACAATGTACTATGCTGCTTCGGGCTGCAGTGCGGTCAGCAGCAACTTCAATAACAATAATGTCAAATAACCTTTATTTGCGCGAAAAAGGGGAGGTATGTGAATAAGAAAAAAAAGAGGGAGATCATCTTCACACTTGGCGCGACAGAGAGGTACCAACACGTACGCGGAACGCCTGCCAGCCATCCACCCGGGTAGATTGGTCGACACCAGCGCCACCGCATCATTCCACGCCGAAACGGCCGCTCCCAGGCAGCCGCTCGCGCCACTCAAAAGCTTCTAGTACACTCTAATTTCTCGGTGAACTCCTTTACCATGGACGCCGCGAAGAAAGAAACGCGGGCTTTCAACTGGCCAGGGGCGTGTAGCGCAAGTGCAGTTGCGGAGCGCGCTCTATGGCATTATCGCCAAATTTTTAAAATATTAAGTATTTATTACGCACTGTCAAGAAAACACGCACTCCTAACTAGCAGTATAATTTCGTGGTACGATGGATGACGTCTTTGTTGATGATGATTGACTATTTCTGAGCCCTTTGTAATGACTGAGTGGGTATGAGAATTCGCTTATCTCACAGTTCACTCTTTGCGACACCCGGTGCGATTGTAACACTATGTGCACGGTGTCCAAGAAGGTGGTTGGAAGCAGCCAGCTCATTAGGAAGGGTCAGCTACAATACCCCATTATGCTAATCTTCATCATAATCGTAATCATCGTCATCATCATATCAAACGTCTTAAGTGACAACGTCAACAAAGTATAGAGCTATGCATGCATGCGTGTTGCTTTACAAACGGGTTGGGGAAGAAGAGTAAATTTTAATGGCTCGTTTGGTTTGTTAGACACAATAATAATGTCATGAGGAAGGGAATGAGGTCGGGGCTACTTCAACCTGTAATTGGAGTAGGCGGCCTATGAGAGTTTAAAACGGTCGATGTCGTCTGCAGAGATGTATCTTCTTTCACAGCATGGCTAAGATGTCCACGGCAAAGCTAGGCATTGCAAGCCAATCAGAAGGCAGTGTAAACGGGACTCGCTGATGATGCAGTTGCGTTGAACAATTAAGGGCGAAACTGAAGCGTCTCCAGAAATCTCATTTCAGCAGCGTGAACCGGCTATTTGTTTAATTCAGCAATCATTTATTATTGTTTCTACAACGTTTGTTTGTGTCAGTCGCCCTCCTGCGAACTTTCTGGCATCGCTATGACGAAATTACACAATTGGGACGTTTTTATTAAGTGCGCCATTTACCTAACACGTGCCAGTGACAGACGAGAAACACTGCACTTGCAGCCCGACAAGTCTTCCAATCAAAATCACGTCACTCTTCATCTCTGGCGAGCCTTTCTCTTAAGTGACAAAGTCTTCGAGCGTATACACAGTTGATGTCAATCTTTTTGTTCCTTCTGACGCCTTGTGCTTGGAGCGAGCCGGAAAGTGTTGGTGCATGAGCACATATAAAAAATCAAGAGCAGCTTATTTTGTTTTTGTAAGTTCTCACACAAACTGAAAAAAGGTCACGAATAAAGAAGATGAGTCATAGTGTCATATGGAACAGCCTTCGTGAAACAGAAGGTTTTTCAAGATCCCTAAGCCAATTTTCACCGCCACTACGTATCGAAAATTTTCCCGTGTTCCTGACACACGTGCTCCTACAAAACACGGCTGAACGGCTGTGCGTGGTGCAACCCCCTCTTACCCTGGCAGTGACATGCTGCAGTGCACCGTAAGACCTGTCAGACGCGTTTGGCACTTCACGTTTCTCGGTGTGAAGCTCGTGAAAACGAAAAAATACCAGCTAGACTGAAGCGGCAAGAAAATATGGGTGGTCCTGAGACAAGACGAAAGGGCAGTGGTGACAGTGGTGAGGAATGGAGCTAAGAAGAAGCCCATTGCAATCGACGCAGTAGCTTCTGGTATGCACGAAAGGGGCTTCGGTCATCATTCATTCAATTCATTCATGGCTTGAAGGCATTTCACAATGCGAGACACGTGGCGGATGCATGTGGACATCGAGAAAAGTCGCGACGTTTCTTGACTGTGGTCACATTTCGTCTTCGGAGACTACGAGATAATCGCGAATGACTCGAAAGCGTCCCTGTAAGAAAATATAACATGCTTTCTTCGCACAGAAAAACGAGTGGGTTAAAAAAAAAGTTCGTTATGCGATGCACCGTCCGTTTCAGTCGAGCATACCGTGGCTCATGTTCACTCACACAGATTCCATGTCATCCCTCTGTTAGTTAAACATTGCTGCCACACAAAACCCTGTTGCTTAGCTTTTCAAAATCCTATAATTTGCATAAGAATGCACTTACTTTTTGGTGCTGGTGAGGAAGTGGTAAACAGTTCTTGAGATGATGCGATATTCGCTTATACTTTCGTCATATCATTGGCGCAAGTTACAAAACATGTTTCGCATAATTTATTAACCTGCGCCCGTGTCCACTGCTTGTAGCAGAACCTACTGACCGATTATTCACAGCCAATCTGGTTCTGATTATCAAATGCGTTGAGTAGGCATCTTGTCTAGATAGTTCTTAGCATGGCGTATTATGATTGTGGAAACACGTCTCATTGCGCCTTCTACAAGCGTAGGTGTATGGATATCCAAGGGAGCGAAAGGGAATAATCTGGCAGATCGCTGTAAATTATTTGTATACTTCTGCAAGTGAAGAAAACTCGCGGGGTCTCTTATGCATTCATCAAAGAGTACACGAAGGCCAAAGTGATCTTCTTTTTTATCTCAATAGACGTGATGATCTTTTGCCGCCCTCAGTGATATTTCTGCGCCTAACGGGATTCTTCACTGTAAGCTTCGCGCACCTCACCTCGTTTTGCACTGTCTGTTAGCAGCCCACCTTTCACTAAGCCATGATGTCATGTGATGACCTAATGTTGTGAAGACAACCAATGTGACGTCACGGTGACCTCACGATGACGTCATAATTACGTCAATTTTTTTGCTATCGGTGGCGGCAGCTACTTAAATCGTCAGCGATGAAGGGGCAGAAACAGTACCAACGGTATTAGAAGGAGGTATTATATATATATATATATATATATATATATATATATATATATATATATATATATATATATATATATATATATATATATATATATATATAGCCAACTTTTGTTAACACCTTGAGATTAAACGTTGGGGAATTCTGGTTGTAGAATTGCATTTTTCTGCTGCAGTACTGTTTTGTAAACACATTTTTGGTTAGTATTTATTGTTCAGAACACTTAGATGCTGAGAGATTTCATTCTACTAAGCTAGGTGAAGTACAGCTATGCGATTTCACTGTCTTCTCAGTGATTTCTTAGTAATATACTACCTTTCTTCAAATTATTCGCCGCGGAAAAAATTGCTACGTAACCCGAGTAATGGCTATTCAAAAGAGAACTGCAGCTCGAAAAACAAGGACGCAGAAAAGAACTAGAAACAGCAAGAGGGCTTTTATGCGTCCTTGTTTTTCACACTGCAGTTCGTTTTTAAATACGCAACACCAGTTTGCCCAATGTCGTACCCTTCTGCTGAGTAATGGTGTCTAAGTACTGCTTTACTCAAACAGCCTTACATGTAAGGGAGCAAAAGACAGGTACCACATGGGCCCAACCATGCAATAACAAATATATCGCGATTCCACATTTATTCAAGGGAACAGTTAGCTCTAAAACCTGTCTGCATTAAGAGGACTTTATAAGGCGACGTAGACTGATTCCCGATGAATGGATGGATGAATGAATGAACTTTATCAGGTCCTTCGGAACGCGCTTTAGCAGGTTGCGGGCCGATTGACCCAAGCATGTTCAATTGTCCTTTTATTTTTCTTTCTATTGTTGAAATGCTGAAAGCGAAAGAGTGAATTCATAACTTGGCGGCACGCTAGCCTCACAAAGTTTGTAATGTTTATCGTCTCGAAAGCGCGTACGCAACTTAAGGCACCTCAGAATGAGCCAGCTAGATAATTACACCACTGGCACGCACGACACTTCTGAAGGCTGTAAATTTGATACCGTTGAATTTTACAGTGAGCTAGTTTAGGTGGACGTTGTCAAAAGAGCTGAATAACTTCTGAAATTGAGGAGGAGGAGAACTAGTATGGTCATGATCATCATTATCATTGTCATCATAGTTAATTAACCCTTATAGGCCGAACTTGGGGTATTATTCAAGTGTGGAGCATACACAACAAAAACGAACGATCAAAAAGTTACCTGTTATGTAAATTCGTGATCTGTTATGCATTCACATGGCACTACATGAATTCTAAAGTGATAATTTTATCACATGAAGTGGTGACGTCACCTTTCTCTTCTATACATCTAAATGAAATTCACGAGTGAGGAAATAGGACAATGCATTTCTCAAGTAATTATTTTGTTGTTTTTTTTTCAACGTGTCACTTTCAACAATAACCGAGAAGCTTGTCATAAGGAGTTTTCTTAGAAAATAAAAATAAAAATAGTTTCACTGACTTTTTACTTTCAATAATTCTGTTGGCTCATTGTAACAGCTGGAACTGCTTCTTCCTAATAAGATAGACAAAGCTGAGAGTTAAGATGCAGTAACGTGGCTGAAATAATACGTGTTCATTGAAAGTTCCCTCAGAGACTTTCGCCTCGTTAGCGAAGGCTACATTAAACACTAAGCATAACAAAAGAGCAGTCAGCTCTCTAATAGCCACCCTTATTGAGCCTTTTCACGCGAAGCTGAGATAACATTGAGGTGACAAAGCACACCCTCAATGTGCCGTCCAATTAGAAGCCAGAGTGCGTTGCGTAAGAATCTACTCTTATTCCCCGCATTGATTAGTTTGGCTGAAAGAAGAAAAAAGGAAATGGCTTACTGCATTTGCTTTAGAGTTAGTTGTCAGTGGAAGCAGCGTAAGTCTGCAGGTCGAAGCGACTATTAATTGCGACGGTCGTAGTGGTTCTGCGAACTTTCGGTTATGTGAGACTGGTGTAGTAAGTGCACTGGCTCTTGTTCGTTTGAGCACTTGTTTGGGTCTGGGGCCTCAATTAAGTAAAAGAAGGATTGTGTAGGGTAAAATAATTAAAGGGAGCTTGAAAGAAACGCTCCTTCAGCGGATTTCTAACTACCGTGCAGCTAACAGAAGTGTGACTGAGACTTATAATATTATAGCTTCGTTTTTTTCACTGCTGTCTTTTATAAACTAGCCACGCTTCCATGCAAGTTTTTCTTATTTCTTTTATTTATTTGGTTTAGGGGCGAATCTCTTTAAACCGTTGGTTGTGCGTCCTTTATGTATGTACTAGTAGTAGTAGTAGGTAGCCACCTCCCGTTTAGTCCTTGAAATGCCCGCTGGATGGTGGTACTTGTAAATGATGAACATATGAAGAAAAGATGCGAGATGGTACTTGGAGTGTTCACTAGATGGACGGATGGATGGACATATGAACAGATGGATGAACATACATACATACATACATACATACATACATACATACATACATACATACATACATACATACATACATACAGACACACAGACAGACATACATAGCAAGCAGACGAACGATTCACGGATTACCGATAAACCCTCCGGAGCATTGCCCCACTTATCATCATTCACTCCGTGGATATGCTGCGACTTCTTTTTGCTCGTCACCGACTGCTGTGAAGCGTGCTGATGCTGTTTTACCTTGATTTGATTGATATGTGGGGTTTAACGTCCCAAAACTACCATATGATTATGAGAGACGCCGTAGTGGAGGGCTCCGGAAATTTCGACCACCTGGGGTTCTTTAACGTGCATCCAAATCTGAGCACACGGGCCTACAACATTTCCGCCTCCATCGGAAATGCATCCGCCGCAGCCAGGATTTGAACCCGCGACCTGCGGGTCAGCAGCCGAGTACCTTAGCCACTAGACCACCGCGGCGGGGCATGCTGTTTTATCTTGAACACTATGGTGACGCAAGACCACTGAAGTGCACAAAAATCGACATTTTTGGTAGTTTTGGAATTCGACATTTAGTTCGACAAGAAGAAAAAATCGGCAGCATCTTAAACTCTTAAACAGCTCAAAGCGAATTGTTGCAGCAGACATTTTAATCAATTAAGTTACGCAACTCCGGAGCAAATTTTTTTCAAGACATAAAAAGGCGTAGTTTCACAGACACGAGTCGAATTACCTTGAAATTCTCAGTCTACTACATTGTTCCTTCCTGTGCTTTCGAAGATTTTAGTACCTCGTGGGGTTCTTCACAACCTTCGTGGTCGGCGAACATTTGTGCAAAAGATATTGCGTTGGAGTGACGTCATCATGTGACGTCCTGGGATGATGGCGTCCCAGAACCTATGCAATCTCTGACGTCACTTAACGTCACATGTCTACACCACGTTTTGACTCTATCAGTGAACTAAATCACGGGGTTTTTCGTATTACTTCCCCTGACGTATTTCGCCCAAGAAGCAACTCAGCAAACACTTGGGGCTTTCGCTTTGAAGTGTTCTAGCGAATACCCACGAGTCTGTGAATGGTCGAAGGGAGAAACAGAAGGGAAAGGAAACGCAGCTTCATATCTAGGTGCATGAAATATGTATGTATTGACGCCAGTATGTGACATTCGGTGAAAACGATTTCGTTGATGGGGTGGGCTAGCTGATTCATAGCTTTTAGACGTTATGAAACTGCGCCAAAATACGGGGGTACGAGTAACCGGCTCAAGGGGTCCTGTATGTTTTCTTAATCATTGCCCCTCCTGTTTGTGCAGTTTATTAATGCATGACAGGTGGCAAAGGCAAGACTTTTGACATGCTGCACTGCATTCATTCTGTACCGAGGAATCAAAGCACTTTCGCGTTGCATCTGGTAGACAGCATTGTTGATGCCTTCACTACAGCAATGAAGCAGTGCTCCAGGACGCTGGTGCGTGTAGTAATATTCCCTGACCTACAGAAACCGCTGCACATAAGTAAATTCTTTTTGGTCTGCCAGTTCATCGACGGCGCCCCAGAGTGAACGGGACAGGCTGTAAATTAGCTCTAGCATTTCTAAAAAGCGAAATTTGTTTGCTGCAGCCAGTTTAAAAGGAGGCAATATTGTTACCATTCCGGAACTCCTTAATTTTTTCAGTGCGGAGCTCTTTAGAGGGCCGGCTGTCGAATGCTGTGACTGTTGGTGGACGTAACGCAGGAAAACTACATATACAACAGTGAAGCATTTTGAGCGTGCGCTCCCGCCTTAGAGAAGTATTTTTCCTTTTGCTCTTCGAGTGCCTTTATAATGGTATTAATTTTGGAGACCTTTAGAAGCAGAAGCACGTATGCTGACTGAAAAAGATGACAGAAGTGATATTAAAAAATACCAAGAAAAAAAGGAAAATTACCAAGAAAAATACAATGAAGAACAAGAAAGAGAAAAAGCGAACAAAAAAAAAAGACAGGAGAAAATGGAGAAAGAAAAAAAATGGGGGACGCTTAATCTTCGCCTTTAAGAGTTGAACGCGATAGCGAAATCAGGCCCAAGTGCACACTTCAACCGCTAAGTGCATACCTATTCATATGTTTTGTTACATACACACGCACGCACACAAACACGCACACGGTAGATTGGACCAGCGCGCGCTATTATCGCTGAATGGGCTTGTTTTCGTCGTGACACCTGTCGAACAAAATTCGTTAAAGGGGCCCTAAAATACTGTTTGAAGTAATTATGAAATGAATTAAATAGTAGAGTTATTGCCTCATGATTTCAACGCCGGAAAAATTTTAAGAATCTCTCCTGTGCGAGTGGAGTTACAGAGGTTTGTCGCATACTGCAATTGCATTATCTTTTATCTCGTCCCGACGAAAGCGCTGGAAGCTAAGCAGGGAGTGGTGGCAGGGCAAAGAAACTACCGCGCCTCAGGACCTTGAGCACTTTTTTTTCTTCGAATGCGCGGCTTTGTCAGCGTGATCGCGCGCGTACGCGTGGACAAGTAGCGGCCTCCCGTGGCTATCTCGGTAACTTCATTTTTCTGTCACAGACGCACACACGATTTTTTGCTCACAACCAACGGTGCTGATGCCGGCGGCGGGTTTTAGGCGACACGAGCTCTTTAACGCTATCGCGTTAAAATTGAAGCGAAACATAGGGCTGCCTAGCTCCGCACTTACATCGGGATGAGCACCCCTAGTGCGAAGTTGCCTTAATTTTTTTCTCTGTCACGCCTGCTTTATGTCTTGACAATTCCATTTTTATTTCCCTGTGGGCTTCGAGGCTCGGCTTCTATCCCGGTCGTTGCGGTCACATACGATCAGTATACTCCCTGTTTATATGTCTTTTTCTTTTCTCGCATAGTTGTGTTTTTTCACCAAGTTTAGTATTTATATGAAACATGTACAAACAACCCCAGCAGTGATCCCTACAATTTCTTTCTTTCCATCTTTCTCTCTTTCAGTGGCTACTGAAAGGAAATGAGAGATTCATTAGCTACTGCCAAATATTAGCGAGACATTCAAAACCCGAACTGCAGGACATTTCTCTTTAGAGGCTTAAGGCTCTGGCCTGTTTTACCTGAACCTAATTCTCGATTAAAAAGTTACCAAAATATTTCCCTAACAGGTTTAAAGTGCGATGCACTAAGGGGGCCTGGGATGTCGTAGGCTGTCATCGTATGCTGTCGTAGCTTGTCGCAACGCAGGCAAAACAACGAGAAACATAGCAATCTTTGGCATATTGAGCACGTGAACACGTCTGGGGGAAATTGTCTTCCCCTTGTTTTTCGATCGCCTTGATGATAACAAGTGCGGGGCATTTTAGGGGCTTGTCATGGGATGTCGTATGCGGTCATGTGCTATAGTCACTTGGTGTAACGTATAACTTCCTAAAAGTAACGAGAGGGGACTGTGGCGCTGCGATCGTACAGCGACCATGGAAGTGATGGGCAGAACACACATTTGCCTAGTCTTCTTACTTGCGGGCCACGAATCGTACTGGTGACTTCATTCATTGCTGGTTATGGTTTCGTTTTGATCAAAAGAACGAACCTTTTTGAACTTCATGATCTGATTCGAAACGGTAAGCCTAAAAGGATAAGGTGGGGAAGCACAACCACTGGACTTTTCTTGATTTTTGTTTTGTGAGAAAACAGCTCCAAGCCACACGAACACCAACGGAGCATGAAGCAGGCCAGAAGTACGAAGATTAGACAAATGTGTGTACTACCCATCATTCACATGCTCGCTGAAGCGCCGTGCGTTGCAGCTCCCGTATACACTAGCGCCAGAGTTCCCTCTAGTGTATATTAGAAAACTCTGTGGTGTAACGCAATCTGAACCACGAATAAGCGTAAAAAAATAGAGGGAGCCAACGAGAAGTAAAGGGAAAGAGTAAGAAAGAGAAAAATAGGGAGAATAAACATAATAGCAAAGAAGAAAAACAAAGATAGAGGGCAAAACAAACTAAATAGAAAAAATACAAAAAAAAACAAAAACAAGGAAAGACAGGGGGAAAGAAACAGAGAACCAAAAAGGAACAAAGAAAAAAAGGTTATCCATCTCAGCACTATTTTCAGGCTCAGAACCCGTAGTGCGAAGCTGGCTTGATAATTGCTCTACAATAGACGAAAGTTCGACTGCGGCTTTTCATATACCCGAATATAAAGTAGAAAAAGATTTCCGACTATTTCGAAAGACATCGTCTACAGCAGCGGGGCTTGTTGCAATATTACAAGCTTCGAAATTCTTTGTTGAAAGCCAGCAAATGCAAAACTGGGTAATATATTCTGACTCTAAAGGAGCGCTGCAAATTGTTAAGGATTTTTATTTTCATATAGATGATAGTATCATATATGAAATATTAAAAACATTTAGGATTGGTTATCTGGACGGCTACAAGATATGTTTTCAGTGGATTTCAAGTCACGTAGGAGTGATAGAAAACAAAATTGCCGACAAATTAGCCACTGCAGCACACAAAAAGTTCACTCGACACTAGCCCGTTTCTTTTTCAGAGAGAAAGAAGGTTCTTTTTGAACTGTGCCACAAATTATGCAAGGATGTTTCGTTTGACAAAAATACAATGTCGTCACTTTTACATCAGATAGATCGGTCTCTCTGAGTTTCATCTTATCAAAATATTGATAGACCATTCGACACGCTACTGCACCGTATAAAATTAGGTGTTTCACAGACAACTCACTTTATATGCCGCAAAAAAAAAAAAGAAGAACGTGCCCACACTGCAACCACTGCGACCATGTCGATGCGTCAGAGGAGCATATTATTTTTGTCTGCAATACGATCAACAACGCGCTGAACTGAGATCGCTTGAACCGACTTGACAGACGACCATCCACGATTACAAAAATACTTTGACCATGGCCGCATTCGGATTATCAAAGACGCGCAGTGAGCGCCCTCCGCAATTTTTTAATGGACACAAATCTAATGAACTGTCTTTAGTTCATATTAAACCTTGCCGGTATTTGCGCAAACTCTATCCGCAATGTGATCCCGACAGATGACCATACACACTGTGCTCGTTCATGCATTATATGCCGTATAATGTACATAGTATTGTACATATTGCCTTTGTTTGCTTAGTTTTTTCTTATTTTATGCTTAGTTTTGCTTTTTTGTGTGTTTACATTTTGTATTACTGTTAAGATGTTGGGATAGCCAGCTCTAACGTAGCCTACCTTCCCATGTTTTACCAAATATAAGTAAAAAAAATTATTTCACATATGCATTTAAACTACTGCTGTCCCAGTCTTGGTACTTTCTCTTCTTTTGGAGATAAAGTGTAGACTATACTTGCGATGTTTTAATTTTTAATTATCAAGCCGCTTCGTTCGTTCTCTTTTTTGAGTACTTCTAAAAGTCGCAACTACGGTCTATCTATACTATTCGGGACGTGGGCGTTGCAAGAAACGTCTTGAAAAAGTAACAAGAGAGAGAGAGAGAGAGAGCTCAGACTTGAAGGCTGTCGCGACAGCCTGAATTCTTTTCTTTTTAGGTCGCTCAGGCAGGAGGGTTGCGTTATGCGGCCAGGAGATTACTATTCTTACTATTACTTCGAGAAAGGGAGTATTGCTCTTTTAGCCTTCACTACGAGCTCCAGAAAAAACTAACAAACGTGGAAGGAAAGAGCGAGAAGCTTAGGGCTCCGTTCAAAGCGCACACACCGTGGCCTTGAGACAGTTTTTGACAACGCCGTAGCAGCAAGAATTGTTCGAGGCTGGCGCCAGAGATAAAACGCCAGAAAATGCCACACAAAGGACGTAGAACAGACCGTGGTACAATAGAAGAAAAGAAAAACAATACTAAAACTTCAAGGTAGACGTTGTGATAGCGCAGAATAGTGCAACAGAGGCCTGCGTATTTGCTGAACACAGCGAAAAATGCCTTTTCCGCACCAAGGGGGCATGAACATAAAAGTCGTTATCGCTTGACCGCCACTCTCTGGCGAATATGGTTACTTTGCAGTGTGTTCGTGCCACGTTTAGAACAATTAACAAGGCTATGAGTGAGAAACTACATTTTCTAGAATGTCAGATTTAGAACATGTAAGTTCTAGGACTCCTCGTTCTAAAAATTACTCACGCCCGAATTCTAGCAAATCACGCCCTGTGAAATATGTGTACGTATAGGTCTACAGGACCGTACTACGCGAAACTGAAGGGTTACAGCGCTCTCACGCTGATCTTAAGGTCGTAGGTTGGATCCCGGCAGCGGTGAATGCCTTTCACTGGAGCCGGAATGGTAGAGGCCATGGTTGAGGCTCATGTTTTCTGCAATGTCTGTGCTCGTTAAAGAAAACCAGATGGTCAAAACTGGTTTTCTTAAAAAAAAGCGGCACGACAGTTGGACTCGTTCATTGAGGCAGAAGGGGGTACGAAGAGAAAAAATTGGGCATGCCCACAGAGTTTTCCAAAATTTACTAGAGGCGAATATGGCGCTGTGATCGCTCAGCGACCATGGAAATAATGGGTAGTACACGGATTTGTGTAGTCTTTGCACTTACGGCTTCGTTTATTGATATGTTTCGGTTTTGTTACGAATAAAAAAACGAACTTCTTTGAAATTCGTGATCAGATTTAAAATTGTAAGCCTAAAAAAACAAGGTGGTGAACCGCATTCGCTGAATATTTGCCGATTTTCGTTTCGTGAGAAAACAGCTTCAAGCAACACGAACAAACACACAGCTAGAAGTACGAAGACTAGACAAATCTGTGTACTGCCCATCATTTCCTTGCTCACTGAAGCGCCGTGCGTTGAAGCTTCCGTAGGCTCTAGCGCCACAGTTCCTTCCAGTGTATATTTAGGAAACTCTATGGACATGTCTGATAAAGAACCCTGCGCACGTTTGTGTCATCGAGTGACACAGGAACGCGCCCTAGCCTGCCATGTGTTCGTACGTCACTCGCTTTTTTTTCGCATCCTAAATACCATTGGTTTTTACCATGTCTCGGTAAGCACTCCCGTGAGGTATTTGCTCCAGCAAAAAAGAAATCACATAGAACACAAACAAACCTTACACAGGCGCACACATTCGATAACATGAACTGTTTTCTATAGAGAAATGCTTCTCTCTGCCGACCACAATATCGATTATCTGAGTACAGGCATTCCAGCTTTTCTGGGCGACACTTGTATTGGCACTGTAGTGCATATGCGGCCGGTATTCGATGTCGCGGTGCACCATTAAGACACAGCTAATGCGTGGTTCTTGCTAATTTGTGTTTGCCCAACACATAGTGCCTCGGAAAACAAGACACTATCAGCACGCGAATAGACACCGCGGGTTCTCGTACACTCCACAGCGATAGAGACCGTATATCAGCGATCAACATGCAGAGATGTCCTACGTAGTGTACACGTAAAACAGGGCATTGTTGAAGCTGCATTATGGAATCGAATATTTAGCCCCCTGATAGCACTGCCAAAGAGACAGCAGCTTGTGTGGGCTTTGGTAACTTGCTTCCTCTCAATCTTAACATGTATCTGAAGGACGTGAAAACTACATCAAACGGCATTGCAGGAAGGCTGTCGTAGGGGCTATGAAGCAATTTCTCAACAATTTTGCTTTAAAGGGAACAATTGTGGCATCTATTAGAGGCACAAACACTTAGCGAAATCTGTTCCCAGAATTCAAATGAATGTAAATTAACTACGCTCCTCGTATTGTTATTTACAATTTTTAATACTGGCTTCAAAGTAATTTACTATCTTCGCTTTGTGATTCCCAAGTTTGTAATTTGAGAATCGTGTCCTATGGTCGAGACGCACGCTGAGGCAGCTGGCGTGTTTTCATTCGGTGACAAATTGGGGGGCACCACTGACGCAACGCTGCATCTTCGTCTTGCGCCGTATTAATGACGCTGCTGAACTTAATAAACTAAAATGTTAGTAAATGAGTAGGCAGCAAGCTTTTTACACACAACTAAAGCCATGGACTCTCGTCATTACCGCATTTTTTTGTGACATAGGCTTGAACGCTGCCACTTTAGTACCGCTCAGTCTTATAACACCAGTTTCAGATACTTTCGTAATTGGCGGCAGTGTTGTACCAGCCGAGTTTTATTCTGGGTCAATATTTCTCCCGTGTTTTCCTGCGTGTTCATAACCGCTGCAAGCTTCCATTTTCTCTGTCTTGCCGTTTTTCTTTTCGTATCAATACAGTATTGTGATTTACAAAAAATAAATCATGTCTACTTCGAGAGAAAAACACCCGGGCTTGTTTGAAGTGTTGCAAATATATAATCGCTTATATCAAGATACCAAATGGGTAATACAGTCACAAAGCAATGCATGCATAATATCATGGTAGATCAATCTGTCAAGGTTTCGCTTTCATCTCATGGCCACGGACACTTTTTAGTACAAGGTTTACGTACTGAGGGTTGAAGCAAGCTTTACACCGAAGTAACTGTGCTGTGCTCACTGTGCTGAATGCTCAATTCCGTGCTGAATGCGTTAGTTTTATTCCGGCTCGAAACCTGATTTTTATTTTTTTTTGCTCCATTGAAATTTAACGCTCGTGGACGTATCCCCTCCCCCCCCCCATTTTTTTTTTGAAAGAGCCAACGCCAATCACGCCATTACCACATATTCTGGGACACTTGCTCGAACTCTACGGCGTTATAGAGCTTGTACCTCTCAGTCTTACAGCGCCGGTGTCAGATACTTCCAGAATTGGAAGCAGGGTTATACCAGTCGAATTTCAGTTTTATCTGGCGTTTTCTTGTGTTCACCAAAAAAACGAGAACTTTACTGTGGTCTTCATTAGCACGCATAACCGGCAAGAATTAAATTGGCTTCGGTTATTTCCATCATAGGGTAGTCCTTTCGCAAACTACACATTTTCTTTACGTGTAGCAATATTTATACGGACCCGCATCGCAAAACAGAATAAAGCTTTTTATACTGATCCCTTGCGCCTATGGTACCTTCACGAAAAACAAATAAAATTGGCTATTGTATGCCACGCAAGAGACAGCAACTACTAATTAACCCTCAGAGACCACAGAAAGAGAATGCATCAATTAATGTTCCCATCAATCAATCTTTCCCGAACCAATGGCATCGTTCCACTAGTGAAATCCGTCACAGGAAGCAATTAATTCCGGCCACTGTTAGATTTATGGCGCTGGCTAATGACGCTTTACAGCATAGTTTCTACATGTGCTGTTTATTACGGAAAACATGCGATTCTATTCAATTTACTTTTTATTCTGGCTTAGTGTGGATGGCAATTCTGCCTTCTTAATTGTCGAAATAACAAAAAAAAAGCTGGTTAGGCACGTCTTATGCGAGTGGATGGAACGCATAAGTTAGCATGGTTCCCCGTTATGCGGTTAGGAAAGGGCAAAGAGTATCTCTGACCTCCTAATGTTTCTTCGGTAGGTTGAATTCAATAAACGACATGCCTCACATTAGAGAAAGAAAGAAAGAAAGAAAGAAAGAAAGAAAATAAAATATTGTGATTATAGGTATCTTATAATGGCCTTCCCCTAGTTCCTAGCTTTCCAAGAGTAAAGAGACAGTGGGGAAGTAAACAGGTCT
The DNA here is from genome assembly GCF_013339725.1 of Rhipicephalus microplus. Taxonomy (NCBI): domain Eukaryota; kingdom Metazoa; phylum Arthropoda; class Arachnida; order Ixodida; family Ixodidae; genus Rhipicephalus; species Rhipicephalus microplus. The sequence continues at coordinate 31,475,294 of NC_051169.1, forward strand.
TTGAATGCGACATCAGGGACATTTGAAGACTGCTACTATCGCAAAAAAATCTGCCGAGGCCATAACCTTCCGCTTTGAACACTTACAGTACAGTTCGAACAGTACAGTACAGTTATAAGTAAGAAGCAGACTTTATGAGGGGGCAGAAGAGGGCGCCACCCCCTCCCCCTTTCTCCTCGAGCGCACGTTTATGAGCAACAGCCTTCAGGCGCTATGATTTAATAGTCACGTTTTGTTTTAATTTGACGTTAAATGACACCACTTTCAAACTGTGTTTTTATTTTTGGCCATGCTTAACCGATCGTTTTGCAATGCATAATCGCTAATTAGCTTTACAGTCACTGCAGCTTGTGTGCTTCATTTTCTTGTTTATGTTTTTTAAACCCACATTTGTTCTGTAACTTCCATTCCTTTTTCATGTTGCTTTCTTTTTTGAACACGTTTTTTTAGCACTTAGTGTTGTCGTTTTAGTGGAGTAGAGAAGCTCACCAGAAGCTTACGTAAGAGTACATTATGCGTGTACTGATAGCAATAATTAAGCCTTGTATAAACCAGTGTGGCGCATTAAAAAAAAGTGTTTTTTTTTTACTTTGTTGATCATACAGCTATTGGTCACTCATACCTGTTCTGGAGTTAAAATTTGCGCACCAGGGCCAACAAGAACGTAAGTTTCTTTTATTGAAGATTTTTAGATGCGAAGTGTTCTTTTGCGAATTACAAGCACTTCCTGCATCTATCTATCTATCTATCTATCTATCTATCTATCTATCTATCTATCTATCTATCTATCTATCTATCTATCTATCTATCTATCTATCTATCTATCTATCTATCTATCTATCTATCTATCTATCTATCTATCTATCTATCTATCTATCTATCTATCTATCTGTCTATCTATCTATCTATCTATCTATCTATCTATCTATCTATCTATCTATCTATCTATCTATCTATCTATCTATCTATCTATATCTATCTATCTATCTATCTATCTATCTATCTATCTATCTATCTATCTATCTATCCATCTATCTATCTATCTATCTGTGTCTGTACATCTATCTATCTATCTGTGTCTGTACATCTATCTATCTATCTATCTATCTATCTCTATCTATCTATCTATCTATCTATCTATCTATCATCTATCTATCTATCTATCTATCTATCTATCTGTGTCTGTACATCTATCTATCTATCTGTGTCTGTACATCTATCTATCTATCTGTGTCTGTACATCTATCTATCTATCTGTAGTCGGTAATCTATCTATCTATCTGGGTAATCTATCTATCTATCTATCTATATATCTATCTCTCTATCTACTATCTATCTATCTTATCTGTCTGTCTGTCTGTCTGTCTGTCTGTCTGTCTGTTCTGTGCGTATGTCCGTATCTGTCTAATCTGTCTGTCTCTCTGTCTGTCTGTCTGGGTCTGTCGTGTCTGTCCTAACCGTCTGTCTATCTGTCTGTCTGTCTGTCTGTCTGTCTGTCTAACCGTCTGTCTATCTGTCTAACCGTCTGTCTATCTGTCTAACCGTCTGTCTGTCTATCTATCCGTCTGTCTGTCTATCTATCCGTCTGTCTGTGTGTGTGTGTGTATGTGTGTATGTCTGTGTGTCTGTGTGTATGTGTGTATGTCTGTGTGGCTCTCTCTCTCTCTATCTCTCTGTGTGTGTGTGTATGTCTGTGTATGTCTGAGTGTGTGTGTGTATGCATACATACGCCTACATCTGGGTTCTATCATGGCACCCGCATAACTTGGGGTACAAAGTTGGTAAGAGAGAGGAAGATGGTTTGACGAATTCGACCCACTGGGTCGAATTCTTCAAACATTCTGAGTACACATCAAAACTTTTAAGAGAATACCTGCAGAGGATGCGTAACATGTAGAGCTTCACAAGAATAATGTCACAATATCGTTACGTACGTCGTCAAACACTTTTCACAAAACAGTGACAAAAGTTTACCATAATAACTTGAAAAGCTATCATAGTAAACTTTACTTACAATGATGCCCGAGTATTGTAAAGGAGTTCGAGTACTGTAAACGTGATTGATACAGCTTATTACCATGCTCGTCGAGCTTTTAAAACAAGCGACTTCCAACGCTGCCAGACATAAACTGCCTCTATATAAAAATGCCACGCCATTGCGTTTTCGCATCGTGTGGCTTTCATGAAGGCTCAAATTTTTCGCTATTGGATGTGCTTTTTTGTTTTAAGTATGCGCAACAACTTTTAAGGCTTAAATAACTGCAATAAACCTTGCTATTCCTCTCAGTTAGGCTTTATATTTCGTTTTTTTTTCTTCTTTATGACACCGCGCATTCTGAGTACACATCAAAACTTTTAAGAGAATACCTGCAGAGGATGCGTAACATGTAGAGCTTCAGCGAGCTCATGTTTTTACGTTTTCCTCACTTCATTCAAGAGCTGAGAAAAAGTTCTCGGGCTCAAGGGATTGTAAAATATTCATGCGGCATGAAACTGTGCAACATTGGTGTGTTATCTATTTTTTATGTTTATTCGTTTCTCTGAATAGAACCCTTTCGAATAACTTGGAAGAAAAGAAACCAAGCACTAAGTCAAGCGACAACTATTCGCATGCAATAAAAACGAAAAGGTTATCGGCAACGTCTGTTTTCAACGCCTCAACCCATACATTTCCGTGCATTTTCTTGCTATCTGTCACTCTTTCTGCGTCTGTGTGCCTGTGTGTGTTCGGCGGGGGAGCAGAAAGGGAATAACACGTGCGAAAATAGCATGCGCCTCTTTGAATATTGTGCGTGTAACCGTTATAGTGTGTAATATACTATTTTGTAGTGAATGGGGATGATTACAGGTACGAGTACTGCTTGTATTCATGTAATACACAAAGGACAATTTATGTACACGCAAAAACAGGCTTTTTAAAAACACATTATTGAGATAAAATTATCACTTGAAGTAATGCTAACTAGGGAGATTAGAAAGTGTGCATGAATTCGTTGATTAGTTCCAGACCCTTCAAAAGTATTTCTCGAACGCCAAGCCGTAATCAAGCAATATGAACTCAGTGCCTTGTAGAACATTTTAGGACAAAACAATTGTTAATGTATAGCTTCGGAAAACAGATAGCACACAGCCCAAAGGTACAGTATACATTTTTATAATAAAATATTTTGGGGCAACTGATACTAGCAAGAAAAAAGAAGGAGACAGAATAGGGCGCTGGACTTTCAACTTGTTTACTTTACTCACATCACCCAAATATAAATGCTTCCGGAATGAGCAAAAAGAGGGGGTGAGCACAAGCTACTATCACACAGCACGCACGGAAACCTAAACAAAAGAAAGCTATCACACAGCGCTATCTAGAAACGGGTATTCCTTTTTGTACAAAATGATCAACGGGACACTGACGCACTCGTTCCCCTTATTGTGTATGTCGTGTGCCTCAAGTACTTCACGTGCTGACGTTTCCCCGTTTCGTCCTAACACACGTGGCTCTCGGAACTGTGGTGTGCAGCAGCACGAAGCACAATGTAACGGCCGCGGTGAACCCATGCCAATCTTAATTGATAATTTAGGCTCCCTAAGGTGATCATTGACACAGCGTCTTGATTGGCTTATGTACACTTTGCCACAGCTCAACAGAATTTCATAAACGACAATTATTTTATTAAGCTATGCACCAACTTGCCCAACGTCACACTCTGCTAATACACTATTCATGTAAGTGATCAAATGCTCCTTCGAAATTACTGAAATGTGACAGCCCGCGTAATGCGGCGGTTGTGGATTAGGCTGTCATCAGTGGTGAGATGTTCATCCGTTTTTTAGCTTGCTTTATTTTATAACTTCCACGTCCTAAATCATTAATATTTTTCTGAGTTGATCACAGCCTGCTTCTATGTTTTCCTTGGCTTCACAGTGAAAGTTAGAAAAACCGCCTCCCTAGTTTCTGTTTTAATCTCTTTTGGGGCAAACATACTACGAGAACACTAGTTTACCAAAGATGCCTCAAGCACTGGTACCTATCTTTCAAGAATCAGCGGGACAGAGGGCATTCGTCCAAATTCCATACTACTTCGGATATTTTTTTCGGTTATTTCAGTTACGAACACCGGTAGCAGATGGGGCCGAATACTCCAGACAAACCGGATGTTGTGGTGATTTCATAAAAGTTTAGCTGTAGTGATGTGATTATTGTTTCAGTGGAATCCTCGAAGTGGTATCGCCTATTTTTCCTGGCGTTCCATCAATCCTTCTGGTCTCTTTTCTAGAGTGCCAATCTTGATTTTCCTTCCTTTATGTTGACGGCCAACCAAAGCTTCCCACCGAAGGCAATGCCAATGAGAGAAGATTCCTTTGAGCGTGATGGCTTGGAGTTCTGCAGGAAAGCGGAAGCGGTTGTGGTGCACCGGGACGGTAATTTATAGACCTATAAACTGCAATAGCCTGCTGCACCAGCACATCTAATTGATCGGCCCCAACACTGTCGAAGCGGCGTAACGATAGCCATCAGCTGCATCACTTCCGGCGGTGATTAAGAGAAATTTTAATCCGGACAAGTCCTACCTGAGCACACGAAAAGGTACGGATCGTTTTTCATGGTGGCTACTGCACAGACTGTGTTGCAGTTCTTCGCATTTAAATTTAGAAGAGTATATGACTAGAAGGAAGTAGGTTTTCCAGTTGAATAAACCTTCAGTTCTGTAACGATTCTTGAGCTCTTCCTCTTTCTGAAAAATGAAAAGAAAGAAAAATTTTTTGTTTGTTTCTTTCTTTATTTTTCTTTTTTCCCTTTCTCTTTCTTTTTTCTCTCTTTCTTTCTTTCTTGTTTTTTTCTTTTCCATTTATCTTTCTTTTTTCATTTTTCTTCTTTCTAGCTTTTTTTTTTATACTGATAGCCTCTACCTCCTGGTTCGAAGCGACCAAACACTTATGATTGGTTAAGGGCGCGTTGCTAGGGTGCACCTGTTGAGTGGGTATTGTGCTTCGTGTCTTATGTTCCTCGTGATCATGCCTCGTGATTGATGTTCAGATAGATAAACGCTATATGGACACACAGACACATAAACATGCACACTCGATTAGATTTTTTATGTAGCTTCTGCCTCAGAAAAAGCGTTGTGCGGCAGAGCACGCTTTACATAAAACGACTTTTGATCGGATATACACTTAGAGCCAGACCTAATGAAGTGACAGTGTTGCCCAGAAAAAAAATCGATGTTGCTATTGCTGGCGTGTACTCGTCTGCATAGTTAATGGAGCTTGTTTTGTCTGCTTCATAATAAAAGGTACATTTATTTGGTTAATAATAATAATAATAATAATAATAATAATAATAATAATAATAATAATAATAATAATAATAATAATAATAATAATAATAATAATAATAATAATAATAATAATAATATAATTTATTGTACACATCCATAAGAAATTCCGAGAAACGGGCCTGTCTAAGTCCCTAGGACTTGTGAGACTAGGCCCGGCAGAGTCGGTTACAGCGATGTTGATACAATGTAACAAAACTATTGTTGTTTCCTTACCAACGAACAAACAAACGATTAACACCATTACTTTTTTTACAGGCAGTAAATAAAAAAGAGGAACAAAGGAGGGACACAGAGCATACGTGGTATAAAAATAGACCATATGATTTTACAGCTCAGCGAGTAATTTCTTTATTTGCCTTTTTGAACTCGCTGAAAAAAATTCGTCAGGTAGTGCATTGAAAATTTTTGGAATATATACACTTCTACATGCTTCTCCATATCTGGTAGAGAACCGGGGTACTATAAAAAGATTTTTTTCTCTCAGGGGTCGACGCGTTATATATGGCACTTTAAAGCCATCACACCAATTATATCTTAGAACAACTGTCTTAATAAACAAATCCTGGAATACACAAAAGCCCAAATCCCGAAAAATAGTACTGGCATCTATCTTACTAACGTAAGCTACACTTCTTAAAATATTTCGAAGTAAACTATCAATGCATGTTTCCCGGCGTTCTGAGCGAAATGCAAAAACTGTTATCCCATATCTCACTGCACTATATGCTAACGAAAGCATAATAATAATAATAATAATAATAATAATAATAATAATAATAATAATAATAATAATAATAATAATAATAATAATAATAATAATAATAATAATAATAATAATAATAATAATAATAATAATAATAATAATAATAAATCTCGGATTGTACTTTCAAAAACCACAATATGATTTATGAAAGACGCCGTATTGGAGGTCTCCGCAAATTTCGATCATCTGCTGTTGTTTAACAAAACTGCACTGTCATCACACAGTACACGGACTTCTGCCACCTCAGCTCCACTGCAATGTGACCGCCACCGCAGGGATCAAACTTGTGACCGTCAGGTCAGCAGCCGAGCTTCTTTTCGTGGGAAATGAAGTTTGAATATATCCAGAAATCGTCCCTCCACAGTACACTATCACGATAACGTTGAAGATTTCGTTTCGCAGAGCTTTCAGGTTGGGTGTCGGCGTCCTTGTTTGTGAGTGCAAATTCATCAAGTTTTTCGAAAGATGCAAATAAATTAAAGAAAAAAATTATTCCTTTCGAAGTAAGAATTGAAACCTGGCCGTCTGCATGGCAAGCACTTGTTCTACCACAGAAACTGCTGTAAAAATTTTTAAAAAGTTGGCAGATCCCGCGTACAGTGGGAATCGATTATATGCGAAGCACGAATAAGTTGGGTTGATATGACACTTTAAAATCACCAAAACGTTACGAGGTGGAGGTAAATTAGGCCGTACACGACGTCCGTATCATGATTATCATATTTAGATGGGTCGTTTACCTACGTCATCTATTGACGTCACGTGATGTCAAATTTAGTATATGTGAAGCTAGCGAAACGGCCGCGACCACGCTATAAACGAGGTATGTAGTCATGTTCTTGCATGACACGCGTGCCATGATTATCATGTTTGCACCAGTCATATACCTTCGTCATCCACTGACGTCACGTAACACAAAATTTGGTATATGTGGAGCTAGCGAAGCGGCCGCGAGTGCATCATAAAGGGCCCAATATACTCCAACGTGACGTTGCCACGCGCGCACGCTGGGCACTCACGGCAGGTGCGACCAGCGTCCATCTGCGCGGCACGATGACAACCGGCATAAAATGCGACATGCTGCATTTCGCGCCGATGTGCTACTGAGACAGCACTGCGTCTGCCTCTTTTCGTGACGGAGCTACACCGGACGCGCTGAAACGCGCATGCGTTAAAGCAACGCAGTGCGGCGCGCGCCTGCGAGTACATGGCAGGACCTGCACCTGGCGTGGCCACGCTAGCGTGACGCGACGAAACGAACGCCAGCGCGCACGCATGCCCTCTCCCGTCGAAGTGTATTGGCACCTTGAGTGTGGCATGTGGTCATGTTGTCACATGACACGCATCTCATGATTAACACGTTTGCACCAATCACATACCTTCGTCATCCATTGACATCACGTATTACCAAATTTGGCATATGTGAAGTTAGCGGAACGGCCGCGAGCGCATCATGAGAGTGGCATGTAGTCATGTTGACATATGACATACATGTTGTGATTGTCATGTTTAGATGTGTCATTTACCTATGTCTGATTCACGTCACGCAATACCGAACTTGGTACATGTGAAGCTGGCGAAATGCCCGCGAGCTCATCATGAGCGTAGCGTGTAGTCATGTTGTTACAGGACACGCATCTCATGTTTATCATGTTTCCACCAGTCACATACCTTCGTAATCAATTCACATACCATATTACCAACTTTTGTACACGTGACGCTAGCGAAGAGACCGCAAGCGCAGCATGAGCGTGGCATGTAGTCATGTTACATAACATGCATGCCATAATTTTCATGTTAGAATATGTCGCTTGTGTTCGCCATGCAATTATGTCATACAATACCAGTTTTGCAACATGTCATGTGAACGAAACCACCGCAAGAGCAGCAAGATCATGAATTGTAAATCATGACATTCATGATATACATGTCATGATTTTGATGTTATGACTAGTGAAATATGCTTGTCATAGAGTCATAATATGCCATACCAAGTTTGGTATCGATACCATTATCCAAACGGCCAGGAGAGCAAAAAGTCGTAGGTGGCTAGATAGATAGATAGATAGATAGATAGATAAATAGATAGATAGATAGATAGATAGATAGGGAGATAGATAGATAGATAGATAGATAGACAGATAGATAGACAGACAGACAGACAGACAGACAGATAGATAGATAGATAGATAGATAGATAGATAGATAGATAGATAGATAGATAGACAGATAGATAGATAGAGAGAAAGAGAGATAGATAGATATATAGATGGATAGATAGATAGATAGATAGATAGATAGATAGAAAGAAAGATAGATACGCTCAAAGTCGCCGAAGTTCTCTAAGAAATGCTTCGCATTAAACAAAAACCCCGTATGAATGTCATGCAGTTTATGGAGTCTTTTTCACACATGTAATATTGCGCAGATAAATTGTAGAAACACACCAGGGGTCAAAACAAGTGAGTTTGGCAACTAGTGAGTGGCTTCAGACAGCCCACCATTTACAAAGTGTACAGCCAGACAAGTGTATGTGGCACCTCAAGAACATTTAGCGGGAACTCTGCCAATGAGCAAAGGAATAATTATTGTGTTGTGGGCACTTAGTAAGCGTACATCCAATAGGCATTCTAGGATAGTTTGAAAAGGCTTGTATGCAGCAAATGACGTTTCTTTCTTTGTGGCATGGTTTGAGGCATTGATTGATTGATTGATTAAAACTTTATTTTTGTCCTGAGAAGACGCAGGGGAGACCCCGCGCCACCCGGCTAATCCCACGTTGGGACCGTCAAGCCGAGCTTGGCGGCCCGTTCACGGGCACTCTGGACGGCCAGGGTTTGATCCTTAAGTTCGGGGCTGCGTAAGAGCGCAGCCCACCTGTCCTCGCTGAGGGCGGGGCCGATGGCTTCACATTCCCACAACACATGATTGAATGTGGCTAACAGTCCACAAGCGGGGTGGTTTGAGGCATTATGTGCGGGCTCTGATTAGGCTATCACGTTTAGCTCTTGAGTAAGGTGAAGTTCAAGTTTAGTCAAGTTTTTTCTCTTGTGTTTTATTGCATCTAGTACACGGTGCCATCTGAACTATAAGTATAGTACCATATCAACAGTATACAATAAAATAAATGAATATAAATCACACAAAATCATTTAATAAAGAGACCTATATTGTTGAAAAGGTGTGCTCTTTATAGTTCTTTTGTGTGCGATGGGAATGTCGTTTAGCAATACTATAAGGCATGTACTAAACAAAGTGATTATATATATATATAAATAAATAAATAAATATATATATATATATATATATATATATATATATATATATATATATATATATATATATATATATATATATATATATATATATATATATATATATATATATATATGAAGCATGGCAGGAACGTTAACGAGAAGTAAACCTTCCTGACAACTGGCCTTACTTGCACTGGGAATGAAGAAAAAAATCATCACTCAAGCACTCCGTACAAATGGTTAACCAGCGAAAGCTGGAAAGCTGAAACGTGTGGCCACGGTATTTAGGAGTGGGTTAAACCAAACGTATGATTGAAGCGTTTCACAATTACTGATTACATGCTGGTGCTTCTAAATAAAATTAGACACACCTTTCGTTCGGGTTTACCTCAGTGTTTATTTCTCATGCCGCATACTGCATCTCGCGTGATCACGGTCACGGAGGAATGTAATGAGCGGTTAAATGCGCACCGCGATGCGTTAATTGCAGTGGCTGTTGTCGAAACGCTGCCGATCACAGACGTCGCAGCCGGAGCCAGTGTGCCGCTTGAGAAACTCCCGGTGAAAGCGGTGTTCACCCCAGCCAACGCACTCCCGCAATGATCACATTGACGCCGCGACGCCACGTTGTTGCAGGCGTCTGACATCGCGAGCCAACTCGGCGGGGAGGCCTCAGGAGAAACTGTTGCGCGCGGGCTCAGTGCCGCGTCTGCGACGGCGTCACCCACAACTCAGCCTGTGGCATGCGTTATTGGCTGTGTTATATCTGTAAGTTATAACACAGCCAATAGTGACCGCTCATGACACCGCTGCCGAACGTATTTTATTTTCTCTTTGCCTCGGACAGCTTTCGCTGTAAAACATTAAACGCAAGAAATAGATCAATGCAATGTTGGCTTAATGAGAGTGTTAGAGTAAGCTACTTCCGAGTTTTGATATGGTAATATGACGACTATTGTTGGAATGAGTACAACATAAACAGCAAAGTGGTGGCGTCCAATATCGGCGGAATGCAGTGACAGCCGCAGTTATATTAAAGTAGAACTCTATAATAACGGAGTTAAAAAAAAAAAACGCCAGGCCTGCGCAGAACGGACAGCACCGTCACAGCAAAAGTGGCTTTTCAGAGCCTTTTCTAAACACTCTTTGGGTAACTGCTACAAGCTCACTTGCTGGGTATCCACTACGCCATGAATTATCATAATTATGTGTAATACACTCTAAAAACTAAGAGTGTGCTGAGCGCTCTTTTTGGGAGACTACTTTCTTGTCTCATATTTCACACTCTTTTCCAGAGTAAATTATTTCTTGTTGAGGCAAAGTACGGTGATTCCCCCGAACGGGTGAATGCACTCCCGCCCAACAGAGTAGCATAACGCTGCGCGAAGCAGAGTATCATGACCCCACTAAAGAGAGTAACAGTACACCTCACGAAAAAATAGCAGGACACTCACCACTACAACACACTGACAGACGACAATTAGGTGTTTGTTTCTTTATGTCACAGATAATTTTGGTGACATGTCTAAAATTTCTTGTTCAGAAGCATAGTTTTGAGTGCTCAGCGCCTCTCAAAACCAGCCGGGCTGTAGCTAACGTGTTTACTGTGTTTGTTTTGTGCTTCATTCGATTACAACGTCTATCCTACACGTTTTTTTACAGTAGAAACATGAACATTAGCGAAACCAATTATATGAACGTCATATACTCAGCATATGAACGTCATATATCACGCTAAGTGGTTAGTCATTTCTGCGTACAAAACATCGCGCTTCTGAAGAATACACTAAACAGTTTAGTTTTTTTTTTCACCGCCACGGACGTATTTGCGACTGAAGCCACAATACTTCACTGTAGCCGTGGCGTACGTTAGGCTTACCGCACCGTCGCCCGTGCGCAATGGTCGCAGCAAAAAGCATGAATATTAATAAACGGAGAATGTCATACCGTCTGCGTTGATTGTGGCCTATTGAATGAGATAGTATTAGCTTAGTATACCTGTCAGTCCAAGCACACGAATAAGCAGAAAAGAAGAGAGGACATGTGCTTTCTCGCAACTAAACGATTTATTAGAAAGGGAAGAATATATAATCATGCAATCAAAAAAACAACGCATGCGTGTGCAAGCAAAAAGTACCACCGTGGCACCTCGAGAACCCAGAGTAAAAGAAGAAAGATTATCTCAGAATATAATCTAGAAAAGCAAACTCTTTATCGTGCAGCAAAACCGAGGTGCTATGGGTGTACTTTTTGCCTGCACACGCATTCGTTGTTTTTTGATTGCCTGATTATATATTCTTCTTTTTCGAATAAATCGTTTAGTTGCGAGAAAACGCTTGTCCTCTTTTCTTTTCTGTTTATTCGTGCGCTTGAACTCACAGGTATACCATGCATATTCAACTAGCCCAACCTTAGATTCGGTAGTATTCGCTTATTTCACTACTCATATCCAAAGCTAAGGACGTGGATATTAAGAGTTCTAAGTGCATTTCAAAGCGCCTAAATTCACTGGCGTGCGCTGGAAACGCTGTTCTTTTGTTAATCGTCTCTAACGTCTCAACAAACAAATGCAGTACGTTTTACTGTATATATGTGTGGTTGTTAGAAAGTGCTAATGACTCGCGGCGTGCGACGCATCTAAAAGTAATGAAGGGCTGGACTATAATCACGTTTTACTTTCTCTTATGCCTGAAGAGAATATGGGCATTTCACTCTCTCAAAGAGGGGAACAGTAGAAAGCTGTTTCACTCGCTCGAATCATACAGAGTTGAAATGAATTTCACTCCAACTGATGTTTTGCGAGAGTAGAACACTTTGAACAGTAACTTCGCATTTTTACTCCTGCGATGCCACCCGCAGTTTTTAGAATGTAGGCCAGCATTCACTATGCTATCCTTCGTAATTCTTCGGAGAATTGCGTGGTGTCTGTTACACATTTGCTAGGCAGGTAGGTAATAAAGTTTATTTAAGATCCAACGAGAAATCACTGGCCCGGGCTAGGCCTCCAGGTGCCATCATCTGCGGAGCATCATGTAAAATCCTCGGTGATAGCCCTGGCTCACTGGACAGCCCAGATTTGGTCCACTGCACGTGGGCTGGGAAGCACCGCTCGCCACCACTCAGCCAGTGGTCCTGGGGTACACTCACGCTTGTCCGAGTAATGGCGTCGAACACCGCACTCGCACTCCCAAAGTATATGCGCAATGTCGGCTGTCTCGTACCCGCACCACGGACAGCCGGGTGACGGGTGGAGCGAGGGAGACAGTCTATGCAGGTGTCGGGGATGTCAAATGTGTCGGTCGGCAGACGCCTCAGATAAATGCCTGAGACCTCTCTAGCTGCATGTGGGGTGGTGGCTAACGTCGTCGCGTTTTTTTATAATGTTTGAGGATCTCTTGGTAGGTAACAATCATGTCCTAGCAGTCCTGGAAGGCCTCGGGGTCTGTTATCATCGTCGCAGAGGTAGTATAGTCGTCGCAGAGGTATTTTTTATGCAGGGTATGTGCCTCAGTAAATATGTGATCAAGAACCAATTTTCTAATTGGTTGAAGCATTGGATGATCCACTCGTCACGCTATTCGCATTCTGTGATGCCTGGCTGTTCCTTTGATGTTATAAAACAATTTATTACTCATATTAACGTCAAGCCTGTCTGAAGCCAGTTTAGAAGCGATGTACAAGCATCGGCGTGGCTCAGTGGCAAAATACTGGGCTCGCACGTAGCGGACCCGGGTTAGAATTCGATTGTGTCCAAAGCGTTTTAAATTATTGAGTGCTTTTTTGCGATACTGATTACGGACACCGGCGGCGGCGGCAGCGGACAACTTCGGCGCCGCGCATGACGCATGTTTTCATCTCATAACAGATTTGGCTGTAAAACAAAGGGGGGGGGGGTGTTCATTACTTAGCCAGCCATATTCTAAGATGAACTGCCACTGATGGAACCTACTAATAAGTGGTTCTTTAAGAGAGATAGGAAAAGAAAAGTGAGCCCCGTAACTGCCTGCTTCAGCGAGTGACACCTCAACAGTAGCTCACAAGGGATGGGGGTGAGGAGGGACTAAAAGGGTAAGAGTAAAGGTGTAGAAAAGAGGAAGAGGCGTGAGGTGGTAAGCCAAAGAGAACGACGACAAATCGAGGGGATAGGAGAGAAAGGAAAGATGGAAACACGGTCACAGTAGTCCGAGGACGGGGCACCACTTGCGAGAGCTCTTGTCGGCCTCAGTAGAGGCGTAGAGCAAGTCCAGTCGGTCAGAGCTACACTGTTGTCGAGGGTCGTCGGCGTCAGGAGATGACGTAGGGCGAGCCCAGTCGGCCAGAGCTACGCTGACGCCGGAGATCGCGAGGGCACAACCGGTCGGCACGGAATCCAGCAAGCGAGTCCGACGGAACCCCGAAAGGCATATTTTGCGCTCCTGGCCATCAGGGTTTACGAGGTTGTGGGGCCGCTGACGCAGCAGCCCGAGCACTCACCCACCGGGCTCCTCACCCATCACTTATGACTCGGAGGCCAATACACCACTGATGCAGTTCAATGAAACAATTTCATTATTGGCGTGCATAATAGCGCAAACTTCAATCTATATTCAATCTAGAGGAGGTGCTGTCTAAGGTAATAGAAAATATAAATGGCCGCTTGGGGGCTGGCAGAAGACTATCGTCGTTCGACCAGATTAGCAGAAAAGAACGCAAATACGTGGTCAATTTCTCTTTTCCAAGTCAGTACCCCTTGAAGCCGCATGACTCACATTACCTGCTAGCATTCATTCTGGTCATGGTGAAAGTATACTGTGATTCTGGTTGAGGCATGGCACATGCCTACAAAGAAGAAAGCGTAAGGTGAGGTGACATCCAGGGCCGAAAATTTGGAGGATGCTTTAGCGTGTGAGGGTCTACAGGACGCGCACTTGCGAAGTGTACGCTACGCCAAATGCTTGCGTTTGCTAATCAGTGAAGTACCCACAACTCATCCATTTGATATCACGTGCACTTGTGCAGCTCCATAGTTTGTATAGGGTGGGCTGCTTTAAACCCTCTACTCATTGCCCAATTCACTTGCTTAGACACCTGTTGCGGTTCTACGATTCTGCCACACAGTACCACAGACTCCATGCACTGCATTCCATTCACATAGCGTTCCTTCGGAAAGCAGTATCAAGCAATGATGTGGTTGTGTGGTCGAACACCTACTTACCATGCATGTAGCCTGAGCACGATTCCCATTTCGAACCAAGTTTTTTATTTTTTAGAAACTTTCTCGATTTTTCGGCCACAGACAAGACGATGATCTTTCGCTCACATCCAATGACGCCGACAGCGGCGCAGGAGTTCCCGCGAAACTAGTTCATTAATGCTTTCGTGTTAAGGCTCACTGTGAGTGTTCGGGAAATGGCTATCACAATAATAAAAACTTCTTCTATGGACCACAACAATTGCATCATTCTATTAGAAGGTAAACAGAAGAAATAAAGCGCATTCCTACAATGGAATTCTCGCTCACTTGCGTGACATCTAACGAACCTGCACTGATATCGAGTTGACGTCAGGACTGTGTTAGTATTTGTCTGCACTGGAGCGATGCCTCTTTGGTGACCATCGCACGTCTGCGAAAAGTGCTTGACCATTCGTCAAGTTCACAGCCATGACGCCCACTCGCTGTGCCCCGACGCACGTAATAGCACTTAGCGCGACCCCCTTTTATTGTACCTGATACGCGCCAGTTGTGTGGGCCTTGAAAAAAAAATACAGATGCTGGACAATTAGACTGTTCGAGACAAACACAAACAGAGAGAGAGACAGAGAGGAAAAGTATCAGAGGGATGTCTTGAATGGTAATTGTTGGTTTCGACCATGCTATGAACATAGCTACCTTTACTGCGCTCAGTAACGTTAGTATTATTGGATGTTGAATAGAAGAAGTGATCACCAAGCACTTTTTCAAGCTGTTTCAAACAAACAAAGAATACCTGGCGTAATTTAGCATCGTATCAATAACGCTTGGCTGGATGGCCTTTGCTGCCGTTTGACGTTGAGGCTGAGCCTGATGCCTGATATGAATTCTGGTTTAACGTTCACTGATAAAATTAAGGTAAATATTAGCAATTTGAAGTTCAACATGTTTTTGATAGTAATACGTCGACTAAATGAGACGCGTTAAGAATTGTATCCGTAAAAGAGTCTCCGACATTATGCTTTTATGCCACGCTATTTGACCATTTGGCACCTAGCGCAAAATCAAGGGTATAAAAAATGTAGATAAGGAATAATTTTAGATCTTTAGTTCGGAAGCTTCAAAGATTTTTCCCCATACTCAGTGAGTGGTCGACTTAGGGCTCCTATATCGCATTATTTGGACTCTCACAGCAAAGAACGTGTTTTAGAAATAAAACCTGGGAATTATATATAGTAGACCATAAATTTTGATGCTTGCAATAAATACCATGGAACGACGGGGACTGTCAGAGGCATGGAGAAAAACTGAAGTACTGAGGCTACGTGGCAGGAAGGTTGCAATATTTACCGAAAACTTCAATGAACCTTGTTTTTTGAGTTCTTTCTGCGCATGAATGCGCACCATACCATTCATTATTTAGGCCAATTCTTGGCCAAGACTTTAGTTAGCAGCCACTACTTTTTCTCCCTACTACGTCAGCATGCAGCACGCATGCTAATCAGGCTGAAATAAGTGCTTGTGGAGATTAAAAGAGGCGGCGTGGAGAGCTGTGACAAGGGTACAGATGGGGCACTTAAGTTTTGCCTTAGCACTCTTATTTACGAATTTATGCTTTCACCATTCGCGATGAGAACGTGCTTGAAGTTGTATGTCAAGGACGGGGAATTCAACTCTGATTCACGGCAATAATTTGTTACCTGAACTTATAAAACTTGGAGCAGCATCGTGTCATCTTTTTGAAATGTCCGGCAATGCGCTGGCGTTAAATGAGCGTGAGAATTGCCCAAAGCAGCCGCTAACACGCACCAAGCTAGGATGGGAAAGCGAAAGTTGTAATGATAAACTAGAGTGCATGTGCCTTTACACGACGCTCTGTCGCACTCGTTAAAGTAACCCAATTGGGAAGAAAAGTCGAATTTTTAGCCCCACTGAAACATTTCGGTGTCTCACTCCTCAGGGACGGCTTGATTGCCGCGCAGTCATAGCAGTGCCATTAGCTTGATCGTACCTCTATTCTTTGAAGTGTCTTTGCTTTAAAAGGACTGTAATAATTGCAGCTGTGGAAAGTTGCGTGGGAGCGCTCATTGCCGAAATGGCTTATGAATGTGTGTGTGTGTGTGTGTGTGTGTGTGCGTGTGTGTGCGTGTGCGCGTGTGTGCGTGCGTGCGTGTGTGTGTGTGTGTGTGTGTGTGTGTGTGTGTGTGTGCGCGCTTGTACTGGGCAAGATGCACGTGCCTTCATGTTATGTTGCACCACAGAAGCAGCCTTCCATAATATATGGAGGCGAGCATGATTTCGATGATGACTGAAATATCTGTCAGGCTGATGTTCCCGATTGTCCGCGCGATGCGCTTCTGTAAAGCTCCACTCTGTCCTGCCGTGCCGCACGTAAGTCGAAGTACGAAGCGTCCGTCAGTCTGTCCGTCTATGCATACATACTTTTATGCGTCTATCTGCCCGTCCGTCTGTGCATCCGCCCATGCGTCCATCCGCTTCATCTCCTTGTCATCATTCGCCTCGTGGATATGCTGTGATTCTTTTTTTGGCGTCTATATAGCTCAGCAGCCCCTCTCCCACTTTTTTCTCTTCGATGACTAACACAGTTGATGTTGTGTGCCGTCATGTTAAAAGTGCGATTTCATGTACTCAATATTATTACCAGTGTCACAAGGCCGCTTCTGATCACTATCGGACCCGATAAAGATAAAGTTTCACAATCCTGATTTTACTCGAAACACTGCTTCAAGAATGAACGTTTATTCCTCTCTTTGTGATCACCAACCAGTCCCGCGACAAACAATTATGCAACAACACGTAATAACTAGTCCCGTAACGGAAAACCATGTTGCAACTAATTGCTTAGCTCGAAAGTGTAACGTCGTTTAACTATAGTCTCGCGAATGCAAACACACAAAAGTAACCAACATCTAGTCACGTTACAAAAATCACGTAACATTCCGTAATACCTGGTTATATAACTTGTTACTATATATAAGCCGCGCACAGCAAGTCACGCGACATGTTCCGCCAAAAACCAGGTAACAGGCAGTCACCTGACATGTATAGCCTACTTTAGTCATACTACTAGTCATACTTAACACTGCTAGCAAAGGCTTAGCGTCCCTAATAAAAAACTGGGAATTACTAGCAATACTTAGCTCGGTAAAATGCTACCTTTTATGAGTCTTCTATTGGTTGCGGGCTTGCTCCACTATAGTGCAAGTTGCGCGCTTTCGTTAACAGTGAAGCTGTTTAAACTGGCCGCAATAACTTGGGTTTATGCTGTGTGTAAAAAAAAACACTATAACATTATAAACAGGTTTATGCCACGAAAATCGGGCAAGTCTAACTACTCACATCTGATCTGCTAAAATGAAGACGGCAACAGGTGGACGGCAAACAGCATTAAGGTTTTTTAGACAGACGTAACCAGTGTTTGAGCAAAGCTCTATTTAACCGTCAAGATCAAACCAATGATGAAACCCGTAGCCTTTCGTTTCAGCTACGCCGAAGCGTCTGTACGGTGTGGTTCTGCAGCACGGACAATGAGTGAATATTAGCGAGAGTGAAAGGTGACCACGGCTGTGAGAAGATTTCCAAGCGCAGAAGCCCTACGCACACGACGACGCGCTCTTAGATCTGCGAGCGGTGCGAACGCGGGGTTTCAGCGTGAGTTTCCCCCTGTGATGTTTCGGCATCCGTGTCATGTATGTTAGGGTCTGTGGTTTAACACTTACGCTCTCTGAGCTGAGCAGCAGCCTTGCAAAAAACCTACCATCACGTAGCTAATGGCTAGCAACAAGCCAGAAGCGACAAGATTAGGCTCAAGAATCATCCAGCTTTACTGTTTGAGACCTTGCGTGGATTTGCGGAATATGCGTTTTTTTTCCGAAATTTTTCGTTTCATGTTAAGGAGATGTTGCCACGCAAATAAGGCACCGGTTACCCATTTGCTCTTGAATGGATGGAGATTCTTCTACAATGTAAGAAGAGAACACACAAAGATGAAAGACATTGAAAAAACAAAAAACACACATGCGCCAAACACCGCCATAACGTAGATGTACAAAATTCAATTGATGTGTACTCTTCAATATAGTCACGACTCATTATAGAGATGTACTATCCTCGCATATGGGCAGAGTAAAAGTCAACGCATCATAATTACGAGGACATATGTTTAAAAGTAGGACATTGATATTTCGGCACTCTTGCTATACTCCGATTGGCAGTTTTGAATTAGACAGCACCCGTGCCAATTTTTTTTTTGTTCTGAAATTTTCACTGTCTACGTAATGGCCCATTTTTTTCATCAACCCCTTGTGTTCTATTGCTTTTTCCCTATCGTCTGAGACCTTTCATCTTACGTGAACAATTCTTGTGACGCGACCGCCACAATAACCGTATGAATAGAAAAACATTTATTTTTTGTTCTCGTGCCTTTGATGCATTTGCTGTGATGCATGTCGAAACTTTTCCTCAGGCAGCCTCGCTGGATAAACTAAAGTGCCCCCAAAATATTCTCGACAGTGATATTACGTGCACCCTTTATAAAGCGCCCACATTTCGCTTCCAACATCTGTAAATTATGTTCTTCGCATCGTGATGCATGCATTGAAGCAACGCGTGAAGTCCTTCCCTATGCGCCAAGACATCGTTAAACGCCCCATTGAGTTAAGATTATGTAAAGCAGCCATAATTTTGCACGCATGAAAAGAAAACCGTTTAGTCAAAATCTTAACGAGACCGTGAAGCCGAAAAGTGAGAACATGAAGGACAAGATTACCATTGCTCTTTTTTTGTTTTGGCATAGGTTTTTTTTCCTTAGGGAAGATCATTTTGTTACGTTTTCCGTAGGTTTTTATGCTTTTTTTCTTTTTTTTGCCCAGCTCAAAACCTTTGGAAAGCGTCTGCTTTGTGGTAGTGAGAATCACGCATCAGGCAGTATAATAATTATTCAGTTCTATCATTCACAAGTCCGTTTCAAAAACTGGTCTCCAACAACAACAACAACAACAACAACAACAACAACAACAACAACAACAACAACAACAACAACAACAACAGAAACAATTCAAAGCACCAGATGAATGCTAAACACGTGCACGCATGAGTACTGATTCTCGTTTTCTTGCAAAACTGACAAGCGTGAAATATTTCAAAGGAAAAAAAAAACACGGTTGATTCCTCCGTCACAGGAATCAGTACACCCCACGACAGGAAAACGTGTCCTTACAGAAGTATACATACAGTTGAGTGCTTACTGTACAATGATGTAAGAGAGCTTGAACAATGTCTATTGGTGGTCAACAGCTAAAGAACCGTTTTTCGTAAATGCATCCACGTTGGCGTTCAGTGATAGCTCTCCATCCCGATGACTGATGTCCATGATTGATGATTGATTAATGATTAAACATGCCCCAGTGGTCACTGAAGCCTGTGGCAGCTGTAGAAGGTAACGGTGAAAGCGGAACCTAAAGAAGTGGCGTGACAGCCAGAAGAGAATGACTGGTTGTACGCCAAACCTCGGCTAAGGTTGCCTACTCGGGGCATGTTGAAGTTACGGAACACCACTGTCCGACTAGAAGGAAACGCAACGCGCTGTTGGCCGGCCACGATTTTTCGCATGGCGAGCATAAGTGGGGAACGCTAAAGGAACGCGGCATTACATCCAGGCGAAACAGTCGCTTGCTTTATGCATTGCAGAACTATTTAAGGTATGGATGGATGCTATGAGCCACGCCGACACTTCTGGTAAGGTAGTGTGTTAGAGCATTGACAAAATTGCACTTCTCCTATATTGGAAGCGCACCGAATAGTACGGATGCGTAGAAACTACGCATTGAAGGAACTAATCATGGATTTCATAATAATAATGCATTATTGCTACTACTACTAATAATACTCCTATACTACTACTTCTAGAAGTAGTAGCAGTAGTAAGAGTAGTTGTAGTAGTAGTTGCAGTAGTAGTTGTAGTAGTAGTTCTTGTAGCAGAAGCAGGAGTAATAGTAGAACCTATAGTAAGGTGACAACAAAATGTGACAGGAAAGGTGCTTTTAAACCCCTTATTATCGGTGACAACCATTTGAAAAAAAAATCTGTCTTGAATAATTCAGAGAACGAGCTCACGACCTAACGAGATCCTTCCTTGATTGCTGAGATATTTTAGGAACATGAGACAGTTGGGAGGGTCAACCGCTACCGTCAGTTGTTCCTTGTATACGTCATTCATATGAATAACGGGTTTTCCTATAATTGCGGTTTTCTTATATAATAGCAAACAAAACAGTCTACAGTTACATCAGCTCCCGTAATTCTAGGAGCCGACCACAACTAGTGTTGTCGAGACGAAGAATGAAGTGTTATTTATCCTGTCAGCTATCACAAAAAAACAAAAACAAAATTGGAGAAAGTTACATGCAAGGAAATCACTTTTTTATGGACCCAGAAACTAGCATTGCCAACAATGCCGGACGAAAAAGTTCACCAGAGAAATATTTTAGACTGACTTCTCGCTTCAACTTTTCATTACGCTCAACATGTTATAAGCTTATAATAGTCGCTAATCATGTCGTTTCTATGAGGGTATTTCTCGGGTTGAACTGCGATTTTCTATTTCAATGTATCTTGAATAGTTTCTGTGTGTTCCCCGACACAGTCGGAGTTTCATTTTTCTGAACGAGAAATTCAAACATTATGAAATACTGGCGGTTGCAGGTGCTTTCAACTTGTAATACTCGATAAATAGCTAGTATCGGGTGGTGTCGCTAACCACTGCACTATACTTGGTGCATTCGTTTATGTGCCCAAATGTATGTCTTCTAATGTACGCGAGAAATGTGGTTTTTAGAACCTCAGACCTATTAATGTTTTCACAACCAGTCATTTTTTAATACATTGCAGCATCGGCGATATGTAAATACGCACATTTCTTCAAGGAAACTTCATTTAGAACTTTCTTTTTTTTCGACTAAAAGGTAAATATTAAAACATATCCCTTACATTTCACTTGAGCCTTTGTGCCTACACAGAAAAGCGAATTGGTTAAAGAAGATTGCATTTCCTATTTCATTCCTGTCTAACAAAGCAGCGAATACTGAAGTGCCCCAGTGGCGAAAACCACATAAATTATTTTGCTTTATTCTTTTCATCCTCGCTTCGACTCAACTTCAAGCTAAAATGTCGCAGTCACCCGAAAAAGGTAAACTTCATGGAAGCAATCCGAGTTTAAAACGTTGTTGACAGGAACGAGCAGTGTCATGCATTCGCCTCGAGCCGAATGGTTCGAGCACTGATGCTCTGCCTGGCTGAGATCGATACCCGGGTGTCGGGGAAGCCGAACGCCTTCCGACTTTTATTGAGTGGCGTGGGTATTCAGGGTAACGGATGAAATGCTATCGCATACGTCTTGCCCAGAAAAGTCTCCGTTGCCTCAGGGCGAAAAGTTTCTCCTTTATTCCCCGCATGAAGAGGCGTTCGTTGGTTGTTGCGATAGCTCGCATTTCTGTGAAGCTTACTGGCAGCTAACGGCGCCAGCCTCCCACTCACGTGCTCCACGCAGTGCGTTAGATTACGAGCTTGTTTCCACGTCCCACGCATAAT
This sequence comes from Rhipicephalus microplus, assembly GCF_013339725.1. Lineage (NCBI taxonomy): Eukaryota > Metazoa > Arthropoda > Arachnida > Ixodida > Ixodidae > Rhipicephalus > Rhipicephalus microplus. Next base: position 31,497,425 of record NC_051169.1, read on the forward strand.
CACTGCGGCGAGGCAACCTAAATGATGTGTCGCATCTTAGGTCAGCGTTCACTTAATTTTTTGTTTCCGTTGGTCGCAGGGGTGGTTTTGAATGGTTAGCATGCGTACAACTAAGGCTGCATTCTATTGGCGAGTTATGCTCGGCGACTGAGCAAAGTTGCAGTAACAGAAAAAGTTGGACTACTTGGTTCCAATGAATGTTCTTCGACATATAGCTACTAGTGCGTTAGAGCTTGAAGTAATAAAGTGTAGAACATGACAGAATGATTCGTGAGGTCCATCACTCTGTCCTGCTCCCCACTTTTTTCCATTAAAAGTTTTGCGCTACACTCTTGATCAGTTCCTGGTTAAATGGTGCCTATACCCAAGAAATAGAAACGAAAGCAGGCCGCTTTCTTGGATATATATCTAAAATTTTAAGCAGTACCTGATTAAGAGTGGAGTAATCAGTGCGTCACAGAAAATGCGACTCAATAAAGAGTTTTAGAGACAGCATATCGGGCATGAAAAGCCCCAGTGTTCATATTTGCACTCGCATCGGCTTTCTAGTATTACGAACAGGAAGGTGAGTGTCAATTACATGTAGAGAATATACGCCAGAAGCCGCTTTAGCTCTCCCTGGCGTGTGGGATACTGTAACAATAAGAAACTAAAAAAACAATGTTACACATGTAAGTATATATATATATATATATATATATATATATATATATATATATATATATATATATATATATATATATATATATATATATATATATATATATATATATATATATAGAACAAAGCACACGTGCACATGCATGCCACGCAGGAGTGCCCTAACCGTTCAACGAGGCCGGTTCATCGCAGGTACTTCAGCAACACCGTATTCACTCTCTGATCAGACGCTCGAATGTTCCGGCATTCCAAGAAAGATTGGTCGGAAAGCGTGCAACTGTTCATCGAAGCGTGTAAGTCATGTTGAAACGGATTGTTTCTGTAACTCTTCTTCCGAGGACAATGACAGAGTATTCGTGCAATGGTTTCCTCGCTACGACAGTGATATAGTATTGTCTGCCCTTCCGATTACGCAAGCAAAGTATCTGCACGACATTTCAAGCCTCAAGTGGCATAGAATGGTCGCTTCGAATCGGGATAGCCTATATAGAACTTCAAGTGGTGGGTCCAGGCGGCGAAGGTGGGTATACTATATACAAAATTCGCTTGACGTCGCACATTGAATGTGCTATGTCAGGTGGGAGTGAGCAAACGAAACGTTGCTGCCGCGTATATTCGTGATGATGAATTGGCTTTGTGCACGTTGTTTTCATGGGCATTGACGGCAACGTGTGTTCTTGCATTTAAATAACCACTTACAATCCTCGACCTCATGAGGCACCACTTCTACTGGAAAAATCTACGAAAGCCAGTTCCATTCTGCAGCCGTTTCTTGATGTTTTTCAGGCGTTGTTAAGACATTTAGCCATAATGCCTATAAAACTTTTTTTTACGCACTAGTTGAGAAGGTGTGGAGAAGATTCTGGTTTATTTATTCATTTATTTATTTAGCTATTTATTTATTTATTTATTTATTTATTTATTTATTTATATTACCGCACAGGGCCTATAGGAGCCCTGAGTAGAAAGCGGGCTCATTGGGGTGCATAAAAATGGCAATAGGGGAGACATAAATAAAACTGCAGGGAAGATGAGACGATGTGCGAAGATGACAGAACCCTAGTTACATATACATAGATTTGAATTTGTGCATCCCCCCCCCCCCAACGAACACACAATCACACACGAGGAGAAGGAGAAAGAAGTCTGATCAACTTTATTATTTAAGAAAGAAAACATTGGTTGAAGTAAAAATGCCTTAGGGTTTCCATTTGGGCGTGGCACTTCTTCATGGATTGCTTCCTGCAAGGAAAAAAAACGTGAATTATGTAAATCATAATACACGAAGATTGCGAAGTGTTTATTTTTATTCTTCTTTTCATAACTAAGAACAAATTTTAGGGCAGAGCCGTATAATATTGTGAACTTTTTTAATGTCTTCTTCTTGGCCACTTGGAAGTTGGCAATGAGATTTATGCAGTCATTCGTATACGGTTACGAACAGCAAACTTCTTGCACGATCGGTGCCGTTTTTATTAGGTGTTCTTGCGGACATAAATCTACCCTCGTGGCAGGCTTGGCGCCTCATTTACCCAGATAGATGACCGCAGCCCTGTGCACTCTGTCCTTTTGGCGAAGCACAGGGGATAGATGCTGAGGCAGAATCTCCAAAGACAAGGCGCCATACCGTGCTGTCCTTGATTTGCATTTTTTGCGCGAGCAAAATGATTACCAGTGCTATCTTGAAGGCCCGAGATATCGGTTCTGAAACCAATGCAGATTTTATATGTGCTTTAAGGTTTGACTCGTTTATTCACGGTACCAGCAATGTCGCAGGTGTGACAATATAAGCGAAGCTTTTGCGATACGACACACGTGGGGAAATGTTCTGGCCTTTCAGTCTGCACCTGCTTCACTTGCTCTGTCGGCAAACGTTGTGACAGCTACTTTCATTCAGAGCCCACTCGCAAGTAGGCTTGCTATTGTAGTAGGCTTACTATTGTAGTAGAAAAAGGACGAGTGTCCCTTGCCGCGTTTGTGTAAAACAGGTAACGCCACCTTGCTTACGGTACGCGATATATATGCTCAATAAGATGGAAGAAGCAGGTTACATAATAGGGAAGAAGCATATTGCGTGGTTTAGCGGAGAAAATGAAAAGAGATTGCGCTTAACTTCGCTCTCAGTAGTATCTGCAAACGGCTGCAGAGTAGAGGCTGTTGTGGAACACTTGAATGTGGGCATTGAGAGAGACTGTATAGAGCTGTGGCTGGAACTAATGATGATATATTGTGTGTACGCCCAACGCCACACGCAGAAAAAAGCCATTGAAAAAGAAAACTCGAGCGCACAGCGACCCGTCGATGAAAAAATCTGCTGGTAGAAACTGGCATGGTTCAGTTTCCCTGTTGCAGCGTTTTCATCCGTATGAATTGAGTTGTACATAATATTCAAGGATTTTGAAATACTCTGATATTTTTCTTGGCGCATCGCGTCTTCTTTTCAGTCTTTCAGTGTGAACATTTTCGCTCATCTTGCTCGGCTCCAACGTGGGCCCATAGCACAAGTTCGAGGAAAAAATAACAATAGCGAAACACAGCAGAATCTGACTTTTTACTGACCAGCACCTTAAATGGAAAGCGCAAGTTATTTCCAAAGAAGCATTTTTATCAGCCACAAGTGTTCTTGGATACATTTTCTTGTATTTGTGTGTTTGCGTAGCCTTTCTTTCTGCAAAAATTACTCTTGTAGTTGCAGTGTAGCACTTAGGAAAAAGTACACCAGTGCTAAACGATGGACTGTGATGGCAACTCGGCGAATATTTATGTTAAGGACGGAAATTTCGTTTAGCGTGAGCATTTGTGTTTTGTTAACTTTTCTGTCCGGTGGACACTTTTTTGTACAGAAGAACCGTGCGCACGAATTTCGGTGTTCGTTCATGCGACTTTTCGTATGATTTTTGGCTTTTTAAGCATTTGCCGATGAGGCCCGTGTGCTCAGATTTGGGTGCACGTTAAAAAACCCCAGGTGGTCGACATTTCCGGAGCCCTCCACTACGGCGTCTCTCATAATCACATGATGATTTTGAGACGTTAATTCCCACATATGAATCAATTAATGTATTGAAATAGCGGGAAAAAAACACAGGCCCCTGTGGCTGGCATGTCTAGATATCAAGGGAGCTTACGAAAGTGTAATTCAAGAGAGATTGTGGGGAATATCGAACACACTAGATGTGGAATATGGAATAACTAATCTTCTAAAAGATATCTATAAAAGTAACAAGAGAATTATCAAATGGGAAGAACAGGTATCTGAACCTATAGGGATACAACTCGGGCTTCAGCAGGGATGTCTCTTGTCACCTTTGTTATTTATGCTGTATGTCCAGGGACTAGAAGCCAAATTAGAGGGGAGTCGACTCGGATTCAGCCTCTCTTATGCCAAGCAAGGAAAACACATTGAACAGTCATTACCAGCATTGATGTATGCAGATGATATAGTATTAATAGCCGACAACAAGGAAGATCTGCAGAGATTGATAGACAACTGTGGTAATGAGGGAAATAGGTTAAATTTGAAGTTCAGAAGGGAAAAATTGGTAATCATGATTTTCAATGATAACAAGGCAGTGAGCATAAGATACAGGAAGTCACGCTAGAAATAGTGGATAAATGGAAATATTTGGGCGTATGGATAAATAATAGGGCTGAGTATCGAAGGGCGCACGAAAGATACGTAATGACTGAGGGCACCAGAAATGCAGCTGTAATAAAATAGGGCACTGTGGAACTACAATAGGTATGACGTTATGAGAGGGATCTGGAAAGGCGTCATGGTCTCGGGTTTGACGTTCAGTAATGGGGTCTTGTGCATGGAATCAGAAGTTCAATCGAGATTAGAAATTAAACAACGTGGCATAGGTAGACTTGCTTTGGGAGCACACCGGAATAGCCAAAACCAGGGGGTACAGGGTGACAACAGATGGACATCGTTTGAGTGCAGGGAAGCTAGCAGCAAGATGAAATTTGAGGAATGATTGAGAAAAATGAGAGAGGAGCGTTGGGCTAGGAAAGTTTCAGCTACTGAAGAGTGTACATGAAGAAAGTTGATACTAAATGGAGGAAGAAAACTCGAAAACTGTCAAGCAAGTATTTAGACAAGAGCAGAATTCCAAGCCAAAAGGAAACATCGGTTAAGAAGAAGGTGAAGGAAACGGAGAGGGGCATGTGGAAGATGGGTATGCTTACGAAATCATCACTTTTATGCAGGAAATTACAAGGGAAAAGATCCACGATAATTCTCGGGGCAGTTCTCTGCTCTTCAAGGCTAGAACGGGAGTATTGTGGACCAAGATGTACCAAGCAAAATACGGAAGCACAGACATGGTATGTAGTGCTTATGGAGAGGAGGAGGAAACGGCTGAACATTTGATAATGTTCCTTAAAGGGCTCCGCCCTACAGTCGAAGATGATGGCGCCGAATTTTTTAAAGCATTGGGGTTTAGGGACAGTTAAGGCAAAATAGACTTTAAACGGGTAGAAATAACCAAGATGAGGGTAACTGATTGGTGGCTACAATTGAGGTGCGAGTGAAATTCAATCCTCAAACACACAGTGATAGTATTTAACTTTATGGCTAGGTGGCGTGAGCCTCACCCAATCTAAAGGGCACAGCCAGATCCATCCATCCATCCATCCATCCATCCATCCATCCATCCATCCATCCATCCATCCATCCATCCATCCATCCATCCATCCATCCATCCGTTCGTCCATCCAACCGTCCGTCCGTCCGTCCGTCCGTCCGTCCATCCGTCCATCCATCCATCCATCCATCCATCCATCCGTCCATCCCTCCATCCATCCATCCATCCACCCATCCATCCATCCATCCGTCCGTCCGTCCGTCCGTCCGTCCACGGCAATTAAACTGTTGGAAGCAGCAACTCGACATCGGGCTTCCACAGGCTTGTTCCACAGAGTGCAGTGGATTTTTCGGCGTCAAAATTGGAAATGCCATTTTTTCAGGGGGAAGGGGGGCAGGATTTATTTTACCATACCATTATTGCATTTGTATATTGTATTGAAAGTTCTTTTTGTTGCCGCACTGAAATAGGAATAGTCGGTCGGATAGAAGATTGATGATTGTTTCTCCATTGCTGCAGTTGGAACACGTAAGGCTGATGCCAATTCCAGTCCGTTAGGCGTTTGAGGACGCCGCCAACGACAGAGAAGCGTCCCACTAACTTAATATGTACCTTACGTAAGACGAAGCTGGATATCCTAATCTAAATACGGCTTCATAATTTTCTATTTACCCTCTTCCCCAGCGTTGGGCAACAGTCTGGCCCAAGAAATGGCTATATTACAGTCTTCTTTTATTTCTGCCGAATTCCTTCCTTTCTTCCTCCGCTGGTCCGTGCGCTACTTCAATCTTTGGGCTCCTCCACATAAACACATGTGCTTACAGCATCCTGCTTGGTACCTTACTTCTACGGCACCTGCAAACGCGCAATCACAGCACTTCATTAAATTCGAAGCATTTCTTGGCGTGCTGCGACCACTTTTGGTATCTATCTATCTATCTATCTATCTATCTATCTATCTATCTATCTATCTATCTATCTATCTATCTATCTATCTATCTATCTATCTATCTATCTATCTATCTATCTATCTATCTATCTATCTATCTATCTATCTATCTATCTGTCTGTCTGTCTGTCTGTCTGTCTGTCTGTCTGTCTGTCTGTCTGTCTGTCTGTCTGTCTGTCTATCTATCTATCTATCTATCTATCTATCTATCTATCTATCTATCTATCTATCTATCTATCTATCTATCTATCTATCTATCTATCTATCTATCTATCTATCTATCTATCTATCTATCTATCTATCTATCTATCTATCTATCTCTCTGTCTGTCTGTCTGTCTGTCTGTCTGTCTGTCTGTCTGTCTGTCTATCTATCTATCTATCTATCTATCTATCTATCTATCTATCTATCTATCTATCTATCTATCTATCTATCTATCTATCTATCTATCTATCTATCTATCTATCTATCTATCTATCTATCTATCTATCTATCTATCTGCTTCTGGGTACTCTTATCAACACCCTTTTATCTCGGGGTACACCTGAATTAGTACGGGAGGGTAAACTGGTTTGTGAAATACGACTCACTGGTCATAACATTAATAATGTCACAATTTCGTCGCGTGCGTCGTCAAAAAGTTTCCACAAAGTAGTGGCACATACCTGGGGCGGGTACGTGCCACTAGTATGCAGATATGTGCCACATTTGATAGACATTTTATATCTACCCAGAAACGGTGAGAACCCACCTGAGTAACTTTAACGTGTGAGTGTTTAGAAAAAGCTGAAATAGGCAGCGTTGACCGGATGAATGTAGTCAATAAACGTCAGCGTCCCGGCAGGAATCGAACCTAAGCATTCTACCCCAGAGCCACACCAGGCCTCGCACATACTTTTCAAATAGACACTAATGTTCGTGTAACGTCAATTGTTGTTGCAGTACTGGTTATCAAATTTTATAAACGTTACATATGTACTCCTATAATACAGCCGTCATGCGGGGTTAACGTAAATTGTAGTTGGGCGCCATCCTCTGAAGTAGATATCTGTAGCAGTGTTGAGGGCTACATTTTTGCGCACACCAGCGCAAACACCAGCGATTCATATCAGCTTACCGCTTCTGGTGTTGCTAATATCCATGCTGTGGCAATCATCGTTCCGCAACTGCAAACAACTGCTCATATAAAACATACGCGGCTCTTTACCGTATGAGAGTGCGTGGATTTGTACATGTATTTAGCGCCACGAATATTTAGCGTGCATGTATTTTACATGTATTCTGTTTTTTTGTTTTTTCCCATCAATCTTGTTTCTGATTCATACACCCCAACAATGTTTACTAACATGAGTAACGTGACTAAGTATATGAGTCCTCGCGCGATGGTTTTACGTACTGCAAGTACAGATATCATGCTGTGGTGTGTATTCGAGTAGTGATGAATTATACACACACACACACATCTATATATATATATATATATATATATATATATATATATATATATATATATATAGAGAGAGAGAGAGAGAGAGAGAGAGAGTTGCCTTGCATAATATGAGACTCGCTATGCTGAGCACATTATCTGTTCGCGGCTATATAGTGCTTATTGCTGCGCGCGCCACGTCTGCAGTGCAGTGCGCGACTCCCATTAGGCAAAAATAGCAGCTTAACGAGCGACAGTACGAGTTTAGTGAAGTCCCCCTTCAGTGGCCTGTACTGCGGCTTTGCTCTCAAAGCTTGCAATCTCAACATTCCACACAATGGGCCTGCACGCGATATAATGCCAAGAGCAACCGCCACTACCGCGACACATGCTACGCATTTTCGCAGTCCCGTTAACGAACATCAAACGGTCCGCTAACTATCAAAACCATCCACGTTTTCGCCCCGACCCCGCTTAACGACGCAGCGCTTTCGTGTTCACTGGAAATAATTGTTAATAGCTCGCCGTTTGCACCAGGCCATCTGATTGGTTCGCTTAACGCGACAATTCCATGCGTGTGTACGGCCCCGCTGGAATGTTTCAACGTGAACAGAAAACTTATTGCGTGAAAGTCGGTAAAACACGGGTAATACACCAGTTGGGCCCCTGGTAGTTCGCACAGTGTTAATTATTATTAAGGGCCCGCATGCAGGAACGATGGCAACATATTGCATGAAATTATTTATTCATACAACCAAGGAAGCATTCAAGTGATCCCAAAAACGAATATAATGATCAAATGTTGCTAAATCACAAAAAAAAAAGGTTTAAGAGTGAAAGCCATAGTTGGCAGTGCATTATGCAAGAATGTGTATTCTAAGCGTAGCTTCTAATAGGAGAGCCTAGCCAGGGAAAAAGAAATTACTGAAGATTTAAAATGGATAGGAGAGCATTTAATAGGCACTCGCAAATAATACCACAAAATATGCCACTGTAATTGAAGCGAGAAATATGCAACTAATGCGTGCTGCTAGTGCCAACACATCGGACAAAAACATTGAGAATAACAGCAACTGGAGAAAACGTTGAGGACCATGCAGCAAATGGTAGAACGTAAAGAGATCAAGAGGATGACAGAGTGGGTCAGGAAACAAAAAGGGGTTGCAGATATTCTAGTTGACATCAAGCGGAAAAAATGGAGCAAGGCTGGCTGCCGTAATGCGTGGAAAAGCAACTGGTGGAAACTATGAGCAATAAAGTGGTTACCAAGGGATAGGAGAATGAATTAGGAAAGGCAGAAAATTATATGGGGAGACAAAATTAAGTTCGCGAGGATAAATTGAAAGCAGCTAGCACCGGGCAGTATGAATTAGAGACCCGTGGGAGGAAGGGCTTCTTTTGCAGTGGAATGAACCAGGCTGGGCAGGATGACCATGACGATGATGATCATTATCATTACTACTTTTATGAGCATAAGTGGTAAAAATGTCACTATAGTGCGACATTTGTTCGCAAGCGAAAATTTTGATTATTATTGATAATAATGAGAACTAACAGACAAAGCGGATGGAGGGATGACCGCCAATGTAGCTCAGTTGGGAGCATTGTATGCCTTATTCTAAGGTCGCTGGTTCCGTCCCTGTCAGCGGCCTGTTATCTTTTCATCCACTTTTCCACTTTTCCTTCTTCACGTTTACATTACAATCACCACTAACCACATCCCATACACTTGCGTTGGCATTGTTGTCACATAGTTCACAATAATATTGTGTCTGACAAAGACAACAAGCCCTTAGAAGTGCATCTAAGGACTTCTTTCCTTCATTTTTAGGGAATGCTTACAGCCACTTAGTTATTATTCTTCTTGATCTCTCTGACGCATATTTTCCAACCAATCCTGTGTCTGTATACTCTTCAGGAAGAGGTTTATAAGAAAGACCATTACCGCTGTCAAACGTTTGCAGTCTCTAGAGTACAAGAAACGGTCTTTCCACGTAGATGGCACGTAATGAGTTTTGAGTAACTTTTCCGTTCTCCCACATGCCTCCCCCCTCCCCTCCTATTGTACTTACAAATGTTCGTCCACTGAACCCCGTGACAAAAATTGCAATTGCTCAACGCAAGACGCCACCTTTATAAACTAAAACCAATGAAAGAGCCGAGCGTGTTTCACTTGGTGAATGCAACATGGCTTTTTATCTTTACTCACAGCGCTCGAACGCCGAACCTTTAGTTTCTCGGCGCTGTGCGGCAGCTGCTTAGGGGTGTATTCCGCAGAGCAACCGATTTCGGATCCTGTGTATGGCAATAAAAACACAGGCGGGCCTGTCTAAGCAGGCGTTCACCGAATGGCCGTCATCTGACGCTCTAGGCCGCGGGGCTGCTTCAATGAATGGGCTTTCTTGTTCTTTTTGGGCGGATTCGACAGGCTTCACTAATCGATATTACGCTTGCCAAAAGCGGCCAACGGCCATCTCAGCGAAGTAAAGGCTTCGCAACTGTTCGGTGATATGATGACATTGCAAACAAAGATATAAAAAAAAGTGGGGAGGGTAGCGAAGGAGCACTGAACGCTCAAGGTATTCATCTTGATATGGCCTCGTAACTAAAGAAAGACTATAGGGAAAAATTAACAAGTGAAAATTTATTGTGGGTCTGTGAAAGTGGCAGCGTCTGATGTTAAATTGTGTTGCCAGTGAAGCTGAACAGAGCACACACGCAACGTCTGTGACCTAATAATGTGAAGTGGGATAATCAGGGTTAACAGTGGAAGTGCCTCAGACTGGGTGGCCGACGTTTCGATAGGAGGACCTATCTTTTTCAAAGGCGCCATGTCATCCTTGGCGTGTTAGTTTTAAAGGGGTTTGTCGTGACGTTAGTGGTGACAGAGACACGCGCCACCACCAGGAGTTAACGTCACCACTGACGCCTTTAAAACTAACACGCCAAGGATGACACGGCGCCCTTGACAAAGATAGGCCCTCCTATCGAAATGTCGGCCAGCCAGTCTGAGGCACTTCCACTGTTAACACTGATTATCCCACTACGTGGTTTCCATCTGTCGGCTCCCATCTATATTTTGGAATGATAATGTGAAGTTGCTTAAAACAAGAATAACTCATTGCTCTCCATAAACTGCAGCTAATAGTGAAAAAACTTAACAAGGTGAACCTACAAAATTTTTTAAAGAGATTAGGGAGCAGAACTTAGTTTTGAAGACGTTTTTTTTTACAATTGTAAATGATTTTCCTGTGGGGCCATACGTACAATATATTGCCTTGACGTTGCGCCGTCGCTCTTGCTGGTGCAATTTATAAGGCTAATGACACCTCTATCGTGGTCAACATCATCACGTTAAAAGCTAAAACCTGAGTTGCCGAAATATTTGCCCTAGCGGCAGCGCCTTCTGGGGATAGAGAAAGAGAAATAATACAAATAAGGAGATTAACTTGACTACGTCCAGTGTGCTAACCCACATGTTGCGAGAAGGAAAAAAAAGGAAGTAAAATAGAGAAAGAGAGAGAGAGAGAAGGAGATACACATTGCACACTACACACATAGTGCAGCCTTTCACAAGCGGTCGCTCAGTGATGTTGCCCTTAAGAATTGTAGAACTTGTGTGGCTGTCTGGGCTGATGTAGTTGAAGATCACGTACCCAAGATTGTCTCCCAAGTAAAGGCACGAACATTCAGTGGCCTAAAAGCACACTGGACAACTTGGCGATCTTTTTCAAAGTAGGGATAGTGGCACAAGACGTGGTGCAACTCAGTTGCAGTTGTCACACTTAGACGAGTCCGCCTTACCTACGCAATAACTGAATGAATCGGTAGCTCTGGCTACACCGTCCCACAACCGACACAGCATTGTAGCGTCGCGTCGCGAAGTCTTTGATGGCAGGTGTAGCTGGAGTGATAAACCATGGTTCTGTGGGCGATGAGTGGAGTTCACTGGAGAATCTCATTACGTAAGCGTGGCGTTATATGAGCTGTGGCGAAGTTCTCGCACAGCGTCGAACCTTGAGAAGGGTTATGAGCAGTGTGAGTTATCCGTCGTGGGCACGTCGGGCAGCGTTGTCAGCGAGGTGGTTACCACTGATCCCACAGTGACCCCGCTGCCATTGAAAGGCTACGATGTCCTTGGTTAGTCGCACGATGAATGATTTCATTGATTTTGAGACGCGACGAGATGGTAGTTTCCGTGTCGTAGACTTCACATCCTTTGAAGGGCTGCCTTGAAGTCGCAGAATGTAGCTTACGTACCAGGAGATTGTTGCATAAGAAACTTCATTGCTCCCTGTGGAAAATGTTACACTGTGTGCGAGGTCAACGTTGCGCTCGTGTCACGTTTATGGCGGCAGTGAGAATGGGCGCCGGATTTACGTAGTAGACATTAAGCTTTGAAAACTTCCTTTTCTTTAGCACACGATAGCTTTTCGAAGGATATGCGTCAAAGGTCATGAGTCCCCAAATGCTTGCACTTGCCCGAAAAAAAGCCTAGTTGCTGGTTGGAATCCGAGGAATACTTAAAACGCATGGTTTTTTAAGTGTATAACCGAAGGTAAACAAGCATGTATAGTGAGGGTCAAAAATTTGAGTACTACGAGACAGAATAAAATGTGTAATATTTCTGCTGCTTCGGCAGAAAGCCTTGAAATTACTTTTGCGGCCTGCTCTCAAGCGCACGAACAACATGTATGCACTGTGCAGTTCCACCGAATGCAGTCATAAATTGCTGACAATTCTTGAGTTTAACTCCGACAAAGTGCCCTATAAACTTTTGAGGCCAACTGTACACAGTTATTTTTTGTTTAGTACTGTTTGCCATGAGTGAGTTACCACTGGGCCTCTTCACTTTCTACTTTATTGTTAACTTCATGTTGGCACTTTTGCTGGTATTTCTCTTTTATCAGGCTGTTCTTATTGATATTGTTAATATTGTCACCGTCAAGACACTCTACCACGCACTCTATATTGTACAAGGCTTATAACGCACGTTCAGAGCAGCATATTGGTGACTATTTCCAGACGGGATAATATGGCTTCCATCGTGCAAAACGAGTTCTAAGCGGTCGCTATAGCTGACCGGTGCCCTTTACTGCTTTTTGCATTCAACGCATCGCAAACTTCCTCAGAGCTCCGTTTACCCGTTATAATATCTTACCATATTCTATATAGATTGTTCCTTCCTTCCTCTTTCTATGTATTCATTATTCCAGCAGTTCATTATAATTAGTAGCCTACTTTTTCGAAGTGCTTATGTCAAGTGAACGAGCGCAATGCTTTCAAAGTGGTTTTTCGTTATCGCACATACTAGCGCCTGGCCGTGAAATGGACGTCTCGTCAAGTGAAAATTCCGATTGACGCTGTCACAGTAGTTGCGTGAGCATAAGTATTACGACGTTGATAAAATGATGGAGAAAACAAACAGCGATAACCACGCCGACAGTCGGTACTGCAGTATACGTCAGATATATCAGTGCGTTCTATTTTGCTGATCCGAAAAGCTCTGCTACCCAAAAATAATGAACAAGAATTGTCGTGACGTCGACACACAACTCAAACTGTTTGCTCTGTTTACTGAAGCTGCAGCGACGCGTTTGCGCAGAACAATCTCATCTTGATGAGAAAAACCAACCGGCGACGTTTTTTTTTTTGACGTCTATTTGCGCCGGCTGAGTATAGCACTGTTTGGATGTTAAAAAAAGTATTTCTATCCTACTGTGGACACCGCAGTGGTGCTTTCTGTTGCTTGGCACGGCGCGGGCTTTCAATCATAAAACCCGTGGCTAATGTTAGCCGCCGACTGGGCAGGATGTCACGAATATTGCGGAATGCGTTAAGCAGTCGTGTGTACAAGCGATAGCTTAATGCTTCAAGATTAGCGCTGCCAGCACACACGAAACGTCCGTGAAACCGGGACGCGTAAACATCGACCGCTTACAGCACTTTTTGTTTTAGCTTCTCTGGTTTGTAAAGCACAGGCGGAGAGGGAGAGAGAAAGAGAAAGAGAGAGAAAGAGCGACAGAGCGAGAGAGAGATTATATCGTTGTGCAAACATTGTCGGAATAAATCTCTGCATGCACTTTGACACATAGTCCTTAACACAAGTATTGCGTTCTAACGCTTGGTGGTTAGGACTAAAAATAGTGTGCCAGGTGTTAGCTATATAGTTTTATAATCATTAACATGTAGCGCTCGTCGTTATAGTAGTGATAAGAACACCGTGTTCTTCTGATTATATTTTTCCACGAAACTGTCTCTTTCATACCACACGGTGAAGCAAACAATTTGAGAGAGCTCTGATCTAGATAACTCGTTCCTGTGAATTGAAATATCTTCAATACGCATTAGTTTTTGAGAACAATAATTAATGGTGCATCAACGCTAAGTGTTAGGTTACGAATGTTCATTACTCTTGGTTGAATTTTGGTCCTGTTCAAAATGTTATGAAATAGTTACATAGACTCCATAGCTGTTGAGAGGAATTTCCTTTAAATTGTGCAATCGCTCAAAAATTACCCGATAGAGAGACATAAGTGGAATAAAGAGCTGTACAGACTGAAAAAAAATCACACAAAGATGAAGAAACACATAGAAAAAAAAACAGACTGAGAAATATAGGCCAAGATAGAAGGAGGAAAAATGAGATGAAAAACTCGTAGAGAGATTGAGTGATAGTTTGAAAGAGTGAAAGAACAGTCAACGAAGAGAATTAAAGAGAGGAACAGTGAGACAGAAAAAAAAGTATGTACATGATGAGAGAAACATAGAAGTAGAAAGAAACAGATACTAGAGTGAGACACAATAAAAGACAGACGCGAAAAAAAGATGACAGAAAAAATAAAAGCAACGAATGTTACGCAGCTTGGCTCTTTCTTTCAGGCTTTGGTACACTAGTGCGAAGTTTCTTAGTTTTATTTTTTGGTCAAAAACTAGAAAAAAAAACATCCTTCAGAACAGCATATCCTACAAGTTTTCCAGTAGACTGCTGTACGACAATATGCAATTTCGCTTGCGCAGCCCAAGTGCCACTCCAGCAAAAAAATCTCTCAGTTCATACTTGCGTCGCAAGCACGCATAATACAAGCGCCCTTGGACGAGCCGTTTCAGTAATATGTCATGCGACGCACCGGGTAAAACTTACCACATCTGCAGAATGAAAGTTGGCTGTCCCTCACCGTGACAACCATTCCTGTGTTCACAGCCGGAACTAGCTCATACTTGGGTCATTGTCTAGAAACGAGGGGAAAAAAAAGACACCGGTAAAGCTTACCTTTTTATGGGTGAGCGCTGCAGTTCACGCCGACAATGAAACACGGATCTGTTGTGCAAAAGCTTTGCTTCCTTCTAAGCGTGAGCCTGCTTGACGAGCGAGACCGTGTATTCTTCCTGAACTTATAGTCTGGGCCCTCCGGTTCGCGCGACAGACGACACTCAAAATAATGTCGAGGACCGTTATTTGTAGGCAGCCACGGTGGCTCATGCTGTAGTGATGTGGCAAGGCTCCTGAATCAATACACCCGGCCTAGCTTTTGCCTGAACAGAAAAAAAAGTAACCGTATTATTTTATGACCGGTGAACATTCAGTTTAGTTCTCCTAGCTTGACACTTTAACAAAACAACCAAATACAAGTAGGATGCAGTGCTGCGATTTCTTGCTTCCAGTTCTCCAATTCACTATTTTCGAGAATATTTAGTGAGGTAGATTAGCTTTAACGGTACGCTTTTCATGTCACTACACGCATGAAAATATTGTTCATTATATCTATTGTTCTTTATATTTGTTCGTTACATTGACCCGTTCTTGAGTTGAACTCCATAAAACTCGCAGCTCAAATGCGCTGTTCATTCTGTTTTTAAGAAAACCTTGTTTGACACGCCTAAACGCAAAAGTAACTCTAGACAGGCAGTATATTCTATCACAACCATTGGTTATTCTTAAACAGCTTGTTCTAATAAAGACAGTTCGTTCAACTTTTAAATTATTTTTGAAATGTTTTGTGGTCTTGTCATGAGCGTCCATCATCAGGAAAAGTTTATCCAGCGGTCTAAAAAACTTGTAAAATACTTTTTTTTCGATAAATTATATGTACAGTCCAACAAAGAGCGAACATCCCAATTTTTTTTTTCTCAACGAAGAACTTTAATATGCGGGCCAGCATTAGGCCCGCATAATAAGCCCGCATTAGGCCATCGGAAACTGTGCAGGAATGTTTCAGATTTCTTCGGCTCAGTGGTATTGAAAATCGTAAATAATACGTAGACCTACAAAGAGTAATAATAGATAATCAATTTACGTTGATCATAGGTAATCATATTTCTGACAAGTCAGCTGTTGCACAGCATTCTTATGTGTACGTAAAGCAGCCTTAAATTCAAACATAAAAGTAAATCTTACATCTGATAATAAAAAAAAAATACGCGTATGCTTTGTGTCCTAAATCATTCACGGACGCCTCTTCACGCTGAAGCGAATGCCAAGACGGGGCATTTAATTTCGCATTTCTGTTATAGCTGCTCTGTAAAGGTCAGATTTATTTTGTATTCCCGATGTTATGTTGGACCACCAGACTATTCAAGCAAACGAAAACCAGAGCAACTTGCTTTAGTACTAGTTTTAGAAGACAAGATAAACTAATCATAATCATTCCGCATTAGCCATGAGTGAACGCCATCCACAAAAATACGCTGTGGTCTTGGATAACGTGTGCTGCTTCGGTGTTATGTCCGGTCACGCTCCCGAAAGTTTTGGTGAATGTGAATATGATTGCTTGAGCCACTCGTGCTAACTACAATGCTGACCACTTGGAACAGAACAAAACACATTTTGTGCAACATAATTAAAAGCTTTTGGGCAACAAGATATCAACATTCGTCGCTCACTTCGATGTCTTGAAGAGCATGGGCATCAGTCGTGAAGGGGACATAGATATTGATCTGTGGCATTGGCGAGAAATCATTCGTGAATTATAAAATAAAACATGAACTTGTCACTCGCACTTACCTACATTCAGAGAAAACGCTCTTGATGGTGTTTTCTTGTAGGCTCACCAGGAAAATTTATTCTGTAGTGCTTAAAAAAACAATGTTGTAAAAATGACGTTCATAGCTGGATACGTGTATGGTGCTGCAATTGGTGACAAGAAGTTTTTTTCTTATCAACTTCGTTATAGACAAACAAACACTAAAAAAGTTTATGTCACTACAAGGTGTCGTGCACTTCTAAAAATGATTATATCATTCAACAAGAGAGTGGATCGCTCTAACGACACCTCAGCATCTCCCCTGGTTCAGCATAGTATTGTTCTGTTGCTTGCAGATTATGTCAGAGTCGTGCCCGAGGCAAAGTGAAGAGATTTTCCTCCTCTTTTTTTTTCGAGTGAACATATCATTCAAAAGCTAAATCGTTACCAGGGTGTGCACGGTGGGTCGTCTGGTGGGCAGTAGTCTTCGCTGTAGGCAAAACAAAGGGAAAACTGAAGACGTCGTATGCAGCAGGTGCTGTTGATGTATCTCTTGGTGTCTTGACGATGCTCCCACGTGAGAATGGCCGGCACTGTAGGCAGTGTAAAAGAGCAATAAATGGGCTTCTACCGATATTTTCTTTTTCAAATGGTCTCACTTAGAAGTGCAATAAAGAAACGCGGACACTCGCATGATAGGAGTTAGCCAAAGTTTCGGCTGTTAGGTGAGACGAAAAACCTGAGCTCTAGCTCGAAACAAAAGTGTTTTCTTTATCACATAAATGATGTCTTTTCATATTTCTTAGTTTCACAACTAGACGCAGTCTGAGTTGCTCCTGGCTTTGTTTTGTGTGTTTTGTTCTCTGAAACCCCGATATCTCCGGAAGAAGGCTATCCATCAAAAGTGCTGTTTTGCCGTCGCCCGTAGAGATCGCCTGGTCACGTATGAACCATAAGTCTTTGTGAGCTTACTTGAGTTGTAGACGCATTTGCTTTCTATCGAGGCGTCTCTCTGTGGCCGTCAGCTCTCCCCTCTTCTCGTTTTCATATTAAACTTGTTCACGTTCAGTACAGAAAAACTTAAACCCGAGGATTTAATTTCCAGCGTCTGCAGTTCAGGTCTTCTGGGCGTAATTCTTACGGCTCAGAACTTTCAGTAAAAACGAAAATTAACCATAAGTGGTGTCAACGTCCCGCGGCTTCGGAGTCATGAGGGAGGCAGAAAGTAGCCTATGATTACGCATTACAAGACGTCATCATAACGTCACGGATTGCTAAAACTTGTGATGTCATCCTGACAACGCTGTGACGAAGTATGACGTCACATCAACTGTCGTAGCGACGTGACGTCCATTCTGGAAGATCTCCAGCACCACGATAAGTGCCGAAAACTATCGAAAGGGGTTGGGGAGGATAAGTGGATTTACTGAAAACAAGAATAAGAACAAGGCATTGGTTTTCACCTTGTATTGGTTTCAGGCTGATGGGTAAGGTACCCTGCTTAGTTTTCACTGCAACACTTCCACCAGAGCCAACGTTGCATAAGTATGAAATGTTTGCAGCGGCATGACGTGATTATTACGGGCAGTAGCTCATAGGAGCATGCAGCTATACTATAAATGATGTGCCGTTTGAATCTTTCAGTGCTGTAAGTCAATCTAGCTTGCTTAAGTGACTTGAACTTTTTTATACTTGGAAGCGCATTGCTCAAGTGGCACCACCATGCTCAAAAAGAAGAATGTATCTTAGCATAAGGCTGCCATCAGACTTTTTGAGGCTGCCATTGTTGGCACTTATACATTAAACAGCGGCAGCCCCCCTGTGAAGAAAAGATGAACAATGTACGATAAAGAGATGAGGAAGCGTAAGTTTATAAACTCAAAGGTATACATTCAAAGGCAGTCTGTTTAGCCTTCATAGCATAACAGGCAAATTGAGAGAACGTAGAAACATTGAGGGTTGTTCACAAGGCGGTGTTGATATATTTACGCAGCAACGTGAGTTAAGGTTTTGTAAGTGCGCGAAAGAACATGTTGAAGAGCGAAGAAACAATGAATCACGTGTTTGCACAAATAAATCTGGGTGTGAATCCCTCCCATAATCATAGTGTTTGCAATGAACAATACACGTGGCAACTCGTGTGATATGAACAAAAAGTTTAATGAATATTTCAAACGAAGCTATCAAAGCAATAACATTGGTCCAACCAACGTTAGAACGCGTCGATGCAGCTGCAGATTCCGTATTAGTTTTTCGCGACACTGGTATTATTTGCCTAAAAGTACGCGCAAATAAGCGAGAGCAAGTCTCGTTATTGAGATAGCTGCAGCGAGAAAATGTTCAGCAAACTCGTGCATTGGAGGTTATGAAACAGTAGAAGGTACAAGGCACGGCACATGGTGGAAGCTCAAATATGCCAGACGCGCAGACAAGCGGTGCTGTGACAAAGCTTGAATTATAGCAGGCCTGGACATATAGGGTAATATTGCGATAAAGGACATATCTGGTGTTTGCGAGGAAAGCCAGCAGCCGTCCTCCATAGGGAAGCGTCGCCAATGGTCTGAAAACGTGCGATGATTAACATTAATATGCGGGAGAACAACACCAATAGATTTTGTCGCGTATATATACAGCGGAACTATGTCGGATATACACCGCCCAATTGGTGTGGCGGCTGCTCTCTATATAGTATGGTAATTGCGAAACATTTTTGCTTAGTGCCGGTGCACTTGGAGTTAGTGGTACCTTTAATCTGTGGCAGTAGCTCAGTACCCGGTCTACTCCAAAGTAACAGCACCGGCGCTGACCTACCACTAATGGTACCTCTTCCATAACCTGCCCCCCACCCCTAAATAAAGATATTATAGTGCGAATTCGTCTATAATCCAAGGTTTATTAACTTATTTTTTCGTACCGGTTGGGATGTTTAGCACAACCATTTAAACCACATCGATAAGGGAGCAAATTAGATTCCGTTATGCCTCGTCAAAATAGTGTCAACATGGCATAAGGAACACCCTGCGAATGGAAAGAGTAGAACAGCAATGCCTAAACCTTCAGTCACGGCTTGGATAACAAAGGAAGCCCCGCCACGGTGGTCTAGTGGCTAAGGTACTCGGCTGCTGACCCGCAGGTCGCGGGATCAAATTCCGGCTGTGGCGGCTGCATTTCCGATGGAGGCGGAAATATTGTAGGCCCGTGTACTCAGATTTGGGTGCACGTTAAAGAACCCCAGGTGGTCGAAATTTCTGGAGCCCTCCACGGCGGCGTCTCTCATGATCATATGATGGTTTTGGGACATTACACCCCACAAATCAATCATCAATCAATGGATAACATGGAAAGTGAAACTAAACCAATGAAATGAGGTTTTGAGAGTGTGCTCTTGTGTCCTTACATTTTGGTAGGAAAGACACGAAGACAGCAGGAACGTTGACTCAATAGTGAGGCGTATTTGCACTGCTGGTAAATAAATGAATTCACAACGACAGGAACAGCTCCATGTTGGACAAAAATAAGAGAGCTGAGGCCTATTCACTTACTCAACTTAAAGGTCTAGAATATTCTCAAAAAGAAGAGAAGCGCATCAAACGTGTTAGCACGTTTCGCTCCTCCCGTTGGTTGCTTCTTCCTCTTGAAGAGTAAACAGAGAACTCTGAATCTGAGTCGCCTGTATTAGAGACATTTGGCTGCAAACATGCGCATTCGATAGCGTTAGAAAATTCGCCACAATTCTTTCATTCCCTTTGGGAAGATATACGGCAAGAAAAACACCCGCCATTGCATGAGCGCATCTATAACTCTTGCAAGGAATACGTGGTTTCCTGGTTATCAAAAAAGAATGCCATTTTTGTTTTGTTTTAGTGTGGAGGCCCGGGTTCCTTGATACATGAATCAGAATTCTGTGCAACTCACTATATAACAAAACAGCTCGAAAGAAAATACCAACAATACAGTTAGTAAGATTCCCGCCACCATAAAATGAAATAGCACAATATATACACCCCCCCCCCCTCCCTCCGCAGGGCTTTTGGAAGGATGTATAACTCAAAATGTTGCTGTAAGCAATATTTTGCATCTATGACAGCATGAAATTCAGAAATATTTTCACCGATTCATTTCGACGATATTGGCGTCCACTCTAGGAAGACGCAACAATTTATTGCATGCGTGGTAGTAAAACCCAGTTTTGAGCTGTAAGAGAAGTTCGTAATAAAGAAGTTTTGTAGCACATTGCTCAAAAATAGTTTTATAGCATGGCAGAATGTCTCAAACAACTGGCTCATGGCGATCAAATGGCGACACGTGTAAGGGAATATGAGGGTCTCAATAGTATTTTCTAATCACAATCATTGGAGTCAACGGACTTGAGGCGTACTGTTGTTCGAGTCGCGTGTGAAAATTGTGGGTTAAGTCTAATTTTAGTTGAGAAAAAAAAACAGCTGACTTGCCACGCCAAGTGAGCACAGCCTACAACTCTCCTATTTTGGTCACCCAATTTACCAATCATAGGCTAACGCAGTGCCATATCCTGGAGGTTATTTCTTCGGTGTTCATGCGACTATGTGAGATCTGACTTGCGTGTGCTAGCCACAGTCATTCACGGTGAAGACAAAGCACCCTGTTAGCCACAACAATACCTCATACGTGAACTTTGAACGAAGCAGCAGTCCAGTAAATCCTTCTCTAGTGCCTCAGAAGCATTAGTCCTGCCAACCATATACTACCGCACGCAATGTTGTCAGCCAGAGAAACAATGTAAAATGAGCGCTTCGATTTTTTTTGCCCACGTCAGCCACACAAAGTAAACCACCGCAGTTCACAAGGAAACGTAAAGAAAGCCTTTCGAGTTAAGTAGGAAATCGGGCTTGTTGGATTATGCTCATTCTGCGAAACTTGTATTAAATGGTTTACTCCATCTCTTCGTAATGCTCTCGTACGTACATTGGGCAGACGAGATGTCGTCACAACGTTCATCTAAGCCCCGTGGCCCCGGTGGTCTAACCATTATAGCACTCGACTGATAACCGGAAAGTCGAGGCGAATCCCAGTTGCGGCGGTTGCATTTTCGAAGGGGGCGAAAATGTTTGAGGACCGTGTGCTCAGATTTGGGTGCTCGTTAAGAACCCCAGGTGGTGTGAATTTCCACAGTCATCTTCTACGGCGTATATCATAGTCAAATTTTGGTTTTTGAATGTTAAACCAAAGATATTATTAATATTAAGGTCACTCTAAAGGAGCACGCTTTCCTCGGAAAGATACCGAATCTTCGCATCTTTCTCTTCATTGTCGGCAGTGCGGTTGCGCAGCCGATATAAACAGAAGCGCTGAGGTGATGAGACACAGGGAGCCGCACACCCGTGAAATCGCTGAATCGCTTGAAATTGTAAAGGCAAGAGACAGGTGCGTGAGCCAGCCTTCCATGGATCTCACAGATGCTGAGATTATATATATATATATATATATATATATATATATATATATATATATATATATATATATATATATATATATATATATATATATAGCATACGTAATTACATGCTCGGTAGGGTTGATAAGATTTTTAGTGATTTTCTGTTATTCCTATACTCCTGTTCACAGGAGAGAGAAAAAAAAAACACCACCATGATGGGCTGCATGCGGTAGTACAAATGCTAAGGGCGCAGCCTTCTCAGTGCAGTTTTGAGGAGTCACGCCAATTCGGGCAGCCCAAAGATGACTATGGCGGCGCGCAGGGAGGAGTTTTTGAAAAGGTCTATAGATGCCACGTTTTCTTCATCAAACTTTCAATCGTTTTCCATCGTACTTTTTTGTGTTTTTCTTTCGGGTCATTCACTACTATGCGTGACTAAAGCGTGGAAATTTCAACGTACAAGCCAACAAAAGAGAGCGAAAACACTTGTCATAAGCTGGAGTCAAAACGGCAAATTCCATCGTCGCACACTCCTTAGCGAGGGCCTCAAATTGCGAGCTTCGTTTCGGTGAGCTAGTATACGACAAGCAATTATGTGGACTACGCAACTTTCTTTTTGCAGTTATTGATGCCCACTACTCATACGCTCGTGTTGAAACTGCCAGTTATCATAGCGAACTTTTACCTTTACTAACGCGGCTTTATTTACACATTGACTGTAATCACAGAAGAACAGTATCGCGCATACAGAGCAGCTAATTAGGTATCGACGGGCATCTCTGTACCTGATTCATGTCGAGTATGGCAACAAACTCTGACTGTAATTAGGGCACAGGGTGTGCGTGTGAGCAAAACAAGTAGTAAAAGTGTTATTCGAGCACGGGGCCACTCTGAACCAGGAGAGACGTACTGTTTTCCTATTGAAAGTAGTCCGCTTGTGGATGCACCACGCTTCCATGCTACCTTACACACACTGCGTATATAGTGTTTGCCCAATGACAACCTTTTAATTACTCTACCGGGAGTTCAGTGCCGAGAAAGTAACGCACACGAGGCTGACACGGGACCAGAAAATGCAAGTGCATAGGGTATAGACACGAGCGCACCTCATTAAGGCAACACTTATTGTTTCCTTTCTTTCCTTTTGTTTGTGGGTTTTATTAAATATGCGTTTTATTCTTGTGTATGAATGCACATCGTTGTGAATAATAGAGATAACGTGTCCACAAAGAGTAGTTCGTATTCATAGAAGAGAATGCAGGTCTTCCTGGAAGCATGCGGTTTGTAATATATGCCACACCACCTGTCAGCTCTAGGGCCCCCTCTGTTCTGGTGTTGGGCTTGACATCTTTTTCAACTCTAAATAACTTCGATTTTGTTGTTGTTGTTGATGATGATTGACAATGTTCTTTCTTAGTTCATAAATTCACGCATATTTAGTGACTAAATAATAATGAGGCAGAGTAGCCACACTGACAACTACAAAACAAATCTACTCACTAAGACCTATTTCGACCAAGACTGGGTACTGGTGCGTTATGTAATTAAGTTGCTCCTGTCGCTCTCTTGTCATCTCTTACTATAGGGGAACGGCATGGCTGATGAAAAGCGTTAAGCAAATTTACCTTCCAAGTTCCGTCGATCAATCCTTGTTTAAAATGAGGGCATAATAGATGTAATTATATGTTCACACATTCCAGCATATCCTGAAGAGTTATTTAGTTTCGGACACTAAAAATACTTACTTATGCTATCCAGAAGAAGGCAAGTAATTATGTCTAAATGCTAGCTTCGGTGACTGTAGAGACTCTTCGTAGTATTTATTGGAGGAAACTGCGGCGCCTCGAACGCTCAACCATCGCACGAATGATGAGTAGTACATAAATTATCCAAGCCTTCGTGCTTGTTTCTTCGATCTCACTAGGGGTTTTGTGTATTGTGGCGTTGTGCCTTTTGTTTCGTATGAAATAATGTCTCCCCGTGCCCCGCGTTAGCTTATTCGAGTCGCTCAGCCTAAGAGAGTCATTATAATGAAGTTGGATTGCAGAGCTTTCGCCGAACTTCGTTTTTCGACAAAGCGGCTGCAGGCCACATGGCACCACGTGGGGCCGGGAGTACGAAGCTTAGGCAAATCTACGCACTACCAATCGCTACCGTGCTGGCCGAAGCTCCACGCTTCACAGCTTCTAAGAACGATAGCGCTAGATTCAATTCTAGCGTACCGTTAGGAAACTTCAAGGCAAGGACGATTCCTGTTCAGCGACTTGTGACTACTTCTAGCCACCACTTTCCCCATGGGCATTGTTAAAGTCCAGGTTAAGCCACTCACCTTCTCTCGCTGTCGCTGGTACTGCACACTCTAAGATTCAGCACGATGGCTCTCATTAATGATGTCTCAATCTTATAAACTTGCGGAAGATGAAGCGTGCAACAACAACATTAAAAATCCGTAAAGAGGGCTTGTGCACTCTAGCTGACGTTTATACGAATAGATTTGTCTTCCTCATGGTTGCAGCCTTGAGGGAAACAAGTTCATTTGTCGGAACATGGGCTCGTGCAAACAACCCCTGTTTACGGATTTTTTTTTTCATGAAACAAGCTTGTTGATATATCCATCTCAGCGTCAGTCGCTTTTCGCAGTCCAGTTGTTAGATTGTTAGAGGGACTCTAAAGAGCAATACAATTTTTCGCGTATTAGTAAAGTGAAATATAAGAATCGCGAAAACACCACTCTTTCTATACGACATGATGCTTGGCAATTGAAAAAAAAAAAACCCCGCAAAAAGAAAATGTGGGTAGAGACGCCGCCGTGCGATTCCCGCACCAAACATCATAACGTAGTAACTTTTAACGGCGTCTACTCTGTTACTTATAGCTTCTACTCAATAGAAAAGAAGAACATTGTCATCTGTGGGTGTGATGACCCAGCATATGAAGTTTTGAAAAATTTCATCCTTGCAATGCCGCCAAAATACGATAAAAAAGCATTTCGTAATTTCCTACGTCAGGCACACAGACTTTGGTGCGAAATTTAAAAAATCAAACCTCAGCATCAATTTTCTCTACTAATAATAAGCTTATGACAGTGAAACTTATGGCATTCGATTGGTCAGAGGGCAATTTATCAATGTGAACAACCAAGTCAATGTTTCTCTTTAGGGTCCATTTAAGACAGGTAAATGTTTCGTGAAACTTCATATTTTTTGCGTTAAGTCATACGCTGTAGTACATCACTGCTCCTTCTCGCTTAATCATAGATGAATAAAATAAGCGAGTTCCGGTAATGCAGAGTGCATTAGGCGCCATATTGGAGCTCGAGAGTACCACAAAAAAAAAAGAAGGAAAGATATGCACCACGTGTCTGTTAGAGGTACTGCTAACAACAACCAGCAACAAAGTGTGCTTCCAGGTAAACTTGCTACATAAAAATGAAGTGTACATATGGGACGACGACAGAAAATGTGTAAACGAACGCAAAGTTTGCGCTTCGATATATAGAGTCAACATGACTACAGCACAGCATGCACGACGTAATGGGTATGCCTGAGTGTCACTTATTCTCTTTTAGACATTTATGTGAACTTACGTGGCATCTGAACACTTCTTGCCTAGATCCTGGAATAGGTAGATATCGGAGTAGAACCAGAAGTTATTTGTGTTGCAAACACAACGCGGAAGCTGGTTCACAGCAAACAAGCCATAAAAGTTTTTTCGTTCGGCTTTCACGGAGGATCCAGTGTAGGCTGCCAGTGATCGTTTTCTTTATTTCGAAAGTCTGCCCCCTGGCACATTAACTTCTGATTCAAAAATACACATACAAGTTGGCTGCGTTTATAAAGTCCAGGACTTTATAAAGTCCAGACCCAGAGAGGTAAACAAGGAATGAAGCATTATTTCGAAGATTTGTTATACTTTTGTCAGCTCAAGCCAGTTTTACCATTCCAAACATTATCTATAAAAACGTGGCAGGCCGAGAAAAACAACTAATTTTATTATATTGCTTACTTTACCATAAGCGGGCTTAAAAGGAAACTGAAGCCACCAGCACTTATTTGCCAAAATGTTTTATTTTTTAAATACTTTTTTATTGTGAATCCACCCATTGACAAAGCTGCACTTAGGGTCAGAATAGACAATAATAAATCATCTAGAGACCACCGAATTACTTCAAAAAGTTCATGCTTGATCCACATTTCCACCCTGACGGAATTGTGATCATTGTAAATCTTGTTCCAGCCTGATTTGAATATTTCTTTTAGTTATATCCTTCATTATTTAGGACGCGTATTCTTCACTCTTCAGCGTTTCTTCCAATTGTGTATACAAGGATTAACAGCTGTGTGGATTAACAAAAATGAGTTCGTTCTTTTATGGTTACTTGTGCTTGCTATGTGTGTTGTTATGCCAGCGAGTCCTCGTCAAACGTCCGTGCCTCTGAAAAAGGCAATCTGGGTCAAGGCCAGCCCGCAGTCCGCCTGGCGCGATCAACTCGACGGCGTGAACACGCGCGGCGCCCCTCTGGCCCACGTGTATTGAGTCAGCTGCGCACGTGACAGCGAGCCGGCGTCCTCGTGTCTGGTGGTCTGACGCATGGCGCGGCGACCCCATTGGGGGAATCTGCCCTGACGACCAGCGGCGCTTCTGATTGGACATTTTGGTTGGACCCGGTGTAAATAAAAGAAGCCCTGCGGCGCGTCGCGATCGGCGGTCCTATGAGAGAGGAGACCCCGTGTCGGAGAGCCGACATGTGTGTGAGTCGGCGGTCTTAGGCGAAAAGCTGACCTATGTGTTAGAGAGGAGAGCTCGGCTCTTCGAGTCTCTGTCGGCCCCAGTGCCGAAATTGTAACGCCTCTGTAAATATGCTGTACATAAACCTTGTTTAACTCACCGTCGTCTCGTCCGCTCGTCTTATCAGCTCTGCGCAGAAGCAGTCGCGAGCTGATAAACATACGCTACCAAACGGCTGGTGACCTTCCCGGCGGAGTTGAAAGCAGTGGCGCCTTCGGGACCGTGTTGGCGTCCCCGTCTTTCGCAACAGTGGTGGCTTCGGCGGGATCGGTCCGTCTTTCGCAACAGTGGTGGCTTCGGTGGGATCGGTCCGTCGTTCGCAACAGTGGTTGGCAGCTGCGGGATCGGCCGGCGTCAGCGACATCGATGCGGTGAGTGCCTGATGTTTTCCCCTCAGTTCACCAGACTACTCTAGCTCAGGTTGTAGTAGTTTAGAGAAGGGCTGTGTGAAGCATTAGAGTGAGCTTTGATCGTTTCAAGCAAAGTCGAAGTGCTTTGAAACCAAAGTTAATGCGGAGGGGGTAAACACGGGAGAGTGAAAAATTGCTTGCGCGTCTTGCTAGTTGACTTATAGTGGGTACGGCAAGTAAATTGTTAACAGGGGCAAATAGCAAGAGGCTAGTGTGAACGATGGAGAACCTTAAAGTGAAGGAACTCATCGAAATTTGTGAGGAACTCGGCATTACTTTGGGCCGTGCGAAACGAAAGCAAGCGATCCTTGAGATCATGAAGGATGAGGGAGTGTCGGCTGAGGAAGTCGATGAGGCCTGGGCGGATATCAAAGCACGCCGCGAGGAGGCCGAAATGCGAGAAGTTCGTGAACGTGAGGTAGCCGAGAGACAGGAGCGCCTCGAGTTGAAACGAATAGAATTGGCAATTCTACAGTGTTCGCAGGCGCCTAGCGTAGCTTCTCCGACGATTCAGGTCAGCGGTTTTAGAATTCGGCACCAACTGCCACCGTTCGTAGTAGGCGAGGACATGGCGAAGTATCTCGTCAAGTTTGAACACGTCTGTGAGCGAAATGCTTTGGAGCGGTCTCTTTGGGCGCGGAACCTGCTAGCTCTTCTTCCCGGCGAAGTGTCCGACGCGATAACTTGCTTGTCGAGGGAAGCGTTTGAGAGCTATGACGAGGTTAAGGAAGTGCTCTTGAGACGTTATAAGTTGTCACCCGAGGCTTTCAGGCAAAGGTTCCGGTATGCTAAAAAGGGGAATGAGTCACACGTTGACTTCGCGTTTCGTCTTAAAGCCGATTTGATTGAATGGCTCAAGGGCGAAGGTGTTTATGACGACCGCGATAAAGTGGTGGAATGCGTTGCATTGGAGCAATTCTACCGCTGCATCGAGGATAATGTCAGACTTGGCTGCAGGACAGACTTGGGGAAGTACAGTTAAATAAGGCAGCTGAGTTAGCTGAGGAGTATTATACTCGCCGAAAGTTGCATAGCAGGGCAGCGCGCGTTGAAAAGGATGAAAGGAAAGAGGGCTTTTCAAGGAAACCTGATCAACGGAAACCCGCTCCGCACCGTAATTTCAAGAAGG
The DNA here is from genome assembly GCF_013339725.1 of Rhipicephalus microplus. Classification (NCBI taxonomy): domain Eukaryota; kingdom Metazoa; phylum Arthropoda; class Arachnida; order Ixodida; family Ixodidae; genus Rhipicephalus; species Rhipicephalus microplus. Next base: position 31,525,752 of record NC_051169.1, read on the forward strand.
ACCCGTCTCTTACGAAGGACAGTGTAGGGGAAGGGCAAACAGAAGCGGAGAAATCGAGTGAGGTTTCTACCACACAGGCATTAGAACCGGAAAACAAACGGAAGCCGCTAATCTGCTACAACTGCAAAAAGGAAGGGCACATCGCGAGAAACTGTCAGGAAAAGTTTGCTTTCGCAACGATCCGAGAATCAGAAAAAAACATGCGGTTGTTGGAGCCGTATCTCCAAGAAATTAGGGTGAATGAGAAAACGTGCCGAGCACTTAGAGACTCAGCGGCAACCATGGACGTTGTCCATCCTTCATTGGTGTCTCCGGATGACTTTACAGGAGAATGCGCGTGGATCAGGCAAGTCGCCGAGGTGCAGAGTGTTCGCTTACCAATCGCCACGGTTGTCATTGAAGGCCCGTTCGGTAAGCTTCGCACCGAAGCAGCTGTGTCTGCCGCGCTAAATGATCGTTTTCCTTATCTTTTCTCCAACAACTCGGAGCAGCTTCTCAAAGAGCAGGGCAAATCGTTCTTCCCCAACTTAGCGTGCATGGCTCTCACGCGATCGCAAGCGCGGAAGCTATCGCGGCAGCTTGATCTAGTTCAATGCGGTGAACTCTCAAGTGACCTGGTCGGCGGGTCGACGGAACCCCAGAAAGGAAAGTTTCCGCATGAGTCATGTGAGCAGTCACGCGAGCGGCCCGTCGCCGAACCGATCGGCGCGGTTTCCGTAGAAAGGGGAGACGACATGGCGCCATTGAGTCAGAGCGAGAGGGTTGCAACGCTCTCGCCTGTAGCGGAAAGTTGGAGCGAGCTGCCGAGAGTTGATCGAGAGACGCTCATTCGAGAGCAGCTTGAGGGTCTCTCGATTGAAGCGCTAGTGGAAAGCCAAATTGAAGCGCGAGTGGAAAGCCAGAAAAACGCGGCAAAAGTGCTGTCGAAGGAGCACTACGAGGAATCGGTGAAGAAGCGTGCTTTTGAAGTAGGGAGTCAGGTAATGCTGCTGCAGCCGTTCAAAAAGAACAAGCTTGAGGTTGATTGGGAAGGGCCCGCAAAAGTAGTATCGAAGCTTTCTGATACCAATTGTGAAGAGAAATTAGGAAGGCGGCCGAACAAAATTTATCACAGTAACTTGAAAGCAGTCGTAAATTTACTTTTAAGTGCTTCAGAGGAAGAGGAAGCAGAAATTTTGAGTTCTAGTGAGGTAATTGAAGGGGGATCGAAAGTAATCCGGGAGCAGATAAACCTAGAGCCTAGCTTAAGTGAAGGAGGACCTGAGAAAGAGGACCTGAGAAAGATTGTTTCCGAGTTTGGGTATGTGTTGTCGGACCGTCCCGGAGACACGACGGTGATCGAACACGATATCGAGCTAAGCGGTGAGGAGTCAATCAGTAGCAAGTCGTATCGTTGTTCCCCTGTGCAACGTCGCAAGTGTGAGCCGCTCTTGGTGCCGCATAGGTATCGTCGCCTAAAAGTGGCCGGTTACTGAGGTGGAGCATGTTGCTCCACAGCGCAACTTTGACGTTCGCTAAAGAAAAAAAAGGAAAGGTAAACGTTAATGCAGGTGCATTGAGCAGTGCGTTTAGTTAGTACCTTCTCAACCTTTCGGTTTCTGGCTGGCGATTCGGGGCAAAATTTTGACCTCATCACGACCTGGCCTGAGCGCTCTCGTTCAGAGTGATCTCAAGGGGCCAACTTTGTGGTATTCTAATTCGTTACGTTGTTGTACGTGGGAAAAAAAATTGAGTTGTCATTTTAAGAGTCTTGTGTCCCACATGTGCCTCTTGATGTAGAGGGAACAAAATTCCGATAGACACGTAGATAATTATATATGTTGTACTATACTTTGTCTGGTGTTCTGTCGGGTGACCGAGGGCACTTGCTTGTGTCGTGTGTTGTTTGTTGTCGAACCGTTCTTAGCAAGTTGCAGAACCATCGACAAGTGCTGAAACCGAAGATGGTCAGAAGAGACGAGCGAAGTTGGCCAGCAAGTTGTGGCGACAAGCCAGTGGAGCTGGGATCCGTCGTCAAAAATGGGATGTGTTCCCGGAACAGTCTGGAGCTGTATTCTCCCCATGGCCCTGGAGGCGAACCTGGAGGGACCTGGCGAACGAGCGCACCTGACATCCGAGCCCCGTGGAAGCAGCTCGTCTTTCCGGTGCATTGTCTGGCGGCGGGGGTGCTGTTATGCCAGCGAGTCCTCGTCAAACGTCCGTGCCTCTGAAAAAGGCAATCTGGGTCAAGGCCAGCCCGCAGTCCGCCTGGCGCGATCAACTCGACGGCGTGAACACGCGCGGCGCCCCTCTGGCCCACGTGCATTGAGTCAGCTGCGCACGTGACAGCGAGCCGGCGTCCTCGTGTCTGGTGGTCTGACGCATGGCGCGGCGACCCCATTGGGGGAATCTGCCCTGACGACCAGCGGCGCTTCTGATTGGACATTTTGGTTGGACCCGGTGTAAATAAAAGAAGCCCTGCGGCGCGTCGCGATCGGCGGTCCTATGAGAGAGGAGGCCCCGTGTCGGAGAGCCGACATGTGTGTGAGTCGGCGGTCTTAGGCGAAAAGCTGACCTATGTGTTAGAGAGGAGAGCTCGGCTCTTCGAGTCTCTGTCGGCCCCAGTGCCGAAATTGTAACGCCTCTGTAAATATGCTGTACATAAACCTTGTTTAACTCACCGTCGTCTCGTCCGCTCGTCTTATCAGCTCTGCGCAGAAGCAGTCGCGAGCTGATAAACATACGCTACCAAACGGCTGGTGACCTTCCCGGCGGAGTTGAAAGCAGTGGCGCCTTCGGGACCGTGTTGGCGTCCCCGTCTTTCGCAACAGTGGTGGCTTCGGCGGGATCGGTCCGTCTTTCGCAACAGTGGTGGCTTCGGTGGGATCGGTCCGTCGTTCGCAACAGTGTGTAACTGTGTTCGTTTACTAAGAATTGCGACTAGACATAGTGTTCTTGTTCATCGAGTGAAATGGGTGTGTGCGTGTATGCTGTCCGCACGCACGTGACATTTGTATTGTCGTTCTCTCCCTCGTTGTTCTCATTAGAGGAGCCAACCACTGTTTGCTGCCTTACATAGGACTTTTAAAACTATGAATCATACTTCTTGTTGTTGTCTCATTCGTTGCTATTGTTGTCACTGCTTTGTCTTTCGGTCGAAAATGGGACATTATTTTCCTTTGAGGAGAAATACAGTACATGAATGGTTGTCCTGAAAATTTCCAACATGCAACATTATCGGAAACGCGTCACACAGAATTTTAGCAGGAGAAAGATTCGGGTGAGTTGATTATGAAGAGTACTTGCTGACGGAAGTTTATAGTGTATATTACCGATTCCCCGGCCTCACTACATCACTACAAACGTTACCGATTCCCCGGCCTCACTACATCTAACGTAAGTGAGACTTTTCCGCGAACTCTTTTTGCCAGTCAATAAACACACGTGCGCACAATATTCCACCATCGCCATCTTTCGACCCATGGCAACAGCACCATCCTTCTCTTGCGGTTCGGAACCGCATCGGCCCTCCGGGGTTTGAGTGCCTCCATAAAAGAAAAACCTATGCCACAACCTGCTTGCTATAGCTCTTGCGAGAGGAAGTAGTCCATTATTTGCGGCCTAGGAAAGCAATCTGGCGACAAAGATCACGTTGCTATCGGCCACGTCCGCAGCGCTTGATTGTTGCCTCGAGCCTGGGGACGCAGCTAGTTCGATAGCTGGATGAAGCAGACGGTGAGCCTGTTGTGGACACGGTTGTCTTTATTACATCGAACTACGGAAGCGCCGTGGCAAGGTTGCGCTGGAGAGGCACGTAAGCGAACTTGTTCGATGTTTGTCACACGGCAACTGATCCGCTGATTCTAGCGTAGTAATCAACTCGGAGAACGGCTGACTAGAGATCTGCGAATAATGGACTTTCAAACCGAATTGAATTCGATTTCGAATCGATATTATTCGGAGAGTCTTTCAGTAGTAAGACAACAATTTTAAAGCAGCGCTAGACTTTTTTTATTGAAATAAAAAATAAACGAAGGAGTTGTTGTCACCGTTACTTAACGACGGCTACCTTTTCCCACTGAATTAAAAAAACAACAACAACGAAATAGCATTTATGCAGTCCTACAAAAAGGAGTCCAAAAGTTCTTATTTGAGATGAACAGACACGTAGCTTCCACGCTCACTTTTAACTTACTCAGTAGTGGTCACTAATCTTTGAGTCTTGAAAAAAAAAAACGATGCAGCACCTTCATTGCCTTGTGATTTATTTAAGATGGCCATATGCCTAGTATTTTAACCAGCGTATACGTTAGCTAGGAATCTAGTGCACGGAGTTCCTGCTCGAGTCCCCTTCATTGCGGGTCGTCGTTCGGACAGTCGAGCTGCAGGTGATGGATATCCTCGTCGTGATGATGTATCACGCTGAATCTGAATTAGGCAGTGCCTTGTGCAAACAGTTCCGAGTCTTAGGCGATACGCAATTTTTCACTAATGTACATAAACTACGGTCAGAATAAAAAATCCTTAGTGTTGAAACCTATCTTATTTATTTTAAAATGCGCTTAGGAATAAATCTAGACTACCGTCATAATTGGCAATATAGACTTGCGGCTAATGATAACTTACGCTTGCGGAGCGGAAAACATTACAACGCGGATATGGACAAAGAGCTCCTCACTTATTTTTCTGATATATGGGAGAAGACTGAATATTGGATGCACGTAGATAAGACTTCCAGCTCACGATTTATAAGGACTCCTTTCAGAACGCGTAATTTACGGGCACGGCGTAAATTTCTCAGCGGAACAAACTCTGGGCTGGCTGCTTTTCCTGTTTTCTTATCTCAAATGCCTGACACTTTCTTCATTTTCCGCACTCACCAGACACGTCCCTCAAGCCTATGCATTCGCTCTAAACAGAGTGAATGCGGTGAACCCTGTCAACTGCGGTAAACGTGCGATAAATAGTTGTTCCCACCGGAAAACAAAACGTTCAGCCATTGCTTTGTTCTTTTCATGAAGCATCTACAGCTTAACACTGTATGGCAGGCAATTTTCACTATCGTGTTTCTTTCTCTAACTCACCATAACACATCTTAAAAATTGACATAATCTTTTTCAGAGCTTCGCGATCGCCTTTCGGAAATGTCTCGCGATCACTTTTATCAATGGTAAAAAAGATATACGGGTGGTAAGAAATGTTTGTGATAACTATATTAGCAGTGAAGATCGAAGAAGGCTGTGTACTATTTGCGCTTTTCTGCTGTGCTTTAGTTTTCGAATACTTCACAGCCCTTTTCAGAATACCATGACAAGTCGAAATTAAAGTAGGAAACGTCACCGACGCAAGCGTGTTCAATGCGAACGATTGTGATGGAACAGACGCCACTCATTTCAATCCACCGATGCACGGCTATTGTAGTCCTATCTTTCTTTTTTGTAGCGTTGCCATTGCAAACCGAAAATGAAGGAGGGTGAAGTGAGAACCCAAACATCCCCAGAACAATATATGATGAATTATAGTTCATGTTTAATCGAAGTGTAATCTTGAGCTGCGTAAAAGGTACAGCAGCTCCAACATGCCCTGTTAAAACCTTCACAGAGCCAGGTGCTTCAAATGTTTCACCGAACGTTCCAAAAAGCACACAGTATTGAAGCCAATAAATAAATAAATAAATAAATAAATAAATAAATAAATAAATAAATAAATAAATAAATAAATTTTTATATTTCATCTGTCTTTCTCAGTCTGTTCTATAACGCGCCTTTAGTAGTGCTCGTACGGTGGCGATAGTCGCTTTGGACATGTCATCGTGCGAGGCGCGACCCGCTAAACGGACCCTGCGAAGCCAACTGGTGACCCGGTAAGGCCCGCAGAACAGCTATAACCAAAGGAGCCTTGAACAAAGGCCTACCTGCAATGAATCACTTTTTTTGTTGAGATTATTATACAATGTTGTCTCTCTATAGCATGTGTCCACGAGGTCCACGATAATTGTTATCTAAGCTTTTAACTGCACACAGATGTGTAAGTTTAAGGGGTCGTTTTCTTTGTTGAATACCATAATAATAAGAGCTAGTGGACAGTATTGCCAAGAATATAATGCCAAGAGTACTGAGCCAAGAGTAATACCAGTAATGCCAAGAGTACAGTAATGCCAGATGGACAGTAACGCCAAGAGTAACGCTCTAAAGCACACACAAACGCACAAGCACTCACAAAGTACACAGAAACGCGCACACAACTGAATATAAAAACACGCTCACACACACACACACACACACACACACACACACACACACACACACACACACACACACACTCACACACGCGCACACACACACACACACACACACACACTCACACACACACAACACGCAAGCATGCAATGAGTTGCAGTAAATTTCTTCATCAAATGAGGAAAGCTAATACCATTCTTTATGATACACCCAGAAGCTCAACCTTGAATCCTTAGTAAAACCTAAATCTCACAGCCGACAGTAACTTGTGTTCCACAGCAACACACAGCAGCAGCCACATGCTCAGCAAAACTGGGCGGGGTTCACAGATATCACCAACAGTTATCGTTTGTTTGGTGCGCTTTACCTCTCAAGCTGTGCACCGGCTTTGTCATTGCAACCATTCTAGTTTGTCCCTTGCAAGAATTTGAGTTCACCCCAAAATAAAGGCTGACTGCAAATAATCACACTATGAGCATGAAGATAATTGTGTCCAGCCAACAAAATCTTCAAGACAACAGGCTTCAATGCGTGTTATTTGGTCATGTACGAAAATATATCTGTGTATGTAAATCAATCAATCAATCAATCAATCAATCAATCAATCAAACAAACAAACAAACAAACAAACAAATAAATGTCAAAGGTGGGCGTGTACAGGAGGCAGCGTTACACTACGTGAGGCAAAGAAAGCTTCAGAGTTCAGCAGGATAAACATTGGGGGGAAGGGGGAATAGTAAAGGAGGAATATGTGCAACCGACTGAGGAATACTAAAGCAGATGAACTTGCCCTTCGAGTCATCTTACACGGATGAATACAGCACAGGCTGACTTTTTCAAGCACTTACAAAGGTCAAGTCACCAATTTACGAGCCCATCAATGCTTTAAGGCATCGAACAACTCGAAAGGAGCGTCATTTTATGCATAACTGGACGCAAACGCTGATCGCTATCTCTCACGCGAAATGAATGGCTGAGTCAGTTGCGAATCACATTATGTATAGTGGAAGCCACAGTGATGAGTACAGAAAACTATAGAAGGCTAAAAAACGCTGGAAGGTCACTTGCGCAATATGGGGGAGCATAAGCGACCTATATGAAGATAAGAAGGAGAAAAAAAAAATTGCTTTCTCGGTGCGAGGATCTCCCTGATATGTTCACTGCACGCCAGGTCTGCCTGGCTAACCCCGCCTCTGGCTATATAACCACCACCACACTATTATCGTCAAAAGCCACCTCGGGAACAATAATATTATGCGCTGATTTCTTTTTTATTTTCGAAAGGAATCAAGCATTGAAATTCCAGCTCACGTCTAAGTTACGCACAGCATGCATCGTTTTGTAAGAAAGGACTATTCTGATTCATGTAACTCTTGCACTAAGCTAATGGTACGTGTCTGTTCAGAACTGTTTTTCTTTCTTTTTTTCTTTCTCTCTTTCTCTCTTTCTTTCTTTCATTCATTCTTCCTTCCTTTCTTTCTTTCTTTCTTTCTTTCTTTCTTTCTTTTTTCTTTCTTTCTTTTTTTATTCATTCATTTATTCATTCATTCATTCATTCAGTCATGCATTCATAACAATGGCCAAGTAGTTCTTTGAAGACCCCCACGTGCCTACGGCCCATATATTAGGCTTTGCATTTCCAGGCTGCACAATCATAGAAATCGGCACAAAAACGGCCAGATAGCTGTTGCAAAAGACAGCCGTTGCAAAATATCAGTGACATTGCTTCATGTTGATGTTGCAAAACGCAGCCCGGGAGAATTATGCTGTAAAATGAGGCAGAACATCGCAGGCATTGAACACGTGAAAAAAAGTGTATTCGGCCGATGCGACCATGGGCTTCCCTACAATATAGTTTAAACCCCGCATTTCCCAGAAGATTCTTGCGGTTGCAAAGCCCCGCCCGTCGAGTCTATGCCCTCAAGGTCAGTGATTATATAGGAAGCCTATATCGCCACCTGTCTTTGCAGCATATCTTATCACTTCTGTTTCGCTTTAATTTGTAGGCATACATAAATAAACTGCTGGACTGTTCCGCTTGCCGCATACATACGTTGTTTTTCGTCCTGTACATATTGAAACGGCAATAACATTCTCGCATAGAGGAATTGAACGAATTTGCACTAACAGATATGTCATCTTAAACGGCCGTTTTCTTTCATATTGTTAGGTTGATCATTTACAAACACGAAGACACAAAGATATGATTTAAAATTGCAGCACGTAAGCTATTACGCATGCGTAGTTAAGTTTATACGGCCACGAAATAATGCGCCTTCTGCGAAATGTATACCAGCATCAATTTTATGGTTTGCTGGCCACGTACATCCGAAGTGTTCTGCTGATACGCTCGTTCTGGCATTCTACGCGGTTTTTCCGACACCCCCTCCCCTCCCCCTTCCTCCTTCAGGACTTTACGAGTTTCATGGTCCTAGCATGCCACTCGACTGTATATTCAGTGTTTGGCATTCGGAATATTGACAGTAATTTTTAAAAATGAACAGTAAAGCAACTAGTGGGTCACGTTATAGAACAATAAACATCGCTTCAACTTTCTATATTGCAGACAGGTTATACAGCCTGTCTGGTGTTCTTTGTATTATTATTAAGCTCTTTATTCAGTACAATACAGTGCAGTGCAAGTAAAAAGTTGATATAAGACAGAAGGAGGTCCCAAAGTAAAAACTGTCAGGGGGACCTCCTGTGAATTCATGTATAAAAATATAGAACAAAGATTGGCAACTAAAGAAAAAACAGCAAGCGAATAAAACAAAATGAACGTAATGAAAATTATTAATAATTAAAATTATATTATTATTAGTGAAGGTGGAATGACGACAAATTTTGAATTGTCTTTATTGATTGCGCAAAAATTGTCCTTTTATCTTTCGCAGGTCAGGCCATTCTAGCAAATGAGTGGTTATGCCAAGCTTACTGAGGTGACATTACTGCAATTAGAAAAAAAGAAAGTTTTTATAGGGCCTCAGAATCATCAACATAGAAATATCGAAGAAAACTTGCGACTTAAAGAACAAATGAATTGCTGTTTCATGCCACCAGATTCTTCGTTCACAAGCACAATGTCGTCAATATAATTCTTTAGCACTACTGTGCACTTTAGGTGTTTGCAATGTTTACTGCATTCTAACTTCGTTTTCATTCATGTGTAGGTAATGGTGTTATTTTATGTGCTATTCTTGTCTGCACTTCCAAAAAAGAAACCGACAATTTTGGTAGGCAAATATGACAAAAAAATACACCCACCCAATTTTTTCGGAACAGTATGGGGCCGTGGTATGGTTCGTTTGCGTTGTTTTAGCCCGTTAAGTTTCTTATTTGTTCCGCCGAATGCGCATTTAAACAACGCCGTGGCCTTTGTCTTATTACATATGCCATATATCATAGCATTTGATATGACATAACCGCATATAACGAATATTGTCACTTGAAATATAGTTATAAGTGTTACAGCATGCGCAGTCTCTTATTCTTCAAAATTGTCCTTTATGTTGCCCGTCTTTGCTACACATTGTATCTGTAGCATGATCTATGGTGAATATGTCATTGTGTATATCATGAGCACTCGTGACAGCTGAGCTGTCATCCGTATACCTTCCGTTTTGTAACAGGGTGCTTCACACTCATTAATAATAAGAAAAGGCCACGCTGGGCCACTCATTGTCTTTTTCGCCTAACTGTCGGCATATGCATGGAAGTCGAGATGCATTTTGCATTGGTGAAACTATGCGAGCGCCAGCAGTAGAGCAACAGGTGAAAACTGAAGCCGAGGAATAATGTTTAACTCACACAGGCTTCTCGCAGGCAAAAACCGCCTGTGCGTTCTTCGGTAATCAGAATGCGAAGATGAGGGGCTCTAAAAAAACTGTAATGTTGCTCGATGTATCTCTCAATGCGTCTCACGCGTCTTATTTCGAAAAGTTCGTATCGCGTTCGGGTGCCTCATGTTTGCGCCTTACAACTCATCCCGCGTTCTTTGAATTCGCTTTGCATTCATCACGTAGAGCAACGGATCAGCGTGGCTCGAACCTCAAACAAATCTCATGGCAAAACAAATAATTTTTTTCTCATATCTGTAGATTACTCCTTCAAAATATCAAAATCACCGTGCTTGCTGCTACTAGACGTACGGAAAGGAAGAAAGTGCGCAAACACAAGATGCTGGGGCCGATGCCATGTTGAAGTTCCAGTACCAATCGCCATGACGTCATAGATTTCAATGATGTGTACTATGTCGTACGTAATTCCTAACCGGTGAGTATGCAGTACATTGTCCTCTGCGGTTGCCGGAGATGTAGGATGTTAAGGCTCAAGATATTTCACTAAAACAATGACGCTGAAATACTAAAAAAATTGTTTCAAATACCTGACGTCACGTGCTGAGGTTTAAGCGCGAAATTTAAAAAAAATTGAGCTACATTTTTTTATTAGGAAACCTATAGCGATGAAGAGAGAGAAGAAAAAATATCAGAAAGGCAGGGAGGTTAACTACACTAACCCCCGTATTGTAGAACGTCCCTTCACTCAACGCTTCACCTTCACTTGAGAAAGCCGATGGGAGTGACGTCTCTAGGCACGGCAAGTCACTGCAAATATACACAATAATCTGCTGTGATTTTCTGGTAGCGCAGCGTCATTTTCAGCTAAGCAGTGGCGCAACGCTCAACTCGGTCAAGGGAAGAGTCGAGTGGAGGAGCGTTTGTGAATACGGGGGTAAGTCCAGTTTTCTACCCTACACTAGAGAGAAGGGAGTAGAGAAAAAAAATAGAGGGAAGGAGGAGATATACATTGCACATAACACACACACCGTATACACAGTTCAGGTTTCACAGGTGGTCGCGCAGTTATGTTGCCATAAAGAATTGTAGAAGGGCTCGTGTGAAGGGCTCCTAGGCTGAAATACTTGAAAGCCACGCTCCCGAGATCTTCTCCAGAGTGATGGGTCAATTATACAGACTCCTTAAAGCACACTGGAGAGTCCAGCGATCTTCTTCAAAGTCTGGACAACAGAACATGACATGGTCGAGAGATTCTACACAATGGCAGTTATCACAGTTGGGGGAGTCGGCCATACCAATTCAATAACCTAATGAATTGGTAAAGGCAACACCGACCCACAACCGACACAGAATTGTAGCGTCCCGTCGCGAAGTCTTTGATGGCAACTGCAATTGGAGTAATTAAGCGAGGTTGTGTGGGCGTCGGGTGGAGTTCAGTGGTAGATTCCAATGCATGAATGTGGTAATATGCGCCATGTGGTGAAGTTCTCTCGCGGAATCAACCCTTGACAGGGGTATGAGCAGTGTGGGTGCTCTGTCGTGGGCACAACGGGCAGCCCTTCAAATAATGCGAAGTCTACGACGCGGAGACTATTATAAATGGTATTTCAAATAAAAATATCTCTCATCGCGCCACTTAGAAAGGACATGACATACTCTTGCAATGGCTGTCTGGTCACTGTGGGATTGGCGGTAACCACCTCGCCGACTATAGCGATGAAATTGACTATGGAGCTTGCAGAAGAATATTTGTCAGCTAGAATACAGTCATTGTTTTGCTTTAGCATCTTTTGAATGTCGTCACGTCATGGTCATCATTTGCAAATATTTTAGGAGCTTGCTCTTTATGCTCGAACCTTGTCCATCCATTCCGCCGTAGAAGCCACGCTCCTTCTAGAGCAAACGACAGGGTCAATATGGAACGCGATGTGCGCGTCTCTCTTCTTGCATGAGAGGGCCGCTGGGCAAGCGACTCTACGCTAGCTAAAAGCGAGCTCTGGCCAAGGATCTTCATTATTAGTAGAGATCAGTGGCTCCGACGCGAGATTCAACCGGCTTTCGTTGGCGCACCCGTAGTTGGCACACTTCCAAGACACGGGGCGCTAGCGACTTCCGGTCGAATCCACCGATTTTCGCGCAGTAGGATGGGTGAGGCGCTGCAACGAACCTTAGATGTATCAATATTAATAGTAATTTTTGGGGTTAGATGTCCTAAAACCTTCGCCACCACTAATGGGGCATACCTTTGTATGATGGTCCAGTGAATGTACGGAGGTTTCATGGTTTACCAGATTTAACCAGAAGCCAGCTCCTTTATCATCATACACTTCGGGAATATGGCGTCATTTTTCTTTCATTAATTCGGCATATGTATCGGTCACGTAGTTTCACCCTTCAGCATAAGTAAACCTTACTACCATTTTTTGGATACACGTTATGTGTCCCATTAAAAAGCTGGGCAGTAGAAGCGAATGAAAAGTGCATAGAACTTGTTGTATTCGGAAGCACAGAGGCATGCTATACAGAGAAGTATGAGCTTCCTGCGAGTCTCAAACAGTGCCTCGTTGCCATAGCACAGTTCTTTTCGCAGACGGGCAGAACGTCTGCCTTGTTTGAGGTGTGGTCTGCATGCACAAATTACCTCACAAAGCGTTCGCAACCAAGGGCTGCTTTCTAGCTCGGCGCATTGTGCCCCCAGTGTTGCTAGGTTCGTTAATGCGCAGTCTCATTGTGTGCCTTTCAGAACTGCACGTGACTTATTTATGCACAATCTCGTCGAGATGAGCCTTCGTGTTAATGAATACTTCAGCGTGTGCAAGAAGCTGTCTACATGCACTTTTGTTTGCGTCGCTAACTCACAGCCATCACAGTGATTCATCTCTACTACACAAGGCCTATTCGAAAGCAGGTTGTTTGCTTGTACACGCCCCCTCTCGCAGCTTATAGTTTCCTAGCGAGAATCAATAACCAGTGCACGCTTTCACTGGTTCTTTGTGTGAACTCACTTTCTCTGTGTTCTTCGCACGTCACAGTAAGTGCCTAGTCATAAATTCTTTTATTCTAAAAAGGGAGGCGTGAAGGTATCTGATGAGGCTACAGAGAGTGAGGGAGGGTAGTATGCACCAGTACATTGTGCGCCAAGCTGCTTGTAGCTTCAACTTAGAGCTTCTCATCAGTTTTTGGGTGCCCCGCCACGGTGGTCTAGTGGCTAAGGTACTCGGCTGCTGACGCGCAGGTCGCGGGATATACATCCCGGCTGCGGCGTCTGCATTTTCGATGGAGGCGAAAATACTGTAGGCACGTGTACTCAGATTTAGGTGCACGTTTAAGAACCCCAGATGGTTGAAATTTCCGGAACCCTCCACCATGACGTCTCTTATAATTACATGGTGGTTTTGAATCGTGAACCTCCACATATTCATTCATCAGTTTTCGGGCAAGAGTCTCTGAATGCCGTGGAACGACCGTTCATTATTTGCTGTTCTCACTGCTTTCCTAGTTTTCATTGCTCTTCCTATAGCGAAATGTCTTCTCGATATTGTCTGTTTGTAGGGCACTGATTTGTTTGCCAGCGCTACATCGAATTATTTCAAATGCATCACAAACAAGCCCACATTGCGAATCTAGTCAATTATTTGATCCACCGCGACGCGCGTCGGCATTTATACACGCGGCGTCGAACATTCGAGCGTTATCGCTGGTGGCCGAGTTTGTTCCAGAGTACACTAAGCTGCTTGCGTTTTCGCGTTCAAGATGAAGAGATGACTCGAAAACTATCCAGAATGCTCTCAGACATTTTGACGGGAATCGGGCAAGGCAGTATCTTCACGGGCAATACGCCGGCAACATAAAACACAGAAAGGATCGTGCGTAGATGTATGGACACTTTACGTTAGTAGCCGAAAAATAAAATGGCCTTACATCAAATGAGAACATCGACGTTTTCCAGTGGACGTTGGAAAATGTTCAGTAGAGTTTAGTAGCCGCGCGACCCGAGGAGCCATTGGTGACATTCCGCAACCACACCTTTGCTGAAAAAAAAAAGAAAACGTAGAGAGAGAGAGAAAATCAACGAACGACAGAATCTCTCGGCGAAAGCAAATTCATGTGTCTTCTCTGAAATGCGCAATTCAAGCCGCGTGTAACGGGAAAGTCGTGGTATGATTATAAAAATTACAGCGCACCGTTCGTGAAGAGCTGGAATAACTTCTATAAAAAGAGAAGTTCACGAATGCTTGCTGTTTGTACGTACTTTTACCGCCCAACAGCACGGATGTTCATGAACTTCAAAAAAAAAAAACAATTCGGAAAAGGGAAATATTAACATACGCTTTTTTATTCTAAATTCATCTGTGTTGATGCATGACTTCTTTATTAGATATTTTACTATTAATTATTTATTAGCGTATTTGATTGATTTGTGGGGTTTAACGTCTTAAAACCACCATATGATTATGAGAGACGCCGTAGTGGAGGGCTCCGGAAATTTCGACCACCTGGGGTTCTTTAACGTGCACCCAAATCTGAGCACACGGGCCTACAACATTTCCGCCTCCATCGGAAATGCAGCCGCCGACGTTAAACCCCACATATCAATCAATCAAATGCAGCCGCCGCAGCCGGGAATCGAACCCGTGACCTGCGGGTCAGCAGCCGAGTACCTTAGCCACTAGACCACCGCGGCGGGGCACATATTTATTAGCGTAGCCGCAACCATTCCGGAAGAGTAACGGGCTACGTATTCACGTCAATGTTTCCTGGTGTCAAGTGTTGTCCCGTTGCGCACTCCTTTTATTACCACTTATTTAGAAAAATTGACAGGAAAGTGTTTTATTGCATAGTCTCCGCTTTTGCAAAATTTGGCCCAATGCTTTTTTCTCTTTTTTTTGTCGCAGTGGTGGTATGCTACTAACCTGCCAGAGTAGTAGTGTCCACTGCGTCCATTTAGAAGAGCGTATTGAGCGAAGGTGCAGACACATTCATTAAGGAACGAGGCAGGCTGTACAATGATAGCTTTGGGAGAGAGAGAGACAGAGAATTTCTTTAATGAAGAGCAAGAGATGTTTGTCTGGATTTTATCCTAATAACTCGAAATCTTGCCACGTTGTCATAAACGATAGGAAGGGTCTCCCTTTTGTAACACTATGGGTCTCGCCTTATACACTTTGCTTAGACATCAGTGATTCTACCGACAATACATGTCAAGCAGCGTGAAGTGGCATCTATTTCTGTCGTGAACATTCACGTTCTTTTTTTTATTTCTCATAGTTTAACAAAATGTTCGGATGCACAATTTCAATCTAATCGTTCCGTCTCTGTATGATTATCCCATCTTGTCTTTCCTGGGTGTTTTAGGTTTTGTTTTTAGTACCAGCTCATAATTTTTGAGTGCGAATATTTTTATTTACCAAATCATTATTTTTTCAATATTCCTGATATTTCACACAAAATTGTGCACAGAACGATTATTGCAGGTGCAACCAATAAGATATAGTTCATTCATTTGTCAAGGGAAGCCATGGAAGCTTGGAAACGTTCCCTCCCTATGAACAGAGAAGGCTTAGTTGAATACATCACCATTTATTTTCCTCGTAATATGCAATGACGACTGATTATCATGCAAAGTAACTCAATTATGATATCAGTTCACGAAGTAAGCTCCCACAGGAGCCGGAGTTTGTGCAGTCTGCTCAAATAGCAGATGACCAACCAAACAGTCATCCACCAGCTTGCTTTCTACGTTAGCGTATCTGGACAAGCACATTTCCGAAGTTTAGATAGAGGAAGATATTATCATTGTGCCTGAGAAATGTAATAAACCTTCGGAAATGTCAGAAAAGTGCATAATAGCATTTGGCGCCATGTGCTGTACTTACCACCACAGCATGCGAGATTTCTTTTTCTGTCGATTCGCGGAGTGAAAATATTCCGCGTCCTATGCGGAAGCCGCATAGGAATTATGCTAATCAAGATTAAATAATCTTGCGCCGAGGGAACGACGTGCGCTACCGAACATTTCGAGTCAATATAAAGCTGGAATACAAACTGCATGCGTAACACACACACACACACACACACACACACGCACACGCACACGCACACACACACACACACACACTCACACTCACACTCACACTCACACACACACACACAAACACACAAACACACACACACACACTCACACTCACAGACAGACAGACAGACAGACAGACAGACAGACACACACACACACACACACACACGCGCGCACGCACGCACGAACACACAGAGAACAAATGGAAGTTGGATATGCTCTTTATTTGACAAAGTGGTCTTTGACATAAAAGTGATTGGTTAGATTCTAAAAGTTTTAATTTTATTATTGGTTCTATGTTTTTGTGTATCTGGGACTCACTACTCTGGCAAGAAAAACTGAAGAATATACGCATACACATATTCTTCCGGGTTCACAAATTAATTTGTAGGGGCAGGTACACCGAGGGACACTTCTTTTTTCACTGTGTCCTTTGCAGACGAGTATATGCTTTCGATTTTCCATTTATTCAGAGGAGGTCTTGTAAACAACGCAAATCTAATGATATCGATGATTCCGAGCCACGTCATACTGGGTGTATGTGATGTCGAAACTGCAGTTTACTCAGTATAAGGGACAGAAAGCTGTCACAATAATAAAAAAATAATGGAAAATCCGCGGAGTGATTGATGATGAGTGGGGCGAAGCATCCATCAGTCCGTCCGTGCTTCCATCTGTCCGTTCGTTCTTGCTTCCGTTCGTCGGTGCGTCCGTGTGGCCATCCGTGCGTCCATTCGTGCGTCCATCTATCTGTCCGTTCGTCTGTTCATTCGTCTGTCCGTTCGTGCGTCTGTCTGTTCGTCCGTGCGTCCATCCATCTGTCTGTTTGTCTGTCCATTCATTTGTCCATGCATCCGTCTATCCACCTAGTGAACACTCCAAGTTCTGCCATCTCGTTTTTTTTTCATCCTGTATTCATTATATACAACTACCACCATCCAGCATTCTAAAGACTAAACGAGAGGTGGCTAGTACAAATTACTACAAACACGGGAAGCACAGCCCACGGCGTAACGAGCTTCGCCCCCCCCCCCCTAAAAAAATAAATAAGCGTAATACTTCATGGAGAGAGCAGACAGTTTTAACTTGCGCAGCAAGGATCAGTGAGGGCACCTGGTGGATTAGAGCTAGACAACGCAATTCGTTAAACGTGGCCTCTGTAATTCACTTCAGCATCGCGACGAAACACAAGGTTGAGCCAAGAAATACACACAGGCACACAAATGCCACTGTGTAAGTGCAACCACCAGTCACGTATGTAAAGCATTAATTGTCTCCATTTTTTTGTTTTCGTGCATTATTTTATCACCAACGAAAAGCATAATCATAGCTGCAGAGACAGCTGCCCCTGCTGCCACGTGCGAAGTGCATAACTGTGATAAAAAAACTGGATGTATTGTGTATCACTGATGCACTTGCAAAACCTCGAGAATAGGCGGTATTGGCATAAGCTTGGAAAAATATCACGCATAGCATAGCCATGTAAATAAACTTAAGACGCACGCTTAGGTAAGCGTGGGAATTTTTAGAGCGTAATTTTCTACCCAGAAATGTGTCTACAAGAGAAGGTTCTTGAGAGCTTGGTCACGTAAATATGTACTGACTCAATTTGTGGTATTACATGGTTTGATCATGCAAAAAAAAAAAAAACAGCCGAAAAGTGTCCAGGGGTGAGTGACGTTCATAGCCACATGTTTGTCGTTGCGTGGCCAGACTTGATAATCGACGGGCTGGTTGCTGTGAATGTTTCTCATTTGTTTCACGTGCCTGCCCGTTATCACCTTGACGATAATAATTAGCGACCTCACTGATGTGATTTAGTGGCTAAAGTTGCTGAAGTTGATTTGGTGGCGGTTGCATTTCCGATGGAGGCGAAAATGCTGTAGACCTGTGTGCCCAGATTTGTGTGCACGTTAGGAAACCTTAGTTGGTCAAAATTTCTGGAGCCCTCCTCTACGGCGTCTCCCATCAGCATATGGTGGTTTCGGGACGTTCAACCTCACATGTCCGTCAATTACCATCAATATTAAAGCACGGCGAGACACCACATGTCACTACTTTTAAATTGGCTAATTCATCGAGCAAAACACAAGCTTTATATCTCCCCGGTTGCCGGTGGTTTCCCGCTAGGTAGTGTCTTGCACCAGCTGTCAGATCCAAAGCCCAGCCACACAACTAATAAGGACTTGTCATCGTTGAAATGACGCAAGGTAAAACTGTTTCTGGCAGTGTATAGCATGAACGGGGAAAGACAAAGGGTCAGACTGCGCCACCACAACAGCCGGGGCCCATTTGAGCATTCTATGATAACTGCGAGTCATTACTCGGTCTCCGACTGCTGTGTCACGGTCATGACTTGGGCGAACCGTAGCTTGCTTGAGCAGATTACATGCAACCCCTCCTCCTACCGCTGGCTTGACGACATGGGAGTCAGCTCCACAGCCGTTGTCCTAGAAGAAAATTTAGCGGTGGCTCATTTTGCAGGTGTTTTAGCTAAAGCGTAGCAAGAACATTGGTGTACATCAGAATCACCCCGTTTCGTTGCTTCAGGGTTTGCGTGACTTACAAGCTTTGGCATTTCATTTAGCTTTCATGCCGTGTAGTTCTAAGATAGCGCCTTCGCTTTTTCAATGCCAGTCAAATGTGCCCAATGCCACTGTTCATCGCTTTCTCCTGTTGCCTTTGGCACTTTTTACTGACCTCATGTCCTTCGCGTGTGTTTTGCAGTCACGGGGGAGAGAGCCCATCATGTGGTGCCTCACGACAAAATCAAATGAAGAGAGAGAGAAGAAAAAAAATATCAGAAAGCTAAGGAGGTTAACTAGACTAAGTCCAACTTGCAACCCTACAAGGGGAGAGGGGAATGAGGGAGAAAAAAAGAGAGGAGAAAAACATTGCACATAGCATTTTTTTTGTCAGTTATGATCAGATTAATGGGCAGCATTTTTGCATTCCTCGCGTTGACAATGTTGGCCGTCACCCTGGCTCTGTCAGAGATCCTTTGTGTTGAGATAGCATGTCACCGTTCGTGGCGCCAGGCGGGTAACCAACGGGGACGCGTCACTGCGATGCTTCTGCCTGCGCTCGCTTCAAGAGCCCCGTGAGGCGGTGGTGGCATTGGTTCGAGGCACACACGAGGAGCACAAAGGAACAAATCTGACAGACGTCTGATATTGGGGAGGGAAACATGTCCATCGCATGTCCATGGAAAAGCGCTCGGGCCCACGTGTGACGCATGCAGCTCTACCCAATATGTGGTGACATATCACGACTACTCTATGAACTAAAGCGGACCGACGGCTTCATTGGCAATCGCATATTTGGACTGCCATGAAAAAAGAAAAAGAGTCGTTGCTTAAGAAAAGCCTGCCACCAGTGCTATCGCTGATTTGTCAGCCGGTAGTACTCGGCATGGCATGTTTCATACCCAGCAGAAAAATATTACACTGAAGGTCATACGCACCCAAAGAACTACATAAAAAGCTGTAATTAACACGAACTAGAAACTTTCCAAAGGCCCAGGCTCACGAAATAACACTTTCATCGCATTAACGTGATTTCAAAGGAACGTCATCAATTTCTTTCTTTTTGTTTGCTTTTTCGAAAATATGTCCTGGCCAGTGACAAGCATGTGCGTGAAAGCTTTTCCTTAATGGCGTATCTTTCGGGCTACACTAACTAGATCACACCAAATGAAAAAGTTTCCTTATCTGAGTCAGCTTTTTGTGTCGTAAGCTGAATTTTATTTTCCCATTTTTCTTTTAACGACGGGTGAGAACGGCACTGTAATATTGCGAGAAGGAACTACAACAAAGCCACGTGGCTATAAGAGGCCATAGCAGAGGCCCTTGTTCTTCTTATGTCGCATTGCTTTCACATTTGATGCACCGAGATGGACGCTTACATGTAAGAGAGAAACAGCTGCCTAACGAATACATTCACTGAGTGCGAAAATTGTGTTGCGCAGATAAAAGAGAAGTGAGGAGGGTTTCAGTGACTATTATGTCACATTGAGACTGGCACGCTCCTTGTAATGGAAGCTGTAAACTTTCAATGCTGGTATCATGAAGGCGTACCAGCTATCTAGTGGGAACAAGCCTGCTTCATTCGTTTTTTGTTTTACTGTGAATGTGAAGTTCTGCGCTGATTAGCTAATAAAATACATATTTGGTGGATCAAATTTGATTCGTCTTGAAAGATGTGGAACATGACAATATGTAGCGCATATTCTTTTATCCTCAAAATAAAAAAAAATATTTTTGAAACTGCGAGCAAAAAAAAAAGAAAAAAAAATGTTGTGGTGAATGAAAAGAAGATGAGGCATAGCCACGTGCGCACACTCATAAATAGAGACAAGTTGATATACTACAGTGAAAGGCCATAACCCTGACAGACCTGCGTTCCTTGCGTACGTAAGCACAGACATGGCTTTCTGCTGTCCCATAGTAGAGTTCCAAGTACTCTAAATCGTCGAATTATTTTTTCTAAACACACGCCATACCTAGTTGTCGCAGTTTGCACAATGCGAACGCATTACGTGCTCTGTGCTGCTTGTGGTGTCCTTACTTTTCTCTTGTGTTCGCGATTGCACGCCCTGTCTTGCTAATCAGCTCTGCTGTCTGTTATTCTGACGCGAACACGTGCTGAACATAGGATTTATTACACGCAGGTATTTATTCAGCCGTACGTTTATTCTTGTACTTTTTGAAAACAGAGAATGGTTTTGTCGAAATAAGAACATATGGAACTCTAGAAAAAGCTCCACTTAAAGCTGCCTTAGTTACTAAAATGCTTCAATAAATAGTAAATGATGTTGCATGCACTGAAAATGCATGATGTACTTATGTTACTTGACTTTTCGACTGAGGTGAACCAATGAAGTATGAAGAATGAGATGGCAGTATACAGATTTCTTGAAGAATTGAACCAATGTGCGCCTTATCAGAAGAAAATTGATTGATATGTAAAGTTTGACGTCCCTAAACCACCATACGATTATGAGAGATGCCGTAGTGGAGGGCTCCGGAAATTTCGACCACCTGAGGTTCTTTAACGTGCACCCAAATCTGAGTACACGGTCATACAACGTGTTCGCCTCCATCGGAAATGCAGCCGCCACAGCCGGGATTCGATTCCGCGGCCTGCAGATCAGCAGCCAAGTACCTTCGCCCCTAGACCACTGCGGCGGTGCTTATCAGAAGAAATTGTACAGTCATGAGTGTTAGGGCTATTGATTGACAAGAATAATGAAGAGCACGAAGCGATATGTGGTTTATTCTTTCTGCACATTTGTGCGTACGATTGTTGTAGGAATGTAATGTTCCCACTAGGCAATAATGCAATCACAATATATTGACATGGCATTAGTCGTCTAATAGCAATTTAAGCGGTCGCCTTGCCCTTTTAACGTAATATGTATGCCAGTTGCTCAGTTACTGTGTCTAATAATAGAACTTTATACAGATAACAGATATGTATTGTGATCTTTCTAATAATTATTGAATAATTGTCCCTCCTTTTCCCAAAAAAGCCTAATGTAATGTGTTAGGCCAACTGGAGCGAAATTTTATTAGATATTCATTGAGAATGAATAAGTATATTATGAACATACTATTCATGCAATATCTTGAATTATGAAAGCTAGTTGTCGTTACGGTTTTTCTAATGATGCTTAACCAGGCAACGGGCCGAAAATGTCGCTGAATCGGTTTTTTTCTGTAAATGTGCACTAAGCTATATGTGTAGGCCACATGCCTTATTTGCTGGTAAAAGTATGATAAAATTACCATGATGCTAGCTAGAATTACAATGAACA
Organism: Rhipicephalus microplus; assembly: GCF_013339725.1. NCBI lineage: Eukaryota > Metazoa > Arthropoda > Arachnida > Ixodida > Ixodidae > Rhipicephalus > Rhipicephalus microplus. The sequence goes on from NC_051169.1 coordinate 31,547,655, forward strand.
CACCTACATTAGGCGTCTTGAAGTAAATGCCATCTCGGAGCTATGATATCACCTACTAGGACAATATTTCTTTAGTGAAGGAAAAATAAATGAATCCAGATCATGATTTCGAGTTTATGTGAAATTTATTTTATATTAAACTGAACGCGGCACATCCACTAATTCTTTATTGTGATCTATATGCAAAGCGCTAATAAACACCTGGTTGATAGTCATGCAGCGATGCGATTGTATGGTTAATGGATATCAATCTTCATATAAAATATGCGCTAAAAGCTGATTTGATTGATTGATTCGTGGGGTTTAACGTTCCAAAACCACCATGTGATTATGAGAGACGCCGTAGTGGAGGGCTCCGGAAATTTCGACCACCTGGGGTTCTTTAACGTGCACCCAAATCTGAGTACACGGGCCTACACCATTTCCGCCTCCATCGGAAATGCAGCCGCCACAGCCGGGATTTGATCCCGCGACCTGCGGGTCAGCAGCCGAGTACCTTAGCCACTAGACCACCGTGGCGGGGCTGCGCTAAAAGCGTTGACATTCCTTGACCTAGAAAGGGGTCATGCGGATTTCCATACTCTGCTTATAGTATTTTTTCTTGCTTTGCTCTGTGGTTTGATTATATATGTAGGTTCTCTTAATGACATCAGGTCTAAGCATCGTAAATTATGTAGACCGCGGTGTAAGATCTTTGCTGATGCAATCACATGGACTCTCTTAGGCATTCAACCAAGTACTCTTTCACTCACAGACCGCTGTGGCTTAATCAATCTGGCATCTTGGCTGTCGAGAAGCTTCTTTGGATTCCTTCTTTCTCACTGTCTGTTCTCAGCGTTTCATGATAAAGCGTATCGTATGCGAATACCTTCGGGGCTAGCCGATAGGCCTAAGCAATATATGTGACACTCAATCAACCGAAACCGTGCACTTACGTACGTTTATTCGCTTCCTTTCCGTCTACGAAATGTTTAGTGATATCTCATTTAAGGTGGCCGCTATAGTGGATTCGGGCCATTTCATCTTCCTGTGCACCGGCGTATGCTATCAAGCGATTCCATAGAAAAATATTCATCTGTTCACTTATGTATATTAGTGCGCGTGAAAGTTGCTAGAGCTTTTGCTGACTCGTGGCAATACGTTTTCGGTTACTTCGAAAGCTCTAGGTCCAGCTCACTTTCAATAATAAAAAAAATGCGTCCAGTTTTCTTTGCGCTTTCGAAACTGTCCTTATAAACTGCTCGTGGATATTGCCAGCGCTTTCTGTGAAAGGGCGAGTTTCACGAGAAGGCCGTCTACTGCACTTGCATCAGTATAACCTAATAAATATATCGTTAATTTTCACTCTTTGCTGTAGCCTAGGTGATCTTTTTAGTGATTGTTCTTTTCTGAACATACTCTGCATTTACTTGGACAGGGTGTAAGCGGTGATGTAGGTTGGTTGGTTTGAGTCACTTGCATTAGCATTCGTAGCGCGAAAAAGAACCAGACGGAGGCACAAAAAGAACAAATATGCAAAACGGGTGCTAGACATCAACAAATTTTTTCTTGAAAAAGCCGAGAACCATCGGATATGAGCACATGCGTACAATCACACTCTGAGGTGCTTTTTTAAAACCCCAACGGAACGTGTTTCCACTTTACATGCGCAAGATTTATTTTCAAATACTCAAGCTCTGTACATTTAGAATATTACATCTTACGTTGAGAATTTTCGTAAAAGATTATTTCAGCCATTCTCGATATGGTACACATCACTAGTGAAGCCGACTTACCAATGAGAAAACGCACCTACGGAAGAGAAGTTTTGTGAATTGAGCCTGCTTTCTTCTTATAGAAAAGTATATGCATCAAAAACAAACAAACTAAAAAAACAAGTTCTGTACACTCAGCATCATGCATTTTAGCCGAGTGTACCGGGGCTGTTGTTGCTTGTTGAAATAAAGACGGATGCTATGTCATCCTGTTAATTAAACTTTGCTACATCTACACTCTATGCTTCTTATCCCTTCGCAGTTTTAAAGCTTTGTTGTGAAAACTGCACATGAACTTTCGTGTGGCTCAGTAAGTGTTAACCAATTCCTAGAAAAAAAAATGAGATGTGCGTTTGATCGTTCCTTGCGAAACTATAGGCGAGCGTTGCAAATTCTCAGTTTCGCCAAATTTATTAGTTTGCACTGGTATGCACGGCATGCACAGGAACCTACTGAACTAATATTTACAGCCCCCCTGATTTCAAATCTGAATATAGATGAAGCGTCTGAATATAGGTGCAGCGTCTAGTTAGTTCGAACCATGATGCGTGGCTTTTGCCGAAAAACGGCTTATTGGGCATTCTCGAAGCGCGGATAAATGTATTAGTAGACGGAAGGAAGTAATTCGTGCGATTGTAGCCAAATATTTGTATGCTTCTACAATCAGGAAACGCTAGAGTAAATGAATTATGAATATCCTGGGAACGATAATGGTCTATACACGATGTTTTTTTACACAGTACACTTCTTTTAAAAATATGCCATCACAGCGAGACCCCTGCTGTCTCTCCTACGAACTGTGGGCTGAAGTGAAGAAACTTTGCCGCCCCTGAAGTGATTAAAATCAGTAATTAAATAAAATTGAGGCTTACGTTTTATTATTAGCTTGAGGGCCATTGTTTATATGGAGGGGATGTAGAACGTGACAATTCGTGGCATGCCAATTTAGTAGAAATTCCGAAGAATGCACGTAATTTGACATATTGATCAATGAAATTCGAAGTCACAGTCTATGCGAAATTGATGCTGAGCGTATTTGGTGTGCTCTAACTCTGTCAGCCCTGTTGCGTTGGATGAAAATCTCAGGTGGAGATTTATATAAAGGAAGGTGTGCCTTGATCAGGAAAAGGGGGCAGGCCATTCGAAATACCCAAATGAACAGCTTATTTTTTACGTGTGGCGCGTAGTGCTTCATGGCTCCTTTTTGCGCTGTAACCCCCCCCCCCCCCAAAAAAAAAACAGAAAGAAGAGATAGAACAAAACCAACAACGCAATTTGCACTTTTTGCTCAACCGTAGAGCTTAAAATGAGGAAACAACTACCTCGGCGCTGCTTTTCGTAGACAAGTGAACGAGTTAGTTATTCGCACATTTTTTTTTAGTGCAACAAAAAAAAAAAACGAGTAAGCACATCGTACCAAACACAAAAGCCGCAAAAGCATGCTGTCCAACTGGGCATTTGAGACGGCTTGCCCTTTTTACCACCCACGATCTGCTAAACGCGTCTTCTTTCAAAGTTCCTTACGTGAACTTTCGGCCCAATGTTTACATCGCTGACAGATTACTTGCACGCCTGGCGGGCTAAGCTTTGTTATCGCCTCGACGGGGCTTTGAATTTGTGATCGTTTCAAAATAACTATTCCATAAATTGAAGTGCACTACAACTATTCCGCATAAACAACAGCACTAAAGCTAATCAATTAAAAGTCGATTAACAGTTTTATATATACTTATTTGAAAGTGCTTTAGTTGTGGCATAGTTTGGCCGTATAGTTTGTTCGTGAAGACGACAGGAACCCTTTTCATAAAATTCTACATTGTCTAAAAAGCACTCTGTATATTCATTGAATTATCTTCATTGTCTTCAGGCAATCTGGTTTTAGCACCGAACTTTTCGGCACCCGTACTGCTGTATTGACATATTCTTTTTTCTCGCCATAGATTCCTCAGAACTTTCAAAGTGCAGGGCTGAGATACAATATTTCCTAAAAGCTGAGTACAGCATTACGGTGTGATGGTGCCATTGACGCAGCAGTTTCTTCGAGCTTCTCTTCGAACCCTTTTCTCAGTTTACATTGTACACCACAGAAATGTTCCGACGTAACCTGAGTAATGGCCTCGTAACTACTGTTTCTCTAGAATGGCCTTACACGTAATGTAGAAAACGACGATTACGACATGAAGTAATGGCAAAGTATAAAATATATCGCTGTGCCACCTCTACACAAGGGAACAGTCAACTTTATAACCTGTCCGCATTAAGGAGACCGGATAAGGCGACGTTCGATGCATTGTAGCGTGACCCACCGATGTTTGTTGCATTATCTGTCGGTTTATCGTCAAAGTTCTGAGAGCGAAACAATGAATTTGTAACCGCGAGGCACGCTAGCTCGTAACGTCGTGCGTCCGTACGACACGTACGGTGCTGCGGAACGAGGCATAACCACGCTTCCGCCGCACAACCACGCGGCAGAAGGCCATATGTTTAACGCTGTTGCGGGTCAATACTGTCAGAAAGGTTCAATAAATAATATATTAAGAAAAGAAGGAATAGAACTTGTAGTGTTAATTTTGCATTCACTTAAAAAGACACGAATGCGAAGGCCACCTCCTCAACTGATGTACCCATCCTCCTCTGCCCCGTTCCGTAGGCTGTTCGAGCTGAACGTGATTTTGCATTGGCCTCCAGGATCGGAGGCAATGCGAGCTTTGTGCACGTCACCTGGTCTCACAGTACTTTCTAGATCGGCCCGTCTTTGACCAAGCGAGCATGTCGTGTGATGTTGTAATGGGGCTCCACAAATATGGGGAATCTGTGAAACCACGTGATTTTTTTCCATCATTGGTGCTGATAGACACCACCGGCGTCTATCGTGAATCTAGGATTCGATGAGGCAACTAACTTTCGCCTCAATATATTTTTCTTCTGAGCAAACGCAGTGTGAAACTTTAGTGGGTGGCCTCCTTACTTAGTTTTATGCATAATAATTTTCGGGCCTACTTATCTGCTTTCCATGTACACTTCTGTAATCGTGAGCTGTAATTTGCCCTCTGAGTTAATCATCGAAGCAATGGTATCCGTGAATCGCAGCTTACCAAGATACTCTCCATTATCTCTTATCCCTAGCTCTTCCCAATCTAGGGCCCTGAAGATATCCTGTAAACGCGTAGTGAGTAGTATTGAACAGATCGTGTCTTCTTGCTTCACCATTTTTTTTAGATGCGAGGCAGCTCTTTGACTCACGTGTGTAACGCCGTACATACGTGCGTCCGTATGAATGCGTCGCAACTCGTTAACCTTGCCACAGGTGTTGGAGTGGTGCCAAGTAGGTGACGCCACAGCTGCGCGTTGACGTCCCGCTCCCCTGGAATGCTCCACTCGCAAGTGTGCGCTGACGTCACCCTCTTTCTTACCCGCAGCACGCTCGCCACAGCTCCCACAGCTGCCGGCTCCTCCGCCCGCTCGAAACACACTTCTATATCGCCTCACCATCTCCACTCTCCACCGCCCGCAATGGTCGACCGCTCGACGAGTGGAAAGACTCTTTCGGCTCGTTTATCTGCGATGAAATATACACGAAACCTAACCCGTTTCCCGAGTCTTTGCGTTTCAAAGAAAAGTTTACTCCAGTAAACACTACGCCGAGTTTTGCTTTAAACCGTTCTTCCAACACCCGCGTCGGCGCTCGTTTCAACTGTGTCGACGCCGTACGCACCACCGCTGCTTCGCATCCCATCAGGGTTCCCTTCGGGGAGGTGTTCCATAATTTTTATTGAGGTTCTGTTTCTTTTTTTTTTAGGTAGGATTATGATAGCTGCGGATCCACGGTAGTTTCTCCCAGTATGTTTTTGCAGGGCTTGTCGATGGCCTTATTCCGTAGTGCCTGCGTCACTGCTGATTTCTTTAGTGAGTCTAAGGCCGTTTACTAGTATATGAAGGCTGTCAATAGGGGTTGGTTGTATTATGGACATTTCTCTATCACCTGTTTGATATTGTGACTATGGTCTGTTTTGGATTAGCCTGTATAAAACCCTGCATGCTCGGCTGCAAAAAAGAATATGCCGCTTGCTTGCAATCACTAACGGGCCTCTAAACGAGCCAGAGTTAGAATGTTTGCTGTGGCGTTGCTGTTGTGAACGAGTCTGCAACGAACGCGCTCGTCGGATTGTCTCTCCGTCTCTTGGAATGTCATTCCCGCCCGTTCGAGGCGAAAACGCAAGGAGCACGCATCTACTGGCAGAAGAGCATGCGAGCGTCCGTTGATGGTTTAGGCTTTGTTCTTTAGGGGACTAGCATTTTGTTTTTTGTTCACTGAGACGAAACAATTCCGAAGTCGAGGTATGCAGCTTCACTGGTATATACGCGCACATTCTAGATGAAAAGAATACGAAAATGATAAACATGTCACTGAACGTTTTTGTCTTTCAGCGAAAATATCCGCTCTTAGGCAAGTTTTGATACCATACGCTGCAGCCTACTTCGATAGCTGGCGTTACGGCAAACCTAGGGAGCCCTTCAATATACGAGATATGTATATTATACGTTCACCCGAGCTACCGTGGACCTAGCGGGACTGCAAGAGACTGATACTTTACGAAGTTTGTTTCTCTTCTTCTGCTGTATTTCATAAAGTACACAAGTCGGTTAAGCATCGCCGTAGAAGTTAGTGTAAAAAAAAAACTGGAAAAAAAAGCAGCTTCCAAGCTATCGATTTTTAGGTCAACACAGAAGAAAAGTTCTGTGGCCCTTTACCAGCTGTAACGATTCATGAAGACTTGATAATAAATTAAGTTGCGCAATTGAGGACAAAGCTTCATTTGAAACATAAATAATCAGAGTTTGGCGGACATGCAATAAATTACGTTGAAGTTCTCGGTCGAATACACCGCTCCTGCCCATGCACATTATTGTTTTTGCATCTTAAGCGGTGCTGCACAGCCTTCAGTATCGACGATCCTTAAAGGAAGCGACAATGAGTTATGATGACGTCATGATAGGACATCATATGATGATCAAGTAACAATATTATGCGATCTATGAAGGCACATGGCTACGCGACGACGTGGTTTCATCCGTGACTTGGGTCACGAGAATTTTCGTACCACTTCATTCCCCTGCCACATTTCGATCAAGGCGCCACTTATGGCTTTCGCCTTAAAATATTTTAGCGGAAGCTATGCTGCGCAACTGAAGTTCTATATGTCTTAACTTGGGGCCCGAATGATGTATAGGCACCGATCTTCGGTGTGAAGGATTCGTTGAACAGCTTGTACAGGCAAGAGATCGGAGATTCGTTCTCTACGTAGGTACTCAAGGCACATTCGCATTGCGCATAGAGTACGACATTGTTGGTGCTTTCATTACAGGGATGTGGCAGTTTCCTGGTATAGACGTTTAAATGTACCGTATATGCGCTGACGTGAAGACACCGCTGATCGTAATGAACTTATGACGGTCAGCTCAAGCAAGACATGACACACAGTCAAGTACACGACCCAGGCACTGTACTTTCTTTCAGGGTATTTCTTGGGTTGACTTGTTTGCCATGTACCGTGTATAGAGTGTATTTTCTTGTGGTTCGAGTCTTGTTAGCCCTGACCATCATTAGCGTGTACAAATTGCTTAATTTGCTACTCTGCGTGTCATAAAAATTGCAGCTCGTACACCAGTTGTTCATGAAGTGCGTGCGGCTTTGATTGAAGGGGAGGTGTTGTCATTTAGTGTGAGCGTTCCTAGAATGCGAACGTAATTTGTTCGCCGTAACCAGCTTTAAAACTGACAAAACTATCGCATTTCTCAACTAAAAAATTTTTATCTTTTACGCCTTTTATCTCTCATGCTTAAAACGGAATAGTCGAGACTATTCCGCTCTAATTTTCTTTGTCCACCTCACTGCTCGGCAGCCGACCCCGAAAATGGCGGGTTCTGTCCCGGTCGTGACAGTCACGTTTCGGGGGACGCAAAATGATATAGGGCCGAATACTTTGCGATGACAGTGCATGGTGATGAACACCAGATGATTGGAATTAGCCGAGCCACCTCTGCGAAGCGCCGCTTAAATTTGATGATAAGCTAACGGCTTTCCAGCGGACCCGCGAGGTGACCAGCAGGCTTGGCTTGCATGTCCCTATACCTTCCCTATTCCCTCCGTCCCTATTCCTTCCTTCCTTCCTTCTTTCCCTCCCTTCCTTCCTTCCTTCCTCCCTCCCTCCCTCCCTCCCTCCCTTCCTTCCTTCCTTCCCCCCTCCCTTCTTTCCTTCCTTCCTCCCTCCCTCCTTCCCTTCCTCCCATCCTTCCTTCCCTTCCTCCCATCCTTCCTTCCTCCCTCCCTTCCACCACGTGTGTGGAAATCATATTGTCGTTTCGGCCCGTAAAACCGCAGATATTGTTTTATTTCTCTCTCTTTCTTCCACCAACGTAACATACATGTAACATTCCTCGCACGCACAGTGTTGTGACTTGTTTGCATGCGAGCGCATGGTAAACAGGGAAACTTAAATGCAATTACTTTTGAAGGGCAAAATTACACGCAAAATGTGCCTTTGCATATTAGAGTGTATTGTATGGTTGCAAGCAAGGTTACTAGAATTCTGGTAACGTTGGTGGCAAGCTTGAAGCTTCTCTTCCGGTGAACACTCGTATCTTTAGGAATAATAATAATAATAATAATAATAATAATAATAATAATAATAATAATAATAATAATAATAATAATAATAATAATAATAATAATAATAATAATAATAATATAATGATAATAATAATGAAAGGCAAGCCTTTGGAGAACACAGCGCACTCACTATGAAAGCTGGAGAAGCAGCCTTAACTAGAACCTGTTGTAAAGCCTTAATGAATGACTATGGCAAGTACAGTTGTATAGTTCCCACGACACCAGAAATCATCATTATTTTGTGAAAAAAAGCACTTACTATGCTATTACTCATTAATAAGCAGTTTGAAGAGGTACTTGCTACGCATCTAGCAAAACATTACGTTTAATGGGTGGATGCTGTGGCTGATGGCATTATAGAATTTTCGTTCAGCCCTTTGTAATTGGTACGAAGCTTTCAACCACACACTTGTATTATGTGACGCCTGTTATTTTGAAAGAAAGAAGCGTAAATGTAAGGGTTGTTTTCATTTTAACACTAACAAGGAAAATTAACTAGAAGTCAGGTCTCATTAATAGCCTGTTGTCACGTTACTATTCTATCGCACTAGATTACGACAGCATATTATGACATATGTCTGTGTGGGGTCTTCTGATTAAGAAGCTGCAAACACAACGCCGATGGTTGGTGAATAGTCAGCTGCTGTCAAGAACAGCTGAGCTGAAATTCTGCTAGAATGATCCTCCCCCCCCTCTCGCTCTCAATACGTGCCATAGGTGTTGTATACCCCAGAAGGGACCGACAACTAGGCCACAATAATCAGCTGTGGCCATTTCACAGCAGCTTGCGTGGCAACACGGTCACCCAGGAACAAAAAGTAAGGCATAGGCTGTACGAGTTCTCCCTGGTCACGTGTTATTTTGTGTTCCTGCATCATCGTGTCTGGGGGCCAAGCTAACTGTTCATAATAAGCGTGCTCCAACAAGCGCCGCAGCCATGCTCTCGCTTCCCTCCTTTGCACGCCTTTCTCTTTGAACGGCCACCAAAAATAAAAAAAGAAAATCCCCACCTAATGCAATGTAATAGAAAATAACTGTCAAATATTAGCAATAAACTCAAAACCGGAATCGCACGTTGTATTCATTTGAAAGTGTAAGGCTTTGATCTCTTTCATTTAAACAAAATGTTGCATTAAAAACTTGCTGCGGTGTTCTTCTAGCAATTCTTCACATACGTTTTCGAAATATTGAAAGTTTGGCACGTATAGTTCCTTTCAGAGAAAATGAGTAAGAAGAATTTTTGGTGCTACTACTTTTATATAAAACATGGTTTGCTTGGTACGCCTTTTTAAGATTTGCATAAAATCCTAACTACAGTGTATTTAGCCCATTCAGATCACAGGAATATTGAGAAGCTCACAGAAACAGCAAAACAATACAATTGGGATCAGACAGTCAGGCTGTTCTGACAATCTGAATTTTTTTTCAGTTTTGGTTGTTCAGCCTTGAGGACCGAGCGATTCTGCCAGTAGAATAATTTTTTTATGTTTTCAGAAAACGAATACTATGTCTTTTCACCAGCCCCACGACTACCATAAATATGAGTAAACATTAAAGGTGAGAAGGAAGAAGCCTAGGGAGCCGTTTATTGTGCATACCGTGGCCTTCAGACACTTTTCGACTCATCTGCAGCAGCAAGAATTGCTCGAGCCTGGTGCCAGCGATAACACGCCAGAAAATGCCACGCAGGCAGCGTGAAACAGACCGGGCACATCGAAAAAAAAGAACAATACCACAACTCTAAGCTCTAGCTGTGATCCCCGAGAGTAGTACAATGATGGCCTGTGTATTAGGTGAAGGCATAAAAAAAAAACTTGAGCCTTATCGCGCCAAGCTCGAGGACACCGGTTCGATTACTTATTACGTCGCGGCACTTCAGTGGGTGCTTAGAATTAGGCACGCGTTAATAAACCACGACAAACCATGGAGCAAAAGAAGATAGAGACAGATAAGGCGAAAGCAGTCAGAATTGATCCGGATCGAGTATCGCTATGCGGCGTGCCTCACAAAATAGTGTCGTGGATTTTGACTCGTCAAACATTCAGAGCTAACACTTTAATAAAGGGATATTTCAAGAGATTAAAATCAATGAGAGATTATTGGAATATATTTTACACTTTTTTGCTCTTTCGGTAATACCCAGTAACTTCTGACAACAGTGCATTCTGCGAGAAACTAAACCAATATATATGAGACAACGTCATTCACATCAATAATTGTTTGATAGCTCGTGACTTCCTTTGCTATCATTTGATTGGAGCAAGAAAATTCTGGTGCCTTTCAGCACTGTTGCAGAACAGTTAACTAATTGATGTAGTTTTTTTTTTCACAACGTTTCTCAGTTACCCAAACAGCCAACTCACATAAGCAATTCAGCGAAATCTTTCCTAGATATTTTTATTGTTAGCAGGGACCCGCTTAGAGAAAAACCCGCTATTGCCATTTTCGATGAAATATTGAATCGCAAGTTGATTACATTGACACTGAATCTTAACCATGTGCCTTAAAAAAAAAGAAGTGAGTGTGTTCCCGGTTTTCACACGTGCGATTGAAGTGGACACTCTGTATGCAATAGATGACTCGTTCTAGAATTTTTATTATTTCTATCCAACAAGTGATAACAGTATTGATGAGCTATGGCTATTTTTTAAAAAAAATCTCGTCATTAGGTGGATGAAAGATTTTGTACCTACGAAAAGTGAACGCATAACAAATTTCGGAAAACATAGCTTACTGAGGGAGTTGGTTGCCTTGAACGCAAAGCAAAAAGGATAAGAAAAACGTGCTGGCAACGCCGATCTCCTGGGAATGCATCGAAAATGTGTGCCATACGCTTGGCTCTTAGGTACAGTATCCCTGATGTCTCGCTGAAAGACTTCAACGTCACATTAAAAAAAAAAAAAACTTTCCTTACTTGGCTCCGGCTAAATCCTGGCGGCAATTTTTTCCAAAGCGAAAATCGCAGTTAAAGCTTTCTGTGAACGGTGGCAACGTGTTCAATGAACTTTAATTAGTACCAACTTTTACCAGCCTTTTCTGCTCCGTATTTGTACAGGATGATCTGTACTTATTTCCTGTAAAAGGTGCTCCTCCGTCTTTAGGTGACATTGTTGTATCGAACATGTGTGGTGCCACTGTTGTTAAATTTGGACACAGAGAAAACTCCAGGAATTGATGGCATATCTAACACTGTTTAAGTCAGGAGGGCTGAACGGTGCTCCAAGTACTTACGTTTAATATTAAAAAATCACTATCAAAAGCTCTATTGTTAACAGAATAGAAGTACAGCAAAATAATTCTGATACCTCAAGCCGGGAACTCACGCGAAGTAACTTGTTACAGGCCAATCTTATTACTGTGCTCTTGTTCAAAGATACCAAAGCACATAACTTTCGAGCACATACCGTGGTTTCTGAAAAAGGACAACCTTAGTAGTAGTAGTAATAGACTTTTATTCAGCCAAAATTACAGGCCGAGCATTTCGACCGCCTGTGCGATCAGTTGACGCTGTTCTTCTTCCCCTTTGGCGCCGATCCAGTCGAGCCAGGAGGTGATGGAAAGGGATGGGGGAGGATAATAGCTGGATTGCTGAGCAGTTGGGAAGTAAAACAGTGTGACAGGTCAGCGTATGGGGAGGGACAATTAGGACAGCAGGGGTTAGACCTATATTTATAAAGGAAAAGGCGAGCGGGGGTTATCAGGCAGCTCATTTTATGTGCCGTGAGTTCGAGCCTCGAGCGAAGTTAGTGATATATGAGGGGGAGGGTAAAGACGCTTGTCGAGCCGGAGCTGGAGATATACCTCCTCTATAGTGTGACGCAAGGAGATCTGCCCATCGTTATTCGCGGAGCTCTCACTGTCTTCCGAAGGTGTGGGCCAGGGAATGAACGGTGCCCGGTGCAATATATCGCGGGCAAGCTGATGAGCTAGCTCATTGCCGTTAATACCCGAATGCCCAGGAAGCCAGCGGGGGAAGACAGTGGAGGGTTGAAGAGCAGAGGCCGCTCACTCAACCTCCTGTTGAAGAGCAGGAGGCAACGTGTTGTTCTGTATGTGACGGATGGCGGCGTGAGAGTCGGAGTAAATCGTGTACTCGGGGAAAGAAGGGAGGGAGGAAAATGACTGCATGGCGTGGACCATGGAAAGGACCTCGAGCGAAAGTACTTTTGGCGGGTGTAAGTATGGCCCGCTGGTGTGCGTGTCAGGTGCCGAGAGGTGTGGATGGTAGATAACGTAGCCACACGAGCCCCGAGGAGCCATGTATGAGGCATCCGTGTAGGCAACTCCCTGTGTAGAGAGAGGACGAGAATGATGCTGTGCTGCCGCATGACGCCGGCCGGCGTGAAGAACCGGAGACATATTAGATGGGAGGGGAAGGATGCGAAGGTTAGAAGCAGCGGTGCTAGCGGCAGAAGGCAAGGTGGGAACGGAAACGGGAATGTGAGGGATACCGGCTTGGGCTAATAGCCATTGGCCTTGACAAGTGAGAGAAAGACGGGCAATCTGAGAGTCGTGGTGCAGAGAAATAAGAGAACGTAATGGATGGAAGAGGCCTGTGGCAAAGAGCTTAGTGGTAGAGGTAGTGACAGGGAGGTTTAGAGCTGCCTTGTAGAGGCCTAATAGAGGTCTTTCGAGTGTGTTAAGTTGCGTTTGGGTGAAATGAATATGTGGTACAAAGTACAAGAACTTGTTAAGGGCAAGCGCATGTGCAACCCGGCACGCATGAGCCTCGTGAAGCCCCGACTGCCGAGTGACAACGCGTCGCAGGAGGTGGGTCACCGAGTGGCAAGTCCTCACAGCGTGATGTACGGCCTGCGCGTTCTTTGTCGCGTGCAAAGGGAAGCCAAGAACTTTGCATTGCCGAACAGTGGGGATGAGAGAGCTAGAAAGATGTAGGGAGATGAGGGTATTGTGGGAGCGCTGTTACGCAGACTGGTTTAGCAAAAGTAGTTCACATTTCTTCGGTGCAGGGGACAGGCCAGCAGTAGCGAGAAAGGAAGCGATAAGGTCCAGGCCACGTTGCAAAGTATCCTGCACGTGGCCGGGACATCCAGACGTACACCAGAGAGTGATGTCGTCTGCATAAAAATATGGTGGAGGTCAGGTATTTGGGACAGTTGGGAGGCAAGGGGGGCCATAGCCATATTAAATAGAGTAGGAGATAGTACGGCACCTTGAGGAGGGCCGCGGGTGAGGGAGTGTAGGTTAGACAAATGAGTATCGACTCTAAAGCGAGCAACTCGATTGGAAAGAAATGATCGGATGTAAGAATACATGCGGGAGCCACATGACAGGGAGAAGAGCTGAGCGAGTATGTGGTCTTGACTCACGCCATCGAATGCCTTACGTTTATCGACGTTTACAAGCGTATGGATCTGACTACGAGAAGGTGACAGAAAAGTATGCTGAAGAAAAAGGAACATGACCTGCGCACAAACGTGGCGTCGGAAGCCAATAAGAGAAGGAGGGAAAACTCTTTCGCCTCAATAAAATCAGACAGTCGAGTCAAGGCCATTCACTCAAGAGTCTTACCAACGCATGACGTCAAAGAGATGGGGCGAAGGTTAGAGAGAGATGGAGGTTTGCCCGGCTTCGGAATCATGCAAATTAGAGATGATGTCCAAGAGCTTGGAAGACAGCCGCTGTTCCATGCTTCGTTGAATGTGTGTAAGAGAAATTCCTTCGCGTTGTCCGGGAGATTACGTATTGTAGTATATGTTATTTCATCCTCACCGGGTGCCGAGCGGGTAGATTGAGTGGCTAAGGCAACTTACAGCTCCCTGAGCGTAAATGGGCTGTCCTGGTCTGGGTTAGCTTCGCCACAGTAATCTGGGTAGGAAGGTGTGAGGGGGGGTGGGAGATACAGAGAATTTAAATTTTCAAACACATGAGATGGAGTCCCTTGAGCAAGAGCTTTAGCTAGGGTGGGAGCAATGGCAGGCTTGGCACCTAAGAGAGACCTAAACAGAGACCATGTAGAGCGCGAGTGCAGTGCGGAGTCAAGGCCGTCACACAGCGTGTTCCAACGAGAGTGCTCGAGAGAGAAGTGCCGTAAGCGATAATTTCAGCCCGCAGAGCATCAATTCGGAAGGAAAGTTGGACGTTGTGTGGCTGGGAGCGGAGAGCGCGTTTCAAACGTTGATGACGTCGCCATAAGCGGAGGAAGTGAGGATCAGGGTCAGGAAAGGGGAGTTGAAAACGAGCGCGGCGACTACAGGATGTCATTGCTGCGGAGATCCGCGATGTCCAGTCGTCGTAAGTTTTAAATGAGTCAGACAAAAGGTTATTACGGAATGCTTCCCAGTCAGTGTGAGCGACTGGTTATTTCCGCCTATTGTGGGAAAGAGGGGTGGTGTTGTGTAGGAGAAAGTGATCACTGAAAAGATTTTCAGCGCACACCTGCCAGTGAAAAGGAATGGAACTCCGAGAGAACGTGAGATCGGGTGTAGTGGAACGCTGTGAAGCAGTGCCCGCTCGAGTAGGGGTGTCAGGAGTATTAAGAAGGATGAGATGGCGTTCCTTGGCGAGGCAGTGTAGAAGGGGACCTGGTTTGAGTGTTTGGGGGTAACCCCAGAGCCTATGAGGAGCATTAAAGTCACTCCAAAGGAGGATATGGGTGGTCGATGAAAGGGAGTGCAGGAATTTGCCAAGAGCACTAAACAAAGAGGACGTGACAGGGGGGTCGTAAAAGGACATCAGAGCGAGAGAAATACGGGTAGATGGTTGGTAATAGACTAAACCAACTAAATGTTTCAGGAAGGGGGAGGGTACGTCTAGTGGTTCAACGAGAACGTCATTGCGTACATAAATGAACGCAAGTGGCTTTCCCGTCGTAGCGTGATATGCAAGGTAGCCCGGGACGGCAAGGGCCGCCCGAGTCTCCTGTATAAGGAGAAAATGGGGTAATGTTTGGCGGGTGAGAAGATATTGGTGAAGAGGCGTTCTATTATGACGAAAGTTGCGGCAGTTCCACTGCAAAATATCGAGGTCCTTTTCACGCGCCATCTAGGTCTTTGAAGTAGAGGAAGCCCCTACGCGTCGCGTTCCCTTTTTTCTGCCGGGGGAAGCGTCTCTTGCAGGGAGTTAAGCATATGGGTGAAAGATTCCAGTTGCTTAGATTGGGTTTCGAGGGTCGTAAGAATCCGGACAATTGAATTTTCCAGCTGGACCAAACGAGTGTGATGCGCAGTGGTGGTGGTTTCGACCATGTTGACCAATTAGGTTACATGGGAGCTCGAGGTCGGGGCGGTGATTGTGGTGAGTTGCTTATTTAGCTCCGTGAGTTGAGATGTAAGAGAGGTTGTGGTAGTTGCCAGTGTCTGCGTCAGTGCGATTATTTTCTGTTGTAGCTCATCTGAGACGCGTTGTTGCTCGCGCTGGTTGCGCTCCAACATAGCCAGTCGCAGATCAAAGGAGCGGCTCTCGTTACTTAAAGATGGTGAAGGTGTGTTTGATGAAGAAGTGCAGATGGGAGGTGTTCCCTTAACCTTAGCGGCGTATGAGCCCGGGGGGGATGTTGCGGGAGGTGATAGGAGCTCATGCGCTGAAGAGGAGGGCGGCGAAGGCTGAGTGGCTCGGCGCATGGCTGTGCGACGGAGAAAAGCTGCTTTGGCGCAGTCGCGTTGCTTAGCTAAAAGGTAGGGACAGGTGGAGTCGAGAGATGAGTGGGTGTTGACTTGGCAATGGATGCACCAGGGTTGGGCGCAAACGTGAGCATCGAGATCTGCTGGTAGAGGACATGCACTGCGGCGGTACTTGGCCGGAACGCTGTGTTGGGGGCATTGATGGGCACGGTGCCCTATAGCAAGGCACCGAGTGCAAGTAGGGCGCTTAGGTTAATGTGGACGGCATCGGAAAGAGACGCGTTTGAAGTATACAGAGCGAGGAATGATGGTTCCAGCAAATGTTATAAGGACGGATTCAGTGGAGCCCATCATACGTGCAGCGAGTATATCTGAAGTAAAGGATTCGAGGTCATGCAAGAGCTGAGATGTTGTGAAGTGACCACCGACGTTGTGTATGACGCCGAGACATGATATTGGAGGACTGGGGGCTTAGGGCTTAATGGTGATCGGCTTACCATTAGGTTCCAGACTTGTGAGGGAGAGTAGGAGGTGGGCAGTGAGAGGTGAGGGCATTTTCAGAAACACAAGGCTCTGAGCAGGTTTGGCTTGAAGGGTGACCTCCGCACTGGTCTTGGGAGAAAGATTTGCGGCGGCTATGATGGTAGAAAGCAGGTCATAGAGAGGCAGTTTCGGCGTGAGTGTTGCAGGTGGAAGTTGGATTCCGACGGTGATGAGCTCGGAGCGGGGGCGGGCAGTCGAGGCAACCTTATTGATAATAGGCAACATGATTTGCGCAAAGGTATATCTACGGTGACTGCACTCCTTGAAACCTTGAAATCTCTACTCGTGTTTACATCCTTTTAAGGCTAGCAGTATTTTGCAAATAAATAAATAAATAAATCATGCAAATTCAGATGTTTCCAGGCTATATCCTGCCATTAAAGGGGGGCCTGATTAAGAGTGTTGAGCTGGCCCCCCCATGGTGGTCTAGTCGCTAAGGTACTCGGCTGCTGACTCGCAGGTCGCGGGATCAAATCCTGGCTGTGGCGGCTGCATCTCCGACGGAGGCGGAAATGTTGTAGGCCCGTGTACTTAGATTTGGGTGCACATTAAAGAACCCCAGATGGTCGAAATTTCCGGAGCCCTCCCCTACGGCGTCTCTCATAATCATATCGTGTCAATCAAGAGTGTCGAGCTGGACAAAGATGCCTCTAATTACGGCAGACTTCTTGGATGGCAAGAGGTAGAATGTTGGTGTGCCTTTAGAATGAGAAAAGGGCATGATAATAATTGGCGCTACATGCGTAGGGCGACCCGTAAAATGAGCAAACCATTGTTGTACTAGCCAAGCAGATACACCAGAAGACCTATTGCAAGAATGCGGGTGTTATTTTTTTCACTGAAGAGATTGTGTTCTTGATCACATATATTTGTGACACGGGTGATTATCAGGCATACAGCTCACCGTTTTACTGCTTGATTGTGAAAAGAACGACATCAGCAACTCAGCTGTGATTTGACTGGGAAACATATAAGCAGTTCCGAGCGTTATTTGATTATCGGTAAATGCGGAATACGCGCTAATATTTCTTGATCTACAAAAGACATGAAACGACCGTACTTTATATGGTGAAACTAGTTTTAGAAATTTGTTAGCGAGAGTTGGTTTGAAAAGGCAGGTAAAGTAAAAAGATCACGTAGAAAATTCTCCGCGCGACATTGTGTGACCTTAAAAAGACGATCCAATCGAGTGCGTGGTATTAAATAAACAGTGCGCCGCTTGCGCGCACATGAATAAGAATAAAACCAAAAGCTGCTGCGCTCCTAGGCGACGTGTCCAGATATATATTTTTACGAGCTACGTAAACAAGTATGACGGGTATAGTCAGAGCTCGACACCGAGGCCCATAAAAAGGGGCTTAGTTCTTAGTACACAGCCTAACTCGGCGACTGCGTGGTAAACCAGTCTTGTCGAAAGTACACAAGCTTCTGCTCAGCTTCAATTAAATCACGAATACTGCTGCACGTAAAAACCTAAGCTCCAGAATCTCTGCGGGTGTCACTATGGCAGGCTGTTTACGCCAAGTAACAAGTACGCGTCATTTACACCAGCATACTTATAAAACAGCGGCGGCGACGGGAGGGGGGGCGGAGGGGGCATACGGCAAATCAGCGGAGTGGAGGGAACTTTGCAGACAGAGAGGAAATAATTGGTTAGTGGGCAATAATGCTGTAAATAACTTGAATAGAAATCTTGTTAAATTTTGACATTCATGTCAAAAGGTTAAATTTTTCAACAGGTTACGAGCAGAAAAAGATGATAAACCTCTTTCATTAGGGTCTTGTGTGCGAAACATACTTTCAGTTAACACTGAAAATAACTTCACCAGGGCTGTTCACCGACAGACGCAGAAAGTTGCGAAGGTGCACATCAGTTAATCCGGAGAAGTTAAGGCCTGACCATACCTGCCGGGCGCAACGCGTCAGCGCGTGGCATTTTAACGTGGCGGTGCCGCACCCTCTCTGTGGAAAGAGCGCGCCACTTCACATAATCGCGTGCCCTTTCTCTCCAGAGGGAGAGAGTGTGGCGCAAGTTATAAAGCCACGCACGGTCGCGCTGCGACGTGTACGTTTCGTCAGACTATTGGTCGTGGTGAGGAAGCGGGGGGGGGGGGGGCAAGTTTGGTGCCGGGGGCCGCTTAATACTGCCTGCAGGCTGCAGGTTGCCAACCCCACTATGTATATCATGCAGGATACGACAAAATAAGTGACACAAAAACAGGCATGTATGTACCATTAGCATGTACCACGAGCATAGGAGGGGGTACATAGAAGTAGACCCCCCTCTCATTCTCTTCTCCTCCTTGTCAGAATGTCAGCCTCACGTCCCCCCGCCTTTTGCTCTTCACCCTGATGGCAGCAGTCTTATAGAAACAAATAATTCGCTTTATTAGTGTTACTTCACTTTCAAATTCGGTACCACAAGAGTTGATAACTTGGGCTTGTTGTGATTCTTCAGCGAAATTTCCCGTCTATAAAGATGAAAAAGAAAAGAGGAGTAAGTCTCGTGGCGCCTGCTCATGATCATTTATTTATTTTTTTTGGTTGGAAAGATTCGAGGTGTGTGAATAAGAAAACGCGAAAATTTCTGGATCGTATGTGTATATGTACCTCTTTTTTTTGTATGTCCGTGAGCTTGTGCGCCTACGTGCGCGCGCGAGTCTTTGTTTGTATGAAATAGATGGCTGACAATTCCAGGTCAAGAGACCAAGTAAAATTACCCTTTGCGTTTATGCTTCTATGTTTCCGTGTTGAACGTCGCACGTATACCATAAAAAAAACTTGTTCACTCGCTGCTCGATAAATTTCTCCCAGCACCTCGGTCAAAATCTTAGCGAAGCAAGGGTCGGGATAAAGGCCAATTTTATTTGCTCCTAATTAGACGGAAAAGCACACAAAGCTGATTGTGTTAGCTATCACGTCTCTAGCTCGGCTCGCCATAAATTGAGGTGGTTGCGTATAATGTTTGCTTGACAAAGCTTCATATTTGTCTTTGTGAGGAAACCTGAAGGACTGGGCTGTCACAGGCGACGCAAAATTTCGTACACAAGAAACAACATGGTTCAAGTATCATTTACGCACCCATTCTTTGCAACGGATTGACCCTTAATCTTGTTACGGTTGTCTGCAGCCCTCGACACAGAAAAAAAATCTTCCTTTGTTCATACAGTACTGCTACTCGAGTGATACTGCAATATATATGAACAATTCTATGGGGGCACTGTGTCTCGGCTGATGGTGTAGACAAACAGAAAGAAGCTCTGTTTGTATTACCGGAAGGATGAGTCGGAACAATCGTAATGCAGCAATATCCAGCTTAGCACAAGAGGGAGATATTCGTTTAAGACATGTAACAAAACAGAGCGCTATTATCGTGTTTCCGCATCAGAGGAAATGAATATATGTTTCGCTCCCGAGAAAGATCTGTTTGTTCGACGTTGTTCCATTATCTGCAGTTGTGGTCATTTTCTTTATTGTTGCGAACTTTCAGCACGTGTGCTGACGGGCATGCGCTGCCAGTACGATGGCGATCCACTTCTGCTTGTAGGCAGGAACGTTCAGCGCTGACATATCATGGCCGCTGGGCAAGTACAGAGATTTGAACTGCAGCGATTGCAGACAGCAGATCTCTTCAAGCAACAGTTCTGGGTTCTCTAGGGTAATCTCTAATTTACGAGTGATTCCTTATTTCGCAGAGGTGAGTTACTTGATTCCGTGTTGGTTCATTGGTGTCGTGTTTATAGCGTAAAAATCACTTCCCTTATTGCCTATCTTGTGAGAGCATTACAAAAACAATAAATCGCCTGTGCTTATTGGAGCAGAGTTCTCTCATGTTTGTATGCATCTTTCAAAGCTTAGGCTTTGAAAGCTGCGTGTCAGTTGTTTGTAGGCAAGTAAAAGTAAAAAAAGAAGAAAACAAACCGTTTTTTAATAAAATGCAAGAGTAAGCAATTCTTTCCATCCTGCATGCGGGCGTTGAATATTGTGGTTTGTGTTATTACTTTCTACGAAATATTGTCGCGGGACTATTTGAGGTAATGAGAAAAACTAGTCCATGATGCAACGAACATAGCAAGTGCTCATAAGCCTACTCAGCGAACTTGGAGGAAACCTACAAAACACTCTGTAAATGCGTACCATCCTTTCTTTTTTTTCTGCTGCGCTAATAAGATTTATATGTCAAAAAACTACAGTGGGTTGCTGTGCCTAATATTTTCTGAGACAGGCTCTCTCTGCGACTGTGTTTTTTTTGTTACAACGTCAAATCATCAGAGATAGTCTGACTCGTTCTGCTATTGAAGCACAGTTCTCATAATCGTTTAGCCTATCTATAGACGCTGCAAAGGTGACTACCAATGCAACCTTTCCCGGTCAGTTTTTTATTATCAAGAAAAAGAGAGGAAAAAAAGAAAGGGTGCCTCCTTTTTTTTTGTGCTAAACGCGCTAAACTAACGTAACATTGCGAGTATCATCTTCTGAGCTGAAGAGACAGCGTCAAGACCTGATGGGTTTCTGGGCTGCATTTTCATAGCACAGGTTGTTGTTGCCATGCGCCCAAGAATACCAAAACTTTAAGCTGGTGTATAGAAACTATCAACAGCCAATTAGGTCAGATGGGCTGGGTTGCCTTATAGTTAGAGTTAAGGTTATATAAATGTGACTTTATAAACCTGAAAATTTTACATTTTTTGAGCTTTTGAGGCTTGATACTAGAGTACATTTTCTCGAAATTATGCTATTGTTCTCTATGTATCCTGCGTTCAGGAAACGGGGTAGATGGGGCGACAAAACCATGCGTTCTTTTCACCTACCAGTTCCAGCCTTCAGGAATACCAGTTTCCTTGAGAAAACGTTGGCTCGAGGAGATAAACAAGCCCTATTTACGAAGTTTTTAATCACTACCTTCCAACGTCCGCTTCTTGCCGTTTTCTGCATTCAATTTCTTAGTCGTGAAAGAGACTATCTGGCGGGAGTTATAGATGCCTGCGGGTTTAGCAAGGAATAGTCGACAACTGTTACGGCACAAAAACACATATTCGAGGACAAAGTGGTACGACACCATAAAAGAAAATGTCGGAATCTGAGCCTTTCGTCAAGCGTACATATAAAAAGATTCAACGAACGCAACGTTCATAGTTTGTTATACCACGAAGCTATCCTGTTCTAATCACTTGCTGTAGTGCACTTCATGAGACGCTACATGTGAGTTGTCACAGACTCTTGAACAATTTCGCGTTCACATAATCATTAAATACAGAGGGAGGTATGTCCACAGTGCTAAAGTGCTACTCTGCCTATATACTGGGTGATGATACAACGTTTCATTCTAATTTTGCATATATTGTAGAACTATGGCCAGTATTGATTTAGAGATCTCCTATTTTTTTCCTCTCTAACAAAAAAGACTGTTCCAGCGTCATATTATATCACATTGAGTACCGTACATATGTGGGTGGTTTTGCACTATCTAATACATCCTGAATTGAAATCCGACCACTGACCATCAAGTAATTTATACAGCTATTCTACCACTATTCATACAGCTACTCTACCAGACGAACTTTATATTTATACTTGGAATAAACATTGCAAAAACGAGATAGGCTTCGCTACAACTTGCGACAATCTGTTCAGTCGGGTCGTTGCGAAGTAATTGTTTAGGGGAGTCGCCCATGTTTCAGTACCAGCAAGACAGTAAACATACACTTTTACCTTGCAGAGAGGTTATATATGGTACATGTATTGTCACTCGCATCACAATCGGTGGTTGAGTTAAAACTTATGTTGTGCATGAGGTTTCCCGATTAACTATGATTACTGAAAAGATTAATACAAGCATATCATTTGTGTCAAATTATTGTTTGTGAGGTTGAACTTGAATTGCACTGTTTACAGCAATAATATCGCAGGTAAATATCTAAGTTGTGTGTAGTACTTATCGTAAGAAGTTATTCAGAGTACTCAAAAATCCAAGCGGCATAAAAGTTTTATTGTACAAGGACTGTTACGCTCTATTGCTCGAGATAACAATGTTGTGTCGTGATGAATCTGGTCTCTAAAGATGATGTTTGATCGGACGCGTTCGATTCGAAATTACTTAGACATTGCCGAACTGAAGGCGGCCGGAACGAAACTATCTGCACGGCACTAAGTTGTACTATTTCAAACCTCGAGTACTGTATCCACCAAAGCAGAGCGAGACAAACGTTTAGACGGTCGTGCGCGGGAATCACTCGTATAATATACGTAGTTCTTATGAGATAAAAACACAAAAGTTGAAGTCTGCATTTTTTCTAGATTAGTAATATTTAGGACTATGAGCTTTTGTGCAGTAGCATGAATGGGTACTGTAATTTATTAGTGGTAGTATATAGCGTAACGTTCGTGTGTCAGCACAAGATTACACTCAGATTCACGTCAAAACAAAAAAAAAAACAAAAAACAACAACAGCACGAGGCTTCACGTTGACGTCCAAGCAAAATCGCACACAGGAAATAAATCTGTCAACAAAGTTTCTTGCAGCAAATGCGGTTTTTTTGTACTTTCAACGACGAGGGCTGTGAGCCACTGGGAAAAGACATTTGGTCTACTTTTCATTTTTTTTTCCCGCGTTTTCATCTAAACATCGAAAGAAGATAGAATCCGTGATCTACGGCTTTATTATCCCTAAAGAAAATTATATGCGCCCTACACTCTATTCAAGCATACAGCTAGTTATTTGCGTTGTGTGTGCTGTTTTGATATTGATTTCAATGACTTGACATGTTTTCTGCCATGTGAAAAACCTGACTGGTAATTAGTTTTTTTTATAGACGTCACGTAAAAAGATGTTGGCGCACAAACTAGGCACCGGCTACTCCTTATCCTTTAGAGGTATCTAACATAGAGCACGTTGGGTACGCGTTTATAAGCGTAAGAGATCCACTGCACATACCTTATACAATTATAACAATGTTATATACAATATATACACTGGCATGAGTTTTAAAAACGGAATATTCCACAACCTCATATAAGTGCGCATGTAGTGATGTTAACGAACAATAGAGTACCCGATGCATGCAGTCAGCAGTAACATAAATGTCAATTTAATAGTCTACAGTCACATAAATCTGGTCGGTACGTTAAATAAAGGAAAGAAAAATATGCACTAATATTAGCCAAAAATGTCGCTGTCTCCAAGGAAAGTTTTCAGAGCTTTTACTGCGGTCTTTTGTAAACGACTTGCTGGCCCTGGGCACAAAAGGTTTCCTAAACCTAAAGGCCTTCAATGTAAATTTATTAAGCATGACTCAAGTCGGCGTCCTAGCGTTTCGTTTGGTGAGCATTCTAAAAGAATGTGCCATGTGTCTTGATCTACAAAAGCGCAATGCCACTCAGTAGATTCTGCGCGCCCAATTTTGGTAAAATAGACTTGGTGTAGGCAGTTCCTAATCTTAATCGGTGAATAAGGTTTTCTACACTTCCGTTTAAAAATAACAAAATTTTAAACTGAATTAGTTGATCTATAATATATACACCAAAGTTTTTTAAACTTTGGGTCAAACCACATGTTTTTACACATACCAAAAAATTCTTTCTTTAAAATGCCACGTAATTTATTTTTCAATATTAGGATAATAACCGAAGCATCTTTGTGATATGCTTGTCTAGTCGATATTCCTAGCGCTTAACAAATTTATCAATTCTGTAAGAGATGCTCAAATATGAGTAATGTTCAAATATAGATGTTCAAATTCATGCCCACCCAAAAGTATTCTTTAGAAACGGCACATAAGTTGGCACTGCATTTGCTCTGACTTCGATATTTGTAAATAAGTATTGACGTTAATAATCACTGCGTGATATAAAAAAGTCAAAATTTCTAATTCCAGAGTTTCACGAAAAGTATTTAATAAATGCAATCAAAAATGCTCATTTCCATTGAAGCATTCCCCAAATAATAAGAAATGTAGGAGACAACACTTGCATTCTCTTTGTGTGTTTTCGGCGTTTTGGTTTTACCCGCACAACAAGCCTATCTAATTCAAATAGCTAGACAACCAATGTATCCGCATGAAAAACATATACATATAAAGAAACCTTAGCAGTCTGATGAAATGCGAATGTAGTCAAACGAAATGATCTTAAAGAATGTTGTAGCATCGCCTTCGAGAGAAAAACGGGATAACTATATCAGGTCATGTTGTCACCATATTTCAGTTGCTTTTTGGTGCGTGCGCAAGTTTGCTGCTTAAAGTAGAATACTTACTGCAGGTACAGTTGCCCGCGGCTCGACTAGTGCCCACTACGACATCAATTTTCCTTTTGTGAATTGGAAAACTACCCGCTACGCGTCCGTGAGGTCCCACGTGCATCTGTTTCCCTGCAAACGTTGTTGATGATGTGGCTGACAATAGTGATTAGCTGTGTCTTTGTGCTTTGCGATTGATGGGTCTTTAAAACAGACGCTTGTTGCACTTTTTTCGTGTTTTGAGTCGTAGTGTGATTCTACGATTCTGTCACGCGAATTGTAGGAGATTGTCTGTAACAAGCGTTAAAGACACTTCACGCTCTACATGACATTCATGTAATGTTTTATTCACCGAAAATATTTCTAATCTCAGTGTGGCTCTTTGTTAGAACATTTGCTTGCCACGCCAAACTCATGGGTTTGTTTCCCATTCAACCATTTTTATCACTTGTTCACTTACAGTTATCTCTATTTTCTCCCACGAAAAACGCTGATTTTTCGCACGCCACCAACGACGATGACTCCGACACGAACACTGATACCAAATTTTCTGGAAGATGAGCTGCTTGATGCTATTTTATTAAAGTAAGGCTGTTATGAGAAGGCGAATCTCACGTGTACAGCCTAACGACATAAACACCTCGCCCCTTCGATTATTTTAGCGGCGTCTCCTCGATTGTTATCTTTCGCAGGCAGAGCACGCTTTACAGGCAACCTAATATACGGTTGTTTGGGGCAACGAAGATGACGATGGTTAATTCATTTCACTTCACGCATCACGCGCGTTACGTGCGGTTACCGTTAGCCACCTCACCCACCAAAACTCTCCAAGCTGAATCGTTCTTCCTGCAGCCGCGTCGACGCCCGTTTCAACCAGGTCAACGTCGTTGACCTGGTTGAATCCTATCAGGGTTTCCTTCGGGGAGATGGTCCATATTTTTTTTTTCGCCTGCTGCATCATAACTAGATTTTTTTTTGTTCGAAAAAAAGTTTAGATATATCCAAAAATGGTCGCACTGGTGTATATTTTCTTTTGCTATTTATTACTTTCAGTAGCCGTTGCTATCGGCACTGTAAGCGTAGTGCCATATTATCAAAAAAGTACGTAAATAAATTAGGCCACAGCAATAAATGACCAAGCCTAGAACGTTGCTAAATATGTTCTTTTTACTGTTTCTCTCATTCTCTCATGTTAGTGAGAGTATTATTTTGCAAGACTATAAGGCATGTATAAAATAAATATTTTCATACAAAGTAGGCTAGGCTAACGAACCCAGACCTAGTTTGTCCTGTGATCCTGCTCGAATGGGCCGAAACTACTTGGATCATCCTGATATATTACGAAGATAAACACATTACGCATATTACGCAATAGAGAAAAAACACTAAGGGTGTGAAATATATAATAAGGTGGAGTAATCATAGTTATCATGAAAGCTATTCCAAAGCTCCAGTGTAATAGTATAGTGCTAGTTTTGTGGAGGAGTGCGATCTGAACAATAAAGCAATGACATCATACGTTTACGGCAGGCTATGACACCCTATATTGAAACTATATACAAGACATTTACATTAATACCAGTTATTAAAGGAATACCCCGCAGTTAGATATAAGTAGAACCATTGGATTGTTGGGGGCTAAATGCAACGGGCGATGGAAAAAGAACCGTCTCTCTACAATAAATCTGATCAAGCTATTTAAAGAGACAACAAGAAGCGTCATCACACCAGACATTAGTAGGTGAACTATTTGTCGAGAAATATATATATATATATATATATATATATATATATATATATATATATATATATATATATATATATATATATATATATATATATATATATACTTTTGGTTTCGACCATTGCTCTTATCTTCATAGCTATGTCAAAGCAATCCACAAACATGCCCCAACTTTGTGTTGTTGCTAAACGCTTTGTTCTCCTCCACCATTTCGTATTCCTAATGAGCTTGATGCCATATCAATTCTGTTTTGATGTTCACTTATAAAAGCTGAATTTTAGGAATATAAACCATAATATGTTTTCTGAGTAAAACTTCTACTAAATAACACGCGTTAAGAGCTCTCTTTTATGTACACTGAAGGTTAAAGAGTTCCTGGTGTCGCATTTTTACATCACGTTATTTTGGCAATAGGCATCTCGCGACAAATAGCGCATCTCAGAAATAAAAGTATTGAATAATTGTGGGCCGTAAGTTCCAACACTGAAGAATTTTCCCTCTTTGATCACCTTGTCAAAACGCTTTTTGATAGCCTTATCGGAATGTTAGTACTGTCGCAGAAAGAACGCAGCTAAAGAAGAGAGCTCAGGAATAATATTTGGTCATAGGTAATCACACTTATGAAGGATATTATAAAGCAAACAAAAATGATAAATTCCATAAAGTGAAAGTGACTTGATTGGGCTACCATAAATTAAAATTGAATTACCTGAACTACGGGGAGAGGACATTGCAATAATTACGAAACTTTGAAGCTTTTCTAATTTTTCTCCTCTTCAATGCGCAAGATACTGTTTATTATTTTAGGCCAATTTTGATAAAATTTTTAGGCAGCTGGCACTCCTCCTTCAGTCCACTACGTAAGTGTTTACACTACATATAAGTGAAGACGAGATAAGTCCTTGCAGAGATTACCAGAGGCGGCGTGGAGAGCAGCGGAGAGGGCCCAGATGGGTACTTCTGTGTTTGGCCTTACTGTGATTGTTTATGAATTCATTTTTGAGCCGCTTGCCAAACGAGAACGTGCTTCATACCATATGTTAGCGTTACACGCTCTCATTTTGATTCGATGCAATAGGTTCTCACGAGAACTTAGAAGACATAGAACAACGGTAAATGACATATTTCTGAGGAAAATGTCTTACCATATTGTCTTCGCGTTAAATTAGCGCGAGAACTACCAAGACGGCATCTGACGCACTGAGAGCTAGTATAGGTTATTCGTGGTTGTAATAATAAATCAGAGTACATGTGGCTTTATATGACGTCATGCGGCACTGGTTATACAAACCGAATGATGACAAGAAAAAGCAAACTTTCAGCGTCACTGAAACACTCCGCTGCCTAACTTCTTTAGAACGGCGTAATTGCCGCAAAGTAATGGCAGTGCCATTAGCTCGGTCCTTCCTCTATTCCGTAGATTGTCATCGCCTTAGGAGAACTGTAATTTGTGAAGCTGCAGAAAGTTGCACTCGAGCACTCATTGCCAAAATGGCACATTCAGGTTCTTTTTGCGTTTACTACCATTGAAGTGAACAAGATGCATGTTCTTTCATGTCATGTTGCACCCCCAAAGAAGCCTTGCATAATCTGCTGGGGCGGGAATGTTTTTGGTTGTGACTTGAATAGTTCTCAGCACGTGTCTGATGTTTGCGAAGTTGTCTACTGTCCATACGTATGGCACAGTCCATACTGTGCCATACTGTGCCATACGTAAGTGAAAGTAAAAATAACAATTAGAAGAATGAATTTCACCTGATACCAAACAATGAGTTTTTTATTGCGTCAGCATCAAAAGAACTAGTTTTGCAGACAAAACGCCTTGGCGGTGTCGGCAGCGCGTATTTGTTTGTGAGTGAAAAAGCTGCGTGGGCCATGAGTGAAACTTCAATGTTGATGCAAATAATTATAGCAGCCAGCAGGTGATGCACTTTGGTTTTCGTTGCGGCACAGTGTACACGTGTTTTCCGAGAAACAAAGCAAAGCTATCTATTGGGAACGTGAGAACGTGCGCGTATGTGTCCATGTTATGTGTGGGAGCTGGGTCCTGCGTGCGTGTGCACGCGCGCACGGATATCACTATTGCGTCCAACTCTTGAAAGCGTAGCCTAAAGGTCGTCCTATTTCTGATTTTCACCTTTAGTTCTCGGACACATCTAGTAGTACGTTAGTTCGTAAGTGACCATAAGTAAAAATAACATCATACACTTCAAAGAAAGAAATTCGTGTTGTTGGTTTCTCTCGGCACTCTTACCGACCGCGTTTCTTCCACGTCTCTTTCCCCATAACGTTTTCCTCAACTTACGTTTTTTAATATCTAGTTTTTTGCGTTATTTGTTGTTATAATTACATTCATTTTTTGCACTACCAAAAGTGCCAGAAATGAAACGCCAACTGAGGCCGAGTGCTCTTGTCTATTTCTCATCCCGCCTTTGAGCTAGAAAATTGATCTTTCTATACGATAAATACATTGATAAACAGACAATTAGACCTTTCTATAAGAGCAGAAATTCCCGAATCAATCACCCGTGTTTGTTTGCAGCGTCTTTGTTTCCTGACCTAATATTTTTTTATTATTTTTGTCAAACTGGGAATCTGTGTACCTCTTCACAGTGCGGCCGGTGCATTGTGTCGAGACCCAACCACGTCGGGCAATTTCGGGATACGTGCGCCAAAAGTATATATGGTGGTATCAATTACGTCGCACCCCGAAGTTGTAGAGCTAGTTCGTTTGATGGCACTTAGTCTCGATGGGCGGCACATTGCTAATACCATAAGTGCGATTCGTTCCAAATAACCGGTTAAAAAGAAGAACGGTGATCGAGAAAACTGATAAACAGGTGGAGGATGGAAGAAGATGGCAACACGTAAGCCATTATTTCAAAAATAAGAGACAACACCTCCGCAAAAACACATGGTTGTATGAATGTAAAAAAAATAGTGAGAGGAGGTAGTGGAGGATGGACAGGGGATGAATAGAGAGAACACAGTGCCTGTACGGATACAGTTCACCAAGCATGGCTGCTGATGCAAAAGGACGTGTTTCTCCCGTGGCACACTTCGTTACGACTACGTGACCACCCGCAATGTTACGTCCCGTGTTTTGATGTTCTCGACGTGACCTAAACACCTCCACCCCCGCATTTCTAAATATATAAAACAGACAAGAAGAGCCGTATCGCGTTGCCATATTATGGTCAGCCTTTCGTCGAGCAATATAGATTGAAAAAATATTACGGAATGTTGCGCGTTTTTGAGACACGCAGAAATCACGTGATACGTCCAAGATTGCCGCCACTGAAGAGACGATGAAAATGAGTGGTTTGCTCCATGCATAGCATTTACGGTAACGTTTATCGCTTAAGAGTGTGTCGGCGAAATTACCTGAAATGTTTAAGCGTTGCAGTCATGAAAACACTCTTTTTTTCAATCATCAAATTTGAACTTTTAAAAATATGCATGTCTTCCCAATTGCAGGACAGCGCACCGGTTATCCTCAGCTGGTTTTTCCTCGCTGCTTTAGCTCCCCCTCTTGCTTGCTTCCTAAGCTAGCTGCCGAGAAACAAAAACCTTTTTCAACAGTCAAGCTGTGTAACCTATTGCCAACATGTGCACCGTCATGCAGAAGTACGCAGGTGAGTATGCACCACAAGAATCGGGCAAGCTCCAGACTACTTGGCAAAGCCACTACGAGCGTTAAACGAAAACTCTTGTCGGTGAAGTGGAGTGTGTAGAACACGTGAGAGAGCTAGAGAGAACCAAAGAAAGAGAAAGACGGGAGTGCTTTATGCTCTCCGTGGTAGAGTACCTAGTACTCTGAATCGTTAACCACTTTTTCTAAACACACATCACAAATATAGAGATATAAGTAGAGCAAGGAGAGGGAGCGATAAAAAAATTGACGGAAATAGAGAGAAAAAAGAGAAACAAAGAAAGTGAAAGAAAGAAGCAAAGAGATGGAAAAAGTGATAGAAATAAAGAGGAAGTGATATACCCCATTGAAACTATTTTCGACAGATAATACATATGCCGTTCATAAAGCGCGCAAATTTAACTACTGACATACATTTGGAAATGGCGTTTTTCACATCGTCACACATGCATTGAAGCATTGAGCAAAGGCCCTCCCTATACGCACGGATGTCATGACACGCCCCATTGAGTTAGAATTGAGTCAAGCTATGATTTTACCCTCGTGAAAAAAAAAAGCCACTTGCGGAAACCCAGCGGAATCAGGAAGCCGGAAAACGAAAACATCAAGGTAGTGCTTGCTGCTGCTTTCTTTGTGTTCAGAGAAGGTAAACTCGTTATGCTTGTTGGGCACGTGTAATTTTTGCTTTTTTTCACAGCTTGGGACTCTTGGAAAGCGCCTGTAGCGCAATAGTTGGATGCATGATGCACTACAAAATTTCTTCACTGCTATCATTCACAAACCCATTTCAAGAAACACGTGTTCACTTTCAAAAAAAAAAAAAATAGTTCCGTGACTCAAGGTAAATCACACGTACGCTTGGCATCAGTCCCAATTTTCGTTTTCTTGGAAAACCAATTATTTACTACTTCTTGCAAA
The DNA here is from genome assembly GCF_013339725.1 of Rhipicephalus microplus. NCBI lineage: Eukaryota > Metazoa > Arthropoda > Arachnida > Ixodida > Ixodidae > Rhipicephalus > Rhipicephalus microplus. Next base: position 31,578,753 of record NC_051169.1, read on the forward strand.
ACCTAATTATGATTTATTTAATAAAGGCAACATCCTTAAGCAATTATTTATTGGTCGAGTTTTCCCCATATTTTTATATCACTGAACAACAACAGCAACAACAACAACAACAACAACAACAACAACAAAAGCATGTTTCAAGGACAATCGGACTTAGCTGGTGGCTGCAGTAAGTGAAAACTTCTGGTACTTCGAGAGGAAAAGAGTAGGAGTACATTTTTAAAAAATAGCGTAGTTGCACTTGAGTCGACCAGCTAAGGAGACATCTTTACACTAGTAGCGCAAAGCCTGAGGGAAGTGTTGAAGTGTGGCAGCTTGGGCTAGTTGGTATGACATGTTGATAGTTATAGCGCGAGAAGAGAACGACGACCCTTCATGTCTTTCTTGTCTCTGTGTCGTCGTTCTGTTCTAGCGGTATAACAATCATCAGGGAGGTGTGGAGCTTCGCGGCCTTCTTTACTTCTCTCAATTTTTGTTTCTCCCTTCCTCTTTTTGTTTTTCTGTTTTCTTTCTGTTCGTTCTATTATTTTGTCACCATTTACCCCTTTCTTTCTCTCTTCCTCATTTTACTTATATTTAGTCTTTTTTCCAGCTTCATTCAATTTTTTATTATCTCACTCTCTCTATATTTCTCACTTGCTTCCTCTTCTTTCTATAATTATATATCTCTCAATTTGTTCCTATAATTATATACCTCTCAATTTGTTCCGCCAGGTATTGTCCCTGCTAGCCGGAGGATGAGACGTTGTGTCGCCACGACGCAGTAAGCCGTTCCAGAGAGGACAACAAAGACAGCGTCTTCCTTGGAAGAAACCGCGGCCGCCGCCACAAACTGCCCTGCTAATTGAGTGGACAGATTGGCGGACTGTTTGATGTCTGCTGTCAGGAGCTTGGGACCCCTCGACCAGCGGCACACACACGACGAGGAAGAGCCCCCTGGCGCCACCTTGCAATGCAGTGATCACGACTCCATATTGGATGTTCACGTGCGCAGTGCATGCTCGTACCCCTCGCCTGTTGTGTGTGTGTGATTGGTGTTCCACTCAAGAAGGAGGAGCCCGACAGGGCTTATAACGACGCCGCAGGATGCTGGACGTCGCTCTGAACTGCATAACGGTTACACCACCACGCTAGTAGTTTGTGAAAACTCTCAACCTTTCTATGCTGTAAATATTTGTAAATAGTGCCATAAACCTGTTTGTTTTTTCGTATCCCCATCTTGTAAGCGCTCGTTTCCTCAACCCGAAGCTACGCTACGCTACCACAAAAGACCGGGCAGACCCCGGTCCGCAACAACTCATTGGGAAACCCTTTCCTTACGCACGCAGTCACGGACCCCTCCCGCCACCGCGGCGACAATCTTGGGTGGCCCGACACACGCCGAGAACTGACCAGCACGGGACAAGAACCGGATGTGGACGTACACGGACATTTGGTTTTGTTTTCAGTGTTGACAGTGGTTCTTCCTCTTTTTTACTTTTTTTCTTTTCCTTTTTATTCTTTTCGTCTTTTTTCTTCTCTATATTCTTTTTTTCTTTCTTTTTTTAAGTTCTCTCTCACTCTCGCAAACATCTTCCAAGGCGAGAGGGACGCGGCAGCAACGAAGTTTGGAAGTTCATGTTAGTATGAAAGGAGGACCCCTCCCGAAACTGTTGGGAAATAAATATATTTATCCTTGTTGACAACGCTCCCGTTGTGCCATATTATATATATATATATATATATATATATATATATATATATATATATATATATATATATATATATATATATAAATGCAAGAAAAAGATATCTAAAAAGCACTCTGGCGCGCGGATTCGAACGTGGGACCTCAGCGTCGCGTAAGCGAGGCGTTAACCACTGAGCCACCCTGGAGAACATTCCTACCCTTCAAACGGGAAGCTGTTTGTATCTACTACTTACCACTGCTGTGTTTCCGGCACAACCACAAAGGTGGCGCTATGAGCGCACGTCGCCACATCGCGCAGCGTCACCCGCCCTAATCTCCTGCGCGTAATTTGCCCGGCTTAGAGAAGAAGAGCTACGCTCCCTCGCGCACCCTTATCTCGCGTTGGTGAGGAGGGGAGGATCGTACGCTTTGGCTGGCCTTGGGCTTTATGTGGAACGATTCTGCTGTAGTTACCGGGCGCGCAAAGGTCACTGCAATCATTGCAGTCTCTGTTCGCGAAAAGCGCGTGATTTTCAAACTCAGCGAAGTAACAAATAAGACGCTTATTCACGTGTATCCGCACCCGTGAGTTTGTTTTGTGCGTAATTTGTGCGCGAGAAACGCGGGGCATGTTTAGATCTGCTTTTTATTCAGCGCATGAAGTTTCAAATTACTGCTATCGCTTTCATTGCTTCACCTTTGCGGCAAAGCTGTGGCTTCTTTTTTAGCGAAGCAGCGAGTATTGAAATGCATCTATACACTAAGGGACATTCGTGCCTTAGTGTATAAACCGGTAAGCCCATTGCTTAAAAGGAATTCCACTTACTATTCCATGCTTTTCTCGCAAAATAGTTAATATTTAAGTGCCCCACAAGTGGAGTCCACTTACATTATAGTGCTTCAATCATTTCATCCTGTACTCGAACGAACTGCAAGCTAGCAAATGTTGATGACAAAAGGGAGCAGTGCAACTCGTTCGTCTCGAGCGGAATTGTTTGAGCCCCAACATTCTGCCTGGCCGAGATCGATAGCCGGGAGTCGGCTACGCTGAACACCTTCCGACTTTTATGCAGTGACGTGGATAATCAGGGTTATGGATAAAATGCTATCGGATATGTTTGGCCCGGCAAAGCATCCGTTGCGCGAAAGCGAAAAGCTTCTCCTTCATTGAATGGATGAAGGGGCGGGCGTTGGTTGATGCCATGTCTTGCATTTTTTTGAATCTCAATGGAAGTGAACGGCGTCAACCTCCCACGCGGTCCACGCAGTGCAACAGATTACAAGGTTGTTTTGACACCACATGCCTAATCACTATGGCGAGGCAGCGGAAATGAAGTGCCACGTCTTCGGTCTGTGGCTATTTCCATTAGTTTTCTTTTTCAACACGAAAAGCGGCACAAATATTCAGTTCTGAACGAACGAATGCGTAAATGAATGGCTCATGGACCGCCATTACATTAGGATATTATAATTTTTTAGGAAGGTCGTGCCCCTGATTGACTTCTTAAACAAATGTTTTTCAACGTGGTGGAAGGGTAAGACTGTGGACCATGATATAAATAAAAAAAACGTGATTATAGGTACGACGAGGAAAAAATGCTTTAAAAATCCGGTAGCCTCGGTGATGCGGTTTTCCGACCTAGGTGTCAGCCAGAATTTCTTGGGCACTGGTGGCGTCCTGGGCCCATGAAATTGCCCAGAGCAGTTGCTTTGGGTCGGAGTTGAGTGGCCCGGTTGCCCACTGCTCATCATTGTCAATTATGCGTCCCTGTCGGACCACCTTTGAACAGGCCCACAGGATGTAATGTAGGTCCGCCCTTTGCTTACATGATTTGCACCTGTGATGGCATTTCCTGGGTAATAGTCAGTATAGGCCACCGAGTTCGGGTACGTGTTTGTATGAAAGAGGCGCCAGGCCACCGCTTACTGCTTGCTAAGTGTGAGATGTGCGAGAGAATGCCGGGCCGTTTCCGATCAGTGATCGTTTGTAATTTACTCGTAGCCAACCATGCGATCTCCTCTCCAGTCTAGAGGGGGTCTCAGTGGTTCGGCGTGCTAGTCCTCGAGCCGCGGTGTGGGCAGCCTCGTTACCAGGAAGAGAAGAGTGTGCAGGTGCCCAAACGATTTAGACTTTTCTGTGGTCTCGAATGTTGACAGGCTTCCGGGAAAGTTCGCCCTCAGGCGAAAGTTCTGACTGCGGCATTGCAGCCGCAGATTACACATTTAGCTTGCGTAAAAGCCATGACTGATGTGATAACCGATTCTTCCGCAGCTGCCACGCTGCCAGTTCGAATAGAGACGCTGGCCTTTAGGGCACCGTACGACCGAAGTGACCATACCACACAAATGCGCATGCGCCGCTGCTTCTGCGTAGACAACATCTGTCAAGTTTGAGAATATATATTTAATTGTTTTCGAGCGTTCTAATCTCCTTTTATTTTTTATATTCGTGGGGGGGGGGGGGGAAGCATGTTCTTCGGCTGCGGCGGAGCGTAAAGGTGTTGCCTGGTTTTATGTGGTATATTGAAAAACATATCAAGTCTTCCACTTGAGTGCGCCAGTCCGTGAATTGATATCTGAAAAAAAAACACAGAAAAACGTAAACAACGTACGTTACTATACAAAAATTTTGCGAAATGCTTCGTTCCTGTTCTTTTTATACCACACAAAACAACTTAGCACACTGTCACATGAAGCCATTGCCGCTTTGAAATTTGTTGTGCTTAGGCACTTCTAGCATCTAAGATGAGATTTATGCAGTCATCCATAGGGCTGGGAACAACGGACTCCTTGTACTATCGGTGCTGCTACTATTAAGTGTTCTGGCCGGCATAAATCTGCCCTATTGGCAGCAGCCTTGGCGCCTCACTTATCCAGATAGATGACCGGAGCCATGCACATTCTGTTCTTTTGGCACGGCACAAAAGATTGATGCTCATTCAGAATCTCCGAAGAAGGTGCACCACACAATGATTTATTTGCTTCGTATTTTTGCGTGGGGGAAATGGTTACCAATGCTGTTTCGAACGCCTAAAATATTGCTTCTGAACGAAATTTGGATTTTACTTGTGCTTTGATGTGTTCATTACCTGCACCTGCAATACAACACATGCGGTAAATTTCTCCGACTTTTCTGTTTGCGCCTGCTTCACTTGCTGTGTTCGATGTCGCTTAAAGTAGCGATAGTTAATTGAAAAATTTATTTTAGCGTCCGCAACAGTTATGAGAACGACCAACTAAATCTATGAATGATCTTTCACTGCACTTTAGTGTAGTAGACTTGCACACTTACTGTTCAAAGCGAAGCAGCAATGTAACACGCAAAAGAATTGGCACAGAACGAAAGGGTCTAACTACAATTGCGTACAAACCGCGCAACACCACATCGAATGCAACGCGGTATGTACAAACTCAGTGAGATGAAAGAAACACCCATTCGTCTTTGGGGAGAAGAATCGGTTGTCGTTGAGCGCAGGAAAGAATAGATAGTGAGATTGACCTCTCTCTCAGACGTCTCAGCAAACGGTTGCAGAGAAGAGGCTGCCGTTGTGGAGCATTTGAATACGGGCATTCGGGGAGATTATAGCGGTGCTTCAGCGACTAATGTTGACTTAGTGTGTGTACGCCCAGCGCCACCTACAGAACAAAACCATTGCCATTAGAGCAAAACAGATAACAAAATTCGGCAGATCCCGCACCTCGTGGGAATCGGTTTCATGCGAAGCAGCCGGGGAGTAACCGTTTATGCTCAAGCTTTTTTTTTTGGCAATGAGACAATGTTGGAAGAGGAATCTATTACCGGGAACATCCCCTTCTACAATAAATAACTTATGGTCTGACACAACGTCAGCACTCGCTATTGTGCACATATGTCAGTATTATCGGAACGAAGTACGCTTTACAGTGAGAGGATATGAACATTATGCGTAACATTAATAGGCGTATGAACCCGGGATCGAGAAAGGCTCGAATACAGCTCGATAAGTCATAGAAATACAAGTGTTTTATGTTTTATGTTTGTTAGACTGCGATAAAAGTAAGACGGGAATGCTCGAAATCCCGACAGTTCGCAGAAAACATTTTACATTTAAGAAGTCACACTGCCGAAAGGGAAATATGCTGGCAGCCTAGCGCGGTCCACTTTCACTGTTGCATTGCTTTTATCCCTATTATCAGTGTCATACTTGACATTCGGGTTTCCTGAACTGGCGGTATACTTTTCTTGCTGTAACGTCTTTTCTTCTTAGTATTTCAACGAGTAGAATATTGCTATTTTCACTGGGGCCTTGCGTGGGCCTGCAGTAGCCACTTGCAAATAAAAAAAAAAGGTGTGTAATTTTTTGTTTGTACAGCATTTTTATTCTGCAAAAGCGATTGTTGCAGTTACAGCGCAGCACTTTAGGGACAATACGCAAGTGCCAAATGATTGTCTGCGACAACTTGGAGAAATTTCAAGTTATCAGCGGATGTTTCTCTTTGCGTGCACATTTGCGTTATAAGGTCTTTCCTGTCGAGTATACTCTTTTTCGCATTAAAAAAAATTTTGGACTCCGCACTGGAGTGCTCATCTATATGCGTAGTCATATAGGTTTAGGTTTGTTTACTACTTTGTGACGACGATTGCTATGCAGGAGAAGGGCAGCACCCAGAAGCGTCTCCTCACCTATAGGTATTCTTTAATGTAGGCTGAGCTGGAGATTGGGATTCAAGCTCCAGCTGCATTACTCGCCACAAGCTCCTCTTCCAGCGCACAGTAGCCCACGTCTTTGCTCCCTCTTTCTTTCCTTCCCTTCTTTCTTCCTCACACCTGTCCTTATTATACTTAGTAGAAGGAAGAAAAGGGGGAAGGCATAGTGCAATATATGTCTGCATGCGGACGAGCTAGGCATGATCGAAGGAAAAAAGAGAAGTTTTTGAACTAATATACATTAACCACCCATGAAATGCTATGCTAATGGCAGCAACAGCAAACCGCGTGGACCATCGAAGTCATTAGAAAACCTGATGGGCAGTTCCTCATTAGCGTCCATTTATCTCCTGCCCATGCTGTCGTCATGAGGCCACGCGATCCATAAAATTGCCAGAAAATGCTCCCTTGAGTACATTCGTCCTACACGGTTGGCGCCTTGGTTTTCAGTTCCGGCCTACAGCAGTTATACGGAGAACAGGCTGATGGTGCGAGGAGGCCTTTCACCTAATTGAAGTGCGAGTGATTTTATAAGTTAACATTCCTTAAAATTATGGCCACAGAGCCTCCGAGTGAGGTCGACCCACGCAAATGTCGTAAAGGTCGAGGTCGGACGTGTTTTTGGAGAGCTCCGGAATGACAGCTACAGATAAGTGTTTTTGCATGTTTCCAGCTTGCCTCTGTATGTAGCGTTATGAGAACGTAAGGCGCTAGCGTAAAGCTTGATTAGGTCTAGTACGGTGTACGGTTTTTTTTTTTTTAGTATTCTGTACTGTGTCTTTTTTTTTCTCCAGCCACCACGTGGCTGAGGCCTGCGCGTAGACCGACCACGTGCATGCGCAGGTGCTGTGAAGTGTAGCGTATTTATTTATTATTGTGGTTCTTTTTGGCTTAGACCAGTGTATTTTAGTACAGTTTTCTAACACGTGGGCATCGGTAAACTGAGCTAGCCATGGTCAAAAAGACCGTAAAGTGTTCAGAGTGCGGGATAGGGTTGAAGGTGGAAATTAGTGCGGAAGAGAAAGCAGAAGATGACGCCAAGTGTAGACAGTGCGAGATCGAGGAGAAAATGAAAAATATGATGGCGGTCCAGAGTGGGCTCATGGAGAAAATCGCAGAGCTGGAGAATGCATTGGCGAAGGAGCGAGGGAAAACGTCAGCCATGGAGGAAAGGCTCCGGGCAGCCGAGAAGGGCCTATCGAAGGTCGTGAAGGGGAACGAAGACGCAGGTGACGGCGGAAGCATTATGGCGACGACCCACCGTGCGGGAGAGATGAGGGAAACAGGCATGACAAAGGCAGATACATTGGCCACAGGGCCCAGCTACCGGGAAGTAGTTTTGAGGGAGGGAGGGAGCAAACCAGCAGCCGTGACTCACGCTAGTCACCTAGTCAGCAGCCAGGTGCAGGTTCAGAAGGAATGTCTGAACAGGTCATCATCGCCGGTGACTCAAATTTAGTCCGATGCGCAGCGGCAATCAAAGAAAGGGTGAAAGGCGACAAGAGAGTTGCGATAGGGACGTTCCCAGGACAAACGCTGGGGACAGTAATGAGTCAAGCGGGTGAACAACTCGCAGCTAAAGCTAACAATCGCAACCTCGTTGTAATTGCGGGAGGGTTAAATGACGTCCTAAAAAAAGAATCGTCAGGACTAGCGACGACCTTGGCGAAAGGGGTGGATGACATGCGCACCGTGTCCCCCCAGGTGCAAATTGTAGTATGCACAGTACCGGAAGTACCAGTACGCAACATCAACCTGCAAAGAGCGGTAGTCGACGCAAACAAAGAGATATGGCGAATTAGTCGAGAGAAGGGTTTCGAGGTAGTGGATTTAAACAGGGAAGTGCACAGGTGGGGTGGATTCCAAAGAGACAAGATTCATTTCGATAAGAGGCTTGGACACGAGGTGGGCTGGCGACTGGCAGGACGCGCAGTAGCTTTTTTGGGGGCTCACGGGCCCTTCGGAGTCCGGGGTAGCTCGTAACAGGGAAAACAAACAGGAGGACGCTTTGACAGGTAGAATTGCGAAAAACCAGAAAAAAGGTAAAAGAAAAAGGAAAAAGGCGCGTGTTGCAATTAGTTACATAAACATGCAGGGTGGCAGAAAGAAGGCAAAATGGTTAGAGATTGAGGAGCAGTTAAACAAAGAACAGATAGGCGTGTATGCGGTTACAGAAACACACCTTAGAGACTTGGAAGAGCCACCACATATTAAAAATTATGTTTGGGAAGGGTGTAACAGGACCATATCGGAAAGGAAAGGTGGGGGTGTAGGAATGCTAATTCACCGCGGAGCCAAATGGGTTAGAGTGAAACAGACGTGTTCAGAGCACCTCTGGGTTCTGGGCACAGTAGGTGGAAAGGAAACGTGGCTAGGGGTAGCCTACTTGTGGACGGGGAATAACTGCAGAGAAAAGAATCAGGAGATAGTGGATTGCATGAGTGCGGATATTAAGGAATTTGGTAATGGGGCCGAAATCATCCTTCTAGGGGACATGAATGCCCACATACATGACCTTGACGGATATTCAGACACCAATGGGAAGTTATTACTAGATCTTTGCGAGCAACATAGTCTGGAGATAGTTAACACAGGGCCTAAATGTGACGGCCAGATCACATGGGAAGTCGGAAACAAGCAATCAAGTATTGATTATTGTCTCATGACTGAAGGAATTTACCACAAACTGACAGAAATGAGGATAGACGAGGAAGGCATTAACAGCTTGGGTAGTGATCATAAACGAATAACATTACAAATGGGATACGAAACTAAAATACGAGCATGGAATCAAAGTCTGGCAGCTCGTATTTAAATGACAAACAAATAATAAATATAGCCGCAAGAGTCGAGAAAGAAGTAGGCGAAATACCAGGCAAGGACTGGGAGTATAGGGAGCTGTTACATCTAATGACGAAGGAGATAGGGAAAGAGAAGAAAACCGTTTGCTGGAAAGGAAAAAGGAAGCCAAAAAGTTGGTGGAACAAGGAAATCCGGGAGGCGATCGAGAAGCGACGCGAAGCATCACGGGAGCATAGAAAGGCAAAAAGGAGAAGCGGCCGCAGGACGAAGTCAAAAAATATGGGAAATATATTTGGAGAAAAAATCCCTTGTACAGAAATTGGTAGAGGCAAAAATTAAAGGTGAAAGTGAACGCTGGATGACAGAGATACACGAAAAAAAGGAGGCCGCGCCTAGGATTTTTTGGAGCCACATAAAGGCGCTAGGTAGGAAGTCTGTCACAACGCAACAACATATTCTAGATGAAGGAGGAAATCAATTGGAAGGGTACGAAGCGCTAGGTTACATCCAAAAGGTAACAGCCGATTCGTTTCAAAAGAGCGTCCAGGGGATCTCCCCAGTGAGTAAAAGTGTGGCGGAGAAAGCAACAGAGGAAGAGCTAGTACTAGATAATTTCAACTGGAAAAAGGCCGAAGGAAAAATTCCAAAGCGCACTGCCGCGGGTTTAGATGGGATTCCCGTTAGCCTCATTAACGAACTAGGACATAACACTAAAGAAGCATTGTTAAAAGCAGTAGAAAAAAGCTTAAAGGACGGACAAATACCGGACAGTTGGCGACAAAGTAGAATGAACTTAATCTATAAAGGCAAGGGAGAAAAGGACAAGATTCGCTCGTATAGACCACTAACCATTACATCGGTACTATACAGGTTGGCGATGCAAGCAGTAAAAATGAAAATAGAAACATGGGCCGAACATAACGATATTTTGGGAGAACTTCAGAACGAATTTCGAGTCGACAGGCGGTTAGACGATAACCTGTTTGTTCTCACTCAGTGTATAGAAATATCTAAAATAGAGAATAGGCCCTTGTACGTGGCTTTTCTAGACATCACTGGGGCATACGACAACGTTAATCAGGAAATTTTGTGGGATATATTGAAAGGAATGGGCATGGGCGACGACTGTATACAGCTTTTGAGGGAGATATACCGAGAAAATACAGTTTGCATAGAGTGGGAAGGAATGCGTAGCAAAGAGAACGTTGAGGTTAGCAGGGGTCTGAGACAGGGATGTCCTTTGTCCCCACTGTTATTCATGCTGTACATGGTGAGTATGGAAAAAGCGCTAGAAGGTAGCAACATTGGTTTTAATCTGTCACACAAACAGGGCGGCATGATGATTGAGCAGAAGCTTCCAGGTTTATTTTATGCGGACGATATCGTCTTATTTGCGGACAGTCGAGATGATATACAGCAGCTGGCGAATATATGCGGAAGGGAAGGTGAAGCTCTTGGACTAGGATTCAGTGTAACGAAGTGTGGTTTGATGGTATTCAATGATCCCTGTGATCAGACGGTGTCCATACAAGGCCAAGAAATACCGAGGGTAAGTGAATACAAGTACCTTGGAGTATGGGTAAATGAGAGTGATAGATACATGGAGGTACAGGAAAAAGCCTCGGCAGCAAAAGGAAAGAGGAATGCGGCAATAATGAAGCACAGAGCGTTGTGGGGATACAATAGGTATGAGGTGCTTCGAGGTCTGTGGAAGGGTGTAATGGTTCCAGGGCTTACTTTTGGGAACTCAGTGGTGTGCATGAGGGCAGAGGTGCAATCGGGAATGGATGTAAATCAAAGGACTGTGGGACGCCTCGCGTTGGGTGCTCACGGGAAGACGACAAACGAGGCTGTAAAGGGCGATATGGGGTGGGCAGGTTTTGAGGCGAGGGAAGCGCAGAGCAAAATAAGGTTCGAAGAAAGGCTAAGAAATATGAAGGAGAGTAGATGGGCAGAGAAGGTGTTCCGTTATTTGTATAGGAAGAGCGTGGACACACAGTGGAGAAAAAGAACTAGAAGACTCACTAGTAAATATACGGCTGGTATTGTGAGCCATGTGTCAACAAAGAGCGTTAAGGGAAAAGTCAGGGAGGCGGAGAGGATTTACTGGATGGCAGCTATGGAGAAAAAACCGGCTTTGAGTAACTACCGAAAGGGCAAAAATGAAATAAGGAGGGAGGCATTTTACGATAATTCAAGGGGAAGCGCTTTACTGTTTGAAGCGAGATCGGGTTGCCTTAGAACGCGTAGTTATAAAGCAAGATTCAGTAAAGAAGAAGAACAATGCACATGCTGCGGGAAAGATAAGGAAACGGCGGAACATGTTCTGATTGAATGTGGAGATATCCACCCAGGTGTACGTTTGGGCACGAACCTACAGGAAGCCTTGGGTTTTAGGGACAACAATGGAAAGCTGAACACACCCGCGATTGAAATAAGTAAGAGACGGTTAGAGTATTGGTGGCAGAAAATTAGAGAGAAAGGACAAAAATAAATATTGGAAAAATAAAATATGGACAGTGTGCCGTAAATGGCAGAGAACTTAAGCTGAAAATTTACCTTTTTTCCATTAAGATAGAATTTATCGAAGTAGAGGCATTAGGCCAACATAAAAAAAAGGGAAAAAAGATTTTTTTTTTTTTTTGTCGAGCCTGGTGGCATACTTGTCACCACCCCGTTATAAAGGGGACGCTCATAGCATCCATCCATCCATCGTAAGGTGGAATCAAACAGCCCTCACGCTTTTTCATTTTTTTGTATTCTTTCTGCCTCTACGAAATTTATTATCACCAACATTAAAACTTGAAATACTTTTTTCTTTTACATTGTAGCAAAATTATAGATTTACTTTCCATCCAAGTCTCGCTCGATGGAACTTAAGAGTCCCCTATAAAGAAATACTGAACGAAATTTAGTGTTCTATGTCATGGTCCCCTAATTATGGCACTGCACAAGAAATATAAACGGTTGGCAGCCCCCTCCCCGCCGCGGTGGTCTAGTGGCTAAGGTACTCGGCTGCTGACCCGCAGGTCGCGGGTTCAAATCCCGGCTCCGGCGGCTGCATTTCCGATGGAGGTGGAAATGTTGTAGGCCCGTGTGCTCAGATTTGGGCGCACGTTAAAGAACCCCAGGTGGTCGAAATTTCCGGAGCCCTCCACTACGGTGTCTCTCATAATTATACGGTGGTTTTGGGACGTTAAACCCCACAAATCAATCATCAATCAATCATATGGTGATAATTATTTGCGTCACTTATCTTCACGCTGGCGCCGATGGCCCCTTTTCGTGGTTGGTAGGCCATCTAAGGTTTCCGCTTGTTTATCATAATTGAAAGCTTGGCAATGAACGAATAGATGTTCGTACGCGGTAACTTCCGAGGAACAGGTACATGCATTGATTTAGCGTTCAAGATAAAGCACGGTCCAGGCAAGTCACAGTGTTCGGCACGCAATACATACGAAAAATCAGCTAGTTCCTTCCGAAGAACCGGCAAAATAACAGATTGAACTGATAAAAAATTATCGACTAGTGAATGTCACTGGAACCACTGTTTTGACAAAAAATGGACAGCTGCCTTCGTTGGCAGCATTAATATGTATGCCTTGCGTATAAACTTTTAGAAGTGCTTCGCGTGCCGCTTCTCCCATGTTATCTTCCTGAATATAGTGCGATATAAGGCGAGTGTGGCAAACGCTGGAATGAATAGGCAGGCGTCGGCGACTCACAAAGACGTAGGCAGAACAGGTTTTTTTTCGGCGGGGGGGGGGGGGGCACCTCTTTCATAAGAAGGGGAGGTGGTGCAGGCAAAAAATGTTGCTGTATGCTATGGCGAACAAAAAAAAAAAACAATGTCACGCCATCGCCCGCTAAAGGGAACAATGTGTGGATGGTCAACAGCATGCACAGAATCGTGGCGCTCTAAACTAAGCAGCGGAACATCCAAACATACTTAAAAGGGTCATGACATCGTCACACAACAATTTGCGGTTTTCGGCAAAAAAAACGCAGGTAGAGAGTCGAATATGTTTGCACACGAGGGAAAACTGGACTGTGAGAGTATATTTTAGTCCAAAATAAGCTGCAGAAGTCTTCGGCTGTAAACGCCGCTTACCGCCGGCGACCGCCATTTTGCCTTGTCTTGCGTGACGTCACAAACCGATTGGAGCAGTGCCGTCGTCTGTTACTTAACGGCACCTTGATGATGATGATTATATGTGGGGTTTAACGTCCCAAAACCACCATATGATTATGAGAGACGCCGTAGTGGAGGACTCTGGAAATTTTGACCACCTGGGGTTCTTTAACGTGCACCAAAATCTGAGCTCACGGGCCTACAACATTTCCGCCTCCATCGGAAATGCAGCCGCCGCAGCCGGGATTTGATTCCGCGACCTGGAACGACACCTTCGGCACGCGGTCAGTGTGTTCACTGTTTTGCGAGTGTTGGTTGCCGCGTGGTCAGCAAGTGTTGCGAAGTAGTACCGGTACCACCACCATGTCATCCGCTCCGTCACCAGCTCACGATTCGGGCACCGATTCATCGAGCAGCAGAAGTGGCGACGACGTTATGTACGCTGCGCATTTTGATTTCGACCCCATTGCCACCAGCTCGAGTGACGAAGAAAGCACCGAAGACGGGGCGAACGCAGCAGATTCTAACGCTATGGCTACCGACAAATGCACTTACTTCTTTCCTGTGACTTTCTTCAAAAGGACCTCGATGCTTAGCTTGGAGGATGGAACGGTGCGAAAACATGGTCGGCCCTGCATCAGGTCGCAGCCTCGGTTTTTTTCAATAATATACCGAACTCGTTGAGAAGAATCTGGTCATCATCGTAGCTATCTGCCGTGAAGTGCATCGAGCACAAAACAGGTGCGTCACTTGCGCACCAGTCCTTCCTTCACACGTTTATCTCCAAAGCACTGCGTTTGGCGAGCTCTTTGATTATGTGGGGTTTAACGTCCCAAAACCACCATATGATTATGAGAGACGCCGTTGTGGAGGGCTCCGGAAATTTCGACCACCTGGGGTTCTTTAACGTGCACCCAAATCTGAGCACACGGGCCTACGACATTTCCGCCTCCATCGGAAATGCAGCCGCCACAGCCTGTATTCGAACCCGCGCCCTGCGGGTCAGCAGCCGAGTACCTTAGCCACTAGACCACCGTGGCGGGGCTTGGAGGGCGCTATAGAGAACTTAAAGAATGACACAGTATTCTCTCTGCTCTGTACGCTCTGGCACCCCACAGTGCAGCATTGGCAACTCGATGGTATTGCTTCAACCACTGGAAGTCATTCAGTTCCTGTGACACGTTGAATGACACTGAAATAACTTGATTGCAAGCGCAGCTGACCATGAAACACGATCGTACTCCGTACTCCACACCATGCAGAAGCTCGCGAATAAAACGGTTTGTTACGTCAGGGCTAGCGAGCGCGGCAGTGTTGCCAGACCACAGGGCTGTTCACTAGTTTATAAAAGTATTCAATTAGGAATTAACGCTACAACTGAATGCGCTGAATCTTTGCCAGCTTGTTTGTGAACGCACAAGGACCAGCCCACACAAAACAGATAAGGGGGGGGGGGTGCACGTTATAGAACCCAGGTGGTCTAAATTTCCAAAGCTCTCTACTACCGCGTCTCTCATATTTATTTGGTGGTTTTGGAACGTTCAATCTCACATATCAACCAAATCAACGCAGATTGTGGTCGAAAATTGGGTGTAATGATACCTTTAGGGTTGTACGAGCCTACATACACATATAGGCTGTATTCACGTGACGTCAGCTTGACGGGCGTGGCAGTGAAAAGTGTGCCAGTTGTGCTGGCAACCACGTGACCATCATTTTGAAGGCCACCATACCAGCGGCCAGTGGCATACCGGCAGTTGAGTCCGGTGGTTCCATCAGGTGTACAAAAGTTAATGCGGGCACGTTGTTCATGTTTGTTTCATTTTGATTCAGAAGGTACGAGATTAATCATTTGCGAAGCTTCTGAGCCATAGGCGATGCGTGCTCAGCTCGCTTGAGCGTGTACGCTGAGAAATTGGACGCCGATGCTAAACAGCGATACACGAACGAAGTGGCTTTCTGCAGTGTGCGATGACCCACTCATTCTGACGAGCGAGGAGGCCGCATTTGACACCAGACTTGTTTCGAAGATGAAACTCCAAGACATAAAGGATTGCTTGGTGCATATACGACAAGTTTTGTGACGCACGAACGACTCAAAGCCCAGAAATCGTTGGATGCTTGGCTGATAAATGGGGCTTGTCCACGAACCTTCCCTGAAAAATCAAGATGACTGCGTCGCTGTGGGTGCAAGGTAAGATAATTTGAAGTTATATTCTATCTTTAAGCGCTAAAGACGTGTTTACATATGAATTTGATACTAGTGTGATGTTTTACGAATCTAGTTGAAACGGCGGGCTATTTAGCGCTTACGAACTTGCGCGTGAAAACACCATTGCATGAGGCAAATAAATTGCGGTAATGTTCACACGAGACTGAAATTTCGACGTGGTTGGCGGACCCACAGCGTTGATAAATCGAATGAAATGTGCCAGAAGCAATAAATTATTTACTAGACTAAGGTTACAAGCCACCTGTGCTTTAACACAAGTGTACTGAGCTAGGTCACTTTACCGAGAAAAACATAAGCGTGGGCCTCTCATTGGAGCTCGCAGTGTACCGTGCAAGTATTAATACGAATAGTTTAATGTTGAGTACTCCACTTTGTTGTGCTTTTCGCAGACTTCTCTGCCAGAGCATTGAAACTGGCTGCATTTACAGTGTTATCGTGATTTCTTTATTTGCGTGTTTCGTTCGCATCTGAATTACTCAAAGCAGTCAGAATCTGAACAATACTGAGTTTTCATTCGCAGGTAAACAACTCTCAAGCAATCACCCCACAGTCTTGTTAAAATAAGCCTGGCAAAGACGGCTGAATCACTCGCCACGACACTTCGCCTCAACCTGCAGTGTACAGCTACATGACCGCGAATAATGTTCAGCAGGGATCAAAATTTAACCGGTTTTGCGTATTTAGGCTCATCAATCTTTCATGTTTTGCAATGGCTGCACTCAAATACGGCTCAATCAAACTTGATAACGGATGGTGGGCGCGAAAACAGCTCAACTTCAGTATCGCGCAGAGGTACACTCGTGTGTACATGGCCCTAGCCATGGCAGCCGGAAGCACTGCGTTCCCCGCATTGCTATCATGTTGTGCGGATAGCCGAAGCGTAGGCTGCAGAAGCACAGGGTTTCTCGAAGGTGAATACCACGAATATGTTAAAGGTTAATTGCTCTGCATAGAATGAGGACCGTGATGATTCCGACAATGTTCTCTCTCAACGCCTATAGTGATTATTCGGTGCTACGGGCGTGCCACGTATGCTTTGCATTGCCCGACTCTCGTTATACCAACAAAAGTTGCGGTGAACTTAGAGTGAGCATTTAGGGGAGTTTCCCTTCACTGGCTTTCACTCCAGCTTTGCTCCCAGAACTTACCATTTTGGAATTCCACACAATGGGCTGCATACCTGTGTGCGTAAGTGCTAACGGCAACCGCCATTGCTGCTGTGTACTGCAAGCATTTTCGCAGTCCCGTCAACGAACCCCAGATGGCCCAATAAGCGTAAAATTGTCCACCTTTTCACCAGCACTCCACTTAACGACGCAGCGTTTTGCTGGAAGCATCACAAACAGCTAGCCATTTATGAACCAACTCATCTCATTTTCGTTTTGTCTCAGAACTCTACAACTCCACATGCTTGCACGACTGAGCTTGAATGCTTTAGTGTGTACGCGAAGCGTTTCGCCACAAAGTCGGTAAACTGAAGCTGGTAAGCCAGCGTGGCACGTGGGATTTCCCACGAGGTTCAATAAAATAAAGGACCCGTACTTAAAAAAAAAACACTCCCCACATGCTACTATTGTTCGGAAGCGAAAATTTAAGCGAATGTTGATAGTCCTTCAGGTAAACATTTCCTGCAGGCGTCTTTCTTTGACAGATGTTTCCTAACCAATACTACATGTGAGCAACATTGCTAGGAGAGTATTAGTTCTAAACGATCTGACTTCGATAACACGTTCTTTTGGTCTAAAATAACCAAAAGTTATCTTCCTAATGAATGGCGCATGAGTGTTTTCTCTATAGCTTTCCTATAGTCACATATGCCCACTTCCATGTTTTCGAAAGCTTGCCCATTGAACCCCTCTACAAATATTACAATTTCTCAAAGCAAGACGTAAGTCCACGAAAGAAAAAAAAAGTGCTTAGCAGATGTAATCTGGTGAATGAAACAGGACTTTACATCGTATACTTCATAATGCTCGAACGTTAAACTTCAAGTTACTCACAACTATGAGACAGCTGCTTGTTGATGTGTTTTGTATAAAACCGGTTTGGAATTCTTTGAAGAATTCTTTAAACACCCATGGTTTACCGAGAAGCACTAGAACAATGCACAAACACACGTTAATTGTTCTTGCGTCACGGTGCAGTATACGAACGGAAGTCAGAGCCAAAGACGCTTACCGTGGTTGTCTCAATTTTATGAAGTCCCACAAACCATTCACTTACCTAATGAACGCTCAAACACATCCACGTCGCACAAAAAGAGAAGTTAAACACTCCGCTGGTAGTTTGCAAACCCCTTATATATACACCCGCCAAAAATACACGGGTTCATGCGGTGCCATTCTGGTGCAACGGTCAAGGTGTTTGCTTCACACGCATGAGGTCCCGAGTTCGATTCCAGTGTTGTGAGCAATTTGTATAGTAATGTCACAGATTCAAATGATTATGGTATCCAATTACTAATAAAGAGAATCAGTACAAACAAATTGACGAGATGGCGTACTGAGAGCATTAAATTAAATCATTCCTCCACAACGTCGTTAGCGCCGCCTACAGACGGGCTGCCTACGGGATTTCACGCGTTATGGCAGGCCGTACCTAGCCAAGAAAAAAATGACCTAAAATCTCGGCTAATATTGCTCACTGCTATACTGAAGCTCACTTGGAATACGGCCGCTTGCTCTGAGACAAGCCTACAAAGCCGCGTAACGAATTCAATAAAAGTGGCCATACCTTGATCAGATTTCCTCCCGGCAGGCATGCATTCCAGCCGGATTTTGACTAATATTGCTGCGAATCGTAACTATTGTCGTTATTGCTTCACTGCCTTCTGGCTAAGGGGATAAAGATGTACTTATAACCAGCCTGCGAGCCAAATGTCACGTCGATGGCTGTTCTAAGCATGTCAGTACTGCCTTCACTGTAGCACGGCCGCAGAATATTTTTTTTTGCTTTATTCTGTGGCCATAACAGTTGTCTTCCCATGGGCATCAGGCACCTCACATCCTTGCTATGTGCCCCTAATGCTCTTTAATATTCTTTTTATTTTTCATTCTACTTTCACTGTGACACATAGGGCAGAACGAGACCCGCAAGCACCCGAGTGACGATGCGGACCAGCAAAAAGAACACAGACGCATTACTTGCCGTTTGGTTTCCAGACTGCGCTGAGCACGCAGTATCATGTAAACAGGTATGTAGTCACGGCGGCAGGCTCTCTCGAGGCCCAACACCCTCATGAAACGAACGTGCTGGCAGTATATGCCGAGTTTTATTGCCGTCACAAAGCGCAGTTCACGTACAGTTGAGAACACGGTCTAGCTGCTGGGAAAAACCATACGGACACATTGTTGACACCTTCTAGTAATTTGAAAACGATCATCACAAGACAGCGTGACGAAGCAGCGATGCGCAAGGGCCACAGTTAACACGTGTGCATCAGCTGATGCCGCCTCCAGCGTTGCGACACGGGAGTTAGCGCATCCAACTGGTCACATCATTGTTGCGACACGGGAGATAGGGTTCCCACCGCTAGTACTATTGTTGAGACTTTGGTAGCGTGGTCCGGACCAGGGTCATCCGCATCTTAGGAGAGTATGAGTAGAGAAGCGGAAGCTGGTAAAAAGGAACTGCAAGAATACTGTTAGACGCCACGCCGAGGTGAGGCAACTGTTTAATGGGCCGAAAAGTAGCGAGACAGCAGCCAGCGGTTTCAGCAGCAGCTGCAGCAGCACGAGCCTCCGCCACAACAAACGTCTTCTTCGTCGTTTTTATAGCGGAGCCCGTATTTGTCACTACATTGACTCCCCGGTGCAAAAAGAGCCATCCTGGCGACCTATGGCACAGACAGGACTGGTGGGTCGTAGTGAAGTTTTAGACGTTCGACGTGCACAGTTTCGCGCCACGGTACCATTGATGTAGCGCCCACAGTACCAATAACCATGTAGTTGACTGGTGATGTCTGGCGCAGGATCCGGTACGGACCGTCATAATTGGGTACGAACTTTGAGCAAAGGCCTTGGACAGACAATGGCACGCGCAGCCACACGATTGTTCCAGGCGCATATGACGATGAGAATGAACGTCGGTCATGGAAGTGCTTCTGGCGAGCCTGATCGTGCGTAGTAAGCGCACGTGCGAGCTGCTAACATTCTTCGGTATATGTAGCGGCGTCGGCCAAAGTCGTTGATTCTGCTGGGTCTGAGCGGTACAGAAGGATAGTGTTCAAGAACAATGAAGGTTCCCGACCACAAAGAAGAAAGAACAGGGAGAATCCAGTTGTAGATAGAATTTCGCTGTTGTAAACGTAAGTAACGAATGGCAGTATGCGGTCCCAGTTCGTATGGTCATCAGAAACATACATGGAGAGCATGTCATCCAGCGCGCGAATAAATCACTCGGTCATCCTGTTGGTTTGGGGGAGATATACGGTGGTTGTTCGATGCGCAATGTTGCATTCGCGTAGGAGGTCTTCTACAGCTTCCGACAAGAAGGAACGCCCACGGTTACTGAGAAGCTCTCGGGGTGCACCATGCCGAAGGACGAGGTTGTGCAGAATGAACAGGCCGACTTCACGCGCAGTGGCCTCGCGAAGTGCCGAAGTATCGGCGTAGTGCGTAAGATGGTCCATGGCTACGAAGACCCAGCGGTTTCCATTTGGTGTGTATGGTAGGGGACCGTACAAGCCGACTCCTATGCGGCCGAAAGGCTGAGAAGGGCATGCAGTGGCTGGAGTGGTCCTGTGGTTTTGCGAGGGGAGATTTCCGGCGTTGGCACAAGGAACATAAACGGACGTACTGCCTAACAAAGAGGTACATTTCGCGCCAGTAATATCGAAAATGTAGGCGAGCATACGTTTTCACTACACCTGCGTGGGCGCATTGCGGATCCGCGTGGAAGGAGGCACAGATGTCAGAACGTTGGTGGCGAGGAATTACTAGCAACCATTTGCGGCCATCAGATAGGTAGTTTCGCCGGTACAGAAGACCGTCATGGAAGGTAAAATGGCGAGCGGTTCGTCGAAGTAAACGGTTGTCGGTACGTGGAGACGCCTGAGACAGGTACTCTAAGAGAGACGCTATCCATGGATCCTGGCGTTGCTCACCAGCCATGTTGGCATGTTTAAGTGAACAAGACTCGCAGCTGCAAACAGTCGCTGTAACAATCGCGGGGAAGTGGCCTGCGAGAAAGAGCGTCGGCGTCTGAATGCTTGCGGCCTGACCGATAAATTACATGAATATCATAATCTTGGAGACGTAGTGCCCAGCAAGTCAGGCGACCAGGTGAGTCTTTTAATGACGACCACCAACACACAGCGTGGTGATCAGTCACGACGTTAAATGGGCAGCCATATACGTAAGATCGGAATTTCGTGATTGCCCAAACAATAGCAAGGCATTCTTTCTCGATGACTGAATAGTTCTTTTTCGCTTTAGTAAGGGTGTGACTAGCGTAGGATACAACATACTCATCGAAGCCAGATTTACGCCGAGCAAGAATAGCGCCGAGGCCTACTCCACTAGCGTCCATATGCATTTTGGTTGAAGTGTCTGAATCATAGTGACGTAGGATAAGTGGTGATGACAGAAAATGGCGTAAAAAGGCGAATGCTTCGTCACATGCTGGAGAATACGCCGAGATGTCTTGGTTGTCGGCAAGTAGCTGCGTCAGGGGTGCGATTGTGGTGGCGAAATTGCGCACAAAACGGCGAAAATATGAGCAGAGGCCGATGAAGCTGCGGAGTTCTTTTAGTGTAGACGGCCTGGGAAAGTCAGCGACAGCGCTAAGCTTGGCTGGATCAGGATGGACGCCATGTTTGCTAACAACATGCTCTAGCATGGTAAGCTGGTGGGCAGCGAAGTGGCGTTTCATCAAATTCAGCTGCAGTCCAGTTTCAGAAAGAGAAGTCAGGATGCTTGCGAGGTGGCTGAGGTGAGAGTCGAAGTACTTCGAGAAAACGACGACGTCATCCAAATAGAACAGGCATGTGTTCCATTTAAAGCCTCGAAGGATGTTTTCCATGAGAAGCTCGAAGGTGGCAGGTGCATTACAGAGGCCGAAAGGCATCACGTTAAATTCGTACAATTCGTCAGGCGTTATAAACACAGTCTTGGAGTGGTCGGCTTCATTCATTGAAACCTTCCAGTAGCCCTATCAAAGACCTAAAGAAGAAACAAAATTCTGCTCTTTGCAGGCAATAGAGGGCGTCATCAATTTTGGGCAGCGGATAAACATATTTTCTGGTAATCTTATTAAGGCGCCTGTAATCAACGCAAAATCTGTTGCTGCCATTCTTTTTTTTTTTACACCAGTACAACCGGAGAGGCCCAAGGGCTGTTTGAAGGTTGTATTACGCCACGTCGAAGCATATCATTCACCTGATAAATAATGGCACGGCGTTGAGCGTGAGAAACTCAATATGGCCGCTGGTGCAAAGGTGCATGGCTACCGGTGTTGATTTTGTGAACGATGGCAGACGTTTGACCCAAAGAAGGTTGGCTATGGTCAAATGACATCTTGAAGTGATCGAGTAGAGCCAGGAGTTGGGTGCGCTGAGCAGCGGGAAGTTTAGGGTCAATCGATGAGAAAAAAGCCTCCGGAGATGAAGTGGAAGTGGTATCACAGGTAATGATGTTTAATTGAGATGATGACAAGTCATATCAGGTAGATGACTGGATGAAACAATCAATTTCTTCAAGGTGACCGAGGACTTCGCCACGGGATAAAATGGCTGGGGTAGGAAGCGAGTTCATTATATAAATAGAGCCACGTGAGTTTTCTATGGTGTCAACTGCGAACGGGAGAAGAAAGCTTCTGCGAGAGCCAAAAGTGTCGGAGGGGTAAAAGAGGACGTTGACAGAAGGCGCGTCGCCGCACGAGAGTGGCATAAGAACACAGGATAGAGGAAGGATGTGAGTGTCCGCGGCCATGGTGACTCAGGAAGATAGCGGCTTGAAAGAAGGTCTTTCAGACGTCGGCGCTTCACACAGGGGCGGTGCAGACATCGTCGACAACTCTAGTTCGGCACGCGCACAGGGAACGACGGCATGATGAGCGCAGAGGAAGTCCCAGCCTAAGACGATTTCGTGTGAACATGCGGAAAACATAACGGATTCGACTACATACAAAATATTTTGGATGACCAGTCAAGCAGTGCACGCCGCAGAATGTTGAATGTGATGCGCAGTGGCCGTGCGGAGAGAGACATCGGAAAGCGGCAGCGTGAGCTTCTTCACCTTGCGGCACAGTTCACCACTTAGCACAGACACGGCAGCACCAGTATCAACGAGCGCTTTCGCAGGTACACCATCAATATGCACAATTATTTCATTAGCAGGTAAAAACGGAGGCCTTGAAGCTTTCGATATGTTCGCACCTCTTGCCTCGGGAACTGTGATGGTCAGTTTTCTGTTTGGGCGGGTGGTGATCGAGGAAGCATCGGAAAAATGGAACGGCGCCCTGGTGAGGGCGACCGATCCCTGTCGAAGCCGCGGCGACGTGGTGGCGACTGATCCAACGTGGGGGGGGGGAACGAAGACGACTGTAGTGGCTCTGGACGATAGGAGCCGTAAGTCGCTTCCCCAGCAGTTGGGTTATAATCCCGATGATGGCGGTAGCGTGCTACATGACCGGGAAGGTGGCAGAAATAGCAAATTAGCCTGTTGTCTAGAGTGCGCCAAGGGTTTGTTGATGGTGGTGCGGGGTGGCGAACAAGAGGTCAAGAGGTGGGTAAGGACGGATAGTTAGACTTGCTGCGTAGAGGGCACGGGGCAGTCGAGCAAGATCCGTGGCGTTTGGTAGCGATGGCGGCGATCGTCTGGCGGCCTCACCGTAAGTGAGAGGGGCGGAGATAGGCGAAGGATGGTATGTGGGAGACAGAACGTCAGAAAGTTACTCTTCGATAGCCTTGCAGAGCGTTGGAGTCAGCGTGTGCACACTGGTCGGAACGTATGACACAAAAGACAATTGGCACGCCACTTCTTCTCGAACGATCTGCTGGATTTGTTGCATTAACGTGCCTTGTTCGGAAGAATCAGCACCAATGATTAACGCAGATGTAGAGGTCGTGTCGAGGTTTGGACGTCGAATAGAATTGAGCTCTCTCCGCAGCTATTTGAAACTCTGACAGTGCTGATTAAGTTGGGCGATGGTTTGCGTTTTTTTTTTCACCGAGCATGTGAAAGGCGTCGTCCTCGATACCTTTCATAATGTGCCGTATTTTGTCAGTGTCAGACATGTCTGAATCAATAAAACGGCAGAGGTCCAGAATATCCTCAATATACGAAGTAAAGGTCTCGCCAGAGCGCTGTGCGCGGCTGCGCAAGCACTGTCCGGCGCCGAGCTTGCGAACAGCGGGTCGGCCAAAGACTTCTGCAAAGCGCGTCTTGAAGGTTGAGCAAGAGGGTATTTCCGCTTTGTGGTTGTTAAAGCACAGTTTGGCGACACCCGCGAGATAGAATTTAAGGTAAGCGAGCTTGTCTGTGTCATCCAGCTTATTGTGGGCGCTTGCCACTTCATACTGGGACAGCCAGTCTTCGGCGTCTTGGTCGTCGGTCGCGTTGAAAATCACTAGATCTCTCTGTCGTGGCTTTCTGGAACAGGTGACAGATGGGATTACGACTGAAGGTGGCTGGATCATGTCGTCAGGGATTGGCGTGGCGGGCGGTTGAGGTAGAGTCCGGGAACGGAGTTCCAGTTTGAGACAACCAGCCCTCCCCACCAAATGTAAGAATACTGTTAGATGCCGCGCCGGGGTGAGGCAACCATTCAATGGGCCGAACAGCAGCGAGACAGCAGCCAGCGGTTGATGATGCTGATGATGATGATGATGATGATGATGATGATGATTCTTGATACTCTGGCGCACACCGACAAAGGTGGATCGGCCAAAAACCGGGCGGCAGGATCTTAACTAAAAGGCTTATGGTTTTTCAAACACAACGTAATTTTGGGCTGAAAAAAATATATAGAAATAAAAGCCGAAAATCGAAGGAGTATATCCGAGCAGGGAGCGATGCAGGCTATCAGATGCGATTTGAGACAGAGGTAATGATGGGTCTAAAATGATATATATATATATATATATATATATATATATATATATATATATATATATATATATATATATATATATATATATAGGCAGATTAACATGGCAATCGCTTTGTTGCAATTATGTATTCAAATACCACAGAGGAGACATCCCTGTGACTATAACCGAATTTCATGCTGCCAAACGACAGAATTACTGCCACATTTAATTCTAATCCCAATTTTTCAAGTGGAGCTGCCAGGTATCTTCTCCGCTGATGAGAATATCGGCGACAGAACAAAAAGAAGTGATCTGTCGTTTACATTTCTTCGCAAGTCTGACATAAAGGTGACGCCTTTAGACCAACTTTATGCAAATAATAATTAAGTTGTGGAATTCTGCAACGCAATCTTTTAAAAGTAACTTCCAAGGGCCGTGTTGCACACCACTGTCTATTCCAGCGGCATCTTAGGTCTGCGAAATCCCGATATTTATCCAATGAGTAGCAGTCGTATTCATGCAAACAGAGGTTTCTAAACCTTATTGCTGTCGCGTAAGCCGTATCAGGCAAAATCGAGATAAGGGGACCGCTAAGAGATACTGTGGTTAGTGCATCTGCCATCTCATTGATATATATGCCACAATGGCATGGTACCCATAAGAGCTGCAGTTTTTTCAAGTTTGTCGGTATGAGTTGTCGAAACACGTGCATAAGTGTTAAGTTGGCTCCTGAAGACAGAGCAGCACATACTGAAAAAGAATCTGTAATTACGACTGCTTCCGATTCGCCCAAAGGAAGTTTCCGTAGTACCTGTAAAATAGCAAATAATTCTACTATGAATATTGGTGTGTAATCTGGGAGTCCAACTGAAAAGGACCAGTTAAGGGAACGTGAGAAGATACCTGCCCCAGCCTTTTCATTTCATACGGATGCATAAGTCGCAATTATGTTGTTCATGTTCACGTGTGCCAAGTAAGCCCGCAGCCGATCATTTAAATATTGAAATGGCATTTGCTTTGCGTTAGAGAGATAACTATACTCAAATTTTATCTTAAGATCTAAATTAACGTTTCTTGTTGAGAAAATATGTTTGATTTTGACGTTCAGTGGTTCTAGCAGGGCTTGAACGAACAAGATCTGTGGGCAGTGGAATCGCGACCACAAAGTTTCAAAAATAAGCTTGGTTCTTTAATAAAAGCATAAAACGATCCTCTCTGGGCCACAGTGTATAGTTTTAAAAACGTTTGGATAGTAAGCATTTTGAATCTATTCAACAATGACGGTAGACGCGCTTCCATGTATAGCACATTGTTAGCAACAAACTTGGGCAGTCCAAGGCACAGTCGTAAAGCCTCCCTTTCTAATAGTATTAGCGGTCTCATTTTATATGTCGCACTGCCCGAAAATAAGACGCAGCTGAATTCTATGATAGGACGAATGTACATTTTAGAGACCATTACCAATGCATTTCTTCGCAACCCTCTTTTTATGTTGCTGAGCTTGCGTAACCACCCCATGGCTTGTGTCGCTTTGGACGCAATGTGATCCATGTGGCTTTTCCAATTTAATGAGCTGTTATATATGATGCCTAAGTATTTGAGTGAATCCACCTGGGGAATCTGCTCTGTGCCATACATCAAGGAGATGTTGACAGGATCCCTGAACCAGAACGCTAGAAGCGCGCTTTTGTTTACGTTTAGAGACATTCCAATTTTTTCAAGCCATTCATGTATCATGTTTAGGTAATTCTGTAATGTCTAATAAAGTAATTGCAGATCACTGTTTGTCGCAAAGAAAGCAATGTCATCTGCATACACATATAAATGAATATCACTATGTGTTGGAATCGAACTGAGGAAGATGTTAAACAACACCGGTGAGAGCACTGCCACCTGTGGTACGCCACGGTATTGTCGATATCTATTAGAAAAACAACCCCTTTGAAAGCAATAAAACTCTCTCTCCCTTAAAAACTCTGCTACCCATGCTGTCATGTAGTTTGGTAAGTGTGACATTTCCATCTGCTCTATTAGTATTTTATGCTCCACTTTGTCACACGCCTTGACCAAATCCAAAGTAACTAATGCACAATACTCTCTTCTACGCCTAGCCAACTATATACGACTCTCCAAATCCGCGTGCGCACACCATAAGGAGCATCCCAATTTAAAGCCAATTTGACTGGGGTTCAGTATTGATTTCTCCTCAATGTATTTTATTACACGTGCATTCAAAACTCTTTCAGTTAGTTTAACCAAATTAGATGCAAGAGAAATTGGTCTCACATTGTCAAGTGTATACCCAAGTCCCTGTTTTTTAGGTATCGGAATTATTTTGGAAAGTTCCCAATCCGCCGGTATCCAAGAATTTTTCAAAGCGTAATGAACCATATTACAGAGTTCATGTTGGGAAATGTCATATAGTACTTTTATCATTGCTGAGGTTACTCCATCTGGTCCAGGTGCTGTAGGGGGTCCTCACTACACCCGCTATAGTTCCGCTAATGTCACCTCATTGAACTCCTCCCCTGCAATTGGCTTTACTATGTGTCTTGGCATTGTTGATCTGAATCTTTCTTCTAATCCTTTAGCAACATTTTCTAATATTTCAGTGAGTTCGCTAGGCGATAGAATTGAAAAATAAATATTGTCTGATGGTGGTATCATTTTTCTGGAACGCAAAAATCTAAAAAGCGCTTTTCTATTGTATGGTTTTGAAAGATAGCTGAATTTGTTAGTGTCATAGTCATCTTTTGCTTTGCGTACTGTACGTTTAAAATCTACTGCCACGTATTTATAGTCACACCAGTTTTTTGGGCATTGGTTGTGGATAAGTTGCTTCCACGCCGCTTTTCGTTTTCTATACCCCCTCATTAGCGGTTTCATTAGCAGCTGAAGCAGCACGAGCCTCCACCACAACAAACGTCTTCTTCGTCGTTTCTATAGCAGAGCCCGTATTTGTCACTACACAGTGTTTATTTACAAGTATTCACATGATCATACTACATGGATGAATGAAGCCTCTTTGAGCGCATCGGCATTCACATTTTATGCCCTGGTCTTCCTAAGATTCCCTGCAAGGAAAGCACTTGAGTCAAAGACAGTCCAATGAGATTGTCGTCTTAATCTCCAACCCGAAAGAGGGAAAGTCAAACACCACCTTCTTCCGAAGCCAAGAAAAAAGTGTCGACACAGACCCAGTTCGTCGCACGGTGAAAAAGAAACACATACAATACATAACACAACTAGCATATTGCTATGACCGGGAGTCTGACGCGCAGAGATGACTCATTGAGGAGGCATCGCTGCCGGGCAGGCCACGGTGTGCGGGAAAGAAAGACTTGAAGGCGCCAAGGGAAGCGAAGCGTCACAGGCTGCACATAGCCCTGTCTAGGCAGTCCGCACATGGCTCAGGTGTTTCTAAAGGGTTTTCTTGAAGCGAGCCGACGACCCAGAAGTATTCACCGTACGATTGCTGTGTTGACACCGCATCCAAATGTTGCTCTCGGCTGCTTAGATGGGCTTGGAAAACGACAGATTCATGACAAACAGAGTCGGTGACGTAGTATTCCATAATTTTTCCGCATCTGTCACAGTCCGATTGATGAAGACCCCGTGCAATTTAGGCGAGGCACAAGAACGGGTTCTGGGGCTGGCGAGACAGTGGCAGCGGCTCTCTTCTTCTTTTGAATGCGAATGCATTTCTCAGGCGGGCTATGTAAGGCATCCGGCGTAAACAGAAGAAGGGAAGTAAACAGAAACGAAGAGAATAAGTATACCTAAAACGATTGGTGGGCAAATACTTAGAAACAGAGACAAAAAGAGGAACAAGGAAATAAACAAATATATAGAGAGCAGAGAGCAGAAAAAGATATAAAATAGATGGAGAGAGCGAAATAAATATAATGAAGCATATACGAAAATAAAAGCAAAACAGCCACACGGAAGCGAAAAAATAATTAAGCAGAAAAAAACAGACATATACGGATGACAGAAAAGAAAGAAACGAAAAAATAAACGAGAAAAATAACAAAAACACAGGAACGCCTTTAAGCTCCACTCCTCCTCCAGGCCTGGCACGATGAAAACGAAGCGGCGTGAATTCATCTGCGTCAGTCAGAAATTCAGGGCCCCTCAACTGTCGTAACAGCATTATATAAGCTTTACAGGAGGCTGCTGGTACCACAGAATGCAATTTTGTGTGCAGCGTCGTACTGACACTCACCGAATAAAATTCCCTCATTTCATACAAGTACGTCGCAAGCTCACATAGTAAAAATACGCCGCTCCGAGCAATTCAAGGAATATAAGCCATGGGATGCACGGGGTAGGACATATACCGCAGCAACATAATGAAGATTAGCCGTGTCTCATCGTGACATCCTTCGTTGAGCGACAGTCGTGGCCCGCTCAGTGTTAGTTGAATGTCCAGGAAAAGAGGGGGAGGGGCAAACCACCGGAGACGAATTAAGTTTGCCTTTTTATGAGCAAGTGTTGAAGCTCCCGTTCACCATAAAACACGTATGTGTTATGTAGAAGCTTCGCTTCCTCTTACGTGCGAGCCAGCGTGACGACCAAGAACGTGTATGTCTGGGCCTTCTCCTTAATAGGACAGGCGACACTCTGAATAAAGTGGCGAACCGTTATTTCTAGTGAGCCAGAATGACTTGACAAGTAGTGATCTTGAAACACTCCTGAAGCAATACATTCAGTCTAGCTTTCATTGATACCTAAGGAAGAAAAAAAAAAACTGGCCCCGTGTCTGCATGCTACACTCCAAAGGTCGTCGAAAGATCCTGCGTCTCGATTGAATGAACAAAACGTTCATTGGATGATCTGCAGATGAACATCGGTGAATCGTATTCTAGAGGCGCTGCGTTAGAGTGGCTCGAGCGTCCAGCGGAGGCAAACGAGCGCACCAGGTCACGTTACACGTGAGACATGAGGGCTATCTGGCGGTTATCTTAGAAAACGAAGCGCGCGGCGTGCGCGATCGCTCGGAGGCGATAAGGGGTAGAACGCAAGGCAATGGGCAGATGCCATCATCCTGTCGTCTTACCAATGCTTTGGATGCGCTTGCCTGTTCGTACGAGCGTTGCATTGTGAGGGCATCGTCACAAACGCTATGGTTCTCAGAATTACTTATGTATGTCTCTTCTAGTAAAAAAGACACACATACAGAATATTGACGTGTTGTCATGGTTCCTCAGGTATGCGCAATAATTGCTTTTTAATAGACAATCGCACAAGTATGAATGCTGAATCTTGAGCAATATTGGTGGGCGCTGCAGATGGCGTCGGCCATTTGGGGTATCATTTGGTGCCGATTAAGGTATCCTTAAGGAC
The DNA here is from genome assembly GCF_013339725.1 of Rhipicephalus microplus. Taxonomy (NCBI): domain Eukaryota; kingdom Metazoa; phylum Arthropoda; class Arachnida; order Ixodida; family Ixodidae; genus Rhipicephalus; species Rhipicephalus microplus. The sequence goes on from NC_051169.1 coordinate 31,608,653, forward strand.
GGACAAACAGACAAATGTACAGATAGACAGACAGACAGACAGACAGACAGACAGACAGACAGACAAACAGGCAGACAGACAGACAGACAGACAGACAGACAGGCAGACAGACAGACCAAAATTTTTTCGTTGAAGGTCCCCAAGAAAGAATATGGTCTTAAAAAAAACATGTCATAATATCCCCACTTAGCTTTCAGTTTATTTTCTTCTAATAGGCACACTTCCGCAAAGCTGCCAAATAAAAGCAGGTGCAGTGCAACCCTTTCTTGTTTTCTGTTTTGTAATCTGTTCATTTCAATAATTCTGAATTACATAGTTCAAATTTATAGGCACGTGTTTAACGTATATGCATGCACATTAGTGCAGTTATATGTTTAGGATAGGCATAATTTTTCATGTCTGCGCGTTATATAGGCCCATTATTGTGTTCACCACCAACAAACATGCCGTAAAATGCTCTGCCTGTTCAGTACTTAAGAAAACACTGTTTCAGGCACTGAAGTGCACAATTAACTGGACAGCCAGTGTATTTTGCCTCAACCACTGGTTAATGTTAAGAAAGGGATTTCATTTAAAGAATACGTTCCACTTACCGATGACATATTGAAATAGTTGGCTGGTTTTTGGGACGTTGAACCCCAAATAATAATCATGATCGAAATAGTTCATGGTCTTCAAAGTATAGGCTTCTACCACTTCCCCGATAAAATGAGTTTATCTAGAAGGCTGATGAAATCTCTGAACGGCATTTCTTATGGGAAAAATTAGTGTGCAATCCGAGAAGAAGCCAGCACCTCTAAACTACGTAACACATTTATGCCTGTGTATGTAATACATAATTTCCACCAGAAGGCTCAATAAACCAATTGGCCTGCATTGTTAAACGACCCACTGGAAAGGTGCAGCAATGTGTACAATCTGTTAATAATAATAGGACCTGCCTGGGATAGAGATCACAACAATATTGAATAATTTATCTTCTTGAAAACATGCATAATTTGGACCAAGTATTTACTCTATAGGACCAGTTTGTACACAAACATCGCCGGGTGGTGTTAGCATCAAACATAAAACCAAACGTTTCGTCTACTGAAAAAAGTATCAGAAACGATTTGCGTTCTCATTCACCCTTGCAGCCATGTACGCGCTGCCACAAATGTCAAGCTGGGATAGTTTATTGAGCACCCACGTTGAAACTGCTGCGTGAATGTTGGACTAAGGAAACGCTTTTCTTTTGGATTCCTGATGTTATCTCGAACCACTATGATATACAAGCAAACGGAAGCTAGAACAACCTGCTTCAATGCATCCTGCTTACAATATTTATTAAAAGAAAAATCCACTAATTACAATCATTCTTCCGGCATCTGCTCTGAGTAAATGTCGCCCAGAGAAAATTAAACTGTAATATGAGATAATGTTTACTGCTTCAATGTTGTGTTCAATCACACTCAATAAAGTTTTGGTATACGAGAAAATGATTGCGCGAACCAGTGCAGCTAACAGAAACGCTGACCGCTTGTAACGCGTAGAAGAATCATTACGTGCAACGCGAATAAAAGTTGTCGAAAAACATGATTGAAATTTCTGTCACTCTCTTTTGTGTTAAATTACGTATACACGAGCATTAATTTCAGCTTGGGCACAAATACTCAACTTCGACTTCTGTGAAACGTCATTCATAAAATTAAAGTAAAGAGTGAACCTGCCAGTGACATTCGCCGATACATGAAGGAAACGCCCTTGCTGGTGGTCGTTGGTGCGCTAACCCGCAAAACTCATTTTCAAGTACCTAAAAAGAAGGGCTACAAAGTCGTAAAAACGAAGTTCAGAGTGGCATAAGCGAATGGCGTGCAATAGGTGAGAATCATGTTTTTTTGTGCTATCACAAATGCTGTGAAAAAAAATTGCCCGCAGCTTCCCTCGGGGGAACACTGAGGAGGATGCGGACCATATAATTGGTTAACGGGGTGTTAAAGTGCGACTTACTTGGGTCGATGGCTAAATTGGTTAACGTGGTTGTGAAATGGGGTGTTAAATTGCGACTTACTTGGGTCGATGGCTAAATTGGTTAACGTGGTTGTAGGAGGGGGTGTTAAATGAGTGAACACGTACACACGTATGCGAAAGGGCGGCGCTGGTCGAAGGGACGTCGATCATTGTGTTTGTGGATTCATTGGAATTCATTTCACCGCGACCTTGGACGTCGACGCGCCGTACAAACCAACCGACGAGCGGCAACTGAGCGAGCGAGCGCCGACCTTGAGTATATATACAGCACGACGGCGCATGCACTGTCAGCTGCTGAATGTTCTCGAAGCGCGACGCCACATGCGCGTCCACTGGAGAATCAGGAGAATTGTAGATGTCGAACGCGGTGTGTAGAGGAGGAAGGGTGCACAGATGGTGGAGGAGTGAAGCGCGCGCGGTGTGTAGAGGAGGAAGGGATGCACAGATGGTGGAAGAGTGGGCGACGGCGCGACGGCGCATGCGCGCGCGTCAGCTGTCGAATGTTCGAGAAGCGGTGCGGACGGCGCGGACGGCGCGGACGGCGCACTACAAGGCGCGAGTATAAGATGCTCCGCATCTAACAAATACTAAAGAAAAGTGTTTGTCCGTACAAGATGTCATACACATTTCAAAATGATTATAGCGCTCGACAAGAGAAGGGATCACTGTAATGACACCTCGGAAACTGTCCCAGTTGCGCAGTATCATTCTGTTGCTGGCAGATCTTCTCTGATTGTAGTTCTAGGCAAAGTAAAGCGATTTTTCTTTCTTTCTCTTTTCAGAGTGAACCTATCCTCCGAGTGCTGAATCGTTAACAGCGTGTGCGTGGTGGGTTGTCTGGTGGTCTAAGGTCTTAGCCAGGGCAAAACAAAAGTGAAATTGAAGACGTAGCAGCATGCGGCAGGTGCAGTTGATGACAACTTTTGTTGTCTACAACATGCTTCCGTGTGAGAATGACCAGCACTTTAGATGGTGTAGAAGAGGGATAAATGCACGTCTACCAATATAGATATATATATTTTCCCAAATGGTCTCGACTAGAAACATACAAAAAGACGGCCGCCCACAAGACAAGAGTTTGTGAAATTTTCGGTAGTTACGCAAGACAAAAAAACCTGAGCGTCTATCTAGCCTGAAACATATTTTTTTTGCATTATGACAATGTAGGCAGAGCTGTGAATATATATATATATATATATATACATATATATATATATATTATATCTCGTTTATATCTTTTCTAATTTTCAAGAACGTAACACAGGCTGAGCTGCATGTGCCTGTGTTTTTGTTGGTCTTGTTCTGCAGAAGTGCCCCTAACGCTGGCTATCCATCAAAACAAAACAGCCCTTATACCCTCGCCAGTAGAAATTACCTGGTCACGTACCATATTAATGATTGTTTTTTAACGTAGCCGTACACACATTTCTTTTTTTTATTGCGGTATCTCTGTGTTGCTGTTAACATGCGCTCCCTCTATTTTTCATACTAAGTTTGTTGATGTACAGCACTCAGACTTAAACGCTACCAATATGGCTACGTAAAGATAACGGCAGCTGCGATCACCCAGCAGCCGTGCACCTTAGCGACTGCCACTGAAGCGGACATCTCCCAATCGAAGGTTTGGTGGCATGCTAAGAGTTCCTCGCTGTCTACCTAGCATTTTAATTGCATCAATTGATTTCAACTACTAAAGCCCAGAATCAGTAATCAGTTGTCACTAGTCAGAATATAACTAGAACTTTATTTGCGCATTGTCTAATAGTAAAAGCACAGTATCACACACAAGGACACATGGAGAAGCTGCTTAGGCATCTTTGTCATTCGCAGTGGGCGATAGTCTGTTGCCTCTACTTCTAATTTATGTAAAGTATGGCAAAAGATCCTGATAGTCATTATGGCACGGTGCGGGCGTGTGAGAGAAAAAGTAGTAAAAAAGAACCGGGAGCAGCTACATGAACGTGAAGGCACGTAGTGTTTGGTCATTCAAATTAGTATCAGGCATGGCCCCGGTACTGGATAATTCCCCTATTGGTGTTACCCTACGTGCACTGCCGATAGCGTTTCACTAGTGACAACTCTTTAATTACTCCCAACAGAGTTCCCGGTCCGAGAGAAAAATGCATGCAAGGTTGACAGAGAACCCAGAAAATGCTAGTGCTGCCGAGACAAGCACGCCTCATTAAGCCAACATCACTTGTTTCATTCACTCGTTGTTTCCCTCCCAATCTGGTCAGTTGTTTATCATTACGATGAGGCACCGTTGTGCACATTAGAGATCATATGTTCATACATAAGTGCTGGCAATGATGTCCTATGTTATTAAGCTACTGCTGTCACCACTGTGTAAGCTCTCTCTAGGTGGTCTGGATGACTAAATGTAACATATTGGGAGCTACGTAGGTCGACTATTGCTTAAATCTGAGTGATATTAGGCTTAATTTACAAGTTCACATATAGCTGTATTATGATCTAGAAAACTCCTGACATTCATCCAAGAACATTCCCGACATTCACCTAAAGTGCAAATCGAAATGCCGCATGCATCTGTCTGACAACCTGTGTTCACTCTTCTAAAAGTGCGTTACACTGAAGTTCTTCGCAAGGGAGGCGTTCAGGAAATCTTTATTTCGTGAATATCATAATTAAACTCGATTAGCCAATGAGAAAATCAACTTACGAAATAAAAGCCTCGTGCAGTCCCCAACCTGGCTTGCTCACACGAACGTGGTCCCTCCTATCACATCAATTCAGTTTTTTGGCGAAGAGAGGTACTCACTCACACACACAAAAAAAAAAAAAAACGGTCTGCAGTGGCGTTCGCCGTTCTTTCTCCTTTTGTCGCTTCAAGGCGCCGTGTTCAGCTGAACTTACGTCTCGTTTAGAAATTCTGCTTAGGCATCATTATCTTTCTTGTTGGCGCTGTTGCGTGCACATTCTAAGTCGCATGCTGCACGAATTCGCTCGTTTATTATTTTTAAGTATAGTAAGCTTTGTAATGTATCATTCGTCTGACATCATCATCCATCTTGTTTTATTGTTCACTGGAATAGGCAGCTCCATTTTCGGTGCAACTTAGCATACTTACGCGAAAAAAAAATTACTCCAGTTGACCACACCGCTTATTTTCCTTTACGAGGATAAATAAATTAGGCAGATTTTTTTTTTAATTTTCGAATGCATTAAGCGACGTGTCACAGCTAGCGAATGCGACATCAAAAAAGAGAAAAACTCTAAATGCTACCGGTTGTTTCAATACGACTAAACAGTAAGGAGTGCCTCCAAGTACGCGTGCTATTAAATAAAAAGAAGCACCAACGAAAAAAAAAACAACAAGAAACGTAATGGGGGACACGAACTTAGTCTATTTTTCTGGTACAGTCAATACGAAATCTTCTCAGCAAGCACAACGTAATGGCATTACCTGACTGTCACATATTCTCTTCTGTATGAATCTTAATTTACATTTGTGCAAAGTACACGTCATATATATGAAAGGTTCGGGCATAGGATTTTGGAACTACCACAGCACCTGCGGAAGTAGGATCCGAAGTTTGCTTGTGTTGCATACACAACAACAAACGGGTTTTAAAGCAAACAAGCTATCGAAATTCTTGCAATCGGCCTCCACACTAATTCTGTAGGCTACCGTTGATTGTTGTATACCATACAGATGTCTTGTGTAGGTACCAAGGTAGGATGCCTTAGTTATTTCAACGCAGGTGCCATTGCGAACGCATATTTGACACGTATGCACCAAACAATGCTTACAGGAAGTCGTTTAATATTTGGATATTCACACCCTCTGCTGCTACACTATTCGCTGCACCGAAAAGACTGTCCGATACAGGTCGTCATAAAACCACTAAAACTTTTAGTTTCTTCTTATTTCAGTTCACTAGCGCGATTTTTCGAGAAAGTGATGTAGAAAGGGAAGGGGTTAGGCAAGTTTTATCAGGCAGTAATTTATTTTACTAGAAATGTACAAGAGTTTACCAGCTTATTGCAGCCTTTCGTGGTCTTGATGGTCTTTTATTGCATTTCAATAAAAGCCTTTATCAAACCGTAAATGCAAGTCGATATGTTTTCTGACCAGATAAAAGTCCCAAGCACCGGCGTGGCTCATTTCGCCCAATTCTACTAAGAAAACCGAGCCTCTGGAATTAATGGAATTAACCGAACTGAGCCACAATGGTGCTTGCGACTTGTTCGCAAACTTGCCTCAGGCAGGTTTGATGTCGGGAACGAATCGCGTCAGTATGAGTAACAAAGAGTTCCTGTCAGAGTGAACCTATAATTGAAGTGCTGAATCATTACCAGCGTGTGCGCACTGGGCTGTCTGGTGGTTAGTGGTCTTAGCCAGAGGAAAACAAAAGTAAAATTGAAGATGTAGCATGTGGCAGGTTGTAGTTGATGACAACCTTTGTGTTCTAAAACATGCTCCTGTGTGAAAATGAACGGCACTGTAGACGGTGTAGATAAGAAATTAATGTGTCTACCAATATATATATATATATATATATATATATATATATATATATATATATATATATATATATATATATATATATATATATATATATATATATATATATATATATATATATATTTCTAAATGGCCCGACCAGACACACGGCCGCCAACAATTCAGGAGCTTGCAAAACTTTGGATACTTACGCGAGACAAAGAGCCTGAGCGTCTAGCACGAGACGTAAAATTTTTTTGAATAATTTCAACTAACAACAACACAACAGCAATAAAAAAACCAGGTGTCACAAAATGCTAATAGCGTAATTAAAGGGTCGTCGAATGCTCCAATCCTTTTAAACAACTTGTTATTGATCACCTATTAGCTGTGACACATACCCACTTCAGTCATAATTCATTATGGTCGTCTGCCACGGCATGTACAATATGCACATAATTATTTGCAAGTGTTAAGCGGATAGCACGTTTCTCAAAAGACTGACTAAAGATAGCGTAGTAAATGCCAGTCTACTACCCAAAAACAATGATTATTATTGCTGTAGCGGGTACCCAGCAAGTGTGATTGTAGCAGTTACCCAAAGAGTGCTTAGAAAAAGGCTCTGAAAGTCCGCTATTCCTGCTTTCGCTGTGACTGTGCTGTGCGATTCACGCAGGCCTGACGTTTTCAATAGCAGATTTAATAGATTCTGCGAAATGACGGTACTCTGCCCTGGATTCCATGCGAGATAACAGAGTGATGCCGGGGCAATGTAGGCTGAAATTAGCCGTTCAAAATTTGGTGGCTGCTAATGGCGATAATACTATCGCAGTTCTTTATTCCGACATCTGAGCATTGACAATGCCAACTGCTTTAAATACCTTCCTATAACCCTGCAGCGTTAGAATCTACGAATGGCGGTTGCAGCTCCGCCATTTTCTTTCTCTCTGCTCTTTGTTTCAAAAGACACTGATACTCTTATCTTAACTCGTTCGAAAACTAAATACGCAATCACCGACAGCTAGAGTAGATAATCGCTTTCTCAGGGAGGAAGAGAAAGGAAAAAAGACAAATAGGTTAGCCAGTTCTCAAACCGGCTGGCTACCCTGAGGCAACGGCATCGTGAGGCCTTTAAACTGCTTTGACAGTCGAATTTTTTACGACTACGTGATCCGTTGCGTCAAGTTTTCGAGATGTTTTAGCGGCTTCCATACAATTTTCACGGCAGCCTTACTCGAAATACGCATTTTTACGGGACCGCTAAAAGCAATCTTTTTTTTTCTTGTAAACTAACAGCGGCTTCATATTGTTCCGTTGTTGTTATTAGGAAGTGACATACATGAGTCTTTTCATACCATTTCATACCGTCATCATACTGAGCTGCTTCATTTCTTTTTGTTTTGTAATACCACGTCTCCCCCTACATTCATCTCAGCCGTGCAAGAGCACAAATGTTAATAAAGGTTCACCATAAACAGGAACATTCCCCATTGCCTCGGAGGAAACACAGCAAATCACTTCTGCCTATGAGGTATACCGTATAAATATCGCAGAACAGGTGTAAGGGTGGCTGCAGTGGTGTTGCCGCCAGACCGATAAACCGTATACGTTGGCAAACAGGGATCTCCGAAGCAACAAATAGAACACACCTCACCGTTCGCAGCGGTGTCTATGGCCGTTTCCCAAATGTTCAGCCAGGTGTGCCACAAAGAAGGAAAACGTCCCAGATAAATGAGACCAAGGGTATAGCGGGAGAAGTAATTACTAGAGCGTGCCATTTGATATATAGTGTGATGCGCATGTGCGCTTCTTTCCAGGCAACATATATGTGTACATCACCGACTTTGTTGTTCTCTATATTGAGAAGAAAAATAGAGGCAAATAAATTAGGTAGGACGCTTATTTTTTCGGGGGCTTACAGTCGTCGTCATAGGGAATACGGACAAATGGCGTTGTCTGCAAGAAACAGTGTTGATTGGGCTTTTCATTTCGCGCTACGGCATTCTGTTTTTGGACTTCAGCATATAGTGACTGTGCTGCAGATAATTTTTCAAGCGCGAAGCTGAGTGCATGTTGTCTTCCTGACGCACGATTGTTTTTTATAATTTTGCGATGGCTCAGTTTCAGTATTATAGTTATTCGATTACCCAGTAGTGTTAAAACGTCTAAAACTTACATCACCGAAATATTTGCTGCAAAAAACAAATGCCGACTTACTTTTTTGGTTCGTTTACCTCAGCGTGATTGTGTATACTGTAAAGCCCTAACCGCGTGAACGTGATTTCCTCGCAACAGCGACAAGCGGCATTGACGAGCGACAAGATTTCCCGTCGCGGAGGCCCGTCTGTCACCACTGCTTGTCGCGTCGCGCGTTTGTAGAGAACTAGAAAAGATCGCTTGTCGCCCGGAAGCCAGCGTGACAATTTTCCGGCAACATGGCTGCGCCCGTGGTCCTCGCTTCGGTTACATTTCGCTCTCGATGCTTGTTACCCACGCGTCCTTTAAGGGATGCAAGGCATCGACTACCTTTCTTACATTCTCGTCTCACGTGGAGAGTGAGAGAGTGGCCGTTTTGTCTCGCAAATCTCGTTATCAAAGGAAGGAAAATAGGAAGGAAAGAACGGCAGGGAAGTTAAGCAGCCTATAGGCAGCCGGTTTGCTACCCTGCGCATGGGAGGGGGATAGGGGAGATGAAAGATAGAGAGGAGAGAGGGAACAGAGATAACCACAGCACAGTATGCAGCACACGCACGCACACTCAGTCATAGTGCAGTCTTGTCTTTCGTGGTGTGTGACATTGCTGTTACAGCCGCTTGTTCAAGTTCGTGTCGCGTAGGAATTTCAATAGTGCTTTTTTCGCCTTCTGTGTCATTGTCTTCTCTTGGGCACTTGACAGAACAGCGTCCACAGACGTTTGGCTGTTGTCGATGCGCGCAAGAACGGACGCCAGTGACTGTCTATAGATGTCATACAACGGACGGTCGCACAGGATGTGGTGTAGCGTCTCTTCGCAACGACAGGCATCACAGAGAGCGTTGTCGGCAATTCCTATGACAAATGAATAAGATTTTGTAAATGCCACCCCTAGCCATAAGCGATAAAGAAGGGTGGCTTATCTTCGGTCGAGCCCAGTGGGCATGTTGAGAGCCATCAAAGAGTACAGGTGGTGTTGACGATTCGTCTCGTTGCTTGCTGGGCACCATAGTAAAAACGTCATTTCACGCGCAAGTCGTCGAAGATTACTGGCAGCATCGGTCCGTGAAAGTGGTATGCCTTCTTCTCGTGTTCCTTCAAGAGCTGCCCACGCGGCAGTATCGGCATGTTCGTTCTCTATGACGCCGCAGTGACTTGGCAGCCATTGAAACGTCACATGATGCCATTTCTCGTGTGAAGTTTGGATAAGGTATCGAATTGCGAAAACAAGCTGCTCGTACGGCCCGCGACGCAGTGCTAAGAGCACAGATTGTAGGGCAGCCCTTGAGTCGCTTAAAATTGATGATTGTTGCGGTTGTTCCCGATTGACCACGCAAAGCGCAGCGCGCAAGGCAGCTAGTTCCACTGCTGTACATGCCATGGAGTGGTCAGTCCTAAAGCTGATGGTAACACCTCTTTCTGGGACAACTACTGCACTTGACGAACACTGGCGGTTCGTGTAGCCATCGGTATATATATTTACACTGTCTGCACATTTCTCATGCAAAGAAAAAGACAGTTGTTTCAGCATGGGCGATGAAAGCTCAGATTTCCTCCGGATACCTGGTACACTAAGATGCACTGTGGGTCGAATAAGACACGAATGGGGTATCGATAGTTTAGATGCAGGAGTGAAGCCCGAGGGAAGTTTCTCGTTGTACTTCACAATCATTTTAGCGAACGATGCTTGGCTCCTCTATGAAGGCAACAGTGCAAGGTACGTGATGACAGGGAGCACGTGCAAAGTGTCTGATGTGCGTTCTCGGGACTTCTACAGCAATGCGAGGTTATATTGGATAGTCACCAGAAATTACAATTGTTGCCTCTGTTGACGTACATCTGGGCAGACCAAAGCACACTCTCAGGGCTTGGGCTTGTACTGCCTGTAGAACATGAACATTGATCTTGAAGGTATTGTTCAGCACGGGCAAGCTATATCTCAGGAAACCGAGAAAAAGGGCTCTGTAGAACTGCATCATTGCGTCTACTGACATCGAATGTTTGTTTTCATACCTTGACGGTAGCTTGTGACAATCGGGTCACTTGCTATAATGTGAAATCATCGTGCGGATTGCGTCGTAGCCGTCGTAGCGTACGCTTCTGGGCAGCTTGTGGTGGTTAAGTCAAAGATTGCGGGAAAACAAATTGTGGTGAAATGCTTTTGTGGCTTCCTTATGTCACACAAGACCGTAATAAATTTTGTATGTTGTCGTCGACCAACTTTTAAACTTCTATTCGCAATTTATGAGTTTGCACGCGATGGTTTTCATTCAAGCAACAATGACACTTTGTCACCGACATGCAGTTGCATGCAGCAGTCGGGACGCGACGCCGCTACGGAGCAAGTTTGTCACTGCTACTTGTCGCTGTCACTAGGAAATCGGGTGCATGCGGTTAAGGCTTAAGAGCATTTCCTGAGCACGACATTCTAAACGTTCATCTCACACAGATTTTATATACACGAATAGGCTCCTGAGACAGTGCTAGCAACATCATCTAATTCCCACCGTCCCGTTGTGAAGAGTGCCTGTCAAGTTCAGCATCGTAATCATTATTCAGAGGTGAACAAAATGCCTTTTATAAGCTTCCTAATGGTCATTCTTAATTGCAAAACAATACGCCCGACCTCATTTAACAATCAATTCCCATTTGTTATGCCACCGCCCATACATGAATCATACATGTTGTATCGGCGAGTTGAAATAATATATTCGACGCCATACGGGCACTAGTACGCAGACACCACAGCTAGAGCATTACTTCACACACGACCCGACCGTGCACATTGTCGCATGTAAAAATAGGGGAGGCTATCCTGGTTCTAAAATGTTACTTTCGGGCACAAGTACAAGAGAGGGACTAGTAGTAAACTGGCCCAAGGAGCGATACGTGTCCTATTTTTTGGCTATACGAGCAGTCAAATTTGATTTTTGGTTTTAGTGCACAGTTCAAAACGAAGAGTACGCGTGGGGTGCTCGATGTGACAGGATGGTTTTATGTCGTATGACTTTATTTAAGTCAAAGTGGAAAATGGAATATTTACGTAACCAAAACTTTTGTCAACTACGCAAAAGATCAATAAGCCTTTACGTCATCACTCAGTAGACAGAGCCGCACTTTATCGCTGTGGAAATAGTGCTCCATGCATTGAATGAATGGTAACACGAAATTATTGACAAGTCTGCGAAAACCCACATGCCGCGTCCAATCTGGCACGCGCACCCGAGAGATTAAACCACGGCAGTTTGGTGGTATAAGAAACCATGAGCGCTGCAGTCATTCAAACTCTTTGTAAGATTGGTCAACGAAAGGCTTGGATTTCCATATTATCCTACGGTGTGGTACTACTTTCAGTCTTAATATATGAATAGCCAACTAAGTGTTACCTATTCCTTACTGCTCTAAGAGGCTTTTATGACTCCTACCAGTTAGCTTCTTTCACGACTAACATCTCGAATGCAAGGCACAGAGAAAAACATAGCATATAACGGAGGCAGTCTGTACGGGTATAAATTCTCATATGATTGAAAACTATGAAATTGTTAAGTAAAGCTAACATCATAGAGTGTTAACTAAAGAATGCAACTCGACTCTACTCTTCAACTTTCTACCTAGAAGCTTAAACAGTCCTCTTCACTTGCTTATACTTTTACTATTCTTCAGTCCATGGCAACAACACCCTATCCTGTTACGACACCCTGAATAAAGGCATCAGGCCTTCACGCTTCCGTTTTAGTTCGGAATACGTCTCTCGCAACGTTATGCTAGTTTTGTGTGCGGGAAAAAGAAGGCGATTTTTTTTTGCTTCTTCATCTCTTAAGCAGCGGAGCTGTTTAAGTTCGCCGGAAAAGTTTTGTTGCGACAGAAAACTGCAGGTAAGTATGCACCGCTGGAATTGAGCAAACTTCACTACCGGGTACAGCGGGTGCACGCATTAAACGATAACTGCTAGGTGAAGTGAAGCACGTTAAACATCTCAAAGAGAAGGAGAGAAAGAAAGCGAAAATACAGAGAAACAAGCAATAGTTTGAAAGAGAAAAAACAGCAATAAAATGAGAAATAAAAGGGATGAAGACATAAAATCAAAAGGAAGACATAGTAAGAGTAAAAGATTAAAAGAAACATGAAAAGAGATAAAAAAAGAGAGAGCAAAACATAAGAAATGATAAATAAAAAGAAACGAAAAAATGAGAGAAAGAAACGAAGGAAAGAGATATAAAGATAGAAAGGTTCGGAATCAGAAAAAAAAAAACAGAGAGAAAAAAAAAGTAAAAGGAAAGTAGAATAGACAACGACAGGTACAAGAAACTGATAAAGAAAGAACGAATAAAGAAAGTTAAAGGGAGGCAACAGGCCATAGAGCTCCACTGTTCCTTTACGCCTGAGTAGTGCGCAGCTGCGCTAACTTTTTTCTTGAAGAAAGAAAACGGACCAGCAAAGATAACGTTTGGTATATACCAGTCGCCCTCGCACAGGGGCGTAGCCAGGGTGTGGCACATCGAGCCCGTGCCCCCCCCCCCCCAAACATTTTTTCACCATAGCATAGATAACGAAAAATGGCCATTTCAAGAAGGCGCCCTCACTAAAATCAAAGTGGCGCCCCCCTCCAACTCCCCCCCCCCTCCAAAAAAAAAAATTTCTGTCTACGCCTCTGCCCTCTCGGCGTGTAAAGCAAGCTCAGGTTTTGTAGAAATACTCCTCAGATCACTGAACGAGCCAGTGGTTTTTTAGTTAATTTGACTGTTATCAAACAAGAAAACACAGTGGCAACGAGAGCCTGCTTCGGGACAAATACGGCACAAGAACCCAGCTTTGTTTGTTTCGATATATACATACGCTTTGTGTTGCAATATAGCTGCAAAAAAAAACAAGAGCAAAAGCGAAAAGGCTGTGCTATCTGCAGAGTGTAGTGTGATTTTCCTGCGAAATCTCTGCGTCGACTTGTCTGGGCGTGCTATTTCTTTTTCTTTGAGCCACATATTCGTTTCAGTCGTCATTACGAACAGTCCAGCGATGATAATTCGTTGAAACAACAGAAACAACCGTAAAGTCCTAACCCAAACACCTAGCAGGAAATCGTTGTCTTGAACCTGTGTTTCAAGAGGAGATGTCTTGCGTTTTCTTATTTCAATTTGTACTTGACTATAAATAACTGGCGTTAGAGAATTATAGCAAACCTTAACTTGCGAACATGCAAACATGCGACAACTACCTTTGAATAAGTGCAAGTGCTTTAATGTTAATGCTCTTACGCAATCAGGGAAGTGGTTTTTCTCCTCAAAACACAAACAGAAGCAAACAACCCATCTCTGCGAAATACAGAATCACCTTGAAGTTAGAGCTTACGCAAGAGAACCCGGAAACATTGCTCAAACAAATCGGTTGGCTGCAAACACTGCAGTTCAAATCTGTGTATTTGCACAGCAACGCTGGTATGTATGCTGAACGTTTTTTGTCTACAAGAAAAAGTAGATCGCTACGGCACTAATAGCTCATGCCCGTCAGCGAGTGTGCCTGAAGTTGGAAAAATAAAGGAAAAAGCGAACAACTGAAAATAATGGAACTATGTCAAACAGATATACCTACGTCGGGACCGAAACGTATATTCAATTTCGCACGGGCAAAACACGATAACAGCGCTTTGTTTTGGTACATGTCAGTAACAAATATATTCCTTTTGTGCTAAGCTACAGATTGCAGCACAAAGATTGCTTTTACTCGTGCTTCCAGTAATAGTTATCGAGTTTGTGTATGCCATCAGCCAGAACCAAGTGCGCCTGCACCCGTGTTGGTATGTATCGTAGCAGTACTCGAGTAGTAGTATTCGACGAACAAAAGAAGTCTTTTTTTCTGTGTCGTGAGCCGCAGACAACCTTAACAAGATTAGGCATCGATTTCTTGCGAACGAAGAACGTGTAAATGCGACGCTAAACACTAGGAGCCTGTTGCTTCTCCTCTGGGAAATATTGCATCGTCTTTGACGATATAGTCTCTTAGGTTTTTCTGGAGACAAGTATGGAGCTCTCCCAAGTAAACAGTATGCGCAACCATCTCTATTTACAGGAAGCCAAGGTAAGGCAGTGATAGCTGACACAAATGAATTTGCGTGTTTGTTTTTCTGAATACCAACAAATGAAATGGCCGTTTGTCCTGGCGTTAATTTTCCTCAAGTTTTAACATTGTTGAAATGGGGTCGGTCAGTCGGTTGGTCGGTTGGTCGGTCCATCCGTCTGTCCGTCGCTCTGTCCGTCAATCCACCAGTCAGTCTGTCCGTCGGTTCGTCCATCGGTCCGTCAGTCGGTCGGTCGGTCGGTCGGTCGGTCCGTCTGTCCGTCCATACATACATACATACATCCGCCTTTACTAAAGATACAGGGCACCTGCGTACTCTACCAGGCATGTTTAAGGTCGGAAAATCTGAAGGTTCATGTGTTCGTATCCTGATTTGTGATGCCAGTAATGAAAACGCAGAAGTAACAAAGACCAATTTCGGCCTAATGCTTTGTTGAAGTTCTGCCACGCGAGACAACAGCGCGTTGCTCACGCTTACACCGCGTAAACTCGTTCACTTTACGAGTCCTGCAGTCCGGTTCACTCCAAAGGCGTGCACCCGCATCCCGTCGCCAAAGAGTCGGAGCGCCATCGGAGTGATAGATCAGCTCTATACGGCTATTGTGATCTCTGTTGCTCGAAATCCCCCGTAAACCCTGTGGTACACGCTGAACGATGCAGAAAACAAGAATCTAGTATTGGTTCATGCAAATAAAAAAACAATGTTGTGCAAGCCGTACATAAACAGACTTGTGTATCAGAAAATACGTATATTAAGGATTGAGAAAAAGAAGAAGAAAAAGCATGGAGCAGGTCACTCTCATTGATTCCTTCTCGGAACATTTCTCATTTGGTCGCTTTCCTTGATGGATCAGTTAATCAACGTATTTGCTTCTTCTTTCTTTTTTTTTTGTGGCAATAGAGAGACTACGGGGGCGGCATTACGCCAAGTGATATCGCTTGCTGCCATTACACACATGAGGCCTATACCAGCTCAATTCCTACTTTTGCCCATCTATGTGTTAGGGGCTTCAGTGCTAATAACAGAAAAAAATGTTTTAACGACACTCAATACAAGAATTGATGTACAGTTATGCAGGCTTCTTGCATAATCTGCATTCGTTATCGTAGTAGCCCTTTTTTTGCAATATCTTACCTTTCTCTGGAACTCCAGGAAACCCGTCCCTCTCTTCTTCCTGGTCATGTTTGACTGCTGAGACAATCATCATCATCATCATCATCATCATCATCATCATCATCATGTTCTTCTCATTTCTTCTTTTTCGAAGGTCTGCGGTTATGACGTTGCTACAGCTGTGGTTGGCCGGAACTGGCAAGGTCTCCATCTGATATGGCAAGGTCACCACTTGATCATCTCATGATTTGAATGGCCTTCTCACCACTTGTTGGACACCCCGGTGTCTTACTGCAACGCCCATCAAGAGCCTTTACACGCTGCTTCTCGTAGCCGCAGGCTCTTTAAGAAAATGGTCATCATTGAATCTTCGGTACAGCGTTGCGGAATGGAGCCGATTCCGAGGAGCGGCCGCTAAACAATATACTCAAGGAGAAGCACGGCGATAACGAGTGCATTGCACTTCCCCAGAATTCACCTATAGCGGACCTGCCCGCATTTTTCTTTCTTCTTTGTCGACTTCCAAGTCAAACTTTCAAACTTCCAGACATGTCAACCTTCGTGCGCATCACTGGTATTGCGTCACCGCGTTGTTCGAGATGAAATAAAACACTATCAGTTTAATAAGAAAATTTCGCAGCAATACGTTAATGCTGCCACCAATAAGTAGCCACAAAAGCGAAAGTAAGAACGAACACTTTGCTTGAAGCCTGTCCAAACTAAAGAAGGCAACCGAACAAAAAAAGAAACACACACACTTAGTGAACTATCAGTCTGTTTCACTTGTTCAGGGTTCACAGTAGGTGGACAAATAATGTAAGAGCATTTCCTTCGAAATTGCTATATTTCTCCATATACATTCGCCTATCCAGCTGATTGAAGCACCAGAAAGAAACAAGCGCTCTAGTGATGAAGAAGCCGTGCGCTCAGTACACCGGTCTCGCATAACGCAAAGTTTGCCGAACCGGTAAGACCGTTCCTAGAAGCGCTCCTTTTGCTCTTCTCACCGACGCTCCTTCCACAGACAACTTAATCTAAGAACAAAAAAAAAGCATTGAAGTATTTTTCTTTTCTCTCACAGGCAAACTAATCGATACGGAGAATAAGGGTAGATGCTTACGCAATGTACTCTGGGTTCTAATTAGACGGCACTGCGTTAAGGGTGAACTGTGTCACCTCAATGCTATTTCTGCTCCGCGTGAAAAGCCTAGGGTGACTGTTCGATATTGGACTGTTCTTTTGTACTGCTTAATTTTGAATATAGCTCTAATTACGTGAGAATATCTAAATGGTTTTTAAACGAGAACCCATTATTCCAGCCACCTGACCTCATCTGCACTTTCAGCTTTGGCTAACTAACGCACGCATTATCAATATATAACGCCTGCTGTTACAACGATCTACCAGTATTATTGAAAGCAAAGTGACAGAGAAGCTATTTCGATTTCTTTTTTGCTAAGAAAGCACCTTACGACAAATTGAATGAATAAAAACCAATGCGACACGATAAAAACATATTTAGTGTAAAATTGCTACGTATTATTTCATAACTTGCGCTTTCATTCACAAATCTAGAATAGAAAGAGTACTTAGAAGCAAAGGGGGCTGGAATAAACAAACATTACCCAAGAAAAAAATTAGACGGTCTCTTTTTGTAACGCCATGCTTCAACCACTGTGTGTCAGTAAAACTGCGCGGACGCTATATTTTTCTGGTGCAATTAGAACCTTATTAATGTTGCCATTACACGTGCTAATGAAGTGGGTTGTAATATACGCTACAAAAACTTTCCAGGAATAAAAGTATACTTTCTCTGAAGAGCGTTAATATTCGGCAACATTCATATCATTTGAATATTCTCTTCATCGAGGAAGTGCATAAATTTAGCACCACTTATTTTATTCTATGTATTTTTTTTTCATTATTACGCTGCTACAGTGACACCAAGCCTGCAAAGAGAAAACCAATTCACGCTGCCAAAACGGAAGAATTGTGAAAACCAACAAATTTTCTTGTTGGCCTAACCTCGCTTCATATGTGTTCAAGAAATTCCGCACCATAAACAGACTAAGCAATTAACAGAGGGTTCTTAATTAAGGATATTGCTCGATCGTCCTCTGAACTCAAACAATATCAGTAGAGGTTTCACTATCAGACACATGCCAGAAGAATCAGTGCAGCCAGATAGAATGGTATCGACGGATGACCATGGCCCGTAGCTACCTGGGATACCTAGTGCGCGCACTAGGCTTGCTCGAAATAAATGTTTATTAACGTGACAGCCTTGTATATTTCATCCAATGCAAAAATTGACCGTCGGCGTCCTGCGCCGGCGGCGTCAACCCGACTAGGTTGGTACGTACCAAACATTGTTGTCTACACGAGTGACGAAAAAAAATGATGCGTTGAAGTCAGGATATGACGTCCACGTTACGTCACCTATGACCAAAATTTGTGACGATCCTACGACGTGTTCACGGTGTTAATAAGACGTCACATCATGTGACGTCAAGCGATGGCATCATTCGATCACATCATTGTTTGGTCGAGGGTTAGCCAATGACGAAGGCAGTGCAAACCCAGGAGGGGTAGAGAAGGCTGTCGGAGTGGGGCGGGGAAGATCAGTTCGTTAGTTGAGAAGATGATAGCTTCGACTTTCGGGTCGTCTTTGGCGAATGCAAAAAGCACCGTGTGACTTGTAGGTGTGACGCTCATTAGGGTCTAGCCTTGTCCAGTGTCCGTCACGCTGCACAAAATCAAAATTGAACACCTGCACCACAAAAAGCAAAAAGCATCTGCATAAACAACCAGCTTTAAATGTACACAAATCAAGTATATGACACCACAATACGTGATCACCTGCGCCATTCTTGTGTCCGACTGTCCGTCCGGGCACATGCCCGTCCAATACTCCTAACATCCGTCCGTCCTTGCGTGCATGCGTGCGTGCGTCCACCTGTCCTTCTATCACCCGTCCGTGTATCTGTCCACCCGTCCATACGTGCGTCCGTCCGTGCGAGCATCTGTTCATCCCTGAATCCATCCGTACACCTGTTCGTCCTTGCATGCGTGCATCCGTCCATTCGTCTTTGCGCGCACCCATCCATCCGTCCATATGCATCCATCCAACGTAGAAGTTACAGACCTTAGGACCTAGCTTCGCCCACTCGTCATCATTCACTTCTTGCAGATGCGTAAATGCCTTGTCCTCCTCCTCCTTGCGTTTAGAATTTATTGAGCTTTTCTGACGGCATTACCAAAACGAGCATACTGTAAAATGCAATAGCGTCGAATTCATGGCCTTCTGCCGTGCATTGCTAGTAGTGTATTGCTATAGTGGGCTCGTTCCCTAGTGATGTACGTGTTTTCGGGGCGCAGTACATTTAGGGTCCTGCGGGGCTAGCGTGCTGTTAGGTTATAAATTCACCTTTTCGCTTTCAGCTATTTGAAGATAAAGCGAACAATAACCTAAAAATACTGGTGGGTCACGCTAAAACGCAGTGTACGTCGCCTTATCAACTCTCCTTAAAGCGGACAGGTTATAAAGCTAACTGTTCCCTTGTGTAAAGGAGATATCGTGATATGTTTTATACTTGGTGGTTGCGTTGATGTGGTAACCGACTTTTTATTCTTTACATTGAAGCCGTTCGAGTGAAGCAGTAGTAACGAGGTCATCAGTCAGGTTACGTCGGAGTAGTTGAGTGGTGGAAAATATTTAAATATATAAAGGCGTCCGAAAAAAAAAAACGTGCAGAAACTGCTACGAAGACGGCAACATCACAGCGTCATGCTTGCTTTTGTTTTTTGTAGACTACGGTTTCTCACCTGGGCGCAATTAATCGTTTCAGACCATATACAGTACTCAGGAAAACAAGAAAAAGAAACACACCTTGATAGAAAAGCACGAGAGCAGGAAAGCGCTATGCTGAAACCAAAATACATTAAAACAACACCTATCATCTAATAATTATTCGGAGAATTCTTTTTCACAGTTCCGTTATCATTCGTTTATATCGCAACTTCTGACCTTTCTTACTTACAAAAATATACATATGTATCAATAAAATCACACAATTTACTTTCCTTTACTTACTGACAGATCCGTCCCCCTCGGTCGAACAGTTGTGACAGTGCATGCTCGGCTGCTGATCTGAAGGAGGTCGTGGTTTCGTTCCCTGCTACGGCGGTCGCATTTCGATATGGGTGAAACAGTGGAGGGCCACCTACTTTGTGCCTGCCAGTGCACATTGAAAAACACCAGATAGTGAGCATATCCGAAGCCCTCCATGGTGAATATTCTTATAATCATATAATGGTTTCGGGTTGTGAAACCCCAAATATGATTATGCGATTACTGATAGATCCATATTCACTCGAAGACCACCTAAGATGCATTTCGTCAATTGACGTGCATTGGTCTAAAAACTAACGTGATAGAGTGCCTAATCAAAAGCATATTTAATATTCAGATTGAAAACCAAGCTCTATAAGTTATACTTTACGCTATCGATGCCAGCGTAGGCTAATAAATTACGTGAAACTAAGGTTTTGTGACGCGAGCCGCTAATATTATGGGGAACGACTAACCAGATATCTCGTCTTTCGAGGCAGTGGTTAACACTTTCGCATGCCGAATCTAGAGCACGTGCATGCCTCACAAGAAAGTTAGAAGACTGTGAGAAGCTAAACAACAGAGTCTGAGTGGTAAAACGTTTAACCAACACAGGTTTGACACAAAATCCTGCTCTATAGCAACAAGCGAAAAAAGCTTCTGTGTTTCCCGAATGGAACGAATGGTGCTGCACATAACCAACTTGGATTTTTATGCGCTTGTTTTTCTGTGAAAAAAGCACTAATATTGCTTCTAAGAGACGCTTTTCAGTTGTCCCTAAATACTTTATGGTCTCCAAAAACCGACTGCCTAAGTGGCAGTCAGAGAAAATAAGAGATTGCCATTACTTTTAGGGACGTTGCCGTGCGCTCGCCTTAAGAGTTACAGTGCGAAATGATTTCAGCTCCGGACGACCCATGCCTCGTCTAACAAGAAGTGTTAGATCCTTGCGAGTTCGTTGCAAATGGAGCAAGAAGAGGAGATTGCCAAACCCGCCCTGTGTATGTAAAATACGTGTATTTCAATCCATCCACGTTTTCTGTTACTCCTGAATGCTCCGACGAAACGACGCTAGGCGTTTAAGTATGAGAACAAATTTTCGATAGCTTCGAAAAGACAAATTATTTCACAACTAGGAGCAGAATACCCAAATCAAGCACTTAGCGTTAAGTGATTCTGTTTTATCTCATATTCTATTGAAATAGAACATGAGAGCCGCAGTAAAGACCACACGGTCAATTTGAGGAAGCCCGACTACACCATGGAAACAAATTTTTTTCCGCGCTGCATTACAAGATGTATTTGTAATTACTTGAATACATTGAACGTCTTAGCCATCTCTTAACCCCCACTGTGTTTTTAGCAGCGAAGCTGTTCTAGCATAGCGTAAAATATCAGTCGAGACCCAGGACTATCATTATCATCAACCGGCACGTGATTTCTTGGTCTTCTTCTTGAGCTTCACTACCTAAACACGTGCGCCGATTTGCACGGAGAATGGTAAGAAAGCTAGAGAAAGAGAAAGAGAGAGAGAGGAAAAGAATAGGAAGGATACGTAAAGAGATAAGCTTGGCAACAGTTTCCTCGTGAGGTGGCAGGATTCTAACCCGCATACCTATGACCATAGAGTGACCGTGTTAAACGTTTGGCTATCCTAGCACGCTGACCGGACTAGCGAAGCCTTGTGTATAATTGCATAAAAAGTGAGGGTGAAGAGGAAGGAAATACAGAGTGAAAGGAGAAGAAATTAATTTGAATAAAGAGTAAACAGAAAGAATAGTATAAACAACAAAAAACAAATAAAGAGAGAAAAAAGGAAATATAAAAAAAGAACAGTGGCGGTACAGACATTTACCTACAAGCACAGCAAACAGGGACAAAAAAATAAAAGCAAAAAAGGCCATTCAGCACTGAATTTACTTCAGACTTAACACCACTACAGTTTGAAGCCACACACCAGTATCGCTGTTTCTGTAGAATTGCACCTTCAATACAAGCAACTCTAATTATTTAGAAGCCATAAAGGTATTATGTTTTGTCATTGTTCAATAGGTATTGCAAAATATTAATTTTACCTAATACTCTGTTGGCTATCGTAAGATCTTGTCTGTTGTTTTCAACATAACTATCCGCTTTTCGGTTCTGGGTAAGCCCTATAACTTGAAGAGTATGAATAAATGAATATAAAACCTTAGTATTTTGTTCACGCACTTTTCACGGTGTCCATGGTTTGCTCCGAAAGTGATCGACAATGGAAGATGACTGTCCGATAACGCTAGTGGGATTATAGATTTGTGCTCCTCCCCACATCCGTAGGTGAAGAGTTGCATGTAAAAAGAAAACTAAAAAACTGCAATGTGGTAGCTTGTGACTCACTATAGAAGCCGGCAAACATAGCTAGGTGTTTCGGAAATGCAGCCGTTCTGGCCAGTTCGTAGGCGTCGCTCACATTCGTTAGGCTTGTAGCTCAAATGATAGCTTTGTTGCAAACCTTCGTGAAACGAACACCTTACTTTCACCCATTGTCTCTCGTACGTTGGAGGACATGTTGCCATGGGTTGCTTTTTTCACACGTTCAAGACAAACATCAGTGCAAAAACACAGACACAAAGAACTGAGACAACTACACGTCTCCTCCTACATTTCTTACATACCTATATGCTTTTTTTCAAATTTTTTTCTTTGATCCTCACAAACGCCTTTTAACTAACCTGCACTTACCTCCACGCTCTCTTTAATAATATAGAAGTTTTGCACTTTGCGCGTAAAAGGCTAGCCCAAAACATCAAACTGAAAAAATATTGTCGTTGTAAATGCGCTTCCCAAACGGCTTGCACTGTCTCGACAATAGCCAAGAAGAATGTGCCAGTGGAGACGAGTAGTTTTTGTGGCAAAGTATACCCTACAGACGTTCACCGCCGCCAACGCCATTCAATCACAGTGGAATGTGTCCCCTAATGTCGCCAGAATCGAGGAAGAAGAGACGGTGGATATGAGGGAACAAAAGAGCCAGCTTCTAGGCTGCTTGCTTGCGTACCAGGAAGCTGCACAACTTATCCATAGCCCCACTCCCCCGTCGTCGAGATGAACATTTGCGGAAATGAGCACTTGCATTTTGGCTCGTAACGTTCTTCGCGTGCTATTCCTCCCCATCATAGCCTTCTATATCCAGACACAATTTTGACCCCGCAGTCCATACGTAACTTGTTTTCTACAGCTGGCACAGTTTCCTGAACGTTCTTTGAAACTTTACCAAAATGTACGCACCTCACCGACTTTCTTACGTTACGAATTTGATTCGGGGCAGTGTTTTAACCGGCTATTCAGCGAGTTAGTCTAACTGAAGAGTTAAAACCAAGCTGCTCAATGATGCACAATTTTGGCGAGGAATATCGTAGCATGAGAACTGTTGAGAATCATTTGGCGTTGGCGGTGCACGATCCTCTGTTGGAAGCTCCGTCGAGGCTGATCTCAGTCGGTGATAGGATCGGACGAATTCCCATGAGAACAAGTGCTCTACTTGCGTCAATTTGTACAACAGCCGATTGTATACGATTGATCGAAGAAGCGGCCTGCAGTAATGAATGCTTCCCCTTAAAGACACTCGCTCTACTGAATGAGCATGAGCGGGGCAGAAAATTTCAAGTGTTAGTTCTTCTGAAGTGCTAAGTTACATACTATTTGCTGCACTAATTGGAAAAAGTCTTCCTGTCGCCGCTATTCCCTCGACGTGTTGATACGTTGCCAGCGATTCTTTTTTTTTTTTTTTTGAAGCGTACGATTTGTCACGCGTGATTCCGGTATTGCAAACTAGTATGGTCAGCCGTTTGAACGCAGTCCAGGTTTCCTTAGTTGTTCGTGTAGGTGTCGTCCTTTTTTGTACACTATATACTGTGAAACCGTCGTATCCGAGTCCTCTACAGGCACTACTCTCTCTCATCCTCAGGTACTTTACAACTTCCAGTATACGGCCAACATTTTTGGTTCCCTAATCAACGCTTCTCAAAACGTTTGCCAGGGTTGGTTCTATTGCTTTCAGAGAAATATAGATACGCATACATAAAGTGGCATTAGTTAGGCAGGAATTAGGCAGGAATTCATCAAGAAGAAACCCAGCATACTCAGGATATTGTGAAGTGACCACACACCGCCGAGAAAAACATTGCGTAGGCTATCGCTGCCAACTGTGTCAGGGAAACTGGACAACTTCTGGGGCTGTTTATGGAGCTCCGAAGCCTAGCCACGAGATATCTAACCTTGAATAAGGGCTGCCTGTCGTGAAAGGATTATTAACCCCATTTTTCTGCATCGCGTTACTGCCAGTAACGTCGTAGTCAGCTTTACAGTTCAGGGAAACATAATTGCGGACGTGTTACTTGAGAAGACATCGTATTAGGCCTGCAAAATTACAAAGCAAAATAAAACAAAAAAGAAAAAAAGTCTCGCGAGAAACGAGGAGCGTAACGCTCGTTCGACGCCTGGAAATGCGAGGCAGTCGAATAACGGATTCTTTTCACGCTGCTTCTATATCGCGAGCGGTCTAAGATTTTCTTGTCGTGTTCACGCGGGTCACTGCCTATATGCTTTCCGGAGGTCAGAGCTTTATCATTAACTAGTGCTTCAGTAGAGGCTATCGAGGGTTTTCCTGTTTTAGCGTTAGCTGCTTGCCTATGGTGCGGCATCCAATTTCACTGACGCACATAGCCGGTCGGGTCGTCAAGCTTCCTATTATGTTCGTTGAGTACGAACAGTCTCCCAGAAAAAAAAAATATATTTTTCTCGGGAAAGCAACCTATGAACAAGTGCGTGATTAATGTTGCTGCCATAATTATGTCCTCACTGAATATTTGTACTCGTCGTCATCATAGTATGCCTATTGTGTCGTTCTCGGCATGCTTTCGTCATACAACGTCTCAGAGGTCATCCACATCATATATTCGTCACCGTTTGAAATGCCATCATTGGCGCTACTAATCATCATTGCTGCTAACGTAACCTACTACTATTTTTGTGGTATTAACGCATTGCTGTTAGCTATTTTGGGGAGAGAGATATTATTATTCAATTATGATTTCATTTATCACAAGAAATGCTTATTATCTGCATACAGTTCCGTGATTAGACGCAGTGATTTTTAAACATTGCAGAAACTAGCATACATGTTACGTTAACCAGTTAAGGGCCACCATTAAAGTTGCTACGACACCGTATATCTAACAAATCATTGTCAATATATTGCATTCGCATTAATTGTCTAATGGGAACATTTCACTCTTACAACGATTATATGCTAACATGTGCAAGAGGGGTTCACCATGCACATATCGCTTTGTTTTCTTCATTATCCTTGTTACTAACTAGCTCTAACGCACATGAGTATACAATTTCTTCTCACAATGCACACATTTGTTAAATTCTTCAAGTATATATCTCATACACTACCTTCTCATCTTTCATAGTTCATTTGTTCCTCTAAGTATAATACACAGGAAACACATGTGTAGCACTTATTTTCAGTGCATGTAACACAATTGATTATTTATTGAAGTATCTCCGCCACTAATTCAGCTTAACATTTTTAAGGCCCACTTCAGCTGTGCAATCACAAAAACCCAAAGTAACGTGAATGAGAACCATCAATACTATCGTATGAGTTTATTTTTTTAGAAGACCTCTTCTCAACATTTGGCAAATTGCAAGCATATGCTCGAGCAGAAGGGCCAGAGAAAGGAAAAAGAAGTGCCCCTCGTCGGTGTTCCTGCCACTAAAGATTCAGTTGTGGACCCGGAAGCATATATATGTGGATAAATTCATCAGTTTGGCCTGCCAGAAGGGCGAGGCGTAGATACAAAACACACACACACACACACAGAGAGAGATTATATATATATATATATATATATATATATATATATATATATATATATATATATATATATATATATATAGGCAGGCATGGTGGTTGAGTGGCCGTAGCGTTGCATATAGTCCAGTAGATCCTCCGTGAGCGGTCACAACGTGGTTTATTTCGACGTTTCGGCCTAGAGTCTGGCCTTCATCAGGATCAGTCCAGTAGATCCTCTGTGAGCGCTCACAACGTGGTTTATTTCGACGCTTCGGCCTAGAGTCTGGCCTTCATCAGGATCCTGATGAAGGCCAGACTCTAGGCCGAAGCGTCGAAATAAACCACGTTGTGAGCGCTCACAGAGGATCTACTGGACTATATATATATATATATATATATATATATATATATATATATATATATATATATATATATATATATATATATATATATATATATATATATATGTATATATATATATATATATATATACGCGCGCGTGTGTGTGTGTTTCCTTCTTTTTATTATCTGCAAGCTTCGTAACCATGTATTTATTAAAGGTATGATCCCTCGGTCAGTTCTATTTTTTTACTTCTGTTTTGCACAAGGGGCAGTCAAAAAGACACCAAAATGGTGGCCAAGCGTCCTGGTGTCATGCCACATGGCAATGCCTGCACGAATGCTTCCCTATATTAGTACCAGTATTCACGAAAGCTTTACAACACGTATTTCCAGAGAAGCAAACCTATCAGTGATACACGTATTGAAAAAGCTAGTTCATTAACGGTTCCCGAGCTTTTATGATGAACATATTAAAACGAGCTGGCACTTGGGAAACAGCCACTTCAGTGGAAAAGCTTTGCGAAATTGGCTACTGATTCCCGAAGGAGGTACAATGTCTGATTTTTATTCGCGCTTACCATTCGATAATCGAGAAGGTTTCTTTCGGTGTGCACGTGAATGAGACAAAATAAAAATTCGAAACTGTTATATTGGCATAACAAGGATTAAAAAAAAACGCTGTCAGCGCTCTTTTCTATTCTTGTTTTCTTTTTCTGTAGTTATGCTATAACTACTTCTAGGTTGCGCAGTTCGTATATTCAGTTATGTCTTACCAACGTGCCCAAGTTTCCACACTTCCTATCATAATGGAACTTGTGAAGTCAATGTAGCATACCGATGCATGAGTTATGTTTTTCACTTTTCTGTCGTGGTGTTTTTTTTTCTCGAGTTCATGAACACACGGCAGTAGAACATTATCCCATTATCTAAGTTGCAGGCGTAAAAATGAGTGTAAAAAGTAGTCATTCGGATGGAACGCAATGTCAATCTCCTTTTTTTTCATATAATTTCTCCAGAGCTTGATGAACGGTGAGCTATTATTTCATAATTACTTTTTTTTCCTTTCACCTAGAAATGATTTCGTCTTTCGTTCTATTCCCTACGTGTTTGTGTGTGTGTGGAAAGGCCTTTTTCGGGAATGTGGTCAATGGCTTCCGCCATTGCTAGGCAACGGAATTCCTGAAAGTAGTCTTGAACTTCCGTTTTTTTTCTGAATTTGACGTCTGGATTCGAAACCACATGTGCATTTTTTACTTTTACACAACTGAGACTTCCGCATTTTTAACTTCTTTTTTTTTTCTAAGGAGCTGTTTAGGGTCTAGCCGTGCCCGCAGAATCTCTTTGGTTGGGTCGTACCACAGAGCGCACAGCTGGTACCTCCCCAGTTTTCCTGCTGGTCACGTGTTCTTACAGTGTGGTGAGAAGGAGGCTTGGTAGGAAAAAGAAAGGGGCTGCGTCTCATCAGGAGTGGTGAGAGAGATGAGAGAGGAAGGTGAAGAGCGTCGTTGCATGCTCACACTGTTGGGGGGAGGATTTAGGAAATAGAATCAAAGCCCGTAAATTATTTACATGCAGGTATCTTACTTGCAAATACACCTCACCAAACTTCCTTGGTGAGGCAGGCATGCCACAAAGCAGCATGTCAATATTAGTGACTCTTCTACCGTACCTGGAATACGCGCTCTGGGGAGTGACCAGATATAAGGGCCACGGGTGTGGTTGAACGCTCAAGTTGCATTCTAGCGTGACCGTGAATGAGCATGTCGTCGTGAGAACCACATTTCTTAACCTCAAGAATAAAGAAGTTTTTAGTGGTAGTGCCGAAACCGAGATGAAATGCCTGACGAAATGGGCGACAACTGAAGCAATAGTAGGAGCATATACAACAGTACAATAAAGTTCTACTACTACCACATAGCTAAACGTACAGAAAGAAATAAAGAACTATGATAGAACACAGAAATGATTGCAATAGCCTGATGAAAGAGGGCATGAGATATCATGTTTTGACAACTTTTAAAGGGCGAACTAATTCTTCATGTGTCACAATTTATCAAGCATCATTGCATGAAATGGTATTTTTTCTCATAGATATAGTAATTAGACTCCTTAACCGGATATTTGTTCCTTGCATTATTTTACTTTTATATGATTTTCGCTTAGTCTTACTATAACTCCCCATCCCCTTCTTTTTATCACATTTTTCACTCATGATAACAAAAAACACTCCAGTGTTTAAAGAACAACTTCAACGGCTGAAACAAATTGCGTGTAACAATTAGGATTTACTCCTTTTGTCCCCTAGTCCCATCGACGTTATAACGAACTGCTCAAAAGACGAAGACTTAGGAGACGAGAAACCACACGACCGCAAGTGCAATGAATAACGTAACAATGAAAGGACACCAACTGGCCCAAGCAAGTTCCTTCAAAAGTAACGTCATATCTGCCTTTTCGCATATTTATTACCTTTCCTTTTTTTGGTGCATGATTAATGCCTTTAGAGAACTTTCCGTAGGCTGACTAGGCTAACATTGGTTCACGGTGCTTTCTGACGACAGAGCGTCCGCAGAAGATTCTCTCAAAGCAAGCTAGAAGTTGCAGTCAGCACGTGACCACAGCTATCACGTCCCACGCCATCTTTTTTCTTTTCTTCTTCATTAGATCACTGTGCCTTTATGTCACAATGTCATGGCCGAAATTGATAACAGAGGTTAAATCATCTCGTTGGCCTCCCTGACTGGAACCACCCCTTCAAGAACGGAGCAAGAGCGTGACTATAACTATGCGCACTATCACTTGATTTCCGGCACACCTAGCTCAAAAGTTTCAATCGCTCTCCAACAGCAACGAGATCGCCCGCTCCCAAGCACGTGTATTAACTCTACGCGTGGGAGCAGAAGCCTTGTCACCATGCGGGGTTCAAGAGTTCACAGACACTCTCTTCACAATGAATGAGTTCACAAATCACTTCTGTCTGGAAAGAGGAGTATTTGCTCCACCACACCGAAAACTCACAAGACAACAGGCGACGACCCTTAGGATGCTACAAGCAGATTCTTATCCGAATCTCGTTTTTATGCAGTGTCCATTCCCAAGTGACCTCAGCTTGCAGTGCCCGCGTTGCAGAGGGGAACATGTGATTTAGAGCACATGCCCTGACGGTGCTCTGCGTTGCGTAGGAATAAGAACTTCACAGAGCATAAGTGGAGCTCGGCCCTCAAAAACTAGGTTTATCAGCATCAACTTTGGGTTGTCCGAGGCTAGGTGCAACTGTCCCCACGTGGGAGTGGCCCGCGGTGTCACCCTAAGAGGTGACACTTCTTCGGATTCTTACATAAAGTTCTGCATGCCGTATTTCCTTCTTAAGGACTCCATTGTGCAGAGCACAGGCAATAAAGCGGAATAGGCCCATTTCGAATCTGTTAACTCTGTGTTGTCTTTTCGCTTCTGCATGTCGATATCAGAACACGCCTAAGATGCCAAAAGAGGTCGGAAAGCGTGAGAATCCTACAGCTGCTTCAGCCGCCGAGATTTGTAGTTGCTATAGTAACCACATACCACACTCTGGGCTTCTGAAATACAGTGCACAGCTACAACGTACAAAGATAATAGACGAAGTCTTTTGAAATGTCTAATAAATAATAAATATATGATGAGTTGCAAATCAACGCACTCAACCGGTAAGAAAGCAATCGTGTGCCGCAGTGATACAGTGGTTACGAGACTGGTCGACTCACCCGAAAGTCACGGGTTTGATTCTAACCACGGCGGTGACATTCAGATGTCGGCAGAATGCTTGAGGTACGTGTAAAAGAAGCATAGGGAAGAGACGTTAAGGAAAGGTTGACGCTGTTCTTCCCCGCGAGACATTTGACGTCACGGCCGTCTATGCGCATATAACCCTCTCATGCTCACACTTCTCCAAAAATGCAGCCGTCTGTTCAAACGTATGTGAATTAAACTCTGTTTATCAAAACAGTCATATTTTAGGAGTGTAATTCTTATGTTTTCGTTGTTACTATTGTGTTTTTTTAAATTTTTGTTCCGTATGCCTTTAGTGCCAAAGTTATCGGAGCCCTTTACTAAGGTGCTCTTCATAAGTATATCCCGGGTTTGGCACCTAGGAACCACTGAAACTGACAAATCAATTATGAGATAACATGGAAAACAAAAAAAGCTATAAAGAAACTAGGAGCCTAACGTGTACCACAGCGTGATGTATTAAAAATAGTTAAACGGATATGAGAGACGAAGGGGTTTAAAGCTACAATTTTCGAGGCACAGCGCAACTTACTACCTTGCACGGCGAGTACAGCCGACACGTGCAATATATCTCTGTGGTCTAACTCACTAAGCCCTTTGTTCATAAGGCCATATTGTCATTAGCCAGCCAGCTTAACCAATGATATGCAGGGCAACAAGACAGACGGAAATTATCTGTTTGTAAGCTTTTAGTTTACTGTGTAATGCCTTTTTTATTATTCTTTTTATTAGGAACCTTCGTGTCACACTCAATTTTTTTTTTTCATTTTCTCCGGGTGTTTTGCTTAGCAACACCACGAAGTGTCCCTTTGTCTGATTATATGGTTCGTGCAGAGAAAGAGGGAGAATAAAATGAGGGAAAGGCAGGGATGTCAACCACAAATTGAAGCACCCGGTTTGCTACCCTGCACTAAGGAGAGGGAGAATGGGGAAGAAAGATGGGAAAGAAAGCGAAGAACGAAATAGACGCACGAAGAAAAAAAATATGAGCTGGTGTGGTATAGCCTATGCAATAGGCCTCTACCACGCAAAAGGTTCAGTAAGGCATTCACTGATTTTCTCTGCGAAGACAGATCCTGTGGCCTTTCAAGCACTGATTGTTCTGACAAAGATCTGTCGTCAAGGCGAGCTAAGGCAGCAACTAGCTGTCGTCTTTGCACGATATAACGAGGGCAGTGACAGATAACGTGCTCTATCATTCCATCGCTGTCGCAATGACGTGCAATGCGATCAACCCGCAAGGCAGGTGACTCTTTTCTCAGTATACTTGTATTTGGCTAGTAGCCCATTCTTACCTATCTTGAAACGTTACTTCCCACTGTACGTGTATATTTTTCCATCTTTCCCGCATAGCTTATATGAAGCACGTCAATTTACGCCCAGCTTTACATCTACATAGGAAGGCAATTTTTGTACATATCAATTAGGAAGCTGCAAGCAAGGTCATACTCGAGCCACTGGAAGACTTTCCGCAGTAGCAGGCTGGTTCTGTAGTTTCTAGTGGCTTGACACGTGATTTAGTGCGTGCCTACATCCCCTCACTCTCTCCCCACATGCATATTGAAAACCTCCGGTATCTCGTTTTCTGAAGATAATAATTTATCAATGGTTACTTACTTTAACGAGCTCAAAACACAGAGAAAGTGAATTCTAACAAAAAACTAGTGAAGCGCGCAGTTGTTGTGCATGTTCGCTAAAACACGCCAAGCTGCAAGAAAAAACGTGTATATGCAAATCGCGGTTTTTCATGTAAGCTGTGTGTAGTACAGATAAATTGCTGTAATGGAAGCCAGCGGCACAAATAAGAGTACGCGTAGACAGTTTCTTGCAGGTGCGCAAATATTCATTTACACAACGGCTCATCTCGATGGGACTGTGCATATACAAAGGCCACGCCAGTCTAAAAGGCACAACACCGCCTACCGAGCCTAGCAACACTTAGTACACAAAGCGTTCACTTAGAGAGCAGCCCTTGATGATGTATGTTGTGTGAGGTTGTAAGCCGGATAAACCACTCCTCTTACAAGGCGGACGTCCTGCCAGTATATGAAAGGAAGTGTTCTATGGGAACGAGGCAGAGCTTGCGACTCACAAGAGGACTATAACGTTACGTGTTAGGCGTGCATTCTTCTGAAGACATATGGTTCTAAGCGCTGTTGATTAGCTTCTATTGCAGAGCTCTCAAACAGGGATGCAGAATGCGTTTCCAGAAACTAGTGAAAAGCTATCGTTTATTGTAGTTCAAAAGTGAGTAAATAAAAACAATGTAAGTTTTAAAAATGTGGGTAATAACCAATGAGAAAAAAATACGGGAAATCTTCATCACGGCGCACACACATGAAATAACGCCACATGTTTTGTTCGGGCTTCGAGGTCCACGCTTGTGAGCGTGCGATCCATGAGCCAAATCACTCACAGAACTCCATGAATAAATGCGCTAAATGCGTCAACACTAATTTTTAAAGTAACACTTTTGTGCCTATACACATTTATAATTGCGTGTGGCACGCCATCTAGCCGGCCATTTCTTCCCGTGACTGCCAGAGTGCAAAAACAAATGGCAGGTTTTTGTTTTATTTTAGGAAGATATATATATATATATATATATATATATATATATATATATATATATATATATATATATATATATATATATATATATATATATATATATATATATATACATATACATGGGGGGAGTTTGAAGATAAGGGGAACTAAAACATAAAATTGCGGATGAGTGTGCTGGTACGGAAGCCCGAAATACTGTCAGACCACCTAAAAGACGTGATACTCCGAAGTGGCACGACATAACGCTAGTAATCAAAATGGTCAGGCATATTCACCCTACGGCACTCGTACATCTTCAATGTTGAACGGTGTAGACATAATGAGTGAAAAATCTCATTAACCAGCACAAAAAAAATCTTTCCTGCCTTGAGCTGTATTAAGAGAAAAATGAAAAGCGAAGGGGAGTGGCGTTGAATAGGCAAATTAAAATGGTTAACTTCAGGGTTTGGTACAGTCGTGGCTGCTAACGCAGATAAGAAGCACACAAACGTGATACTAGCCTTTATCTGCGCGAGATGTGAGGTAGATGCACCAAAAAGTTCTGAATATTTGCAGCTTTTCCTACCTATGATGATCGCATTCAGCTTGCGGAGCTAGAGCGCCCAGGCTGTTTTTTTGTGATTTGCGGAAAGCCTGCGTCAAGTAAATATTCTGCACGCTTTTCAATTACCTGGCATCTGTTTCCTTAAGGGTTCTGCTCGCACACTACTAACGTAGGAATAGCACGTAGATTTTAGTACGTATGCGAAGGGTAAAAAAAAAACAATGTCGAGCAGCGTAGGGTATTTTTTGTCTTTGTTAGCGATAATTTAGGGCCATCTTGTAATATTACCGGAGGTAGGGATGACACCTAAGCTGTCGCGATATGAATCGTAAAATATGGCTCAGAGCTCAGGCTACCGATACGCTATTACAGGATACCGATACAAAAGTGGCTATATTCGCCAAATGAAATTACCTTTGCGCAAGTCATAAGAGAAAGACCGCAACGATCTTTCAAGTGACCATGTAACACTTTTCCAAGTAATCATAGAATGGCATCATTAAAGAATTGGTTGCCTCACAAATCAAAGGCAGCCTATTTTTTTTTCAGAATCCGTCGGATAGGAGCACAGTTACAGGGATTTGTCGCATGCTTTAAGCAATTTCTCGTTTTGTACGAACAAGCGCCCTGAAAAGACCGCAGGAGAAACAGGGGCGGACAATGGGGTGAGAATCTAAGTGCGCGCGACAGCGCGCCTCATGACATAGATCAGCTGCTTTTGTTATTTTCATTCAAGCACGCGACTTGCTTTCAATGAAATCACGATTGAGTACGTGACCACTTACTTCACGGCGTGCCGGGGTGGCCGCAGTAACCGTAATGTCAGGATGCTCTCTTAGTTCCGGGCATCATTTGTCGAGAAAAGAGCGATGTAATCATAGCTGACGTTGAGCATTAATCATAAACTGCAAGCTACAACCTGCGTAATGTTTGGCTCGCGTGTTCTCAAGATCCTTGATAATCAATCGGAAGCGTTTTCGGACCATGCTGAAAGTGTTGCCTTCTACGAGAATAAATGGGAAACCTTAAAAGCGAGGAAAACCTAAAGAAATCTGTGCAACTTGTGGCTATAAAAAATCGGCTTCGAGGAAGTTTGTTAAGTTATTTTGCTCAAACATATGGTCGGTTTCTTTTTGCTAGTCCATGCAGCAGCGGCACATCAAATGACAACAATACGTACTCTTCATTCTAGTGAAAGAGAAGTACGTATACGGTAAAAACAGCAAACAGTTCGACTACACAGAAGCAGTGCTGAAGAAAAACTAGTTGCTGACACCACGCTAGTCGGCAATAACTAAAGCTTTAATGGTGAATGAAAAAGGCAACTGACGGCATGAAAGTACAGCTCGTCCATTTGTTCAGTCGTGTGTTTTTTCACATATGTTTCTTCACAATATCGAGCTCACATAGGCATTCGCCTTCTTTTGTCCAAAATTATTGGAATGTCACTTCACTAAGTGTGTAATAACTACTTGTTTGTTTGAACTACTTGACGTGCGAAAAGAAGAGAACGGTTTTTCCTCGAGAAGTCGGGAGAAAGTAAAGTAAATTGCAATGCCACCTTCAAGACCAGCTGCACAACTTGCCTGCCTTAGAGAATGCCGATGAAGTGACGCCTGATGTTTTGCAGCATGAATCATTACTTACTTTACTGCTTATTTTTAATTTCTTGTTGGTTCTTGAAGTCCAAACACTGAATTTACAGCCGAGTGGCATGCTAGGATCGTAAACTCGTCAGTATTTTTTTTTGTAAGGGAACAGGAGTGATCCGAAAAACCCGCCTGGAATCCTGGAACGAGCCTGAGCCTGAGCACCACGGATATATGTGTCGACAATACCAAACATATGGCGATTGTTAAATTTTCGTAGTCGTTTATTGCGCCATGACCGTCGAGAAGTTTAATAAACGCTGACCTCAACTACGCTTGTAAAATAGCGTATATGGATGAGGCAAATTTATATATATATATATATATATATATATATATATATTGTAACGAGGAGAAATAAGAGACAACGCCTTTGCTGCAGGCCGGCTGTTCTTATTCTGCTTCCTCTTCCTCCGCTTCCGTAACCCTGCCTGCGCCCTTGCCTGAGCCCCACTATTTAATATCATTACACTCGGCCCCGACTGCGAGCCTCGTGGGCTACCGACAATGTCTCCGGTGGGCGGCATTGACTATTCCGGGGTGGCCGGGCTCGGCCAAGCTGATATTTCACATGGAAGTTTGTTGAAGGAGATTCCGGAGGACGACACTGGCTGTGACGTGATGGTCGGTGCAGGCGTCGTCCACGATGGGGCCAACGCTGTTGACTTGGACAAGATGCCGCTAGCAGGAGATACAGACTCCTGCAAAGTGGCCGCGTTGGTTTAATCTCGTCGGTTTGAGCATCCTGTCGCAGTCGTGTTACAAATGCTGGAAATAGTCCACGCTGCACCGTCACCTGCTGCACTGAGCGTCGACGCCTGCGTTGCTTGCGGTGTGGCAAGGGGCGTCGGGGTGTCTTTGTAGTCATCTGAGAGCCGAGTTCAGGTTGCAGCTTGAGAGGCAACGCGTGCTCTTGCAGCACTGCCTTTGTCGGACTCATGCTCAAGCTGCTTATTCCTATAGTTTCACGTGCAGTAGAGCCTTCATTGTCAGATGACCTGTCACTAACCGGAAGTATTACCTTCTCTGGTAGGTCTTTGCTGACAGTGACTTTGAAGGAAGCGGCGCTTCGCGTGTGGCAGACGTCCGCACACTCGGCCACAGACTGACGTGATATCAGGAGATGTCGCTTCGAAGTGAGGGTCAACACTGTAGGGTTGTTCGTCCCAGGGTAGGTGGTTAAATTGGCTGTCGGGAAGCTGCAAAATACAGCTGAAGCCGCGAGGGTGGTCTCCTTCTGGGATCTATTCTCGGTAGCGGTCGCGTAAGACTGGGTGGTCGTGGAGAGGTGATGGTGACTCCGTCCAAAAGCAGCTATGAGCTTGTCACTCCAGTCCACCCAGGACGTCTGCCGCACGCCTTCGTATCGATGCCAAGCCGCGGCAGCATTCCGAAGGCGGTCTATGGCCATGCCCCACTTCTTTTGGTCCGTCCACGCTGCGTGATCTCCGACAGCGTTGACGGTTGCCACCCATTCCTTGGCATCGTCCTGGAAGCCGCGAAACTCCGGTAGCTCGAAGGAAATCGGCGATGGCGGGACTGCGGGCAAAACTCCGAGATGTGCCCACGCCAAGCAGTTCACTTGCTCTGATACCTCCGTGAGAGAACGCCCGAGATTGCGACGGTTCTCGGGCGAGCTTACCTCGAAGTTTTGTGAGGCGGCCGCAGCCAACATGGCATTGAGTGCGCACAATGTTGGCAAGATGGCAGGACATAGCTGGGAGCTCGACGCTATGAGGGCGTTGGTCGTGACGCGGAGTTGCGCGATGGTATGCTGCAGCTCCGCTGCGCTGTCGTGTGATCCGCACGAAGAGCCAAGGCCCGCCTCTGCGGAGGATACAGTGCCTGCGGTACTCGAGGTGGTACAATTGCTGACCAAGGACGCGTGGACGGCGTCCCTTGGAAATCCAGCTGTGGTAGGAATCGTGGACATGGGTTCCAGGGCGCTGGAAGCGTCAACGACGTTCCCAGGCAAGCGGAACCCGTGTGATGAGTTGTGACCTGGTACTGTGGCGTAGATGAAGCGGTCTTGCGCCGCCGGGTAGGCCTCGACGCCGTACACGGTGGGTGCTTGAAGCGCCGACAGGTTGCCAGGTATGGAGGAGGCATGTACGCCATCCCTAGGTGAGAGAGGCCCGTGCGCATGGTTGCCGCGACGTGTCGCGTCCCAGGACAAGTTTCCCGGAACCACAACGGAGGCCTGGACGCCATCCGTCGGTGCTGGGATCGATGCTGGCCGCGACGGACGCCTTGCGGGTTCCATCAGCGAAGAAGCGTGACGGCGTTCCTTATCGTGAACTGGTACCGGTAACGGGTGCTGGAGCCGCCGAGGAGGCCTTGACGCCGTCCCCGAACGGTGGTGTCAGTAAACAGCTGCCGAGGAGGGCTTGACGCCGTCCTCAAGCGACGCTTACCGCGGCTGCACGTCGGCGGGCGTTCTGGATGACGAAACCGAGACGTAAGCCGTTTTCTTCGTCGACTGCGCCATTGTAACGAGGAGAAATAAGAGACAACGCCTTTGCTGCAGGCCGGCTGTTCTTATTCTGCTTCCTCTTCCTCCGCTTCCGTAACCCTGCCTGCGCCCTTGCCTGAGCCCCACTATTTAATATCATTACAATATATATATATATATATATATATATATATATATATATCGAAACGTTAGTAAAAATTGTGTTTTCGCACGTTTGTCGACCTCTTTTTCTACCGCATTTTCCACCGGATCCATTGAATTTCACCCCACCATATATATATAAATATATATATATATATATACACCTATATATATATAAGAATAATATGCCATATCTGTGAGAGTAAATTCGTTCGTTTTTTAAGAGGGAACTTTAGAGCCGCTTGAATGCGTACAGGTTGGAAAACAACGTATATATGCGATAACTAAAATGGTATAGCGTTTATTATACAGGCGAAAATGAAAACAAAGCAAAAGGGACATAAAAGCTGAAAATAGCAAAAGGAATATTGACAGCAATCTCTAAAGTTTCTTTTAATGACTGTTCTTGAGCGTTAATACTCAATGGGGGGGGGGGGGGGGGAGGTGCTTCGCAACCGTAAGAAGCGTCTAGAAAATGAAAGATTTTGGGCCTATAGTTGGGCAACCAATTGTTAGTTGCTTGGTTGCGTTCTAGACGAGTTTCTCAACCCACCATGGGGCCATGGCCATGAATTGTGTGAAAATGGGAATTGTGAAAACAAAAGGGGAATCCCACAAAAACATTTTCAAGAGCAGCGAAAAGATTCGTCGTGTTTACACTAAGAAAAGAGTTGAATGAAAAAAGTCAAATATTGTAAGAAAATCAACAACTGAAGGTGCCTAAAGTAAGTTATTGGGGCAATATATTAAATAAAGATCTATACTACCTGTAATATTAGAAATGCAATTTTTATTTCTTATACAATTAAATACCACATCATGTAAGCCCTCTTTTCACTGATCCAGCGCCGGCGCCTCTAATAGTTTTCCATAAAGGTCAAGCTCATACTTTCGGGATGGGGTTGAGAGCAGCCTTTGCCTCAAAATTTTGATATCAGCGAGATGCTGTGAATAGGGGCCCTATGCCTTATGCTTGTTTACAATAGTAACATTGATGGAAGGGAACAAAACCAGGTCTTTGCAAATAAAAATTTAGAGATAAAATTCTGCATCACAAATTTGTCAATGACACTTCAAATTATCTTTTCTCACCATTATCTGTACCATTAAAACCTTAAATGCCGAATATATGCACATTTTATCAGATAAGAGTTGGTATGTGCCCGTTATATACAAGCATTTCGAAATCGTGCAATGACATCTTGGGAGGAAGGTCTCAGAACCTTAAGGACCCGGCCATGATTTGACGCGGCCGCTAAAGCGTCCTCTGCTTTATATGATATTAGTCTAGTGGGACCTGGCCCCAAACGAATAGCTATATATAACTGTAGCTTTATCTTCTTTTGCTTTGTCATTTTTTGTGAACGTAACAGCAGCATTTTTATAGTCTACCGAATTACGTCGACCCTGGTTGCAGGGTGATTTCCGCCAATTGCTGCCTTCGGTCGCCTGTAGTCGCGATCACAGTCCTTGTTTCACAATGGTGAATAAGTAGTACTTCTAGCACTTCTTGATGATTGCGTACTGAGTTCTGCTTTGTTGACACTGTCACATAGTAGCTGACATGAATGAAGTGTCTTTACCTCCTCATTTATTACTGTATGTTTATTTCAGCCTGATTGTAATGAATCTTCAAATTTGCTGTAAATAACAAAATTGTGAACATCTGTATTTATCGAAGTAAGTGGGCACACTATTTGAAATAATATTGAACGGTGATCACTATTTGTGGCTGATCTGACAGCGGAACAAGACGAAATAATAGAACCTCAACTTGAAAAGGTCACTATCACAGAACACGATAGGCCAGATGCATAAGTTGGAGATCTGGAATTCGTACCATGAAAGCTAGTCAGACTGGCCCAGTTTAATAATCATTCGCCGAAGGCATTGGATCTATAAGCCCTAAGTATGGGGTATAAACTGAATTTTCTTGGAATGATTATGTTCTTTTTACATCGAGCTACTGCGGAGTCAAGTATACTAGTATTCATAACACTTGTGGGGAAACGAACATTGACTATGAAAAATGGTGTATAACCGGGATATGTCAAAACGCCCCTCTTGATGTCGACTGATATGTAATATTTGCTTATAACCAAACGTCGTAGAGGTAAAAAACGCTAAGCGCCTTCACTACGAAAGGCAATCCAAATGAAAGCACCGATAGTTACCATTAAAATTAAAGCATTTTTTCGTAGATTGCCAGTGTTTTTTTGTTCTTTTCGCAGTAGAACTAAATCAGAGGAAAGTTTTGTCCGAAGGTGTAAAAGATCAGTAGTTGCGTAAAGGGTTGAGCGGCTATTCCATCGAAGTACTTATAATGGCCTAATATTGAAGGTAAGCCCATAGTCTCGACTACTTAATACAGAACGTTTTCCTTGAAAAAAAAAAAGAATATGCTTCATCAGTGGAATGATATCCTGGCACATTTTGTCTTTGATTTATGATTTCGCGTATTAACAGACAGCTCTAAGTTTAGTGGCTCTAGTGTTCAAATCCATATTTTTAATGCTATGTGAAGTGGTCCTGGAGTCATTGCCACGGTCTTGTTCACAATTAGATGCGTGAGGATAAGTGTGGTAAAACTGCCAGATACAGTTATTAATGTGTGTTTATCCTTGCCTTCATGTATAGGCGCAATGCCTGTGTCAAACGTACGTCAGCATGTACTTAGTAAAAGTTGTGTCAACTGAGCCGTCAAAACTTGCCCGATTGTTTTCAACAACTTTGAAAAAGAGCGTTCATATCGTTGTCGAGTGAATATGGTTTCTTTTGCGTGTTCTCTGCACGCCCTACATTGTTCTGCTGTGATAACTACGCCTCACTCTTTGGGCCGGGTAGAGCAATGACAAAACGGCGCAATCTCAGTGAGTTCCTCCGAGACTTCCGTAAGGCATGTCTGACCATTTTTTGCCAATATTTATAATTGTGCAGCCTGAAGATATGACCTTAGTAAGAAGGAAGTGAAGGCTAATATATGGGCTGTTACTGTGGGTATATATCATTCACTGAGTGCCCCTGAGTACGTGACGGCCTTCAAGGAAACAGTTGGCTGTTAATACAAAAGCAAGCAAACAAAGAAGAAAAAAAGAAAAAAAGAAAGAGAACAAAAAGAAAGAAAGATATTTGTCAGTTGTCAACAGGTACGTACTATTCCAAAAGCAAGAGTTACGTGAGTCATAATAACCAGTTTTACTGCAGTTTTTACTACACTGAACAAACTAACCATTTTCGACCAAATGGTGAATGATTTGCATAACGTAGATGCCAAGTTGAATTTAACTGCCCAGTTTATTTAGAAAGTGAATAACCAGCTCATGATAGTATTGTTCACGTGGTGACTTTTGATGGTAATATTGCCTGGCGGACATACCAGGGAGATGTTCACACCGAGAAAAGAACTTTTTTTTTCTCTTCCTATGTCATAGTATAAGGCGCTTATCAGTATCGTCATGTCGCGAGTGACCTTAGAGGGGAGTGGGGATTCTTAACTAGAATAAAATAAAAAAAAATTGAGCCACGCAACTGTCTGCATCAGAATCGACACCTCAGCAGCAGCTCACAGGGGAAGTGATAAGGATGGATCAAAAGAGATAGAAAGTTAGTAGTGTTTGAGAGAAAAGTAAAGGACTGGGAGATGGTTAGAGAAGTCTGTAGGCGGGGCCCGAATTGGCAAGTGGAAGTCGAAGAGAGGACATCGCGGACAGACAACTTTTAGCCATGAAATTCGCCGAGCATTTGCACTGATCTTCGAGCGTCTCTTAGTTTCATGTTTTTTTCCTATTTTCAGCACTGTAGTGTCCTACATGCATGACCTGCTTCGTTTCGAAACTAACCTGGACGTTCATTTCGTGTGGGAGGAATCCGTCAGCGTTTGCTTCGAGTTATACATGAAAAGCCCTTTTCGAGTTGTGCAGTGCTCTACTAGATTGGTTTTCTCGTGAATGGGTGACTTGACATTTTCACTCTAAGCATATGAAGTGGGAGTGCACTGCACTGTCACATTGAAAGTGTTAAATGGTGTGTTGGACAAACGTTACGCCTCCGCGCGTAACCCATGCTCTGATTTCATAACAGCTTTCGCTGTAAAAAAAAAAACGCGAGAACGAACGCGTGGGCAACGCTACATTAGATGACTGCAAGATCATAGCAAGACATTTGCAGCAGTTGGCCTAGTCTTTGTTGAGATATTGGAAACGAGAACTGCGATCGATATCATCATCCGAGACGACGAGTTTTCGAACTGCTCTTTTCAGTCGACGTTCCCAAAGCGTCCCTCTCTTATCTCTCTTATTATACCTCACGGTGTCCTAACATTTCGCACAAGCCCTTTAATCCGCCGTTAAACTCTCGTCATAATGGGTCAGATACTTCAAATACATTCGTATAAAAATTTATCACTTTGCTGTCAATACAATATGTGCTCCTATTACGAGTATAAGTGAGCGAATTAGGCTGCTAGATAATTCACACGTTCTTTTTATTACAATAACAGTCATATCATAAAAACGTCGGCAGATCCCACGTACCTTGAGAATCGATGCTAAGTGAAGCTTGCGGATGGAAGGTGTTTGTGTTGTAATGTTTCCATTGAGCGAAACGCTACGAAGTGGCGCTAAAGATATGTACAAATCCACGCACAGACACACCTTAAAAGCCGCACATATTTTTTTTACAAAGAGTTGTTAAGAGTTGCGCAGCATTACCAACAGCAACCTGAATATTAAGAACACCAGAAGCGGTAAGCTGATATGAAGCGCTGGTGCTCTCGAGGATGGTAGTCCTGGATACGGCTACATAAATCAACATCAGCAGATGGCACCTAACTACAATAGATATAAAACAATGTGGGCAATTACGAATTATATAAACTATTTCTGCGTTTTAAACAATGGTCGATTGATGCAACGTGGATGGTGAATTCTCTTATTGCTTCACTTGAGCCGCTCTGCTCCCCAAGTAAGAAGTTAGGGAGCGGCAGCGGCTACTTTAGTCCATGGCACACCTGTGCCAGCTTTTGGTCGAAACATCTTGCAGTGAGTAGATTTGTTTTGTCGTTATTAATGTGCCTACAGTGCCTCCTAATTATTTGGGCACTAATATTGTGTTACATAAAATATCATGAAAAGAACGTTGTCGAATATTGATAAGAACGAAAAAATTGATTGTATTATTACCGAAATCAATGTCATCAAACCTAACACCCAAACAGGTGGGGCCACTAGAGCTTACAGGTGTATTTCATTATGATGATGTTGATATGTGGAGTTTAACGACCCAAAACCACCATATGTTTATGAGAGACGCCGTAGTGGAGGGATCCGGAAGTTTCGACCACCCGGGGTTCTTCAACGTGCACTCAAATCTGACCACATGGGCCTGCAGCACTTTCCCTGCATCGAAAATGCAACCGCCGCAGCCGGGATTTGATCCCGCAACCTGCGGGTCAGCAACTGACTACTTTAGCCACTAGACCACCGCGGCGGGGCTGAAAGTGGTGTGCACATATTACAAACACCATGCATTCAGGATGCCTGGCATTCTCTTCCATGCATACGAACTTCCCTTTATGTACCCATTACTGCTAATATTCACAAGGGTGCC
Organism: Rhipicephalus microplus; assembly: GCF_013339725.1. Taxonomy (NCBI): domain Eukaryota; kingdom Metazoa; phylum Arthropoda; class Arachnida; order Ixodida; family Ixodidae; genus Rhipicephalus; species Rhipicephalus microplus. Next base: position 31,651,555 of record NC_051169.1, read on the forward strand.
CGTACATACACAAGAAAAAAACACTCTATGAAAGCGCAGAAACAACAGGAAGAAAACACAACAAGAAGTGTTGCCTTAATGAGGTGCGCTCGTGCCAGTCCGATGCATTCGAATTTTCTGGTCTCATATGTCAACCTGGTGTGCGTTAGTTTCAGGGCACCCAAACTCCCGGTAGAGTAATTAAAGGTCGCCACTGAGGAAACGCAATATGCATGGTGTGTAAGGGAACGAGGAAGTGTGGTGCATCCATAGGCCGACTAATTTGAAAGACCAAACAGTACGTGCCTCCTGGCTCATAGAAAAAGTAAAGGTGGTTACCCAGTTCTGGTAACGTTTTTTCTACTTTTTTCTCACACGCACACTTTGTGCCATAATTACAGTCAGGAGCTGTAGCCATACTGAACATAAATGAGAAATAGAGGCGACAGCGCCTTAGCCATTGATAATTAAGTAGCTGCTCTATATGCTCGATACTGTACTTATGTGGTTAGGCAATGTATAAAGTCGTATCAATAAAGGCACAAGAGTGCAATGACTAGTGGCAGTTTCAACATTAGTGTAGATTGGTAATTGCAAGAAGAAAGTTTCGTTCTCTACAAAATTAACCCTTGTACAGTACCTCACGTAAAAGAGGCTCGCAATTTAAGGCCCTTGCCAAGGAATGTGCGACGATGGTACTTGCACCTTCGACTCCGGCCTGAAAGTCTTTTCACTCACATTCGCTGGCTTCCACATTAAATTAGCCCAAAGGATTTCTTCTGGTTTCATTGTCGACTGCGGTGGTTCACTTCGCATGGCTGACGAGAACGAAAAATAAACCGAACTTCTCGAGCTAAATTGTTGCTCTGGCTAAATACGTAGAATGTGGTATAGAGCCGCCAATATCGATGATTTTGCGGCACTAAAGGAAGATTCACTGGACAACTGCTCTTTTCGATGTTCATGTATGGTGCAACGAGTTTTGTTAGGAGGATGCTTTGTTTTTACCATGAATGATGATGACTAGCACACGGAGGCCAAACCCTACGTAATTACGCGAATACTGAAGAAATTCCCAGCAGGATGTGGCGCCCCAATAGGTTGTGGTTTGTTAATCGGGCGAGCAAAATATGGGAGTTGCAGACTTCTCTAATTTGGCGAGGAAAGGAATCACCTCTCTGGCAAATAAAATTACGCTTACCGAACAATTTCTACACTCGAATCGAACAGAAGTAATCCTTAATGTAACGTTGATTCTATTATTATTGTTTGATAAATAATTGAAACCTTCATATCCACTTATGCGTGTCGCTGTTCGATAACCACCATCCAGTAGCTTGAAATTTTCGGTCGTGAGTTGAAATGAATGTTAAGCAATAAGCTATACAACATCGTGATCATAGACTTATGTTAGTGCTCGAAACCGGGGTTTATAACCACAGATGCAATAAAATGAAGGGGCCACCCACACTGGACAATGATATATTCGAAAGAAATTAGTGAATTGCGTTCTCAAGATCAGGCTCTCACAGATTCCAAATGTCGTTTACAGTAATATCGAAAGTTATGCAACCGCTTGTAAGCCCTGCGGGACCGTTGTTGATGTCCCTCTACTTAATTTCAAGGAGAGCTTTTTAGTGACTATATCGTTCGTATGTCTTTTTTTTGCGTCAGGTCAATTTGTTATTCAGTGCATTACACACTATTCTAAAACATGTACCAGGAACTAAGGGCCTCCAATAAAAAAACGAAGACAAAAGTCAATCGCTTTCATCGCAAAGAAGCCATCTTCTTTACGCAAGAGTTAAAGATGCGGCCATATATTGGCGGCTTTGTTTCTTGCCGTATATACTTCTACAGGGAATGAACCTACTGCGTCAAATTTTCCTACGCTCTTGAACTCACATTTTTGCAGCCACATTCCCCTTATACAGGTGACTCAGATGCAGACTCCTTCGTTTACACTTCAAGAGCAAAACGCAGATGCAGGAAGAGCGGGACGCAATAAGTGCAGCTGGAGGAGTGAGACGTCACAACACTTCGAATGTACTTCACGGGTTTGTTAAATGGATACGCCTGCGTTTTCTGATTTTTTTAGCGTGACAGGGAGCTATTTATAAAACTGTATACATTTATTTAGAATAAAGAAAAAAACCAGGGTTAAGGATATTATCGTTGAAATCAAGAAGAAGAAATAAACATGGGCCGGGCATGTTGCGCGTAGGCGGGACAACCCCTGGTCATCAAGGATAACTGACCGAATTCCCAGAGAAAGCAAGCGAGTTAGGCGTAGACAGGAAGTCAGGTGGGCGGATGAGATTAGGAAGTTTGCGGGTGTAAAGTGGCAGCAGCAAGCACAGGACCGAATTGGCTGTTGGATTACGGGATGAAGAGGAGGAGGCGGCTGCTAGCTGCTGCTGCTGCTGCTGCTGCTGCTGCTGCTGCGTTTCGCGGGCTTTCTTTACAACGTGGAAAGTGCTCTACATCTCAATGTTCATAGTTTGGGTTTCCAGCCCATAATTTAAAGTTATGTAAATAATAAACAATACTTAATTAATATGGGGAGAAATAAAAAAATAGCCTGAGTATCTACAGACTAGTGCGAGTAGTATGAGTTTGGTTCAACTCGCCTCCTAAGTGCTTTTCACTTTAAAATTCTTGGCTCAAGTTATGTGGGACACCCTGTATAAATATTTATATTCATTTCACAGACCCTCTCCCATGGTGATAACATAACGAACCAAAAACAAACGTTTGCTTCAGGCAAGACGCTCAAGCTTTTCGTCTCGCGTAACTGCTGAAAGGTTGGCAAACTCCTATTATGAGGGTGTATCTGTATATCAAACCCAGACCATTTGCGAAACAAAATACCGATTACATGCTTTATTCATTTTTACGCTGCCCAAAGTGCCGGTCATTATCACACTGAAGGATGTTCAAGACAACAAAAGCTTCCATTAACTGCACCACCTGCCGGATACGACGTCTTCGTTTTTGAATTTGGTTTCACTGGCTAAGATTACCGTCTGCCCGACGACCCACTTCATCCATGCTGGTAACGATTTAGCGCTTGTATGATAGGCTCACTATAAAGAAAAAGGCAGAAATAGAAATCGCGTTACTTCGCTGTGGGCCCCGATTCCGAGAAAATCTTGGAGCAACGGAACAAGTCTACGAAACGGGGAGAGCTTCTCAGGTGTCGTTTGACCGAGCCATCCTCTTCTCGAACGCTGTAATCGTTTTCAAAAGTGCACGGTGGCTTGTAGTCACATACATTTTTTTAGTATTTCTCGATCTGTAGGACACATGATAGAAAAAACAATGAGCTTCACCTATTGCGACGCCATACGAGTATGCCCGTCTGAACATCATTCTCCTTACTTCGATTTTTGCTTTGAAGCAAGTTGAGAATACATTTTGTGGTCCGGCCCACAGCTGAGCGCCCACAAGAGTGTTTTCGCTGTGTACGAGTGAATGCCGGTGAAAAGTCCAGGTTTTCTTTTATAATTGATGAATGAACTTTGTCCAAACCCGAAGTTGAGTATACTTCTGCCCCGGTTATGATTGGTGTTTCTACGCTTCAAAACATAAAAGTGAGGGATCGAGTCTGCAACCGTGCTTCCAGGCATTTTTAATTCATGATGTAGAAAACCCGTTTTCTTCCTTTTACAAACGCGCAGCGTTGTGGTTAGCTGCAGTGGCTCGTGAAATCATTTTCTCATCTACCAAGCTTTTTGGGAGTGTGACCTAAAACGACGCCGCGGCTGAACGCATTAGCAATGACTGCAGCGTACCTTCCTGTAGACGACATGCAACCATGACTGAACAGGGAAGAATAATTTTAGTTAGCTTATTTTGCCTTCTAATGGATATCGCAAGCAGCTTATAATTCGAAAGCACGTTGTTCTGGTTATCGTTTACTACTTTATTAGGGTGGTTCAACGTATCAGGAACCCAAAACAAAAACCTTTCATCAATCTCACGTTAATCCAACAGCTACAATGTTAACGCGAAATCAAGTATACCGAATTGAGATTTTTGACAGTGCCAGTAGGCATTAAGGAACGAATTAAATGGCAGGCATTCGCACTTGTTTTTTGTATAAAATCAAGCATATACTTCGATGTTTGATGCTAACACCATAAGTTACAGTACATGCAAACATTCATCCTATACAGCTGCTGATTGGAAATAAATGTGATTGCCATTATCTTCAGTTCTAACAGCTCTTATTACCGTTAAGCTGAAGAAACTGAAGCCATTCCTGCAATTGTTCAGCGGGTTCTATAACAACGCGTGCAAAATCGCTTAGTGATCATTTTGATGGCAATGGAAAAAACGCATCACAGAGGGTAAACTTCCTATGTTCTGTAAAGAGGCTCTGATGTGCTTTCTCCTTCTTGAAAGGTACATAAACTTTATCTTAAAAATGTACTTTGTAGATTTCATTTGCTCTTAGTCTACATGAGTTTATTATCTTGTGTATGTGCTGGATGTTTAGAGAGAGAACGCAATACATTCCGAATATAGTATAAAAGTTGAAAAATATTTACGCATGGAGCCAGTTGCCTGGCAGTAACCAATGGTTGAATAATATATATTGCCTGCCTCGTTACTTTTGCAGTTTGATACGTGAAACAGCTTCTTTTTTTTGTACTGGACAGAGGGAATGAAATGTAAGGAAAAATAAGTTTATTGTGTCCTACGAAATGCGACTACGTCGCGCACCCAGCTCAGTTCCGCGTAGGCAGGGCTGGGCAGTATCGACGATAGATGTATCTGAAATGCTATCTTATATACTCTTTGGGTATCTTGTATTTGTATCGCGATACGTCTCGCAAGACCAGTATATGTATCTGCATTTTAATTACATTCGATAATGTATCGTGCATTTTAAGATACAAGATACAAGGAGATACCAGGAGCAGAAGCCTTAGTCAGGCCACATGGCCTTTGGCTTCTGCTTCCTTTCTGTCGTAAACCGAAGAAATAAAGCCAATACAATTCAAATATACAGTGGTCCTGATGCTATACCGTGCGAAACATTATTTGCTGAGTTAACTGCGCTGCTCAGGCTGGTACTGCTTTCTAAGCCACCTGAATAAGGCTTAGGGCAGTGACATCGGTTCATCTTTTGGTCCGACTCAACCAGTGCGGACAGGCGATGAAGTATGTGCGTCCCTTTCGGTGAAGCAGAGCAACAGGACAGCGCTTGTGAAGTCTCGACAGTAATTACGTTCGCGTGCTTGCGCAAGTGCCTCTTGTTTTCGAGATTTCTTCCCTTTTAGGGCCGAAGCTCCTTAGGGCGTGGGCTGTGCGTCCCCTGTAGCCTGTATGTAGCCACCTCTAGTTTAGTTCTTGCAGTGTTCACTAGATGGCGGTACCGTCTCCTGTATGTAGCCACCTCTCGTTTAGTTCTTGTAGTGTTTACTAGATGGTGGTACTTGTAGCTGATGATGAAAAGATGCAAGATGTTATAAACTAGAAAGCGGTACTTGTAGTTGATGAAAGACGCGAGATCTTATAAAATAGGAAAGATGTCACATATGGCACGTGTCATTGGGGGAAAGCAATCGTTCGATTTAGTGTGGCGACGTACGCTAGGGGGAGCATTGTAATAAAATCGAGTAGGAAAAATGTGCGGAAGATTCATGGTTTACCAGGTTTTCCTCCAGAGCTTCGCCCACTCATCATCATTCACTTCGTGGATATGGCGGCACTTTTTTTTAGTTGTGTCAGAACCATGATGCCTATACCTTGAGCCACTTGCAAGCGCTACGCACTACAATGCATGTGGCGATGCCTCCCCGAATGCCGCTCTACAGCGTGGAACTATAGCACCACCTGTAAAGATGTTGTATTCTATAGAACAAGCACTTACCTATCATACAATATCTTGGCGTACCAGGCTGCTTTTTTTCCGGCAGTTTCTAGTAAAGACTCTTGAAATTTTGATATATTAGTTAGCAGAAGTGCTTTCTCATATGTCCTTCATGAATGCAATATGGCTTTGATAAATCACAGGCGCAGTAAGCTGTTCATTTTATTATTACCTTTATTGTGTTCATCATTTTTCATACTACTGACACATTTATATTCACTTATTTATTTTTATTTATTTTTTATTTATTTATTCATACTGCAATCCCTATTACAGAGATTTTAGCAGGGTGGTTACAGATATAATTTTCACAATGTTGGCACTCAAGATTGCATAAACCAAACAAACAAACAAAAAAATAGAACAGCATGATGTAAACAATCAGGTCAAATTCGCTGCAAACAACTCTAAGGACGGCTCCATCACTTGGTTATTAGTTAATCCATTCCACTGAGTTACTGTACGAGGAAAAAAGGAATATTTGAAGCAGTTATTTTGGGACCGGAAAGGGGTTATTTTAAGTTGATGCCTTTGGCGGGTGGCGTACCCAGAAGAAAAGGAAATGATGTTGGAAACATCAAGCTTATAATGCCCTTTAATTATTTGGTAAAGAAACTGTAGTCGTATTAAACGATTTCTTTCGGTAACTGAAGGCTCATTGGCACGATGTAGGAGTTCAGTTATAGAGGTGCGTCCAAAGCTATTAAATATAAAGCGGACTGCCTTCTTCTGTACGTTTTCCAATTTAGTTATGTTAGCTTTAGTGAAGGGGTCCCAAACAATCACTCCATATTCTAACACTGGGCGAATGATAGTCCTGTACGCTAGAGTACGCACCGTGGAATTAGAATGTTTTAGAGCTCTTCGAAGGAAGAATAGTTTTCTGTTAGCGTTTGTAACTACGGAGTCAATATGTTTAGTCCAGCTAAGGTCATTGGTAATCCAAATGCCAAGATACTTAATGTTAGTTACCTCAGAAAGGGTGAAACTTGCGGTGGAATAATTAAATAGTAAGGGTTTTTTCTTGTGAGTTATTCGCATAAATACTGTTTTATCGAAGTTAATTGACATCTGCCATAAATCAAACCACTTCACAATGTTATAAAAGGCACTATTCAGAATGATTTGATCGGTTACATTGGATATTTTAGAATATATGACACAGTCATCTGCATACAACTTGATTTTTACAGGAACTTCATTCACAATATCATTGATAAAAATTAAAAACAAAAGGAGTCCAAGAACCGTACCCTGTGGGACGCCAGAGTCAACGGTTGCCTCTTGTGAACAGCATTCGTTAAAAACAACAAATTGTTTATGGTTTATAAGGTAGTCTGCTATCCATTTTATTAGGCGCGGAGTTTTAAGTATTTTCTCTAATTTAAAAAGTAATTTCTTGTGTGAGACTTTGTCAAACGCTTTTGAAAAGTCCATAAAAATGGCGTCAGTTTGTGTCCCATTGTTAATTGAAGTTGCGAAATCGTGAATTGTCTCGACAAGTTGCGCACAGGTTGAATAGCCTTTTCTGAATCCGTGCTGGTGTTTTGTTAAGATATTATGCTTGCTAAAAAACTCAGAGATATGCGTATGTATTATGTGTTCTATAAGTTTACAGGTAGTTGACGTTAATGAAATAGGACGATAATTTCAGATAAGTTGCTTTTTACCCGACTTATAAAGAGGCTTGACTCTGGCGGCCCTCCAATCATCTGGTACTCGACCTTCGTGTAGCGATTTTGAAAATAAAACATACAGATATTTGGCGATCCACCCGGCATAACGCTTTGAAAATGCATTTGGAATGCCATCCGGTCCGGGTGTCTTTTTAACATCGAGTTTAAGTAGCATATTTAGAATGCCATGCTCACTGATAACAACGTCAGGTATAGGTGGATAATCTGCATCGAATGAGGGAAGAACATTATTGTCAATGGTGAAAACCGATTTAAATTGTTGATTAAAGGCATTCGAAATAACCTTGCTATCATGCACATCAACGCCATCAATTACAAAAACATTACATTCTGTATATGTAGGCTTAATGCTCCGCCAAAATCTCTCTGGACACGTTTTAATGAAGTTTGGTAATGATTCACCATAATACAGCTGTTTGTCAATATGGATTTGGTGTTTTAGTTTAGTTGCAATTTCTGAAATCTCTTCGTTTATACCAGCGATATTCCCAAGACTACGACGCTTTTTTAATAGTTTAGCTTCCTTATGAGATGCAACGTGTCCCGAGAAATCCAGGGGTTCCTTTCTTTCTTGTTTTTAACAACACATGGAACGAAGCGATCAATACATTCATTCACCAAATCTTTAAATGAGTCCCAGTGGCCTTGCACATCAGCAGTACTGTTTAAAAACGAGTCGAAGTTGAGGGAGAGGAGATCTATAATTGATGTATCGTCAGCTCGCAAAAAATTTCGAAAACATGACTTTTTTGTTTCCGTGTCATAAAGCCATTTGCCAGGGTCAATAGTACAGCACTGTGGTCAGAAATACCAGGAACCACTTCACAGGTGGCCGAAGACTTAATACATCCACTAACAAAAAGGAGATCTAGTACTGACTTCGAACTTCCCTGCACCCTAGTGAAATCGTGAACAACTTGTAACAAATCAAAAGTAAAAGCAACGTCGAGCATTGCTTCTCCTATGATATCGTTATGCTTAGTAGTTGAAAGAGAGGTCCAATCTATCCGAGCTCCTGACTTTGCATGAGTGCACAGATATTTTTTTAATTCATTGATGACTTCAATGGACGAGGTCGGGGGTCTGTATATGGAAGCTACAATATATTGAATATTATTGTGGCACATTTTGCAGAATAAGCCTTCCACTTGTGGAATATCTGGCATCCTAATTACTTTGAGACATTTCTTAAATACAACTGCAACGCCTCCTCCCTTACGTTCGCGATCTTTTCTTAGCATACTATAACCAGGTGGAATTATTTCACTATCAAATATTATACTATGCAACCATGTTTCTGTAAGTGTTATTAAGTCTGGATCATGAGTAAGAAGCAATAATTCTAATTCAGTTGCTTTGTTTACCACACTTCGGCAATTTACATTTAGGATTCCTAATGGCTCAGATACAGGATCCTGACGTCAGTTTCCCTTCTTCTTTTGAAGTTTAAAGCGCGATTTTTCGGTTTCATTCCAACCATACAGGGTGTCATCAATGCTCAATTTGTCGTACATTAGCTTAACCTTTGCGCCATTTCTCTTTTCTTCATGCGCGCTCTTCCACAAATATCTTCGTACTTCCCGTACCCTGTTAGAGAAGTCCTCAGAAATAGAAATCGTAGTTCCCTTTAGCTTAAATGCGTTCTTTAATACAGAAGTCTTTTCCCGATAATCTAGAAACTTTATGATTACTGGACGTGGCTTATTTCCAACCTTATGGCCAAGCCTATGGCATCGTTCAATGGCGGATGTCGTTACCTCAAGGTTTTTCTGAAAACATTCTGTTACTTCATTCAGTAGCTCCTTGTTAGATTCTCTAGCAGGTTCTTCTATTCCATATATAATTAAGTTATTTCTGCGGGATCTGTTTTCTAGATCGTCAACTTTCGATACAAGCATACAAATCTGTTCATCTCGTTGTGACATAGCAATCTCGATACCTTGTACTTTACTTGTCAGGGTAGCTAAAGCAGATAACTGCGCTTCAACCCCTTCTATGCGCTGGGTTAAATTAGAAATTTTTTTCTCGATTCCAAGTTGAGAGCACTTTATGGCGTCAAGCGAGGCAGTAATTTGTGCCTGACCATTTAACAGTTCTGACAACATCTGCTCTGTAGGACCTGGGTTTGCCTCTACATCCCCGCATCTCAACAGATCTAGCGGCACAGAACAAACAGCAGAAATTACACCCCTTAAACGAAGTGGGCAGGGCAGCAGCACCAGAAATGGGTCATCACTACGAAAACACTGAACGCATGAATAATTACAAACCTGCAGCACGAAGCGAAAAGGGTTGAGCATCATGCCAGGAATGCTGCTGCCAAGCCCACTGGTGAAGTCCCGTTCCGCTGACGCTCTTATAGCCGGTGATTCTCCCACGTGAGGTGACGTCACCGAAGATAGCAACCATGTTGAGTCATTGGAGTGCAGCAGACACAATCCATCCAGGGCGAAGTTATCACCCTCCGAAGATGACACGCAGCCAAAGGCCACGAGTCTGTGCGCATGCGTCGTCTGCGAAGCGTAGTAGTGCGGCCACGAAGAGGCTCCCAGCAGAACGGTGACAGCCTGCAGCACGAAGCGAAAAAGGTTGAGCATCATGCCAGGAATGCTGCTGCCAAGCCCACTGGTGAAGTCCCGTTCCGCTGACGCTCTTATAGCCGGCGATTCTCCCACGTGAGGTGACGTCACCGAAGATAGCAACCATGTTGAGTCATTGGAGCGCAGCAGACACAATCCATCCAGGGCGAAGTTATCACCCTCCGAAGATGACACGCAGCCAAAGGCCACGAGTCTGTGCGCATGCGTCGTCTGCGAAGCGTAGTAGTGCGGCCACGAAGAGGCTTCCAGCAGAACGGTGACAGCCTGCAGCACGAAGCGAAAAAGGTTGAGCATCATGCCAGGAATGCTGCTGCCAAGCCCACTGGTGAAGTCCCGTTCCGCTGACGCTCTTATAGCCGGCGATTCTCCCACGTGAGGTGATGTCACCGAAGATAGCAACCATGTTGAGTCATTGGAGTGCAGCAGACACAATCCATCCAGGGCGAAGTTATCACCCTCCGAAGATGACACGCAGCCAAAGGCCACGAGTCTGTACGCATGCGTCGTTTGCGAAGCGTAGTAGTGCGGCCACGAAGAGGCTCCCAGCAGAACGGTGACAGCCTGCAGCACGAAGCGAAAAGGGTTGAGCATCATGCCAGGAATGCTGCTGCCAAGCCCACTTGAGTTTACTTTTCTGCCAAAGTGTTTTGGGATACAATTATGTCATTATGTCGGTGTCCGTTGAGTATACAGCACTAAAACCTCTGCTGACTGCTTGGTAAAATGGCCAATTTAAGTTCGCTTCATAACAGTGTGAATGATTGTAGTCATATTAAAAATCTTAGAAAAGAGATTCGAAAAACATTCTTATGTCAAGTGGTCGTTTTTTATGCATGTTCCAACAAACCATTTCAAGCAAATTTATATAGGAAGTAATTTTCTTTTATTGCCTCACCTAATGGTTAAGCTGACGAACTTTATGCTTAATTGCTATAGCTATTAGAAACAAAATGGAGAGGCGAGCGAGTTGGTACTTACAGCAGCTTCTTTTAGTTTTGGTTATAACTCTTCTCTTTTTTAGTCCTTCTATTTTAATAATACTACTAATTGCCAGGTAATAGCCGCAATATGCCGCCGAAGCGAGAATATCAGTGTTGTGCCGCTGCAATTTGTGCAATTGCGCTGCCACGCACTCTACTTTTTTTTTCATTATGGTGTGATTGGGTCTAGGTCACAAAACTTGCCGTCACTCGGCGCAAGGCACCTGCAATGTCTCGTAAACTTCAAGGTCATCTCAGATTTTTCTACTGAGCTTACACGCCAATCCTGCAGCGGCAGGCGCATGTTAATGAAGGAGAAATGCTCGAAACTCCGGTACTTAAATCTTAAATTCGTTTTCACTTTGAAGAACAGAGGATGGTAAAAATTTGTGTAGCCCCGCAGTTCTGCAATTTTCACAATCAGATCATAGTTTTGGACGTAAATGGCGCAATTTTTATTCAAACTATGCGCAGTATGTGTGCTCTTCGCAATTAACGAACTTACGCGTGCACCAGCGATAATGTCGAAAGGTGCAATCAATACTTTATGTATACAAGACGTGTTTTGCCAATAATCAAAGTACCAAAGGCCGACGACACTTATTGCCGCTAGCAGTGTACAGCGCGCTTTGATTGTACTTTGAATTACTTAGTTTTCAAGGCACAAGTTGGCTCCTTTGTGAGTTTTATTTCGACTCAAGTGACTCGCTTTCTCCATGGCTATCTGACTCAAGAAAATTGATTGCCCCTTAGTGAGTACACAGATAACAAACAGTTTACGCCAGCAGATAAAAACACAAGAAAAGTAATAGCAGATTTATGTGCCTTATGGGCCTATATTTATACACAATGTTGCACAAAAATGTCGCGACCGGCGTTAATGCTGCTGTACATCGCTGATTTGATATTGCAAAACGGTCTTTTATGAACAAGCTGAAACTACACACCGGTATTTGCGCCATCATGCGAACGCCTCCCATTGAAGCTCGCGCGATTAGATGGCGATCTGCTAGCTGGCCGGCAAGCTCAGAAGCGACTGCCATCAAATACCAAATCGATAAGCAAGAACCACTGTCGGCGAAGTGTTTATAGGTGCTCTGTGAAGCAACTAAATGTAACCCTAGTAAGCTCTTTGGAGGTAAACTGATATTCTTCGGGACAAAATCTTTTCAAGTACCAACAAACATTTCAACAAAACATGGTTAGGCACAGTTCAGAGTTTTTTAAGCCGTCGTTTTTGTGCACTCACGTTGCCTAGATAGTGGCTGTCTATAACCACTAATTTCCGAATGTATCGAAGTATCTTAAGATACAATTGCCAAGTATCGTAAAGGATACAGTTTCTACGGCAGTGTAATGTATCGGTATCTCCAATAATTTTTGTCTGCGTATCTTGTATTGCATTGCCATACATTTTCAAATTATCTTTGCCCCGCCATGCACGTAGAGATCGGCAAGCCTAGCCCACCAACCACATCACGGGCCAGTTTGGTCAACGTGAGCTGATCATTGGCAATGGGACTGCGGCATAGAATCGTCTCTCACTCCTCTCAGGTGAAACTTGAGTCCACGGCTTGACACGTGCTTAATATATGCTCTAATGTGTCTGTCCCATCACCACCGAGCACAGCTTGTTCGGGGAGACGTATAGGTAGATCTCGAGTTATAAACGCCGGACTGGAATAAAATATGATCTGGAGAAATTGGAAGGATATGGATAGCTTGGAGTGCGCTGATTTTAAGGTGGGAGGAAGGTAAACGCTTCGCGCCAAGTAAAAGACTGGGTATTTTGGCCACACGTATGACAGTAGTTATACCTCAATGATAGGTCAATGTAGCGCAATGACCTATATGAACGATATTTTTTTTAAAGAACAACATTTGTTTGTATGCATAAAAGCGATACGAATGCTGTCAAAGTCAAGCTCTCGTTCAGACTTCTTGAAAAATCAGATTACAAAAAAGAAAACAAGAAGTCGTCGAAACGTGCCTTCATTCTTTTTACAAAGTTGTGGACGTGTGACTGTTGGAAGAAATGAACTCCCTATTCAACAGGGCTAATATTACAAGGCTTTTATGAGGCTGGGATAAAAGCTTGGCTAAATTTATTGGTCCACGAGTGTTTCAACATCACTACAGCGCCAGAGTTTCTGGATCCCCAGAAATAATGGCGCACCCCTTTATTCGGCGTTTCGCCTGTCTTGTGAACAAAAGGGCTTAGAGTATAAGTACAGGAAGAAAGGCACATTTTTTGCTGGTCCCGCTGCCTCGCACATAAGAGAAAGCGAAGCTTTCACACGACGGATTCGTGTTTGATTGTCAACGTGAACTCCAGCACTTGCTCATAAAAAGGTAAACTTTATTCGGTCCCGTTGTTTATTTTCTCCTCTTTTCTATACAATGACCGAACAATGAGCTAGTTGCCCTTTTTTTCATACAGGAAAAGCTGTCAGGGTGTCGATGTAGTGCATCACACCCGTTTTGTAGCATGGCTTATATTACTTGAACGGCTTGGAATTGACTGTTTTTACTGTGAATCCTTGCGGCACGAGTCTAAAATGAGCAATTTTCATTCTTAAGCGCCACTACGGTGCTCCAAACCAAATTGCAAGCTGTCGCCGCAGCAACCTATTGACAAACTTATAGGCAAAGCTTTCGCGAAGATGGCTAAGTTTTTTATTTTATAAAATAGAAAACCATAAAACAAAAATGAAATTTATCGCAGCTTTGCACTATCTGTGCAAATTCTGAAGGAAAATCACAGCAAGGTGTACTTTCTTCTTTCTCTTTATAATCTGTCTTATCTTTTTCACCAAAATGAATCTCTTTTTTGTACCTATTTATATCCAAGTCTGTCTTTATTTTTCTCTTGCTGTCTCTTCCTGTCTTCTATCTCTTATTTGTATCAGTTTTCTACCTGACTTCAATTATCCTTTCCTCGTTTATTTCTTCTATTTTCTTGTCTCTCTCTCGGTATTTTTTATTGTATGTATTTCTATTTGTTTCTTCCTACTTCTTTCATTCATTATCTATATTTTTACTTTTTTCACTATATCGACTTTATTTATTACCCATGTTTATTTCTCTTCATATGTATATATTCTTCTTAATTCTTTAAATTTCTTGCACTGCTTCTTTATCTTTTTTGCTCGCTATTTTTTCATCTCGTCTTTGTGTCTGTTGCCTTGAGTCACTTTTCTCTCTCTGCTTTTTTCAGTATTTCTATCTTTTCAGGTCTTTGTAGCTTTTACCTATCTCTCTTTCTCGCATTCTCTCGCTATTTTTTCTCGCATTTCTTGCATTTCATTGCTTATACCTGCTGTACTCAGTAGTGAGACTCACTCCGATTCATGTGACACATACTAAACTGTACAGTTTTGCACAATAGAGCACGAATAATTTATAGTTTAAGTTGTTTCACTGTTGAAATAAGAAACACTGCCGCAACTGTTATAATCAGCCTGATTGACGCAGCTACTCTGGATGGAGGGGGCTCAGCCCTCTCTGTGAAATTTTTCAATATTGCGTGTGTATACATGCATATACACGTAAAAACACTCACGAAGATACGTAAAGGGTAGCACTGTCCATCAGTACTGAAGAACACAAGCAGTTTCATTCAGACTACTACGTTTTGAGATATCATTGTAATCACTAATGATGTTTTATAGAGAAGGCGTAACATGTGGTGCCTTAAAGGTGTCGGCATCTATTTATGTTGAGATGAAAAAAGAAGTACGATGCATATTACAAGTACGAGTTGTGGTATATATAGTGTCTATTGCACATAGAGTAACTTATTAGATATTGCAACATTTCAAACAGACTGCTTGTCACAGGTATTGCATCTCTGTCATCTTTAAATCAATGTTTGAATGCCAAAAAAAGCTCAAAAGTAATCAAATTGCGCAAATTATCGATTAGTGCAAATATATCATTGACGCTTTCAGCTAATGCGCATTTAAGCAGTGTTTATTGGATAGCCCCATGTAAGGAACTCCTTAGACAAGATCACTTTAGAGATATTTGCTTCAGTGGGCACAGATGGTTTAAATTTCCAAAGCGCTTCACATACGACGTCTCTCATAATCATATCGTGGTTTTAGGACAGTAAACCACCAGATAATAATATTGCTTCAGCGTGTGTGTCGAAACACTACTACAACCTAAAATCGCAGCAGAACAATGCGTTTTTATTGCCAATATCACTGCGGGCGCTACATATTCATGGTTTAAAAACCGCAAAAGCAACGGCATGGACATTTTTCTTGGACGTGACTAACATGAATCAAAGCATTTTCTTGAGCTTCGATACGCCAGCAAAAAAAAAACCGTATTATGGACTATGTATCTTCGAGGATGTAGCGTCTTGCATTGGTGAAGCTTGAAAGATGATTTAATCGCTCAGAGATCCGCCTATACGCCTAAGACACCACAGAAACTAAAGCAAAAAGAGCTGTGCATGGTCAGTGTTTACGTCCCGTGGTTTGAGAGACTTTTCACGTGTGCTGGTAATAGTATTCTTGGAGCATTAAGTTACCGCTTGCGCACACGACTGCTTAACGTGTACCGCAATATTCGTGAACGCGCGACAAGTCAGTGGCTAACATGAGCCACGCGTTTTAGTTTGGAAAGCCTTCCCAGTGCGAAGCAACAGAAAGCTCAACTACCGTGTGTACAGTAGGATTCGATTACATTTTTTTAACATCTAGACAGCTGTACTCATCTAGAACAAAGGAGCGCTAAAAGGTTTTAATGTCGGCCTTTTGTCATAACGTCGAACGTAAGCGGACGGCAACATGGAAGGTATACCACTCACGCCATACGTTGAGCTCGTTCTGAGCGAACGTGTCGCCATTGCTTCAGCAAACGGTGCAAACAGTTTTAAGTTGCGCATGCGAAGGCTTCGCAAAGCATTGTTTTTTACCATCGGGCAGCAGAGCTTCTCGCTTCAGCGAAATGCAACTCACGGATGTAATCGAGGTATAATGGTACACGCTGGCAATATGTTATTTCTGCTTGTTGCCATCACTGTTTTTTAGCGCCATACTACTTACGCTCCTGCTATCACGATGACCTCCTGAGCGTAAGCATTTGTTTCACGAGATGTTTATTTCATGGTGGTGGTGGTGGTGTTGTCGTAACAGGTGGGGTTTGCCTTTTAACAGTGAGACAATGGTACGCGCCATACCAAAGACCGTTTTCAAAGCATTGTCCGCTCATTCGCTTGATAAAAGCACTTCGAAAAAGTATGTCACCAGTAAGAAGAAACTGCTGGAAGGCTTTAGTGAGAGCATGGAATGACGGTATGACTGAAAAATTGATACGAAGGTTGTGAATTTTCAAACGCAATTAGCAGTGGGGCCTCGGAGACCTAAACACCGCTTGAAACTCGTACTTTGTGGTTTCAGCAAATACATAAATAAGCACGCCTTGGAACGGTGAAATGTAATAGCACTGCATGCGTTATCAACCCTATGTAATAGAGATGGGTTATTGAGTATCCTGATGGGGACGGGGTTAATAATATCAATAAGAATAAGATGATGAAAAGCAATTCCACCAAAAGACATAATGTGAAAGTAACGAAAGAAGTGAAATATCAAGTGGCCCAGCTAATGCTCGCCCATTGCGCACAGTACTAAGCAAATTACCAGTGTATGGCCGGCGTCCAAAGTTTATAGACCAGTAAGTCTCAAGAAACTCCAAAATATTCAGGAATTTGTGACTTTATTAGGTGCAACTGCGCAGTATTTGTTACAGTGCGCTTTAGAACAGGCGAAAAAGCTACTTTCAAGAATATCATGCCGAGAGAGTGAGAATATTGAGCTTCTATCACGAAAATGTTTGATGCCGGAGTTAAGCATGGCTCCACTAAGGTATTTTCGCCTACTGGTATGACGTTGTTGAGTATACACAAGCTGACTGAGAGGAAAAAAAATATATATGGAGAAAGTTTCAGCGTTAGGTGCACAAAACGGCTATGCCAAAAAGAGCAGGTTCTTCAGCATACTGATGACGTGCTATTTATACACATCATTTACTGTTTGGTGGTACTGAGAGCTCATTGACTTCAGAGTACTTTCACCATCACAAGCGAGATGGCGCGATGGGCTCGCAGGGTGTAGAGTAACACTATATGGTACCTTGAACATTGGAACATTGAACGTCAAGGCAACTGATTGTACCAATGGCTTCACAGTTTATTCATTTGTATTTGTGAAGAAATTCTTCTAAAAAGTGCATTATGTTCCCTATTCTATTATAAAAATTTACCAATTCGCCTAGTTAACTTTCTTTTTATTATTTGCTGAAGTTTCTCAATATCTATAAGTTATTGCTTAAGAAGCGCATTATGAGCAACTTGATAATAATAAGTCAACTTTAGCGTGTGCCCTATTCACTTACAGTTAGAACACCGCTCTCAGATTGGGTCCTATCAATTTCACAAACCTACGATGGCTTTTACATCAAAGGTTTTGCGAATCAAAACAACATACGCATGTGACCTCACCGTAGCCCTTTCCTAATGCGAAGCCAAATCAAAATAAATAGATTGCGTGTTCGTTGAAAACTACTCTCCCACCCTTCCAGCTTTTCTACTATGTTTATTTGCAGAGTGAGTGTGTCGGAGGAAGGCTGCGAAGGCTACGCTTCTCCAGAGATCGTTTTTGTCCGCTTTTGGTAAGTGTAATACCCATTACTGAATTATGCCGACTTGTTTCGAAAGACACGAAATCATTTTCATTAGAGCTGCCGGATGGATGGATGGATGGATGGATGGATGGATGGATGGATGGATGGATGGATGGATGGATGGATGGATGGATGGATGGATGGATGGATGGATGGATGGATGGATGGATGGATGGATGGATGGATGGATGGATGGATGGATGGATGGATGGATGGATGGATGGATGGATGGATGGATGGATGGATGGATGGATGGATGGATGGATGGATGGATGGATGGATGGATGGATGGATGGATGGATGGATGGATGGATGGATGGATGGATGGATGGATGGATGGATGGATGGATGGATGGATGGATGGATGGATGGATGGATGGATGGATGGATGGATGGATGGATGGATGGATGGATGGATGGATGGATGGATGGATGGATGGATGGATGGATATGGCTGTACCCTTTAGATCGGGCGGTGGCTAGCGCCACCTGCCATGTACGGCTTAGAGCGCCAGATGACGGCCATTCGGAGAACGCCTGCGTAAATAGGTCCCCCTGTGTTTCTTTTGCCAACTACAGGATCTAAAATTGGTTGCGCTACAGCATACACCACTAAGCAGCTGCTGCTATGGGGCGAGGAACTGGAAGTTTGGTGTTCTAGCGTTGTGAGGAAGGATCGAAAGCCTGGTTACATTCATCAAGTGAAACACGCTACACTTATAATTTTTTATTTAATAATGTCACGTCTTGCTTTGAGGAATAGCAATCTTCGTGGCCGGGTTCAGTGTGCGAACATTGGGAAGCTCTAATGTAGGCACATGAGATAATCTTAAAGTTACTGAATATACAATATGTTATATATATGTGTGTGTGTAAAAACCGTTTTTGTGCGCTCCCTAGACTGCAACTGTTTTATCGCAGTTTTACGTGTTTGAAGTAAACATTCTTAAAGAAAGAGCATACACACGTAGGGGAACATGTGAACTAAACAGATCAAGGTTATTTTACAAAGAGCACACACACGTAGTAGTGACTGGCGAACATTTGTAATAAACAGAGGAAGGCTGTGAATTACTGAATGACGGCCAGCGTATGCTGAAGTTTTAGCTTGCGAACAACTGTAGCATAAGTGCTATATCATCCCGCATACGCTGATGTTAATGATGATTATGATGATGATCATCATCATCGTCGTTATCATCCTCAGCCTGTTGTAGTCAACTACAGGATGAAACGTTCTGGCGACGATTACGTCCTAATAACGTCGTAATTACGTCCGTTCGTCTAAAACTCTGCCTTTGCTGACTGCGTTTCCTATCGCTTGGTGACCGCGCTATTACTATTACTGTCTATTGATGGTTTGTTGTACACATTACGTGCAAGCCCAGGTTGATTACTTTGGCTTGATGTCAACTAGTTTATCTGCAACCCCCTCTTTGTTCCCTATCCCGTTCTGGTGTCCTCCGATATCTTAATATTTATTCGAACACTTTACAATTCGTTGTGCACTCCTCGTCAACTTTTAGATTTTAATCATCCGCAACTTTTCCGCAGCTCTTGCTATTCTGCATGTATTCTCCTTTTGTACGGTATATTAAAACTGTCAGTATGCGGTATTTGTGTTCTTTTCGCTCCAATAACTGCTCAATGCTCTCCCACCTATTATTGTTCTTCGGTGAATTCCCTTTTCGTTTTAGCTTGTCCTGTTAATAGTACTTCAAGGTTTACATATTCTAGTATGCACTCAAATGCGTAGCTTTCAATCTTAAACTGTTTCCCTTTCGACAGGCTCATCAGCGATATCTTCGTCATCACGTTACTACTTTGTCGGTTTGATTCCCCGATCATTTATTGCAATCGTTGCAATCGTTACTCACCACGAGCTCCTAATATTTGTCAATCACATGAGAAATCGATGGAGGAAGTTGGTGTATTAGCCGAAATTCGCCGACGTTCACAAAACAAGCTACCTGGTCCCGCTTAAACATACCAACAAAGCTTTGACCACTTGTTGAGTACACACGTTTCGCAAAAAAAAAAGAAAAATAAAGTAAGACGGCTCGGTGCGTAAATGGCGAGCTATTAACATTATTTTTAGCTAACTCGGAGTCGCTGCGTCGTATAAAAAAAGAACAATTTCGTTGCTTAATTTGCCGAGCATCAAAGGTTCGTTAACGGTGCTGTGAAAGCGCTTAGTGTGCGTAGTGGTAGTTGCGGTTGCTGTTAGCCCTAACATATGCAGGCATGCAGCTTATTGTGTGGAATGCCGAGCCATTAAGCGTTGAGAGGAAAGCTGGGAGTAAAAGCCACCGAATGAGGACTCCGCTATACTCTTGCAGTAGCTCGTTAAGCTGCAGTTTCGTTGGCATAGTGAGAGCTGTGCATCGCACTGCAGAGGCAGCATGCATGCGCATAGCACCGAGTAACTGCTATAGCCGTTAAGAACATGTTGCGCCAAGCGAATTCAAGCTTCATGTCATGTCAAATATATATATATATATATATATATATATATATATATATATATATATATATATATATATATATATATATGTGTGTGTGTGTGTATTAAAATGAGGCGTTTTGGAGTGGCACCATTTTATAAAACAGGAGAGTGGTCACGACACGTGAAGTGGTAATGGCGGAACTAGTCTGAGTACCCAGCCAACCAAACGTCGTCTTCTTCACCGACTGAGTCATACCCCCTGCCTTTCTGAGTAGCACTCATCTTCTTCACTACATTTTCCTCCCCTCCGGAAAAGAGCCATCCTGGCGACTCATGGGCAGGAGACAATAGAGGGATCATAATACGGTTTTAGGCGGTCTATGTGAATGGTCTCACGTCCACGGTGTCGTTAATCATGGGGCTGCTCTAGCGGCTCGACGATGTAATTGACGGGTGAAGTTTGCTTAACCACACGGTAAGGGCCGTCTTACTTGTACGTCAGTTTCATTGAGAGACCAGGGCTGGTTGAAGAGATGCGAAGCCAGACAAGGTCATCTGATGCATAAGAAGCCGGAGGCGTCGGGCTATCGCGGTGGCGTTTCTGGCGTTGCTGTCAGCACTTGTGAAGGAGCGGGCAAGCTGACGACACTCTTCCGCGCATTTAGCAGCTTGTGACATCGTCGTCGACTCAGCAACATCCGGGTGGTAAGGAAGGATGGTGTCTAGCGTGCAAGAGGGCTCGCGACCATAAAGGAGGAAGTATGGAGAGAAACCAGTGGTTGTCTGGACAGCAGTATTATGAGCGTATGTTACAAAAGGGAGAATACTGTCCCAGTTGGTGTGATCGGTTGCGACGTACATTGACAGCATATCTCCTAATGTATGGTTGAATCATTCTGTAATGCCATTAGTTTGAGGATGATACGCGGTGGTGGTGCGATGAATGACTTGGCATTCCTTGAGAAGCGATTCGACGGCGTCCGACAAAAACACACGCCCTCGGTCACTCAGGAGTTCGCGTGGTGCACCGTGACGTAAAATTATCTGATGCAATATGAAACGACCGACGTCACTGGCTGTCGCAGAAGAGAGTGGTGAAGTTTCTGCGTAGCGCGTAATGTGATCGATAGCGACGATTACCCAGCGATTTCCAGCCGGTGTAATCGGAAGAGGTCCATAGAGATCGATACCAACACGGTCAAACGGTCGGGCAGGACAAGGTAAGGGTTGTAGTGGAGCTGGAGAACTTGTAGTGGAGCTGGAGAACTTGGAGTGGGATTGTTCCGGTGTTGGTAAGCGAGACAGGAACGTACGTAGCGACGAATGAAGCAATACATTCCACGCCAGTAGTATGGGACAGGCGGGTGTAGGTTTTTAACACTCAAGCATGGGCGCATTGTGGGTCGGCGTGAAACTGAGCGGAGACGACTGGGAATGACTAGGAGCCATTGGCGTCCTTCGGAGAGATAATTCCGTCTGTATAGCAAACCATCTCTGATAACGAAGTGCTGTATTTGACGGCGCATACCTCTAGGGATCTTTTGCGAGGAAGTTCGACTCAACAAGTTGATAAGTGAAGCGATCCAAGGATCTTTTCGTTGCTCCTGTAGCATGTCACTGACACTAAGTGCAGATACGTCGGGGGCAGGCAAAGACGGTGACTTGTCATTACATTGTAGAGGTGATCGGGACAAAGCGCCTGCGTCGGTGATGTTTTCGGCCAGATCGGTAAACGACGTGAACGTTGTACTCTTGTAGCCGAAGAGCCCAACGGGCGAGCCGGCTGGTGGGATCTTTTAACGAGGAGAGCCAACATAATGTGTGATAATCTGTAACAACGCTAAATGGGCACCCGTAAACATAGGGTCAAAACTTTCCTATGGCCCATATGATGGCTAGACACTCTTTTTCGGTGACTGAATAGTTGGCTTCTGCTTTTGTGAGTGCACGGCTGGCGTGAGAGACGACGTACTCGTCAAATCCAGGTTTACACTGGGCGAGCACAGCACCGAGGCCAACTCCGCTAGCATCCGTGTGTATTTCCGTTGGGGCAAGAGGATCAAAATGTCGCAGTATAGGAGGCGACGTAAGAAGGTGGCGGAGTGTGGCAAATGCATCATCACAAGCTGACGACCAACTAGAAAGGTCGTTGTTGCCAGCAAGACGGTCAGTCAAGGGCGATATGATGGAGGTGAAGTTGCGAATAAAACGACGAAAATATGAACATAAACCGAGGAAGCTGCGAAGTTCTTTTAAGGTCTTCGGCTTAGGAATTTCGGCAACGGCACGGAGTTTCGTCAGATCCTATTGATTGATTGATTGATTGATATGTGGTGTTTAACGTCCCAAAACCACCTTATGATTATGAGAGACGCCGTAGTGAAGGGCTCCAGAAATTTCGACCACCTGGGGTCCTTTAACGTGCACCCAAATCTGAGCACACGGGCCTACAACATTTCCGCCTCCATCGGAAATGCAGCCGCCGCAGTTGGGATTCCATGCCGCGACCTGCGGGTCAGCAGCCGAGTAGTTTTGTCGGATCCGGAAGATTGCCATCTCTAGATACAACATGGCCCAAAGTTAGGAGTTTTCGAGTGCCGAAGCAGCACTTCTTCAAGTTGAGCTGTAGACCAGCAAAGGTGAGGCAAGCAAGCGCTGTCTCGAGCCGCTGAAGATGCGTTGAAAAGTCGCTTGGAAATATCATGACATCGTCTAAATAACACAGACATGTCTACCATTTGAGGCCACGGAGGATGTTGGTGATCATGCGCTGGAAAGTGGCAGGCGCATTGCAGAGCCCGAATGGCATGACGTTAAATTCGTATAAGCCATCAGGGCTAACAAAAGCCGTCTTGGGGTGATCAGCCTCAGCCATGGGAACCTGCCAATAACCTGAACTCAGATCTAGTGACGAGAAGAACTCCGCGCCTTGTAAGCAGTCAAGGGCATCGTCTATGTGAGGTAGCGGGTAAACATCTTTGCGCATGATTTTATCCAACCGGCGGTAGTCGACGCAGAATCTTATTCAGCCATCCTTTTTCTTGACTAGAACAATTTGGGATGGCCACGGGGTGTTAGAGGGCTCAATAACACCTCGCTTCAACATGTCGTCAACTTGTTCCGCGATTATGCGACGCTGAGATGCGGATACCCGATACTGACGCTGATGTAAAGAAGTGTGAAGGCCAGTGCCGATTTGATGAGATACTGTGGAAGCAAGGCCCAATGTCAGTTGCTGGTGGTCCAAGCTGGCGCGGAAGTGCTAGAGGAGGGCGATGATGTCGGTGCGCTGCTGGGCCGTAAAATTGGTGTCGATGCAGCGCGAAATTGCGTCGGTGAATGATGGGGAAGAGGATGACGCGCAGCAATCAACAGCGTCAAATGGTAGCGTAGTCAAGTGGTCAGGAACTACACGTGCACTCGAGGGATCAATGTCATCGGCAAAGCAGAAGCACTCTACGCACAGTAACTTGGAAGGCGTGGGAAACGGATTTGAAACATAAATGGCACTTGATGCATCGTGAACATTCAGAACGGCGAAAGAAATCAGGAAGCACTTGCGGCGAACAGCGGTTTCAGAAGGCGTAAAAAGAACAGTTGAGCCACTAGAGACGTCACAAGAAAGCGGAACTAGGGTGGATGAGAACGGGGGTATCAAAGTGTCGGCGGCAACGAAAACTTTTGCAGGTGAAAGGGACGAGTCGAGTGAAGCAGCGTCGCATAAGGGCGCGAATTCCACTTCGGCGCGAGCACAGTCGATGACGGCATGATGAGTGCAGAATAGTCCCAGCCTAATATAATGTCATGGGAACACTGCGGAGCACTACAAACTCGACGACATAAATATCGTCAGCAATTGCGACACGTGCTGTGCATGCAACAAAAGGGCGAATTTGTTGCTCACTCGCAGTGCTCAAAACGAAGTCGTGAAGAGGCATTGTGACTTTTTTTAGTCGACGGCAAAGTTTTTCAGTCATTACAGACACTGCGGCGCCAGTATCGACCAATGCAAAAACAGGTATACCTTCAATGGAGACAGCAACGACATTGGATAGCGAAAAACAAGGTCTTGTGGAGTTCGAAAGATCAGCAGTTCTTGCCACCGGAACTGCGGCTCCTAGTTTTCCCCAGGGACAGGGCGAGGTCGACGTAGCATAGGGGAAAGGGAACGGCGTTGAGGTGAAGTCGACCGATTTCTGTTGAAGTTCCGGCGATGTGAAAATGCGTCCGTGATCGCAGTCTCGCCAGATACAGCAGGCTCTGGTCGTTGTGGGAAATCATAATTGTTGGGCCTGACGTCGTCACGCAGGGAAAAACTCACGCCGTCGACAAAATTGTGCCACGCGACCCGCAATTCCACAGGCGAAGCATATGGGGCGGTTGTCTTCAGTGCACCAAGGGTTCTGAAAGCGCGGAGGTGGTGGTCGGGAGAAAGGACGGGCAGCCTGGTACATAGGCTCAGTCGGTACGACAAAGGGGCGCGTGAACGTAGGCGTTCGCGACAAAGAAACGTGACCGTTCGCGACATGCGGACGTCGGTTTCCGTTCAGTGCTTCGGCATAGGTCAATGGAGCAGCCACAGGTGGTGCGTGAGCTGTTGGTAGCGCCTCGGACAATTGCTCCTAGACTACTCGCTGTATTGATGGCGCTAAAGTAGATTGGGCACCTTCGGAGGTATAAGGCACGAGAGACAACTGGCGTGCGAGCTCCTCTCGTACAAATTGCTTGATCTCGAGAAGCAAAGTGGCGTGGTCTATAGGAGTGCCAGCCGACCTTAAAGCGGAGATTGTTGCACATGGTGCGCTTGCACGACGAGTGATGTCACGCTGTTTCCAGAGCTCATCATAGCCCTGACAAAGTTGGATCACTTCCGCTACCGTTTGCGGGCTTTTGGCGACAAGCATCTGAAATGCGTCGTCGGTCAAGCCTTTCAAGATGTGTTTGATCTTCTCGGCTTCTCTCATGGCCGAGTTGACACGCCGGCAAAGGTCGACCGCATCTTCGATATAACTAGTGTAATTCTCACCTTTCTGCTGAGCCCTAGTACGCAAGCGCTGTTCGGCCCGTAGTTTGCGAAGCGCTGGACGGCTAAACAAGTCCACGAACGCCGTTCGGAAGGCCGACCAGGTGGGGAGATCTCTCTCGTGATTACGGTACCACAGACTGGCGACGTCGTTCAAATAAAATTGGACGACAGTAAGCTTGTGTGCATCGTCCCACTTGTTGTGCTTGCTCACCCGGTCGTATTCGTCGAGCCAGTCTTCCACGTCTTTGTCATCGGTTCCACTGAAGGTAGGCGGATCGCGTTGCCGAAAGGAGCCGAGACAGACAGGAGCTGCAGTAGTTGGAGCCGAGGTGGCCGCCTGCTGATCGTCGTCCGTGGACATTGTAGCAACTGGAGGCAACGTACGGTTTCGTAATTCCAGGATTAGGCGTTACCCAGCACCTCCACCAACTAAAATAAGGCGTTTTAGAGTGGCACTATTTTATAAAACAGGAGAGCTGTTACCACACGTCAAGTGGTAATGGCGAAACCAGTCTGAGTATACCCAGCCAACCAAACGTCGTCTTCTTCGCCGACTCAGTCATACCCCCTGCCTTTCTGAGTAGCACTCATCTTCTTCACTACATTATATATATATATATATATATATATATATATATATATATATATATATATATATCAGCCCCGTAGCCAGGAGAGGTGGCTTGGGGGCCAAGGGGGCCTGAACTTCCTCGAAAATTCGGTGGGGGCGGTAGGTGTTTTCGAGCATAGAACCCGTTTTTCTCGCGCCGAATACAAAACCCATGCGAGCACAAGCAACCGAGTGACTTCCAGTTCAGCCTCTCTACGCTGAGCTAGTGCATAGGTTGGTGCAAACTTTTGAAGTTTACTGTTTAGGTTGCGTTCCCTACACGCGAGTCAGTGGGCTGGCATGGCCCAGACCTAGGCCTCCAAGATTAGCTCTATCAACGCACCGTTGCTCAAGGCGCGTTGTCGATGCTGATCCTGCAGGTGCTGCATGGACTGAGCTTGGAAAGGCATGGGAGAAAGCAACTGATTACAGGCCTTTACGTCACTCATTATGAAGCCGGAAGTCGGCCATATTGACTGGGTGAATTCTTCTCTCTTGATAACTTACGAATGCGAAGCAGAGAGCGCGACTCTTTCTTCGGCTCAACAAATTAAAATTGAGCAGGCTACAGAAGAAGGCAATACGGCATATCGCAGGTGTTCCATACGACGCTCATACATCAACATTAGTTACAACATATAACGTGCTCCAAAGAGAACAACTGTGCAATTTCAGTCTCTTTGCTAAATACAAACATGGTTTCAAAAGTAAAACCAATTTTCTGACATTGTGTCAGCTTAAAGAGTCACCCGCAACACCTTACAACATAAGGAAAAGAGACACACGGCAAATACCGTTTTCGCGAGCGAATTACGACCTTAAAAGTCTTAAGCATATTATGACAAACTTTTTCAATTACCTAAACAACAAAGGCATTACGCCTGATACGCTGACAAACAAGCAGTGGAAAGAATATTTAATTAGCAACCCCAGAGAGTCTCGGAATGTGATCAATTATTCTCGAGTTCATTTTCACTATGTATTATTTTATAGTATCATATTCAATTTGATAGTTCGTTTGAATATAAGTGCATTTTTGCCTTTTCATATGCACATGTACAAACATGAACTGTTTCATGTATTTGTGTTTTCATTATACATACTGTTTCAAGGTAGTGTTTCTTATATATATATATATTATGTTCTTTTGTATTCCTTCTCAGATTGTTCTCTCATATATTATGCCGCATTCTTTCAGTGTTTGCGACCTTACATTATGTCTCCAGTTGAAGTTTGCTGCTAAATTTTTTTATATCTTACTTGCTTGTGTTATGCGTTCTTGTACTTTTTCTGTTTTACTTGCTTGTATTTTATTTCTTTTTTTGCATCACCACGTGTCTGCGGCCAGTCTGCTCAGGATCAGGAATCTCGTCAAGCTGTTTATTGCAGCTTTTAATTTCTGTCTTTGCATCTTTTCCACTTTTTAATCTGACTTAAATTTTGTTTTGTGTTCACCATTGCCATTGTATGAAAACATTTAATCACTGTACTTTAACATGGTTGCTGAAAAAGATTGCTAAATAAACTGAAACTGAAACTAAAAGCACGTTGGGTGCGTGCCGTGCGTGTCGTGACAATCCGAAACCAACGGAATGGGGCTCAACACTGTGTCAACGTGATACTATTGGCGCCGTTGGCGAAATAATTTCGTCCGTGTAATAAACTGCGAATAACAGCTCACCGTCTAAGAAGCAAGCCCAAAAGAACGCGTGGAAGATGCACTGAATACGATGAGTATGGTGCCAATGTTTTCACGAGATTTGTAATAACGCACTGTACAGACAACACCAGCGCCTGTTCGCCGCCTTCTATTGTGTTCACTCACGCGGCCGACGCGGCGGCTGGCCACCATGCCCGTGTTCAACGTAAAAGCTCATCGTCAGCATTTCACAACAGTGACCTTGCACTCGAACCCGGTTGCCCTAATGTCGAAGGGGCAAGCATAGCAAGTGAAGCACGAAAGGTGCTTTAATATGCACATGCATGCAAGTTGTTAGTGTATATATGTATATATATATATATATATATATATATATATATATATATATATATATATATATATATATATATATTGAAGGAAGGCAGTGACTTGTAGGAGAAGCCGAGAAGGAAGATGTGACAATGGAATAAACATGGCGTATGAGCCAGGCGACGTCTCCAGCATCTAGCGTCACACGAGTCGACAGACAGGATGAAGACCTGGCAGCTCCTTCATCAGTCGCTCATTATCTATGCAGTTCTCCGCATGACACCCTGAACATACATGGACTACCGTACAAGCGCCTACCATTACGCATCGACCAGCATCATGTCAGAAGCTTCTACTGACCTTCCCATCCCCAAGTACACCGGAGCAGCAGACGATGGACCCCTACAAGACTGGTTCGACCTGTTCGAGCTTCACGTAACCGCTGCACCATGGTCGGAACGGCAAATGATCACAAACTTCACTGACTACATCTCAGGTGAGGCATTCAAATTTTACCTCACTCGCATCTTCGAGAACGATGAGTCTTGGAAAAAGATCAAATAAGAAATGATTACCCGTTTCAAAGAATACGATGAAGACTTGTCCGTACCTCATCAGCGGAAGGCTTTTCAACTCACTCATCACAGTTATGCGAAGTCTTCCCGCAGTAAGCCTTTTTTCCAACGAGACCTCAGAGAAAATATACCACCATTGTACCATCATGTGACTCTTCCGAAAAAACGTCACGCATTCGAACACTGACTGGTAACTTGCACGTCGGAACAGACAAGGTAAAGCCTTCGTATACCGAAAGGAATATAGGCAATTTCGCCAAAAGACTCAAACTAAAGCCGGCTTTCCCAAGAGCAATGACATCGACATTTTCAACATGTTCTCTGCACCACAACACCTCACATGTTACGGAACCACCGGAATCCCTTGATGCTTCGTGTTACACACAAGGCCCAGACGGTTTCGAACGTGTGACGGCATTTACACGTGACGAGCTGGTGAGCTCTCACAATACCAGCCCACAGCCTGACGTTCCGAATGAGGGTCGCTCGACAAACATTCTCAGTCTAATAACGCTGCAAAAAGGAAAACATATGCCATCAAAACCCCCTGAAGTTATGTCTCTTGTGCTCTCATCTTCAAGTGATAACACACATGTGAGTCGAAGCACTAGAGCAGTTTCGAATCCACCAAAGCCGGCACACTGTGAACTGACAGAAACATTTACAATGAATGATGACACAAACCAAATGGGAAGCTTTCTCACCAGTCTGCCGCAGTGATTTTATCTCAAGAAAAGCCCTGCAGTACAGTATCGACTACCGACTATATACTGATCACATCACCATGCAAAGAAAAGCAGATTCATGTTCCTGAACAATGCCCATCTGAACAACTTTCGCAACAAAACGAGCAATTTCAACAAAGACAACTCCACGAACCCCAGGAACTACAATGGCTACTCGAACAAGAACAACAATCTAGTGAAACCTCCTCACGAGTACACTTGTGGCTTAAAGGTCATCACCGACAACAGCAATTAAAGAGGCAAAGGCAGTCAATGCCTAAGCCCTCTTCGCAGAAAGCAACGTCAACAAAATTTTCTGCACCAGTTCTCAAGGCCTTGTCTGTGATCCAACAAACTGAGAGAACGCCACAGAAAGTTACGAAAGAGACATGAAGCTACCACGTATACAACGGAGAAAAAAAGACATCTACCCATCAGCCTTGGTTCTCACGCACACCGACTAGAAGCAAAGCGTCTGTTGCCACGACGGCGCTGGATCCGATGCCAAAGGCATCTGTCAATCCAATGCTACACAGATTTCAAGCCCTGTTCATTTCTCACAAGACCTCAAGTTGTGTCATCATCAGTGCAGATGTGCAGGGTGGGGTTATGCTATCCCGGGCGCAACAGCCAGCCTCGTCCACCAGAGCTACCTTAGTTATGACCAGACTGCGGCCCTCTGCTGTGAAGCTTTTGTGCGAGTTAAGAAACTCCCTTCTGAAATCGAACTACTGCGCATTTTGACATTCTTCATTTTATGCTTTTTTTTGTTTTGTTGATTGTAACGCGCGCATTCTTTCGGGGGGAGGGGGAATCCTGCGACGTATAGGAAGGCAGTGACTTGTAGTAGAAGCCGAGAAGGAAGAAGTGACAATGGAATAAACATGGCGTATGAGCCAGGCCGCGTCTCCAGCATCTAGCATCGCACACACACACACACACACACACACACACACACCTATCTATCTATCTCTCTCTCTCTCTCTCTCTCTCTCTATATATATATATATATATATGAGCTCACTGCACGCGAAGTCCGAAATACACTCTACAGCAAACCACATATCTGTTAATGGGACATACGAACATTTAGGGAGCGCTCATACACGCTGTCGCTTTAGGAAAGATTGCTCTGGCTGAGCAAATGGCAGCATACCCTGTGTGCAAAATAAATAACCGTACCAATGACG
Organism: Rhipicephalus microplus; assembly: GCF_013339725.1. NCBI lineage: Eukaryota > Metazoa > Arthropoda > Arachnida > Ixodida > Ixodidae > Rhipicephalus > Rhipicephalus microplus. The sequence goes on from NC_051169.1 coordinate 31,681,929, forward strand.
ACGGTGGCGACCGAATGTAGTTTTAGCGCATTTTATGGTGATTTCGTAGACATTTGGCTGGAAGCACGATGCCTTGAGCTTGTGAATACGTGGCTGAGCTACATGGTTGTGGCAGTACGTTGACAAACGAGAAGTTTGTGGCCTGGTTTGCTGACCAAGACCACCAACCTCTATTAGAAAAACGTTGCTTCGCGAAAATAATTTTTATAATATGTGCATAACTGATGCTGGGACGGTCAGAGTTTATCTTCAGGGCATTACTGTATTGTTTTTGAAGGGTTGTTCGGGGTACGCATCAAGTGGCCATGTCTTGCGGCTCATTTTCGGCTCACCTTCTTTGTTATTCAAAGAAGATCACTGAGCGGGGATATTATTCACTTGTTTGAGGGACAGATCGAGAAAGATAAAATGAGGGAGAGACAGAGAGCTCAGCTAGAATCGAAACATCCGGTTGACTAGCTATACTATAGGTGGAGGGAAAAGGCGAGTTTCGGCTTGCGATGGCCCTGCATATTAAATCGCATTAAAAGTTTAAGTAACTTTAGCCATGATTAGGATAGTACGTGATTTCAATATTTGGGCTCCGCAGCTGTATTTCTTGAGTTTCGCTATGCTACAGTCCAAGAAATTCTCAATCACGAAGAAATAGACGTGCGTCTATTTCTCCGTGGCACCAATCACTTTCTGCTTCTATACATCCCAAACGGTTGGATCCTTCTGGTGATGGAACCTATATGTATTCGAACGTCAGCGACGCTGAGCGTTTGTTCGGGAACATAGTTTGGCAGCAAGGCAAGCGACGCTCTTCTAATGGATCACGAGAAAAGCTATGTTGCTTTCAAGCTTGCTCTTTTCTTCATGTAGCTTCCAAGTGGAGTAAGAGCAAAACATACATAAGAGTGCCGCTAAAGGAGGCACTTGCCGGCTTCCTGTCAAAACTTTGGCTTTCGTCAAATTCGTAGTTCAATGACTGAATCATCGATTCTACCATTTACTTTACTCGTTCTTCCAGACGAAATAGCTGAGGCCGTTTCGGGTGTGTTATGCAGAGTTGCGAAGTTGCCACTCCGGAATCGGAATAACTCTGTAATCATTCTACATTTTCGCGACACCAGAATTGAATGGTAATAGAATGAGGACAACGATTGAAGGTATGGTATGAAAAATGACTTGGGCTTCATTCGCACGAAATAGAATGGCAATGAAATTGCATCTTTTCTCGACACTGAGACAATTTTGCTTCTACACGCTGTCTTTCCAACTTCAAACATTACATTAGTAAGTCTGAGCAAGGGCATAGGCAGAATTCTTTTAAGGATTGGGGGGGGGGGCGGCTTTCTTCTGACATGAAGTCAGGGCCGGCCAGGAGGATGTGGTGGAGTGAATTTTGTACTTGGGTTGCCATGTAAAAAAAAAAAAAACATCAGAAGAGAATATGGGAAGATTAGAGTAAATGGGCACAGCGTGCTAGACATGCTTATGCCACCGAGTAAGTCGAATTTGACAATACAGCAGTTTTAAAAATGGCTTGGCTGATTACAAGCATGATACAATTATAAGCAACGCGTTTACTACAACCATATCCTAATATAGACTGTGTTGCTATGAAGTTTGTCTGTTTTGAAACTGCGGTACTATGCTGTTGGTATCCGTCGAGAAGAACTATGCCGGTGGCTCAGGTGCAGACCCGCCTTTAAAGTTTATGGGAAGGCGCACGTACATATATCAAGCAGCCGACCTAGTCACGTGATACACCATGGAGTCTGTTCAGCGGAACGATGAAGGTGAAGAAAAAAACAAATTGTTTTGAGTCCACGCCGTAGTCGTGCCTTGCTAGTCCTCATCAGTATTTTAGCGCTGTTTTGCCATCACAACTAGGGACCCCCCACTAGCCTAAGCTTTTCTTTTAGTGCGTGTTAGAAACATCACAAATACGTATATGTGGATGAAACGCAGCGTGCGCTCAGCGGAGACATTGCAATGTTCTCTCAATTGCGAAGAAAGCCTGCGCATCATCTACAAATGGTGTACCCTCGCAAGTGCGTAGCAATGACGTATCGTCGAGTGCAGCTATCGAAGAGTGCTAACTGAACCATTCAAACTCTGTGCTTGACATCCCTCGTGCTCATTGTTCGCGATGGTGACGAGGCTGCCGCCTTTGACACGGCCCTATATAGAGAACCTGTCGTAAAAGCAAACACTGCGTTCGCATTGCTTTCTAGGCTTTTCAGCACCATTCTTCGTGCAGTCCTGATGGCTCCCTACGATTCCTTTCCAAACTACCTCCCGTTCTGGGCAAAAGCGACGGGCAGTGTCCCTTGCTGCGCAATGCTTCGGATGCAGTCGAGAGTGCAGGTAATATGGATGATATAGATATTGCCATTTGCCACCGAAACGTAAGAGAAATATGGACGATAAAAAAGGCGACGATAACACTTTCACCGTGAACGACGCACCGGTTCGCGCCGGTCGGGCTGCAGCACTCTTCCGGCCAAGTAATGTGTGGTTTTACTTTCAAGTTTGTTTGTAGACATATACACGTAAAGAAGGGACACTCCTGTAGGGCCCTGCGGCTGAGCTACGGCACTATTTTGAGCGCGACGAGCGGCTCGTCAGACCGACAATTTCACGTTTCGAGATTTGGGACGTCTGATTTCCCTTTGTTTAAAATCGTGTTTTGACAGCAGCGCTTTTGAATATAGTTTATCTTGGGATGTTACAATGTTAAACTACGTCATCTTAGCGAAACTTCAGTGTTGCATTTGAAGCCTATACAGACCTATATTTGAAACACGCACCATATCATAAAAGCAAGCATGCCCAATTAATAAAAATCGATTATTACAAGGATGACTATATTGTAAAAAGTACACGTATGGTAGGCCGGACATAACCTTTACATCAAGTTTGCGCTGTTCATAAATTTAAATACCACATACATCGTGGTATCATGAAAGCAAACATGCCATCTCAAATCGCCGCTGGATCGTGATCGAAGCCCCATTCGAATAAGACCCATCATGGTCAAAAGTGGCGATATGACAAGCATATTACCCAGGACTACCGGAAACAGCAAACTTCAGTAGATATCCTCAAAGTTTCAAATAACTAAGCAATACCTGGAGGAGTTCAGGCCACAACAAGCTTAGTTTTGCCATGACAGTCCCCCGTCAGGTAAAACGTGTGCTTAACGAATCAGCCCTGGAGGGCACCGAGGGTATAATGTATGCTACGTGTGCAAAATGCACCCCACCACCATCAATGAACAAATGAACATCTGGGGCCGGATTCACAAAACTCACTTACGAAAACATTTTTGCGCAAGAGAAATTTTGTTGCGTAAGTCGATTCACGAAACGAAAAAACGTCGTAAGAGGCCATCGTTGTCACATCGGCCGCCGCAAATAAAGCGCGCTGTGACTGCCCGGGAACATGTCAGCGATGGTGATGCAGTTGCTATATTTGCTTACGTCACCGAAAAGTGCTCGTAAGTGGATTCACGAAGCGAAATTGTGAGTAAAAACAGCATGGCTGAGAAAAAATCCTAAGAGTGGTGCGGACCACTCTTAGGAACAATGTGGCTACTTAGAACCTGCTGCCGCGGCGGTATACTTGGGTGCCCTGCCTGGTTTTGAATTAATTCACGCCCATTAAGGGCTGCCTGATGACTGCTGGTGCGTTTTTATTTCTTTCGGCGCTTTGAGCTTCGCGTGTTGTTTCCCTTGTACGCAGTGGATGGTGTTGACAACCACCATCGTCCAATAAGTTCGAAGTCGCAGTAATTTAAGAATTCTATTGGGCGTCAATGGCATAAAACTACGCATTTGTGGTTGGATTTGGGGTTGGATGAAAACCAATGTGATACGTGAATGGTCGGTGCATTCGAACGCGGCATGGCATAGGATCAACCTTATTTGTTATGTTGTTGTGTTGCGCCACATCTCATCCAATTAAAAGTGTGACTCGAGATCCTTGCCTCATTGGTGGAAATTACCACCAAAAAGGTTAATGGGAGCACATTCTTAGCACGCTATGGGAAATAAAAATGAGTGGAAGTTTTCAGTGAGTGGTTCATAAAGTTTGTGCTCTAGTGTACTTTCATTGGCTCTAACTGTCCTATGGTTGCGATCTCTGAAATACAGCTGTCGATATACTTTGGGACGATCTGGAACAAAGCGTACTTTGTAAACCAAAGCTTATTAGGTGTGCGCGTGGTTACGCATGGAACTACAAAGAAATCATGCATCTTCACCTTCACTGTGTAGACACCGATATGGACCGTGATAATATGGCAAGCAATCGGAAGGAAATGACCCTAGTAACTTTGTATGACACCGAAAATATGCAAACGCTCGCGATTCTGGAGCAAACCTTGGCTGAAATCATCCCTGCGTCAATTACCAGCCATTTCACTTCGCGCACGAACATGATTCAAAGGTAGAGCGAGCCACTGACGTGTATTTTGTGCGACGCAGCGACCACTTGACCTGAGAATAATAGCGTTGCGAAGGCGAATCCCCTGTCGCATGCTCTGATCGAAGCAGACGACAAACTCGAGCAGACGACGGCTTGGCCGACAGGCACAGCTTGTGATTGGTTGTGAAGCAATACCCTCTACATCAGCTCACTCCGTGACGTTGCCAAAACACTTCTTTCATCTGGCACGCCTGTCCTGTTCGTCATATCATCCCCCTCGCACATAAGAGAAAATTTTTTCACGCCGTGAAAATAGTGCAAGTACTTTCTAAGAGCTCTCTTATGTGCTGCGTAGGTGTCGAAAACAACATGGCGTCGTAAACAGCATATCGGTCGGTGCGACTTTCAGCAAACGCTTCTCGCACGAGTTACTTCAGCGTTTGACCGGATGTGTTGTGATTACAGCAGCTCTTTCGGTGCGTGTAAGCAGTGCGGAAAGCTGTGGCAGTGCAATGGTGTACGGTGAAGCGCAGCGAAGCCTATGCGTCAGTGTGGTTATCAAGCGGGGATAGGCGTCGATGTATCGACGGCAACTAGCACTCGAGAAGCCTGCAATGTGTGTTTGTGGGCCGGTAACAGTTCGTTCGCTTGACTTTCCAGTCTCTCAGTTGGGTGCTGTGCGACATTTCGAATTGACAGCGTTTTGACACGTTACTTGAGTGACCTCAAGTACGTACGGAAACGTAAGAACTACGCGCTCGGTTCTTGCTTCGCCACTAGTTAGCCCGAACGCTTCTATTTACTTGAGAGGAATGTACTGTTCGGGAGTGAAACGATGTTCGTTGTGAACAGTGGTACTGTGTTGACGTTCCAAGACTTGTGAACAAGCTGTGCTCGTGTGAGCGAAAGTTGAAAGACCGCGTTGATAACTGTTTTGCCCTGCGAAGTTGTGGTGGGGCAGCTTGGCGCTTTTGTTTGTTAAGTCGTCACTTCTCCTTTTTTGTGATAACCATAGTCCTAGCGCTGTGACGTGATCAACCAAAACAGCGAGATGCTACATTCTGTTGTGGATCGTGTTACTTTGGTAGCGCGCCTAGACTGTTCTTCGGTAACAACTTGAGAGTTCCATGTGGCAGCGAGAGCCCGTGAACGTCAAGCTTCCCTCCGGCCCCCAGACCTAGCGCTGTGATGTTTTCAACCAAAGCTGCGAGATGCTACATTCTGTTGTGGATCGTGTTACTTTGGAAGCGCGCCTAGACTGTTCTTCGGTAACAACTTGAGAGTTCTATGTGGCAGTTAGAGCCCGTGAACGTCAAGCTTCCCTCCGACTTTAGAAAAAGCAAAAATTTCACCGGTGCCTTGCTTTGGATGAAGTTGTAGGCCAATATCGCCTAACTACAGGTTTCCGAGTTCGTCTGGCCATCGTTTTGCACGGCACTGGAGCCTTGACAACAGCTGGTCATGGCCAGTTCTTACACTTTATCAATGGACGTGCACGCCTGGCCAGCCCTTCATTGCTGTCATTGGCAGCTTCCAGTCTGCAGATGCCCTTTGCCTGTTGGCCGTACTTGGTTCCTCATGACACCGACGGCTACTAAATGCTGCCATCGGTGAGTTCACCTTGCAGAACTAAATTTAACCGGTACTATATTTCACGCAGTTCTATAACGTGTGCAAGTTTTTAAGCCCATCAGATGTAATGTTTCTCTATGGTAAGTTGAAGCATGAAAAATTTACTACTACTGTTATATACATACATATATTATGGAGCAAATACATAAAAAGTTTTTTTGTGATTGGATACAAGTGAGCTCTTGTTTGATTATGAGGTTGAGCTTGTCTTTTGACCACGTTTGATAGTTGGAAAGTTAATGTGAATTTATTTTTCAGGAGCCAGGTCGCACATAAAAAAATTATGTTATTTTGGAAAATTAGTTCTATAGACGATTACCACTGTGGTAGTACTATACTCCAGTAGGACATATATATTGTGGTACGTAAATTTTACATGAGGCTTCAGTTTATTTCAAAGTGATTATAGCAGATTTTGGTCACTTTAACGAAGTGATAGCTTCCTCAAATAAGTATTAGAAGTGAGTGCTTTTAATGATTGTTTTTAAGTATCTCGTTTTTGGCTCTTCACAGATCGCAGAGATTAGTTTGTTAAGGTCCTGTGATGCATCGGTTGCACATTCTGGCACATCAATCCCCATCATTACTAGGAGCACATGTACAAAAATAGGAAGGACACGTTCTCCCTAACTGTGCAAGCCTATGTCACTGCTGGGACTGTTATCATTCAGCGGATGTGGCGTGGAAGCATGCATGGCAGCCTCATCTGGAAGGACTGCGATCTGCTTGGGAGCTTCGAGGGCACAAAACTGCCTAACGGCTGGCTGCAAGGTTAGTTTTTCTTTAATACATACGATTACATGAACACCACTTACTGTGCACAAATTGAAAACCCAAGCATGGTTGCTTTCAGTGGATACCTGTAATATTCTTACACATAATTCTTATTCAACATTTATAGAACTAAATTGCAAGATAATTGAGAATGTTGAAAGCTGAAAGCCTGCAGCTTATGAATGAAACTCCAATAATCTGAGACTCAAAAGCTTGTGCTTTGAAACGAGCACAAATACTTTGATTCCTTATTGAGCTCTCGAGCTTGTGATTTTCTCTGTGGATCAAGTCTTCTGGAAGGAAATAGCAAGTGGGTGAAAATTGCCTGGCTGTTCACAACTTGCAATGAGAAAGACCTATTGAAGAAGCCTCAGATGACATAGGGCCAGTAACTGCATCTTTCACCTAATGTAGCTTTTTCTCTCTCAGTGCTGTTGCCTGTGTTTCAGCCCAACATGTTCACCACGATTTCATAGTGATATATATTTTTCTACAAATTGTACCTGACCTAAGTATGCATTGTTGATCTCTAAAGGTGACGTTCAGTGTGTTTCAAAGCCATGGCTTCTCATTTCTATGTCTGTGGCTAGCCTATTTCAGCAGCAGAGCGATGCAGCTAGCACACATGCAATCCAAGTCATGGAGCGCTCCTTTGGTGTTCTGTGCAGGACGCAGCATATCCATCCGGCAAGACACTGGTATGAACATTAATGGCGAGTGTTGGTGGCACCTGTAGGAGCCCGTTGTGTTTGTTGCGTATGATTATTTCCCCTGATGAAGTGCATTTTTGAAAGGTTTTCTTCATTTAGAATAATAGATGTCAGCAACAAGCACACTCATAATCCACAAGTTCTTTGTGTCTTCTAGACTGCCCATTTGCTCCTATATGCGGTATGGTGAGCTGGCTATGTTAGACAGCCTTAAAGTTATGAACATTGGCTGTTGTGTTGTAATGCAGTCTAACTTGTGTTTCTTAGTGAACTTATTTGTGGTCTACTTCTCGCACCTAGTGTAAAGTCGAAATAGAAGAAACTCTATTGGCTTTTTATGCCTGTCAGAAGTTTCATGCCTTCATCTATAACATTGCAGTGTTGCTCTTGTATCATATTAAATATATTTTCAGTCTTCACTGATTTTGTGTGTATGTGTTGAGGCTTGTCATTGGCTTCTGAAAATACAATATCTGTAAATATGAGCACATATTTGACAACTATACACTCTTGCATGTAGCATGGTTGTAACAATGATCTGTATTTTTCTAAGTTCCAGCAGTAACAAGGGGTTCGGTGCTCCACGGTCATGTACAGTGTATCAAGAACAGAGCACACAAGACCAAAAAGTATAAAGGGACTGCCAGTGACTGTTCTCTTGCTCAAAATTTACAACAGCAGAAAGAGCACATTGTGATGTCAGGAGCAGCTGCTGCTTAACTCCTCAGCAATAGATTATTCAGCAGTTCATTTGCTTGCATTCGAAATTATTTAGATTTTGCATGGAAGATACCAAACTATGACACTAATTTAAAGGCTGCTGTAGTGTTAGTGGGCAAATATTTTTGAGCTGAAGTTTTTAACATGTGTGTTAAGTGCCTGCGTGCCTCTACATTTACATGCCAGAAATCACAGCATCCATGGTCGCCAATGATAACTGTGTTTGCATTCTTTGTAGTACAAGAAGTAAAGTCATGGATGCAGTTATCATGTACTTAGTCGATGTAATCCTTCAGTGTACACTCATTTGTATAGCACCAATGATGCCATGAGTGTATAAGCTCTGGGAAGTAAATCTATGTGGATTATTTTATTTGGAAGGAAGAGGATCATCACTACTCCTAGTATATCTTAACAGTAGATTTTAGTGCTTGGGTATTATCCCACTGCCTGTCCGTCCTTCAACAGTCTACTTATCTACTGTGTAAGTGTAACTTTTTAAATGTATACTTTGCTTGGATAGGTTTGTTCATAATGTAATGCAAGTGACTTATCATCTATGCAGCTCTACTCAGACTAGAAATAAAAGTATTAATTTTTATATGTAGCTATAGCATGCATTCACTTGTGTTTTTCTAGGTGCCTGTACAATGTTTAGCCCTACAAAAGTGCTGGTATACTCTAATATTGAATCTGGCATCTTAAAATAGTTTGTTAGTGGAAGTAAGAATGTGTTTACAACCAATATTACTATCCTCAGATGAACTGTGAAAACTCTGTGGAAATTTATTTACATTTTTTGAACTTTGTGAAGGCAAATGTTGTTATGTTCTTTTATTGTGGTCCCTGTTTTATGCAAATGACACATAATTATTTTGCAGTGGCATAGTATTAGTTGTTATTTTACACATATGTGCTGAGCAACATCGCAGTTAAGGCCAGCAGCAACACATACATGCAGTGAACTGGAGCATCACCTCACATAGTGTACAGTCTTTGCCCACCAGTAAACTCAATATTTTTCAAGCAGACTAATAGACAGCTGTATGGGAACTGTGTTGATGTGCAAACTTTGAAGTCTTCTTGAGGAGTGTTTTTCATTATTTTAGTCCAAGTGAAGTAGCTACCCAAGGCCACAACTGGTGGGAATGTGGTGGTTTCCTCTCTCCAAAAGCACTCCTACCAGCTGCCTCAATGTTAGCATGGGGTGAATTCACGAACTGGAAAAATAATTGGTCTTTGTTTTCTTGGCCGAAAGAGTCACTTCCACCGTTGAGCCACCACGACGCGCCAGAATAGAAACTTTTAGCTAAATAAAGTTGATTCTACTTTTGAGAAGTGTTTTGGGGAAACGAAATGGCACCTGTAGCTGTCAATGTAAACACTGCACCAAGGAGCTTAGTAGCTTATAATTGTATTATTCATGTATTGTCTAGAATTTACTCGCGCTGTGCCAACTTTCAGCCCAAGTGTCCTAACATGCTTTGTTAGTGCGTTGTGAATGAGCCAAGCTATGTAAATGAGCAGAGTGATATTGCAGACATGTACAAAATATTGATGCACAGCCCTTTTCTTTAGCATGACATTGTCAAGGGCTTTATTATTGTGTTTTTTATAAAACCTGCTTGTCACTGGGCAGCAGCGGAAAACTATGCATCAAGCTTTTGCGACATGGTTCGAGAAACACCGTGTTCAGACATAACAGTGCCAGTGGATTTCTCTCGTAAGTTACTTTCTGTAGTATATTCAAAATGAGTGTATTAGAATTGTTGTTTCATAGCCATTCATTTTAATATTTACACCTGAGTGTATGTATGCATGTATGGGTGTACATATGTATGTATGTATGTATGTATGTATGTATGTATGTATGTATGTATGTATGTATGTATGTATGTATGTATGTATGTATGTATGTATGTATGTATGTATGTATGTATGTATGTATGTATGTATGTATGTATGTATGTATGTATGTATGTATGTATGTATGTATGTATGTATGTATGTATGTATGTATGTATGTATGTATGTATGTATGTATGTATGTATGTATGTATGTATGTATGTATCTTTTAAATGAGAATCCGTTTATCATTGGTGAGTAAGTTTGGTAATGATTCGGCTGAATTTGTTTCTAGTTATTTCTCTTTTGAGCCATTATGCATTTCAAGTTGTTTTGTACTGCATAAAAATAAATGTAACCTTACACAGAATATGTGTGTTCGAAGAAGTTGTTTCATTTACCAACCTACAGTCATGGGCAAGAAATTGGGTAATATGGAACGAACCTGCGAAGATTAGTTTAGAGCATAGCTACTCTACATGGCATATCTCGTACAAATTGCGTGAGTTGAATATGTCGATTTGAACCTTTCAATTTTAATCAGAATAAGCAAGCTATCACCCGTGGTTGTATATGTGTGTGATATTTATGCATACTGTGATACCGGTTCGCAATTACAATTAAGGTCACAAACCTAGTCAAGCTGAATACACGAATTTTGTCCATGCACCTTTCATCTGCACTGGAACTGTTGTTAATAAAAAATAAACTTCAGTTTAGAAATTTATTCTAGAATCCAAAAGCAGGGTATCTCTTTATCACACAAATCAAATTGCCATTGTTCTGTTCCATTCTGGACAATAGGGGACCCTCTCAGCAGAACTCGATTAACTGCTATAGTTCATTTTAACAATTGACAGCGACATTACACTGAAGCGTGCAGCATGACAAAAAGCGGGAGAGAAGACACAAAATAATCACTCTGTTTGCGTCAGCTCTAACTGTCCGTGCTCTTTGGTCTTGCTGCATGTGATGATGCCCACCAAATTAGCACGAAAGCGTGTCCCTACAAAGGCAGTCAACTTGGCTGCAAGCAGTTAGCTCACTGCATGTGTAGATTTTCTTCAAAACACCGTGAAGACTGATTGCTGGTCGAATATCCAAACACGTGAAAAGTAATATACCAGGTATGATATTGGTATTTCAGCACTGGACACTTTTGCGATAAGAGAGGATGGAGGAGAAAATTATGAACCCTGAATTGTTTAATTTTTGATGGAGCACAGTACAGCGCTTTTGGGTCAAAAGGGAAGTGAAAGAAGCAAGTGCGAAAGCCTACTTCTAAAAAAATTTGTACCCGCCACCACGCATAATGTCAGGACGGGAAACCTCTTGAAAAAAAAAGTGCTCAGTGATTCTGCGAATCGAACCAAGTACCTCCTAGATTGTAGTTGAGTGCTGTAACCGCTCGTACACTGCAGCAGTGCTTGCATTCGCCCTATTGCTGATATATCGTCATTCCTTCGAATGAAGCCAAATGCAAAAACGTCCGGTGAAACTTTGTCAAAAATAGAAAAAATAGTTAGAATGCATTTGCCCAAGGTTACTAGAAGATAGAAACCGCCACGTGTGACCGTATAACCGTGCGCTATTTATTCTTGTACATTACTGTCATGACGTTGGGATAGCCGGCTCTAACGTAGGCTACCTTCTTATAGTTTGCCAAATATAAATAAGAAAATAAAAATATATATCGGCCTGTGACAATGCTAATCAACTATTATGAGTTCACTGTCACTAGTGTCACTTTCACTAGATGAATGCTCAGTTTGCTTCCATTATCGTTATTTAGGAAAGTTTTGGCTCATTAACTCAACTCTTCTAATTAGAATTGATTCTCAGATCTAAGGACAGTCACACTTCATCTCGCTTTCTGAGTGGCTGTCGCTCCCATATAACGCGTACTCCACTTTTTTTATGCTCTCCGAGCATCTGACGCTGCTTTGCGGAGACTTTCCCTGAAGTCTGCTGGGCCAGAAAATTGTATTTATTATCTATCAATTTCAAGCTTTCGCAAAGCCGAAACGAGAGTCTCTCTCTCTCTCTCTTTTCATCCTTTTCGCACGTGTGATAACGTCTCTCGACTTCAAGACTCGTGTACACGTCCCTCGCTTTTTTTGCGCACTCAAACAACGCTGGACGAAATATTTGCACCGTGTTTTGTGAAAAGCATTAGCACTGAGACACCTCCCGACGAGTCTCCCTCATTTTACGTAGACATATACCTAAGCGTAAGCGTATGCACGTTCTCGCATTCTGGCTTTATAAAAATGCTGCGGTGCATGGAACCAGCGAAATTGCGCTCACAATTTCATTTGATTACTGCTGTTACCTATTTCCGCACAATTCGTCTGCAGGCACCACAGTCACTCATGTGTGTTGTAATAAGAAAATTGTAACAAAGGCTACCTTTGACTATAGGTACAAAACACCCTTACGTTCACCACTATACCATGCTAGATTGCACCGAAGTAGTTAAGTAGCAGCGCAGCTTCAATGAAATGTAAGGTAACTGGTTGCGTTAAATAGGGGAAGACATTCGAGGCACATTTTCAAACATTGCATGCATCGATTTATGTGTGGTTTCATTTATGTGGTGCACCTGGAGTGTTGTTTACTTGTACTTGGCGAGATAGTGCATTAATTGCTCGATGACTTAAGGCCATCGAGCAATTTCGTTTTTAGCTACAGTCGTTGATGAAAGGCGAGGGCCTGGCTTAGCACAGCCCGCCAAAACGCCTATTACAACGTACGCGGCATCCCGTAAGCGCTGTAGCAGACGCTCGCGGAACTGAAACTTAATGCAGCAAATCATTGGCTATCATCGTATACTCTCGATGCTAGACGCTTTGCGTGCTACCTTGATATTATCGGCACACACTTCTTTCTTTCCTGGTCGTTTCATCGGCTATCATGTGTCCTCCTTGCCCTCTTAAGTGCCGAATAAGTTAAATTCATACCCGCGCTATAGTAATCCCTCCAGATAAGAGAGTTTTTGGCTAAGAAAATGCGTAGCCAAAGAGAAAGCTTTGTGAATTCGGCCCCTGAAGAATCTGTGCAACGCAAGAACTGGCATGCAGTTTGTGCAGACAAAAGGAAACAACTTACCGCAGCAGTGAACCAGTGTGCTGAAAAGCGCTGCAAGGTGGGCGTAACAAGGGAGCGTGACCGGAGCAGCTGGCGCAGCATCAACGTTTCTACGGAGACGCGACGCCATAGAGAAATAAGTGACGCACAGATGCTGCCCGCTAGAGACATGGTTATCTCTCTACCTTTGAAGCCAAATGTAAGCGGCCATCGCTATGCCACTTGACAGGTGGTCGTTCACTCACTCGGCCGCGAAATTATCCTTCTGGCCAACGTTTACGTGGTATGTTTTTCTATGGTTAGGCTACTTGAACATGGCACTCGAGGTTTTTTCTCGATTTTTTTTTTATCTTGGGCCTTCCCTATTGGCGTGCAACTATGCGCGAGCGAACGTATTATGCAAATCTGCATACAAACGGAGGAGAAGAAGCAGATTGATTAAGGTCACACTAGAAAAATTTTTGCGTGCATACGCAGGATCTGTTTGCTCGCTCCCTGCATTTTGCTCGCTCTCTGCCCACGGATATAAAATAACAAAGTGGCCGGCACTGACAAGTGTTTTGAAAGGTAGTATGATGTGTACACATACACACAGATATTCAAATAAACATTTCAGAGTTTCTAAATCTAAGAAAGTTGGGAAATAAAGAGCCTAAATACACAAAGGGTGCCCGCACAGACATATATAAATTAGAGAGTAAAAACATTTTCTATAGATACTGCCCACTATAGTTGGCAGTATCGAAAAATGAAATCCCCCCTCCCTTCATAATGATTTTTTTATTTGTTCGTGACGTTTATTGTCACACAAACGAACGAGGACACATGCAAAACAAAGAGCAAGCTTAGTTTTGAGCAAAAAGCGAATGTATACGTTTCACACAAACACATACAATCGAAGACGCTGAAGCGAATTCGGAAGTCACTCTATCATCAAAATCTTATGTGTCCATTGTAATACATGCAGTACAACGTTGAAACTTGAGAAAAAAAACATTCAATATAAAAGTTTTGAATGTGGCGTGTGCGAATCATCTCGCCATTATAACTGCGGATTTGGGGAAGATTACCGTGGCAAAATCACAATGAATTGACGAGAAAATGCATAAATTAGTCGGGATTCAGTCCTCATTTCATCTATACGTAATAATATAATAAAACGACATGTCACGAAAGGCGGACCATGTTATTCACCGAGCGAAATGGGCCCATGTTTCATCTATGCCTGTCCAGAGCAAGGAAGGTAGTCAGAACGCCCCTATGTCTCCTTAACTGGGGTATTTCGCACTGCGGTGAAACCGACATCAACTATACGACCTACTTACCAGGGAAGAAAACAGATATGCCCACTTGAACGTGGAAACGCACCGCGAAACAAAAAAAGAGCTAACTGGCGTTCTGAGATGTCGCTTGAGTTTTTTTTTTTTTTTTGTCATGGTCAACACTTCTGATGGCAAATGTATGACAAACCATGTGACACTTAGCAGACGCGCTCTGCTCTCATGTTACCAATGAAGTGTGGTGAACGGATGACAGCGAGCTACTCTGGCTCGAGCTCTTAGCCGTGGCAGAGAAACTGTCTTTCATGTAACACTGTTTTCACAGCCTTTCCTCTCCTTCTCTGTTTCACTCTTCCCGCTTCCGTCATACCATCCTCCACATCCCCATTGCCGCTCTTTGCCATACCACTGTCACTCAGTCTCCGAACAGCGCTCTACATTCGCTCCATTTATTACTTCCGTTGTGCCAACCATTTTCTCGGTTACACCGACGACGCCTAAAGTACGTACAGCCGCGGCCATGTCTGTGTAGAGCATGCGAGGAGCTGGTTTTATCTCCGTGGGGCGAAACCTCAAGGCAGTTTCTGGCTTTGATGTGGTCAGCCTGAGAGCTAGGCTTCTGATACATGCTTCTGATACAGCGCTTCAGAGCTCGAAACTGCCTCGAGGTTTTGCCCCGCAGAGAGAAAACCGGCTCCTCGCGTGCTCCACACAGACGTCGTCGTGACTGTAAGTAGGCTGAAGGAATATACGATGGCGCAGCTCCGCAATAGAGCTGAGGACTGTGGAAACAATGGTGCTGGTGATATTGGCCCCTTACTTTTCCTCATACTCAATATCATTTCCCTCTTCCCCCCTTAACATATACCTCAGTATACATCGTAATGATATGCCTTACTCTGTCTCTCTTGCTTCTCTTCCTCCTCACCATGTCTTCCTTTCCCTACTTCGTTTCTCTACTATGCTATACTATATTATACAAAGCTATGCCACGATTTTCTCGTCTTTTTCCATAATTTTATTTCGTTCTGTTTATTCGTTTCTCTATAATTTTGTTTCTTTTTGTTTCTATTTTTAGTTTATTTTTTGTCTACTTCTTTGTGTGTGTTTTTTTTCTTTCACCCATAGCAACGCGATCATATGGTTCGCGCAATGCTTGTTCTGCGAACGTGCCTGGATTGCCGAGTGGTTAAGACATTCTCCTTCAAAGCAGGGGTATGCTGTTTCAAATCCCCCCACTCGGCAAGAAATTTGTTTCGTTTTGTTTACGTCCATCCCCCCCCCTCTCCACTTCTGATTTCTTCTTCTACTTCTTTACTTCGTTCAGTTCACTTTGCCAAGCAGTTTTCGCTTTACTCTCGCCTCCATCCTCCTTCCCAGCTCTTTGCCTCTGCGCCCCTCATTTTACTAGGCTTTACTCTTTCCCATCCCACACTCCAACCTCCTTCCTCGCGACTCGCCTTCAATCTGCTCATTCTCTCTGTAATGTCTTCGCTTTTCCTCACACCTGCTGTACTCGGCAGCCTGGGTCACCCAACTCCTGTGTCACATACCCAGCCCAGTCTATGCGCACAACTTGCGCAGGAATGGCGGCTTCATCTTTTCCGTGGTTAAAAGGCTAGAACAACAGACTCAAAAATCTCCTATAAAAAGAAATGTCGCACAGGAATTAGTCGGCAACCCACCATTATGTTTTATGCGACTCAGCATAACTGCAACACTCCTAAATACGAGCACTAGGTTGCCATTAGGCAATTTTATTATACGTAAGTCCTCACCTTCGACCCAGCGAAGGGAGGGACACATTTATCTTTTTCGGACAATTCATAAACAAAAACACTTTCTGTTTATGCGTTGGTGGTAACAAATTGCGTAGAGCGTCATCAATTTCATAATATACGAAAGAAGAAAGCGGGAGGGCTGAGCGACTTGACCTTACGACACTACCATTGATCGCCCTGACTAGAGACCAGCGGATGTTTTTTAAAAATAATATTCACAATTTCTGAAACCTTTAGAGCCTCGCTTAAGTGAAAAGTACCCTCTTACCGAGAATCTGTTCTGTGTAGGAGTGCTATAGCCCAGAACGGACCTCGATGGCACCAACCATAAGAGGTTGCTCCCAAGAGAGCATTTTCTAGCAATTTAATGGCTCGCATGGTCTTTTGCCAACAGCATGGACAGAAGATAAATGAACGCTAATGAGGAACTGTCGATCAGCTTCTCTAATGACTTCAGTGGTATCACGTGACCCGCTCTTCCAGCCATTAGCATGGCGCCTTATGTCGCGTAAATGTGTGAGAAGTAAGAACCATGTTTCATTAATTAGATGCGGAGAATCTCTTGCTCGTGGCCAACCCTGAGGTCGCGAAGGGATAAAGAAGGATTTACGGAGCTGGAGTGGTACCCGAATCTCTAGCCCCATCATCCGTCGACATTATGTGGAGCATAAGATATGCTTTTGTGACACACGTGTCATGATGTGGCTTCAACTAATGTCTACTATATTTGGATAGCAAAGGCCAGTACTTTACATGCAATACCTGTATCACGAAAAAAAAATGGCGCCCATCTTCTCTGAGAGTGCCCACGTTTAAGTGTGTGAAGCAAGTAAGTTTAAAACACGTTAGAAAGACTTATCATTGGTATTATATACAGGATGACGTGAGTTCAACACAGGACAAAAAGAAAAAAAAAGAACACTGGTTGCATGCGGCATTCTTTTTTTTTTTTACCTGTCTGTGTCAAATACGCACTATCCAATATTTAAACCTATGAATCAATGCCAAGCAACGATTTTCAATAATTCGAATTTCGCTGCAGCAGCTTCTCAAATAAAGATCGAGTGGCTTCGTTAAATGAGCTTATTCCCTAACCCATCAACTGTCGCAATTTTTTATTGCGTCAAGTACGAGCGGATTTCGAGATTTTTCACATGCTGTAATTGCTTTCTCTCTTTTATTGTCCTGAGGACCACTCTGAACCTCAAGCAGGCAGAGAACGCACGGGGTAAAAATTAACGTCACGCACGCATCATAAGATTTATCACTTCTTTTTTTTTGGGGGGGGGGGACACACGTAGCTTACAATTTATGTGATCACGAGTAAGTACGTGGGCCTGTGGTGGCCTATTGTGGCAGCATTTGTAATTATGCAGCTCACGATGTATCACCGCGAGATGGCGCTATATACAGCCAGCAACAGGGAGAATGTGCCTAAACAAATAGAAGAAATGTGGGAAGCTTGAAATGCAAAAGCGTTTTTTTTTAATTACACACCGGAACCCTTCCTATAAGAAGTTTTCTAGAGATAGGTGTTTTTCTATGTCATGATGATTGGACTATATAATCTCTAACCAGCCGGAAACAATTGGCCACGTTTTTCTATATTGTGTGGAAGGAGGAAACTTTTAGGATATTTTACAGATGACAACTAATAAAGAATTTCCGTTATACCCTCATGGAATCAAGTATTTAGCTACAGAGAATGACGACTTATTACTTTTTCATTTAATAGTGATGACTGCCTTGCATAGTATATGACGCTTTCGAATGAGTCGATTTCACTGTGACCCGGACAGGAAAACAAAACCATATCAATGCTTCTTGAGGTAGTAAGAACCAATGAATGTGTTCATTCATTGTTAGAAATGGTAGAAGCCCTGCTTACTATGAGAGCATTTCTAAGCGGGATGTCCACGAGTAGTGCTTCAAACTCGATCTGGTGTTTGTTCTGTCATATGTGTTGTGTAATATAATCTATTTATCTTGTCCTTATGTGTAACGTCTAACCGGAAATAAAGAAAAAGAAAGACCACGGCGCAGTGGCTGGCAGCTGCTGTCGCCGACCGAGAGTTCATGGGTTCGACTGTGCTACCGGTATTCTTTTCTTTGTATTCTAATCGTGTTATTAGGGAGTTTTCGAATAGCGTCTCTAAGTAAGCCGGCGTTGTGAGCGTATCGTTTGCGTCTGGGCACCATAATAGTTTTCCAATAGCATACATCTCCTGCCACTGCAAAGGGGCTTTGTGGGCATTGCAAGCTGCAGGCTATTTTGAACTTTTTGCAAGGAACCGAAAGCGCTAACAGCGGTTAGCGTTGTGGTCATAGCGTTTGCGTTTGGGCTCCATATGAGTTTTCGAATAGCGTTTTTCACACACCACAGCAAAGGGACTTTGTGGGCCTTACAGGCCTCACGAAATGTCGAATTTTTCTCAGGTGGACCGCAAACGCTAACGACCATGGTCAGCGTTGTGACGCATGCGCAGTGGCAGCGACCACAACGCAAAGCCTAGCGGTTCGCTATTCGAAAATTCCCTACTTTTTATACGCCAT
Organism: Rhipicephalus microplus; assembly: GCF_013339725.1. Taxonomy (NCBI): domain Eukaryota; kingdom Metazoa; phylum Arthropoda; class Arachnida; order Ixodida; family Ixodidae; genus Rhipicephalus; species Rhipicephalus microplus. The sequence continues at coordinate 31,700,728 of NC_051169.1, forward strand.
TTTTGTGACATAAGTACATCGCTGAAATAATGGTGGACGCAGGCATACAACACTTTCATGCTAAAAAAGTGTCGTAGGGGCCTTTAAACATCCACCGAAATGAAAAAAATGGATTGATATGTGGGGTTTAACGTCCCAAAACGACCACATGATTCTCAGAGACGCCGTAGTGGAGGCTTCCGGAAATTTCAACCATCTGGAGTTATTTTAACGCCTCCACCAAAAATCGAGCCATGGCAGCCGGGATTCAATCCCGTAACGGCGGGTCAGCAATGGAGTAAATTAGACACTAGACCACCGCGACGGGGCTGAAATGAAAAATTGAGCGCGTCGCTCCCTCCTTGCGTTTCTCGTCTTGTCGGTGCACTTTGTGACCCCCCCCCCCCCACTCTGCGAGACCCACGTGACATAATTAAGGTATGAACTCTCGTTGTCAATTGTTTTCAATGTTTGTTGTTACACCCGTTTCTCTTGTCAATTGTTTTCTACCCTGCTTTTGCAAGCAATCATCCTCCCTCTGTTTTTTGTCTCACGTGAAAGCCATGTGCGACCAACCGATTTTACTCGTCATGCGTCAACCAACATAAACGCGTGTGACAGACAAGCGCAAAATTTCGACAGGCTGAACGCAATGTCTTGAGATTGTACACATTCTTTTGAAAGAAAGAAGTAGCGAGGATGTGATATCATTTGTAGAAATGGTGGCGAAAGCAAAAAAGTACCCAGTAGAGTAATCATATTTACAACTAGTGTCGACATAACCACGATGCTGCTGCAATGACGTTACTCCTTCTGTTTTATTACCAATTCCTGCTCCCCTGAAAGGCCAGTAATTACTCAATTGTAAGGCCAACCTTGAGTCCAAACTTCACAACGGTAATTAATGCTTTTCAGTCAGAAAAAAAGCAATTTTTCTACTCTTACAGTCTCCTTCACGTCGTCTGGGCATTGGATAACAGGATGTGAACAGCCAATCCGTACTGTTGTCGTGATGGCCACAGCACGAGGCAACATGGTGTCGGGTCTGTCATGGTAGCAGCGTGGTGGGAACATGCCTTGTTTGCTTTGCTGGCTCGAGCTAGAAGACGCCAAGTTCGCGAAGATGTCACTACTGATCATTTGACACCCCCGTATTTTGCCCCTTCATCGCCACCCTGCAAGCGCAACAATTCTGTTTGCAGGAACAAATCCCGAAGAGGCACTATATAATACACGAAACTTGTAGCCAGGAATACTGGTAATAATTAGTTTTTCTAACCTAAGCTGCCTGATGGTAAATGATGGATATCTGTCGTTTTTTAACTATTGTCATTCTTTGTTTCTTTTTTTGTTTTTGAGAAGCATACTTAAGGCCCCCGTTGGATCGGAGCTGAATGAATAAGAATGTTTCCACTGGAAGACTGGGAACAAGACTCAGCACGCCAAGCAAAATATCACCGTGCTTTAAGAAGCTTCAATGTGAAAGACAACACAAACGGTATACGGATTAAGGCCATAATCTAACAGTTCATAACAACAACAACATCAAAAAGAACAACAATAAATATTATAACGAACCACGCTAGTTACTGCCAGCACGTTTCACTTTCGCCGTGTCGCTTTGTGTGCGAGAGATTTTTTCTTATATGCTCAACGCTGATGCCAACAGCTTTTATCTGTAGGTGGCATTGAGCTTACATACACTCAGTCACCATCAGTCGCATCAGGAACAACATTGTTCACTTGGATGACCACAATCAAGTGTTCAGCAATGGCGGCCTACACTCAGTCAGCAAAGACTTTCGGGAGAAACCAAATGCACTATCTCTTTGTGTCCCTAAGAGACACACAAGACGCTTCTTGCCGAATATGTAGGAGTGTGTCCTCTATATCACCCAGCTGATATGTCACGCGTTGTATTCGAAATTACGCTTTGTGCTTTACACACTCGAAGTAAGGAGCACTGAGCCAGTATATGTTCTTTCCTTGGTGCATTTCGCTGCTTCATGTTAATCAATAACTGTGCAACTCTACTGCACTGCGAAGCATACGTAAGGGTGCGCTCTGCATCAGTGAATGGAAGTAGCCATCGAAATATTTGTCAACTCATAACAGGGAAGTGAAGTAGGCGCTAATAGAAGTCTGAATATTTAACCACGTGTGTTGTATTGAAAATGCCTCCCTCATATTGCCGCCACCTGCGACAGTGCTGGTACTATGAATCGAGAAGTAAAACATTAAGGAATAAATATGATCTACAGTAGATTGAGACGCAATATTATGTGCGTGAAAGATAATATTTCTAACATTTTTTTTGTGCAAAAATGCAATGAAAGGACCGCATAGTATGATCTTCTGGCTTGGGAGATTCGGCATCAGTATCAATCCCTATGCCTCGCCAAAAGGACAGAGTGCGCAGAATTGCGGTCATCTATTTCGATAAGTGAGGCGCCAACGCTGTCAGCAGGGTAGATTTATGTGCGGAGGAGCGCCTAATAAAAGCAGCACTGATAGTGCGAAGAGCCCGTTGTTCGCAAACTTGCAGCTGACTGCACAAATATTATTTTTTTCGCTAAAAGTATAGCCAAGCGAGCAGATTTCTTAAGGAGTGCGCAAACATTTGTTCCGCGGTATGAAAATAGGAACGACCACAAAGCGTTTAGATTTATACTTGTATAATGATTTTGATGAATTACATTGTTTACGTGCTTTTCTTTCACGAAGTATAGGCAGGCCTAAGCAGAAACCTTGAAGTGTTTGATACCAAAATCATAATTTTCGTTCGAAGAAAATTAGGGTGTGTATGGTCTTTCTCTTCCCGCTTTTTTGTAAAAAGAAGAGGTGTTGATGTTACCATGATGTTATCCGCTACAACAAAAGTCTATATATATATATATATATATATATATATATATATATATATATATATATATATATATATTTATATATATATATATATATATATATATATATATATATATATATATATATATATATATATATATAATTAGAAATAAAGGAGCACACTTACGAAAATTTGATAGTTGTTTACTCTACGTTTCGGCCATGGCACGGCCTTCGTCAGGAACAATCCTGACGAAGGCCGTGCCACGGCCGAAACGTAGAGTAAACAACTATCAAATTTTCGTAAGTGTGCTCCTATATTTCTAATTATATTTGCGCCAGACCCACAAAATTTCTTTTATATATATGAACTTAGGTTCCGACGTCATCGCGCATCGTCCCATCAACGATGCAGTTTATTTTATGCTTTGCTTGTTAACGTCATAACGTTAACGAGCGCGTTTCGCAGAAATTTCGGCTTTTGCTTGGATGTCGATGTCGGTGTCGGCGTGGTCTTCCGTAGTTGTGAGCGGGAAATTATCATCTTGTGCGTCACCAAAAATTAAAAAAATATATACAAATCAAATAAATAATGAAACATTCCAGGTTCGAGTGAAGATCGAAATCGTCATGTTTGCGTGCCAACTAAGTGTTCTACCACACAGCGATGCGTAAGCTTGCAAGTACAGTGTAAATAACTATCTATGCTTGTAAATGGAGAAAAAAAATATGTTCATACTTCTTAATACAACTTTAATATCACAATAATATTACGTTGTACTAGCGTACATTACCATTGGGTGTCACACCATGCGATTGTCAAAAAAAAAAGTTTGCGGTTTGAAGCCAGCCACCCCTTTGTACAAGGCACACATATTACTGCGTGCATTCCCCCCCCCCCCCAAAAAAAAAAAAAAAACATTTTGTGAGTGCAAGTTTGAAAATATTTCATGTGCGTTATTGCTCGTGGTTGATTCCGATTACGCAAAATTCCGGCATGTGCGAAAGGTTTACTGACACAAACCACTTTCAATTTGATCAAAAATTCACAACTTAAACTTCTCGAGTAACATCATTCAATAAATAGTATGCACTGGCTATAGGGACAAGGTATTGCTATCGCGTTCAACTCCTAAAGGCGAAGCTTAAAGATACGTGAATTTTTGGGCAGTATTTTTGTAAACCATATTTACCCTACTCAATCTTGCGAAGGCCCTGTCTGTGAAGTAATACGTACAAATAAATAAGTTAGGAGGACACTTCTTCGCTGCTCATCAAGCACTGCGTTAAACATAATTAGAGGCATTACAAAGAAGATTAAAGTAAGATTTGTTTAAACTTTTTGGTCATTACGACGCACTGTCTTCAGTAAGCACGTTTCCATCAAGAAACGGCTGCAGAATTGCGCTGACTTTCGTAAAGTTTTTCGCAGTGTAAGCAGTGACTCACTAGGGCGTATGATTAACCCTCATTACGGCTTATTCATACGCAGGAAGATATGTTGCGGTGAGTGTTTACGCAACTGGCGTGCATGAAGCCACTCTCTTATGACGAACCGGCGCTGAACCAAATATTTGTTCTTTCGCACGTGATGTCGCACATTCAATGCGTGACGGGCCCTGTTTGTTGTATGCCCGCCTTCAACACATGTACTCGTAACTTACAACTTTAATTCTATGTAGACTATCCCAATAGGAAACAATCATTCTCTGCTACCCGCGACTTGAAGAATCACCCGGTAACGCTTTTGCTGATCGTATTGGAAAGGCAGACAGGGCTATATCATTGCGGCTGCGAGCGAATTATTGCACGCATCGTCTGTCATAGTACTATCGCCACAAGAGTACCAAGAGGCCGTTCTTCTCAACAACACTGAGAAGACCGGCTGCTTTCCGAGCAATCGATCTCGTACTGCAGGAACGTTGGAGCTCCTGATCAGAGAGCAACGATGGCGTTGTTGAAGTTTCGGCAATCAACCAGTCTCGCTGAGCGACCACAACAACCCTGCGATAGCACAGAAGTGCAGATGCGTGTGAGTGTATTTTCTTCTTTTTTTTCAACTCCCCCTCTCGCTCAATGTCAATCCCACCAATTGGAGTTACAGTGGCATCCAACATCTATATTCTCAATTTAACTGCGCCACTTCATCCTTCTCACAATACAATGAAGCTGGTGGGAGATAAACAATAAACAAACGTTGGCTTTATGCCTTATGCAGCCTTTTTAAGACTCTGCGTTTAGTAGCATTTTCCGTGACACACGGGTTGTAACGCCAACATACTCAAAGGAAAAGTGAGGGAGACGAAAAGGGGACTAACCTTAAGTTTAACTCTAGCTCCCTATCTTCCCCAAAATTTATGCTTCTAAGCTTTCGCGCAAGTAACTATGTAATAAAAACGTGTCCAAACGTGCTAATTGAATTTCTCCGTTACTGAAGCTGTGTTTAATCAGAAACCTATTAACTTGCAGACAAAATGCAGCGTGAATTGCAGGCCAGCTTACCACTCACAGGCCCTGTGTCCCGCACAAAAATAAAACAAAGAACACGCAAGAAAGTAAGAAAATGCTGATCAAAGAGGTGGCACACCATCTAGGTTGCCTCGGCACAGTAATTAATTGTGTGACTTAAAAGGGGTTTCGTGATTCAGTGGACTGCGTAGACCAGACGCGTAGGAGGTTGACGCCGTTCACTGCCAGCAAGCTTCATGGAAATACGAGCCACCGTCACTACGAACGCCGGCCGCTGCATGCTGTCAATAAAGGAGAAGCTCTTCGCCTTGAGCAACGGAGGCTTTGCTGGGAAGACGTATGTGATGGCACTTCATCCGTAACGCTGAATACCCACGCCACTGTATGAAAGTCAAAAAGCGTTCGACGTTCCCGACACCCGAGTATCGATCTCGCCCAGGCAGAGTGTCGGCGCTCAAACAATTCCGCTCGAGACGAATGCGTCGCACTGCTCGTTCCTGTCAACGACGTTTTCAACTCGGATTGCTTCCGTGAAGTTTTTTCTCCTCGAATGCCTGCGACATTCTAGCTTGAAATTGGTTCGAGAGCATGAAGTACATCACGCGAAATAATCGAAGTTGATTCTATTACTGGTCCACTTCAATATTCGCCACTGCGCTAAAACAACCTACAAATCCACGAAAGTTTAAATGTTAGAGAGGCCAATATTATTCGCTGCTTTGCTAAAAAGAATAGAATTAGAAACGGAATCTCCTTTAAGCTGGGTGCTTATTTACCTACCCAAAGCAGAAATTTGTTAGTATTTTAAAAGTATACAAGTTGTGAAATCCTTATAATTTTGAGGCTCCTAAAACCGTATTTCTTGGTACATATGAGGACCCATAGTGACCAAAGCACCAAGTACCGTGTAGCACCAAGAATAGTGTAGAAAGATGTAAAGACTAACAAAGAAAGAGAGAGAAAGAGAGACGCACGCGCAGGGTACCTCTCTCTTTCTTTGTCTGTCGACGCCGTCACGCTTTTCTTTCAGATCATGTAAAACTAACACGTCAATTTGTAGACCGTAATGTAAAAAATTACAAAATACAACAGCGCAAAACAAAGGAACTGTTGAGATAACGACAAAAATTTGAGGGTAATGAAGACATCATGTTTAGTTTACTTGTGGAAGTGGCTTTAGTAATAGTGAGAGAGAAAACAATAGGAAAGGCAGGGAGGTTAACCAGCTTGTACCTGGTTTGCTACCATACATGGGGTAAGGGGGAAAGGGGAGGATAATATAAATGGTAAGAAGTAAAGAGAAAACAAGTAATACTCTTCCACGCATAGCGAATGCCCTGAAGCACATCAAAGTGAACTGCACGCGTTGGCTTCGACTGCCTCTCACACAGAAGACTACAATCCTTGATGCCAACGAAGGCTTTCATGGGCTGGCTTCAAAGTATCGGGAGCCTGAAGTGCGCTTCGAGCTGATGACGGGGTCCATACGGTGAGCGGTGTGCACATTGCGCTTGTCCATGACCTCAACACAGCGATGACACGTAAGCCTTCGTGGTGGAGGTAACTAATAGAATGGTGTCTCGTGTATTTGTGGACGCGAAGTGGTGGTAGGGACGGCCATGCGGCATCCACCACCGCTTGGCCGTCCTTACCGCCACTTCGCGTAACACGCTGAGACGTAACACGTTACGTGGAGACGTAACACGTTGCTTGGTGGAAGGGAGGAGAGGGGGGTGGTGGCGTTGGCAATGGTGGAAGCTGTATACGCAAACAGAAGTCTTGTGTTCAGCTTGATTTGGACACTGTTGGGATGATCCCCATTGAGCAGCAGTGTTCCTAGACCTCCGTCAGTGACGGGAACGTGGTTGTCGCTTCCTGACACTACCACCGGTTTCTTTCTGCGCTGAGCCATCGCGTATACCATCGATTTTATTACGCTCTATTCTTTCTCCGCTGCCGGATAGTCTCTTGATGAAGCTTCATGCAATCCGTGGCAGTTAAGACATTTTAGAGTAGTTGCTCAATAGAATTTTGTGTTCTGAGGCTCTGCACATCGGGGGTAAGCCGCCATGCTCCTGCACACTCCGCTAACTTCCCTCGTTTTGTGACACTTGTGACATTGTACTGGTTTCAGTGTAGACGGACGAACAACGTGTAGATAGTGTCCTGCCTTCACATGGGAATATAATCTTCGCGCCACGCGACATACCAACGTGTGATACTGGGACAATGTTGGTGTGGTCCCTCACTGCCTTGATGAGGATCGGATGGTCTGCTCAAGAAATGGTAATGTTCATGTCGTATATTGCACCAACCACCATTCCCTCGCTTTGGGAAATATGAGCTTTTAGTTTCATATCATCGAGATCCGCGATGCCGATCAGAGATAGCAGAGATGCCTTGTGGTTTACGTCGATGATCAAGACGTTCTTGAGGGGGTTCACTCGTACATCTCTTATTTCGTTGGGCGCAAAATACTCCAGTTTTCTCTAGATGTTCTGCCTATTCAGGAGCGTCGGGTTGTCCGATGGTGGGACTGGCGCAAATGTGACGGTGTATATAGTTAATCGAAGTCCCTTTCTGCTTCAGGGTACATGCGGCTGAAGGTGGTAAAGCCCCCAGATATCTTTGTTTTGCGTCAGGATGGTACGCAAGGGCGGAGTCATTGTCAGATTCGTGTACTAGCCGAATAGGGTTCGGTGGAATCAGTGTTCACGTTACTGAGTTTGCTGTTCCGCGTCTTTCAGGGGGCCTCCATTGGCGGTGCCATGCCCGTAGGGTGCAAAGAAAGCAGTCTACTTCCAGCATGGCCAAATGAAATATATAATTAGTACACATGGAACATGTAAAACCAGCAAAAAGGAGCACACACGTCGCCTAACACACGTGATAAGATATATGACCTGGTTCCACAGCTACTTGAATGTCACGCTGTATAGATTTCTGCTAGGATCAATGTAGCGTTCTTGGCTCAGAATAGACGAAGAAATCAAACTGACTTTACAAAAAGTCCTGTGACTAATTAGTCCCAATTTTGTTTCGTTGAATGGGCAAAGTCTAACATTTATTCATAGTTTGTACCGCATTTAGAGTGACAACTGACCCAATGAAGTAAGTGTTTTACCGCAGTAAGTAGTCGAATCCTGCTTAATAACTATAGTCAACATCATCATCCTCCCTATACCACTAACGCCGTCATCATGAAAATCAGCCTGAACATACGTCCCCTGCAGATGTTTCTAGCACCCGCTCGTTCCTTTACTCTCTCAAAACCAGACGTCTTACACATGTTCAAAACTGCTTGATAGAGTTTTCTAACGATCTTTGCGATGTGGATTGTGCGCCACGATCAAAGGACGGGGTTTCCCTGATTGTGCTGGAAGCGCCACCTCCTGGTTTTGAAGGAGTGAGCGCGAGATGAAGTGGCGAGGGTTGTACGAGAGAGTGAGTGGGAGCAGCTGGTGCGAGCCGCGGCTGTACTTGCCGCGTCCTCTCAGGCTCTCAGATGCGTGGAAACTCCGAGCGGTGCCGGTCGCTGTACGCACCGCGGGTCATCGGCACACGGGTCGTCCTGCGCACGCCGGTTGTGGGGTCGCCGGAACTTGCCCACGGATTCACACTTTTCGCACTGTGACAGCGTCAGACTCCATTTACTTCTTTTTACCTTTTAGGCCGGATTTTTGTGTTGTTGAGCTTATCCAGCAAGAATAATTTGTGGCACCTACACAGAAGAAACTTATCTTCACAAAGTAAGTATGCGTTTCTTCAAAAAAAAATTTTTTTTGGTGTGGTAACATTCATTTACTTTAGATAAGGGAAGTTTGCATTTTCAATAACTTTCGCGAAGGGAGCGCTCGGGGTCGCACAAACACACACGAATAAAATCTTTTTGCCGATGAGTTTTTGCCAACTGATGGGCTGTATAGTTTATATCATTTATATTACCGAACTTCACGTTTATAGCCAATAAAGAGTTGTCCATGGCCATTTACGAACTCGCAGGCAGATAACCATAACATATCTCCCACCTCCGCTCCTTCTTTTAACGACGTTAAAATTTAAGCCATCGAATTTTATGACTTACTGTTCGAAAGAAGCTTCGAAAGTGCCAAATAACATAAACTCGGTTTTGCCAAAGCGAGTAGCTTTTGTGAACTGACCAGTGAATCTGTGACTGCGAAAAACCTATTGAACAGCTTTTTGTTGTTTGGAGCATTCCAGCCTACTAAACAATAAATTGATGAAATTATCTGTTTCGTGCTCAGGAACGCATTGTGTGTTCACAGGGTGCTACATTATCAAAGTGTACGTGACTTGTACTTGCTTCAAAGGCTCCTTCCTTAGTGTAATACCATCATCATCAATATTCTTTGCTGTTGATGGTACTCACCCGTAAAAATATTTACAGCAATAAATAAATAAATAAATAAATAAATAAATAATCAAATAACAATAATGCGTATCATACACCAGTCAATCTAGACCCTAACGTTAATAAAGCTGGCGTTGGTAAGCAACATGTTGATGGTTAATTAAAGTGGATGATTGGGCCAGTTGGTAATGCATGATCTAAGAATACTACGCGTTTTCGACCACGCAGTATACTAAGACGATGATCGCATTTATTTTGTTCGTACATCTGCTAGTGGCCGCGGTGGTACAGCGATCGTGGGGTTCGGCTGCTTAACCGAGAAACGTGGGTTCGACCCCGTCAGGGTGGTCGCAATTCAGTACACGTGAGTGCTGAAGCTCCGGCTATTTATATTTAGGGGAGAGGTAAACAACCCCAGATAATAAAAATTGATGGAGTCTTCTTGCCGTAGTCATATGATAATTTTCGCAAATAATACAGGCGAAATTGTTATTATTAACCACATTTGCTTAGTTGGGTTGCTTTTTGAGATGGTTACATAATAGGCATTACGTAGCTCTTCAGTCTTGAACTACTTCGAGCCACCAGGTTCAATGGGATATTGATTGATCCGTATGTGGGGTTTCACGTCCCAAAACCACAATATGATTATGAGAGAAGTCGTAGTGGAGGGCTCCGGAAATTTCGACCACCTGGGGTTATTTCGTGCACCCAGATCTGAGCACCCAGGCCTACAGCATTTTCGCCTCCATCGAAAATGCAGCCGCTGCTGTCGGGATTCAATCCCGCGACCTGCGGTTCAAAGCCGAGTACCTTATGGCCACTAGACCAACGCGGCGGGGCTGTTCGACGGGATGTGGCCTGCAGCTGTTCTTCGTAGAAATTCGTAGGAAGTAGAAATTCGTAGGAAGTAGAAATTCGTAGAAACGTAGAAACGTAGGAAACGTAGGAAACGTACCCCTGCGAGCGTAGAAGGTATTATGAAAATTACCGCAGGAAAATGCGTATGAAGTATCTGCATTTCTTTCTTTCCCCCATGAAAAAAAATGCAGAATATAGCCATTAGTGCCAACAACAAATATCTGAGCGGAGTTACAAAATAAAATTATTAACGTAAACGTAGCACGCTAACGGACGACGGGACTGTTTTACAAATAAACCTGCTGTCAAAATGAAACACTAGACAGATATTACATTTAGTTGGTTTTACATTAAGTGTAGAGCCCTTGAGGGAGACAGGCTGCCGTACACTGTTGTCGTCGGTTCGGCGTACTGCAAGCAGAGCCATGATGTATTATATACACCGTAGGAGTAATATAAATAAACAAAAAGAACGAAGCGAATGTCCTCTGTCACACACACACATACTTTCGCCTTATAAATGTACAAACAGTTAGTATTATAACCACACTGGGTAACAAACATAGTCTACGTAGTCCACAATTGGCTTAAAGGAGGAGTACCAATTAGTGCGCACACAACAGCAATGCCGCCGGCTTGAAGTCGGTGGCGTCTCACAAGTGGTGCGACGAAGTTGTCGTCGTTGAACTGGGAATCAGGTGGCCGGGAGGTGCGTTGCGCAAAGATGCTGTCGGTTCAACGCAGTAAGGTGGGCGTAGGTGCGCTGCTTCATTGTCCGAGAACATGCGACAACCGTTCAGGGCTGTAGGCTCAAAGACAACGGCAGGAGCCGGGATTGCTCGTCAGCGTGGCTGCTTCTTCCGCCGCGCTCTGTCCCCGTCAGTCCTTCTCACGCGCCCCTCCTGCGCTTGCTTTTATTTAACTATGTTTCTCAAGACGTTCGCGTCGCTCGCTTAATTTCTTCCTTATAGTGGTTTATAAGCTTTCGTTCACTTTTCGTACAAGCATTGCATGACACATAGTCAGCTGTAGCATATTCAGCGCGTGCTCGCGCTAAAGAGAGGGCTTCTTCCTTTTGTTCTCCGAGCGCCTCGACAATGTGGTCAGGTGTGGAAACTACTACTATGGCTAGAAAAAACAAACACAAAAGCGCAAACCATGCATAGTAATATAATAATGGATGAAGAAGCAGCGCAAACCATGCATAGTAATATAATAATGGATGAAGAAGCAAGCGAGAAATAGAGATTGATTGATTTGATTGATATGTCGCGTTTAACGTCCCAAAACCACCATATGATTATGAGAGACGCCGTAGTGGAGGGCTCCGGAAATTTCGACCGCCTGGGGTTCTTTAACGTGCACCAAAGTCTAAACACATGGGCCTACAACATTTCCGCCTCCATCGGAAATGCAGCCGCCGCAGCCGTAATTTGAACCCGCGACCTGCGGGTAAGCAGCCGAGTACCTTAGCCACTAGGCCACCACGGTGGGGCGCGAGATATAGAGAGAGAAAAAGAGAAAATGAATACAATTATATTAAATAGCGTTAACAAAAGAAAAACACAAAAAATCCAAAGATATCCGGAAACAAAAAGAGAAGAAAATAAAAAGAAAACTGGTTAGAAACAAGGAACACTTCCACACTTCTTTCAGACTTGGCACAACTAGAGCAAAGCAAGCTTAAGTTTTTTTTTTTTTCCTAGAGCGACTGCTTAGTTGCGCTCTAGCCTAAGTGAACCAGGCAATGTGAAATGACGTGAACTTCTTCGAGCTACTTTTCGCAACTGCGACTGGCGCTGAGTTTCGGTGATTTAGCAAGATAGCTAGGATTGGGTGAGCTCGTTAGATTCGTTTCGCGCTCCACCCTTGGCACCAGGCAAATCGTTTGCAGAATGGCTTAGCGAGGCTTCGCTAAACGAGCAGCGCACTTTTACCACGGCGGCAAGATAAGTATACCCTTTTTTGTGTTTCTATAAGTGTGCATACTACGTGGCCTCGACAGATAAGCATCTCCATAATCATGCTGATTATGCCTGCCTTCGGTGTAGACCATTATCGCTAGTTACCAGAAAAGCAATACGCATTAATTCTAGGCCAGTTTAAGCTTATTACTGAGTGAAATGCCACCTGACCGTAAAGTTTATGTATTTCCGCTAGCTCATACGAAGAAAGATCTGACTTTTAATTCCATTCACCCTGGTCTACGTTCATGTGAAGGAATGGAAGTTAAGTGGCGATATTAATTGAAACAGGTGTACACGAGCTCTTGCATTAAACTTTGTGTCCATCAGAGCAGATTATATTTCATGAGTGATCCTTACGGCAACAAGTTAATGTTCTCGCATTAAACTTATTGCACAGTTAAGCAGAACAAATTTAGTAGTAAGTTACGAAGGTTAATGGATGCTGTATATTTAAAGATCACTATACTTTATGCCTATGTAAGGGGATCAATATTCCCTTGTAGATTGCATAGGTTATTTAGGCAAGAAATCAGCCCACGACTGTTGCCCTAAATTGACCTGAATCACCAGCATAAGTGGGCAGAGGAATGATATTATGGGGCTAGGCAGCTTTTGCGCCGGTACTCTTACGTTACATAAATTAATGGCTAACTAATTTTAAACGTGAATGAAGGGCCTCTGTTATATCAGAATGACTGGGACATTCAGAGAAAGAGAGAGATAAAGGATTAAAAAAAGATGGAAACCTGACCAAAAGAAAAATTGCTGCTTTGCTACCCTGCCCCGGGTATAGGAATAGAAGGAAACATTTGATTAGCAGTCATTCGAGAGAAAGTTTGACACGTAAAGCATGACAGTGGTCGCTGTCGAGGCGGTAGCCTTGACGGATTGTGTTGAGGCTCTGAACGGTTCTGAGACTGCTATAACGCTACTTGATCGAAAGCCTGCAGCTGTTTTCAGAGAAAACGATTCACCGTGAGCGAGTTCCAACAGTTTTTTTTATGATATTCCTACTTAACGGTAATAATTATATTGTTGAAGAAGTATACTGAAGTCGACCATTATTGATATGATGAAAAAAAAAACATGAGAGCATCACACGATGTGATAATCGCGTGTTTGTATAGAATATAAAGTTTCATGAATCCCATATATAAATGCGTATAATAGAACAATAGAAGCAATATTTCTCGCTTTCTTTGGGCTTCAGCAGGTCATAGCTACTGGTTAATACTTACGCATGTATCTCTAAGTTTAGGCCAAACATCGGAGCCCTTAATATTTGTCCTCGTCTAAGCTCTTTCTCATCAGTTAAAAGGAACTTTCTGGCAAAAAATAGAACCTCATATTTAGTGCGATAGGCGAAAGTTACGGGAAAAGATGTTCGGTGAACGCCGCTGGTTTCCACAGAGTCGATCATGTGCTGCTCCCTTCCGTAAGATCCACTTCGATCACATAAACAAAAAAGCACAAATTCAAATGACTTATATATCTTGCGTGCTGCTTGGAGAACGGTATTTTTGTGCTGGCGCTGATAATTTCGTTTTTGAAAGGCTAAACAAGAATTTCATTTGGACGTATTATGATTGAGATACAGTTTCACTGCAGCATGGGAAGTATTCCACGTTGTATTTTGACTGCCTATTGCTTTATATTGAAGTGCGTTCTTTCATAACTAACTTGGCATTGAGAGGAGAAAGAGTAATTATATGCACGCTGCAATTTACAAGGCAGAAAAAAATTGAACGGAATAAAAAAATTCGCATGCACGAAAAAGCCTATTGCTTGTCACAGTGCAGACAACACCTCCGATGCGAGCATATTGCATTTTTAAAGGAAGCAACGCTGCCAAAAGATCCTGCACGTAGTAAAAAAAGAATGTCAATTTACGTGAAGATGAGACGAAATAAGTAAAACGAAGGAACGACGCCAACAATAAGTTATGGAAGCTCTTCGACATCGTAAAGTGACGGTAATAGAATCTTGTTTCCAGAATTTCTCCATCCACACCACAATCAGTAATAGTCTTGCATGCGAACATTCTTCTTTTCTTTTTTGCCAAGGTTCTGGCTCTTCGCAAATTGGTTTCCACTGACTCAACAGTTCTTGCTTTTGTGCACATTCGTTGTGTTATTCGTTGGGCTTTGTACCGCGAATAACCGAGATTGCCGCTATAGCGTCAAGAACGTGATGTGCCGACCTGCATCGTGTGCCTGCAAGGCAATCTCCTTAGAATCTCGCAAAGAGCATTGCGTTACTGCATCAAAGATACGTACTTGACTTCAGTTGCTCGACACTGTGAATAAAAAGCAGAAGAACTGCAGCAATTAAAGGCAAAGAGTAAACGGGCAGAGCAGAGCAAACAAAAACGACAACGCATGCTTTTTTATTTTATTTTATGGTCATACCCGCATTTAATTTTATTGAATAAATCCCTACAACTTTTCAAGCAGATTTCCTTGAACCTCATAAAGCTCCTATAAAGTTTCTTATAGGAGCTTATAGCAGCTTTATAGAATCACTGTTCACTTTGATAAAATCAATGAACCGCGTCGCTCTGACCAACATTTTCGAAATTCGTCTGGCTTTTCATTCGTAGCTTCGCTGATACATTGTGATCTGGTTATAAAAAAATTTAGAAAAAACTGTTATTCCGTGTCAAAATTTTCTTGACAGACAACGCAGGTATAACATTCTTATAGTTCAGCAGTTAAGCAAACTTTATTGATAATAACTTTATATATATATATATATATATATATATATATATATATATATATATATATATATATATATATATATATATATATATATTATCTTGGGCTGCACTGTAGAAACAAAGCGTATTTATAGTACCCGTAGTTTAAATTCCACACACACCTAGCGAAAGGCGCTCCCATGCAAAAGCCGTGTGTTGGTTCAGTGCAGATGCTTTCTCAATGAATCGCTGTTTGAACGCAACATTGATCTTCCACTTCAAACACTCCAAGCTAAAAAAAGAAAGAAATGGCGCTAAACAAACCCATCTTTTCTTCAGGCGTTTCTATTTCTCAAAAGAGTCACGTCTTAATGTTCGCGCTACGGAACCTGTTCGACGATTCTGTCTTTCGTGGTAGGAATACGAGCAGTACCGGGGCTCACTGCCGAAAAACATGTTCGTCAATACCGTTTTTTTTGTCGTCTCAATTCGCTGACGAATAATGGAACTCTTTCAAACGCGTAATAATGGACGCGGGTGTGAGCGCTGATTTGTTACGTGAGCTTGCATCAAAACTCTATATTTAGGCTTTCTTTTTTTGGCGTGTTGATTGATTACCGTTATTAACTTTATTTGTGATTTGCGAGGGTGGGCACTGCTTAATAGCGTACGTGATGGTGCCGAGAAAGGACAGTTAGACAGTGTTCTCTCTAAATAGCGAGGCCTAAGAGAAGCAAATTCAAGCGCCGAATACGTGCACTAAAGGAGCTATTGAGGGGCTAACGAAAGTAATTATATTTTAGAGTCACAGTAATTTACCTTGGCCATCATGAAAATTAGACGAGAACCAAAAGAAAACGCTGAGCACAGAGAAAAGAAGTGATCATCTCTAATGCCGTCCCTTTTCGAATTTTTGTCCACATTTTTGGGGGGCGTGAGATGGAAGCCGGGTAAAGTTTTTTTTCCAATTTCATAATAACAGTAAGCATAATTTATTGCTCATGTTTGCAACTGCACCTATTATTTGTGGTAACACGCGATCATTGTACATAGTATAGTCTTAATTCGACAGCTGCAGTAGCAAGTGAGGCGATGTATCAGGCTTGCATCTCCGGGTTAATAAATGTTATTTGCTATCGATCTATCTCACACACAAAATGATGCACTACAATACTTCACTAATGTCTATAACATTCACATAGTTGACGGCGATGTGTTTCTAGCGTATGATTATGCATAATTTTCTGTAGAACGATCATCACGATGCTTAGATGAATAATCTTTGGTATCTCTCCCAGATTCTACTATATTTTTCGGAGATTACGGTAAAGCGAATTGCTGCGAAGTGTTCTTTGTTGAGTGTAGCTGTTTCCAAGCGTAAATCGTAAGGAGGGATACTTTCTAGAGCTGAAATTAGGCATGCTAAAAGCAACAAAAAATAAAAATATCTCCCAGTTTCCTACTTCTTTGTTGCACCTAGTCAGATGAACAAGGTTAGACAAAAAAAAAACACCGCTGAGATAGCATGAATATAATTTTTTAAAGCCCGATAATCTAGAGTTTTCTACGGAACTATTTGATGAATTTTCGATAGATATCATAGGTGGCAAATCCTTCGTGTTTAAAATGACTAAAATTCTTTCAAACACGCTTTTTGTTCTCGGGCCATGCAAAGCAATAATGACGAAATCGGGCCAAAATACATATAGTTAGGAACGCTCTTTTTTTTCAAATAATTTCAAACTTGTGTGTTGTGAAAAAAAGGAATTAGGACTCATGCCAACTATGCACATAAGATTTATCTGGAGCCGTGAAGGAGTTTTTTTTAATGTGTTTCAAAAATGGACTTGTGAATTGTTGCACTCAATATTTATCGCAGTGCAGCGTGCATCCCAATACACAAAGCGGACGCTTCCCAAAAGTCACGATGCTTGAAAAAAAAAGAGAAAAATGTTCATACAAGTAAGGCTCGTTTACAACAAACGTAACCACATTACCATTACTGTCCTCGAGGAAAAAGAAAACAAAACATAGAAGCCAACAAACAAAGCAACGGTAATCACTTCCTTCAAGTTTTTATTTTACGGCTTCGTGATTTCGTTAAGATTTGGACAAAACGGCTTTCTTTTCACGCGTGCAAAATAGCGACTTTGCTCAATTCTTACTGAATGGTGCGTGTAATGGCGTCTGGGTGCATAAGGAGGGACCTGATATGCTGCTTCAGCGCACGCGTCACGATGTGAAGAACGTAATTTACAGATGCCAGAAGTAAAAAAAAAAACATGCCCGCTTCATAAAAAGTTCACGTAATATTGTTGTTGAGAATATTATTGGGGAGTCTATAGGCCAATCCAGCGAAGATGTCTGAGTGAAAGTATGGCAGTGCCTTGAAGAAAACATGCATCGTAGTGCAGGCACGTGAAAGAAAACTACTTTTATAGCATTCATATGGTTATACGGCTGTCGCATGACAAGAATTGTTCACATAAAACACAAGCACTTGAACGATAGCAAAAAAAAAAAACGCAAAAGGCTGGGGTAGGGCCTTAACCAGTGCGTAGAAAGTGAAAATAGTGAAAAAAAATATTGAAAACTTCAGAAGGGCGGATTTGTAGCTTGAGAGTGCCGAAATATGAACATCCTATTTTTATAAATATGATCTAATTATTATGTGTTGAGTTATTTTGCTTATATGTGAAGATGTTGTTTTGCATTTGGATATCGCTGTTTCACAATGTTTCATGTTTGTGTGTTTATTTGTGTCGCACGCTTGATCAGTTCAAATACTAAGAAACAGCTAGTGCATTGATTGTGAGCCAGCATATCCTCCAGATGATGTCAATAAGATATAATAAATTAAGGAAGCTTCGCGCTAGTGGTTCTATGCCTGAGGGAAGAGTAAGGACGGTAGATCTTCCTAACTGATCTCTATTTTTCTCTGTCTATCTCTTTCTAGCCGTTTCTTTCACCTCTCTTGTATCTGTTTCATTACTTTTTTCTCCAAAGGTTTTTTCTTTCTTTTTTCCTTTTTTGTGTCCTGAATGTCGTTTTTGTGTCAGTTTAATTTCTTATTCTTTTTTCTTTTTTTTTCTCGGTCTTCTTGCATTTCTTTTTTTTCTGTCTCTCTCCCTCTTATATTTATCTCTATCTCTTTTTACTACCGAGGCTTTCTTCTTAATATTTCTTTCTCTTTCTTTCTCTCAATATTCGACTTGCTCTTTTTATTGCTCTCTCTCTCATTTTTTTCTTTCTATTATTTTGATTCATTGTTATTTTTATCTTTTTTTGTTTCTGGCTCTCTTTCGTGCTTCACGTACTTCAGTTCGTCGAGTAGAGTTATCATTTAACGGTTGCCACAGCTGCACTTACTCGATAGTGGACGATAGTTGTAGCGCGAGAACTGAACGACGACACAGAGACAAGAAGGACACGAAGGATGTCTCCGTGTCGTCGTTCTCTTCTCGCGCTATAACTATCGTGATGTCATACCAACTAGCGCAAGCTTCCATGCTCGATAGTGTAGCTGGCCCGATTCATAATTACGGTGGCGTATAGCCCCCTGACGGATTATCACGACGCAGCACATGTTACCAATAGCTTACACAGCCACGTTCCTTTAAATTTTTTCCTTTCTCTTTCCCTCTATTTTCTGAAGGAAGTGTGGGGAAGGGTTCAGGAGAAAGGATCCAGGTAGCTAAGCTAGTCAGCTCGGAATAACCGGTATGCTATTTGAAATGGCTAAAGAAAGAAAGGGGGGGGGGGAGGGGTCGAAAGAGAAAATTTTAAGGAAACAGCGGGAGGAAGATATAAAGAGTGGAGTCGCGACTGCAATGGTAGAATCTCATCCTTGCTTTTGTGCAGAGACGCTCGTAAGCGAGGAAACGTTACCGTTGAGGAGGAGGAGGATTGAAAGAGGAAGGAGAGGGAGGTTAGCCAGTTCTCAGACCGGCTGGCTACCCTGTACTGGGGGAGGGGGTAGGGGAGATAAAAGATGAGAGAAAAGAGACGTTGAAAAAAAAAGGAGAGGAAAGGTCATCAGAAAATCCACGACGCTGCTTACAGTCTATCTCTAAGACCACTTGCCCGCAGAAAGCACAACAACGCTCTCAATGCCTTGCGTGCAGAGGACGGTCTCGGCCAGTGTCCTAATACCCTTTCTTCCGACAATTGGCGATTGTCTGGTCTATCTAAAACTTTCGATAGTTCTTTTCTTGGCACGCTAAAGCGAGGACACTCGCGGAGAAGATGGGAGAAAGTCTCTGCGCAGCCACAGTTGTCACATGTTGGGCTGCTGGCCATTCCGATTTGAAACGAATAAGCATTCGTAAAGGCCACCCCAATCCACAGACAGCACAAAAGTGTCTCCTCAGCTCTGGGTATTCCTGATGGAAGACGGAGCTGTAGGCGTGGGCCCAAATTATGAAGGCGGACGTTGGTGAATGCCGGTGAATTCCACTGAGCAAGTGTCAGTTCTCGTGCAAGTGATCGAAGCCTTGCAGCGGCGTCCGTTCTTGATAATGGTATAGCTGCACAAGGGGCATCATTATGAGCAGATCAGGCTGCTTCATCTGCACGGTCGTTTCCATCAATGCTGCAGTGGCCTGGTATCCATTGATACGCTATGTCATGTTGTTTCTCTATAGCCCGGTGATGAAGCAGTCGTATTTCAGCAATTAGCTGTTCGTTTGATCCATGACGATATGGCGAGGCAATGCCCTGGAGGGCTGCTTTGGAGTCGGAGAAGATTGACCATGTCTGTGGCGGTTATTCAACTAGGAACTCCAGAGCGGCACGAATGGCGGCGAGTTCTACCACAGTGGACGATATCAGGTGCGAGGTTCTGAACTTTATCGTGATGGATTTCTCCGGAATTACCACTGCGCCTGTTGAACTTGTTGAAGTGATCGACCCATCTTTGTAAGTGTGAATGCGTCCACTGTGTTTCTCATGCAGAAACACTAATGTTGTTTGTTTTATGGCCAAATCAGGCAGATTTTTCTTCTTTTGCATTCCGGGGATGGTTGTCAGGGCTTCCAGTGGATGTAGACACCACAATGATAACGACGGTCTTGCTGCGTGCGTGATGTTTCGTGGGAGTCACCATGCGATGGGGGGCAATAATAAAGCAGAACGCAGAGCGTGGCCTGGAAGTTGGAAGGGAGGCGAGGTGATGAGATTGAATCCAGGTGGCATGTCTTATGTGCGTTCTTCAAGCATTGACACGAATGTAGGTTGTGATAGGGTGTTCATGAGCGATTGCGACAGTTGCTGCTGAGGGTGCGCCTCTCGGAAGCCCGAGGCATATTCTCAGCGCTTGAGCTTGTAATGACTGGAGGACGCGTATGTTTGTCACGCGGGCCATGCCAAGCGCAGGTAGGCTGTAGCGCATGAAGCCAAGAAAGAGTGTAGCATACAGTTGAAGCATTGATTGATTGATATGTGGGGTTTAACGTCCCAAAACCACCATATGATTATGAGAGACGCCGTAGTGGAGGGCTCCGGAAATTTCGACCACCTGGGGTTCTTTAACGTGCACCCAAATCTGAGCACACGGGCCTACAACATTTCCGCCTCCATCGGAAATGCAGCCGCCGCAGCCGGGATTCGAACCCGCGACCCTCGGGTCAGCAGCCGAGTACCTTAGCCACTAGACCACCGCGGCGGGGCACAGTTGAAGCATGGCTTGTACCGATGCACCCGATGATTTTCCCGCAAGAAACTTTAGGACGTGGGTGATCATGGTCAGCTTCTTCATGTGAGCGATATGAGGGCTCCAAGACAAGTCAAGATCTATTATTACTCCCAGGAAACGGTGGGCCTTTTGATAGCTGCTCGTGTGTCCATTAATTATGATGCGGTATGGCGTCATTGTCTTGCGCGTAAACGCAACCAGTGAGCATTTCTCAGATGACAGCTCCAGTCCTCGTCCTTGAAGGTAGTTTGACGCCAGTGTAGCACTGTCTGAAGCCTGGCTCGTACGTGTAGACGCGTGACCCCTGATTCCCAGATGCAGATGTCGTCCGCGTAAATCGACAGATGTATGAAGTGTGGCAGGACGTCAGCGAAGCCGATGAGCGCAAGATTGAAAAGTATGGGGCTTAGGACCCCACCTTGAGGTACGCCGCGATAAGTATGATGGTGCCTTATTGCACCATACACTGTCTAAACGAAGAAGGTTCTGTCTTTCAAATAGCTGTAGATCCCTTTGTAAACGCAGCCTCTCAATCCAATGCTGCCCAAGGCGTCCGTTGAAGTTTTGCAAGGAACAAGGCATCAATGCCGAGAAGCTTTGGTGCATCATATCGTCTGCGCATGTCTCGCAAACATTCACCGTTCAGTGAGGCATTTTCCACCTCTACTACTCAAAAATAGGCTGACCGTCATAAAGGCACGTGATACGGCTCTTCTTTCTACTTTTTGGGTCCTGCCGAGCTCATAAAAGTAGAGGATGTAATGTAGCCGTGGCAGTCACGTAGTACTAACCACTAGCGCCACGCGAAAAAAAAAAGCGTCCTTTTGCGTCAGCAAACTTGCTTAGGGAAAACGATCCGCAGATGCACTCAACTTTTTTTCCTCCACCACCCTCTCCCACTCTCCATCTATATGCATATACTCTTGTGTTTTGACGCAGCTGTTGGGTCTTTTAGTTATCGAACGCCCGCACACTGTGTTGCAATCTTCTTACACCCGCATTTGTTGCCTGTTAGCCAAGACGAATCGTGCTTATGATAATAACAATGTACCGCCCATAGAGATTAAGTGCCCTCAGTCGATCAAAGTCTATACAGCTATGGGATGTGATGTAATAGATATCACCATTTGTACTCTCGCCGGATGTATCGCGAAATCGTATGGTTAGGTGATGTCCTCTCACAAGACAGGGCCGGCAATCTGAAGAGGGTACATAGCTTTCCTGTTGTAATAATTAGATAATGCGAAAAGAAAGTCTGGACACAATATTACGGGAAATAAACACGGACCCTTGATTTGAAGAATTCCTGCCATAGTGTACAGAACGACCTGTTTTCTAGCACAAAGACGGGACGAGAGACAGACACGACCAGAGCATTCGCACTCAGTTGACGTCTCATTTGTTGTGATTGTTATTGGACAGAAAATAAAAGATTTTATAGAAATAAAGAAAAAGAAAAGATACTCGGAAAGGCAAGTTGAGGAGAATTCAATATTGAGAGAGACAGAAAAAAATATAACGAGGAAAATGCCCAGAACGAGCAAGTTTGTAAATTTATTTCTTCGATGTGTACAATCAGCGCTGAACTGAGGGCCACTTTCAAATGAATTATGAAGTAGCACTAAATGTGTGCGCGCACACACACACTTACACACACACACACACACACACACACACACACACACACACACACACACACACACACAAGCACACACACGCACACACACACACACAGGCGTGCGCGCGCACGCACACAACACCACACAAGCACGCGCGCGCCCACAGGCGCACACGCACGCCATCGCCTTTCCAATAAATCGCTAGCCCGCCTTCGCTTCTCGGGGAAGACCTAAACTGTGATGCAAGGAAAGCCAAAGTGCAAATGCCCCCGGCTCCTATTTTTCATCGCACCCATCTTAAATTTTTGTTCACGATAAACGCTGCTTTTTCGCTCACAACCAAAAGATGCCACCGCTGACGTCGCTGTAACTGGAATTTAGGCGACAGAAGCTTTTTAACGCCATCACGTTAAACTAGGAGGGAGAATTCATTATATATTTAAAGTTTTTTTGACTTACGTACAGAAAGCGTGTACGTATAGAGCTTTAGATGAATGGATCGCGGAGACATTTTTGGGAACATCAGCAACAAGATGGAAATAATTTCAATTACAACTAAAGACATGCTCGCCTACACATATTACGCAAGGCTGAGTCGGTGGTGAAATATAACGCGAAGGAACATGCATCTTGTCCGATGCAGGCATTCATAACAAAGAAGAAGAAAAGAGAACTGCATGCATCATTTCGGCAATGAGCGCTCACGCAAAACCCTATCAAGCTCCACAAATTACCATCTTCTTAAGGCGCAGATAATCTAAGGAATACAGGTGCGACTGTGCTGATGGCACAACCATTACTGCGCGGTCATCATGCCGTCCCTGAGGAGTAAGACACCAGAGTGTTTCAGTGGCGCTAAAGATTTGAATTTTTTTTTCGCAATTGGTTTACTTTAACGCGTGCCAGAGAGCGTCGTGTAATGACTCATGTTCTCTGATTTACTATTGCAACCATGGCTATACCATGTTAGCAGTGAGCATGTCAGCGGCCACCTTGGGTAATTCTCACGCTAACTTGACCCAACACATTGCCTGTGAAGACTAGATAAGTCATTTCACGCAAAAAGATTTGTTCGTCATCGTTCCAAGTTCTTACAGTTTCTGTAATGAACGATTGATTACACTTTATCCAAGTGAGAGCATCTAACTGCTCCAGCTCCTATTGGGTGAACAGTGAAAAGATGAATTCGTAAATAAGCGCGCTAGGGCGAAACTTACGTGGCACATCTGAACACTGGTCTAGATCCTCCACGTCACCTCTTGTAATCTGTGCAAGAACTTATGTAAGCCTGCATTATATGCTTGGGGCCGACTGACGTGGTGGACAGAAGGAGGTACAGCTTCCCAAAAAATTTTATTAAAAATAGGTCTACGTAATAAACAACATCTCGCGCATAGAAGCGGAGAAAAAAATTCAAAAAAAAACGTTCATTGAAGTTTTCCGTATAGACTTTGATGTCGTTGTTACGTAGTACGAGTACTCTAGTTTAACTATATTTAACTTAGAATTTTTCATCGTTTCATAACACCCGCCGCAAGTGTCAGAAATAGGGCCATTTATTATTCCGAAGCTTTTTCGTTCCTGAGGCAAGTTCCTCGCTTCAAAAGCCTGGGTGATCTAACTAGTAACACTAATAAAGTGATCTAACAGCCTTACGTTGACAACCCAAAGAATGCTTTGCAAAAAAAAAAAAATCGTCCAAGCATCAGAACTCATGACGTAATTGTATTCTTTAGTTTGATCTTTTGCTATGGTTAACTTAAGAAGAGAGGCCAAATGCTCAAATGACGCTACGCAAAAGTATGGCATCGGCGACTCATGGAAAGTTCAGAATATTTTGGAGAGAATTCCTAATATGTGTCATTTAGGCAATGTAATACGATTAAAAACATGCTAAAGCTCTGGTTTCTCAAACTTTACTTGCCATTGTTGTGCCACCATAAGCCTTAACCATCAGTTTTAAAATTTAAGTTGGTTTTATCAGTAAACATACAATCTTAATTCAAAAGGCGTCAAGCTTATTCTGAAAGCGAAGCACAAGCTCAGGCCTTAATGATTAAAGAAAAAAAAACGTTGTGCCAAGTGTACTTGATTTCTTTACAGGAGCTCTGAAGAGGTACTTTGTGTTGGCTTCTTTTATATAACAACATTTGTTACGAACTTTACCGAGTGCTGCATGTTATCTGCATTCATAGCTCTGTAGGATCCAACAATGAACACTCAGAACTTTTGCCCGATATAAATGTTTTGCCCAATGACGATTCCCCTTCTCTATAACAATCTAAACGTCCAGTGTCTGTTTTTTTTTTTGAGTGCCGATGCAGCAGGCGCGTATCAGGTGTAATAATAATAGGGGGTCGCACTAAGTGCTATTACGTGCGTCAGGACACAGCAACCAGACGTCATGGCTGTGAGCTTGACGAGTGGTCAAGCACTTTCCACAGACGTGCGATGGTCACCAAACAGGCATCGCTTCTGTCCAGAAAAAAAAAAACTAACTCTGTTCCGACGTCAACTCGATGCCAGTGCAGGTTCTTCGAATGTTACGTCCGTGGGGGAGAATACCATTAAAGGAATGCGTTTCATTTATTCCGCCTAAGTGCTGTTTTCGCCTACTAAGTTATTTTTTTCACTGGTTTTACTGAAGCAACATGATATAGAACGAACGTTATGTATCTCAGGAGATTGAACAAAAATCTGTTGCAGCTCTGCCTTCGGTTAAAGCATGAAGTACGAAGCACAGGACAAACAAGACAGCATCACACCATTTTCAGAAGGACGCGTATACCCGCGGGGTGAAACTGTTTCCTTCATGATTTGCCCCGGCTTCAATGGCGTTTGATGGCGTCTTCACACTTGAGAAGCGAAGAAAGAACGATGACACGGGAGCGGCCCAAGACGATGTTCACAGGCTTTCAAGCATTCACATTGCTTTTTCTCTTTCTGCATGCCATCACCGCCTTCGCCACTTCAGTATTTCACTTCATTTTGCCCATTTCTTGAGCGCTTAATTTTGTACTTAATTCAGGTTAGGAGTGCGAAGCACCGAAAAGAAAGTTTGTACCGTTTCAAAAGGCTGTTTCGAGAGATATATCAGGACAAACTACGTAAGCAGAGACCCCACAGCGGCGGCTGTGGCGAATTCAGCAGCCTGAGGAGAAGCGAGATACGCTAGGGAACGCCGATCGGCTGCTGCTATTCCTGCTTCTACTGCAACAATTCTCAGCAATCTTAAGACAAATTAGACGCATCAGGAACGCGTCACTTTAGTGGCCCTAAGCTTTGCCCTGCTGCATGGGTAGTTTGCGGTTGTGCCAATGTCAACCACCACTGGCTCCTTAGCTACCGTGTTGAAATTCCTGCCGGTTGTTTACGTCAAGAAATTCACAAGCTAGTGCAGCCGGAATAACACTTCCGGCAAAATAAATGACGTTGGGCTTATGCGTGTCACCAAAATTGGTTTTAGAGCAATTTTCTCTCTACGCGGAAAAGTGCCACGAGAAATTGGTTTTGAACAGATTTTTTCCGCTGTTGTTTTCCGGCCCCTTAGGTGGCAAAATGAGTAGATTTCCGGTTAGTTGTGCCATTTCCGCCCTCTGTGAGGCCAAGTGTTAACGCGCCCCGAAAGAAACGCGGTTTCAGGAACATCGTCATTAGAAATGACGAATAAACCTTCAAGCCTGCTAGAAGTTACAACTTCGGAAAGAGTGTGAACCAGCAGTAAGAATCAATACTTTTTGTAAAATCATCTGCTGTAAGTATCATATATCATGTAGTCCTGCACGAGAGATTGGCTGCCAAACACATGTTTGGTGATTTCATCTGATTGCCCTCATAAAGGTGCTGACTTTTAGCTCAAGGAGACTTGAAGGCTGTCAAACACGGGAGCTGAAGGATTTCATGCATAAAAAACTTGGGAGGGGCAAAACATGTACAAATGGGTGTTTCAACCCCACTACAGTAAGATGTTTCCAGAGAGATTTTATCATGAAATACTAGCGGCGCTAAACTGGAAACCGGTAATATAGCGAAGGGTGTTTCCGCTCTACTGACATCATCGAAAAACTGCTTCGGAACGAAGCTTTCTTTATGCTTTTTCCTCTTCTTCCCAAATCGTGTGGTGTTATTCCCTTACGGCACGCAAGGAACGATGTTTATACTGGTTGGTCCTACTGCTGCCTTTCTCATGTCTAGGGGACTGGTGACGAGGGATGGGACTTACCTAACGAGGTGCATACATGTTTTTATGATGGACAGTGATTACATTATACACCATGATGATAGAAGACATCGACAAACCTAGTCCTTACGGTGCTCCGCACCTAGAAAGGACACACATAGCGCTAGCCTGGAGAAAAATGATGCCCTGTATGAAGAAATAGGCTGAACGGGGATCAGGTGCTAGATGGCTCGTGAGATGGCGTATCAATGCAATATGAAAGAAACTTTAAGAGTCCGTTTTTCTTTCCATTCGGCTTGTGTTTCGCACTTGAAAATTAAAAATGTCTCACTGACCAGTTCAGATTCGGACCACGATTTATACCTGAGCTGCTTAGCATTTTATTGCCCTTCCCTTATAATTCATCGCGATAATTTCGACAAGTTCAAGTGAATCACACAACGGAGCAAAATCACAACGACACCTTAGGTAGCTTGCAAGCTTCACCATCTCAATCTTTTTCCACGTGTAGAATAGCCAGTTCAACGAAATCCTGTCAACCTCCCTAGCAATTTTTTTCTTAATTCTGTTGTTTCTCTGCAAATTTTAGCACATAACGTGTTCTTTGTATACCTTGGTCAGATTAGTTGGAGAGAGACAGCGTCAGCCAATACCCCTTTGCCTTTACGCTCATGACACCTGATGGCCTCTAGTCATATCTGACTGTCGAGTGGGCCTATAATATCAAAACGGCCGTGGTAAAAATTGTCATGAACGGTGTTCTTATACAGGTTGTCACTGTGTTCGGTGAAGCTTTGATGCTTCTGATTCAGTTTTAGATTGTACTCCTGCCAAAATGAACCCCTGGCATATTACCACTTTAGACCTATGGTATACATCACATGAGAAATTTCATTGCAACAAAAATGTATTTCTTATTTTTATCAATATTGATTTTGTCAATTCTGCAGTGCAAACAACAAGCCAAACTATCTCGGTTGGCGTTAACCGTTTTGCATTTTATAATAACATTTGTCTTTCACTCTGGCTTTTACATGCCCTAGTCCCACGTAAAAATAATAACACATATAGAGCAACGTTCTAAGCCTTATTATTAAACTATTAGGCCTAATTTACATTCTTTCAGAATGTATTTTTATGATATAAGACTGAGATTCAATTACCAATTGCACCAGTTGTAAATGCAATAAATGCGAAGAAAAAGCTCACTTCAGTGTGACTGTTTCTGGCTATATTCAAAGTTCACTTTTAACAATAAAATGAAGTTTTCACGAAGTAAACGAAAATAAAAGAAATTACTATGTCGATGACCACATGAGATCAATAGCTGCTTCGTTTTTTTTCCTGCCTCGCCACACCCTGTCCTTTTCTTCGCTTTGTCACTGCGCATACTGCCGTCGACATTGAGGCTTTGCAGCGCGAGTAACTTCAACGCAAGTATAATCGTTTAAAAAATAATGACATCAACTAGCCATGACTGTAGCTTCACTTTAAGCGGGTGCTTTTTATAAGTTTGATCCCTTCGAGGGATTTTACAGGAATGTCATGACAAGCTTGAAGTTAACCAAGTTAATACGTCATATCTTGGTTGCCCCCGAAACACATAATTTAGGTTGCCTCTAGAGCGTGCTCTGCCTACAGAATAGCCTACTACAGGTGAAGCCACTGAAAGGATTGAAGGGGCTGACCATGTTCATGTCGTCGAACTGTAGACGCAATTGAGCTCCAGGAAACAGCTCTATCTTATGCATATAGCGTTAAACAGTTGATTTCAGAGAAATTTTGATAACGGCGTTGGCCTCGTTGAATGTATGTGGAACATTAGCATTGTCCGTAAGTGAAAGCTCGATGTCGATGCAGATAAACAAAAAAAAGGGGGGGGGGGGGCATAAAGCTTCTCGGTTAAGGGTCAGGGGACCTACTTCTCGGTTAGGTGACCTACTTTAAACCTCGAAGTCATTATTGTGATCACATGTACTGATGTCTAATAGTGATGAGTGTTTGCAACGCGCATTATTACTGCAGTATTTCATGTTGTGTTGTGAATCATGTATACAGGATGGGTGTCTTTGGAAAGCATGAAAGTTACTTTCCCTGCCTTTGCAAGCAGATGAAGTTATCTTCAGTGTATTCACAAGCAAATGCGTGGCTATATTCTGAAACTATGAATTGTAGACATGTGTGTCATATTTTATTGCGATATATCTATGTATTAAAGAAAAAAAAAGAAATGCTTAGCTGTGTTGTAGAACATAAGCATGCCACGCAAACAACCCGGGTTGGATTACAACTCAGGATTCAAACGACCTAGGTTTGATTCGCACTTCAACCAAGGATTTTTTCTCATTCTTTATTTTTATTTGGATCGTTCTCAATTTTTTGTCGGAGTTTCTGCGATACGAGCTTTTTAACGCTATGTCAATAATAGGAACAATAGTCGATTCAAGTGGGCATCAAACTCAAGACGCCAACGTGGCAAACAGGTGTTCTACCACATAACCATACCTCTGCTTGAAGTGATTCTAATTAAAATAATAATAAACACCATAGGATTATCATTTTGCTCGAGGGGACCCTTAGCGCTTGTAGTTTTTCATGGCACAAAAGTACAGTACCACCAGGACCCAGAACGTGGACATTGTTCAATGAATGGTTGTTTTGAAGGCCCGGAAATTACAAAATACACAGGGATAGTTAGTGATAGTTATCAGCAAAAACATCAACAGTGTGTGCCGCTGCTCAGGTATGCGTACTGCTGTGCACATGTGTAGTGGACCCTTAAGCGATTTGTAAAATGGTTAATTATGTCGTAGTGAGCACGTTGCACCTGTACTTGCAGTAGGCATCTAGGCTAGCTTAAACGGCCAATTTACACGCACACAGCAGGCCTTATGAACGGGGCCTACTCACGCTAAAGTGTTCCACTCTTGAAGGTGAAGCTGAAGCATTCTTCAAGTATTTACTTTCATTTGAGTAGATTTGAATCTTATCCGACTGTTACGCTTCGTTTATATCATTGACATCTTCATTGCGAACTTGGTATTGATTTTTAGTTCTTTTAAACCTTTATTAATAGGTCCGGCACAACAAACGTTCGAAAAAACACAAATATAAGCGCTGTCTATAGCATTTTCTAATTTTTAGAACGCAATAAAAGTTTTCAAATGTATTTATGGAAAATTTTAGTGAAAACCTTCGAATAAGAAAGTGCAACACTTCCTAGATGACTGCGACATTATTAATAAGAGCACAGTAGTCAGTGCAAGCACATCGCCAACCAACGTGCCGTTTGTTAAAAAATCCAGGGGGAGCACAATTCTGAAAATCGTGCGTACCGATTTTAGGTGCCCTTCATTATGTACCATGTGTGTAGAAAAAGTGGGTAACGATTTAGAGTACTAGGTACTCTACTATGGGAGAACTTAAAGCCATCCCGTCTAATTACGTGACTTAAAATTCAGCAGAGCGTAACGCGTTCTATGGCCTAAGCAAGCACTACAGCCGTGTTACGATCAGTGCAGGCAGGACCATTACAAGAGGCAAAGAAACTAATTTTGTCCTGATTGAGGCCAACGCCTTTAATTGTCCGAAAAATGAATAAAATGAGACTGGTATCAGAAAACGGCGATGCCCCACCGTAACAATAACGAAGACTTCTATGAAGCGAAACAACTGTCGAGAAAGAAAATATTTTTCTGTAGTGAACATGCACCAACTGAAGTCCCATAGCCCCAGGAAAAAAGTCTTCTTTTAAAAAGACACCTAAATATTTCTAACTGTCTTATAGTTAGTTTACTCTTATTGTTGCGAAACTTATGATCTAATACCATTCGTATTGGAATCAACTCCTAAATCATTACTTACAGTTTGTATAAGTTTGATTTTTGTAGTGGTTTTGTGCCCTTCGAGCCGACGTGCTACTTTTGGCTGAGGGTGTATTCTGGTACACTCCTTGGGATAAATAGGTGTTATGGATGTTACGTAAATGTTTACGGCAAAGAAGAAACTGAACAAATATCTCAACTAATAGACAGCCATTCAATAAATCACCACAAACAGATACAGACAATCCAGAAACAACGCTGCACAACATATTTGTCGGCACCGCCCTACGTATATGAGCTTAAACGCTGCGACGAACATATCACTTCGCAAGACGTAGAGCTTGATATTGAGAGAAGTGCGATGGTGCGAAGGGCGTAAACGCCTTTCTCGCTTGCGTGGTCGGCTGAGCCAGCAACTGGCATCGTTTTTATGCTCCTCGACTGGGCTGCTATTTTATTTTTTGTAGGCATTGGTTCGATGGCTAAATGATAATAATAGGAGCTGGCGAGCTTGCACACTACGCGTCCGGCGATAGAGCAATGAAAAGCTTCATTACGGAGAGATGTGGAAAGAACAGGCGCTCGTAAAGTAGGCCTGCCGGAAAGCGAAGGCGCTATTGCACAGGGAAAACGCGGCGGCTCGTTTCTTCGACTTCTTCGGCTGAGGTTCCCGCCACAAAATTATGGTTTCATCCGTACGAGGCTCATCAAGGGCAGTTATATGTTTGTAAGAGATGCGAGATGCGTAGAAGTACTTCGAGTAAACTTCCTACTATAATTGTAGAAACAACGTCAACTTGATGACTGCGGGAAACGGGATGCACTATGAAAGAAATGGGAACCTTGACACGAGTCATGCGAAATTCTCTTTCTCCAAACACCTCACTTTGATGATGACCAAGTATTGAAGGGACATAGTGGTACGTAAAGTTTATCTCTATTGAACGCAATGGTAACCAGTACGAGGACGGGGAAAAAAGCTATTGCTCAGTTTAGAAATCTTGGGTCGAATTTTTGAAGCTTTCATTCGTAAATGTTTCTTTGATGACTTACTGATATAGCTAACTGATACAGCATTGTCAGTGCCTGCAATGGTAAGCTTCCGTCACATGTAGGAGGGGGGCAAAAACATGGTTGATCCCTCTGCCATAAGAATCGGTGGAACACGTGCCCTCACAACTGTAATTGAATGTTTACTGAACATTGATATAGGGGAGTTTACACAGCGTATATTAGTGTTTTGCTACTACAGCCGGCTGCTACAACCACGTTTAAGGTGGTTGCGCTGAATTTTATACCTGGTAGTACATCTACATCCCAGTGACTAACGTCCTGAGTAGTATTTAAAACTGGGCAAGTTGGTAAGAATTTATTTATTTATTCAATATACCTCAAAGGCCCCAGTCGGGGTATTACATGTGGGATGGGCATAATTAGCAACATAATAATGATTCAATCACGGTCTTGAATACATGTGGGCCGGAGTGGCGCATGGCGAAGGCAGGCAAGTTGTTCCAGTCCCGGGCGGTTGCAACAAAAAAGGAGCGGAGGTGGGCAGTAGTTTGTGCTGACGGTGGATAAACGGCTCGGGGATGGTTTGTACGGCTGGATAATCGATGAGCAGGCAAGATGGCTGGAACGTTGAAAGGAGCGTGATAAAATTTGTGAAAAAGACAGAGCCGATATATATGACGACGTGATTCTAGGTTGTTGAGGTGGCCACGAGTTTTAGGTTCGGAAACGCTGGAATGACAAGAGTACACGGAGTAGATGAACCGGGCTGCGCGATTTTGTACAGATTTGAGAAGGTTAGATAGATTAGATTGATGAGGGTCCCAAACCGAGCATGCGTACTCCAATTTAGGGTGAACAAAGGTGGTGTAAGCTTATAACTTCACTGATGAGGGAGCAAGTTTTAAATTCCTACGAAAAAAACCCAGTGCACGATTAGCGGACGATGCTACGTTGTTGACGTGAGTGGACCAGGTGAGGTTGCTTGAGAACGTTACGCCGAGGTATTTATAGGATTCTGCTGTTAAGATTGTAGAGCCCGAAATGGTGTAAGTCGCTTGCTGATAATGTTGCCTACGGTGAAATGATATTAGCGATGTCTTATTTACGTTTAAAGACATTAGCCAGTCGTTACACCAGGATTCAATAAGGGTAAGGTCATTTTGAAGTATAGCAATATCGGTAGGGTTTTTTATTGGACGGTACACGACGCAATCATCTGCAAACAGGCGAATATTTGATGAAATGTTAGCTCGGAGGTCATTTATATAAATTAAGAAAAGTAGGGGTCCGAGTACTGTGCCCTGTGGGACGCCAGAGATTACGGGAAGATGGTTAGATGAATGGTTGTTAGCGTACACAAATTGTTGCCGATTAGTCAGAAAACTACGAATCCAGTTGAACGTCGATGTATTAATGTTTAAGCAAGAAAGCTTGAGGAGTAGCCGTTGATGCGGAACTTTGTCAAATGCTTTCTCAAAGTCTAGAAAGAGGGCATCGGTGGTTATATTTAGGTCAACGCTAGAACTGATGTCATTGTAGAATGAAGCAAGTTGTGTGTCGCAGGATAATCCTGAGCGAAACCCATGTTGACTATGATGAAAGAAGTTGTGGCGGTTTAAAAACTTGACGGTGTTAGAGTAGATCACATGTTCCATTAGTTTAGAGCAAATGCTAGTGAGCGAGATGGGACGATAGCTGCTAGGCAGGGATGGAGGGCCCTTTTTAGGTACTGGAACAATCTTACCCACCTTCCAGTCTTCCGGCACCACTCCTGAAGACAGTGATTGCTGAAAAATATGGCATAATATCACACTGACAATGGGTTGTGTGTTTTTTAACATTTTAGCATTGATGCCATCGGTGCCACAAGAAGATGTAAGCTTTAATGAGTCGATTAATTTAGCAATGCCCTGTTGAGAAAACGTGATGTCCGGCATCATGTCGTAATCACGAGGATGGAATGAAGGTAAGTTGCCGTTAGGTTCGATAGTGAACATGGAAGATAAAAAATGATTAAGTTGTTCGGCGGCTTCATCGTCGGGGATCGGAAGGTTATGATTCTCAAACAGTGCTAGTGGTTGGGAATTTTGAGGGTTGATAACGCTCCAAAATTTCTTCGGGTTATTAATCAGCATGGCAGGCAAAGTCTGCGAGTAAAAAGAACGTTTTTCTTTCATAGCATGCGTGCTGAATGCTTTTTCCGCAGCGTAGTAGTTGTTCCATGCAGAAATGTTATTAGATAGTTTAGCTGATCTAAAAAGTCTTTTCTTTTTGTTATTGAGTCGTTTTAGTGTAGCTGTGAACCATGGGGACGTCTTTTTTTCGGTGACGGTAATGGTGGGCACGTACTTTATGAACAGGTCATGGATTTTATTTTTGAAGAGCAACCAATTAGTCTCAACAGAGCGCTGCGAAAAATCGGCTAGTAGGCGAGTAGCGAATTTTGCAAATTCATTGTTTAGGGCGGAATAGTTTCCTTTGTTATACAATGTTATCGTTTTTGTTATTTTAGACGAACGATTTAGTTGGCAGAGGTAGGTACCATGAATCACTGAATGGTCACTTAAGCCAGGCAAGAACGTCATCTTGGAAACCTTGTCAGGCTCGGAAGTGAGTATAAGATCTAGAGTGTTGGAGGAAGTAGAATTTTGACGTGTGGGTTCAGTGACGAGCTGCGTTAGTCCAAATGTTAGGCATGAGTTGACGAAATCGCTTTCAGGACCGTGTTTGGCGGCTGTGCTTGCCAGATTATTCCACGAAATTGCTGGAAAATTAAAATCACCGAAGAGAAGTATCGGATAATGACGGAAAGTTTTAGTTACAGAGTGAATAGCCATGTGGAAATTCGGCACAAAAAGGGGGTCAAGACCGGAAGGGCGGTAACAAACTCCAATTATCGTGGGGGGGATAAGAAGCATTGCAGAGAATGAACGTGATTTCTAAGCATGAGGACACACGAATTTCTGTACATTGAAGGCTTTTATGACTGCCTATCAGCACTCCGCCTCCACGTTTGTTAGTGCGGTCACGTCGAAAAATGTTGAAGTCCGGGAAATATTGTAGCAGCTCTGAGTCTGCTATTGAAGGGTTAAGCCAAGTTCCGTTATTACGAACAAATCTGACTCTGAAGAGCTAATTAGGTTTTGTAAGCCATCAGCTTTCGGAATAATGCTTCTAATGTTAGTATAAAGAAAGGAGAATGATTTCCTGGTTGGAATAGTATGGCTGGGGCCTATGTGTTTAACGGGCGCAGAACGACTTTGTTAGTCTTATGATCGTAAATGAAAGTTTTGTTGCCAATGATAAGCTTATCATGACAGAGTTTGTAAGGTTGATGCTGTGCCCTTCCAAACTGACAGAAAAGTTTTCTGGCTTTCAGTGTGTTAGGTGAATAGTTCTCCGATATGCGATAGTTCGAACCTTTTAGCTTGCGCCCACTCGACAGTACGTTCTCTCGAACCTTAAAGTGCGCAAATTTAATGATGACTGGTCGGTTTTTGTTAGCATTATATTTACCTAAACGATGAGCCCTTTCTATATCCATTGCGTCAAGACTGATTTCCAATTATTTGCTACAAAATTGGAGCACAGAGGCTTCCGATTCGGCCCAAGTTTCACGCTCGCGATCTTTTAAGCCAAAAAGAACAAGGTTCGATCGACGTGCTCGGTCTTCAAAGTCATCCAGTTTGGTCATGATTACAGTGACATCTTGGGCATTTTGGTCTGAAAGCTTACTGATATTGTCCAATCGCGTTTTTATGCCCAATACCGATTCACAGTCTTTTTCTATTTTAGTTAGTCTATTGTTCATCTCCCTGATCGAATCATCGTTTTGAGACAGTTTCTGCTGGATTGCCTTAAGTTCTTGTAGCATGGAAGGTTGACCAGATTGGATGTTTTTAAGTGCTGTCATTACGTCCCTCGACAGTAGCGAATCGCTAGAGTCGAGTACGTTAGAGCGAGTGGTAGTACCAGGGTTTAGTTCAATGTCGCCTGACAAAGCTAGCAATTGCTTATTAACATGCGCGCAATCAAGCACGACACCGAAACAACACTGTGGGCTTGGCAACACCAGGAGGGCCGCGTAACGAGTACGAGGTGCATACAGAGAGTATCGATTATTTACCTGCAGGACAAAAAGGCGTTGCAGGTAAGAGGCCGTGGCCATAGCTGTGGTGTTGCCAAGCCCATTGAAGGCTGCGTTGGGCGAGTTCGAGCTTATGTAGTCCGGGGGCAAGGAGGATGTTATCCGAAGATTAGCAATCCCTGTAATCACTTGATCCGGTAGTGGCGGTCGGCGGATTGGTACGCACTTTCCGCGCGGGGGCGCAGAAGGCGATTGTGGCAGTCGTAGTTGCACAGGCCGAAGGGGTGGGTCCGGGTAGTGGTCAACGTTCAGCCATGCCGGGAACCGTGACGCCTCCGGGAAGTCACCAAAGGCACCGAAGCGCGCGCCGTCGGACCGCGGGCCGCAGAGCGACACGAAAGCCTGCAGGACAAAAAGGCGTTGCGGGTAAGAGGCCGTGGCCATAGCTGTGGTGTTGCCAAGCCCATTCCATTCTTAGCTGGTTGAGGTAAACAGCGCAAAAAAAACGAAAACAGAGTAACCGAATAGTACACAACACGAAGACTAAAGTATATGATCAATAAACAAACAAACCTTCGTCTGTTTAATCATTGATTATTGAGCTGTAGATGTTCACGGCGAGAGTGTAATCATGAGAAAGAGGCATGATAGACAGAATAGCGTCGTCTGGTGTACGCATAACTTGGCCTTCAGTCGCCATCCCATGGCAAGTTAAAGTACGATTAAACACCACGGTTTTCGTGGTGTTCAGTCAAAGAGAAGGGCATCTCGTATATTTGCGCACGTATCGCTATCACGTGGCAATGCCTCTTCCAAAAGTACACCAACGCCACCACCATGACTCTACCACATTGCGTTCTGATTGGCTGCGGGAAAGCGGTGGGTTTCGGCGGGCAGAAGAAAATTGCTCCGGAAGCAATCGCACTTGCCGCCCACTTCCACCACCTGGAGAGACGGTTTCCCCGCTTTCCACGTTTTCTGCCTTGCCGCTTCGGCCACTCCGCTTTCCGTGTGAGCAAGTCTTCAGCGCTTCATGCCGCATCTGTAGCCTGGAAATGACTCTTCCTAGGGCGAGTGCAAGTGAGCAGAGCTAGGTTTTATTCGGATGAATGCTATGAGCAAGGCCGACACTTAAACTAAGGTAAGCACTTCGCGGTTTGTCAAGGCGTCGACAAAATTTCGCTTCTATATATAGAAAACGCGGCGAATGGGACGGACACGTAGCATCACGCGTTGCAGGCAATAATCACGGGGGACGTGGCAATGATCAATTACTATAGATTACCTCTAACAAGGGGGAAACACTACACCGCTGACAAAAGCACTTTGAGAGGGAAATGTGAGTTATAAAATGCGCGTTTCTAAACCCGCTTGGGTCTGTGGCCGTGGTCCAATGCATAACGTGCTCGGCATCTGTTGCTGTAGACCGAGATGTCGATAGTTAAATGCCCTTTTATGGAACGTTTTTTTTGTTGAAATCTAACTGCGCACATTTTTTTCGACGGCATTTCTTTGATTGAAATACGTCTCTGAAGTCTTAGTGGACTGCGGCATAAAACACCTTCGTGTTAAAACACAAACATACGCAAGATCCTCTGATAGGAAATTCCAAGTGTTACCATAGACCGATTCGCCCTCCTCTTAGTAATGGCTCCTGGTCTGGTGTTCGCACCTGAGTCCACCATTATACACGATGCCTACTGCGTAAGCATGCCCTATCACCACACCCACAACCAATCAGGGTTGTTGATATGTGAGTCATTTGACATGACGACATTTGCGTGGGCGTGCCTTCAGGACAATTTTCTAACCTATCAGAGCCGCTTGGCTTCCAACAGAGATGGAAAGGGCTCATGGTAAAAAGAAAGAAAGAAGAAAAAAAAAAGAAAAAGAAGAAAAGAAAAAGAAAAAAATAAAGAAGGAAAGAAAGAAAGAGAAAAGTAAAGAAGGAAAGAAAGAGAAAAAGAAAGAAGGAAACAAAGAAAGAGAAAAAAATAAAGGAAGAAAAAGAAAGAAAGAAGGAAGGAAACAAAATGAAGAAAGAAAGAAAGACGGAAGGAAATAAAGAAAGAAAGAAATAAAGAAAGAAAGAAAGAAACAGATTTGGATAGCAGACCAGACATGAACACGCAAGCTTTGCTTGTTTCCCTTTTCCCGTTAGGTTACGGGCTTCTGAGTTCTCACCGAGCTGAAGGCCTAACGAAAGTTTTTCTTCACTCTGCTCCTATGCCTTTGCTATCTTAAGTAAAACAAATTGAGTCACATTTCATGCAGTGGTTACCTTGAAGAGAGATTTGTCCCTTTCCATGTCCCAAGAAAGGAAGGCCCAAAGCTTAAACTTCCACTTAAACGTTGCTGCGAGAGATCTATGCCTGGCAGATATTGTTGCACCACTTCGATAGCGTTGACACTGATCTAGTTGATGAGCGAGCGTGTCAGGCCCACCCATCAACTAGATTGGTGTCAGCCCTCTCTAAATCACCGTACCAGTGCCTCGTAACCACTGCCGGTTCACTTAGAAACTTCGAGCCATCCAAAAAAAAAATCTTCTGCCCTTGACATTGTCCTCTCCTCTGGGAGGCTTTGCTTGACCGTCAAGATAAAAAGCGAAATCAAGGTACGTAGTTTAGTAAGAGTGGGAGACGAAGAGAGGAAAATCAGGGGAGAATTTAGCCACCATTCCGGGCTTCCGTAGAAACAATAGTACTCTTTCTTGGTCAATCAATAGGTGTCGGATATCGACAACGTGAATTACTCCTACATCTTTAAAGAACGAGAACATCGATGAAGAGGCCTGCTTTTCTTAGAAAGACATATCACACCAGTAATGATTCCAAGAAAGAAACAGTGAGAAAGGTCTTATGATATTATAAAAATGGAAGTTAATTTTGACAAAACGAAAACCTGCAACAGCGCAGATTCGAACCAGCCATTTCCGCAATAGCAAGGCTATAAAATTATAGCCATTTAAAAGAAGCAGGAGCACTTGACTCGTAACACATTGATTCATGGAGCTCCGTTGATGTCTTTTTTCGAAATAAACCTTAATAAATAGTATGTTATATTATGTGGTACCATGCTCAAAGTCAACATTCATGATTAAAACTAACACTGCATTCGGGAGGTGCTTGAAAAGGACCTGAGGTATGGCAAATGAATATATACATGCTTTCTAATCCTGTGTAGCGTTACACTAAGTAGTCTATTCCATCTAAATAACCTGTTTGAGAAGCTTGCTTTCGGCCTGCAGACAAGTTGACATTTGTGTATTGCATGAATCGAAGCAGTATTCCAACATATAATTACTCCATCTAATATTAAAAGGTATCATACGCAAGAAATAGTAGCCGATAAGTGAGCTGAGTTTTGATTGGTCAGTTCGTCACGACCCCATTTTATCGATTAGCTCACTGAGATCATCACCCTAAAGTACACGTCATTAGTTGCTGCACTGACACTTGCTATTTAGCACTTAGTATTCTACTGCGCAATGCACGTCCGAACACTACTAACGCTAACTCGATGAGATACTTTCCTCTTCCGACATGTTTTGTTACACGTTACACAATGATTCCAATAATTCACATAATGAAGGGTAATGTGAATATTGTGGAGCTTTTTTACATTTGGTTTGCTGTGAATTTCAAATATTCAGCTTACATTGTATATATATATATATATATATATATATATATATATATATATATATATATATATATATATATATATATATATATTTATATATATATATATATATATATTATGAAGTCTTGGTAGCCTTGGCTGCGACAGCGTTTATTTGAGGAAAGACCTCGCAAAACGAACGGGCACAGCCAGCACACAGACGATGACGATGATGATGAACCAGAGTGGCAATGAGGGCAAAGAGACAAGCGGATGATGGTGATTGTGATTATGCAGGGATGAGGACGATGTAAGTTACAAATGCCCACACTAATTTCCCCCCACTTGAAAGCGGACACCCTGGCCGCCGTAAGTCAAAGTGATGGGGAACGTCGCGTGAAAGGTTTCATGCGACAAACGTGTACAATCTCTGTGCTGCGGTAGCGGCGGTCTGTTGGGGCGACGAGTGGTGTCACACGATAATTAACTGGCGAAGTCTGTTCTAAAACAATGTATGGCCCGATGAAGCGTGGTTGGAATTTGTCACAGAGACCAGGAGTGCGAATAGGTGTCAAAAGCAGCACCTCGTCACCAGGTTGGAAAGACACAACGCGGTGGGATTCGTCATAGATGATCTTCCGCTCGTGCTGTCTCGCTTCAGTATTGATGCGAGTCTGATGGCGAGACTGGGCCAGGCGGGAAATGTATTCTTCGCTAGAAGACTGACATGAATTCCCATGGCTGCTAAAGAAGGAGACGTCGAGAAAGGTAGTCGGGGTGCGTCCGTACACGAGGTAAAACGGTGAGTAGCAAGTTGTTCGCTGAACGGCGGTGTTGTAAGCGAATGTCAGGAATGGTAAAAGAGTGTCCCAGTTTTTGTGGTCGGGTTGGACGTAAACGGCTATCATGTCTGCAAGGGTTCGGTGAAATCTTTCTGTGAGACCATTTGTCTGAGAATGGTAGCTTGAAGCTGTCTTGTGAGTAGTTCCAGATGCGCGCAGTACTTCATTTACAACTTGTGACAGGAACACTTTGCCGCGGTCACTAAGCAGTACACGAGGAGCCCCATGACGCAATATTATTGCGTGAAGAATAAAGTCTGCAACTTCCACAGCTGAGCCTGTAATAACGGAGGAAGTCTCAGCGTAGCGTGTCAGGTGGTCCACGGCAGTCACTATCCATCGTTTGCCAGCAGATGTGACGGGGAGAGGCCCGTAAAGGTCAACACCTACAACCTCGAACGGCATTGAAGGGCACGGAAGTGGCTGTAGAGGTCCAGCAGGTGCCGACGTGGGGAGTTTACGACGCTGGCATGGGTAGCAGGAACCGACGTACCGAGCTACACTAGAAGAAAGGCCAGGCCAGTAATAACGACATCGAATGCGGTCAAGAGTTTTTTTAAAACCAAGATGACCAGCAGTCAAGTCGTCGTGGAAGGCTTCGAGCACCGGACGTCGGAGAGAGCGTGGCAGTACAGGAACCCAGCGCTGACCGTCAGGGTGGTAAGGGTGGCGGTGGAGAACCCCATTGTCCAGCCTAAAGTGCAGGAGTTGACGACGGAGTCGCGCGTTTGGTGGATGAGAAACTCCCGAAAGGTGGTCCATGATGCGTCTGCAGTATGAATCGGACCGCTGGCGGGAGATAAATGTTGGCTCGTCATCCGAAAAGGGTTGCGTTATTGATGCGAGCGTATGAACTTTGGTAGATGTGGTGGTTGAGTTCTCACCAACGCTCATATGGGTAGTTGGAAGCGGGCAACGAGATAAAGCATCGGCGTCTTGATGTTTTCTGCCTGACTTGTAAGTTATATCAAAGTCGTACTCCTGCAAGCGTAGTATCCACCGACCCAAGCGTCCGGACAAGTTCTTCAGTGTAGAAAGCCAGCATAAGGCATGGTGGTCCGTAACGATTGTGAAGTGACGCCCGTGGAGATAGGGACGGAACTTCTGAACCGACCAAACCACAGCCAAACACTCTTGCTCAGTTATAGTGTAGTTCTTTTCAGCAGCGGTGAGTACGCGACTGGCATATGCAATAACTTTCTCTAGGGAAGACTTGTCGCGTTGTAGAAGTACGGCTCCTACACCAAGGCCGCTAGCGTCGGTATGGAGGATAGTTGGTGCGGTTTCGTCAAAGTGGCAGAGCAGAGGTTCAGACGTGAGTGCCCGCTTCAACAGGTCGAATGCTGTTTGGCATTCTTGAGACCACAGAAAGGGGACGTTGGAAGCAAGTAGTTGGTGTAATGGAGCAGCAATAGAAGCGAAGTTCTGGATAAACCGGCGAAAATAGGAGGCAAGGCCAAGAAAACTGCGAAGCTCCTTTGGTTTTTCGGGGCGCGGAAAGTGAAGGACTGCAGAAATCTTGTCAGGGTCGGGCCGGATGCCATCTTTGCTAACGACGTGTCCTAAGACCTTGATAGATTTGCTAGCGAAAGAGCATTTCTTCGTGTTTATTTGAAGCCCGGCACCGGCAAGGCACGTCAAAACTTGATCCAATCGTTCTAGGTGCTCAGGAAACGTTGACGAAAAGATAATAATGTCGTCCAGGTAGCAAAGGCAACTTTTCCATTTCAGGCCACGCAGCACGGTATCTATCATGCGCTCAAAAGTCGCGGGTGCGTTGCAGAGCCCGAAAGGCATCACGTTGAATTCATATAGCCCGTCGGGGGTTGCGAATGCCGTTTTCTCCTTATCGTCTTCATGCATGGGGATCTGCCAGTACCCAGAACGCAAGTCGATGCTTGAAAAGAATTCCTCGCCTTGTAGGGAATCAAGGGCGTCGTCAATGCGTGGCATAGGGTACACGTCCTTGCGTGTGATCTTATTGAGCGCCCGGTAGTCCACGCAAAACCGCACAGAGCCATCCTTTTTATGTACCAAAACAATAGGAGACGACCAAGGGCTAGATGAGGGACGGATGACTTCCCCTTTAAGCATGTCCGCAACGTTTTCTTCTATAATTTTTCTTTCAGTTAGAGACACGCGGTAGGGTCGGCGGTGTACAATAGATGTCCCAACAGTTTGAATTCGATGTGCTGTAGTATTAGTGCGGCCCAGCTTAGACGAGCAAATATCGAAAGAATTTGCATGTTTCTGTAACAATGCAAGCAACTGCTGCCTCTGTGAATATGTCAATTCGCTGCTGATAGTGGTGGTAAAGGCGGAGGAAGAAACATGCTCACTGAGGCAAGGTTCTTTGGATGCGATGGCCTGAAGTGGCGTGACGAGTACAGGCTCGAAGTCAGCAACACGGGCCGCAGTAGTGCCCTGTGGCAGTAAGATCTTCTCCGGTGTAGAGTTGACAGCGGTGACAAGTGCCGAGCCATTGCAAAAACGAACGACACCGGACGGAAGAACTATACCTTTGCGAACGCAAAGTGGTGACGGTGAGACCAATACATCCCCGTGATAGATGCCGTTGGACGTAATGGTGACAATTTGCTCTTGTAGTGGCGGGAGTTCGATGTCTTTCGCAGCGACCAGACGAAGTGGCTTCTGATTATCGTCGTCAAGCATGCAGTCGGTGTCAGCGAGGTGAACGACGCGTTGTCCACAACAAATCGCCGCGGAAGCAGATGATAGAAAATCCCACCCTAAAATTAGTTGGTGAGAGCAGCGGGACAGGACAGCAAACTGGACATGATGGCGGATGCCGTCGATGAAAACACGCACAGTACAAAGCGCGGAAGGGCGAATGATGTTACCCTGGGCAGCAACTAACGTGGGACCATCGTAAGGCGTCATTACTTTCCTTAAATATTCACACAAATCAGCACGTATCACAGACAATGTCGCACCTGTGTCCACCAAAGCATCGACTCGCACTCCTTCCACTTCCACAGAAACCATGTTACACGGGCCTAATGGAGGAATTTCAGTTCTAATTCCGAATGCAGTTTTTCCTCCACAAACTGCATCACTTAGTTTTCCGAACGAATATCAGAGGCGAATGAGGCGGGCCGAAGTGGAGAAGTGGAACGGCGGAAGGGCGAAGGCGAGCGGCGTCTCGTGTTTCGGCTGTTTCGTGGTGCAGTCGATGCAGGAGGAGATGGAGACCGGTGCGGGGGAGACGAATAACGCCGACCTTGATAAGACGCCCCGTTGTACAAATCTCGTTCACGCACATCGTTCCGACGCTCATCTTGCTGGCGCTTCCGGCAGAAACGGGATATGTGGCCGCGATAGCCACAGTAGAAGCATACAGGGCGAGACGAGCGCCACGGTGGAGAATAGAAGGCATTCGGGGCACTTGGAGATAGCGCGGTCAGGTGGGCCGAAGGGTCAGGGGGCACGGAATGGTAGTTCACAGGGGTAGCGGCAGCAACTGACGCGTAGGATGGACGTGGCAATGTCGCGTGGGCGTCGCTGGGAGGCACGGCAGCAACTTGAGGGTACGTGGCTAAAGGGTGAGAAGCAGGTGGCTGTACGGGCGTAGAGCCAGTCAGGGATGTAAGTTCCTCCCTGATGATGTCACGTAAGGGCATTCCCGAAGGCTGAGTAGGTCGCGGTGTAGGAGGTGTGAAGCCCATGGACCGCAATTCTTCGCGTATAATGTCCCGGATGAGGTCACGCAGATGGCCATCTGACGTGGAGTGGTGGTCGCCGATGTCTGGTTGAAGGCGGACGGAGTCCAGCGCATCAAGGCGCTGGCATGTCGCAACGACATCAGCGATGGTAGCTGGGTTTTGCACAGCGAGGGCATTAAAGGCAACAGGCCCAATGCCTTTCAATATGTGGCGCACTTTGTCCGATTCCGGCATGGATTTATTGACACGCCGGCAGAGTGCGAGGACATCCTCGATGTATGAAGTATACGATTCACCGCGATGTTGTCGGCGAGTATCGAGTGTCCTCTTCGCGACGGCGGATCGAATGTCTGGTGTCCCAAAGACGTGCCGCAGCTGCTGCTGGAAGGTAGCCCAGTCGGGTAAGTCAATGACGTGGTTAAAATACCATGTCTTTGCGACTCCGGTCAGATAGAATGGGACGTAACGCAGTTTGGCGGCCTCGTCCCGCCGATTAGCGACACTTACGCGGTCGTAGTCGTCGATCCAGTCTTCTACGTCTTCTCCAAGACTACCAGCGAAGAGCGGGGGTTCCCGCTGATGTCCGTGTATGTAAGTAGGAGGGGCAGCTTGAGGCGGTGCGTGGTTGATGACATCAGTGCCGGCAGGCTCGGTCTGGGACATGCTGCCTGACTGTGGGCGCAAGCGGCGGCCTGAACGAAGCTCCAGGGGGTATAGCGGGCTGCGAGAGGTACTGGGATCGATACCCAGCACCTCCACCACGTATGAAGTCTTGGTAGCCTTGGCTGCGACAGCGCTTATTTGAGGAAAGACCTCGCAAAACGAACGGGCACAGCCAGCACACAGACGATGACGATGATGATGAACCAGAGT
The DNA here is from genome assembly GCF_013339725.1 of Rhipicephalus microplus. Classification (NCBI taxonomy): domain Eukaryota; kingdom Metazoa; phylum Arthropoda; class Arachnida; order Ixodida; family Ixodidae; genus Rhipicephalus; species Rhipicephalus microplus. The sequence continues at coordinate 31,745,356 of NC_051169.1, forward strand.
GGCAATGAGGGCAAAGAGACAAGCGGATGATGGTGATTGTGATTATGCAGGGATGAGGACGATGTAAGTTACAGATGCCTACAATATATATATATATATATATATATATATATATATATATAGTGTAACAGACTAGAAAAGGGTAGAGAGGAGAAGCAGAGGAAGACGAGGAGCATGATGAGGGACCGCTCTGGGAACAGGGTCATTCCATCGTCGTCCCTCCGACCACCCCTGCTGGCCGGTGTCAGCGGCGTCGCTCGAGCCGAGGGCGGCCATCGCTGTGGGTACTGGACGGGCATCCTGGGCGTGACCACGCGCATGGGGCCCGAGGGCACGCGCGGTAGGTAGGCGCGGCTTCCCGCCGATATGGGCGAGCGAATCATTCCCGGCGTCATGACCATCCCTCCCGGTGTCCGGACCAGCCCTCCGGGTGTCCTGACCAGCCCTCCTGGCGTCCTGACGATCCCTCCTGGCGTCCTGACCATTCCTACCGGCGTCCGAATCATCCCTGCCGGCGTCCGAACCATCCCTGCCGGCGTCCGAACCATCCCTGCCGGCGCCTGTACCATCATACCCGCCGTCTGTGCGCGCACAATTCCGGGAGGAGACATGGCACCCGGCGGTGACATGGCTGGCCGCGGCGGGGACATCGGCGACATGGCGCCGGGTTGGTTGGGTCCCAACATGCCACTTGCCTTAACTGTCGTGCCCAGCGGTTGCTCTTCGGTGCTCTCCGATGACGAGGACTCCATCTTGCGGATGACCTCGTATATGACGTGCTCGGTGGAAGAGACTACGTTTTCGTCCAAGGGCCTCTGATTACTGAGGGCAATCTCGCGTAGCTGCTGCGTCAGGGCCATTGATGACATGGGCGGCCTGCTGCGTACTTGCATGTCGGACTGCTGGCGGCGCTGCTCCGTTCGGAAATCCTCATAGGACCTCATAGAGGCCCTCGGGCCTAACTGCTGCCCATCGTCGTAAGCGCTGATTCGCGCCGGGGGACCGACTCCGCTCCCTCCTCCCGGAGGCGGTGGTGCAGCGGACTCACTCAGATTGACAACCACTGTCGTCGGCGGGAGCATGATGGCGCGGCGGGGCTCCTGGCGTGGAATCGGTGCAGCTGGAACTGGTGCAGCCGGAACCGGTGCAACCGGAACCGGTGACGGGGCGCGTTGAACCGGTCCCGCGGGGCCGACGGGTTCGTAGTCGTAGTAGGAGTCCTGACGCTGGCGCTGCTGCATGTTGCCATCGTCGAAGTAGACGCACTGCTGTGTCATGCTTTTCTGCTCCATCCGCTCGGACAGCTCGCGTCTAGGTGGCAGCCGCTCCTCTGGATAGTAGTCATACACTGGAGGCCTCGGCGGCCGAGGAGGTGGCAGGTCTACGTAGTAGGTCTGGCCGCGTCCGCCGCCCACTTCTCCTCCGCCCTCGCTGATGTTGGTGCCCGATCGTCTCTGGTACATCTGCAACTCTACGTAGTTTCGTCCTTCCGATTCGTCCTCGTACTCGTCGTTGTAGAACCTCTCGGCGTAAACGGGCCCCGGCTCTGCCATGGCCCGAAGCATCGTCTCCGAAGGAGGCGGTGCCTTGTACAGTCCTAGCGTTTGTTTTTTCATTGTATCTCTCACCCTTTCTGGCCTTTCCCTCTCTCTCCTCTCGCGTCTCTCGTGTCTCTCGGGTCTCTCGGATTTCTCAGACTTCTCAGACTTATCCGACTTCTCAGACTTCTCAGACTTCTCGGATTTCTCGGCCTTTTTGTCTAAAGCCTCTTCAAACGCTTTTTCGGCCTTTGGCGAGCCCTTTGCGGATCCCTTGTGTGAACCTTTGTGCGAACCCTTGCGTGAACCCTTGTGCGAACCCGGACTCTTGACGTCCTTATCTTTTCCTCCCTTGTCCTTTTTCTCGTCCTTGCCTCCTTTCTTGTCCTTCTTCTCGTCCTTCTTCTCCTCCTTCTTGTCGTCTTTCTTGCCCTTTCCTTTGTGGTCGTCGTCGTCTTCCTCGTCGGGCATAATCACAGTCTGACTTCGTCAGCCGCCGAGACACGTATGCGTCGTGCGAGCCAGGGGGAACCCTGTGGCTGTGGTCAACGGCGGGGGCTGGGGAACCTCGAAGGCCGTCCTGTCGGTCGCCGTGGTGGCCCCGCTGTAATGCGAGCTGTGATAAGATGGTTTTATTTACAGGAGGTGAACGATGGTCGTTTGCGGCAGCACACTGCGATCGTGCCAAGACTCTTCGTCTTCCTCTGCTTCTCCTCTCTACCCTTTTCTAGTCTGTTACACTCCCCCGCAAGCAGACGAAGCCCGTAGGGCGAGTTATGATGCACAAGGAGGGTGGAAAGGTTTCAGGCGAGCCACGTGAGTGAGCTGCGTTCTGCTTGATCGTCGACCATTGGACAAAAGACGAGCTATTACGTAAGTGAGCTGGCTTAGACGCTCCAAAACTACAAATGGGCCCGAATATCGTGACAGAAGCTTTTGACACAATCCACGCTTGCGTTGCGGTGTCCAAAGTAACACCAAGTCACCTTTTTCGAATAAAACCGGTTCGTGACGGTCGTCATATCGTTCCTTCGAACGACGTTGAGAGGCCAGAGTACGAAGACGAGCGATTCGACGGGCTTCTTCCGCGAGGCACAGGGTGTTTGATACAGAGTCGTCATTGTGTAGAATGAAGGGTAAGAAAGTGTCTAGAGGGCTTAGTGGCAACCTTGCGTACAACAGATAAAATGGGCTGAAGTTCGTTGTTTCATGTTTTGCCGTGTTGTACGCGTACGTGATAAAAGGCAGCACTTCATCCCAATTTTTATGATTGGAAGAAACGTACATGGCAAGCATGTTGGTCAGCGTTCTGTTTGTCCGTTCAACGAGGCCATTCGTCTGTGGGTGATACGGTGTGGAATGACGGAACTGTGTTGTGCACATGCGTAGTAATTCTTCAACGGCATCGGCAGTGAACTGGTGGCCACGGTCGCTGATAATAACACGCGGTGGGCCATGGCGAAGGACCACGGAGTGAAGCAAGAAGTCCGCCACGGATGCCGCGGTAGAAGAGGGAATAGCTGCGGTTTCGGCATACCGCGTAAGATGATCGACGCAGACGATTATCCAACGCTTCTTATTGTTAGATAACGGAAATGGACCCATAATGTCAATTCCTACTTGTTCAAAAGGTGTGCTGGGTGGTGTTAATGGCTGAAGGGGACCTGGTGTAGCGGTGGCCGGGCGCTTGTGACGTTGGCACGTCTCGCAGCTAGCGACGTAACGCTTCGTTGTTTCGTACATCTTGGGCCAGTAAAAGCGTTCCTGCGTGCGGTTCAGCGTTCTAATGAAGCCGAAATGACCGGACGTCGCATCGTCATGCATGGCACGTAGAACTTCGGAGCGAAGGCTCTCGGGGACAACTAGAAGAAAACGTGCTCCAGGTCTAGAGTAGTTAGTTTTATAGAGCAACTTGTCTCGGACCGTAAAGCGACCGCTGTGTTGGGAGGCACGTGCGGCGGCAAAAAGAGGATCCAAGTTGAGATCGTTGCGTTGTTCTCTCTGGAAATCAGCCGCGTTGGGGAACGTGCTTGTAACAGCAGCAAGGCAGTCGTCAAAATTCTCAGCATCGCAGTCAGTAGTCGCAAGAGGAATCCGGGAGAGGCAGTCTGCGTCAGCGTGACGACGGCCACTCTTGTACGACACCGTAAAGTCGTATTCCTGAAGTCGCAGCGCCCAGCGTGCGAGGCGGCCAGAGGGGTCACGCAAACCGACCAGCCAGCATAACGAATGGTGATCGGTAATTATCTTAAATGGCCTCCCGTAAAGATAACAACGAAACTTCTGTACAGCGAAAACAGCTGCCAGACACTCCTGTTCCGTAACTGTGTAATTGCGTTCTGATTTGCTCAGGCAACGGCTGGCATATGCCACGACATGCTCTGCGCCATTGTGACGTTGTACAAGCACCGCGCCTACACCGATACCACTAGCGTCCGTGTGGACCTCAGTCGGGCAAGATGGATCGAAGTGACGCAACAGTGGTGCTGACGTTAGTACAAACTTAAGTTGTGAGAATGCGGCGTCACACTCTGGTGTCCAGTTAAAGGTTGCATCCTGTCGCAAGACGTTTGTCAGCGGATACACGATCTCCGCAAATCGTGGAACAAAACGACGAAAATATGAGCATAGGCCGACAAATGAGCGAAGTTCTCGTGCGGACTGCGGTGATTTAAAAGAGCTCACTGCTTCTATCTTGCGAGGATCGGGTCTGACGCCATCCTTGTCGACCAAGTGCCCCAGCACGAGAGTTTGACGTTCGCCAAAGCGACATTTTTTAGAATTCAGAACCAGCCCGGCTTTTTCGATGCAGTCGAGAACAAGACTGAGACGGTTGTTATGTTCCTCAAACGTGCGGCCAAAGATCACAACATCGTCAAGGTAGCACATGCATATCTCCCATTTTAGACCACGTAATACTGTGTCCATAAATCTTTCAAAGGTGGCTGGAGCATTACAAAGGCCAAAAGGCATGACATTAAATTTAAATAAGCCATCCGGAGTTATGAAAGCAGTCTTTTCTTTGTCGCTGGGTTCCATAGGTATTTGCCAATAACCTGACCGTAAATCAAGCGTTGAAAAATAGGAAGCGGCATGCAAGCGATCTATGACGTCATCAATCCGTGGTAAGGGATATACATCTTTCTTCGTCACAGTGTTTAGACGCCTGTAATCTACGCAGAATCTCCAGGAACCATCCTTTTTCCTGACAAGAATTACCGGGGCTGCCCACGGGCTGGACAACTCTTGCACGACCCCTTTGTTCATCATGTCCTTTACTTGTTCGGCGATAACTTTGCGCTCAGAGGATGACACTCGGTAAGGCTTTTGGCGGATGGGGTGTGCAGAGCCAGTGTCTATTCTGTGACGAGTGCGGAACGAGGGTAACTGAAGGGGTGCATCTCTATGTTTGAAGTCGAAAGCAGCAACATGCCGGGAAAGGACCTGCACCAGCGCTTGCCGTTCCGTCGTACTGAGAGTCTTGCTGATCATAGCGAGCATTAGATCTTCATTATGGCGAATATCACAAGCAGAGGAAGAGGTGGGGAGGTCCGTAGCTATTGCTGCTATCGAGTTGCATGAGGCTTCATCAAAGAGAGCTATCTTCATCCCGCGAGGAAGCACAACCGGCGTGGCAGAACAGTTCAGCGCCCACAATGTTGCTACTCCTTTCGTCATGCACACAACAGAACAAGGCACAAGTATGTCCTTCTTCAAACAATTCTTGCGCAGAGGCCCCACTACGAGGTCAACACAAGCATCATCAACCGCTGTGGAAGAGACTTGAACGGGTGTCAGGCACCAAGATGGTGCTATCACTTCATCAATCACACTAAGTGTGTTCCTGTCTTCGCCACGGTAGTCTTCTTCGGAAAGCGACGGTGGAAACAAATTGTTTAGTGATATTTCCCCACTACCACAGTCAACGGAAGCACCGCATTGTTCCAGGAAATCGATACCAAGAATGACATCGTGCGAACAACGAGATAAAACCAGAAATTCCGATACAAATACTTTTCCAGCCAATGAAACACTGACAGCACATACACCAAGAGGATTAAGCCACTCGCCACCTACACCACGAAAGGTGATTGTATCGTCCCATGAAAACATAACTTTGCGACCTAAGCGGTTTCTGAAGGCGAGGCTCATCACAGACACAGTCGCCCCAGTGTCAACTAACGCCATCGTCGGTATTCCATCAATCAACACATTCACTTTGTTTTTGATCATAACAATAGGCAGAGGTATATCTTGAAAAGACCGTCCGGCGACCTCACCTCCATTGGCCGCGGATGCTAGTTTCCCGGCGGCGGAGAAGAACGACGCAGAGGAGACGGCGAGCGACGAGAACGGTTGGATGGTGGTGTCAAACTCCGCTCGGATGCTGGCGAATCATTGCGTCTGGTCTCGCGCAAAAAACGGTCCCTTGGAAACAAGTCCGTTGTCCGCTGGTCATATGAAGCACCGGGTCTTGGTGGCGAAGACATGGCTGGTGTCCTTCGTGATTGGCGCCGTTGTTGGCGGAAATACCGAGCAATATGCCCAGTGAAACCACAGTTGTAGCACACGGGAGGGTCACGGTTTATACTATCTTGAATGGAACGAATCCTGGGCCGCTGCTGTCGGTGAGGAAGTTCGTTATCACGCAAAGAACGGGTTTCTGCCACTCTCTGGAATTCATTGTATCCGTCGTAAGTCACATCTTGGTAGTAGGGTTGGTACTGTCCTTGCCGCAGCGGGACGTAGTCCGGCTGAGAACCCTGAGTATAAGAATGTGGCTGTGCTCGTCGTGATCGTGCGTCATAGGCAGGGCTTCTATCGTATAGACGTGGCTGATACTGAGGTGTGGCATCAGAATCCTCAAAGCCCTCCGCCACTCGGTGCGAGGAGAATGAAGCAACGTTTCGCTCGAACTCTGGTGGCTGATAGGGAGGATGAGTGCTTGGGCGGTTTGCCACTTGCGCGTACAGGCCGAGTTCTTCACGTACGATCTGCCGGATTGTTGTTGCAAGATCAAGTGCCTGGTTGCTGTCTATGCTCGCAATGGTCGTCACATTGGGCAGCCTGCCGAACTTTGGCGTGATGCGCCTCGTCTTTAGTTGCTCAAAACTGCGGCAATGACGAATGACATCGGTGACAGATGTCAAGGTGTCTTTCGCGATGAGGAAACTGTAAACATCCTCGGCGATTCCTTTTAGAATGTGCCCGACTTTGTCTTCCTCAGACATTCCGGAGTCAATGGTCCTACATAGCTTTATGACTTCCTCAATGTAGGTCGTGCAAGTTTCACCTGGCACTTGAGCGCGTTGCATTAGCGTCTGTTCTGCTCTTTTTTTTATCGTTGTTGGGTCGCCGAAACGCTCTTTGATTTCAGAAACAAATCTGTCCCACGTCGTTAGCGTTTCCTCCCGATTCTCGTACCACATTAATGCAGTATCGGTCAGAAAGAACACGACGTACAAAAGCTGAGAAGCGGCATCCCATTTGTTAGCGGCGCTCACCCGTTTGTAATGGATGAGCCAAGCCTCGACGTCTTCATCTGGTCTGCCGGCAAAGGGACGAGCATCTCTCAGTTGTGGAGCCGAACTGGTCGGCGCAGGAGTCGAGAGGGGTCGGTGTTCATTTGCGTTGTGGGGCATGTCCAGCCCAGATGGATTCGGTGGAAGTCCAGCAATGCGACGGCTCCGTCGAAGAACTTGCGGTTCACCTTCCGTCTTCGGGTGTCGATTACCCAGCACGTCCACCACAACTGTAACAGCGAGCTGTGATAAGATGGTTTTATTTACAGGAGGTGAACGATGGTCGTTTGCGGCAGCACACTGCGATCGTGCCAAGACTCTTCGTCTTCCTCTGCTTCTCCTCTCTACCCTTTTCTAGTCTGTTACAATATATATATTGCGTTCTTACTAATTAAATGATATTTTTTTTGCTTCAGTGAAGAAATGAAGAATATAAATCCACAACTCACGAAAAAAAAGTGTTGGCTTGAGTCAAGGCGATGGGCAACCTTTCAATGAGTAAATTTCTGCAGAGTTGTCTGGCCCTTTAAGTTCAGTATTACTTTGGTGAATCTGACCTAACCACGGTAATCAGAGCTGAAAGGTGCAAACTTTATAAGGTTAATTACCCTGTTAGCAAAGCTTAGCGAAGGTAAAAAGAACACGTGGGTGCTCTGGGTATGCTGCGTACTACCGCTGCAGCAAGCTTTACGAACGATCATGTGTTTGTGAACGCTGAAGCTGCTTTGCATGTCACCCGTTTTCTATTCGCTTATCCAAAAGAACGCCTCTTTTCCTGATTATGTACGACTGTGTGAGCGCGCGGCTCAGATCTCTCAGCACTCACCTAACAAAGAAGTTATCTCAGTAGTGATGAAAACTGGGCAAGTTGGCAACGATTCAATTTTCGAGGTAAACAACGTGAAAAATGAAGACAGAGAAATATGGGAAGACACAAGAAAGTCGCACAGCTCAAAGTCAGCGCTCGTCTTGTGTCTTCCTATTTCTCCGTCTTCGTTTTTTGCGCTGTTTACCTCGAACAGTGAAAGAAGTTACCACCATGCTTCTAGCGTCTGCTTTTGTAAAAGAAGGTCGTCAATTCAAATTTAGAGAGGCAGCTATTCATAATTTTAAAATTCAAACCAGCTCCTCTCCAAGGGAAAGCTGTGTGAACCACAGAACAATGTTCGGCTTGTGTTTCCTTGGCGTGCATAATGTGTTTATCTGCTCTATTTTGTTGTTTTCGTCCTATATAATACCGGGTGTCTTTTTCTGTACTTTCGTTTTCATCATCTCCTCTGTTTTGAAATTTTATATTCCCTGTTTTATTAGCTCCTTTTCACTGTTATTACTCTTAGGTTGCTTCGAGCGCGGATTGTTTAACTCGCGGCGATGGAACTTCGCATCCGCTTTTCTATTCCGTAGATCATATTCCGACTCTCGACGTTCTCGTCTAGCAGTCACTTCAGTGGCTCGGACAGACGAATGGGCCATTCGGTGAGACTGGAGCTCGCGGGAAAGCATGCGCTTGCGTTCGAACTATGCAAACCTGCTCGGTTTCTGTGCATCTAACGTGGATCCTGTGACACCAACGCAATGAATGAGATGACGTCAGGGCGCTTCCTTCAAGTGCTCGGCCGTTAAAAGGGCAATGAATGTTACACGGCTTTCTCAAGTGGGATACGGCGCTTTCGGGAAAAGTAAAAATATAGTTTCGAAATAGTGCTAGGGTGATATACTAATGAGTGCATATGCGAGGTTAGACGTGGCCTTCAAAATGTTTTTTTTCTGTGCGAAATCATTAACTTACAGCAAAGCTGACACCTGCAGAACCAAAGCTTCAAGGCTTTTTTATAGGTTTTGCAAAAGATGCATTAGAGGACAGCCCTGGATTGTCTCATGTACTATTTTTTTTGTTTGCAGAAAGTACCAAATATTGAGATTTTCTTCGCAATCTTGATCCTTCGTTCATAAATAAACAAACGTTTACCATGGTTCCCACCTTTGTGGTATCAAAAGTTTTCTCAGCGTATTGTTATTTTTTTACTCCTGTCCACAAATGCTTGCGTGTGCTAACTACTTTCCCCCTCAAAAGCCGTTGACTTAAGCTTCCGTGCTTTTTGGCTGTTTTATTCGTTTTGGTATTGGTAGGCTTGGTAACACATAACATTGTACTTATTCCTTCACATTCCTCCTACTCTGTCGACAGCGGAGGCATTAGCAGTCACTGATTCACAGTGTTGGCTGGATATACCTTACGAATATACACTGCACTGGTTGTGCCTTTAAAAAAAAACAACGAAATCTTCAGTTCTGCAAACGCGAACGAGGCTTTGAAAAAAGCTTTACGAGATTTGACTTGTTTATTTTTTACTTTTTTTCAGGTGTCTATGAAGCTGGGAACATATACAGCGTTCTTTTGAGAAATAGTTTATTGCTTTGGAGAAGGAAGCTGGACAGCATCGCTTCATCGCTTGTCATTTTTAGCGTCTTGCAAGCAACATTTACTGTCGATTTTGCGACTACCTACGTAGAGCGAAGCATAAACTTCTCCAGTAAGAACGCTGACCAAACAAAAGCCTGACATTTTTCTTTCGGTAGATCATTGTCGTCCCGGTGCACGCTTAAAAAACTATTTCTTGTTTTGCTACTCATATGTTTCAATGCCATCTTCATCTTTGATATATAACGTAAGTGGCCACACAATGTGTATACAGGGTATTTTTTTAACTTAGTGCACTTGAAGTTAAACCAAGCAGCAACAGCTACCGACATAGCGTGGAGACATTATGCTGGAAATCTATAAAAGTACGAAATGGTGGTGCGACTATATAATGTGTGCATGAGAGGGAGAGAGAAGAAGTGAGAAAGGCCGTGGGGTTAACTAAACTACGTCCGGTTTGCTACTATACACGTGGGCAAAGGAACATAAAGATTAACAGAGCGAGAGAAACAGAGAGAAAGAGATACGTTGCGCACCAAACACACAGTGCAAGTGTTTTGTCGACAGTCGCTCAGAGATGTTGCCTTCAAGTACTGTAAGAGGGCTTGTGTGGTTTTCTGCGCTGGTGTTTGAGATTAAGCTCTCAAGACCTTTTCTTGAGTAAAGGATCTGTCATCGTGACCATTAAGGAGTCTCGAATAAGTTTGCTTTGATTGTTCGATAACTTCAGTGTCGCTCGAGGGTGCCTGGGTGCGTATATATAAAGGTATTTTTCCTTTTCTGAAATGATTTCAGTTGCGAGTGTCCTGTCTTTCTTGTCTCTTTGTCTTTGTCAAAGGCGTGCTACTTCACCGTGCAGTAAAATGCACTTGGCAGAGTCCGCTGATCTTGTTTATGTTGGGGACAGTGGCACAAGAGATGGCCAATAGTTTCTGCAGAATTGCAATTATCGCACCTAAATTAGTCAGCCATGTGAATGCGATAGGTGAATGAGTTAGTAAATGCTACAGCAACCCCCAGCCGACACAGCATTGTTGCGTCTGGTTGCAAAATCTTGGATGCAGGTTTTAGTTGGAGCAGCAATTCAAGGTTTTGTAGAAGAGAAACATAGCACAGTGAAGAATTCCAGCGTGTAAGTGCGGCTTTATGCGTGATGAGACGTAGTTAATTCTCTTGCAGCGTCGACTCTTGACAAAGGTATGAGCAGTCTGGGTGCTCCCGTGGGCACAACAGCAGAGTGAGTACTACAAGAATATTGAACAGCTACACACGATCCTGTGCGTCTCCCCTTTATCCCTTCCCCAGAGCAGGGTAGCAAACCGGATGTGCGTCTGGTTAACCTCCCTGCCTTTCCTTGCATCTTTTTCTCTCTCTCTCTCTCTCCACACACGATCCTGACTTTGAACTGCTGTTATACGCGAAATGTTCCTGGGTAACGCCAATGACAACTAGTGTTTGTCAACAAACCAATCAAAATTCATTCATTTATTATTCAGTCTGGTACACCTTTATTTACCATATCAAAACACAGCCTGCGGAGCATCGTGCAAATGTTGGTACTGCTGGTACAAGCAGAGCTCATTATATGAGCGAAGAGATGAAAGCAGTTTGTAATTCTTACAATTTTGGTGTGCGCTGAAGAACAAACAAAATAATAAAAGAAGTGCTAATGAGTGAAAATTATGTGTTTTTCTCACCCGTAATACGCAAAAGAAAATGCTAGACAAGGTATGAATGACTTGTACTTATGACATCGGCTGAAAAAGTATTTTTGTGTATGCGTCATGCACATTTATCTAAGGTTGCCTTTGCGCTGTATGGAGAGGCATAATCAACGGGCTCTTAGGCGATTTTCTAGTGAGCTATACAACTTCGCTGAAGCAATATCATTCGGTCCAGAAAGAACGTGCTCAGAAGAAAACGTGATAAGAAAATGAAATAGATCTTACAGGGGAAAGGTAGGACGATAATCTGTCCTAAACCAGGATGACTCAGTGTTAAATAGAACGTAAACAAAACAAAAGACGCACGAGCTGCAGTCGTTGTAACGCTAATTAGCGATTATGTATTGCAAAGAACTAAATTAGGCATAAGAAAAAGGAAAAAAAAACAGTGTTTGAAAGCGATGCCTTGGAAGCTCGAAATAAAATAAAACACTATTACAATAGATAATCCAAATAGCCATGAAGCCTGTTTTCTCTGTCATATCAGACACACATAAACCAACATTTTTTTCATCTCTGTCAAGAACCAACGAAGCAAAATGTTACTCCAGACTAGGCCAGAATAAAAGGAAACCAAAAGCAAGTGCATGCTTTTTATAATGGATAGCACCTGTTCGAACTATGATGTGGAGCGTAATAAGCTGGGGTCTTAAATTCAACAGTGACCTTTGTAACTTACATCATGTGACGGATTACACTAGCGGAAGGACGCCATTGGTTCGGGAGAGATCGATCGATAACAAGGTTAATTAATGCCTTCTCTTTCGGAGGTTTCTTGGGGTTAATTAGTAGGCGCCGTGTCTTGGGCGGAATGCAATAGACTGTTTGAATTTGTTTCTCGTGGAGGTACTGAAAGCGCGAGGAATCAGTGCGAAAATTTCGTACTGTTTTGTGATGAGGATGTATACATAATATCGCGGAGTTTAGGTAAATAGTATGGCTTTCATAATAGTAGCATAGAATAAGTAAACTAGCCTCGCTTAGTTCCTGCAGAGTGCAAACGTATTTTTTTTTGGAATTAAAAATAAATAGCGCTGCCGCTCTTTTTGAAAGTATCCGGCACCAGTCTTCTAACGCTGAGAGACATACGTATGAACGTGGTAACATTATAGCATATGTTGCAGAATGATAGCATATGTTGCATTTGTTGCATAGTCAGCGATGATTGCGTGCGGAAAATTGTTGCATTTCATGTGAAAACAATTGCAATGAATCAAAAAGTCACAGATTCACCGCATAGGCGAAGCAATGAATGTGATCGCTGCGGATTATACTGGTCTACGAAGTGAGGGTTGGCAGCTAACTCTTGAATCCTATGTCGCATAACGCCACGAAAGGCTATAGTAAAAATTAGGCCCCGTATCTGCATGTTAATCTGCAAACGTCGTCGAAATACGATAGTTTTGCGTGTGGAGATAAAGAACAAAACATTTATTTATTGTTCTGCGCAAGAAATTGGTAAATGGTATTCTGGCGGTGCTGCGTTAGGGTGCCTCGAGCGTGCAGCGGAGGAGAACGAGTGCATCAAGTCACGTCACACGTGAGACATGAGCGCTATCTGGCAGTTTTCTTGCAAAATCACTTTTATCACTTCTGAGACGGGCGTGCGCAGCCGTCTCAGAGGTGATAAGGTGTGGAACGCAAGGCGTTGAGTAGGTGCCACCACCCTGTCGTCTTCGCAAAGCGTTGGAAGCACTCAACTTTTCGGGCAAGTGCTGCATGGTCAGCGCCGCGTGACAAGCGCTACGTTCCTTACAATTATTTGTGTATGACTTTTCTAGTAAAATATGCACATACAGAATATATACGTGTTGTTATGGTGCCTCAGATATGTGCAATAATTGCTTTTTATTTCACAATCGCACAATTACAAACGCTCAATCTTGAGCAACATTGGTGGGCGCTGCTGATAGAGTCGGCCGTTTGGGGTATCGTCTGGTCACTCTGGTGCCTTTTAAGGTATCGTTAAGGGTTAAAAAACAGACAAATGTACAGACAGACTAAAATTTTTGCGTCGAAGGTCCCCAAGAAAGACTATTGTCTATAAAAAAACCCGGCAACACCAGGAAGGCATGCTCTTTCCTCACAGCCTCTTCGCGTTGAGAGTGCAGCACGTAGAAGAGTACGAGCCACCCGCTGGTGATCGCGACCTCGCCGTTTAATGTGGCCGTTCAAGCCCCCCCCCCCCCCCCATTTTTTTAAAGACGATAGTTTTAGAGGCGAAGCTCCTTATAGCGGCACCCGTTCGTCCTTCGTAGTCGTAGTAGTAGTCGTAGTGTGTAACCAGTCTTACATTTTGACCTCCAAGGTGGCGCCGATGAGAGATTTTTCTGTGCGTTGTTGAACAATAAAAAACATTCACAGCGTGCGCGTAACTAAAATTCGAATTCTCCTGTCTCTCCTTCCCCCTTAGCAGCCATTGGCATGTACATTGAGCCCTATCTGAGAAGAAAGGCTTGCTACGTTATACTCACTGGGTATAACCTCCTTGGTTTTAGAAAGGTGTTTAGCGAGCGTTGGGCCGCAGTGCCATGAATACAGTGAACTAGTATATACCGTGAACTTGAGGTGGTTAAAGGTGGGAAGTAGACACGAAGCGCAAGCCGTAAGAAAGTGTGCGTGTGCCACCTCTCGTTTAGTCTTTGGAATGTCCGCTGGGTGGTGGTGCATATGTGGAATATATTATGAAAAGATGCGAGATGGTGGTACTTGAGTGTTGAATAGATGGACGGATGGACACACAGAAAGATGCATGGACGGACTCACGGATGGCTGCCCCGACGGATGGACGCATGCACGGACGCAGGGGCACATGCATGGACGAACGCAGGGAACGACGCACAGATGGACGTGCGGACGCACGAACAGACGCACGCACGGACGGGCAAATGGATGTACGGACAGTCACACAGACGGACGCATGGACGGACGGAAGCAAGAATGAATGGATGGACGTATGCTTCGCCCAACTCTCCAACATTCACTCTGTGAATATGCTGCCAATTTGTTTTTCTTGGGGACCGTCGACGCTAAAATTTTGGTCTCTCTGTACATGGGTCTGTTTTTCCGCGGTAACAATTTCTCTAATGGGCCCAAACAATACAATGGAACATATATATACTACAATATGACGATACCTCAAACAGCCAACCCCATCCGCAGCGCCCACCAATATTTCTCATGTTTCAGCGTTCATAATTGTGCGATTGTCAATTAAAAAATAATTATTGCGCATATCGGAGGCACCATAACAACACGTCGATGTTTTGCATGTGGGCCTTTAAACTAGTGAAAGCGCGCACAAGTAATTCTAAAGACCATACCGTTTATCACGCTGCCTTGACAGTGCAATGCGATGCTCAAAAAGGCAACTGTTTCCAATGCTTTGTTAAGACGACACGGTGGTGGCACCTGCACATCGCTTTGCGTTCTACTCCTTATCGCTTCCGAGACAGGCGAGCATCTTCCTCCGCAGGCACTCACGCCTTCCTTTGTTTTAGAAGGCAACTGCCAGATGGTGCTCGTGTCTAACGTTCCTCAATGCGCTCGTTTGCCTTCGCTGCATAAATCGAGACTCTCTAGCACGGCACTTCCAGTATACAATTCACCGTTTTTCTCGCGCAGAACATCAAGTGAACGTTTTAACGTGACAGCGTTAGAGAGATCGTGTCACAGAAAACCCGCCGCCGGCGTCGGCCCCGTTGGTTGTGAGCGAAAATGTGTGTGACCGAAAAATCAAGTTGCTGAGAAAGCCGTGGGAGGCCGCTACTTGTCCATGCGTGCCCGCGCGACCACAGTGAGGAAACCGCGTGCGCGAAGAAAAAAAGAAAGTGCTCAAGGTCACGTGGTGCGTAAGTTTATTTGCCCTGCAAACCCTCCCTGCGCTTCCACCTTCCAGCGCTTTCGTCGAG
Source organism: Rhipicephalus microplus (assembly GCF_013339725.1). Lineage (NCBI taxonomy): Eukaryota > Metazoa > Arthropoda > Arachnida > Ixodida > Ixodidae > Rhipicephalus > Rhipicephalus microplus. Next base: position 31,760,473 of record NC_051169.1, read on the forward strand.
ACGAGAGCAGAGATAATGCAATTGCAGCATGCGTCAAACCTTGGTAACTCCCCTCGCACTGGTCCGATTCTTAAAATATTTGCAGCATTGAATTCGTGAGGCAATAAACTCTTCTAGTAGATTCATTTCATGGTTACTTGAAACAGTGTTTCAGGGCCCTTTTAACGCATTTCGTTCGACAGGTGTCACGACGAAAACGAGCCCATTCGGCGCGTGCTGGTCCAATCTACTGTGTGCATTTTTGTTTGCGTGTGTATGCATCAAAACATATTAATAAGTATGCACTTAGCGGTTGAAGAGTGCACGAAGGGCCAGATTTCGCTATCGCGTTGAACTCTTGAAGGCGAAACTTAAGGGTCCCCCAAGATTTGTTCACTCTCTCCACACAAAAGACTAACATCTTTCGACGATATTTAGACTGAAACACGCAGATACTGGGCCATTTTTTCGTTGTCACCTTTTCATGATAGTTCATGCTTCATGCTCCGCTGGGCGTTTCTTAACTTCGACAGCAGGCTTCCCGATCGGCCCTGACGCTCGCACTCATCCTCCGCGCATCGGGGATGGGCCGGCTCGTTTGATGCTTGCTTAAGCGGCGTTTGTCACCCCCACTTACGCTTTCATCCGCGGTAGAACACGCGATGCTTGGGGATATTATCAGTTTTGACGGTATGCGGGACATGACTGTGCCAGCAGCAGTGATGGCAAACACTTCTTGAGAGTGCCCATATACTTTTCTACCGCAATATACCAAATTGAAACCATGCTTCCAGGTGGCATCAAGTTCATGTATTCAGCATGTGAGCCAAGTATATTACCACAGAGCCACGACAGTGAATGCCACTGCACCGAGAAAAGAAAAAAAGATTTTCAAAAGTTGTGACGTCAGCAGCATCATCAGCCACAATATTAGCAAAATATTCCTCTACGCGAGTGTGTGTATTGCCTTACATAAACGCAAGAAATACTTCGCAACTGCAATTGCAGTTGGAACTTTAGAAAAATACTTTATTTCCAGCACGCTTGACGCTCCTTTCTTTCCAGCATACTCCACGAGTTCATCGAGAAGCGAAGCATGCAAATGAGTGAGAATGGTATTCGAACGGTGCTTAATAACGCTATTACTATGCATTACTAATGAGGAAGCACAAGGGTCAGCCAAGTTATATTTAGAGGTGCACACTGAACATCAGCCCCAATTAGCATGCTTCAGTATTGTAGAAAGTTGGGGAAGTTGGTGATAGTTCATGATTGCATGTGAAGCAGAGCACAAAAACACGCATAAAAGAAACTATAGGGACACCACTGCACTCTCAACTAGTCTATTTCGCAGAAAAACGTGGTTATTATACAAGAAGACGGTGTACCACGTGCTACAATGATGGTGGTGTACCACGTGCTACTTCGCAATCGCTCGATGTAATCGATGCTCGGCTAATGCAGTAGTCTTTCCTTTTTGCGATGTGGAAGGCCTCGGTCCCTTCCCTGGTCACCTGGTCTCTGTGACTGGGAAGTATTCCAGTCTCAGGGAACAGCGAGGAGCAGCCACACTCTAAGCAATGCCGCATCATGTGTGAGTAAGCATTATTAGCTAACGCTCTCTTGTGCTCCGTCAACCTTGTATTTAAGTATCGGCCAGTGTGGCCGATGTTCATCTTTCCACATGACATGAGCAAACAGTATAATACCGCAGTTCTGCACTCAACAAAAACTTCAAAAAAACGTGCTTGACAGAGTACCGAAATCTATCATTTTTTTTTTTTTTTGCCGATCGCTTTCACTCCAGCCTGGCACAGATTTTTCCTAGTTTGTTAGGTGCAGAAAAAACAACATGTATTCTATAGAGGCTGCCTACAGTATATTCTTCAGAATATGCGATATAAAAAGTGCATAGGGTATGGAGACACATTTTTTTTTTCTTTTCATCAGAATTCCCATCTTTTGAGGCTGCTCCATAGATACACCCCTGTGTACATCGCGAAACAACATCTGTGCTGATCTGCGCACAATATGTTCTTCGTAACCCACACTAGCCAATCTACTACTTGTCTATTGAGACTATCATTGTTTTGTGGAGGCAAGAGCCGCGCCGCGGTGGTCTAGTGGCTAAGGTGCTCGGCTGCTGACCCGCAGGTCGCGGGATCGAATCACGGCTGCGGCGGCTGCATTTCCGATGGAGGCAGAAATGTTGTAGGCCCGTGTGCTCAGATTTCGGTGCACGTTAAAGAACCCTAGGTGGTCGAAATTTCCGGAGCCCTCCACTATGGCGTCTCTCATATTCATATGGTAGGTTTGGGACGTTAAACCCCACATATCAATCAAGTTTTCTTATCACCCCGTTACACTACGTTCAGCGCAAACCACGCCTACGATGTTAGAAAAGCTTCGACACTGTAGTAGATCGTTTCGTTAAGATTACGCCCCCTTCGTCAACACTACAGATTATTCTGAAACCTACGGTGCCACTAGAGATAATGCTAGAACATTCCATGACAACTGTATAAATGCCGACGCGCTTCGCCGCTTGTCAGTTCATCGACGGCTGACGCTCTGCTAACATCTATCAGTGTCAATGTCTTGCTGTAATCTGATTTTTCTTTTACATGGCCACAAGTCAGGCCGGAATAAACAGTTTATTATCCGTCTTCCGCCTTCAGCCACATCACGACACCATGACAATCTCTTGAATAAAGAAGCGTTAGGTAGTATTTACATATTTATAAATAGGCTACTACAAGTGGAGGCTGTTATTCCATTCTTTCAGACATATGTGGAACCGTGGACTACAATTTATATCGCGGTGCACCTGTATATGTTCATAATCAACTAAGGATGGCGTTTTCAACTAGCGCAACCCTGTGCACCCACGAATGCAGCGAAGCTGAGTTTAGGAGTAAAGCGGATATAATGAGACACTTTGCAGTTTAATCAACATAGGGTAAAGATTACTGCTATATGGCACATTGATTCACTACCGACAATAAGTGGCAGCTGTTGCAAATACCCTCCACTGCACATGTTAAATGGGCCCAACAACATTTTTTGAGCTTGGTCGGAAAACGCTGCCGATCGGTAGTAGAAGCTCCCGAGAAGAACACGCGAGCCAAATGTTATAGCGCAGCACGCGATATGGAATTCACAATAAATTATCAAAGTCAGCTAAAAAATGTTTTTCTTTCCTTGACGAATGACTGAAGATACTAAAAAATCCCACGTAGACGGCGCATTAATCAGCCATAGGCTTATTTGAACATGGCGTGCTTGGTTGTTACAGAGATCGCTGCAAGAGGCTGTCACTTGTCCACGCGTGATCGCTCTCAAAAATCCGTCTATTCGAAAGAAAAAAAAAGAAAAAAGTGCTCATAGCCACGAGATTCCCATGATGCTTTTTGTTTGCCCCTCCAATCCCTCCCTGCTTAACTTCCAGCGCTTTTGTATGGACGAGAAAAGACAGAATGCGATTGCAGCGTGTGACAAATCCTTGTAACTCCACTCGTAGTAGACGGATTGTGAAAATTTTTGTGGCGTGGAATTTGTGGTGCAATACACTTTTTCTGTAAAAAATTCCACGGTGACTCAAAAAAGTGTTTCAGCTCCACTTTAAGCTCCTGATTTTGCAGATAGCTGGCAAATTCACTAAGTTCTTTCAAAACATCTAAAGAAAGGCTGCCAGAAAGGCAGTGAGAAAGTTAACGACTACAACAAAAATGCCGATGCAAACGTAAGACTGGAAGTGTGAATGCGCGTGTCACCTAACTGACTAGGAGTGGCATAATTGAATTAACGTTTAGCAATCTCGAAATATTTTATTGTGACCTAACTATCGCGCGCTAGTCGCGTCTCTCACGACTACTAATAAAGTTGAACAAACCAACCAACCTAATACTTCAGACACCAGCAACGAACAGTAGCACGGTCAACATACCCAATAAGGTTCTGCAACAAAAACTTCCTCGAAATAATTTTTGTGTGGTCCTCTCGTGGACTTCGTTTTCCTCAACAGTGACATACGCAATGCGATTGTTTTTCCAGATACATCTTTTTGCGTCCCAGGCTGATACAGAAAATGAAAGAGCCACGAACGTTGGTGCAGAGAGAGGAGGGCGCGTAGTAGGCAGCATTTAAGACATGGGAACTGGCAGCTGCGGCCAGCGTGGACTGGGAGGGGTTCCACTTCCGGGAACAGTGGCAAGTTGGACTAACGGATCGGACGAAGCGGTCGTGTTTCCAGACGCCATTGTGTGGGATGCGTCCTTGGTGCAGCGCGTCGTGCCTTTGTCGGTCATCATGTTCTTCACGCTGGCAGGAAACGCCGCCATAGTTGCCGTGCTGGCTCGGCCCAGAGCTGCCAAGCGTGCTTCGCGTGTAAACCTGTTCATCCTACACCTGGCCATCGGAGACCTGGCAGTCGGTCTCTTCACGCAGTCATCCGAAATGCTTTTCGAGGTGAGTGAGTGGTGGCTTAACGACGCGCGGCCGGCAAGTGCGCTCTTCAATGCCATGTTTTCTCCACGATTCCCACAAAGATTGATTGCTGTTTACTGTAAACCAATAAATATATTTGAGCGACTTGCCTGCGTAAATGCACACGAAATAAGAGATTAACACGCAGAGACTAATAATCATTGTATCCGTCAGTCGATGTATATTTCCGGCCCTAAGCTTTCTTCACCAAAAGTGGTTTTTGCACTGCCGCAGAGATCCGAGCCATTTGATGAGTTTCGCAAGCCATTTGTCTTTACCTTTCCTCCGTGATCGGCCCACCTTCAATCAGTGACGATATTTCACATAACGTCATCGTATTATGCCCCCACGTAAATTCAGAGTGACGTCACAATATTTTGGTGATCTGTGACACGATGATGGTATGTGGTGACACCACCTTGTTATGGTTATTTTTTCCTCGTAGTGGCGCCGACGTGTAGAAATCGCGATATCAAGGTGTCAAGCATGCCCGTGTCGCATGGAATCGAGAATTATGACCACTCGTGTTGACGCCTGGTCCACGGGACACTGATGACACTCGCGATCAGTTTTTGTATTTGAGAGGCATCTAAGGTATTCGCATTAAAAAGGAAATTACCAAACGTGAGTCGCACGTGTTGCTTTCCTTCGCCTCACAGATCTCAGGCGGCTGGGTGCTGGGAGGCCCCGCTTGTAAGGCCGTGGTGTACGTGCAAATGGTCACCCTGGCCTCGACCACGTTCATCTTGGCCTCGATGAGCTACGATCGCTACGCCGCCATCTGTCGACCTCTTGAGTCACGTTCGGGTCTGCGGCGCGCCAAGGCTATGGTGGCGGTCTCTTGGGCGTTGGCCTTTCTGCTTGCATTGCCGCAACTCTTCATTTTCGTGCAGGTAGGCCTGCGCTCGCATTATCTTTGCATGTAACATAGAAGATTACACGCTGCTTGTAGCAGCATATTGGGTTGAAGTGGCTTTAGCGGATGGTCACACCGGATTGTTCTTTCGTACTTGTGCGCCTCTTTTTTTTAGGAAAAAGCTAGATATTCAATGCTTCCTGTTACAGTTCCGCCACCTCCCCCCCCCCCCCCAAAAAAAAAAAAGCCAGATTGAACTTGAGTCCCGTCTTGAGCAAGATATTAACTCTTTTGTAAAACTTTTCCCTCAAATATGCGGCATGCGTTTCGGCCTTCCACGAGTATCTTCATTTATAGGGGAGTAGAAAATGTGATCGACACCAAAAAGGCAAGTCAATCGAGAATGGAAAAAATAACTTGCTTAGCAGCTGAAGGTGACCTGCTTGTACTGTGTGCAGATTGCAATAGGTAAATCTGGATTCGTGTCTTTTTGTTTTTCGCGTACTGCGCAGGTACAGACAGGCGTGACCACGTCTGGCCGTCCTCATTACGAGTGTCTCAGCGTCGGATACACTAGTCATTGGCAGAGACAGCTGTATTTCTCCTGGCTCACCCTGTACATTCTTGTGGCGCCGGGCATTCTAATCTCGGCCTGCTACCTGCGGCTCTTACGAGCTGTGTGGGCGGCATCTGGCTCGGAAGGCGGCAACTGTCTCGTCTCTACAAGCAAGTCATCGCAGAGAAGCAAGGACAGCGATAAAGCCAACGGCAAGTCGTCACCGCCCTTGCTCCGTCGATGCGGTCAGGGAAATCCACTCCTGCCCAGGGCGCGGGCGAAGACACTTAAGCTTACGGTACGCCTCAGTTGCTTTGAGATTAGTTTTATAACAACAACGCTGTGGATTCTTCCACAACGAAAGTGTTCTGACTTCGGGTCCCACAAAAAAACTTGGCGTTATTTCTGTTACGGAAACAGCATCAGTATAATGCTGCGCTGGTTTTCTAGGCTCCACGCCTCTGATGTAAACTGCTGTTCTCTTTCTTCCCTTTAGATTTCCCCATCTATCTTCCTGATGCATTTCTGGTTATGACTTTTCATTACACCTTGGAGCTAAGAAATTCCTCTTACATTAGTTTGGTCAGCCGTTTTCACCGGCACTAAGTGTGTCGAGTTTTTCTCTATGTGAATTACCTGCTCAATCGAGATTCAGCATAGCCGTGTTGCTCTATATAGATTCCCCTATAAATGAGGCTCCATGTTTTCGGAGTTATGTCTCTTTAACTTAGGAGGGTGTTTTTCGGAGTTTTATTGTTTTTTGGGAAATTCGGCGTTTACTGAAGCGTATTTCTCGTAAATCTCCGATTCTTCAAAAATTGGCGTTTACTTTTTCATCATAAGTTGTTGCAATATCTTCTCAATAACTTTATTTCGAATTAAAATGTACTGCATTGATAATAATAATAATAATAATAATAATAATAATAATAATAATAATAAGAAGAAGAAGAAGAAGAAGAAGAATAAAGTAATTATTATTATTATTCACAATACTCTAAAATATTAGGTAAAATGAACTTCGATTTGAAAAACATGCGAACACACGAAGTGCACTTAAAATGTCTCGAAGGCTTGAGCGTGCCGACACAGATGCACACAAGCAGAAATACTCGAATACAAAACGCTTGCATTTGTTAATATCGCAACCACAACTCTTTCCACCACGGTGGTCACCCCAGGTAACCACTTTTTATTTCATCTTGAAACGCGTGAGCCTCGCGTGAAGGATTTAAAATAGCGCATACTTTTAATGTTTATGGCAATCTGACAAAAACGACGCTACTTCGTTTTGGCTCCAATGTGGCATTTTACGTTTGCTTTCTTCCGGATCCCGTCGTTCTCAAGGTGCGCTAAACGACAGACCCGAGATATGTTTACATAGATATATAAGTACGTGCTGTTCTAGTTAGCCGACTTGCCTTTCCTTGCATCTTTATCTCTCTCTCTCTCTCTCTCTCTCTCTCTCTAGTAAATTAATAATGCAGAAGAGCATGATGTAAAAGTAGCTAACGCTAAGGACTGTAGTAATGAAGAGCTTTTTGTTCGCCGCAAGGAACCAGTAGAACATTACTGCATAGTGGTTGCTTCAGGAGACCAACTCAATACTTTGGAACTAAAATTGCAGTTTTTTTTGCCAGAATATCATTTTGTGCAAAAGACTTTGTCATCTTGTCAACAAAAGAAAACCCTTGTTGTAATAGACACAAACATACTCAACGAGGCTGCTTCCACTTAGCAACTAGGTCCGCTCTGTTTAGTTCATGATTCACAGCTTTGGAAATGTCATTTGAATAGTGGAAATGCCCTTTTAATATTGGAAAGTGTGAAAAATATTACCAGAGCATATTTGTGGCATTTTTTTTAAATTTATCTAGAAACATGTACCCCTACCTAAAAACTATGTTCTCTAATATTCTTCTCGCTTTTAGAGAAATTTGCTTCGAGTAGGTTAGCGTTCCCGTGCAACTGTTCTTTTTGAAGGTGGCTTGTGACACTATATTCACGCTGAATAAGTTTCTGAGGACTGTTGATGCAGTTATCCGGGCGCTATATCATGTTCACGGTGTAAAAACGGTTAAACATACGAGCATCATGTTTTGATTAATTGATAAAGAACGAATAATCAAATTCGAAGTCTTATTTCACCATTCCCGTTTTCTGTAATGCCTGGTAATGCTTAGACAGAAAAATAGTGAGCGAGAAGCAAGTTTGACTACTATAACAGCAACAACTGCCAACCTTAAGTGGTGAAAAGTACCGTGCCAATGAACATTCTTAACTGAAACTGCGGCTGTGCCAGCTGCCGGTGTTCTTGAAGGCGAGGGCGAAATTCAGCGCGACCAGATAATGTGAAGCGCAACAAGAAAGATAAATACGTGATAATAACAAAGAGAAAGAAGCTACTGCTATCTTTGCATACGAAAGGCGTTAACAAAGAGCAGGTTTACGCGATAGAAAACGCAATGATGAACTTGTGGAGGCAACAACAGCCTTTTTCAGTGAGCGACGCGGTCTGGTGCTCGCCTAACATTGTCCAGGTGTGAAAAGTGGTGCAGCATGCATGGCACGCATCGCATGCACTTACCGTGAAGCATGCCAAACTTTCCTCTTTACCTCTCCAGGTGCTGCCATGTATGCCCCGTTTTCGCGTTGTCGTACATCTCCCTGAAAACGTGCGCACGGTTGCGTTGCTCCGGCTGGGCAGTTTGCTGCAGCGGTGCGAGAATGGTTCCAGCGGCTCGTATGCCGGCGATGTCATCTGTCAGACGCCTGACATTTCATATTGTCGGGAAGCTCGAGCTTATCGCTTCGCCTACAGCAGAAGCCAGGCTGAATTAGGCTCCTCATCGCCGTCATGTGTTATCACTGAGTGATGCGGCTGTCGCCATGGCTTGGCCTTCTCGTTCGACAGCGCATGCGCATCATGAAAACCGGCGGTGATTACACTATAATGCGCTGATCAATCAGAAGATTAACAGCAAACACTGCGAAGTTTGAGCACGGGAAAGCTCCTTGCTTGACTGACATACTGACGAATAAAAGGTGAATCATTGTATCTATACTGGCCTCGGTTCTTCTTCTTCGCGTACGAAGTGAAGATGCCGCCGGAAGGTGACGCTGTGGTGATAAGAAGGTCACAGTGGTGTTCTGTCGATGCTGTAGGTTACATGAAAGTAGTGAGATACTCCTAGTTTTTGCAGTTCTTGTGGCAAAAAGTTCTGGGCCATTTTATTGAAGTATATACAGTTGCCTCAGACGGTCTCCGTTGCTGTCGTCTACGTGCTACGCTCCCCGTCTGTAGCTAACGATACGTCTCAAACACCCGTACGCGTAAGCCTCGTTGATATATAACAGTGTAAGATTTACGCAGTAAAAAGGAATTGGTACGCTAGCGTATCGCAGTGTTTCAAAATGCTACGTTCCGCGAGGGTAATATGCGTTGAAATTCGCACTCAACATAAGCGCCAGATCGTTTCAACTTCAGCACGAAGGGCGCATGCTCGCTAACATGTCTTAACGGTACGAACATGAGGCTGCTGTTCTTGAACATAGGAGCTCTCGAACCCCCTTATTGGCCACGTATGCTTGCTTATCCTTCACCATGTAATAAAAATAAAATTAGTGTTATCGTTTGCTTTATTATGATGTGAGTGTTAAAGATTAATAATCTTTGTACCCCAATTAGTGACATCATTTTTATGCCATTTGCTTTGTATTCCTTGTTTTTTCATTGTTGTGCATGCCCTTCCCCCCTGAAATGTACTGTGTACCCTTAAGGTGAAATAAATAAACAAATAAATAAATAAATAAATAATTATCTCGTTATAGCGAACTTACGTCCTCGTGTGCTTAGCACAAAACTTGAGGCGCGTTAAACGTGACGCGTTGTGCACGAACTCCAAAGTTCATGATAGATTCAAGATATGCAAACGCGACTTTAATAAATGGGAACTTGCAAGGTCGTTCGTCACGCATGCGCCTGTAGAGACGCTGAAAGCGCTCGCTTAGCTTACTATTACTTTTGCGTATGTCACGGGAGCCATTTCGGGCTCATTGCCGATACGAGGTTACTTTATTATTTTTCTCTAGCGTTACTTGCAGTCTACACTCCTCGTCAGAACGTTTACAAAAACATTCATAATAAAAATGAGCTTATTCTGGAAAAATGAAACGCACTGTAATTTCGAAACAGGGCCATGATAGATCCAGAGGCGCCAGCATGGACCTGTAAAAAATGCATGCTACAATAGTAATTTAAAACAAGAACTGTTACGATTTGTTTTGGTTGTAGTATCTTCTTATGAAAACTTTACCCCTCAACGCCACAGTGTACATTTATCATCGGAAAATCAATTTTGACTTCCTGCAAGCGCCATCCCTGTTGTTATTTCAAAGCGTTCTGGCCCATCGAATTTCGTGGCGCTTGTGCGGGCACTCTGCAAGGGTATGCTTCCTAATTTTAAAAAAAATCACAGAAAGAAAAAAAAACAGTCCTCCTGAAAACAGCAGATCAGAAACTCCACATAATTATTCTGGGGCGCTCTTCGAAAGCCAGGGCACTCTGTTTACTTCGGTTCAAAGTTAGGAGCATTGCGTGCGAGTTCACGGTGCACGTATTTGCATTTAAGGCAGGCAATACGGCTTCACCACTGAATATATTGCGCTCATCGAATTATAGCAGGGCGAAAGGAAATACCATAAGGTTTTTTTGTGCAGTACAAAACGGCTCTGCTTTTTCGCCCACATTGAAACTATACATTTTATTGACAGGGAAATAATAACAGGAACGAAGTGTGCAATTGATACATAGCATTTTTTAAGATAATGGCATTGAAGTATTCAGTCAAGTTTTGTGCTCGAAGTACAAGCTTGCCGCCAGTGCAGTAAACTCCTCAAATAATGTTTTTTTTATTTAAGAAGCTGTAAAAACTTGCATATGGGAAGTTGGTGCCATCAGCTATCAAACAATTATAACATCTACCGTTGTAATCGTGTAATATTTATCATGCTTAGTCCAAAGCATGCCCAAGTTTTTCAAAAAGATGTAAACAGCAATTACAGCAAAATTGCGCAAACCATAGCGTAAAAAATAAAGCACGATGAGTGGCCGTATCGAAAAGGTTTGGTGCTCATGACGAGTGCGATGTCAGAGCTGTCACAAACTAAGCTTTGCTAAGAAACGCTACCTCTTGTACTTTTTAGTTGTCTGCACCTATATATGCTTCTTCTCGTTGAAAGAAACGTTTTTGTGTACCTTTTCTTATACGGGTTGTTCAATGAAGGGTTTGCGCGCACGGGACGCGCAGCGGCCTTAAGTGATCGCCGCAATCCCAGCACCAAGTATTTTTTTTTTTGGTTCATATCCCGATTCGGGAGCGGTACAAAAGGGCCCCTTCGAGACCCCTCATCGCCTTGTAACATTAGCCCATTTCGAAATAAGCAGCGGCTTGGAACGCGTGATTTATTGTGTCCTCATCACCCCTACCCCCCCCCCCTCCTGCAGTCTCCCCATCAGTGACTTTCGGCCCTCCCTTTCCATGATAAAAAAAGTTTATCGATCTATCTATCTTTAAGTGTAATTTTTTGTAGTGTCTACTCTGAACTAGTTCCTTAACGAACAGATTGAGTGCGATAACGTCTTCAGCGCGAACGCATATTACCAGGCAGGCGTCAATGCTGCTGGCGCAGATTTTTAAAAACTTTTGTCTGCATGTCACAAAACATCGGTGGCGACATGTTTTTTTTACTGTAAAGTTGTTTCTTTTATTCCATTTTTTTTTCGGCTTTTCGAATCGACAAGCCCATCAAGACGGCCACGAAAGTATAAGCGATGTGTTTTGGGATGAACGTCTTAGCGTTAATTCTTCTATCTTGTGTTTCTCTTCCTTCGTCAAAATTTCTTCCTCGATTGAGTGGTCTTATCGGTTGTTTTTTATCACGCATTTTTATTAAGTATATCAATAGGAGGATAGCTGAGCGTGTGTAGGCAAAATGAGTAAAACAGATTCATCGGGATTACCTTAAAGAATACGTCAAGGTTTTCAGAATGGTCGAAATGTATGTTCATCGCCATAGTCTGCTCCTCAAGAAATAAAGTAAACATATTTTACAGAGATATGCCTGGCTGTCAGGAATCGCGGTTCTGTGGCGCTATCAAAGAAAATGAAGATGACCTTGACGTTTGTGCTCCAGTGTGCGTTCGCATGCTTGGCGGAGCTTACGTGTGTGGCATGTGAGGGTTTTAGTGTTTCTGTTTGGTAAATCATGTTTTTTTTATGCATCTTGTGGCTTCACCGGAACGTACCTCACTAAAATCCGATGTTGCTCTGCATTCGTCATTCTCCAGCTTCCTCGCTCTTGACTCGCAGGTGTGCATCATAGCAAGCTTCATGCTCTGCTGGATCCCGTACTTCGCGGTGCACAACGTACGCATCCACAGCCACTACTGCATCAAGGTGCCACGTGCCGCCATCGTCTTGGCCGAAACGGCGGCCCTGCTCAACAGTGCCGTGAACCCGGTGTTCTACGGGCTCTTCAACGTGCACATACGCCGCGGTATCTGCGACATCCTCCCCTGTGGTCGTCGTCGTCGTGGTCGGGGGTGCAGCGGTCGCGATTCGACCACGCGTTATCCTACTGGCCTTCTCACGACGACGTCGTTGGCGCCCGATGCCGGTTCTGTAAACAGCCTCGCACCGACGAGCAAAGCGCGCTGCCACCAAAGTGGTCGACCCTGTGGCAGCGTCACAAAGATACCGATGGTCGCCATTAACGGGAACACTGTTGTGGCATCTCACGTGTGACCAACGTCCACCGACGTTCGCTCGTCCAAACAAGTTATCTGGTGGCTGTGCGCACACGAAAACCAGGATTGGAGCATTCGGAATAAGTTTTTTGCTCACGCTTGTCTTCTCTCATCTGCTTCGTAAATAAACTCTCAAACAATTTAGGTAATACTTACAGCATACAAAGCTCAGTGAAGAGAGCCCGAATACGTAAAGTGCAGCAGTGGTTATTCGAAGCCGCTGATCACACTCAACCGAATAATTTGGTCTTTCTCAACGTAGAACATGCTTTTAAACTTTCCCATTTCCTTTAGTTTGCTTACCGCATGAGCACATTTAGCTAAGTTCTCTGTGAATTCTACAGGTGACTGAAAAGTGTTCGCATATTTCGCCTTACATGTTGCGTGATGTGACTGGATGAACACGACTGTATCTCGTCGTAAATCAGGTTGTTATCACCCTGGCGCCATTAATGCAAATGTTATAATCTGGAAAAAAATCGTGAATGAAACTCAAGTGTGAAACTACCTTAAGCTTGTCTCTGAGGTGGGCGCTGCTTGCGTGTGTTGTCCCCGTGGGTTCAACAACAACAACAACAAAAAAAAAAAAAGCTCTGAGCCTGCATTTCGGAACCTGCGGCATACGATGGTATAAAGAGAAGTGCGTTCAAAACGTACAGTTCCGGAACCATTTTTCTGGCACCCACATTTTGCTTTGATGACGTTTCATATGTCACCCCATCTGTGCAACCTTAGATGGGCTACCTGCTCAAGAAGTTATTCCGAACGCTTGTGTACTGCTGTTATTGCCTTCTACATAGGTCGCACCTGTTGAACCATTGTCAAATGTCACTTCGATGTGCTTAAGTGCGATTCGATTCTGTCAGATCGTCTTCCTGTTTTGAATAAGAACCCATTCGCCATTTCAAGTGTCACCATTACGAAAGAAAACATCAACAAAAGTTGACATGTACATTTCATATGACAATAAAAGTGATTACAATAAATTTCTAAGTGGTCTGAACCTGTAAAACCGTGTTTTCAATATTTTCTTCACTTTCATTTAAACTTCGAGCTCTGAAGACTTCGTTCATATTTTTTCTCGTTATAAATGCTCCTGCACTTTTCAAGCAATAGTTCCAGCACTTCCAGAGTGTTACGCAGAAGTCAGGTAAACATATAGTGCAATATTACTGCACAAATATTGCGAATAAAGAGCGATTCTTTTATAGGCTACAAACATCTACCAAAAGAATTTTCCTTCATTTGTCTGTCTGTCTTTTTCTTTCTTTCTTTTCTCTTCCTTCCTTCCTTCCTTCCTTCCTTCCTTCCTTCCTTCCTTCCTTCCTTCCTTCCTTCCTTCCTTCCTTCCTTCCTTCCTTCCTTCCTTCCTTCCTCCTTCTTCCTTCCTTTCTTTCTTTCTTTTTTAATTTTTCTTTCTTTCTTTAGAGCTTGTTCTTCGCACGTCAAACACAACCGTGGTATAAAGAGCAGAAAAACGAAGGACACAAGAGGTGAAGGTGACAACACGAGTGCACTTACGTCCTGTTTTTCATACTCGATAACCATACCATCGTGGCCTGTGCTATCGACCCGAGATGGGAACTGTCCCTGCGCAGGAAAAAAGAAATGCTTTATACAGCAGTCTGTTAGCCAAACATTGTCAGGAGCAGAGGTTCTCACTTCTGAGTGACGAAGCCCTACACCGCCTCATAGAGGTCTCAGAAACAGTTTCGGTGACAGACGCTCTTCGTTGTGAATTGCCCACATCAGACAGGCACTGCACGGAGGTGAAGTCACTTGTAACCACAACACGTTCATTAAAAATCATTGTTTAGGTTACGCACTTGTGAACCAAATATACTACAACACTCATCGATGCGTTTTTTTTGGCACTTGTGTTCGTATGCAGAGTTTTAAACTATGAAGTTAGCGTATGCAGAATGGATATAACCCTGACACAAGCGTAACGCACATGCGAGGTTTCGCAGGACAAAAAGGCAAAAAAATGATCGAAAAATTTCAAAAGAACAAAAAAAAAACGCTAGTCAACAAGGAGCAAAATGCAGCCAACGGCAGTATATGTAGTCGAAAGTAGCCCCACGAGGGCGAAGCCAACTGGAACAAAATGGAGAAGGGAGCGAGTCGGTGCTGATACAATACAGCGTAAAAGTAGCGCAAAAAAAAAAAAGACGAGAGATATGCTGGTGGAGAAGGGGGTGCAGGAGGTGTGTTCTTGTTTTGGCTTCTTGCCTTTTGCTTCACAAAAACTGCGCATGCAGGGAATTCAGCCGAGCATCAAGTTTAGATGCTATATATTTTCGGTTCAAGCAATAAAGCTTTCAGTTGTTATAAGCGCTTGTGTTCACTTTCTTGTCCCCGTCGTTTTTTTTTCTTTTTGTGCTATATTTACGCCGCGACATTTACGCCGTAACGAAGCCAACTGGGATGTTTTCACCGAAATGACTTGATGTGTTTTCATGAAAAGGTAACTAAGAGCTCTTCAACATCACAATTGCTGACAGTGAAGCATACATCACTGACTTTCACAATAATTTCGTGCATGATGACAACGTTTTATGCACTGTCACCGAAATAGCTGTCTATTCACTTGTATAGTGTCGGTTTTCTCAAAAGAACTAAAAGCATTTTGACGATGATAAAAATTGAGTGCTCTATAGAGGTGCTATTACTTGCTGTTGCTGATATTGAAGCCTAAATTGTAGTTCCTTGCAAGATCGTTCCTAATGACAAAATCCATGCAGTTAGTATTTCCGGGTAACAGTGCGTTTCTAATATTCAGAAAGAAGGCACACGCTGCATCGGATATTCACTTTGCGATGTCAATAAGCGCAGAACTTCGCTGAGTAGTGCTTCCTAGTGCCCTGTTCACTTCCACCTACTGTCATGTTCAGATATAGGGCGCCAGCAAGATGAGGCTCCAAAAAATAGTGTTCTCCGAGTCTCAGCCATTACACCAAATACAATATACTTTTCGTAATGCAATGGCGAAATCCAATTTCGCAATGTGAAAAACACGCCTTAATCTTCAGGTTTTGACACTTCGTACTCACACCGGATGTGGCATCCTAAGGTGTTACTAACTTGGTTGAAATCGAGGGAACAGTAAAATCGCCAAAAAGAGCCAAGGAGCTGAGACAATTGCTCGGCCACTACCGGCCTGAAAAATAGCCGAATAGATACACAGTAACTAAACCTCACATCCTTGACACTTTACTATAATCACGTAATTGAATAGATATTGTTAGCCCTGTATCCTTCTTTTTTCGGTTAAGACAGACAGGCTTTGTTTTCTTTTTAGCGCATTGGGCCGCCCCAGGCCTTACAGCAAGCAAGCCCCATGCAAAGCTTTCACAAGTGTCACGCGTAAAACTGCATGCGACTTTCCAAGCTAGCCAACTTAACTTTAGTTTATACCTTTTCACCAGGCGTAGAAGCGAGCAAAGACAGAGCGCAGCATCGGCATATCTATTGTACCACCGACGCCGTGGTAGGATAAATAACTTGAATATACAATCACAATAAGTTTGGGAAAAAACATTTACCCTCATGATTTGCACATGATTCGGAAGAACATTCCTTGCACTTCTTAAGATGATAAAAATAGCATTGGTTGCTTTTTAGTGCTCACTGACGAAGTCGGCGTATAGTGAACTACTGGTATTGTGCACAACGCTGGCGTTGCCGAGCTTTCTATTGCTCTTTTGCGACAGTGTCTGCTCTTTTGTAAGTCTGATAGCAGAACTCCCGTACTGTCTAGTTCTTTCATTGAGAGTTTCTTTGCATATCTCCAGAGCGGGATCTCCGGAAATTGGAACAGTAAGGGTGCGGAATAAAAGGGTGGAAGAGATGAAGGGAGAATAACTTTCGGCACGCGTGTGCCTCTTTTCTGTTTCTTTCAGGCACGTGGTTATAAGGACTAGATTGAAAAGTTAAGGCGTCATGTGGAATGGCTGCTGACGCACCCGTTTTGGTTATGCTTTTTGAGGTGCCATACATCAGCTCGCGTGGAACGAATGAATAGCCGGGACAGCTGTGGCGTGTGAGGCATGCGGCTTCATAGCCAGGCATTCGTGCGTATCATGCTCGCTCTGGTGACCATGATAAGGCCTTGTTGCGTGAGCTTGCGCGAAGATTGATCCAACCTCCTTTAAAGGAAAGTGTGATCTGCATCGAGTTAAACGGATTACATTATCTGCTGAGCAGGCGTGAACATTGGCAAGATCAAGACGCTTTTCTTTCGCATCACAAATTAGGGTAAGCTAGTTTTTGCTTTTACCGTTGAGGTAAAGGAGTTTGCCTAACGAGAAGCTCACAAAACTGCGCCAGACTAATGCCGTTCGACATGCGGAGACATCAAGACACCACACTTGCGCAAGGTAGGTAATGGCTCAGCGTTGTACTGAAGCTTTCCAGATGACTTACACAAAATGAATACGCAGGCCTCCTAGGCTTATGCAGGTGATTTATAACGTAGGGCGTTATCTGTTGCGCAACAGCTCCTGGCAGCTATACCAGACGCTTCACTCACCAGTGCGAAGCCTCTCGATGAATTATATAGGGGCGTTAGCTATGTAAGCAGCGATGACGTGGCATTGCTGGCGATGCATCTCAACAGCGTACAGGACGAAACGAAAAAAAAAAGAAAACAAAACATCATAGCCAAAAACAAGGACCCAAGAATATATTGGAAAGTAAAAACGAGGCAGTGCTGTTTTAAAAGAAAGCAGCATCAATGATAAAGCAGTTTGAGAAAAGCCTTGTCTATTATCTCGAGTCTAAAGCACTCCAACTGCAGGCAGATGGAAGTGATAGGTGGGAAGTTTAATCAAAATATTAAGAGACAAAAGCTTTCGCATACCTTGCATTGAAGGCGCTATGCTAAACAGACAGCGGAGCTGATAGTAGTTCTGGCGATCACTCTTTTGTTATGCTTTTTCAAACTTTTTTTTTTTAAATTCCATATTCTCTCTCTGTTTCTGGTTATGACATTTTTGTCTACGTTTATTTATATTTCTCTCTCACTCTCATTGTCTTTCTTTTTATTTTTCTTTCTATATTCATTTTTACCATCTCCTTCTGTCTTTTTTCATGAATTTAATTCACTCTATTCGTGCAATTGTCCTTCTTTATGATATGATTTACTTTCTCCCTCATACTTTCTGTACTCGTCATATTCAGTTTTCTTTTCCAGTTTTCTTTTTGAATAAAAGAGTGGCTAAGACGCTCACTCTCAGGATAGTACATACGCATGTTCGAGTGTCGCCTCGCACAAAAAACTAACCCTGCAATTCCTCTCTTCAGCTATCCTGAGTTATGTTTCGCTCTCTCGTTCTCTTTCTTTCTTGGTTTCTCTGCTCGTTGTCTCGGCCATCAGATTCATTGAGTAGCACGTCGAAACATATGCGGACGTGTTGGGGAAGCAAAGCATAAGATGAAAAAAAAAAGACAAAGACAGCATGCGCCATGACGCACTCTTTGGTGGTATTCTGCGGACACCCAAGTTTCCGCGGCTGGCATAAGCAACTACGCTATCGTAAAAAAACAAGAACTCCAACGCACAAACTTTGTCATGTATCACGCTACAAAAAGCATTCGTTGTACACCGGACTCATTTGTTTAAAATAATGCAACAGTGACACTGTTCACTGGAACCTTGATTCATCGATGCGTTTGAACCCGTATACGGAAATTAGACCAAGGCAGCGCATTGCTACATTTATATGCGTCAGAGCATTCTCTCTTTGCTATTGAGACAAGCTTGATTGATATTTAACACAGTTGACAGGTGCTTGTTTGCATCGTTCTTCCGGCGGCCATATAATCGCGTGTTTCGAAACTGTGTGGGTGAATACCTAAAAGCGTTATAAAGCAACGAGAAGTTTACAGGAAAGTTTTGGGTTGTGGAACAAGCCGGGCAGAAGCCTTTGATGTGTTACAATGGCGAAGAACCGCTGTGACAAGCTGAAGTTCTTTGTCCCATCAAAAACAAGTAATAACAAGAACTTTACTACCCACTGATTTATTTATTTTATTATGAAGTTCGATGACAAACAACGCCTTTGTCCTTAATATGTCTGACGCCCACTTGACGAGGATTAAGATTTATCTTCTCTATTTTTCAGTGCTCTTGTGAGTATTCTGCGTTCATGACGCTTGCAATTGTTTGGTCTTGGGCACGGAAGCATATCCTAGACAGTGTAATTAACTTGATCTCTGTTAGAAAGGAAGTTCAACGCTTCCTTGACCCTGTCCCAAGCACTTGTTTTTCAGACAAGCTCCTGCCAAGCAAGTCTCTGCGTCAGTAGATGAAGGGTTAGAATAATGACCTGTCAATGCACGTATAAAAAGGGGAGTACACTGAAGAATAGCAAGGGAAGGTTATCTTCAGAAAACCGGTAGTGAGACGTTCTTCACTAGGGCACCCTGCATGCGACGTGTACTTCGAAACTCTCTTCGTGTATATCTTCTGTACAAACAGAACGTTCGATATTCCTTCTAGAGTGCGAAGTAAGTACAAGCAGTATTTACACGAGCTCTTGATTATTCACAAGGGTTAAGATGCAGTTTTATTTCGCCGATATCCATTATTACCACGCATTTGTTCTGCACATTCTGCAGTAATATGACCAAGCAAGAAAGGCGATAAGTTCAGTGAAGGTAGAGAAGTGCGCCGGTTATGCGACTAAATAAAGTAAACATTGACAGGCTGAAAAGAAGATCGCATAGAAGAACATCCTCGAAGTGAGCTTAAAGCAAAAGCTACTTAACTGAGCTGAAAGCTGGCCCTGTGCGCTCGAAGATAATGTAAGCGCAACATGCACACACAAAAGCAGCCGCAGAACAGAAATACGTGTGACGTCAGTGATCATTAAACGTGTGCAACATATTACAGGGTTTTTTGAGGGTCGAGAATGCCACGTTGTGAAAACGTGTGCGTTATGTTCGAGAGCCTTCCTTCGTATAAGATAATTTTTTCTCCTCTAACCATTTTTAAAGACCAATTTAGCTTCACTTTCCCAGTGTTATGCTATGTTCAAATATTGTTCTGATATTTCTTAAGAATCAGTTCATAGACGTTTTTTTAAACGACAGTAATTTATGCTGGCGTCTATCAAGAACATAATGGTGTCCTTTTTGTCACGGAACTGCCGTCAATAAAATCTACACGAGCAAATGACCGAGAAATCTATACTGTGGTAAAAAGCAATTTAAGAGAGTTTTGGCCTATAGATGCCGTTTCCGCTAGTGAGCAGGTGTCGTCATTTTTTTTTTTAAATTTGTCCCTGCATTGTGCTTCGCACCACTTTTGTTTTCTAAGATGAGCCAAGAAAAAGAGTGTATAATTTGGACCACCTGGTAGTCAAACTCATGAACGCTTGGCCTGCGATGATCAAGATCAGAGGTCTCAAACTCACCCCAGGAGCACGCCACAGGCTGAAATTAGTCCCGAAAGGTCGGGTAAGAAAAGAATCTAACAGGGTTGGGAAGTGAGGGGCTGGTGCTATACACATTTTCAGCAAACGTCGTACACACTGTCACTAAATGGTAGCATTGAAAAGACAACTTTTGACATATCTCACATACAGGTCCTGTTTCAAGATTGGGGGCTAGTTTTCCCGTTAACATGTCGATACCAATCTCTAAAACGAGTAAAATCTGGACGCCGTTGATGAAACAAAGTTTTTGTTTCACAGTTATGTTTCAAGACATGGTTACCACTTGGGTTGCCTCACAAAAACAATGTGTTGGACCAGTCAGGGCAGTGTAACTCACGCACACGCTTATTATTAAATTGAAGGAAAATCTATGTAAAGAACAAAGCCATGTGCGAGCCGCGTGTTTGAGAATGCTCATCTAGACGGTTGGTTGGGTGCGATGAGCAAGCAGAGTGATTGCAGACGCTAAACTAAATGTGCTAATGTCTCACATGCAGGGCATCTCAGGAGCGCATCATATATATCTCACGGTGATCTATGTTGGCAGGAGCGATGATACTATCTAGGAGTGGTGAAGTGCTGCATCATGACAATAACGAAGGTCGACAAAGAGCTCTTCGGTAGTCTAAACGCAATGAATGCTGTAGGTAATATTGCAAGAAGCTCTGCGGTTGGTGCAATGAGGCCTACTTGTGGATTGAATACGGCATTTCCAACGGTACTTGCTTTGTCTTTCGCTTCATATCAGAGTGTCATGACTGGCCGCCGGTGTACCTTCCGCATGCTCCAATCGTGTTTCTTCTCTTACCACTCCGAGTGAGGTGCACAGAATAAGAGAAGAACTGCATAAGTGTCGTGGAAAAACAACGACGTTGACGGGCGAATGTCGTGCAAGTAAGTGTTTTGGTGCAGCGAGAGACACGCCAGCAAGAAACCTTTCTTTGTTCATGGTTCAAGCTATGATCTTAATTTTTAGCGTTCTTGAAGCGATGTATGGCACACGCATGTGCCCAGGTGTAGGTTACCCTATTACGCTTTGTCATTAGTATTGTCAAATGAAGACATTTTGAACCAGTTTATAACGAGTACTAGATTTCATTACGTGCTTGTTTATGCTATACTTGAGCTTTATTCACCATATGCTGTTTCCTTGTGTATTTTACATACTTCACCTGCCACAAAAGGGACAACGCGATCAAGGATGTTAGTTGTGAGAGAGATGTGTCACTATAGGCGTCAACGTGAGTGCATTCAACACGAACGATGCTATTGCAGTGAAACACCAATAGCCATTGTACAAGTTATGTGACGCCAGTGTAAAAAAAAAACAATAATCATCTGTATACTCCTTTGAAGAAAGGTTCGCTGTCATGCTAAGATCTGATTCATGATAAAGGAATCAACCATGTTTTTTCTCTCTTTCTTATAAACAAGGTCACTGATTAATCGTTCTGCTCGTGCCGTATAGTATCAAAGCCGTAGTGTCACGCTTCTCTGTAATTTTTTCAATGAGTCACTTTATTAGGACTTGACGGTGAGCTGAACCTACTTAAAATACACTATAAATGCATTGAGCAGTTATACTGAAGTTATTGTACTTACGTGGCAACAAATAGAGCGAATAGCTAACGTTATTGTGGCTTTTCGAAGTCAGTCTCTTCAGACAAGAAAAAAAGTGTTCAGACGTGCTTACAATACATGAGTCAGCATTGCTTACGTTTATTTCTTTCAAGCGAATAATGATGGCATCGCTTTCATGGTACGACTGCCTGTTTCTCTAAAGCTGCGCATTGTTGTTGCTGAACGCGTCACGATCTCCATTTATTCCGCACCATTCGCCGCGCTGGTGTGTGTAGCACACGTTTAGAGCGCAACGCGACGTGTTTCGAGTAAATTTATGGCCTCTTATATGTAAGACTTTGTACAACCACGGCCGCAGCTGTGTTGCGGGGTGGCAAGGGCACGTCACTACGGTAATACGACTCGACCATGCTAAAAATGACTACCTGCGATTATAGGCTGTGGCACAATGGCAGAGGGCAAAACAAAGCCGCATGTAGCACATTTTTTTTCAGAATGGAGGAAAAGTAGGAAAGGGGGTAAAGACAAAGAGGCCAACCAAACGCACGTCCGCGGGCTACGCTGCTTTGTGAAAAAAAATTAACACATTAAAAACAAGAAGAGCGAAAAAATGCTGCCCAAGTGAAACGTATGTGCTTGCTCGTTATATGCCTACGATTTACCTCGAAGGCCGCTCAATTTTAAGGATTAGCAATGCCGGCGTCCCTTGGATGACGTGCCCCGTCTAGGGTTCTTTGAAGACGCTAGTCTTTTTTTTTTAGGATACTTGAATGCATAAATTTTGGTCGTTCTGTCAGTATTTTTGTCTGCCCATCTCACGCACGATTTAATCACCCGCCAAAGTTTAAGCACTTGCTGAACGACAAGCCATCTTTAACTGCTGACTGTGTTAACATTGGAGAACGTTGTTCCTTAAAAGTCAAATATTACGCATATTTGAGGTGAAACATTGATACTTAAACCTTAGGTTGCGCTTTCTTTTACTAGAAAATACTTAAACACAGAACTGTAAGTACTCTTTACATGCTGTGTTACAAATGCGACACTATGCACTAAAGAGGGCTCATCCGACGATTTGGTGTTGCCACCTGCCGGTGGCCCTGGGTTCTGGGCAAGCTCCTGTTTCTCGACATTACTGCCAGATGGCATCCATATCCAGAGCATCCTCTATTTCAACAATGCCCGCCAGAGGCGGCCTAATTAACATAGAGAAGGCGCCGTCTGACTGACGACAAAACAGAAATGCCCGCTTGTGCGCCAGAAGATTTCAATTACATTGGCAGTGAAACACGCAGATACGTGGACAATTTTTAGGGGCGAAACTCCTTATAGCGGCACCCGTTCGTCCCTCGTAGTATGTAACAAGTATAACATTTTGACCTCCAAGGTGGTGCCGGTGAGAGACTTCTTCTGTGCGTTGTTGAACAATAAAAAATAGTGCTCAATGTACATGTCAGTGGCTGCTAATGGGGAATGAGAGGCAGAAGCATTCGGCTTTTAGTTAACGCACAGGCTGCGATCACCATTAGCAGCCATTGGCATGTACATTGAGCACTATCTGACAAGAAAGGCTTGCTACGTTATACTCGCTGGGTGTAACCTCCTTAGATTTAGAAAGGTTTACCGAGCGTTGAGCCGCAGTGCCATGAATACAATAAACTTGTATATACCATGAATGAACTCGAGGTGGTTAAAAATGGGAAGTAGATACGAAGCGCAAGCCGTAAGAAAGTAAAAGCCGAATTCTCCGCCTCTCATTTCCCATTAGCAGCCATTGGCATGTACATTGAGCACTATCTGATTGAAAAAGTTTGCTACGTCATACTCGCTGGGCGTAACCTCCTTGGTTTTCGAAAGGTTTAGCGAGCGTTCGGCCGCAGTGCCATGAATACAGTGAACTAGTATATACCATGAACTCGAGGTGGTTAAAGGTGGGAAGTGGACCCGAAGCGCAAGCCGTAAGAAAGTGTGCGTGTGCCACCTCTCGTTTATTCCTTAGAATTTCCGCTGGATGGCGGTGTTTCTATAAGGGGAATATATGATGAAAAGATGCGAGATGGTGGTACTTGGAGTGTTGAATAGATGGACGAACGGACACACAGACAGATGCATGAATGGACGCATGAACGGACGCAGGGGCGGATGCATGGACGAACGCAGGAACGGACGCACGCACGGACGGGCGGATGGACGCATGGACGGTCGCACAGACGGAAGGAAGCAAGAACGAATGGACAGACGAATGCTTCGCCCCACTCTCCATCATTCACTTCGTGGATATGCTGCCAATTTTTTTTCCACCCTTACCTCTTTGCTTTTTTTTTTGTTAAAACGGGGGAATATAGGTACAGCAACTGTGGCTAAAGCAAGTATTTTTTTTCTTTTGCACGTGTTCAAGGTTATACATATACAATAAAGGCGTTACCTACCAGTCTGCAACAAGTTGGTGCAGGCGCAGAAAACAAGCATGATAGTGGGTATGGTAGGGAGCTTTACAAAGAGCGCCTTGTCTTGGTTTAACAGGCGATATTCCGTGCTTACTTTTTTTGCTGTCCTATAATGTCCACATTCTTTCATTCCTTTCGCAGATCAAATATTGAGGTACTTCGGATAAAGGAATGCGAAAATCAGGAGCATATCATTTCATTCAATGATGTTTATGTTGTCTTTTGTATAGCATCCCTTTGCAAGGGACTACTTTCCTACGATTACTTTCGTAAACACCGAGAAACAAGGTCACATGGACGTACCGCTCTCCTAAATTGAGGAACTAGATAGGAGAATGTCTATTCGATTCTTAGCGCCAGTCATCGGCTGGTGAAATTCCGTGATGATGATGAAAAATGGTGAGATGTAGTAGGGCTGAATGTGACTGTCCGTCTACATGTTCACGACTGGTGTGCTTCTCCTTACACGCTAGGCTAAGCAGACGTGTTAAGGTCCACTGCCACAGTTCCATTTGCCGGCACTTGTCAATACACAGACTAAAGGAAACAAAACAATGCACGCTCTTCTGCCACAAATATCGCGAAACTACCTGTCAGACACGAACGTGTCTTACACTTGTGAAATACGCCATGTGTCACTCTTTAATGTTGCCAATTCAGGCTATGCACTGAAGCATTCGCCTGAAAAGGAAGTACTAGCTGTACTCTACTGCTCAATGTTATGGAGTGTTTTTTTGTTGTTGAATGTTTGAAAGAAACACCCATGAGTGAACATACGATGATTCAGCAGGCGTAAAGCAACAGAGGTCGGTGCTAAGTTAAAAGATACCGTGTTGGTGTTTTAGGAGAAGCTAGTAAATGGTCTTCTTTCGTCGAAACAGAAATAGAATATAGGAGAGCAAAAATGTTTGCCCCTTTTAATGTTTGATATAGGGTTTTATTCGCGTTCTTAAGATTTTATGATTCAAGAATTCTCCTGTAGAAGAATAACTCGCTGTTCGAACGACTACATCGTTTCCAATATTTTAAGAGTTACACATACAAAAACCATGACATCATTATGAGAGACGCCATAGTGGAGGACTCCGAAAAGTTCAACCACCTGGACATCTTTAACGTGTACGACCAACTGTGGGCAATCCAGGGAGCCCGGACAGCTGTGGAAAGGCTGTGCCTCACCACACAAAAATGTCTGAGTGGCTTGAGCGTGGTCCGGTAACCTTGTAGGTTTTTTTAATAAAGTTTATTTCATCCTTCCCGTTCTAAATTTAAGTACACGGGCCTCGAGTATTTTCTCCTCCATCAAAAATGCAGCCACTGCAGCTGTAATCCGACTGCATCACTTTGACACATAAAAGTGAAAAAAATTAGGAAGTGCTTCTGTTATGAAAGAGACTACTTTTTACTCCACAAAACACCAGGCATTTTGAGACCTGTCTCATGTAAAGAGGTTCTTCCCGTTGCGTTAACTGGGTAGCAGCTGAGAGAATACCAAACGAAGGCGTTTTAAGAATTGCACATTCCAGTGAAATTTCCTATCCATACGCGGTCAAAAGAGAAAGCTACTTTCAATATTCAGCGTGTTACCCACTGACTTTCTATTGAAGTTCTCTGATTGGCATACTGCAGCTCCTTGTCACTTATCAAAACTAATCTTCCTTCTTATGAAGGCACTTCAGTCAAGACATTTATGTTTAAAGTGTGTCTCAGCTATACCTACGAAAACAAAACACAAATTAACACGTAGCGAAGCTGTCTGATCATGACTAAACCATGGTGCTTAAGATTTTCATTACGTTTTTGGTGTTCGAAATGAGTATGTTATTTTGTTCCCCTTTGCTTGACAGTTCAATTACTCCACTACAGCCCGGACACTTTACGACTACAGACGCCTTCTGGACTACGCCGAAATGATGCCAGTCCAGTTTGCCATTTATGGCTAACAGTGGCTTTCACTTAGTCATTCTGATTTCGTACCGAAATGTCTGACAACCTATTCTGTCACAACTGTGATAGTGAAGCGACATTGCAGCATAACTTCTACGACTATTCTCGCTATAATGCGCTGATAAAATCACGTGCAGCTGCGCCAGTTCGCATAGGTAGCAGACCAATGACGGTGGACGCCATTTAGGAATGTCGTACAGAGAGGTCATCGTGAGTTAAGGCTACGAAAGCAGGTCTCAGCTCCTTGAATGCAACGAACTTGCACCGGTGGTTATAGACAAATAGTGTTAGGATTACTGTGACGTGCGACTTTGAGTGCTCGCTTTTCACTTACTCTTGCAATCGTTCAAACTCACTCATCCCTGTCCCCAGTGTAGGGTAGAATACCAATCGCTCTAGACTGGTTAACGTCCCTGCATTTCCCTTCCCTCGTGTTTTGTTCAATTCTGTAACCCTCAATGCCACGTCGACGCATTTGAATGGCAAGTTACTTTCATCACCCAATGAAATTCCGCACGAAGCTGCTGTAAGAGGTAGCTCTCTAATGAAAAGTAAGGTAGGTGTCAAACCATCAACGCGGGCAAATACACGTCTAAAAGATTCAAGCAACATACCGACCAAACTGGCAGGGTACTGAGATTTATTGATCTCCCAATCTTCGTACTTGCGGCTTCGCGTTTTTCGGCATAGAAGCCTCTGATGCTGAACATCTGTCTTTTTGTGTATTTAAGCACAGGTGCCTCGATGTTACAGCGGCAACAATGCCCGGCGCTGACCTGAAGTCAAGGATTTGATTCCAGCCGCAACGGTCAAATTTATATGAAGACTGAACGCTAGAGACTTGTATACTGTGCGATGGCCCATCCGGCAGGCCCAGGGTGTAAGCAAGGCTGATGATCATGCGATGGTCTTGGCACGTAAGAGCTAGCAAGTTATTTCCAGGGTCCACTGCTCTAACCCTTTTTGGCGTTATTTTAGCGATACCACCATTGATAATGAAGGTCTTGTCTTTACATAATATTTCTCATGGGTTTTTTTGTTCGTGGTTATCAGTTGTTTTGTTTCTAGGTTTTCTACAAACTTACTCGAAGCGACGAGAAGAAACCTAGCGTAGGCTAAGGCACTGGTTTCCAGTAACGGGAGCGTTTGTGCCGTCATATGTAATTTTCCAGCCGAGGAATGAAAAATGTTGATATTAAACAACTGTGTTCTTCAATTTGAATTTGTTTGTTTATTTTGATAACAAGTTATTGAAACACTGTTCGTAACAAAAGATATTATTTGATAGGGTCAACTAGTCTTTAAAACAAAGCACCAACGATTCATGGCTCATATATAGCCACGAGTAACGCCAAGGAACAAAAAAAAAAACATCTGCTCGTGAAGTGTTTACTTAACAGTCCATTTTTCGCATCAAGCTTTAGGATTATTCCCCTCCGGATGCCGACCCGTGCCGTTATTAATTACGGCAGCTCAGGCTAGACGGTGAGCAAACTCATATAAACGTGTCCACTCACAGTTCGGAACTTTGTGGACATTGGTAATGCTGTTTGTACAAAATGACACCAGTATAAACGAGTTCGTTAGTCGCTGTCGAAACTCCACGTTGAGACTATGCAGTTGACACATCGAGTTTAATGAAATACGGGTAGCTTAAAGTTTCACGCCGTAGTCACGATTGCATCCACTTGTTGTATGTTGTGTCAACACGGCCTCTTCAAGGGTGAGGTCCATGGGACAGTGTTGTGCTCTCCCATAGTGTACAGCACCAAGTACTCTATATTATTTGCCACTCTTTGGAACACACGAAACTCAGAGTTATTTTGTATCGTAGTTTATTACCATATGTCCACTCGCATGATCAATGCAGCATGCTGTGATCAACGGGCTAGGCGCTCGTTTTGCAATGGACATATGTAGCCTGCCACTGTTATTTCTAAGGGTGGCGATGATGGTGTTAACGATGGTGGTAATTATTGTGATGAAGATGGTGATGGCATATCTTCCGGTGATGTGGCCGCTAAACGACGAACGGAACATACCAAGCGGGAAACAGGTAAAAAGTACTTGCTACGCTCACTATGCATGAACAACTCGCTCCTATTCGGCCTCTACAGATCTACTGATCAACCACGCACAACTGCTTAGTGCGAAACTAATGCAAAGCAAAGGCTTCTATCAATTTTAACGTCGGTAATAAGCTTCGACAATGTAAAGATTTTTCAGACTAATGCAAAATTTTACAGCGATCACAGAAAAAGCTGATCACATAAAATGATTACATAGATCACTCATCACATATGTGTCGGCATTTTCCTGTGTTGGGGATAAATTCATTACGACCATTCAAGGGCAGTGCTTTTGTCAGCAACTCATTCGAAAGAGCTGCACGATAACCCTTAGAATAGCAGTGCCTTTGCCCCTCACCCAGTATTCTGGGGCCATGTAAAAAGATGCTCGTAAAGTGGCGTGCTTAAGCCGACGAATTTCGGAGAGTTGAAAAAATTTACTTGTCGAAATAATCTTGGCAGATATTCGATACTCTCAAAAAGGCTCACTTTCCCTGCTGCAGCGTTCGCACTAGAATAGAAGAGAAATACTAAAGGCGCGGGCACTGTGCGAAGGGAGTGCACAATAAAGAACACCACACGGTCGATACTTTTGTATCTCTCCACTATGGTGCTCTCCATAATGGCATCGTAGTTTCGAGGCATATAACCACACATACTGTTGTTGGCTACCTCTGTTAAGTGACATAACTTGCACACCCAACGAATGCCATCTTCGCGTACGTTATCTTAGATCCACTTAATGACTGTGTCCTCCAACGAAAAGTGTTTTGACTGAGATGTCCTTTGAATCAGAATTCATGGAAAAATTAAGAGATAGAATTAAATGGACGTACTTTCAGTCAGAATACAACGTGCAATAGTGAAAACAGAAAAAAAATTACAACGGGCTGTGTATCTTTGACGTGAAAAAGAAAGGACCACTTTGTTCCCACTAAACAGTGACTTACTTAGATGGCCGTAATCACCATCTTAAAAGAAAATTATTACTTGCATACTAGTGCCCTTGTTCGAAAGTTACACAAGTATTTCTTTGTTGTCTTTCCCCAAAATTTCTGGAGCTGCCCCGCTCTGGTGTCACTTCAGTGTAGGCCTGTCCTTCCAACAATGCTTTACCTCTAACCTTTAATCCAACCTCGCAGGAGTGGCAGGCAAGCTTGCATAGCCGTTCTGACTTTCAGGTCCAAAAGGCCTTGATTTGACGAGCGCAGGTCACAGCCTAAATGAATGGCGTTCCATACCGGGGATCTCCTCCCACTGGTTGTGGGTGATCTCTTCTTATGGAGTGGTGCCTGCACACCTTTCTTGTTCCTGACTTAAATGTTTGTACCACGACCACCACAAGTAACGTCCCTGCTTCTGTAACCTATATTATGTATATAGCAAAAATTTAGATTGGAAAGACACTAGTGATATATAGTGTTTCGAGAAACAAGCCGAATATACCCCAACCTGAATATATCAATTGTTTTCAATTTGCTTATTTTAATATTTGTTTTCACATTGATTTCCCCTCGTTGTTCTCCGTAACTTGTTAACCCCCTTTCGACTTCCCTTGAGAGAGATTTAGCTATCATGTTGGCCAGAAAAATATCTCTGCTTATTATGTCACCTCCCTTTCTCTGTTAAATTCCTGCTCACCCAATTTAAAATAAAAGAAATGAATGGAAGAAAAACATACGTTCTAGAAGACGGCAGAATTATAAGACAATCATTAGAACGGAGTAGAAGACAATTTATTCGTAGAACATCAAGCCTTCTTACAGCTCACAGCCCCTGGAAGACAAGTGAAGGCGAACGGCGTCCTTGGGACATCATTCGACGGGAATGCATTAGTGCCGCTTCGTCACCTAGCCTTACCAAATTGTTCGGTAGTTCATTCATCCTAATGACCAAAAGGAAGTTTTTTTTCCTCGGGAATTTATGCGATAGGAGAACCGCTATGCACTTGAGGGCACGTCTGCACCTATGGAGATAGAACTGAACCGCGGAAGGGAGCAGCCCCTCTCTGTAATGAAGCGCCACCAACCCCCCCGAAGTCTTATTTGTGAAGTGGCGGCATCAGACATATTGCACCCATGCTCTGCACTCAATGAGCCCGAGCAGAGATTGCTAGCATACGGCCTTCTCACTAACGAGTTTCTGGTATGGTGACAGTTGTCGTGGGCACTCGACTCCTGCGGATTAGGTATTGCAGGCGCCTTAGCCGTTCTTTGTTTTAATGTGTTCAGAATATGAATACGTTGACAGGGGCTTAAAGTACAGGGCGTGTGTTCAAACCAACGCACTACTGCATCTATAAATTTATCGTATTATGTTGCTCGTATTCTCCTTCTTTCTGATCAACACAAGGAACACCCCGGGTTAGCTAGATGGTTTAATAGTTGACGCGTGTCCGTGAAGGGTAACTCTTGTTTAAAAAAATGAGGCAGTGATAGCGGCTACTGAGAAAGTCGTCCAAAAAACTCAATCCTGGAACATTATGTATCAGGAGACACTACCGAAGACCTAGTAATTTTGATGAAAAAATATTGATGAATTCACATACAAAAATGTGCCTAGAATATTGAAATCATAGAGTAGAAGCCTCAGAAATCTGAGTTACGGAATATGATGAATGATAGAATAGAATAAAGTGCCTACTAAATATATCATCAGGCTTAACCACAATGCCATAACTAACTGTGTTAATACGTTCGATACACTACCAATACCATGTTTATTGTCTTTGTATGGACAACTGCACCCACGTATTTTATGGTAAAGTGCATAATGCTGCGAAATGTTTGCCTTTACTTCTAGGCACTGAGAGCCGCACAAGGAATAGCTCCGTAAGTTTATATACAACTTAATTGTAGAGTGAATACATATGCATATTAGGCTACGTGGGTGTTGTTCGTAATTGCTGCCTGTTTTTTATTTTGGCACGTGAGCTCGATTTTCTGAATTTTGAAAGATGATGCATCTTCTACACTTGCGCCATCAGTTCGTCAATAGTTTGCTAGCAGTGATTCATTCTGCACTGTTTTTTGTAGTTTTGCTGTAATCAATATCACAAAAACTAAACTGCATTATTAAAAAGACTTTATTTATTTATTTATTTATTTAACCTTTCGAAAAACTACTGTGACCAAGATCACTCACGGCGGCAGCTGTTCATGAAATGACTATACAGGAGCGGCAGCCAATATAAATACAAGCACTTGGGTACAGAGGCACTGTCAAACTTTCACAGTGAAGCTGCATATGTCCAGGCGTAGCAGATGCCTTAATCTTTTAATGAACCACAAACAGTTATGCTTTCACGAAAATTACGAGAAAACGCTGACTTTTTTTACTCTTCTTGTACAGTTCATTTTGAGAAAAATTTGAATGAATTTTCGTTTGAGGCGTACCTTCAATAATAATACCTGAAAATATTTAATTCCTATCCTTTTATATATAAGTCACTCTACCTTATTCATAATATACCAAATCTGCAATAGCTACTATTATGACATCTATAGAAGCTTTTAGTAGCTTTAATGATGTATTATATTCAATGTATAAAGGAAAGGAAGGAAGAGGAGGAAAATTTAAGCGAAAGCACGGGGAAGTTAGCCAGTTATTAGATCGGCTGGCTACCCTGTGCTGGAGATACGTGATGCAGTGGGCGTTACAAGTTGTTCCTTGGCGCAGGCATATGCCACATAAATTGAACAAGCCCCACTGCCAACCACTTTTCCAATAAAAAATTGTATGCGTTTAGAAAAAGTGGGTAAAATATTAGAGTACTAGGTACTCGACTACGAAAGGGCAGGAAGCGGTCCACGTCAATGACGCATTGATACAAGTGTAAAAATAAAGCACATTTACGAAGTTTGTGGTGTTGCTAGAGCGAAGCGGTGGGCAAAGGATTAAGAATCGAGGCCTTCTATTTTGCCATGGGTGAGAGAATTTTATTCTGTTCTTGCTAGCCTTTTGTTCTGGTATATGATCTGATTGATGGTTGGTTAATTGGTGTTGTTTTTACGTCGTTAAGGCCTTTCAATATTCAAAATCATATGCGTGCTATATACGCTCTTTAGGCGCTATTGCGCACAGATGTTTCGCACATGTAGTTTGCCTGGCGCGCTAAGATACATGTTATCCGTAGGTGTGGTCCC
Organism: Rhipicephalus microplus; assembly: GCF_013339725.1. NCBI lineage: Eukaryota > Metazoa > Arthropoda > Arachnida > Ixodida > Ixodidae > Rhipicephalus > Rhipicephalus microplus. Next base: position 31,792,785 of record NC_051169.1, read on the forward strand.
ACCTTGCTTTGAGCCAGAACCCCCTATAGTGTTGCACTGTGTGGTGGTTCTAGGCTTTCAGGGTCGCTGCGTCCTGCGAGTCTCCCCAAATACTGCAAAAGTGGTATCACCGTGTTCCTTGCGTCTTCGCGAGTCGATTTTAGTCCTGGGGTCGAAGCACATTTAGCAACATAATCAGAAAAGCCTCACTGCTTGCCGCTGGTCCACTAAAGCTTCGCACTACAGATATTGGGGTCAAAAATATATGCACAATCTCTTCGAAGATCCCCTCTAAGGCATGCATGGAAAGGCTGAGCTCATGTTGCGATGAAAAAAAAAAAACGCATGCTGCTGAAACAGCCAGTTTTATGTAAGCTCATGCTACATTCAAAGCAGATTCTTTGTGGCGTTCATAAGACTTTTGTGCCTGTATGTTGCTTTCATCAAAATGCAGAGTCACTTCTGAGCCGTGTGCTACAGATATTTGCTGCTTATCTTCCTTCACAGAGTGGAATGGTGTCGTAATAAACACAACGATAAACATCAGGCCTGCCCGTTTCATCTTCGTTAGTCACGTTAGCCATCTCCACGGTGTGTGAGGCAGAGATTTTTCTTAATACGGGCATGAGTGCTGCACGAGAAATGCACATAATACAAAAAGAAAAAAAATGTTGCGTGTCGATCTTTATAGGCGTGTTTTTTTTTTTACATATTTTATGACACAGCCGTGACATCTCCGAATGGTCTTTCATTTGCATATATAGTCTTCTGCTACAAATACTCCTTGAGCTATCAAAATTTCATTTGGAAAGTACGCGAGGCTGCGTCAGAAAAACGTGTCTCGCGTCTGGTTTTATTTATTCACCCGCGCGACTCGCTCAGAGCATCGATGAAGCACAACTGTTTACTTAGGCTGATTATGAAGTGTATGAGTGCAACGCCATCACTGTATGTTTCTCGTCTTTCACTTTGTGACTACCTCATTTCTACGCAGTGGCATCGATTTGCAATGGCAAAGATGCTGGTTCTGCGAGAAGCGCACTGGTGCCCGATAAATCTCTTCGTGTTGTCAGAGAAACATTTGTTAACAAAACGCACACGTTTTTGTTTGCAGAAACGAACGGCACGATGATAAGTTATTCTGGTGTTGTCAAAACCGATACTTCTGTATTTTTAGCTGTTTTCTCTTTAACAATGTGATGTTCTGAGTTTACAAAATCTATTCAAAGGACAAGCATAAACTAGTTCACCAGCTTTTTGCGAGCTCCTTCCGAATTGTTTTGTTTGTGTGTGTTTTTGTGCATGCACGCTTTTGTGTGTGTATGTGTGTGTTTGTGTGTTGTGCTGTCTCAACTGTTTACTAAAAAGACACTAAATGGGGCTCAAATAATATGAAAGGATGTGAGTGAATGAAAAATAAAAAAAAACTTAGGCGTGCATCATGTACAAAAATAAGAATTCAAGACAATACAAGTGCCCGTGTTTGTATTTTTCCGACTTCTTTTTTGCGTCAGTGTTTGCCGTCTACCGTCTTTTCTTATCATGGATCCCTTAAAACTTGCTCCGCTTTCTACAGTTGTGGATGTATAACTTCCAAAACATTCCACGTTGATAGTTTAATAATAATGATTCGCGGGGTTTAAGTCCCAAAACTATGATATGAATATGAGAGATGCCATATAGTGAAAGGCACCGGAAATTCATGGAGTTCCTAAACTTGCCCCTACCTTAAAATACACTGGCTTTTAGCGTTTTTGCCTCCATCGAAAATGCGGCTCCGCGACTGGTATTCGATCCCGCGACTTGCGAGTCAGCATTCAAGCAACAACAACCCTAGACCACCGTGGTGGGCCGAAAGTGATAGTTTTAACGGGCTTTGAGGAACAGTATGCTCAGCGGAACATTAGGGTAGAATCACATGCACAGTACGCGAAACGACCCATAGTGTTCACCACAGGCATGCTGTTTTTTTTTTCAAATCCAGCATTACCATGCTTGCGTTGTTTACGTATCGTATAGTGCACGTAAAGCATAGCGGCTGTTTGACTGGCTTGTTTTGAAGTTTGGTGTTGCTGCTGAAGGATTTACGTCGTTCACCGCAAAAGACTGCGTTAAAGAACTTTGCTTGTCTGTAAATATATACTTGACAATTGACTGTTACGGTTAACTTAGCGGAGTTTTAGAGACCGCTTCTCAATTCGAATGTTCATAAGCCTCGCAAGGAGGTTGGTGTAAACGAATCAGCACCATGAACATTGTTCTCTTTGGCGTGTGGTTCATATTTATTTACATTTATCATGTTTTAAGAACTCAGAATACTGCTTAATGCGGGAATGCAAGCCAGCGTTCTCAGTTTTTGTCACTGTTTTAGCGCATTCATCCTTCGTTAGGGAACGCAGCAATCAGAATTTGAGCCCACAAACACTATACCACTCTTGTGCAATGCACTGTTCGCAACAAGCGTTTACAGCATGGTTATGGCGCTCCTTTTACCACCCCTATCTCGCTAACAGCAAAATAAAATTGTCTAATGTCTATCAATGTGTACTGTGTGGTAGAAAACACGGACAGGAAAAAGACAAGTGCAATCGTAAACAGTTGTCTTTGTCTATTTCGTATGTGTGAGCGCAGCACTCATTCTTGTATTTTTACCGCCAGTGTTTTCTACCGCCCAGTATACATCAATCATGAATCATGAACTGAATTAATCGTCCACTTTGGTTATCTAATCTTCATTCTCGATGCATGAAAAAATGTCATTGTAATGGAAAAGCTTTGCCAACTTTGTTTAATTTAGAAAAGGTATAAACTGAAGCTAGAGTGAAACATATATTTTTGAACAAATTACACAACCTCAGCTGCTAAGGGAAACAACTTAAGACTGAGATTTTGTGAACCAACGTCCAAATGTGATATCTTGGCACGCAGTGCTGAGTCTGGCTGACTAATATAGTACTGCCACGTTACTCTCACGTACGACGTTAATAAAACACTATTTATTGGCGCGGTTCCCTTCCAGCCGCTGTGGCCGGAAATCAAACCCAGGATTTCGGGTTCAGCATCAAAACGCCAAAACTACTAGGCTATAAGACGATGTCCCACAATCGTTACTACTATATTTCTTTCCGCAGTTGTTCTACTGCTATACAGTTCTGAGCGAGAGCCGTTTCGGGTGCATACGGTATTTCTCTGCAAAGAACGAAACAAAACCGGAAATAACATAGTCGTCTTGCTTCCCACGGAGCGAGTTCTTTGACGTTTCGTACTGCGCAATTTAGCATTGACTTTTTTTTACGCTTTATTGAGTCTCGGTTAAGATTTTTTTGTACAAAAGAGATTGCATGGACATTGGGGGTAGCGGGGGTGACTTCATAGCATGGACATCGGAAATGAGTGTGGCAACGCCTGTGCAGACTTAGGTCACATGCGGAAAGAAAGAAAGAAAGAAAGAAGGAAGAAAAAAGGGAGAAGGTAAGAAAGAAAAAAGGAAAGAAAGAAAGAAAGACATAATACGAGGGAATAAGCTAGTGAGGTGAAACGAAGGAAACACGAATAACCTCATAGCAGAAGTAATGATAGGGATTGTCAACGAGCTGTCACGAAATGAACTCCTGTGCACAGTAAGCTCAGTTTCTGTGCACATGTTAACACAAGAAATACATTAACACAGATGTCAACCAAACGGCTCCAGAGTGCAGCCGCGGTGGTGAGAAAAGGAGCGCAGAAATTGGAGGACGTCTGAGCCATAGATGTTTGAGCTTCGCCATCAAGAGCAGATAGCGACAGCGAAATTGGGCCTTGCGCGCATCGCGTTCTGAGCTGCCAGCTTGCTTCGGTTCTCGGAGCATGCCTCAACCATGCCTTAAGGAAACTAACGATTGTGCTCGTAACATTGAGCGCTTCAGAGTGTCATTGAATGTCTACTGCAAGTACAGTTGTTATGTGCCACTACGCCATAATTATTCGTTTTGCGAACCAGTTAAGGGACCGCGTGTGCGCAGGAAAGCATGCAAGCCTACGCAGCTGGTCGCGTTGTGAATGGTTCTGTTTCTAATAATGAATAAATCGCTTCGTAATGAGTGGGCCTTCAAAACAACTCGTAGCTCAATTCTGATGTTTTCTTGCGCCTGGCGCGATCCTGCGCTTCTGCCGTGCAATGTGTGATGCGTAAAGGAGACTTACGTAAAGGAGATGCGTAAAGGAGGCGTAAAGAAGGCGTAAAGGAGACTCTACTAGACGACATTTGTACAGTATATTTTTCCAGATCTGCTTCAATCGGTATCATGATTCTGTGGTAGAGCACGCATTTGCCGCGATGACGGCATGTGTGCGATGCTAACTCTGGCCCGTAAGTGTGTATTATTTACTTTATTTGCATACTTTTTCTCAACTTTTTTATCACGCTCATGATGCTAACTTCTCGCGCACAACCGGCGAAGCCCACACCGCTGCCGACACCGATGCCGACGCTTGCATCTCTGCGAAACAAGCTCTTTAATGCTATCGCGTTAATATGACTGTCAATGCATGTTCACATATAGCTTCAGAAATAATTTTCGGGGATGCAAAGCAGTCATGACTTACGCGAAACCCTACTTTTGCAAATGGCTCTTTGTAATAAATGGCAGTGACTGTAGTATTGCAGCGGTCAATAAAACAAGCAGAAGGACTTAACGAAAAATTTTTCTATGTTTTTATGTTCAATTTTTTTTATGAGAGGCATGAGCCCAGTGAGAAGGACTGTCTATACCTGGAAAGCCTGTCACAAAAACGATAGTTATGTAATTCTTGAAGGAGATTCTGATTTGTTTACATTAAAAATATCGTTTTAGGAGCAGGCACGTCTTGGACGTGGGATAGTAGGCAGGTCATAAGAAAGGAAATTGGAAAGAGAGAGATGATCAAATAGAAGTGTTTCAAGCATAATAAAATGAAAAAAAGGAAGAATTACAAATATCGTCGGTCACATTTTGCGAACGTTTACAGCTCTTCAACTACCAACTTGATTTAGGTGGGCAGGGGCAGTTACCGACTAACGTAGGTCTTGCGCCATGGTGAAGTGTTGGATTATGCAAAGTTACACAACTCAATTAATATTCAATCAAGGCTAATCGGGAGAAGAATTTCAAATCCTATAATATACGAGAAACGTACATGTAATTTATGCGGCAGCACGCAGCTGTGGAACCGCCGTCATGTATATCGCAACCCCCACTCCCCCATCAAAAAAAAAAAAAAACTGCGTACTGTAATATCCGAGATCTATAGTTACCTTTTCAGTCGCGCCGTTACATGTTTTGATCAAGAGGACGTCTCTAATCCTCTACGATACGTATCTGAATTAAATGTACAGGCTGCGCGCATTCAATAATGTAGGAACTCCTACGTCAGGAGAAACTTTGAGTTGACACAGTGAATCCTCATAAGCTCAGGTGGTATGAATGGGGTCTCTTTGACCGCGATTCTGTATTCTGTACGAAATTGAATACGAGTTTTAAAGCCTCAATCATTCATCGTGACACCGCTGACATTGCCACACCCCGACATTTATTAGCTGCGCAGTAAAGGCGAGTGGTGGTTTCATAACCCACCTTAGGGGTTGCTTGTACATTATCGTAAGGTTTCACATCTAAAGGCATCTATACAGGCGAACTGCGTCTGCAATGGAAGCCCGATGGCTTCCTTATTGTAGCTTAGGAAACCAAGCAGCCAATTCGGATGGTGATATAATCTGTAAGTTCATAACGGATTTTCATGAGCACATCACTTAAAATATAAACTTACTGTGCAACTGCATGCAGTACTCCTACGATAACTTTATTACAAAGCGTTAACTTCAATATAAAGACTTTCAAAGCTAATGGAATTCGTTGCGGCATGTATCCGAGTTATGTGGAGATTTAAGGAACAGCATTTTAGCCTGTGCGATGAATAAGGCATGGACGAGGTAAACGTGAACACATTATTTAGGGAGTTTTAAAGCTAAAGAAATTGTAAATTTATTACCTCATAGGTCCTCGTTGAGATATATGAAGGATTATGTGATAGAAAGGCTATCAATATAATGATAGTTATGTTGAGATGGTTCCGATGAGCCACTTGAAGGCTTGGTTGTCTTAATTCTTTTACCATGCTCTGAAATAAAATTTCTCTTTATTTTGAGAAAGAGTCCGGTTTCGATTTCACTTCGTGAAAATATTTTTTTGCTGTTGCATGTATATAATAATAACAGTTGTTTAGGTTTACTATTCGAAAGCACGATATGATTATGAATGAAACCATACGTACGGCCTTCGAAGCCCATTAACTGAGTTTCTAATCATGCGCATAACTTCTAGCACACGGTACTCAATATAACTTAGCCTCTTTAGAAATGTGGACGCCGCATCCGGGTTTTGATCCGGCAACCACAGTTAAATTATCAGTCACACACCGTAACCACCGAACCATCGCGGCGGGTGTGTATGCATATAGGCACTGCAACAAAAGATGTGAATTATCATTTGCGTTTTTTAAACTATATCACGCTGACCACTAGACGTCCGAACCTTTGACCGGAATTCCATGTGCAACACCACAACTATAAAACCTGGCAGTGTCCGTGCGCAATGAAAAAAATTGCAATGACGTGGTTGTCTGGTACGAAAGAGCACTTGTACATCAGCAGCATGACTTATGACTCTGCCCTTACATTCAGCAATTGCTCAATGCGGCGTGGAACGCATACCGACTCTCTACGAAAATTGCGCCACTGACGTGTCCTCGAGCAGGCTTGGACCCCTCCAGCAGCAAATGTCCTTACAGACGGGAAAACGATTACGCCGGCATGGTGCTCCTAATGGGAGTGGTCAAGTCCATGCAGAATAAAGAAAGCGCCCGACGAACGTATCGCACGGAGTCTTTATTTCTCGCTTGCTCCACAAGTGCATGAAAAAAAAGGCAGAGTCATGAATTGACGTGTCCAAAGTATTATATCCTAATTTAGTTTGGCGTGTCTCAAAAAAGGAGAAAAAACTAATTCAAGAATCTTGATTAGGATCGTTAGTTTAAGTCACGAGACGATATAGGGCCTTAAAGTGTTAAGGACTTTCATAATCAAAGCAGGGACAGGAAATTAAAGCTGGTGCTTGTCCATGCTTAAAAAACAATAAATACAAATAGATTCCTCAGCCCTGGTCAACTAACCGTGCAGGACAATGCTATAAAGTTACAAGCGACCATCCAAAATGATTTCCTACTGTGCCCAAAGGTATAAATGGGAATCTGCTTTAAATAATAGTACCAATTCAAATAATTCGTGCTTGGAAGATTTGTGTTTGCCCAGTTCAGTTCATGGCGATTAATGACCCCAAAAAATGTGGGCACATAAAGTCCATAAACCTTTACGATACGCTGGATCACAGACATTTTAGAGCAAATAATAAAAAAAAACAGAATTGTTATCGGCTGTGAAATACGGCGTTATGAAGCCGTTATCAGAGTTATGTGCATTCAAGAGCCAGTGAGCAGCCATTTTTCATTTTCTGACATGCTCAGAGCAATTTATCTAGAGTTGCTAAAGCACGCTTAAGCTTGAAAAACATGGTATGCAGAATTGAATCTAAGATGATTAGTTTGCTTCACTATCGGTGTATAACGTTCCATTATTCCACGTAGAGCACATAAATAACGGTGAAGTTCTGTTGACCGTACAAAGAAGAAGGCCATTACATCAGCTGGTTAGGGCTGAAGCGTGCGATGGCTCTTCGCTTATCGGTTTATTGCACTTGTGCTCATTGCCTCCCTATAGAGCTCTAGGGATGATTGACTTTAGTTCAGATAGCTTGTTTTTTGGGTAGTTTCCGGCAGGCCTTTTTTTTTTTACAGCGATCGCTCTCATGGTATACAGCATTTGCCCCAATACTTCTTCACAGGCCCAAAGCGTTCGCTGTCTGGTAAGTCGTAAAACCTGTGCAGTGGCACCGCAATTCCATCAACGTATTCGCCATAAAAATGAACAGATGTCGATTAATTTATCTTTCCCGCCAATAAAGAAATTACATACGTGCTGATCATCATGATCGCGTGACTTGATATCTGACCCCATTTAAACTACTTAGGTCATGTTTTTCTCGCAGCGGGCATCCACCCTACGTCCAAATTTTCGGGCACTACTAACCGCACATTATATATGACAGTGTCGGCTAACCTTCGCTATGTGACGTCTATAGCGTATGGTAAAGTTGGTGAAACTGTGACCAAGGTCGGCTAGTTTTAGCTAGTGTTGAGTGAATGATCGCCAACAGGGGGGTTAGTTAAATCTAGGGTAATGAGTGTTAATTGATTTCGTGTGACGCCTATTGTGTCGATAAGGCTGAGGGGTGTTACCATGTGTTGGCTAAATATTGCAACTTCATATTAAGTCACATGATCCCTTATAGAATTGCCCAAGAGGACTCTTAAGTGAAAGCCAGCGTCTTCGTTTTATACTTAGTCATTATAGTATTAACCCCCCAATCCGCCCTGAAAGCTTTCTGCATCCTGAGTAGTCTTGCTTTGCCTCCGGGATCGTGGACGCTGCATGGAAGCGTTCAGCACCCCACGTAATATTACAGTTCATCCGAGATCGGCCCGCCTGTGACCAAGCGACGATGGTACGAGATGTAGTCATTATGTGACGTCACGTTATAGAATGTCGCAGTTATATCCTGATGAAGTCACAAATCTCGACAAGTCCTCACTTAGTACGGCGCACCGTTTTTAACCTTGATACGGAGAGATCATTCCTGATTAATTTTTTGCAGTCTTCATGTTGGCGCCGACACCACCCACGATGGCTTTTCGCATCTGATGAAGCTTCGAAGGCTTTCGTTTTAGAAATACCTGAGTGTTCTCAAATAATCGACCAGCAGAGGAAGTCCAGGCTGTAGTTTTCGATTCTGAGAGCACAAGACTGTAACTGTACAGGATAGCTGGCATTAGTGTGACCTTGGTTCCTTCGCGTGTTTCGCCCTACTTGAAGTCTTAAAGACGCGTCACGTCATAAAGACGTGTTACGTTTGTTAGGAAAGGCGGCGTTTTGAACGAAGTAAAAAGATGCTATAGGGTGTGGCACCACGCTGTTAGGGTAATCAAGAACTGCAACTTAATAGGGCTATAACTGCGAAACCAAAATGACAAGGAAGCGTTTCTTCATGACACTGTATCGTGCGTTAGAGCCATTATTCTTAGCTTCTCCGGACCTTTCTTCCTACCCCACGTCCACTCTTCCCCGTCTGGTAGAATGAAGGGGATGGAATCTGGCTGTTTTTCCTGCCTTCTCTTTCTCGCTGGCAGTGAGTCGTAAGAAACATTTTGTGTAGGGTGAACATGCGCATTCGATCTGCTAATGAATAAACAAGTCGACGATGCTAGTGTTTCAAACGTTCGTGCGATAGCCAAAATCGACGCCGTTGAGTAATGTCCCTGTAATTTCCCACCCCGCCCTCTTTCCCGTTCTAGACGATGCGACCCATATTGCGTCGAATCAAAGATAATGTGAACGTAACAATAAACAAACTGTTTGGCTTGGCGTGCGTATCCTTTTGTAGAGGCGATTGAAACTTGCTCGAAACATTGCCACATAATTATCGTTTTTTTCGAGTGCAAATGGCCCTGTATGATTCCGAGTGTCAGTAATGTAAAAGCGTAAAGACGGACTCGAAAGTGGTTCGGTATAATTGCATGTGTTCACAGGCCTGCAATTCAGCATGCCTTTAACCAATACAAACTACAAAAACTTTCGATTGTACCATGTCGAAGCCTTTCATTTACACAATATGAAGGCTGACCATATCGCACATTACGCATTGTCAGACACTCAGTCTCAAGTTATTGATAAAGAAGGTAAAAAGCTTTTATCACGGGTATTTTAGAATGTTTTTATAGCCGGCTTTTATCGTATCACAAAACAAAAAAAAATTGGCAGATCGCACGTACGTTGGGAGTCGACGTTATGCGAAGCATGCGGATAGAAGGACATTAGCTACACACAATAAATGCAATACCAGCTTGAATTGTGGCGCGCGGAAATGTTTCGTTAGCCCGTGATCGTGGTTACGTTTGCACACATAGTGAATACACGTACATCTGTGACGTATCTGTGACGTCGATGTGTCGATGAGTGATGAATACGCGTCGAGTGGGTTGTTGACGCCTTCCTAACTTAAGCCAAATCATTGTGAAATGTCAGCATCATCAGCAGAAGTACAGTTGTTCTTATAGTCGTCCGTTAATTCAGTGATGAGGGGCTAACGTACACTGAAGTATGGGTTTAGCTGCTCGACATTGTTATGAAGAAGTTATCTATGACACCTCCGTTCCTCGTCGTGGGCACGAGATCTTGGAAGGCTGTGTCTACATAGAAAACGTCTTTCATGTATTGTGTGAATCTGATCTGGCTGTGTTTAGAACATACACATTGAAGCCGCCAGCAATGAAAAGAAGTGGGAAATATGTACGCTTGTGCCAGCGACAATGGTGGCCCTGGAGACTGCTAGACAAATGAGCTTCCGTGGATGGCGTTTGTGCCGTTACCTCTACGTGATGACGGTATGATAAAAGTACGTATGTAATGTTTATAATATTGGATAACCAGCCCTGCAACCACTATTGACGTTTCACAAATATTACGGTCTGCTTGAAAACCACTTCCGAGACCTAGCATGGCTCCGTGGTCGAATGCTTGATGGCCCCGCAGAATGTGAGGTTCGATTCCTCCTGGGACAATGATATTTATTCTGCGCGTTCATTGGGTCAACGCTGCCAATGCCAGCTTTTAAACGCGAAGCTCTTTAGGGCTGGCATGGTTGGCATTCATTACGCCCCACCAAACACAAACCCAAACTGAGCACCTGCACAACAAAAAAAACGAAAAATATGTGTAAGAAAACAACAACGCGTGTAATCTACTACACGACAGCACAATACAAGACCACCCATGCCGTCCGTTCGTCCGTGCATCTGTTCATCCGTTCATCAATCCATCCATTTTTCTGTTGTCTAGCTACCAATCTGTCCATTCGTTCGTGCGTCCATCTATCCGTCCTTTATACCAGTCGGCGACTTCAACGTTGACATTACGGACTTGTTACATAGCTTCGCCCAGTCGTTTTCATTCACTTCGTGGAGATGCACTGAGTTTTTTCAACGCTCTCGAAATGAAGTTTTCAATGTCTGTTCGCGCCGTTAATTGATTGATATAAATTCTCAATCACTTTCAGTGAATTGAGCTTAACCACAAATGATTCTAACACAGCGTGAGGGGCATATCAATAGGAATACATATACAGGCCGAGTGCCCCAGCTATGTCATTCATTGTACCGTCAGGACCGAAGCGTTATAGAAGGGAGTAATTTAGCCATAGTCTGAAAATATGCCCACACGCGCAATAACGACGCGACCAAATGCATGTTGTTGACCAGATGAGTGAAAAGTTTTATTGAGAAAGTTGTAGATTGGTTTGCAAAACCTCTGATTGGACATTATGAACTTTTATATCTGGCAATTATTAGTGTTTTTTCTGCTAAGTACAAATGCTCGTGAAATACCCATAAGCAAACCCCACTGGCGTGCATATACGCGCGCCGTGATTCTGGTGCTCCCTGACGTTCCGAGTACAAATGACACGCTTCCTTCGCAACGGTTCACGTTTTGCTATCAGCACCGGCTGATAGCAAAACGTCTTCATTACACAGCCACAACCTAGTTGCGGCCCTGTCGAGACAGCTCAATCGAGCAATTGCTATGGCCCTTCGAACGTGGAACGTTAGGCAGCACTAGAATTATCGTGCGTACTGGCGCGCGAGCTGAGTTGTCACGTGGTATTTTTTTTGCGTTTCGCGGGAATTAGCAGTTAATTAAAAACGACTAGAAACTAACAGAAACAAAGCTAGAAATTGTCTAATCAGACGTTTTTCAAACCAATGAACAACTTTCTCATTGGAATGTCCGGCTTAGTTTCGTTGCTTAAAAAGTTAGTTAATAAAGATGAGCTGACTAGTTAATTCGTCACAACACAAAGAATAGTCTGATTCACTCCAGCCAACGGTCAACAACATGCATGTTAGCGTGTCTTCATTGCGTGCGTCGGCATTTTTTTATAACAGCACAGTGAACGCTTACATACGTTTTTTTTTCTTCTCTCAAGTCTCTAAAATACTAGGTACTCAATCGTTGAAAAATAAAAAAGGAAAAAATTATAATTTTCTTTTGTCCAGCGACACTGAGTACACTCCCATGAAACTTCTTGCTTTACTCAGCGAAAACTGAAATAAGCAATCGGTGCCTTACCCTAACGAACCCCGTCTTCCTGCTGTCTACGCCAAATGCACCCTCCCTTGGAAACCTGGTGTGGGTTCCAGGAAAACGTACATTCCTATTGCATCAGCTCTCTCAGAATGTTCGAGACAGGGGCATTGAGTAGGCTTTTTTTTCAATGCTCTATTTCTTACAGACCTGCACAGCTTTTTTTATTATTTTTCAGATCATGAGGATGGGCCCCTGTACAGCCATTTTCAATCTGCGTAAATGGCCGTCTATTTGCTCTTTCTTTTTGTTTTAACACACCGAAGCAAACCCTGACAAAGACATCTGGGTGTCCTCCTCCCATATGACATTGACAACGAATTTGCACCGCATATTTGAGCGAAAAGCCGTGACGACACGACCACTTCTGGTCAAAACACATAAAAGGAAAAGACACAAAACGTTCTCACGCATACCCATTTCACAAATGGGACTCATTCGGAAGCGGACCATATCTCTATTTCGGTATGCGCGTTATGGGTGCCCTACTGCAATGCCTACTTCCATATTTGGGGTCCTGAAGCCCCCATCGCCATTGTCTTGATTTATTTCCTACCGAACACTGCAGTCACACGGACACGGAGATCGTCAACAGCTGTGACAGGATGGAATAAAAAGCCGTTCTCTTACCACCGTCGTAGACAGGATGGAACCAGAACTGAACCCCATTAGGTACCGCGCGTATTCGCAAATAAAACTCGCGAAAGTATAAGAAAACTATAAATAGCAATTTTCGTTTTGCATTTCTGGGCCAAAACATTCCAGAAAACCAGTTCACTTCTTGAGATCTCTACATTTGAAAAAGAACCCCACAACAGGGTTTCTTCACTTTTTCTCTTGAGGTTAACGTATTCGTGGCCTCTCGTATTTCCGTTTCCATTTAGCGATGATGAAGCTTGTTGTCGCATTTCTCAATGCCAAAGCCACTTTTGGCGGATTTGTTCAAATAATTGATGGAAGTGTGGAAGATCTGCGGGCTTGTAATTTGAGGTGGCATAAAGAAGGATGAAATCGCATTATTTGTTCGAGAACTGAGAACCGTCAACGCTTTTCGTAGCGAAAGAAAAGTCACGAAAAAAATAAAGGAAGTAAACAGGAAGGTTGAAGATTATTTTAGGGAACCAGCCTTTGAAGAACACGTGGTCGAAATCTGTACCACACCAAATGCAATTTCGTAAGTCATCCGAGCGTGTGCTTTACGTAACTTTTTTCATCGTTCCGTACTACAATGATGAAGCGTAGATAAGGAGCTGCCGCTTGCTTGGTGAGCAATTCGGGTAAAATCTTCGATAATTCTCATTTCGCAAATATGGAAATCCCTCAGATTTCTTTCTTCCAACGCCAACTCCCAACTGTTCGCGGGTTTCGTTTGCGCTTTCATATTCTGTCCTTTGCCCATTTTTTCCCCCTCTCTTTGAGTTCTGCGATATTCAGGCGCACGGCACTGTGCCTAACACTTATAGCGTGCATAATGAGTGACACAGACAAGAGAAAACATAGACGAGTCCTTGTGCTTGTCTGTCTTCATTTTCCTTCACTCTTCCCGCTGTAGCCGCCCCACCTATTGTATACGTAGTACAAACAAATTCAGATCACTAATATTCGAAGCTTCATACATGCCAGCCTAGCGCTTCCGGTTCAATGTGGGAAAACCAGGGCATAAAACCAGCAACGAATGATGTCTACTGCTCTCAGATTGAAGAATGACATCGTTTTTTACCTGTTTTGTATAATAACTGCTATAAGCAAGTGCTCCTGAAATCTGGGCAAAAAAGGTAATGATAGATCTGATGAAAAACTGGGCGGATGCGGCAGGAGCTGTAGGCACTGCAAACTAACGTTCGCACATCGTTTAGCCCAAAAGCATCGAGTTTCAATCCATGAGCGCTCTACAAATGAGGACACCACCATGGTGTACAAAGAAGTATACCAATTCTCACTGATTCACCCAATTAACATTTATTCCATTGCTTTTTGTACTTTTCCAATTGGTCCTTCAGGTGCATTTGTGAGTGGTTGTAATACTTAGAGAATAGGCGAGCTTGCTGATTATTTTGCCCTTTCGTAAAGCAGTGATTTTGTACAATGTGTAAGAAGCGTGACGCCGTCTACTCAGTTGTACAAGCCAAAATAATCATGTAGGCGCGAGTGAAAATCTAACTATTGGCTCACTTAGCTGCCTACAAGGTTAGCTAAAACGTTTCAAGGCGTCGACAGAAATTTTAGAACTTTAATAATATTAGTGCTCTAATTAAGGTTGGGTTTTAAGGTGCTAACTTTAGAAAGAGCATGGTGTTGCCATGGAACCCACCGACTATATCTTTAGCAACGCTTTCTAAAAAATGAAAATAAGGAACGCTTGTGATTCTTCCACCGAGAATGAGGTTTGATGGTGATGTATCAACAGAGCGTGAATTTTAATCCAGGTGATAACGGCAGCTCTAATGTGGAAAGGTTCGTTTTTATTCCAAAATTATTACAGAACACTCGTAAAAACGCCAGCTTTTTGGCCAATTTCCTGTGATGTAGGAAATCTATGGTTAGGCAATAAAAAAAATCTAGAACCTGAAATGTAGCGTTATTTGGTCCTTCTTTCTGTAGTGACATGTCTGTTTGAAGAAGCAAGAGGAACAACAGACAAAAAAAAAATGAAAGGGTAGCCATGTTTTTCGAGCCGCAAACTTTCACTTGTTGGAATTAGGGTTAAAAACAAAAACAAAATATGAATGACCGAAGCACTCCACGTGAAAAAAAGCGAGCCAAAAAAACTGCACGTAGATAACTGAGTGCAATTAGTGCAGCAAACTTTTCATAGCCTGAATAGTTCTGAGCACTTTTGAGAGAGTGAATTATGAGTAGTTCCGCACCACTGAATTGAGGCCACTATGTGGACTTATGTTATCACAGGAATGGCGGATTGCTAAAAGCGAGAATAAGAAAAAGGACGTGAATGGCTGTTTTATAGTGTTTAGCATTAAATTTACGCTCTGCATCTTCCATGAGAAGTCCTTAAGAATTACTTCCGCTACAATGGAGAATTTTTTTCCTCTTTCACTTACGTCATTCGGCGAGCAGAGAGTTATGTGTCGCCAAGGGTAATAATAATAAAAAAAGACAGAAAAAGTGGCGTCGTTTAAATACTGGGCTCCGTTTATTGCCTATAATTTCAGGCTACCTAAACTCTCGTTAAACTTGGGGTTGGAGTTTTTGTTGTTAGCGTGAAAATCGCTCAGTATTCATTTCCATTAATATTTTTATTATCATTACTGGTTTTTTGAAAATGACGTTTTATTCACGTGTTTTCAGCTTTGTTCTGTGAAGTAAGGCGGTGTACTGTGCCCGTTTCAGGATAACAATACTTTTCTAGAACTCTCATCCTAACTCCGTAAGCAAGAACAACAAAAAATGTCCGCTATACGTAATTAACGCCACTTAGAATTCTATTTGACAGTGTTAGGAGTTCTTCAAACGATTTGCGCAATTTGGCGCTCAACGCATGTTTCATGCAGTTCCAGATCGCCGATGTGGCCGTAACATATGCTACATAATGCTCAAGAAGCAACGTAAAGTGTATTTCACTTGTTACTCAAATTTTATTAAATGAGACGCGTTCCATGCACGGTATAATAGATGGAATTAGTCGATAAGCCTTTGCAAAACGATGAGCTACCGGACATCGTCCTCCCGGCTGTTTTTGCGTACTAGTGGTAAAAAAAGACAAGAACAAAAGCATAAAAATGCGCTACTCTTTCAGAAAATATTTCAATACTCAAAGTTATTATTATATGTTGTGTGTAATCAAATATCGTTGATGTACTTTCTTTCTAGTAGTTAAGTGACACACAATGCAACTCTTATGTTAATTTTCTACATAGGCTCATGCCTTAGAGCTGAGTACCTACGCGTTCACCTAAAATGCTTGAAGGCGTACTCGCAAAAATTTCAGAAGTATTCGTATCGTTACACTAAGCAAAAACGCTGACGTCGAGAGACTTGAAAAATAGAAATAGCATCGTGGTGCCTCGGAACGCGTCGAGTATATTGAACCTTGAAAAAAGAAACAACTTTCGATTTCCATATAGAGGGGGACGTTTCACACTGTGACTTAAAAAAACTGTGTGTGCATGTACTCAATGCTTAACCTTAAACCATATTGTGCCCACTGCACGTAACTTTGATACTCTAAACAAAAATCAAGGTAATACTCTATGTGGCGCTCGTTACGCTCACTCTTTGATCGTCCATCCCATACCTTAAATATTGTCTAAAGTTCTGAAACTTTCATACTTGGCATACTATTTCACAAGTACAGTGCAGTTACCCTATTTTGTGTATGTGCGCGTGTGTGTACTTCGAAATTGTTATGACCGTGTTAGATGCTTCTTGATCTTGTAACAAGCCTAGAATTCTGGCTGGTTAGCGGACCTCAAATACATTTAATATTTATGATGATGAGGAAGGATGCGGAAGT
The DNA here is from genome assembly GCF_013339725.1 of Rhipicephalus microplus. Classification (NCBI taxonomy): domain Eukaryota; kingdom Metazoa; phylum Arthropoda; class Arachnida; order Ixodida; family Ixodidae; genus Rhipicephalus; species Rhipicephalus microplus. The sequence continues at coordinate 31,809,560 of NC_051169.1, forward strand.
TTGTCGTAATGTTCTCTTGTAAAGAAGGATGGGGGCGCATCAGGCGACTGAGACAATACACCAAAATGTCAGCCTTTTTTTTTTCTCTTTTTACGAGATTTTCTGTCCGCGTTGTTGCGTCCAACACTTTCTTAATTTAAAGAGATATCTTTTAACAACAAGGACCTCTTTTTTATGAGCGCGTGTTGTTCGAGATTGTAAATCTTTTACGACAGCACAGTTCTCGGCATGTTCACGAACCACATGAATTAAAAGAATTAATCCTTTTAGCTTCCCGATCCTTGTTTGCTTTACGCGCACTTCATTGTGCAGTGGTGGTAATTTAAGCTACACCGGAACCAGTTATCTCACGACAAAGCTAAGGCCGTTTGAAGTACCCACTTCAAATATGTAGCACGAAGAAGCGACACTAAATGTCTACAAAAACTCTTATTCGTTCCTAACTATGGCAAGGAAATTACAAACAATTACTTTAGAGCATTCTCTATCTGATTAAGATTAAAATTCTATTAGTACTAAGTGCATCACTACAAGAACGTGGGGGAATAATGCAACTACAAAAATGAAACTTGTAAAAGAGGAGTCTATTCTAAGCGTAATTTCTTGTTAATGCGGAATCACCAGCGCAAAAAATAACCTTTCTACCGTGACACTGTCGAGCTTTCGATGGTGATGCTGTAAAATAAAAAGCGCAGTCTTGTAACTTTTTTTGGTCACCCCAAATGATCTCCCCATCATCTGTCAGGTGAGATGACCTCATAAATACACCTATTTTTTATTACTAAAGTGTCTTATACGGGGGTTTACCAAAATTTGAGTGACGTATTTTCGTCGCGGAAACAAAAAAAAATACCCTCGATTACATATCAACAACAACAACAACAAAAAAGGTTCTGTCAACAACAGTCGAACCCACGAGCTCTCGGTCCCAGAGGCTCGGCCGCAATCCACTTTGCCTTGGTCATTTTTTTAATGCCTTGCATACAATGCTGTTCCCTAACTCGCCAAAATACAACAGAATAACAGTACTACTACAAAGTGCATTGACGAACCGGAAGCTCTGAGCTGACTGCTTATCGGAACTGTGGCATGCCTAACCACTTTTCCACTCACGAAACTCTCCGGTACTTCCTCCTGCTCTTTCAACTCTTCAAGAAAACGGCGCATGGACTCGCATAAATATTCTTGCACGGATCGCACTTCTACATCTGCCTTGTGAAAGGCATATTGGGTGTGCCCCTTTACCAAGGTTCATAGAGTTTCATACAATAATACTTAGACAGGAATCTGGGGCTGCTATCGTGTACCCTCATGGGAATTATAGGAAGTACAGGCTTCGGATTGGATCTCGTAAGCCAGCGAATTGCCTACGGATCTCTTTTTACAGTTTCAGTTTCGTTCTTCGTGTAGAGTTGGTGGTAGGGTGGGTGAAAAGGAATGAAACTGGGTCTTTGTTGTTCAAAGAAGCCGAAAACTGCTAGGCCTCTGAATTTACTGCAACGCTGAACCTGTATAAGCCGTGTTTTACAGTTTAAGCGAAGCGTCGTCCACTCACCACGGCGCATAAATGAAGCGTCCAATGCCAGTGCAGAATATTACATCGAGTTCACGTTTGTTCGTAGTGCGTCTTGCCGAAAATCGTCGTTAAAATCAACTGCAAAACGACGGCGACGTGAAGTAGACGCACCGCCACGCTCTTCTGATTCAACTTCGCCACAAAATGAGAGGTGCGTTGGGGGTAGATCACTTGAGCAGACGCACCTGGCATCGCAGCATACGAAACGTTAAGTGTTTCTCACTTAATACCGTGCTGCTATTTTATAAATCGATATTGCGTACTTTCGAGAGCAAAACAAGAATATTTGTTTCGAAAAGTTGTAAAGAATAATCCATTACAGATGATGCCAAATCTGAAACGCAATGGCAGTACAATGCGTACCCTGGTAGTTAAATTGGTCTAGATATCACTTCTACTGCCTAGTCACAAAAACATTTTGCAATAAAGTTTGCGTGCAAAAAAAATGAAGCGAGTTTAAATTAGACATAACTTAAAATCACTTTATTTTACACTCAGCACACAAGCGTCGCGAATCTCGAGAACGTGATCTATCCGAAGCCAAGGAGGTTCCTGGAGTGGAGGTGCGCCCCAAAAGAAGACGCCAGTTGCCGCCATATTGAAAAAGGAAAGACTCGGAAGCAGACGACAAAGTGCGCTTGTAGCTCTGCCCTCGCATTGGCCTTTGGAGACTGTGACATTCATTTGTAAAGATATTAAAGATTTTACAAGGCCATGGTGACTTCGTGCGCCGCTTATGGCTGCACAAATTGCATCAAGAAGATGCCTCGGATCACTTTTCACGTGTAAGTATTCTCGCTTCGTTCGCTGACGATCGCCTGTTTTTTGCGTATTAGACATAATATCAAATTAGAAACAATATCAAAGGTGCGCATTTGTGTAATACATGCGTACACCTGTATGGAAGGTAACTTGAAGCTTTAAATGTTCGCTGACACGACGCTGTCCTTGAGTTTTAAGTTCATGGACGAAGGACTTGTGGTCTTTGGCTGCACGTATCAAACATTCGAACGAGTAGGACGTCTGAATCGCCTTTGAATTCCAAGTTTTCTGGTCTTGTCTTACAAGGCAAGACTGACGGCGAGCAAGCGTAATATTTTGGCGAGTGTATATTGAATTCGGTGCATGTTTGTCGAGCGATTCGCAAGCGTAAAGAACAATTCTATGCCGTGATTATCCGTGTTACAGGTTTCCGAAAGACAGTGCGCTGCGTTCTGCTTGGGAACGTGCTGTTCGAAGAAATAGTTGGAGGGCTACGGACGGTGACCACCTCTGTTCTATTTACTTCGAAGAATGCTGCTTCGACCGAATGAGGCAGACAACCAGACTGCAGCCTGACAGTGCACCTTCGATTTTTCCTGCTTTCCGAGTGCATCTGCAAAAACCTGCTAGTTTCTACCTCCTTGACGTAGCTTCAATAGAATGTAGTCACGAAAGTAAGCGATTGTGTCTAAAACAAGAAGAGACACCTTCGAAATCCGTTCTATTTTGCCGACGAAACCGAAACCAAAACGCCAATAACAAAGTTGCCAAAATGAGCGAGTGCCGTTATATCAAACATCAATCTATTTCGTTTTTAGGCTCTGAAGGCTTCGCTTGCCAAGGCAACACACGTCGGCAACGGAAGTTGGTAAATATTATGCATAACTAACGCCTCTGCAATCGTTCTTATAAACGGTTCATTTGGGGTACATCTTCTGGAGTTTGTCGGTTGCACGCGACATCGGTGCTTAGGTTTTGCTTCCCCCTGTAAACTGGTTAGATTGCGATAACTCTAGAAAACTTACTGGTGACTCCCAGTTTACTTATTTACATCTCTTTTCTAACTTTAGCTTTAATTATTACAACTTCCTCATATATATTCTCTGGTAATCTGCCGACACACACCCAACCATATATATGAAAGAGGCGAACAAATGTCGCGTTCCCCTTGATCTTGAGTATATGCAGGCATATTTCTTAAAACACCCAATATATAATACAACCCCTTTGTACCGCAATATTGCGCCAGCAAGATAGATATGCGATGCATCCCTCGACAACAGATTGATCTGAAAGCGTGCAGCTGACAATGGGTGCATGAAATATTTAGTTTCATCAACAAGGAGAGGCATTTATTCGTTGGTGTAATCTAAAAGTGGTTTTCAACTCATTTTTTAATCGTAGAACTCCAAACCGACGCGCGCAACGCGCGTATTCCATTGCGGTCTTTGGCGGTTCCGCCCTGTTTTTTTTCTAGCAATATGGCCACCGGCAGATTCACTTGCTCCCGTTGGCGGCGGCTGCGACTGCCACTCCAGAGGTGCTATAGAACCTCCTTGTCCGAAGCAGATACGAAGCCTGTACTTCCTTGAATGCTCATGGGGGTACAAACGCCGCTGAAGGAGCCCACGTAGACACTAGCGACGGATTTCCCTCTAGGTATTATTGTATGAAGCTCTATGGCAAGGTCTTACGTACTGCAGTCTCATTAGGCTGCAGTACGACTCTTTCATGTCTAACACTTTCCTTTCACTGTGCTCTTTCTTGGTCAGCAGGGTGGGGTCGGCGTCTGGAAAGGGTAAACCTAAGTAGCCTAATGCATTGTGACCATGGCTTCCTAGATTAGCTCCTGCAACACGTCGTTGCTGCGCGTTTACTCCCTTCGGGACGTTTCGAATAGGAGAAGTGCAATTTCGTCTTTGCCTTAAGACACCGTGACAGGGCGACTTTAGCCCAAGCCTCAACCTTTCGCTCATAGCTATAGTGAACTATATCACGCATGAACACACACACACACACACACACACACACACGCACACGCACACACACACACACACACACACACGCACACACACACACACACACACACGAACTCCAAAAACTCAAGTGAAGGAAATACACTGCTGCTGCATATCGACCTGCTCATTCTGAGATGCTAACTAGTTTATTTATTACAGTTTCATGCCGCACTCACTAGGTTTTAGCCATGTTATTTTTTAACTAATTGGCTTTTTGAAAAAAAAATAAAATTTGGGAAGTTTCCCCTCTTCATTTATGTTAGATTGGCTTGAGCCTATTATACCTCCTGGTGGTACGGGCTACCCCCGTTTTCCTTTTAGTTATTTTCACATATAGGGGGCGGAACACGCACACACACACACACACACACACGCACACACACACACACACACGCACACACACACACGCACGCGCGCACACACGTGTGTGTGTGTATTTCTAGTTCACTATACTGATAGTATTCATTAACATTAACCATAACTCAACAATGCGCGCATGCCTTGCTTGCCCATAACAACCCGTGCCCCACTTAAATGCTCGCCCTGGAAAAATTGTGGCGTTAGAGCAGATACTATGCGTGCTGCGTTTCTGCATAGTGTGGCCGTGGTGCTCAATAAGTATTTAACTCGCCGTGGAATGGTGACCTGACCTTATTAGCGATGTTCTTCTGGCTGTCAAAGCACATTTTTGTGATCTGTTCTTCCCTTTCACTGCTTCAGCTACCACAAAGGTTTCTTTAATCATTGGTCATGGAGGTTGGTCGTTGAAATGAAAATGTACCACCCACACTATTGGTGTATTGTTGCAACCACTAAGAGACACCATGAAAGCTATTTTATATCAATCTACAGTAAACATTCAACTATACACTTTTGTAAGGGTACGTTGCACTTATTATTATACGATACCTATAACGCAGATATCAACAATGTTTTATATACTCCCCTCATTTGATGTTCCCCACAATTTCTTGAAATAAAACAACGTGTTGTTCACTTATTAGCGGCAATCATTGAGCGTAAGTTAACGAGTTCTACCAAACCTTTTTGTTTCTATAAATTGTCTTACGTGAAATAAGCATTCACTCCAGCACTTACAATTCATTTTTTTTCTTTAATTCCGGTTTAATTTTCAGTAGTCTTCCTTGCAGTGCGCATAAAAAAAACGGAACAAACGTGGTCCTACACAGAGACACAGGCCATTTTTCCCGTTGTTGGGACTCCGGGTCCTGCCGGTCTCGTTTTCGGTAGCTGGCCCCGTCGCAGGATCCATCATCCGACAATTCAGCGAGAAGAAGCGCCCGAACGAACGACAGAGATTTATTTACATGTTGAGAAGTGATCAACTGATCCAAAGAGAGAAGAGAGAGAGAGATACAAAACGTCTTCCGCATTTTATAGCACCGCGTTGCCAACACTGGGCGCATTGTCCGCATCGTCAGCCAATACGGTGGCCCCGGCACCTCGGCCACGAAGGAGGGGGAAACACACCTCACAACACATGGAGTGGCACAATCTAACACGATGCCCAAATATAGTCACGGCGCCCTAAAAAATGCCCAAACATGGTCACGAACGCACAGGAGATTCCGGAATTCTCCCGGCGAGAGGGAGGAGCCTGAATGGGGAGGTGGGGGTCGACGACACAGTCGGTCAAGAACCGGTTCTCCCCGCAACTCCTCTTGCTTGGTTCCCTAGGGCCGGTCGTAACAGTCTCTCGCGCGGGGGGGGGTAAAGATCTCGATGAGCTGAGGTTTGCAGCCACTGTCCGGAGAGATCAGCGCCGACAGTCGGTTTGGTGACGACCGTCTTTGATGAAGTAGAGGGCACCACCTGCTTCATTGTGGGCTCAACAGACATCACATACGCACATGAAAACACAACTACTCAGCCGGTGAGCGCCGGACAATTCCGCCAAAGTCCACCAGGCAATTTTCCCCTTTAACTGATATTAAAGGAAATACACAATTTATTCAAAATGTTACTCATACGTTAAGGTGACACGAAACAACAACACTGGAAGCACACCGAACCCGAAACCCTGGATAGCCGTGTCTTCAACGTTTTCAAACAAGTACACCTAGAAGAGTAAAAAAAAACAATCACTAGCCCTTGTATAGGTCAGGAAAAAAAATGCCAGAGTTCTCGAGACATCCTCTCGTGTCAGGGGCATCGACTTAAGCCATCAGCGTTGCCATGGAGTACACCCTTTTTGTAGCGTATTTCAAACGTATATTGTTGCAAAACGAGGCTCCAACGCAGCAGGCGGCCGTTCTTAGAGGACATGGTCTGTAGCCAGGTGAGAGGACAATGGTCCACTTCTACAATGAACTTGCTTCCGGCAATATAACAAGCTAGTTTCTGGACTGCCCAAACCAAGCACGCACATTCCTTTTCGCTAGCGCTGTAAACCTGCTCGCGAAGGGTGAGTTTCCGGCTAACATAGAGGACGGGATGCTCTTCATCCCCCTCGTCCCTTTGACTAAGAACTGCCCCCATGCCTCTATCACTAGCGTCCCATTGGACTATGAAAGGCCTCGAGTAGTCTGGTGAACTAAGCAAAGGTTGGCTCGACAAGGCCGCTTTCAAAACGCGGAAAGCCCTTTCTTTCTCCTCATCCCAGTCGACCATTTGGGGCTCGGTCTTGCGCAACGCGTAAGTAAGAGTGCTGGCAATGTCAGAATATCTAGGGATGTACTTACGATAGTAACCAGCTATTCCAAGAAAAGCCCGAATATCGGTTTTCGTTCGGGGCTGGGGAAAGTCTCGGATAGCTGCCACTTTCATTTCAGAGGGACGGCGATTCCCTCGACCGATAACTTGCCCGAGATAGAGTACCTCTGCTTGTGCTAGCTGACACTTGGGCGCGTTTACCGTTAAACCTGCTTCGCGTAGGCGTGTCAGTACTGCTCTCAAATGCGCCAAGTGTTCTGGCCAGGACGAGGAAAACACGGCGACGTCGTCCAAGTAAGGCAATGCGAAGTCCTCTTGAACCCGCAAAACCTTATTCATTAAGTTTGAAAACCATAAGGCGCGTTCTTTAGGCCGAAACTCAACACTTTAGGGCGGAATGTCCCCAATGGTGAAATAAATGCAGCATACCGGCTCGCCCTCTCGGTGAGTGGCACCTGCCAGTAACCTCTCACTAGGTCTAGCGTTGAGATAAATTCCGCGCTGCTTACCCTCTCGACGCGTTCCTCAATGTGGGGAATTGGGTATGTCTGATCCTTGGTGATGAGGTTTAACTTACGATAGTCTACGCAAGGACGCGGATCTTTGCCGGGTACCTTCACAAGAATTAACGGGGAAGTGTAATCACTTTCACACGGCTCAATCACGCCCAATTCCAGCATCCTGTTAACCTCTGCTTTTATTAGCTCAAGCTGGCGAGGTGACACCCGATACGTCTTAGATCTTACCGGTTCCGACGAGGTAAGCTCTATGTCATGAGTGAGGACGGATGTCCGGCCTGGCTCGCTTACAAATCTGTCCTGAAACTCGGTCAAAAGACCACGCAATTCCTGCCTCTGCTTCATTGTCAGCTGTGACTTTGATACTAAATCCTCAACTCTTTTCTCGATTGGGACTTCATCCAATTCGGGAGCTAATTGAGGAATTTCTGCCGGAACCTCTTCCAGAACATTTAAGGTCATGTTCACGATGGCTTCACTCTCTTTATAGGGCTTGAGTAAGTTGCTATGATACACCTGGTGTACCTTACGACTTCCTGGTAATTTTACCACATAGTTGGTGTCAGACAATTTTCGAGTAACTTCGGCCGTGCCGACCCATTGCACTTCAAGCTTATTCTTTTGGGAGGGCCTCAACAACATGACCCTGTCTCCTACAGCAAAGTGTCGCGCTTTAGCTGTTCGATCGTCGTAAAGCTTAGCCTTCTGCTGTGCTTTGGTCATCGCACTCTCGGTCAGTTCTTGGGCTCTTGTTAGACGATTCAATAAGGTGAGGACATATTCCACTACTACAGGATCATCACCCTGACCTTCCCACGACTCTCTCAGCATACGAAGAGGAGACCGCAGTCTGCGGCCGTAAACAAGTTCCGCTGGCGTAAACCCTGTTGTCTCATAAGGTGCAGTTCTTAGTGCAAACATCGTTGCAGGTAAGCACATTTCCCAGTCAGTTTTTCGTTCAAAACATAAGGCTCTTAACACTCGCTTCATCACGGAGTGAAGCTTCTCTATCAAGTTCGACTGCGGATGGTAGACTGAACTATGCAATAATTTCACGCCACACTGCTCTAGAAAGGTTTTCGTTAAGGCACTCGTGAAAATGGTGCCCTGGTCTGATTGTATCTCGGCAGGAAATCCTACCCGGCAAACACGGACAGAAGTGCGTTCACTACTTCCACGAAACTTGGCTCTTTTAGCGGAACCGCCTCTGGAAATTTAGTAGCTGGGCAGATTAAGGTCAGGATGGGACGGTAGCCATAAGTTGTCTTGGGCAAAGGACCTACTGTGTCAATTACCAACCGACGAAAGGGCTCCGTGATTACGGGTACCAGCTTCATTGGAAATTTTGCCTTATCTCCCGGCTTACCCACTCGCTGACACACATCGCAAGATTTTACAAACCTCTCTACATCTTTAAAGCATCCAGGCCAGTAGTATTCCTGTAAAAGACAATTTTTCGTCTTCTTTACGCCTAAGTGGCCTGACCATGATCCTCCATGCACCAAACTAAGCAAATCTTGACGATACGCCTGAGGTACGACTACCTGGTCAAACTCTACTCCTCGCCTGTCTAGATATTTTCGATAGAGTATGCCGCTCCTCTCTTGGAATCTCACATTTCGTTTGGCGATTCCCTCTTTCGAACTGTCCTGGAATTGCTTAAGCGTCGGTTCCCTCTTTTGTTCGGTTATTAATGAAGCGGGGCTCACCTGCAGCAGCCGACTGAAATTATCCGAAGTTGGCATGACACACAACTCTTTTGTAGTTCCTAGTACCTGGAATTTGTCACCCTCTGTGCTATCCTCTGTACTACCAGGAATCGGCTTGGGAGCAACGGCATTTTCTATTTGCTCGATCAACGAGGCGTAATTGACCCCTTCCAATTCGGGAGGAGGTTCATCGTCGCCTTTAGGAATGGTTGCCTCCGCGACTACGGCTTCTGCAGCCTGTTCTCGCACAAGTCGATTTATTACCGTGGTGTCCAACTCGCAACAAGCCCGTTGTCGATTTGAGGCTTGTTTGCCTCAGTGAATGTTGCTCTCGCAGCCAGCGCACGTGCCTTCGATCTAGTCAGTGCCTGCACCATGCCTTCTCCCAACGTTAGACCTTTCTCCTTTATCATTTGATCTGACTTATTTGAAAATAAGTAAGGATACTGAGGGGGTAGATATGGCGATACCGCGGCTTCCGTTTCCAACGTACCAAATGCGCCTTTAAGGACAACTTTAGCTACGGGAAGGCACTGACTGTTTGCTTCTACGGCTTGTCTAATCCAGGCACAGTCTCCTGAATACTGTCCGGACTGAACAAAGGACGGATGAACTACGTCCATAGTGGCTGCGGAGTCTCTAAGAACCCGACACTGCTTGCCGTTCACGGTAAGGTCGTACATATAGGGCTCTAACAACTTCATGTTCTCGTCGGCTTCATTTATAGATAAAAAGGCCACCTTTTCTTTCGGGCAGTGTTTCGCGAAGTGCCCTGTTTCGTGGCAATTGAAACAAGCCACCGGTTTTTTCGCCGCAAATTTCCTTTTGCTTGCCTCTGCCGACGCCCCATGGTTAGATACCTTGTTTTCCTCACCCTTTTGTGCGAGACTTGTCGGTTGTTTTCTAAACGGCGCCTTATTCGGTAGTAGGAATTTTTCCCTTTTAGGCTCGCTGTTTGCCCCGAGGGCGCGGCGCGTAACGAATTCTTCAGCGAGCTCCGCGGCTTTCGTTACGGTGTTCACGTCTGGTCTATCCTGCACCCAGAACCTCACCTTTTCTGGTAACCTTTGATAGAATTGTTCCAGACCGATACACTCGAGCACCTTGTCATGATTCCCATACGCCTTTGCCTTTTTGAGCCACTCCCCCATGTTGGCCATTAACTTGTAAGCAAACTCCGGGTATGAATCATTGTTCTCTTTTACGGCGTTGCGAAATTTTTGTCTGAAACCTTCCGCTGACAACCTGTATTTCTTGAGAAGGCTTGACTTTACCTCACTGTACTCGTCAGCCTCCTCTTTCGTGAGGCGCGCGATTACTTCTGAGGCCTCTCCGGAAGTAGGGACAACAAGCGTTGGAGCATGTATCCTGGCTGAAACCCTGCCTTTCACAAGTTCTGTCAAAGTTGACGAGGAACAGCCCAATGTCCTCCCCTAGCTTGTACGATCTCATTAGGTCCGTCATTTTGAACCTGACCCGCTCTGCGGTACCGGATGCCTCGCTGCCTCCTGCTCTACTATTATGGCTAATCTCTAGCTCGAGGCGCTTCATTTCAAGCTCGTGCTTTCGCATCTTATCTGCCTCGGCTTCTGCCGCTTTCCTTTCGGCCTCCACCGCCTTTCCTTCGGCCTCGGCCGCCTTTCTTTCGGCCTCTGCCGCTTGCCTCTCCTGAATCTCCTCGACACATTCTCACAGCTCGTCATCCTCCGCCCCCATTGCGAGAATCGCCTCTATCAGCTCTGGCTTTCATTGAGAGTCCAAGACCTCCAGATTCAACTCCCTTGCAAGTAGCAACAACAAGGACTTTCGCAGGGATTTCAGATTCATGGCTGCCTCCAGTACCCCTTTCTCTGTTCCACAAAGATTCCTGTCCTGCAACTAATTAACCTTGACGGCAATGACAGCTCTAGGTTGCTGCCTTGCCTCAAGTTTTCCGTTAACTTAGTCTACAAATAAAGCTTCAAAAAGCTCTTATACGGAATCCTGCCCTGCCACTGTTAACCTTGACGCCACTGACAGAAAGAGCTTAACCAAGCTATCACACAATTTCTGCCTGACGCAAGTTACCTGTTAACCCAATGACCAAAACAGCCCCACTCTACCAGCTTTTACTTAACACATACAGTAAATGCCTGGTAAAATTTAACAGCGAAAGCCGGCACTCACCCAGTTCGCAGTCATGTCTCCGGCGTCGTGCCTCTCAGAAGTGCCGTTCGATTCCCTCTGGAAGTCGATGAGCTCGTGTCATCTTTCTCCTGTCGTCCCGCTGTTGGACTTCGGGCTCACTCCGTCCAGTGGTCGCTTTCGGGGTTAGCCGCATCCCGCCGCTGCCATCCTGTTGTTGGGACTCCGGGTCCTGCCGGTCTCGTTTTCGGTAGCTGGCCCCGTCGCAGGATCCATCGTCCGACAATTCAGCGAGAAGAAGCGCCCGAACGAACGACAGAGATTTATTTACATGTTGAGAAGTGATCAACTGATCCAAAGAGAGAAGAGAGACAGATAGATACAAAACGTCTTCGGCATTTTATAGCGCCGCGTTGCCAACACTGGGCGCATTGTCCGCATCGTCAGCCAATATGGTGGCCCCGGCACCTCGGCCACGAGGGAGGGTGAAACACACCTCACAACACATGGAGTGGCGCAACCTAACACGATGCCCAAATACAGTCACGGCGCCCTAAAAAATGCCCAAACATAGTCACGAACGCACAGCAGATTCCGGAGGGAGGAGCCTGAATGGGGAGGTGGGGGTCGACGAGACAGTCGGTCAAGAACCGGTTCTCCCAGCAACTCCTCTTGCTTGGTTCCCTAGGGCCGGTCGTAACACCGTGTACTCACTCGACACACATGGACCTTTCTACCATTATTTTTTGGCGCTGTAAGGAAGCCCCCCGATCTAGTTTTACCAGCAAGACCAAATCGCATATATTTTGATTTTCATTTTAATATTAAAAAACTTTTTGTTAAATATTTTTGTCAGGTATGATAAAAAAGGCAGCGTCTTCTACTTGAGTTGTCAGTAAATAGGTGTTCTTACTTTTCTTCAGTAGAAAATATTTCATTTCTGCCGCTACAAAAATGCCGTCGCTTCCTCACTTCTATTGTGTGCGAGTTATCTTAATGCTGCATTCACTATTTAACGGCACAGTTAATAAAGCTCGACCAGTCAACCAACCACAAATTGTGATGAGAACGATTTAAAAATAGTCGCATGTTTTTCCACTCCAGAGATATAAACACCCACTTACAGTTCAAGGCTTAAACAAGTGCTCGTTTAAGCCCTATAGTATCTCCATGCATAGAGATATACGATGTCTCTGACGTTTCGCAGTACCTTAAGTGGCCGTTACTCGCTGCAAGAAAGACTCATAAAAGCCTTCGTGCCGCCATCCAAACTAAACGGATTGTTCTTGCACGTATAGTCATTGCGCTTGGGTGCGACCAGAGCGTCCCAGCGTTGACGACCCCATAACACGCCTGCGTCTTATAATAGCACACACCGCGAAACGATCAATACATTTTGTCGGGCCCCTAGAGCTAGCTTGGTATGGTTATTATGGGTCGTGAAAAAGTGTTCTTGTGTTGCTTATGTATGCAATAGACGGCCGTAAACAGTGAACGATCATGGCGAGGTGTTGTCAGATAGGGTTGAAGATTTCACTGTCAACGAGCCTAGCTTCAGGCTACAACATTTTTATACGATATTGGTTACTTTCTAATAGCTTTTTTGTATTCTTCATGTTTTTATTGTGTTAGAGGGAATAGGTCTGACTGTCTCAGCCTAGAAGTGGTATCACTGTGCGCTTAGTCATGCACATTAATACATTCAATAAATTTTTGGGTCCATCCATCCATAGTGCAGTGTAAATGAAAGATATCGAGGCAAAATGTGTTCGCGAACCTTGTTTATAACTTCGCATTTTTCAATCGGATATGTACGTGGACCTATGTTCTTAGATCATTTCACTTATCCCAAATACCTACGATGGTCTCACTTCTTTGACTATTAAAGCCATAACTTTAAAAAAGCTCATTTTGCAAAATTTGCGGATGTCAGCACTGGCTCTGTCGTCAATGAGTGAAAATTCAAGATAGAAGCAAATATATAAGAAACTTTGCTGTATGTGGGAATTGAACTCAGGGCTTCTTCGTGGTAGGGACGAGTTCTACGCCAACTCTACTGTCATGTTTGATATCGTTTCAAAAAAAAAGACTATCCAAATGATAAACTGTGCGAGAAGTTTACTTAACGCATGTAATATTGCGTAGCAGAAGCGTTAATAGAGCAAGACGTCAAGACATGTGAATTGAAAAACGAATTTATTGTTTCTCATTCTCGACGCAGACAAAAATGCTTGAGGCCTGTGTGCTTAAAATTAGGTGCATGTTAAAGAAGCCCAGGGGGGAGGCGGATTTCTGGAGCCCTCCACAAAGGCATCCTTCATAATCGTATGGTAGTTTCGGGACGTTAAACCCCAACAATTATTATTAGGAAGTTGTTTAAAAGGCCGAACCTTCACAACGTGCAGAGGCGTAATTAACTCTTATCACCACCAACAAGGTGTGTATTTGCGAAGGTGTGCGTGTTGCTCTAAGGATGTGCAGTGGGTACTTCGGCAGTTCTCAAAAAGTAGAATTCTGGTGTTGTGGACGATTCGGAACTGTTCTTGCAATAGCCATTAAAAAATAGTTTTGAAAAAATTACAAATGTTACGCGCACAGAGGTTCGTTTTTTGCGGCCCGGTTGACTTTACACTGAGACGTGAAGATTGTCAAGAGTTTGAGAAGATCCTGTGCAAAGGGCGCAAATGAGCTGAAGCGTCTACACATGAAGGTAAAGCTCAAGCATGCTCTATATTTGTTTTTGCGACAACATTTGTAAAAAGAAAACTTCTTTGAACATGAATTTGTAAATTTCAAGTTCTAAGCATTCTTTCTTGCAGTAGCATAAAGAGCATTCTCGAAGCTTGTTTTACGAACTAGTAACGACTTCCTGAATTAGATAAAACTCAGGGCATCGTTTGTTGTATTACATGTTCACCAATTGAGGCATGACAATTTTATGAGAAATATTGGCCAAAACAGCCATGCTAAGGTAAAAACAGGGGGCTGAATGCCCAAGAAGTATGAACAGTGGCGATGTGTTTGAGAAATATTCAAAATGACTCCAGGGTGCGGTTTTGCAAGGCTTTTATTGGCCACAATATCCGAGTAATTTCATTAGGCTGAGTCATCTGCCATGTGATGCAATTAAAAGCAACTAAGACGAGTCATAAGATTCCCAGAAAAGCACGAACCTTCATCTACAAGTACGGGCGATTCACACTCGGTAATATAATTTGCATCATGCATGCGGTGGCTGTGGTCGTAACAACCAGTTACTTGTTTTCATTGTGAAATAATACCACGATAAACCTAATTACGGGCTCGAAATTATAAAGAGCAGAGCTGTACAAATTTCTCGGGAGCCACTTCTTTTAACGTTTTACAGACTCTGTTATTATTTAACCACAGTTAACTTAGCCTAACAGTACGGTCAAGAGAAATATGTTGACTTTGCGTTGTTCTTCACCTGTATACTGCTATATCAGCTGCCACGTAGGCACGAATGTTATGTATTTAGGTGTCCACTGGAATAATATTGCAATAGCAAGCACCTATGTGTTTTTTTTTGGTTGCCGACGTGTTGCTAACACAAATCCAATAGTCGTGTTTTTCACTATCACCATTCATACGCAAGATCACCAACCAGATAAACAAGCAAAATACTGACAGCAACGCTGCTGCTTCTAAAAAAAAAAGAAAACGTTATTTCACGGATGCTTTCCTTGCAATAACGCTCAGAAAGAACTTGCGGTTCTTTGTTTTTTGGGTGGGGGGGGAGCTACTTTGAAGAACAATGGTTTTTTTCCTGCAAATGTGTACGAGGACCCACACTCAACTTAATAACTAAACTAGAGCTAAACCAACGTTGGTTAACGCAGCCAAGCATTCAAAAGTAACGGAAAAGGCAGATTTGCTTCCTCTACGTATACACTTTCAATATTTTGCCCTGCCGCGGTGGTCTGCTGGAAAAGGTGCTGACCCGCATGTCGCGGGATCGAATGCCGGCTGTGGCGGCTGCATTTTTGATGGAGGCGAAAATGCTGAAGCCCGTGTGCTCAAATTTGGGTGAACCTTGAAGAACCCCGGGTGATACGGCGTCTTTCATAACCATGTGGTGGTTTTGGGACGTGAAACCTCACACATTAATCAATCAATCAAGTAATAATTAATTAATTAATCAAACACTTCTAATATTAAAGTTGTGCACATTCTCGACAAACGTCAAGGTTTTTATTCCGAAGCATTTTTTTGCGTACAGCAAGCAAGCACATTTGGCGTACGTCTATCTATCTATCTATCTATCTATCTATCTATCTATCTATCTATCTATCTATCTATCTATCTATCTATCTATCTATCTATCTATCTATCTATCTATCTATCTAGCCGCATGCATCTGGTGCTCTCGTGACCACCCCCTTATGTTGGGGTCAAAGAAAATTAGTTTGGGAGGGTATTATAGTTTGATGATTGTGACTCGATGGTCATGACATGAATAAAGTCAAAACCCCGTTGCGTATGTTGTCAAACACTTCCCGCCAGACAGTGGCACATATGTGCGGGCGGGTATGAAGAGAGAGAAATAAAGATTCGAGGAAAGGCAGGGAGGTTAACCAGACGCACATCCGGTTTGCTACCATGCACTGGGGAAGGAATGAAGGGGAGAAAAGAGGTTCCAGAAAGATAAGAAGGTACACACAATCACGAGCACACTCGGGGAGCACACACAGTCTACAGGTGGTCGCTCAGGTTTGTTTAAGTAAAGTAAGAGTGCTTTAGTCGCTTTCTGCGACTAAAATCTTCCTAGAATCTTCTTCCTAGATTCTAGAAGGTCCTAGAATCTTCTGCACACAAAATGGTCTGAAGTCAAGTTGATTCAAAACCATCCGGAGCTGGCATCGCTGTGTGTCGTGGCAAGCGCAGCGGCACAGGACGTGTTCAATGGTCTCTTCAGCTCCGCAGTAGTCGCATGTAGAGGTGTCTGCCATACCAATGCGAAAGGAGTACACCTTTGTGAATGCAACATCCAACCAAAGGCGGCATAACAGTGCCGCATCGGAGCGGGAAAATTGTGATGGTAGCTGTATCTTGAGCAAAGGATCCAGTTCATATAATTGACACCTTTGGAAGCTGGTAGACGACCAGAACGTGCGTGTAAGATCTCGAGCCAGCAGGTAAAGTTGTCTTGCTGCATCATTCCTTGATAGACGATTAGGAACCACACGGGTTTCTTCATTGGCTGAGCGAGCTGCATCATCGGTTTATTGTTTTCCGGTAATACCGATATGTCCAGGCAGCCATTGATATATAATATTGTCACGACGTCAAAACAGAGGTCTTGCCGAAGAGATTGAGACACCAGAAGCAGGTCGATCTTTTTAATTAGAACGCGCAAGCAAGTTCTTCTTTTTCGTCCATTTTGTAGTCCTTCGTGGCACATGCACAACTACCATCGTCTTTCTTGAGCAAGCGCGTGACATTTGCCTTCCTCCGAAAGAAGCATCGTCCCGATGCGCAACTTAGGTGCTCTACCAGGGGTATGAAGTGGTCGTACGAAAACGGCAACCGGGAGCTAATTAACTCGATAAATACGGTTTCATAAGCACGACGTGCATGATTTCGGGCAAATGCTTTTGGCGCTTAGAACTACAATCGGTGTCGGGAAAAACTTCGTAGTTCACGTCATTCAAGCGTCGCGTGACGCTGTATGAACCGAAGTACCGTCTTAGCAGTTTCTCAGACAGTCCACGTCGACGTATCGGAATCCAGACTCACACTTTGTCGCCTGGTGTGTAGCTAATAAACTGGTGTCGGGTGTCGTAGCGTTGTGCATCTCGATGCTGCTGATGACATATGCGCACGCGCGCGAGCTGTCTGGCTTCTTCGGCACACCGAGTAAATTCTTCGGCGTCTTCATGTATGTCGTCAAACTCATGCGGCAACATGGCGTCCAATGTCGTCGTGACTTCGCGACCATAAATTAGACTGAACGGTGTCATTCCAGTGGTTTCTTGTCGAGCGCTGTTATAAGCAAAGGTCACGTACGGCAATATCTGACCCCAGTTTTTATGTTCCATGTCAACGTACATGCTGACCATGTCTGTGAGGGTCCTATTGAGGTGCTCCGTCAGTCCGTTTGTCTGCGGATGGTATGCAGTTGTTCTCCAGTGAGCTGTACCGCTAAGTCTGAGAACCGACTCCAAAAGCTCTGCGGTGAAGGCAGGTCCTCTGCCTGTGATCACTGCTGTCGGAGCGCCATGCCGAAGGACGATGTTTTCAATGAAGAACTGAGCAGCTTCTGCTGCTGTGCCGCGCTGAATAGCTTTAGTCTCCGCATAACGGGGGAGGTAATCGGTGGCCACGATTATCCATCTGTTCCCTGATGTGGAAGTTGGAAAGGGACCTAGGAAATCCATTCCAATCTGGGTGAACGGCTTCGCTAGTGCTTCTACTGGATGTAAAAGACCAGCTGGCTTGCTGGGAGGTGCTTTACGTCTTTGGCAGTCGGTGCAAGTTCGCACGTGATGGTTAACAGCAGCAGGTAACATTGGCCAGTAGTACTTGCATCGTAGTCGGCAGAATGTTCGGGTGTAGCCTAGATGACCAGAAGTTGCTTCATCATGGCACGCTTTCATAATTTCGTTTCGAAGAGAAGCAGTCACGACGACGAGCAAGTGCGGGTTACTGGTTGGTGAGAAGTTTTTCTTATATAGAACATCGTTTCGCAAGCAAAAAGATGGCAGTCCTCTAGCAAATAACCGCGGCACGTCTTTACGCCGTCCTTCTAAATATTCAATGAGTGGTAACAGCTCAGGGTCATTGCGCTGCTCTCGTGCAATAGTGGCCGTGTTGACAACTCCCAGGAACGCCGCGTCGATGTTTTAGTCATCAGGAGCGACAGTTTCCACTGGCGACCGTGAGAGACAGTCAGCGTCGGTGTGCCTCTTCCCAGATTTATAGACGACGGTCATGTTAAACTCTTGAAGCCTTAGGCTCCAGTGCGCAAACGACCAGATGGATCTTTAAGGTTGGTGAGCCAGCACAAAAAGTGATGGTCGCTAACAACCTTGAAGGAGCGGCCGTACAAATACGAACGAAATGTGATGACTGCCCACACCATGGCGAGACACTCCTTCTTGGTGGTCGAGTAGTTCTCCTCCGTGCGAGAGAGAGTTCTGCTGGCGTAGGCTATCACTTTTTCGCAGCCGTCTTGCCACTGCACCAGAACGGCACGTAGACCTACACTGCTGGGTTCAGTGTGAAGTACTGTAGGGGCGTCCTGGTTGAAGTGCGCCAGGACTGGAGGTGTTTGCAGGCGTTGTCGTAGTTCATTGAATGCCATTTGCTCCTGTTCACCCCAAAAGAAGGGGATGTCCTTACGTGTGAGTCGTGTCAATGGCGCCGCAATAGACGAAAAGTCCTCGATAAATTGCCGGTAATAGGCGCAGAACCCCAAGAAGCGTCCCACAGCCTTTTTGTCATGGGGTGCAGGAAATTGTGCTACGGCGTCTATTTTGGCCGGGTCAGGTCGAACACCCTCGTAACTGACGACGTGGCCTAGGAAGCTGAGGTCGTTGAAACCAAATTGACATTTTTCTGGTTTGAAAGTCAGACCGGCCAAGCATATGGCTTGGAGTACGGTGAATAGACGGCTGAGATGTTCCTCAGCTGATGCATGATGCTGAGAATACAGCATCGTCCAGATAGACCAAGCATGTTTGCCACTTCAGGCCCAATAGTACGGTGTACATGAGACGCTGAACAGTGGCTGGCACCAAGCACAACCCAAAAGGAAGCACCTTAAATTCGTAAGGGCCACCAGGCGTCACAAGGGCAGTTTTTTCACGATCTCCCTCGTCGACTTCTATCTGCCAGTAGCCACTGCGGAGGTCCATTGAAAAGAAGTAGCGCGCATGACGCAGCCGATTGAGTGAATCGTCTATGGGGGGCAGTGGATAGCCGTCTTTCTTCGTGACTTGGTTCAACTTGCGATAATCAATACAGACACGCAAGCTGCCGTCTTTCTTTTTGACCAAAATCAAGGGGGACGCGCAAGGACTTTTTGAAAGTTGTATGACGTCATCCACGAGCATCTTCTGTACTTGCTTCTGAATTTCCTCGCGTTCTTTCGGAGCCACACGGTAGGGGTTCTGCCGAATCGGTCGCGTGTTGTATTCAGTAATGATGTGGTGCTTGGTCAATGGTGTCCGCTGGACCTTTGACGTACGTGAAAAGCAGTCTTAGAATTGGTGTATAAGTCCAAGCAGGCGCTTCCTATCCGAGGGCGGTAGCGTGGAGCAGATGTCCACCGATAAAGTTGTCGAGGCAGGGACTGTCGCGTCGTCTGGTTGCAAAGCACAGTAATCCCCGGCTTGGTCTATATTGTCGAAGTAGGCAATTGCGGTACCCTTCTGGATTTGACGGTGCTCGTTGCTGAAGTTTGGGAGGAGCACTTCTGCCTGTCCACCAGTAAGCGTTAGGATGCCTCTCGCGTTGGAAATGCCTTGCGTGAGCAAAAGAGCGACTATGTGCTTTACTATCACATCTCTATAGGAAGGGCACCCACTGGACACAGACACAAGGCAGCAGGATCTCGGTGGGAGCGTCACATCGTCGGCTATTCGCAAACGGCCGCGTAGTTCGTCGCTGCTGCCGTCGACATACGAATGTGCGCAAAACGTCACCATACGTTGAGGGATGTTGATAACAGGGCCATGATCTAGATGAAAATCCATGCCAAAAATTAGCTCTTTACAGCAGTCTGGCTCCAGGACAAAAGTGGCCACGAAGTTAGAATCCCCAATGCGAAGTCGAGTGGTGCATTTACCCGTGGGAGTCATCAGCTGACCACCAGCACTCCTTATGTGTGGCCCTGTCCATGGTGTCTTGACCTTTCTAAGGTGGTCGGAAAGTCCTTGTCGCATGATTGAGAAGTCGGTGCCAGTGTCAATCAGTGCTGTAACGTGATGTCCGTCAATGAAAACGCCAAGATCAGCACGTACAACTTCACCGGCATTAGTATTCGTCGTCGTATTCGTCATCATATCTTTTTGCGATGATAGGGAGAACTTTTTGGTGTCTCGACGATTGTAAACCTTGCCCCCGGAGGTCGCAGCAGTTAGTTTCTCCGGCGCGGGCTAGGCGAATGGCCTCTGGTGACGTCCGCGTAGCTCTGAGGGAAGTCACGGTGACGCGCAGGAGATGGAGATCGCCAGCGACGCGGCGTAGTTGCTTGGGCTGTCGACAGTTGATTGACATCCTGGGCACGACGGTCTTTAGAGCGGAAAGAAGCGGGACGAGAAAAGTTCCCGAACCCGGAATCGCTATGACGGCAATAGCGGGCAATGTGACCTGGTTCTCCGCAGCGGAAGCAAATAGGTCGACGGTCGGCCATGCGCCACAAGTCAGTTCGGCGAACTGGTGGTCGTCTCATGGAATCCCGTTGCCGTTAAGGTACGGCAGCGGGTCGTGGCTGGAAGAGTGTCGCCACAAATGACGGTGCAGGACGACGGACCGCATCAGCGTGGGTCGCTGGATGTGGCTCAGGATTTGGCGCGGGTGGTGTAACGGCTTGCCTCAACTCCTGGCGGACGATTTCGGCAACAGATGTGACGGGCGGTTAGGTAGGAGGGATGAAGAGGGCCCGAAGTTACTCACGCAATATTTCCCTAATCATTTGTCGCAGGGAACTGTCACATACGGCAGTGTTCTCAGCTGCAGCACTTACTGCCATGTGGTTCGGCAGGCGGTCAAAGTGTCGGTATTGTTGTCGCAGTGCGCGCTCGATGGCAGTCGTCTCTCTTATGAATTCATCTACTGTTGTAGGTGGATTTCGTACGAGGCCCGCAAACACTGCTTCTTTGACACCCTGCATTAGGTGACGCACCTTCTTCGCCTCGGGCATGTCAGGGTCAGCTCGTCGAAACAGACGGATCATACCCTCTGCGTACATGGCGGCTGTTTCGTTGGGTTTTTGTTCGCGAGCCTCAATCAGTTGCTGCGCGCGATCCCGTCGGTCCGTGTTCGAAAATGTGGTGAGGAGCTTTCGACAGAAATCTTCCCAAGATTGGAAAGTAGCCTCGTGGTTCTCGTACCACGTGCGAGCGCTATCTTCCAGGGTGAAATATGCACGGCCAAGTTTGTGCTGTTCGTTCCAGTGGTTAGATACAGCGACCCGTTCGAACGGTTCGTGCCAGTCCTCGACATCCTCGTACTCTTCCCCATGGAAAACGTCAGGAACGCGAGGATGTTCAAGAGTCACCTGGGAGGGAAGAGTGGTCTGCGATGGGAGGGTAGCCGTGAGTGTGGTAAGAGCTGCCATGCTGGTTAGAGACGGAACAGGTGCGGACTCCGCACTTAGGCCAAGTAGGCGCCGACTGAATCGGTGCACCGGAGTCGTGACGAGGGGATGGGTCTCTGGACTAGGTGAACGGGTCCGAGCAAGACTGCCCTGCATCCGGTTGTAGGCTCCAGCACCTCTACCAGTGTCACGACATCAAAACAGAGGTGTTGCCGCAGAGATCGGGACACCAGAACCAGGTCTTGTCTTGTCTTGTCACCTAGGAGATCTTGGCTCATACCTACACGGGGGATTGGCCACACTGTACCTCATAATAGATAATTTTTTTACAACGCTTGCAAAAAAAGAAAAAGAAATTAAATAGAAACAATAATAATGTTGCTTTGAAAAAACGTGAAAAAGTGCAGACGAATGCGATAAACCAGAATATATAAAACAACTTAACAAGAATGAGGAAGGGGGGCAAAGAATTTGATATATCTGGCAGTACCACTAGCAGCGTATCCTTCCGGTTGCCTGAATGAATTTATGTAGCGCTGCCCCGCCGCGGTGGTCTAGTGGCTAAGTTACTCGGCTGCTGACCCGCAGGTCACGGGTTCGAATCCCGGCTGCGGCGGCTGCATTTCCGATGGAGGCGGAAATGTTGTAGGCCCGCGTGCTCAGATTTGGGTGCACGTTAAGAACCCCAGGTGGTCGAAATTTCCGGAGCCCTCCACTACGGCGTCTCTCATAATCAAATGGTGATTTTGGGACGTTAAACCCCACATATCAATCAATTTGTGTAGCGCTGACAGAATAGCACTGCGGCCCACACCCAACTGACTGGCTCAAAACGATAATAGGGTGGATGTATTGACTGGCAATCCGAGCATACCAATCGTTCTTTCAAGAATCATTCTGCGCAGTGAGGCGAAGCGGCGGCATGTGAGAAGAAAGTGATCTATTGTTTCTGGTTCATTGCAAACTGCACATAGGTTAGTTATTGAAAATCCTGATTTGATGAGATAAAAATTTAATCGAGGAACTCTACAGCGAAAGCTTTTGAGGGTCACCTCACATTGACGAGAAAGGCATTTTGCGGTGCTTCATGTGAATTGTAAGTGCCAAAATTCTTCAGATTGTAGGAGAGACGTTTCGTTGATTTTTAAGATTAACAGGCGTTTGAATCGTTCGTCAGTAATAAAAGGAAACTGTTGAGCTACTAGCACTCCAGGGAAATTTAAAGATGCCGAAGCGAGCGAATCAGCAATTTCATTTAGTACAATTCCAGCATGCCCGGGGACCCAAAAAACCGAACTCCTGATAGGCTATGCGGTACGAGAGACCAAAATATCCTGAGAAGAGGAGACTGCTTTGCGGACGTTAGGTGTGTACATACAGACAAAGCATCCAAAATAATAATAGCTTTTGATTGCTGATAATTTAGTTTTTGAAGAGCCAATGTAATAGCCAGGAATTCTGCGAGATAAATTGGTGTGGAGTCAGGTGATCGGAGCGCAAAAGACCAATTAAACTGATGAGAAAAAATACCTACTCCAGCCTTCTGAAGATTTTGCGTTGGATCCGTCAAAATACTATGTATTTAGGAAAATGACTGAGATGGTCTTGAAGGAGGCCCTCCAGAACATGCTTTGGAAGTAACTTGGCATTTTTCGGAAAAATAGCATCGAAAATTAGGTCAACTGGCACCGAGCATTGGGTTTGGGGAGTGAAATGCTGGAGGAAAGCGTGAAGATTTGATAACAGAGACTCCACGAAAATGACTTGAGGTCTTTGATAACAAAATCACGGGCGCTGAAAGAAAAAAACTGGATGTTTGATGAAAACTGTCTATGAACAGAAGAGCGGCGCATCGTAAAGTTTTAAGAATGTTTGCACAGTAAGCTGCCGAAATCTAGCATCAAGTGGAATGATTCTAGTTTCCAAATAAAGCACGCTATTCGTGACACACCTAGGAAGCCCGAGACACAGCCGCAGAGCTTGCCTTTCTAGCAATATAAGAGGTCTTAATTTGTACTCAGCACTTCCGGAAAACAGAACGCAACCAAACTCCAGAATTGGGCGTACGTAAAATATCCTGAGAAGAGGAGACTGCTATGCGGACGTTAGGTGTGTACACACAGACAAAGCATCCGAAATAAGAATAGCTTTTGATTGCTGATAATTTAGTTTTCGAAGAGCCAATGTAATAGCCAGGAATTCTACGAGATAAATTGGTCTGAAGTCGATCTTTTTAATTAGAACGCGCAAGCGAGTTCTTCTTTTTCGTCCATTTCGTAGTCCTTCGTGGCACATGCACAACTGCCATCGTCTTTCTTGAGCAAGCACGTGACAATATCATGCCCTCGTGTTAGAGCTTCATGATGGCAATGTCTTATTTCATGTATTAATTGGTCATGATTCCTCCTACGCATGGCAGACTGCAAACTCTGAAGCGCTGCCTTCGAATCACAGAATATGACCCATTTTCCTGGACGCTCTTGAATGAGATATTGTAAAGCAGCCCTTATAGCAGCGGGTATGTGCCACTGCTAAACGGGTATATGTGCCCCAGGTAATTGACACTTCATATCCAGAAGGCGGGAGTAGCGAGGATTTCTCGCCGAATAGAAGACGTCACGCCTAGGTGATGTGTGGCCACATCAATATGAGCCTCCCCTCGCGGGGCTAGTATTGTCGTCCACCGGATCACCAAATAAAGTTTTTCTCACTCACTCACTCACTCACTCACTCACTCACTGACATCATATCCACTCAGGAAAATAATGTGAATTGGCTAAGTGCGTGGAATCATGATGATTGAAAAGCGATGTTGCCTATATATATGTTCGCCTCTTTTCTGGAATAAACGTTGCTGCAAGTAGTGCCTGTTCCGTCTTCATCCGTCCGTGTGTCTTTTAGTGCGCTAGAGTGTGAGTGAGTGAGCATTTATTAGAAGGCAGAGAGGTCGGCCTGAGCTAGTTCGCTCTAGCCTGCTACACTACACAGGGGATAAGGGAAAGGGGAAAGAAAGAGGGATGAAGGGTGATGATGGGGACAAGAAGAGGTGGTGCGTATGTACAGTAGCCACTTAGCATAGTACCCTACAGTCTAGTTTCTAGTCCAGTGGTTTTTAGAAAGTCTAGAACAGCCTTTGTAGCAGTTTTTGACACTGTTTGGTCGTTCATTGCAGACAATATGTGGCGTTCACTTAATGGTGTTTGTCCAATGCTTGCCAACGTTGCAGTTAGCATTTTTCTTTGCGCCACGTATAATGCACAGTCACAAAATATGTGAGCTATCGTTTCGCGCACTTGGCAGCGTTCACAATTTGGGCTGTCCGCACGGCCGATTAGGTGGGTGTAGTGGCGAGTGAAGGTGACGCCCAGGCGAATTCGGTGCAGTATATTAGCATGTCTTCGGCTGATTTTATCTGGAAGACGAAAAGTCATATCGGGGTCTGTTTCCCGCAGGCGCTTGTTCCGGTGATCTGGTAGCGACCAGTAAGTGGCAGCGCATTCGCGCATGAGTGATCTCAACAACGTGTTGACGTCCCCTCGCGAGTAGGGTACTTTGACGTACATAGGAGCGTTGTATATTGCCGCTCTTGCTTCGCTATCGGCTGTTTCGTTGCCAACCAGGCCGCAGTGTCCAGGAATCCATTGGAGTGTAACCAAGTGACCACTCCTGTGTGTTAGGTCAAATGCTTGGACGATTCCTAACGTTAACTCGTAAAACTGGCCTCTTCTTGAGCAAGAATGGATAGCTTGAAGCGCTGATTTTGAACCAGACAGAATCGTCCATTTACGCGGTGCTTGGTTGTTCAAAAATTTTATGGCTTCTTGTATAGCAACAAGTTCTGCAGCTGTCGAAGATGACCTATGATCTAATTTGTACTGTCGGGAAATACCGAGTTGAGGGATCACGAAGGCTGCAGCTGAGGCGGATGGAGTTATGGATCCATCGGTATAAATGTGCACAGAGTCACTGTATCGGTCATCTAAATGTGGCAAGGTGAGTTGCATGAGGGCAATATAAGAAACATGCGACTTATACGAAATTCCACGTACGTGAAGGCACACCAGTGGTTTAGTCAATGTCCATGGAGGCACTGCAGGGATTACGGCAGGTGCAAAGCCTGACGGGATAATGTGCCTATGCGTATCAAGGCATCGCGAATAGGTACAGCCTGGTCGGTCCACTTGTAGCGAAGACAAAGGGTGCTGTGCATGTCGGGTCAGAACACCAAGGTGCACTCGAAGAGGCTCACAGGACGTGTAAACCTGTATAGGGTAGGTGCGTGACTCCTCTATAGTGCCAGGGGTAGATGTGCACCGTGGCAGGCCAAGACATATTCTCAGTGCCCGTGCCTGAAGGCTCTCTAAAGTACGAAGGCACGTTGCCCGCATGCTGGAAAGCACAGGTAAGCTGTACCTTATATAGCCTACAAACAATGCCTTGTATAGCTGCAGAAGACTTTTCTCCGAAGGGCCCCATCTCAGTCCTGCTATAACACGAAGGACATACACAAAACTGATTAGTTTGTTTCGTAGCACAGTCACATGCTTTGACCAGGACAGGTTGCGATCAATGACGACCCCTAAATAGCGGTGGTGCTTAACCACGGGAATCACTGCTCCGTGAGCGAAGATTGGGTACCGCGACATTGATTTCTTCGTAAATGCCAATGCAGCACATTTTGCTATTGAAAGTTCCAGGCCTTGACGACGTAAGTACTTTGATGTTATTGATGTGCCTTGTTATAGCCTTGCTCGCAGTTGTGGTCGCGTTGCTCCAGATGCCCATATGCATATGTCGTCCGCATACGCACTGATTCTGACAACGTCGGGAAGCTCAGCTTCAAGGCCAATGAGTGTTATGTTAAAAAGCATTGGGCTCAGGATGGCGCCTTGCGGAACTCCACGGCTTACGAGGTGCCTGGCCGTGTCACCGACGGATGTCGACATAAAAATGGTACGTCCTCTGAGATAGCTCCCTATCCATGCGTGTAGTCGGCCACCTACGCCGATGTCTTCAAGTGCGTCAAGAATGGCCTCATGGTAGACGCTATCGTACGCGCCTTTTATATCTAAGAAAATGGCCCCTACCAATCTCCGACGTTGTTTTTCTTTTTCAACAGAAGAAACTAGATCTACAACACCATCTATAGATGATCGACCCCTACAGAAGCCATTTATAAAATCTGGTAAGCCGACATTATTCTCCAGCAGCCATTCCAATCTTGCCAGCACCATGCGTTCCATCACCTTACCGATGCAACTGGCTAGGGCAATGGGTCTATAAGAAGACAACTCGTGTGAACACTTGCCTGGTTTCAGTAAGGCCACCATGCGGCTGCGCTTCCAACTCTCTGGGACTGTCGCTGTTTCCCACGTAGAGTTGTAGAACGACAAGAGAGCCTGCCTTGCTTCCTGGCTGAGGTGATATAGAGCCGAATAAGTGATTCCGTCAGGCCCTGGTGCTGACGACCGTCGGGACGTAGAAATCGCAGCGTCGAGTTCGTGCATTGTGAATGGCAAGTCGAGGCGATCGTCGCTGGATGGCGGTGAGGCTAAATACGAAGGTGATATTGATGAGGAGGACATACCTACGAGTAAGTGGCAGTAATCTTCTGCAACCTCTACTTCAGGTCGACCTTGCTTTAGAGCCAAAGATCGGAAAGGGAACAATTGTTGAGTGGGCGTCTGAAGGCTTCGGACAGTTTGCCATATTCGAGACAGGGGTTTTCTGGGATCAAGAGAGCTACAAAATACCCTCCACCGTTGCCTATCGAGCTTATCGAGGTGTCGCAATACATGTCGTTGTGCTTGGCGTGCTGTAGATATGTCAAATGGTGATTTCGTCCTCCTGTATTTTCTCTCTGCCCGGCGACGAATTGCACGAAGGTATTCATATTGTGCGTCAAGTTGTGATCTTGGTAGCGACACATTCACAAGTTTCATATGCGTTGTTAAGGCTGATGAAATTAGGCTTTCTATTTCAGATATAAATTGAATGTTCCCACACTGAGCATTTACAGAAGCTTGAAATCCTGGCCAGTCTACGCTTTTCACAGACCGGGGAGACGAACGACGGAATCCTTTTAGCTGTATATATGTAGGGAGATGGTCACTTCCATGTGTTTCAACGTCCACAAACCAACAGGTGGTAGGCAAGAGACTTCTGCTCACAAAACATACGTCTAGACAGCTGCTGTACGATGTGCCACGGAGGTAAGTAGGCAAGCCATCGTTAATGAACATAAGGCCATGATTGAGCACAAAATCGGCAATGTCCCTACCACGGGTGTTCATTGAGGCAGAACCCCACATGGGATGATGTGCATTAAAATCCCCAACTAATACATGTGGTCCAGGGCAAGCTTGGAGAACAGACAAGAGATGGGGACAGTCCACGAGGCTTCTAGGAGGAATGTATCCACCAATGATTGATATTGAACGTCGCTTGTGCTTTATAGATAGGCAAATATAGTCGTTAGAAGCATGAGAAGCCACGGCATGTCTCACGTACGTTAAATCTTGACGTACGCATATAATTAATTTGCTCGCATTTCGATCATCACGTGACCACAAAGTGACGTATCCAGAAATACGAAACGACGACATCATATTCGGCTCACATATTACAACCAACGGAAATTTGTATTTAAATATCCATTGTCGAAAGTCAGACATTCGGCTTCGCAAACCTCGTGCGTTCCACTGCATTATAGCAAAGTTGCGCACACAATCATCGTAGAAGTTCGCCATATTGTTTATGAAAGGGTCAGCAGTAGCGGTTCCAGCACGTTGAGGATCTGCACTGCTGTTTTCGCTCCTGGTGTGTGTAACTCGTTGAGAATCTCACGAATAGATTTTAGTAGATGCTTCAGCATATTTTGGCTCTTCTCAGTGTCTTGCCTATCATTTTCAGTCCTTGGAAGTTGCAGCCTCTTGGAAGTTGTAGCCCATGATGTGTTCTTTTTTATTGCTCCGGTCGGTAGCGAAGGCCACTCGGTATCTGAAGCATCGGCGTGCAACGCGGGCGTTGGTCCACTTTCTGCATCCCTGGGACGTGGTGCGTACAACATGGGTGTAGCGGCCTGATAATGCACACGTGTATTTTCATCTGTTGCTGATGGTGATGCATCACTCCTATGCCCACTATGCTTTCGCTGGTGCCTACGTTTTAGACGACGTCTGTGTCGGCGGATGGACGTGACTGCCTCTCTGTGTGTCGAGTTGTCTCTGACCATCTTCCGCAGGACGCGAATTTTTTCTTTGATCTTCGGGCACTCTTTCGACGTTGCTTCATGTGCACCAGAGCAGTTTGGGCATTTCAATGGAACAGCAGTATCGCAGTTTTCCACCTTATGAGACCCGCCGCACTGCTGGCAAGTTGTCTCACTTTTGCACACTGCGCTGACGTGTCCCAACTTGCAGCACTTGTGACACTGCAAAGGCCGCGGCACGTAAGGGCGCACGGGATGTCTCACGTATCCAACCTTCACGCTAGGGGGCAGAGTCTCAGAATCAAATACTAGTTTGATGCAGCGAGACTGCCCGAAGCAGCGTATGGTCACGATTTTGACTGTCGACGTCACAAGATTCTGCAGGTCAGCGTCTGTGATGTCAGCGTCGACGTCATTTATCACGCCAGTCGTTGTTCCTTTCCCGTGAGCGAGAAACGCGCGAACTGAAATACTTCCGAGCTGCGTGACGGCCTTCAGTTTGTCAAGAATGGTTTTGTTTGTCACATCAACTGACAATATGTTTTTCCTGCTATTTATGCGAATTTCATTCACTTGAGCAGGTGCAACTCGCTCGAAATAATTAGTCAATGACTGCCTGTTTAGTGAGTTCAGGTTGTCTGATGTAGACATAGGTACATACGAGATGGTGAAACATCGCTTGCCTTTGTTTAGCGCCGGTCGTGGCTCCGTCGTTGATGACGTCCTGCGAAGCTTCCTTTTCAACCGGCGGGTATGGAATGTCCTGAAGTCGGCTTCCGATTCCATCTCTTCCACTCATGAGCTCTCGGTAGAATCATCACAAGGAGCAGATGCGCCAACGCGGTCACCCACGTTCGGTCCATCCTTGGGCAAGCGGCTAGGGCCCGCTGTCTCGTTGGATGGATGGTCCCCCATCCCGGGGGGTGACGTCTTCCGTTCCGCTTGTTCAGGTAAAGTCAAGAATTCTGACAGTTTAAGAAAACAAACGATAGTTGTTCAAGGCAGAATTATGCCCGAACGCATTTCTTCTTCCTCGTCTTCCGTCGTAGTGCGCTAGAAAACTACACTATGACCTATATAAACTTTTCCATACGACCGCGAGATCCTATAGACCACACCAACGGCACAGGAAATGGCGGGATTGCGATGTTTCACCATGCAGCCCACACTCAATGTTCCTCTAGCTTTATTTTCAATCACTTCACTGTAATTCGTTTCATTAAACTTCAGTTGTTAAATGGACCTCATAAGGGTCCTTTGTTTCTCGTGCTTGACTTTCTACAAGATGGCCCATAAGGACGACAGTTTTTTACTGCGGAGTTCAAGTTGCCCACAGCTTAGACAGCTTTCCTGTTGAAAACTTCACGTATTATTTCAGCGCCGGAATGCCGGCGGGCAACCAAATTCGCATGTATAGTTCTGTCGTCGTCCTTGTAAAGTCACACTCTTTATCAACCACGTGGGAAGTCACGCAGTAACCTAAACAGTAAACAGGAGCTGCGAAGTCACCTACTAAGGCATTGCAGATTCTCATTCAGCGATCAGACGCTATTTGTCGATGATCGGATGCATGTCACTGAAGTGTTTTTCTAGTACAAACTAACTGAGTCGTACTGGAGAGTGTTGTAGGTGAATTACGGCAAGGACCTTCAACAAAACAAACAAACAAACAAAAATAACTTGGACACAAACGAGGAAGTCACGATGCCGGGCTTGAGCGCATCATGAATTGATTATGATGAATATTAGAGTTGCATTACAATGCTTTACTTCTCCCGTGGTAGTTTAGTGGTTGCGGGGTTCAGATGCTGACCAGAAGGTCACAAGTGCGATTCCGGCGGCGGCGGTAGAATTTTGATGGAGGTGTTACACTGGAGGCTCGTTTACTGTGTGGTGCCGGTGGTCGTTAAATAACACTATAGATGGTAAAATCTTCCATAACCTTCCACTAAGGCTCATATTAATATCCAAGTTTTGAAAGGTAAAACCTTAATAAGAAGAGTTATTTCAAAGGTGATAACAGTTGATAGTGAATTTTATTACTTACGGAGATATATATTGAATCGGATCACTCGGCTATGCTGAATGCTTGTTTTTCAAGGCCTGAAACAACTGCTTTTAAAATGCAGACATTGTCGTCGCTTGCTAGACTTTCCGCAAAAATTCTGAAGAGTTCAATATATCACCCAATCATCATTTTCATAATAAGGTTCTATGACCCAAAAAGAAGGAACCTCGTGCTTAGTTATTCTTTATAATTATTGAAAAAGAAACATTAAGGCAACACTGCATTGTATTCAATCTTTTCTACTTTAGTGTGTTTACCCTGTTTAAATTTGTATTATTTCTGCGAGTTTCATTTTTTACGTCGCATACATGTTTAACTCTCTGGAATAATTTTAGAATATGAGTCGCATTTCACAAAATTCGAATACTCCAAATTATGGTGTTCATACCTAACGGACAGGTCGCACAGCCTACCGGCAAAGAACAAAAGCTTAGTGATGCCTTTAGAGGATCAGAGATTCTATCCGCAACTGGCAGGGGAAATCGATACGCAGATAGTCTGAAAACGCGCATGGTGCCTTTCAGGATCATGGTTTCGGAGGCGATGCATTGGTGTGTTTGCCTAGGTCAAGCTCTGGTTTCCTGCTCCGCGGATTTGACAGTTTAGAAAGCGCTACGAGTGAGGGCGCTGTCGCCCTTTGTGCCTCGAAACCCCTGATTGAAATTTGGCCAGCTTTGCGCGTCTGTTCCTTATTAGCGACGGTGATACGCACGTATTACTGGACAGAATCGCCGTACATAACGTACGGTGTCATACTTCTTTCTAGGTATTTATATCAGCGTGGCGTAGAATCGCCGCTTTTCTCTCGACCACAGAATGACTTGGGTGGCTTGAGAAAGTGGAGTGTTCAGAAAAAAAAAAAACTAGAAGTTACAATTCTGCTGTTGAAAACTGAAAGCTAGTACTGAGGAATAGAGAAACGAGAAAAAAGTTACGCACGAGAGATTGAATCTCAGTGGCGGTACACTTTCACAGTCGATCAATGATTGATTGATTTGTGGGGTTTAACGTCCCAAAACCGCTATATGATTATGAGAGACGCCGTAGTGGAGGGCTCCGGAAATTTCGACCACCTGGGGTTCTTTAACGTGCGCACAGTCGATCAAGGTGCCCTAGTCTCTGTCTATAAGAATGTTTGATTTTGAAGCTAATCTGCGTGAAGCAGTACTGTTAAGTTGCAATGTAATGGTTAGGTTTACATACATACATACATACATACATACATACATACATACATACATACATACATACATACATACATACATACATACATACATACATACATACATACAAATGTTACGTTATGATGAATGGGCGACGGGGCCTGGCTCATACGCCATGTTTATTCCTTTTTCTGCACTTCTTCCTTCTCGACCTCTACTAACCATCACTTGATGCGTCACACGATTCCCCCTCCCCCCGAAAAAAGGCATTAATTACGAACAACAAAAAGTAAACAAGGCAAGGTTGAGAAGTCACAAATGTCAAAATGCACAATTGGTTTCACGTCCCAGTGGTGTTCCGTAAACTCGCAAAAATTCAGAAAAGAGTGCGGTAGTCCGGTAAATGGGGGAGTTCTGGTGGACGAGGTTGGCTGTGGTGTCCTGGAGAAGGTAGCCGCGTCTTGCAAAACTGCACTGACCATGACAGGACTTGAGCAGCTGCGAGGAACGAACAAGGTTGGAAGTCCTTGGAGCACTTGAAAGTCGAGTGTCATAGGCGTGGAATCCTCTGTCGTACGCGCTGTATTTTGTGTCGCGGCTGAGACAGAATTAGTGCTTGCAGCCTGCGTGTACAAGAAATGAAGTTCAAGGAATTATGTCTATGTTCGTGCGTTATACAAATTATAACGTTCAGTCTCTTTCGTAGTTTTCTGGGGCGTTGGCTCCGTTGTCGTAAACTAATGGGATGGTGTCTGAATCTTTGCGTGGTAGAACTGGTGACTTCTTGTCTTGTTCGGTGTTTCCTGAGGTTTCGGAGCTGTAATCTTAGGCTCATTCTTGATATGTTGTGCCAAATGCGTTTCTGGCGCCAAACCTTTATGCGAAGTTGCCTCGCTCCTTGAATTTGTTCTAAGAGGCTTGCTTTGCGTCGTCGTCCATGTTGGTGTGTCCGTTGGAGTGTCTGCGATTCACGGACTTGCTTTTGCTGGCGTTGCTGACGTTGCTGTGGACCGTATTGCGGTGGAAGCCCTTCTTGAACATCGCGCTGGTTTTCATGACAACCTGATGGTGTCTCCAGTCGGCAGCTGGTAGTCTGTGAGCTGTTGTCATGCAGTTCAGGCAATGAAGATGATGCTTCAGAGTTGATAGAAAGTTCTTCAGAAGCTTTGTCTACACTGTTCACTACGAGAGGCTCTTGCGCATGGTAGCGTGTGACGTTCGATTTGTCTGAGCCTTCTGTTTTGTTTGGACTCTCGAGGCTGTGTGCACCGTACAGTGATGCATGAAACCGTACAGAAGAAGAATGGCTTAACAAAGTATTTTTCCGATGCGCCAGGTCATCTACCATGATTAGGGCGGCCTTATAAGGCAAGTGGTGAGCGTTAGGAGCGCTTGAAGAACCGCGTGACGAAAACCCAGGTGGTGGACCACGTATGCGAGACGAAGAGTGAAGGGCATCAGGTGGTTGAGCAACGTCTCGGGTCATATGCTGAAGCGATGACTTCGGAAATGTTGACTTTCGCGCAGAAGGGAGGCGCGCTTGACGGTTAGGTTTTTCTCAATATACGCATGGTCTTCTGTAAGTAAACTCCAGTGCCACTTCGTCTTGAGGCAGTTGTCGATACGCGCTGGGCTTTCGAATGGTTGAGGACTGCTTAAGGAATAGACAATAGTGCGTGGTTGTCTCTAGATGGTTGGCATTGAGCAGGTCTTGGTCATAGTCGTTAAAACGGGTAATCATCTCCTCTTTGATTGTCTGCCATGATTCGTCATTTTCAAAGATGTGGGTGAGGTAAAACTTAAATGCCTCACCGGAGATGTAGTCAGTTAAGTTGATGATCACCTCCCGTTCTGACCAGGATGCAGCGGTGGCGTGGAGCTCGAATAGGTTGAACCAGTCTTGTACGGGTCCGTCGTCCGCTGATCCGGTGTACTTGGAGATGTCGAGGTTAGTCGATGGTTTTGTCATGGTGCCGGTAACTGAATGCGCCTGAGATCACCTCTTTTGTGGTCGATATTCAGTTGAGGCGTACTGCAGGTGGCTTCGTGAATGATGTGAGGTTGATGAGTGGCGGCGAGGTCTTCATCCTGTCGACTCGTGTGACGCTATGATGAATGGGCGACGTGGCCTGGCTCATACGCCATGTTTATTCGTTTCTGCACTTCTTCCTTCTCGACCTCTACAAACCATCACTTGATACGTCACACATACATACATACATACAGATGCGTGCGTACTGCCACACAGGAGTAATATTTAGTCACAGAATCTTTTAGCAAGCGAACTTCAGTCGCGTATCAATATTTTTTTACGTTAGTGAATAAAGTGTCTGTGAAATGCACAACTCATCTACTCACTTAACTTGTGATGAAAGTACTGAATAGTCTCGTACTTTTTACGGTCGTTTTCCTCCCATTCTAGCACCGTAGAACTAAAGTTTTTTGGTGCAAACCACTGTTAAGTTGCTTTAAACAGTGCTATCTTAGTCAGTATTTTTACCACAGCAACATGCACCACCCTGCACTCACGTGGAAGGTTGTGTCATTGGTTTAAATCCGCTTAGTTTTACGGGAATATAACTTCACACCAATTAAAAAACCAGTAATGGGTAACTAGTATTCAATCAGCCCTGCATCGTAATGTGAGAACCACGAGCGAAGTGGTCTACGCAAATTCGCACAAGCTTTTCTCCTACGTGTACACATACAGCTATACACATACAGAGTGTTTGCCCTGTGGTGCGCGATAGAAGCGTCGTAATGTAACCCATCTATAATGCTCCGAAAGTTTGGCACAGACGTTTCTGGCATGTTGTACTCGTGGTGGAGACCGAAACGGTTCAACGTGTTCGCCATCTGCACAATGAATTTCATCCGCGAAAAGGAGGATTGCAGAGCCCGACCAGCGCATGCAGATGTAATCCCCGTCGGGCACATACTGACTGCTTCAACGTACAGCAGCGCCATGTGACGTTGCTCGCAAAGTAAAGCGCTTTGTAGTGTACTCACGCGCTCGCTTAGTCGCATGCGAAAGAACGAATGCTCATTAGCGGGGCCGCCCGCAAAAGGCGCCCCGAATCAACGCGGTGAAATGATCAGACTTCATGCGAGGCAGTTGGGCTAAGCCCTAGCTGTTGTATGTGTACTCAGGACACGCGGCGATGCATAATGCTCAGACAGAAAGTAGAGGGCCACGAATCTCGGCGAATGACCTGCACTGCAAAGCGATACGCTGCGTGGCCCTCTACACAATGGACTGCTCGTTGCAACATGCTTTCACCCTATACATATCCTGTGTACCTATGAAGTCTGTGGGAAATGGGGATCCTTTCAAAGAAGAGCGAGAGGGAAGAGACAGAGGATGACTGCATGAACATCCTGTAATCCTCGTTAAGGCAAACTCTGAAGAGCATGCAACTGCTCGTGAGATGTGCGATGTTTTTCGTAATGCACCGCGGCTATACTCTCACCACACCTGTCAGTCTAATTGGTTTCATAAAACGTGTACAACACTGCGCATTCAGCTATATCAACTAGAATAGTGAAGAAAATAAAAAAAAAGAGCAATAGATTAAAACGCGAGATCACAAACATTATGTCATAGCACGTGGAATTGAAACTGCTATTAATCAGTCGAGTAACTTATTATTCATCAGTTAATTTTTTCCCTGCCGGCAAAACCCTAGAAGACCAACGTGGCTGAGGTCAAGTGACACAGCTGGTATCAAAAGTGTGGCAAGTGGAGAATTCGTGAGTTCTGCCGAAAATCGAATTGCGGTTGCCTAAACTGGGAATCCAGTTCATGACCACTGCGTTCTGATGCTATACTTCATAGCAAGTCAGTCGTGGTACTTAATTTGCGAAAAAATGTAAGAGGGTCAGGAAGAAAGCCCTTCATTGAATACACAAAACTCCGAACTAAAGAAAGAAAGCATCAGAGCCTGTCAACACGCATGAATCAATCACAGAGAGTGGTTTATTTGAACGCCGTCGTATCACGTTACTGTGCAGCGCCTTTAGCTGCATGTCTTTTTCTTTTCCGTTGTTTTTCTCAGCAATATTCAGCATGAAAAAGGGCCTGCACATCAAAAAAATACAGGCTGAAGTTTTATGTTGAATTCCAATGGCAGTTCCAGATCACGTTTTTCTGCTCCGAGAGGAGCAATCACATTCCAAGGGTGGATCGGTAGCGCGAATCGTGTGTTCCAATGGCAGATTGATAGCAACCACAGATCACGGATTGCTCCGTGGAGCAATAATTCTCGCTCTGCCGAAATGGGCGGATATGACCGGAAGTTCAAGTGACGTATTTTGTGCGCCCGATTTTTATGCAATCACCAATGGGTGTCCGGAAAACGCTTTGCTCTCCCTCGCACCCTCTCGTGCTCCCTCGCTAGATTTCCGCTCACCAACAGCTCCCGTCGAGATGCGCGCGTTCCAATCGCAGATTTGGGGAGAGCAATCCCGCTCAGATCTGCGCGCTCCATTCGCAATCCGGCCCAGTGTTCGCATTCTGCCATTGTAATACAACATTAGTCTCTTCGCAATATGGAACCAGATCCTGTTAAAACCAGTTGCAACGTGCACTCATGTTTCCAGATCATTTGTTGTGGGTTGCGAAATTGATATATACTTAGAAGTGAGGGGTGGCGTGACGCTTCATTGTGGGCTGCAGCGAATACTTCGGCAAACTCGAGGAGTTATGTCTCCTTCAGTTGGCCACAGTCACTTGAATGTCACGTGAACTTCCCTGAGTGAAAGATGACGTCAAATCATTATGTCATTATGACGTTACAGGAGAGTACAGTTGCCACGTTTCATGGTGTCACGTACTTCGACGTCCCTTCCACGTCCTATCATGACATCGTGTCACATCATATTATCACACGATCACATCATTACATGGCGTCTCATCAAAAATTGTCAATTTTTGGCGCTGATCGGTGAAAGGAGGCCAATGATGAAGGCACTGCAAGAACATCCCAAGCGGTGCACAAACTTCAGTCGAAGAGACAGGATCCACAATGGAATTGACTGAGAATGTCAATAATTTCGTACATGTCTCTCACACAGCGGCTAGTTGTGTCACAGGTAACGGTTGTGGTCTTCATTTTTATAGCTTAATTTATTACCAACTGTGCACGTTGCTTTAGTCTCCCAATGTTATACAGAGTGTGAAATTCTGTCATTATTTATTGCGAGAATTTCTGAAAAAAAAAAGTCAATTTATTTATTGCAAAGAATCTTCTCAACTGGGAAAACTGCTCGATACATGCAGTTTTCTTGGTTGTGTTACAACATGAATCACAAAGTGGAGATTGAACACGTCCAGGATTAAACAGCCAAACATATATATATATATATATATATATATATATATATATATATATATATATATCAGAGGGTCAGGTTTTGCATCAGCACATTTGTACAGCGTGATAATATAAAAACAGGTGAGA
Source organism: Rhipicephalus microplus (assembly GCF_013339725.1). NCBI lineage: Eukaryota > Metazoa > Arthropoda > Arachnida > Ixodida > Ixodidae > Rhipicephalus > Rhipicephalus microplus. The sequence goes on from NC_051169.1 coordinate 31,847,122, forward strand.
GAACAGCATACAGACGCTGTGTGTTGTGTGCTCTGACCTGTTCCCGTTCATTTCTCGCTGTTCAAAAAATTTACCGGTGCTAAATCACTGATTACCCCAAGCTACCATTGTATCATGTTAGATTTCTTTCCGTACTGCAAGCACTTCCGGCGTTCATCTGCGTATATATTTATCTATCTAGCCGCTTATGTCTGGGCGCTTACGCGTGATCACACCCTTAACTTGGCGTAAACCAAAAGTAGTATGGGAGTGTAAGATGGTTTGATGAGTATGACACGCTGGTAAAAAAAAAAAAAAGGTAGATCCTATGTACAGTGGGAATCGACGATATGCGAAGCACAAATGAGGAAGGTTGATATGGGACTTTAAAATCCACACAACGTTACGAGGCGGAAGTAAATTATGCTGTACATGACTTCCATGTCATAATTATCATGTTTGAACGTGTGATTTACCTTCGTCATCTATTCACGTCACCTGACACCAATTTTGGTACATGTGGAGCTAGTGAAACGGCTGCGAGCGCATCATGAGCGTAGCATATAGTCATGTTCTTACACAACACGCATCTTATGATTATTATGTGTCCACCGGTCACATACCTTCATCATCCATTCACGTCCCGTAATACTAAACTTCGTATATGTGAAGCTAGCGTACCGGCCGTGAGCGCATCATGAGCGTGGCATGTACTCATGTTGTTACATGACACACATATCATGATTTTCATGTTAGGGTCTGTCGCTTGTGTTCACCATGCAGTCATGTCATATCATACCAGTTTTACTACATGTCATGTGAACAAAACCACCGCAAGAGCAGCAAGGCCATGAATTTAAAATAATGACAATCATGACATACATGTTGTTATTTTCATACTATGACTAGTCACTTCTGCTCGTTCTAGAGTCATGTTATGTCATACAAATTTCGGTTTTGATATCATTATCAACACGGCCAGGAGAGCTATAAGTCGTAAGTGGCTAGATGGATAGATACGGTTAAAGTCACCGAAGTTCGCTCAAAAATGCATTGCATTTGAAAAGAGAAGCACGAATCCCGTCGCGTACGTCGTCAAACACTTCCCGCCAGACAGTGGCACATACCAGCGGGCGGGTATGTGCCACATGTGAGTGACACTTGGTATACATCAAGGAAAGACGAGAACTGGCACGGGAAAGCTTTTCACTTGAGTGTTAAGAAAAAGCTCACATCAGTAGCGTTGACCCGACGAATGCAGAAAATAAATGTCAGAGTACCAACAGGAATCGAACCCAAGCATTCAGCGCGTCAGTCAGGCATTCTACCACAGAGCCATGCTAGGTCTGTAAATAATTTTCAAATAGACCCACATCGTCATGCAATGACAATTGTGGTTGCAGTGGTCGCTATCCATTTTTATAAACATTACTTGTGTACTCATAATGATTCAGCTCTCAGGCCGGGTTAACCTCAATCGGGGTTACATGCAGAAGGTGATTTATATAAGATTGTCCAGGGCTACAATCCGCGGGAGCACCAGTGGTTCATATCAGCTTATCGCTTATGGTGTTCCAATACTCATGTTCCTGTTGGCATCCATGTGCAAGTGCAAAGAACTGGTTATATAAGCATCTGCAACCATTCAATATATCTCTGTGCGTGAAACATTCGTACATATATTTATTGTGATTAATAGCGTGTCGCTTAGTAAGAAAAAATTACATTGCCACCTTCCGTCCACATGCTTCGCCTAAAGTCGATTCCCCAAAAACATGGGATCTGCTGAATTTTGTTTTATTTTCATAAACCATAATGAAAATGGGGAGGGGGGTGCAGGAGGTGTGTTCTTGGTTTGTATTAGCGCCTTCTTTTTCGCCCGCGATGTGCATGCGCGGTATTTTGTTGGGCACCTATAGTAAGGGTTAAATATTTTCGGTTCAAGCATTAAAGGTTTCAGTTGTGAGTACTGATTCAGTACCAAATCGCTCGCCTCTCCGTTTGGCTTCTCTTGTTTAATTTCGTCAGTGCGTGCTCAATTGAGACGTGATCCTACGTTTCTCTGCTCGTAACTCAGCCCCTCCCCTCTTTTTTTTCCACAATGCTAAATGCAGTATTCCTTTTTGTTGTGCATGTAAACACCCGACAAAAGCACAAACTCTACGCTACCATCGCCATGGTGTAGGTGTAGATGGGTGCATCTTTCACTGCCCTCAGAAACGAACGACCCAGACGTGCCGTACACCATCGCCTCGCAAGCCGTGCGTCTCCTATCTATAAATACACGTACCACGCTGAGACAACAAAACCATGCATACTTTATGCGATGCCCTGTCCGTGTTCCGAGTCCGTTGGCCATGCTATCGTGCTGCGTTAGTTTCTTCTCCGTTTCTTGTTTTATTTCGCATATGCTCGTTTTCGTTAGGTCCAGCGTGCTCAGACATGTGGTCGATATCTTGGTCAGTCAGGCGTGTTCTTCCCAAAGCTATCCGGTTTCCGGCCACAGCGTATCTCATTTTGAATATTTTACGCGATATATATAAGGACAGCATCCTGACAGAATGTTGAGAAACTTCGTTGTGTGCAGTCGCTTTGCTCCGACGCGATGTTCGGAGAAAGGACAAGAATAACTTCGCGAGAAGGTACGTGCGGAATTCTGCTTGAGTCGTTGCGCCCTCCTTCACGCCCGTGCACGAGTACCCTGTGGATATTTGAAGGTGCCGTCTCGTACACAATTTGTGGGAAACAAAGGTGTTGCAATCGGCGATCGCGGCAAGGAACGGAAACGGACGTTGTAGTGCCTCTTGAAAGTAAGAGAAGTACTGCGGCATTTCATTTGAAAAGCAGCGAAAGAGCGGGTAGCCATCAGACCCTCCGGGAAATTCTTGTGACTGTTTATTGTATTCTGATTACGGTGCTTATGACTTGCACGCATACACGACTCACTGAATAAACATGTTGACTCTATGAAGAGATCATTACACTCTCTTAACAGATGGAGGCGGAAATGTTGTAGGCCCGTGTGCTCAGATTTGGGCGCACGTTAAAGAACCCCAGGTGGTCGAAATTTCCGGAGTCCTCCACTACGGCGTCTCTCATAATCATATGTTGGTTTTGGGACGTTAAACCCCACAAATCAATCAATTGGTTTAGCAAAGCTTTAGTGATGCAGCCTAGGAAATGCGATAAAACTTAACGCGATGCGTACAAATATGCTTAATAAACACATGAATCATGCTTTCTTATTTCTTGTGCTAAAGCTTGTGCTGACCTGGGAAGCCGCATTCACGTTAATCCAGACTTGCCAGATTCACGAAAAGAGCGGCTGCTAAACCTTGTGAGGGAATTCTCGGACTGCTTCTCCACAGCATCGAAAGTTCAGCGTACCACCGTTACAAAACACCGCATTGTTACCGAGGAGTCGGCGCGGCCTCTTCGCCAACATCCATACCGCGTGTCCCCGAATGAAAGAGAGCCCCGCCACGGTGGTCTAGTGGCTAAGGTACTCGGCTGCTGACCCGCAGGTCGCGGGATCAAGTCCCGGCTGTGGCGGCTGCATTTCCGATGGAGGCGGAAATGTTGTAGGCCCGTGTACTCAGATTTGGGTGCACGTTAAAGAACCCCAGGTGGTCACAATATCCGGATCCCTCCACTACGGCGTCTCTCATAATCATATGGTGGTTTTGGGACGTTAAACTCCACATATCTATCAATTAAAAGGAAAAAAAATAAATTAAAAGTACTTCAAAGCAACCATTGCGAAAAATCTTCGTGTCGAAAACAAACAAGCTTGGAAAGTTTGCATACTATCTTCCTATCTCGTTAATTTTTGTAGCGCCTTGTTTATCATATTTCGTTCCCCTCTCTCCAGCGCAGGTGAGCCTGTCTGTTTATAACAACTATCAAGCCTCCCTGTCTTTACGCCCGTTTCTTCCTTCTTTATGCAAGGGCATTGATTCAACGCCAGTACGTAGGGTAGGCACTCAGTCACGTGCACTGATTGGTACATAAGAACTGAGAATACCCCAATTCGCAAAGAATTTCCACTGCTTTATTCTCAAAGCCAAGCACACAGAATTCAAACCGTGACAGAATGAGAAGAACAAATTGAGTGCGACGTGTTATAAGGAAGCGTTGTGCAGCAATTGCCTCTTGTTTGCTTTGAATGCCATCCCAGTAAGCTCCGAACAACATTGTAAGCGCTGTCGCAAAAATGAAACCAAGCAAGAAATAACAGTGCAAGAAAGGGTAACAGGGAATCACGTAAAGAATGCGTCGAATTAAATATGTTTAAACATTCACACAATTATTTCTGTCACTTAAGCGTGATACAAAACTACGAGTATTGCTGGACCGACACGGAGGAATTCCTAAATTAAGAGTGTAAAGACTGTTTTGCGGCAGTTACTTGCATGCCCCATCTTTTTTAAGAGGTAAAGCTTGGTAAGGTTTTCAATTTACAAACTGCAGAAAATATGTGAGACTAATGCATGTTCAAGTACACTCGCAAAATAACCTGAAGGCAGAAATAAATAACGCTGAAACGCTACTACACGCGTACGCCTCCCGAAATCAATAAATGAGGCAGTGGATCCAATCCACGATGTTATATCTTTGAAGCTTTGTGCTGCAAGGCCTGTACTATACATACTAATGTGTATTACAGAGGCCTACAGTTCAGTATGCCAAATTTATTAGAGATGCGTTGGCTTCAGTGATGCGATCTTTTTGTCGTATATATATACACCGGATTCGAACAATTTCAGCGCTGTTTAGTGTGCGATCTTAAATATGATTACGTCACGCATTTTTTCTTTAAATCGTTCTTGTTTAATCACGTGGCTGTATGACGCTTCAACGAAATGGTAGGATGTCAATGTCCATTCCTTATAATGTGATTTTACAGATATGTCGTGGACATTTTATAAATATGCCGTGAATGTAAGTCACCTGCAGTTTTGCTGACGAGCCTTGTTTCGAGGCTTCATAACTATTTTGCCGCCAAAACTACGGTAAAAAACTAATAAATACGAAAACTGCTAGCTAGATTTGTAATAATAATTTTGATGGTAGTTGTTAATCAGATGAGTTGTGGGGCGTCACAATTTATTACACGGTTATTTCATAAGAAGTCGCAGAAGTCGCGCAGAGTTCAAGATATTCGAGACAGGTTTACGTTGAGTCAGGGAAATAGGGCGAGTATTGCCACACTCAGTGGCTAAGCCGGCGAATGTCCTGTCGTCATGCAGACGGCGGCACTTTTTGTAAGAGAGCGCCCATGCTGAGTCGGTGGCAGCTGTTGCTGTCTCGCTGCGCTATCATTTCGCCATGACGACACCGCCGATGGAGCGCAGCGCACGTTGTTCAGCCCTTCAAGCATGCTTCTGTTTTTTTTGTGTTTTTTTTCTTATTTGTAGCTCTGGGTCAGCATATCACGCTTCCACTACTTTTCTATTCTTTATCAAAGCATACATATTTCACTTACAAGTGCTTAAACCCAGGATGAAATTTGCAAGTATTCAGTGAGCTATATTCGGCTCAAAGGAACGTTCTAAAGCTATTTGCGAAGTCTACATAAATTGTAGTATCGGTTATGTCACTTACACTTTATTACACAGCTATTCTTTAATTGTGGCTTTCGATGGGAGCAACTTATTTTTAGAATATTATTGAAGAGGAATGAAGCTCTGCACTTAAAAGCTCAGGCCTACTGGATCATAATATGGTCATAGCGACGTGGCGGTTATGCTCGGCCTACGTCCCCCGACGTGGAAGCGGTCCGTTTCTATACTGCCTCGATAAGTAGCATTTCTCGGTCTTTCAAAATCTGCGTCTTAAGCGGGAATTGTATTGCAGGAGATCATCTTTGACCACGTACATAACCCCTGATACCCTTTAGGGCACAAATTCGACACCTTGCCCGGCTATATCATTGCTACATATTGCATCTTTGCCTCGTACAATATTCAGTAACATAATTGGTGGCCACCTCACTTGTTAGCGCTCGCATTATACCCCTGCAGCAAGACAGCCCCCACCTTTATTGTGCCTACACCGGCCCCAACTGCGCCTTAACATACCTGGGGTTACGAGGAAGACAGGCATGTCATCGGTTGCACCTAAACAGGCCACACTACTGTATCTACATCAGGTGTGCAGTGCTCACACACATATTTACACTGATGGTTCAGTCATGGCTACAAGCTCGACCGCAAATATATTTAGCCAGCATTAACTACCACAATACAATCTAAAACGTTTGGCGCAACCTCAACTACAGCTGCTGAACTGGTATCATTTGGTGCTGCTCTTTAGTTTGACATAGAGCAGACACCTCGTTTGTAGTTACTATTTTGTAATAGCGAAGCAACCCTCCAAAGTGTACCCTCCATCTGACAACATGGCTCTCATGAGCAGCTCGTTTCAGAAACATAGAACAGCTGTAATTATTTACTAAAAAAAGGGCATAAAAGAACATTTTAGGGGCTGCCTATTCCGAGCACTGCCGGCTGTGACTTTGGGTTTTGTACTTTCGTGCAAAAGCACATAAAGGAGGAAATCCTCCTCTCCGTAAACAAAGGTCTACGTACCACATACATCGAGGACGCAGGGCTCATGGCTTAAGGAGCTTGGCCCTTGATATTTGCGCGTTTCGTTACAGACTGTTTTACCTCCAAAAAATAGTGCGACGCACGAGCTTTAACATGAGTGCTACACGAGGCACGCTACGCAGGCCTTTGTTGACACACAAGCGAGAAACTTCTACTAGGACGAATCGCGCAACCTTGTCGTATTTGTAAATTTATGCAACATCTGTCCCATCTCTGCACATCCGTAAGTTTAAAGGCCAATGATTGAACAGTTAAGCTCACGAGGCATAGGCTGCCACGAGTAGCTTCGGAGGCCCCAAATGAGCTCACTGGGAGTACAAAGGTTATCTTTTGTAAACACATGAGTAGCCCATAGAGGGCGCCGCAATTAAGCCGCCTGCGAACCAAGACATATCGAGCCATATACGAAGGGGTAGACACAGTATGCAGTGCGTGTGGAGAGGAAGAAGAAACTGCCGAACACTTGATAATGTTCTGTAAAGGGCTTCACCATATAGTTCAGGATGATGGCGCAGAGTTTTTCAAAGCACTGGGGTTCAGGGACCGGGAGGGCAAAATAGACTTTAAGTGGGTAGACTCAACTAAAAGGAGGTTATTTGATTGGTGGCTAAAGTCAAGGCACGAGTGAAAATTAAACCCTTCACTGCAAAGTACGAATCCCCAAACTCACTTTTGAAAGAAAAAAACAAATCTAGTTTTTGGTTCATTAAGTATTACGGCTTGGTGGCGCAAGCCACCGCCCGATCTAAAGGGTACAGCCATATCCATCCATTCATCCTGTATGGAAGCAGTGCAGAAAATATGAACACCGTTGGGGTGACTGGATGATTCACTATGTTAGAAAACAATATAGGCGCTACTCAGGCCGGGACCGACCATAGATTTCAACTAATCGTCATGCGGGGCAATGCAAGGCGAGATGTAAATATGGGGCATCGTTGCTTAGTTCTAAGGAACAGAAAGTCAAAACGCAACCTCTTGTGATCACTACATTCCGTGCAAAGCCATATAGAAACACAGTAATAGGTTTATAAAGCGAGTCCCTCAGAAACATGACTTAGGCGACTATGACGCAAAAATACTCTAACATTACAAGAATGTGTGGTATTATAATATTTGTAAGTTTTTTTTCACATCATATGTGTAAATTGACCTGAATACTAAAGACATCGCGAACTGCCTTCAAACTATTGGCGCAGAAAGGGTGTCGGTTAGTAAATTCCAAAGAAACCATGGCCAATGACAAAGGTGTGTCAGTGTATTAGGTGTGACTGGAACGCTGGCTGCCAAAGGGCCACTAAAAGCAGCGAATAAGCCTAGTTATATTGATACACTGTTTGGCTACACATATAAAAGTGCTTTGCTGCAAATTTACGAATTGTTTACTGCGTAGAAAACTGCCGCTGATGGCCCCCTTTGCTGCTTCATAAATCGCAATGCTCGGGCCAAAAGGTACGACATCGACCTATAACCCAGCCATGGACATTGGTAGGGGGACCCCTCAAGCCCCACCAGCACTTGCCCTCACCCAAACAACACTAGTACTCTCACCCTCTCCCAGATACCACGCAACACTCGTTTGCACTTCCTGAGAGAAAATACCGCCGACGACCATGAACTCAGGTGACACGGGCATCTCTCTATCAGTCACTGCCGACGCGACATGAGAAATATACCGTAGATATTAGAATATAAGTTTTTAATAGCTACCGCAGACGCCCACGCCCCCAACGTGTGCCACTTGAGCGGCATATATAGATCATAACACTGTTCTCGAGTACCACGTGCCTAACAGTGGTCCCCAGCCATGTTACTTTGACGACCCCGTCGACGTGGTTTCTTTACAAGCTTATCCGCGCTCTACTACCGCGGCATTTCACGAGCTCAGGATTCACTCTAACTTATCTATAGTTCAATAGCATTTACGTTTTCATGGCGTAAAAGGCACGGCATACTGTTTTTCTTTACGCGCCTATTTTTGTTAGACAAGACGGTTGTGTCCTGCCTACACACATTTTCTGTACGCTTGTGATTTGAAAAGAGAGAGAACAGAAGCTTGAGACATAGGCGCTTTTTCGTTCGAAAAAAAAAAAGAAGAAAACGGTGCGTAAAGGTCACAGGAGAGGCCTTTTTATCGCGGAGGGAAACTAGCGGTCGATGCCTCGCGGCGCAATGAGGGGTAGTGTGTATAATTGTTTTGACGATTTCGTTAGATGCCTCTTTTGTTTCGTATAGTGCATTTGGAAGGCAAATTAAATTAGCCGTTTACGCGTTTGCGTATACGAGCGGCCCGAGCGTTCAGAGAGAAAGAACAGGGGCGTGAACTTTAGAGCCGCGTCCTATAGTACGCTAATGACCAAGACTGCCTTAATGACAGGCGCAGTTTCGCTGCAAGCAGGTGAGGCAGGGAGGAAATGAGACGAGATGATGCCAAGGCGACGACTGCGCGCTCCAGGATCCGGCCTAAGGCCCGGGGTAAGCGCACCGAAGTCGTCCTGTTAGTAATACACAAAATATAAATTCCACTCTAAATAAGTTCATCACGAGAATGTTCATTTTCTTTAATAGCATTTTACTGATTCACGAACGCCCACATATATGTATTTCTGTGTGAGGGTTCGGCCCTTTTTGAGAGGCTTTGAGATTTATTTATTGGTCACTCTAGCAAGCTAGGCTATAAGTATATTCCACCACGTCGCGTTGAAGCCGAAAAGCACACAGAAAGCAGCATATAGAGTAATGGGAGCAGTTCCTTCAAGGCCAGCGTGGTTTGCTGATCGGCTAATTAGCCGCGAAGGATTAGGAAGTTTGCCGAAGTGACTTTGTGTTACGAGAAAAAAAAAACCGGTACGTAAAGCCTGAGCCCCCAAAAAAGTGAGAAACGATAAGCACGAAATTGACATTGTCGTTAAGTTCCCGTGACGTATATTCCTGGGTGGTGTTTCGTTTTTCTTTTTTGATTAGGTCTAAATTCTGTCTTGTTGGCACCTTGGAACTTGCATACTAGCCCAAGGAAAAAAATTCCTTTGTCACTGGTGGCAAAAAAGCCTTTTCTGCGTTTTTTGTGGAAAACTTCATTCGTATTTTACTAGTATCTGATTTCTGTAAGAAAACAGAAAAGGAGGCCTATAGAAGCTGTAGCATATTTATTCTGCAATGTCGCTACAGGGATGTAAAACGTCCTAAAACAATGGAGCTCGAATAACGGCAGATTTGTGTTTTGCGAGATCCAAGTGATATCTTTGCAAGTATGAAAATAAATATGAATCCGGGACAAACATGACGCGACAAATTCGCTGTAGAATGCGCGAACTTAGCAGGATGTTTTGTAGCTAAAACGTAAAACCACAATATTTCCGGGTGGCTTCCAGTGAAGACAAAAAGAGAGAGAATAAATTGAAAGAAAGGCAGGAAGTAAACTAGAATATCGACTGTCAAGTGAGCGCCCGTGGAAGAATACATAATTCTGTGTGATAATTAACTGCCCGTACCGAGCCTTTCTAGACATTAAATGCCCCGCCGTGGTGGTCTAGTGGCTAAGGTACTCGGCTGCTGACCCGCAGGTCGCCGGTTCAAATCCCGGCTGCGGCGGCTGCATTTCCTATGGATGCGGAAATGTTGTGGGCCCGTGTGCTCAGATTTGGGCGCACGTTAAAAGAACCCCAGGTGGTCGAAATTTCCGGAGCCCTCCACTACGGCGTCTCTCATAATCATATGGTGGTTTTGGGACGTTACACCCCACATATCAATCAATCAATTTCTAGACATTATGTTAAGCTATATGGGTATTTAGCAATACCTTCCATGAGATTACAGCTAATCTACTGCGCTCAAGGTTCAATCAAATGCCGGATGCTTCATTTTGTTAGAACTTGAGGGCACCAAGAAACATCTGGCCTAAAGCGAACCTTAATGGACAAAAACTTTATATAAATTGTAATCAGTTTTAACTCGTCTTGGCAAGGTTGCGGTTAGCCACACACCAAAACACAGACCTTACACCTGATTATGTTTTGTTTGGACTTCCCAGACAATTATTCTGTCTCACAACTTTGACCCGGTATGCACGCTGACGCGGATAGTAGGCTTCGTTCTCTGAATACGCTACGTCAGCATACTTCGATCGTGTTTACATTCCGTCACTTCACTGCACGTTCGACAAAGTTGCCCATCCGTTTCGGTCAAGAAACTGAACAATTGCAGTGTTCCTCATATGTTCCTTTGCGACACTTCGTCCTCGTTCGTAGACGGGGCTTACTTTGACCCATTTTGTGCCCTATAATCAGGGACAAGATACTTAACCCTGAGCTTAGTGTAGATTGAACCTTCTTGTTAGTTGGGCTCTTCTAGATAACTTTTAGGTGAAATGCTTTGCAACAGATGATCCATTTGATGAAGGACGTATACCGTGCGACATGGACGGTTCAGCGTGAATTAGAAAAGAAAATGTGTTTTGACTTTTTAGGTACCTTTGTCACAGGCAAAAAAAAAACTAGTTCATGGTTTGGGAAATCCGTTGAATTCATTGTTTGAAGAAATACCATGTGACCAACGGTAAAATGATTAGATAATTAATTTTGTGTATCTTGCAACCAATTGTCATAAATACACACTATTGACTCGGTTTGAACAAAGTCTCCAGAACCTTGAAATAAATCAACAAAATTTATGGCACTGGCAGAGTCGGTCACAACGCGTTTCTCAAAGGGATACGACTTCTGAAGACTGAGAACAGAGGGGGTGCGAGTTCAAGGATCGCAACTCATCACAATTTACGCACGGGCGAGTGGTGACTAATGCTATCGTTATTCTTGGCGTCAACGCGCTGACGCACTTGCGAGAAAAGAATCAGCGCCTTCGGGCATAGGTTCCCGTTGTTATGGGCCAGTGACCTGAGCCACGATCACGCAGCCTGCAAGCCAGTGAGAAAGGCGGAAACGCAACAAATGGTATCCCGTAGGCACTATATTGTCGGCGAAGAGAATGGCGATGGCATTTGTCACAGGTGGCTCGCTGCGTTAATATCAGGTAATCGGAGCTCATCGACCCGCTCCTGTGACTGTACGCACTTTTTTGGCTCGAGCAGCAGTATTTCCCAAAATATATCAGCCTCCTGACGCTGTCATCTTGGGAGGCGCATGCTTGGTGGAGCAGACGGCATCGTGAAGACTCCGATGGACCAGAAGTATGATAACAGTAGAAGTGGGTACAATGGTTGGCTGAGGCAAGCAGTTTGCAGCATTTTGAGAAAGATGCAGACGTCGTTTATGCAAATGGGTATATGGGAATGAGCCTGCCGCTATGTTTTTGCTACTGAAAAACTGAGCGAAAAAGGAAGACGCAGGAATAACACACAGACTAAGTGATGCTCATACCAAAAAGGCCGAACAACATTTAGAACAAAAGTAATTGGCATGAGCATCTACATATGTGCGTTAGAAAGCAGCCTTACAGCCCTCTGCATGTTAGACGACACACTGTTCACTGGCACCTTCCACGGCCGTGTACAAACTGCTGATCACTACAGTATTGCCTACCCAATGTGCTAAATAAATTCAAAATAACATGTGACCCTTTGAGTGTTATGCTTAAAAGTTCAATTTTAAAATGACATCATTGAGTGTTCTGTTTTCTAGTGAAAACACCTACTACATTGCCTACCCAATGTACTCAACAAGTTAAAATATACATATGACACTTTATGTGCAATGACTAAAAATTTAATGTTAAATATGGCATCATTGAATGTTTTCTTTTAGAACGTAAAACGACATATAGAGTGTTTTTTTTTTGCATTTTTCACTGTGAGTACAAATATCTGCCGCATATAAAACTGTTTTTGAGCCGCACGTTGTTGCTAGTGTCACGGGGTGGTGGGGCTGCTAGTTTTTAGCCTGCTATCGTTACCACGAATTGTACATTCTAATAATCTTGTCCTTGTTGTTCATAAACTCCGTATGTCTGTATCATCTCTTCACCTCTGTACTAATTATGGTTAAGTAAACCGAACCTCAATCAAACAGCACGTTCTAGAAATAGCTGACTGGGCTAGCTGGTTGTGCCTATTTAAGGTTAACAGCGTGAAATTATTATTATTATTATTGTTATTATTATTATTATTATTATTATTATTATTATTATTATTATTATTATTATTATTATTATTATTATTATTATTATTATTATTATTATTATTGGGTCTGTGTATTTCTAATAATCAACCTATTGAAGTATCACTATCTCACATCTCTCTTGTTCGTCCTCACAAATTTCACCCACCACTCAAGCTAACACTCTGTATTTCACCAGAAAAGCCAAGCTTTTCCCAAAAATCGAAAAAAAAAACGTCCAGATTTGCCTTTAACCGAGTTGAGTACGTTGGCTAGTACCATGACTTGTCCACCACATAATGGTCACTGGTAACTGACCAACCCAGTGTATGAACAAGTCGATCAGTTTACGGAACTTATCTTGACCAGCATGCGCAAGTTCATTCCCAAGTATACACCCAATCATTGCAGACATCCCTCCTGGTTCTCATCAGAAGTGCCCTGAAACATAAAGATTGTGGACACAGGAGGTGTAAACGTTCTTTATCAACTCATTTGAATGAGGAAGTCTGCCTCTTTCGTACTTTTTGTAAACGAATTTATAAGCGATGTCACAGTCTATATATCTCATTTTTAGAAAAAAGCGCGTCTGACAGGCCGGCTGAGTTTTGGAAGTATGTGCGCGAACGGTAAAGCAAAAGTGGCGAGTACATCAGGATACTGGACCCAAATGAAGTAGAAGTTCAAGCCGTTGCTGACTGTTTCACCATGCCTTTTTTATTTGTTTATAGGTCTCTAGCCTCTGTAGGTAGTAACGGTCTACAGGTTAAGCTAGTTGCCACAGCTGATGCTGTGCCACTAGATGAAGACTCCATTTCAGAATGCATTAAGCGCTTGAAACCATCGTTTTCATCTGGCCAAGACAGCATCCCTCTGCAATACTAAAAACCTATGGCAGTATATTTACCTGTGTTGACTGCCATACTTAAAGGTGTCTGCATGCTTCAACTTTTCCTAGCATGTGGAAAACTGCCTGTGTTTCTTAGTGTTTAAGTCTGGCTGTAAAAATGACGTCTCGAACTACCACCCCATTTCATTCTTGGTGCCACATCAAAAATCTTCGAGCTTGCTCTTGATAAAATATTGTCTTTTGATGTAAAAAACTCATTTATTGGGAATCAGCATGGGTTCCTCGCTGGCCGCTCAACTGTCACATATCTCGCCACTTTCATGATGCAAGTATCTACGCCTATTTCACAGAGAGGACAGGTTACTGCGACATCAGTGAAAATTTTGATGTTGTTAGCCATTCGCTACTTGTGGATAAACTTGCACACTTTGATGTTGATTCTTCAATTGGGAATCTCCTCCGTAGCTGTCTTCATGATAGATCATGTTGTGTTGCCGTTAATGAGCAAACGTCCTTTTTGTATAAAGCTACTAGTGGGGTTCCTCAAGGATCGCTACTGGTTCTCCTCTTTTTTTTAATTTGTGTTAATGATGTTCTTTCTGTCATTCAGAATTCTTCTGTACTTTTGTATGCCGATGACATAAAGATGTTTAAGAAAATTAATTCAGTTATTGATTGCCGCTTGCTGCAATCTGATTTGTGTTCTTTCTCTGAATGGTTCAGGAGCAATAACTTCGCCCTAAATATTTCAAAAACCGAGGTAATGAGTTTCATACTAAAAACATCTAGTGTGCCATTTTTACATTCTGTCAACTCTGTGTCGTTATGTACCCTAGGCTGTGTTTGCAGAATGTCTAGAGAATTCCGTTCGCCTGTGCCCTTCCAAAAATTGCTCACCATGCCATGACTTCCTCAACTTGAGTATGCGTCTGTGATCTAGAATGGCATTCCTAATTCCAGCAGCAACGCCATTGATGCGAGTGCTGAAAAATTCCTAATCATTTACAACCATCTGTTCTGTTCTGTTCTGTTTTAACTGTTTTGCTGTGGAGAGGTTGAGGTGGTATTTGCCTCGGCTACTCCATATCACAAAGTTTTGCAGCGAAAAATAAAATAATAATACAGAACGGTACTCAAAAATTAACAATACGGAAAAGAAAAAAACATTATAGCACACTGAAACCAGTTCAAATATCATGCCAATACACAGTTTTGTTCGCGCAGTTCACACAGTCATAAACTATTTACACGCACACCTTACTATTCTACTGTCAGTATATACATGACCACATTTTATATATACCCATCTCTGGCTGTCTGTCATAGGCGCTTGTCCAGTCCAGTCTCCACTAAAAAGTCTGTCAGGAAGATCATTGCCTTTTTCTGGAGATGCATCTCAGGCCATGGTCCAAGTAGTTTCTTTATTGTGAGGGGCCGTCTGTCCAAACTTGCTAATTTGTTCTTTAATTTTTCTCTTTCATTCGCGTATTTAACGCACTCCAAAAGAATATGGCGAACATTTTCTTCTGCATGACCACAATGGCATTCCGGTGAGTTGGATCGATGTATCTTGTGCAGGAAGCTGTTTGTGTATGCTACTTCCAATCGAAGACGGTGGATTATTGTCTCCAGGTGTCGTGGGAGGTCTGTAGCTATGGAAAATTTTCTGTGTGGATCAACTTCATAAAGTACCGTTTCTTTTGATTTAGGGCTCTCAAACCACTTCTCCATCGAACAATGGTTAGCTCCTTGCGATATAAAATGTCGAATATCCGCCCCAGACATAGGGCTTGCGCAATTCCGTCCTTCCTTCAATGCTTTCTTCGCGAGGCTATCAGCCTCTTCATTTCCCTTTATTCCAATGTGGCTGGGTATTCATTGGAATACTATGTTGTGACCCTGCGATGAGGCATATTCCACAATTTCTGCAATACATTGTGCTATTTCGCCATTTTTGTAAGGTGATCTCACATTTCTGATTAGCTGAAGAGCAGGTTTGCTATCACTGCATATCACCCATTTTCGTGGCTCAGGATTCTCGCAGATAAGCTTAACTGCTTCGAAGATAGCCACCAATTCTGCTGTCGTCGATGAAGATTTGTGCGATAATTTGTACATCTTCTTCTTCTGAATTTCGGGTATAAAGACCGCACAGGCTGACGCTTCTTCAGTGCATGATCCGCCTGTATATATCTTCGTTTTTTTCAATATGCATTACATGAAACTGATGAAGTACCAACTGTGCCGCTACTAGAGGTGCCATGTGTGCTTTCTTCTCTATGCTGTCTATTTCACGGATAACGTTGAGAAGTGGCAGCGTCCAAGGTGGTTTTGAAGGTTTCCATTGTTTAAATTCTGGTACTACTGCTTGAAATGATGATATAGTATCCTGTAGTCTCGTTGCCGTCCTTTGTGTTAGTGCACTAGATAAAAAATGACTTTCACGTTGCGTGAAAATTCTAAATAAATTTCGAGATGTTTCTTTAGTTCGGAGTACTGCCAAAGGTGGCTCTCGAGCCTCCGCATACACTAAAGCACTGGAAGTTGACCGTGGTAAACCAAGACATACCCTCAAGCTCCTTGCCAATAACAAGTGAAGTCTCCTTTCGGTGGAGGCTGGAAGTCCGTGCAGCAGAGGCAGTGAGTAAGTTACGATGGGGCGTATCCAGGCAACATGTAGGGCTAATAAAGACTCTGTAGTACCACCCCATTTGGCCCCGCAGAGATGGCGGAGGATTCGAATGGCCTGATTCACTTTTTGTTCAAGGGACTGGACATGAGGTGACCATGTTAGTCTCCGGTCTAAAATTACTCCCAAGAATTTATGAGTTTTAACCATTTGGATAGGCTGATTTTGCAGAATAATCTGGAAATTTCCAGGTCTTTTACAACCATCGTTTTGCTAGAAATGACTGGATCTCGTTCTAACGTTGCTGGATTATTATCATTGCCATCACTTTGCTCCCGACGAAATCACGCTGATCTGTTTTCAGCGCGATTATTAGCCTTTGCTTGTGTTTGTTTTTATTTTTTCGTTCGCCAGTACGAAGACCTCATGGTTGTTTGGTTAGATTTGAAACATTTGATTATTATTATTATTATTATTATTATTATTATTATTATTATTATTATTATTATTATTATTATTATTATTATTATTATTATTATTATTATTATTATTATTATTATATACTCGAAGACACATACGAAAGGTGGAAGAGAGCAGGCTAAAAACTTACAGCCAGAGGGGCACAATGCCTGCCCGCTTTATCGTGAGGAAGAAAGCGATAGAAAACAAAAAAGGTAGGAAAATGAAAAAATTGGATAACGAAGTAGTTCTGGCAGTACTAGTTGATTATCTTTTTATGATCTGTTGTGATCGAACGCTTGACCACGCTCCACGGCAATATTCTAGTTTCCAGCCTAGCATGGATTTCTTGAAAACTTTCATATGGAACATCATGCGAAAGCTGCTTTTCTCAAATACGATCTCTTCCTTTCCTTTCCGGTAAAGGAACGTGAGAAAAAAAAATGCCTGACACGGAAGAACTAGTAGTTAATTTATGCTGGGCATCATTTCTTTGCCTGTTATAATTAATAAAGTTGAGCGAGTTACGCATAACTTCTTGAGCAACAAAGGCAAAGTTTCGCTGATACAAAAATTTCTAACTTCAAGTTTTTTTTTTCTAGAGCAAAGAAATAGGCGTGTATATCTCCAATATTACTAAGAATGTGGACAATTCGACTTTCTTTTGATGTGATAGCAAGTCAAGAAAACTTCGCACCTGTAATATTCAAACATAGCTAAACGTTTGCAGAAAAGCTGCAGAAGAGTCTAGTGAACAAGCTAGAGGTGTAGCCTGGTTTGTTGTTGCTTTTTGATTTCACCACGCACGTCATCTTGCGAACTTCGCTATAGGTAAGTGTTACCTATTTACTCACAATCTTGTCCTGTCGGCTGCTACAGGGTGGGCCAAAAGCAATTATTACATTGTCCCAAAATAGAAGCGTTTACAAAAACATAAGCGAACAGAAATTATTAAAAAAAAAACTAAAGCATACACATGCGAAATATTTGGAGCTGACACAGATCATTTGGTCGATGCGCGTCGTTTGATTGAAACAAGAATTAAAATCAACAAACATTCTTAAAAAAAGTATAAGTGAACGAAAACACGTAACCTTTCTC
Source organism: Rhipicephalus microplus (assembly GCF_013339725.1). Lineage (NCBI taxonomy): Eukaryota > Metazoa > Arthropoda > Arachnida > Ixodida > Ixodidae > Rhipicephalus > Rhipicephalus microplus. The sequence continues at coordinate 31,864,861 of NC_051169.1, forward strand.
AATGCATATTCATCGTTGCACTCTAAAGATGCTTTTGAAACTGAACTTATTAAGTAGTAAAAATAGACAAACATGAACCAACATTCATAGTGAAAATTTTCCTGAAGTGCACAGAGGTTCAAACGAACCGTGTCGCACTATCTTCAACTTTTCTCCTGCTAGATTACTACCCGTTTCAATATCTAGCACAATATTTCAATATGTTAGCACAATATTTCTGAACACAATAAAACCATCACAGTCGCCAAAATCGAAATACAATGGGCCCCGCCTTTTTCTGAAGAAGGCTGCTGTCATGAAACATCACCCGTCGCTCAATCGCCTGGTTACGTTGAAAGGTTATACTTGGAATCAACACACGCTTACTGCGAAGTGACAGGAGCTCGCCGGCTCGAAGTTCTTTCAAGCAACAGTTGTAAAAAATGACGCTACGTACATCTGTGCACTGCATTCGAATTCAATATCGCTTTCGAAAAACTAGAGCATTCGGAACACGTTTCGAGTCCTTTATTGACCGGGTACTCTAACCGTGTTGTTGCTTCCGTTTGTTTCGGCGCACGTATCATATAGCAGTTATCAAGAGCCAGTAGCAGTAATAGTCAGACGCGGAACAGAACTCGTCTTGAGAAAAGTACCAAAGTTTCGATCGTTTAAGTTACTGGAGCGAATGATTTTTGGCAATGAGATAGTTCGATAAACCGCAATGTACGGGAGTATTATCAAGGCTGCTGCACGCAACTTCGCACTTAAAATAAATATTCCGACTTATAAAAAGGTGCGTAACAGTGTTGTGTGAAATGTCGTTCCACACAGCCTTACTGACTATTGGTGCAGTTTGTGAAGCGTGTCTTAAAATAACACGATTCGGGATGCGGACACACTTGCAGCACTTCCTTCGTGGGAAATTGCAGATCGCCTAAGGACGCTGTTTCGTAAGAACACCATTAGGAAGACTGGCACACACCATGTACTTAGAGATAAAATAGATAAAATGAAATGAGTATTTTTCGAGTGTGGTTTCTATTAGTGACCACTTAAAAGTAATGGACATCACCTACGAACCCTACCTTTCTGAAACGACTGTTTCTTTTAAAACACGCTTTAATACTGGCTTCTCTTTGAATGTCACTTATGGAGTGCCGCGGAAGTTCGCGGCACTGTACAGAAAGAACGATGACAGGAATATTGGGCCTGGCAAAAAAACATGTAGTTGAGCTTGTCATAGCCAGCATTGGTAGTGAGTGTTCGCGGGCTTCAACTCAGATCTGTTCATGCGTATGAACTCGAGCATGGCACGACCATTCCTCTTCATCTGAACAGTCAGCCAGCGTTTACTGTAACTTGATTGGCTTATGAAGCTACAGTCATATGTTACAGCATTTATCTCTCCGCTGTTGTTATAATGGACTCCTCGCTTGTGGTTTCTATTGCAGCTATACTTTTCTATTTATTACGAAACGTATATATGTACAAACAAAAGGTCTAGTGGAAACAGTTTTTCACTTCAAGCTCGATAAGCCCGTCATTTATTTTTATCACAGTGCTACTGAAAAATATTTAGTAAGCAACTGACAAATACGCCGTGCGAGAACTCCACACTGAAAAAAAAAGTCTGCCTTGACTGGACATCCAACACGTGGGAATCAACATGAGAAGCACTGCAAGAGAAGCCAGTGCGAAGGAAGATAAAGTACCATCCGATGTGCTCGAGGGCGGTCACCTGATAAAAAGAAAGTACAGAGGTAAGAAACAAGCGAGAAACTGTGAACTGAAGGTCTTGAAACAGGGCGACATACGATTTCCGACAAGAAAGATGAACAAGGCGGAAGCTCCACTAAAAACATGCAACGAAGACGTCGTGGGGCAAAACTTCACGCTGCATTCCAAACGCGAAAAGAAGTGGGCGAAGCAGTCCATAGCCCCCAGCGAGGCAGTGGCACTTTATTTCCCAGAAAAAAAAAGGAACTTTCATCCTTGAAGGTGGCAGGCTGTGAAGAGCCTTGTCGGGTGTAGCGTAACGGATGCGTGGGACGAGAGAGGAGAGCGAGCGCCGAAATGTGAATGGGAGGAGAGGAAGACGCTGGTGGAGGACGTTATACGGGCCTCAACGAACGCCATCTAGCTCGAAGGTGCGCGCGTTGATAGCTCCTTTGCGCCACGGGCTGCAGAGTCATACCCAAAGAGGCTGAGCAGGCATGCGAGGCCGTGCGAAGCTTTATACAGTAAGCGTGGCTGCCAGGGCCGTGCGCCGTGCTATGTGCTTTCCGCAATCTACATCGCTGCCGTTTGGACGGTTGCGCACTCCGTTACACCGACCGCGGAAAGGGGCCAAGACGCGCGTCTGCGAGGACGCTGATAAAAACAGTCCTGATAGATGGTGCGGCTGGGAAAACGGCCGCGTAACCCTCGACTCTCTCTCTCTCTCTCTCTCTCAGCGACTACGCCCGTTGTCAGACGCGCGAGAACAAGCTGCCTTCTTCGTCTGAGCTTGCTGTTCTTCGAATAAACTACGTGCAATGAATTAGTCTCATTAACGAGAAGGCACATGAACCAAGGCGTAATAGATTGTGCGTAGGCCGCAGTGCGGATAAAAAAGACCTGCTTAATGGGCTCCCTGTAGAAAAATTGCTTGCGAATACTGCATAGGGATGGGGAGTCATCACAGTGGCGTTATTGAAAAAATAGCGCCAGTCATTCAAGACACTCTTTCGCGGATAGGATGTTTCGTAGAACGCGAGAGCATTTAGAACCTTGCTACAATACGACAAAACTTACGTCCACAGGAAATAACATGATGCAGAGTTGTACTGTCAAATTTAGCATTGCCCAATCCGATCCCGAGAGAAAAGGAAAGTTTCACTTGAATTGAAAGTGCATATATGCATTGATTGCCTCCCAAATATTTTTTCTTCTTTTTGCACATTTCTGACAGAGACACTTCATTTTGAATAAAACAGTTACCGTGCAAAATGCGATAAAATAAAGCAGTGTCATGGTCGTCTCAGAAGCGAACGAGATTGCTCAAGCGCGCATTTGTGGAAGCTGTAGTGTTGCAACATGTTTCAGAAGGCTGTTGCTAAATCCTCTTCAATACAGACTGTCGTGCAAAGCTCAGCCACTCAAGACGTAGAGAACGAAAGTGTTGCACAGAACACACAAGGCAGCAGCGTTCACCACAGTGACTGCGGGCATTCAGCAAAATAATAACAAACGAGAAAGGACAGCGCAGTCTGGCAACGTCAATGAAGTCATTGCGGGAACCTCACAGAAAAATGCCGGGGGTCAGCGTAGAACATGTTTGCAGGAAGTGCTGTTATTGACAGTGTTTACTTTCTCCCGCTACATTTCACCATTGCCACGTCTACTTGGAGATGTCATGCGCTCGCTTAGCCAATCAGCATTATCATCTGAACGACTGATGCTAGATTTATATTGCTAAGTTGTCACTGTGAATGAGGGCTGTTACATTAATAATACGTCTACGTATGAAATTTGTTATGCGAGAATTCCCAGGTAAGTGCGATTTATTTTGCGATTCCAAGGTGGCCCTTCAATGTGTGCAAAGTCTACGACGCGGGAACTGCTATCCATTGCTGTCTTAAACGAATGAAATCAGCCAAAGCGCCATTAACGAAGGACATGACTTAGTCTTTCAATGGCTGCCGGGTCACTGTGAGATCAGTGATAACCACCTCGCCGGCAACGCTGCCCGATGTGCTTACGACGGAGCAGCGACACATGCTCATACCCCCATAAAAGGTCGACGCTGTACGAGAAATTCAGCGCATCGCGTATAATGTCATGCTTACGCATTGACATCTTTCACTGAACTCCACTCGACGCACACAGACCCTTGTTTATTACTCTAATTACAGCTGCCATCAAAAACTTCGGCACGTGACGCTACATTACTGTATCGGCTGTGGGTCGGCGTAGCCTTTACTAATGCACTGAGATGTCACATTAGTATGTCTGACTTGTCCAAGTGTGACAACTGCAACTGTCTAGAAACTCTTGACCACGTCTTGTGCCACTGTCCCGACTTTGAACAAGATCGCCGGACTTTCTAGTATGCTTCGAAGCGACTGGATGCTCGTCCCTTTACTTGGGAGAAGATCTTGGGCGCGTGGTCTTCAAGTACATCATCCCAAACAGCCACACGAGCCCTTTTAGAATTGTGGTACTTGGAGCACGTAAACAGACAAGAAGCGAAAAACAGAGTTATACAGACGAGCGCTCTGTCTTTAGTTTCTTGTCTGTTTATGCGCTCTGAATACCACTATGTTCAATTACAAACTCGGCCAAGTTTCAGTGCTTTTAAACCTTCTACAATCCTTGAGGGCAACATCACTGAGTGACCGCTTGTGAAACCCTGCACTGTGTGTGTGGTGCGCAATGTGGAGCCCCTTTTCTCTTTTTCTCTCTTTTATTTTATTATTCCCCTTTCTTCACATCCCTGGTAGCAAACTGCACGCACTATATATAGTTATCCTGCTTGTATTACTTCTTTCTCTTTCTCTTTCGGCGTATATCTGCCAAGAGTAGGTGTTGGTATTTGTGTTTTTGTTTATGTCTATTTCACTTATAGTTGGTATAATGCATAAAACTGCGAAAAACTGCATTAATGAACAACCATTCCTTCGCCTATGAGTATAAAAATTCAACGTTGCCAGGCCAAAAGGACATATAATTGTTCCGTCTTCATGCCTTTTTTTCATTAGTCTATGGGTATATAGCATTGCGTGGACGTGTATTATCATCGCTTTGTGGCTTTTTTGTGGCGATCTTGCTCAATATCTCAAACATATTCAATGCAGCACAAAAATGAATCGATCTCTGGTGCAGCCAGACATGAAAACAGCCTCGCCATAAGGGTTCTTTCGGGGAAAAACTCACTTAGCCGTAGAAGCTGGATCAACTGCGCTTGGAAAGCCGAGAAACGTAGTCGTAGAAGTGGAACCGCTTTTATAAATAACGTGTTTGAAACAGGCACATTTTCTCGCAGAAAATGTTAAGCGCTCGTACCAGGTTTCTGAATACATGTGAACGGCAGCGATGAAGTAGTCGGCTCTTCACAAGAGCGCCTTGTCGGTTACTGCAGCACATGATAGCAATTTGCTTCGATGCATGAAGAAAACGAGAGAAATTTCAGGTGATAGACAGGGTGGTTAACCAGAATAACGTTATCGGTTTGCTATGCGTGCACTGGGGAAAGAGTTATGGGGGTAAAAAGGTAAGGACGGAAAAAAAGAGAAAGTATGAAAAACATGTGGAAGCGGTCCATTCGTGAGACGATAAGCTCCTTTACTGAGTCGAATTCATGGCTATACATAGAAAAGTGTTCGAGGGCCTCTAAAGGAGTATGGTAGAGTATACTGATTAAAGAAGTGATTTTTGCATTTAATTAACTAAACAAACAGCAGTGCCATGTGCATTGGGATCAATATTACGCGAAGCATGCGATGCAAGGTGACTTTGTAGTAATTTTTTTATTGTGTAAAACGTTGACGAAGTGGCGCTAAAGATTTATACAAATGCACTCACGAACATACGTTACACAACCGCATATGCTCTACATAACCAGCTAATTACAGTTGCATTACGATGCCAACATCAACATGGACACTAGCAACACCAGGCCAAACCAAATTCTTCATCATATGTTAAAAAAGTTTAAACAGTTTGCATTAAAAATTGAAACATTAGAATGCCAATTATGGTGCTTTTAAAACTTTATGTATACCGGACATTACTGACTTGCTAATAAAAAGTGTAGTAATAAGGTACTTTTGTAGCAATAGCTTCTAAAGCAAGTATGTTCCTGCACGTTTTTTGGATCCAGAAGATTCATTTTTATTACTCAGCCTTCTTACAAGGTACGGTAAAAGAATACGAAACTATTACGTTACTCTGCAATTCAATAAGCTGCCTCCAAGTGTACTGCGCACTAAACATAAGTTTAAAAAACTTCTCGAAGAAATAATTTATTTATCGCTTTAGGCAAAGTGGTAGGTCTCTTTTCTGTGTCGCTTTTTAATTTTTATATTTCTGTTATATAAGCAAAGGTATAACCTCACCGATTGCTGTTTTCCGCCGCTGCCAGACACTGCCCCTCAAGCCCTATATGGCTTTGGCAGGCCTGATATGTGTACTACTTTCGTGTGAAATGACCAATGAACGTTATTATTATTATTATTATTATTATTATTATTATTATTATTATTATTATTATTATTATTATTATTATTATTATTATTATTATTATTATTATTATTAAAAGCCGTAAGCTTATATGAAGCGCTGGTGCTAGCGATGATAGTAGCCTAGAACACTGGTACATAACTCAACTTCCGCGGATGGCCCATAACTATAATTGACGTTAACCCGACGTTACGGCTGTGTCATAGGAGTACGTATGTAATGTTTGTAAAAGTAGATGGTCAGCACTGCAAGCACAGTGGATGTTTCAGGAACACTAGAGTGTACTTGAAAAGTTCTGATACGTGGTGTGGCTCTGAAGTAATATATTTGGTTGCCACGAAGAATCCTTGGGTTTGATTCCTCGTGGGGCCCTGACGTTTTTTTCTTTGCATTAATCGGGTCAAGGCTGCCAGTGTAAGCTTTTTTTTAACGTATTACCATATTAAAATTATTCATGTCTGTTCTCCCGTTCCTGAGTAGATGTGTGGCACATACCCACGGGCGGGTATGTGCCACACATCTGACGGATAGGGTTTGACAACGTACGTGACAGAATTGTTACAATATACATGCCAAGACCAGGAAGTCGTATTCGTCAAACCATCTTACCGTTCCTTACTAATTTTGGCTTGTCCCGCGTTAAGGGTGTGATCACGAGAGCAGCCACACGTAGGTGGATAGATAGATAGATAGATAGATAGATAGATAGATAGATAGATAGATAGATAGATAGATAGATAGATAGATAGATAGATAGATAGATAGATAGATAGATAATTGATTGATATGTGGGGTTTAACGTCCCAAAACCACTATATGATTATGAGAGACGCCGTAGTGGAGGGCTCCGGAAATTTAGACCTCCTGGGGTTCTTTAACGTGCACCCAAATCTGAGCACACGGGCCTACAACATTTCCGCCTCCATCGGAAATGCAGCCGCCGCAGCCGGGATTCGAACCCGCGCCCTGCGGGTCAGCAGCCGAGGATAGATAGATAGATAGATAGATGGATAGATAGATAGATAGATAGATAGATAGATAGATAGATAGATAGATAGATAGATAGATAGATAGATAGATAGATAGATAGATAGATAGATAGATAGATAGATAGATAGATAGATAGATAGATAGATAGATAGATAGATAGATAGATTCTCAAAGTGCCTGCAGTACGGAACAAAGTGGTTCGCGTTTAAGTGCACGCACTCAGGAACGTTAGTATCAAAGTTGTTTAGCGAGGGTGGTTGAGCGCAGTAACTTCAGCATCATCTTCGTCGCTTTTTGGTTGGAATCTCAAACGTTCAGGCACTCCTAAATTGATTGGTCGCAACGCAGCTGGTCAATGAGGCGTGCTGTAACGTCGCAGCAAGCTTTTGTCTGGGGGAGCTGCAGGGAGGAGAATGACACTGATCTTGCGCAATGGTTTACTCGCTACCACAGTGATCAAAGGCAGCGCTGTCGGCCGTTACAATTCGGTATGCAAAGCTGTTCGTGAAGGTGTTCAAGACTGTTGTTTTAGATCGAGATAGTCCAAAAAGAATAGTGAGTTGAAGTGATGGAAGGGTGAAGGCGGGTATGCAGAAAAGCGGTAGCATTCCACATTGAATATAAGATAGCATGCGAGGGAGCGAATATTTGATACTGCATCGGTTTTTGATAATGCAACGACCCCCTGGACGCTACTTTTATGAGGACTCGTTGCAAAGTTATCGGCTTGTTCGATGTCGTGATGCATCAGCGGCCTGGAAGCCACTGAAAAGTTATGTCATGTGCTTAGTCTTTTAATTGCTGACAGGTTTTCCTTATTTTTGATACTAGTTGGTCTTGAGCACCCCGACATAAAGCTGATGACAGACCCTGCAGGGCTGACCTCAAGTCTCTTTATATGACTCACTTTAGAAGTGAAGGTAGTTCATTTCTTCGAAGTGCATTGTGGAGTAGCGCAAGCTGAACAGCAGTGAACGTAGTCAACTGAGACGTTCTAAACTTGTATATTTTGGCTCTTGTTGGGGACATAACAGCTTCTGCTATTCTTAAAGAGCCTGCGGGTATGTCTGAGGTTGCCGCGGTCGTCTCTTAGCGATTTGGTGTATGCAGAAGCTCAGCAACCACCTTTGGCAGTACTCCACGCAAGAGAAACGTCTACAAATTTATTTAGAATTTTTCCGAAACATGACAGTGATCCTTTATCTGGTGAACAAACACACAGGACGGCAACGCGACTACGGAACAGTGTGTCATAATTCCAAGCAGTAATACCAAGATATAAACGATCGACGCCATCAAAACCACCTTGGACGCTTCTGGTTCTCAACGTTATCTGTGAAAAAGATTTTAAAGCAAGCATGCTGACATGACGCCTCTAGTGGTGGTACAGATGGGGCTTCATCAATTTTATTGAAGACACACTGGAAAAACGAAGATATATGCATATGGGTCCTGCACTTAGGAAGCGTCAAGCTGTGGCGGTCTTTACGCCAGAACTTGAAAAAAAAAAACAGAATATATAAATTATCCCAAATATTTTCATCAACGAGATCAAAATCGGTGGCTATTTGTGAAGAAGTCAAGCTTATCTGCGACAAGTCTGGGACATGACAGTGGGTAGTATGCGCGGATAGCAAACCCGCCCTTCAGATAAACATGTGGGATCACCTTTAATATGGCGAAATAGCACAATGTATTGCAGGAACTGTCGAGTACGAGTATGCCTCAGCGGGGGTTCACAACATCGCAGTACGCTAACGCTTCTCACACAGAAGATACATGGGAGTCCTTTCTGCATATCACTGACTCGGCACAGCAATGCCGAATAATCTGACGCGGATTGGAGGCCGCGGTGTCCCAAGCGATCCCCGCTGACCTCCTCTAAGCAGCGTAACCGACCTCTCGGGCAGTCCCCCTCTTTTGGTAGTAATAAAGTTTTGATCATCATCATCATCATTCCAATGAATACTCAACCACATTCGAATAAAGGGGAATGAAGAGGCCGACAGATTCGCCAAGAAGGCCTTGAACGAAATACGGGAATACGCAATCCCCCCGCCTGGGGCGGATATTCGAAATTTCATGACGCAAGGAGCTAACCACTGTTCTCTGGAGAAAGGGTCTGACAGCCCTCAGTCAAAGCAATCATTCGTATATGAAGTTGAACTACACAGTAAATTTTCAATAGCGACAGATGTCCCATGACATTTAGAGATGTCACTTCACAGACGTCGACTGGAAGTAGCATATACAAACATCTCCCTGCACAAAATACTTCTATTCAGCTCACGGGAACGCCACTGTGGTCATGAAGATGAAAATCTTGGCCATATCTTTTTGGAATGCTTAAAGTACGCAAATGAAAGAAAAAAATAAGAAAAAAAGTTGAAAGTCTTGACAGACGGCCCCTTAAATGAAAGGAATTACTTGGAATGGCCTGAGATGCATCTTCAGAAAAGGGCGAGCATCTTTCTGAAAGACCTCTTAGTGGACACCGCACTATATACAGCTAGTGTGATATACAGCTAGGGTTTGTGATATATGGAATGATGTGCTACGACCCATACTGTGGGTAGAAATAGAAAGGTGGGAGTGTGAACGTTTTATCGCAGTGTGAACTGCTGTAAGCAAACTGATACATTGGCATACCATTTCAACTTAGTTTGAGTGTGATACTGGTATCATTTTTTTTTTGCTGATTGTTCATTTTGGGTAACTTTCGTTTTTTTTTGTTGCTGCAGACGTTATTGATATATAGTAACCGAGGTAATATGGATCTCAGCCTCTCTACTGCAAAACAGCCATAACAGAAGAAAACAGAACAGCTTCTGCGGATACCCTAAGACTTGTCAAGCCACCCTTACATTGTTTACCGTGGACTGCGCATTCGTCGTGTAGCATCATCGGAGACAGCCACAATAAAGTTGGCGGTGAGTGCTCCGCCTTCTTTAGAATTCCTGACACTAAGATGAAGTTTCGGCTGATCGAGCCACTAGTGAAGTATCTGATCTACCACCAAGAGTCCAAGAGTGTGCCAATATGAAGTCGCTGTAGGGATCTATCTGGAACTCCGTAAACAACTTGTCAACTTAATAAAGTGTTGTACCAGGTAACAACAGGAAAACGCACGATTGCAAGATGCCTTACCAGATGACTCACCAAGTCCAGCTTAAACGGCGTAGCATTTTATGTTCGCCCAAGAACGAGTAAAAACAATGGCCCCGTATCTGAATGTTTCACTGCAATTGTCGTCAAAAGGCGATAGTCTTTCATGTGGAGAGAGTGAACAAAATGTTCATTTGATGTTCTGCGTGAGAAAAGTGGTTAATTGTATTCTAGAGGCGCTGCGTTAGGAAGTCTATATCCGCGCAGCGAAGGCTAGTGGGCGCATCGAGGCACCTTAGACACGAGCGCCATCTGGCAGTTATCTTCGAAAACAAAGAAAGGCGTGTGCGCACTCGCGGAGAAAGATGCGTGACTGTTTCGGAGGCGATAAGGAGTAGCACGCAAAGCGATGGGCAGGTGCCACCACCATGTCGTTTCAGGAAAGCGTTGGGAAAGCTTGCCTTCTTGAGGAGAAGGATTGAAAAAAGAAGGACAGGGAGGTTGGCCAGTTCTTGCCTTTTTGAGCATTGCGTTGCACTGTCAGCGCGGCATGATAAACGCTACCGTCGTTAGAATGACTTGTGTGTGCCTTCTCTAGTATAAAGGCACACATACAAAACATCGACGTGTTGCTATGGTGCCTCAAATATGCGCAATGATTTCTTTTTAATTGACAATCGCAGAAGTATGAACGCTGGAACTTGAGCATTATTCGAGGGCGCTGCGGATGGGGTTGGTCGTTTGAAGTATCGTTTGGATACTTTGTTGCCATAAAAGGGATCATTACCGCGGAGAAACAGGCAAATGTACAGACAGACAGAATAAACTTTTGTCGTTGAAGGTCCCCAAGAAAGACTATCATTTTTAATAGAGCGAGACAGGCCCCTCTGTTACCATGTCAAATGTGTTGCCAAATATGTCTGACTAGGATAAACTGCGCATTGGCCACCAGCCAAAGCGCAGCGTGGCTGTATCCAGTGGCCTGTATGCTGATGTCGACCACATCTATTGACAATCTCACTGTCGTACGGCAACACTGGACTGCATTTAGAAGTGTCGCCAAAGCAGCGTAATAGCAAGATGAACAAGGTAGTTTTTGCAAAATACCGGCAAAGTGTCTCTTATTGCCAGTAGTGTTTTCAAGGTGAACGCGAATAGCAAAATCTATAAGGAATGTGTGTATGAACCTTTAGAAGGTGCCCTTTGTTTTCAGTGTGTGGTAGTTGGGTAATGACAGTGTGCCTTTTTAGTTCATGACAAAGAAAGGCTTCGAAGAATTTGTTACGAGTGGTGTTAAACATTCAATTGCCAAACGTTCAATGCGCTTCTTAAAAAGACAGCCGCATTCTAAACCTGGTCATGCATGCTGCAAGTCCTTAATCCGGCAGTACAAAACCATTTCAGCTTGTTGTGGGATAAATTTTTTCATACTTTAGCCCCACAACATATTTAAGAAACTGAGTAATGCTAGGTATAGTCTGTGTCATATTGGCGTTTTAGGGCTACATCATTTTCAAATCATACAAGTTGCAATGCCTAAGTAGCCAAGACTGGCAGGAGAAATAGATGTGGATAATATCATTGGTGATGAACCGATCCACGAGCCACCTTTCTGTCCGAATTCAGTTTGTTTTAAACTACATAACTCGTTCAGACGATCACACAGTCGCCAACACACCCGATCCGGTGATCACCGGGTATTGGTAGGTGCCGTAAGGACGCTGGGGTTGTGTACCTGACGTTCCAAAAGATCATGAACTCTTTATAACTTCTTTGAAACTTTCTCAAAGGGTATATAACGGTGGCACTCGACTATCTGCAAAGGAACTTAGTATAAACGTACGCTTCTAACAGGCTTTTTCTAATATCCTCTGAATGCCGCCCTTGTACAGCGAGCAAGCATTGATCTCCTATACGTTGACTCACCTTAAATGAGTGTCTCGAAACGAGGACCGTAATTAAGGTCTCTCGCTTCGAACGTGCCAGCGCTCAATCGTTATACGAGAGGGACGATTCACGCGCTTCATTCCTCGAGCCATTTCATCTTTTTGTTTATCTCTCATTCATCCACACTCGTATTAGAACGGTATACGGCTCGTTTGCAGCAATTAACACCAGTGAGAACTACTTAGCTTTGAGGCCGTGTTTCTTGCTGACCACTTCCAAAAAACGGCGCTGGGTAACCTTGAGCCCAAGAGAGATATTGGGGCGAGGGAGACCAATACATACATACATACATACATACATACATACATACATACATACATACATACATACATACATACATACATACATACATACATACATACATACATACATACATACATACATACATACATACATACATACATACATACATACATACATACATACATACATACATACATACATACATACATACATACATACATACATACATACATACATACATACATACATACCCCCGTTTTGGTGAGTGCTACTGCTGCATCCTATCCCTCTCTCTGAAAATTGGAGATGCCTTGTAATCACCGAAGCGGCAGTCACCATTTTGAGGATCCCACAGTTCTCAACTTCTGCGGCATCTTTGCACTCCTCATACAAACGGATATGAATTTTTGTTCTACTAACTGCAGGATTTAGTGAAGAGCATCTTCACAGCTTACATTGAACTGCCGAACGATACTCCGCTGACACCCCTACAGTGATTAATTTGACCAGCCGCGGCAACAGCAGCACAGTATATAGTGATACCAGCTGGAACAGTGGCTACCAACATTTGACCAGCCGCGGCAACAGCAGCACAGTATATAGTGATACCGGCTGCAACAGTGGCTACCAACATCAGGAACACTGCGGCCACCACTCATGCTCTTGAAAGGCTGAAGCTGGCGCCAGCGTAGAACCAGATTCTTCTAACACTCCTGTCACGCCTACAGAGTCTATTTGGCAGAGTAATTGCGGGTGAAGCAGACTCATTTCAAAAAAGGCCAAATAACCACACAATCGTCCATTAGACCGGTGCATTGACATGGTATCGGGCTTCGTGGAAAGAGCAGGCTGTCACTCACCACCCCGAGAAGCAAACGCAGGCAAACGACGCTTTTCTGCCCTAGACCAGTCAGTGCATAATCATTACGTCTTAAGAGGAAAGAGTTACCGGCATAAGCCACATTGTGGTCTACTTTTTGTGTCTTTATCACTCTTCCTCTAGCCTATACTTTAACAATGATAACACATTTGGTAATCATGACAGCCATCAGTGTTTTTGGCGAGAAGACTCGAAAGAATTTCTCGGCAGTCTTATTAGGCGTCATGAAGGGGCACAGGGGCCTGTTGCTTCGGCCTTACCAATAACCAAGAAGTACTAACTTCGGTGTAATAACTATTTGTCACATATATCACAACTCTGTTAGTAACTGCTGGTAGAAACGGGGAAGTAACTAACCATCACTAAACACCCCGCCGCGGTGGTCTAGGGGCTAAGGTACTCAGCTGCTGACCCGCAGGTCGTGGGATTGAATTCCGGCTGCGGCGGCTGCATTTCCGATGGAGGCGGAAATGTTGTAGGCCCGTGTGCTCAGATTAGGGTGCACATTAGAGAACACCAGGTGGTCGAAATTTCCGGAGCCCTCCACTACGGCGTCTCTCATAATCATTTGGTGGTTTTGGGACGTTAAACCCCACACACAATATAATGCTACGCTCGCTCCGTTTCACTCTCCCAGTAGTACTGGGTGTTAAACTTTGTGGCACACACATGATGGGGGAGGAGGAAGCAACAAAAGGGAGAAGGCAGGGAGGTTAACCAGAAAGACATCCGGTAGGCTACCCTACACTGGGGATTAGGAAAGGGGACAAGAAAGACGAGAAAGAGGGAAGAGAGGGAAAAAAGACTGACAGTAATTTCACTGCAGCGTGTAGAACTCTACCGCATGTCAGAGGCGTTCACACAAGCCTGTCTTTCTTAGGAAACACAGCAGGGCTTTCACTGCCTTGTGGGCTGTCGAGGCATGTGGACGTTGCTGTAATAGCCCCTGCACAGAAAGAGGCCGATCATCCAGTCGCTGCATTCCGTTGGCAAGTACTTGTCTATCTGAGGCAAATCGAGGACAATGGCACGGCAGGTGTTTGATATTTTCGTCGGTGCCGCAGACATCGCACGCCACACTGTCAGTAATTCCAATTAACGTGGTATAAGCTTTCGTGAAAGCAACTGCCAGCAAAAGGCGATAGAGAAGCGAAGCTGCACGTCGATGTAGGCTGGGTGGAGGCCGGAGTTGTAGTGAAGGGTCGAGCTCGTGCTGTATTGTACGTCGTACGCTTGGTGTGTTCCACTCAGTCAGAGTGAGACTGCGGGCCAGTTGACAAATCTGCCTCGCCGCATCCACTCTTGAAAGTGGAATCGGAACGCTGTTCGCTTCTTTATGTGACGTGCGAGCAGCATGATCTGCAGAATCATTGCCGCCTATACCACAATGCCCAGGTAACCACTAAAAGACGATGTCATGGCCTTTTTGTATTAAAAGGTGGAGAAGCTTCACGGTTTGGTAGGTCAACTGGTCGTGGCATCCGCGTCGGAGAACTGATATCAGGCACTGTAACGCTGGTTTGTAGTCAGAAAACACAGCCCATTTACCTGGTCTTTCTTCTGAATTGATGAGGTCTAGTGTATTGCGCAGAGCCTCGAGTTCTGTCGTCGTTGACGTTGTCACGTGTGAAGTCTTAAAACAACGAGTTACCCCTTGTGATGGTATAACCACTGCTCCACCTGAACTAGACGGCGTAGTAGAGCCATCCGTGTAACTGTGCACGTGGTTACTGTAGTTTTGTTCCAGTAGGAATAGACTCAGTTGTTTCAGGGCATGTGTCGGTAAGTCAGATTTTCTCCTCATTCCTTGAATCATTAGGTGAACCCGCGGCCGGCTCAAGCTCCAAGGAGGAAGCAGTGGCTTTGATGCAGGTGCGTGTCTCAGTAAACGATGAGCGATGCTTGTAGACAATAGTGCCGTAGGTCGTGCGGGGCCTTTCAACAGCTAGGCTCGCCAGGTGGTGAGAAGGGGTCCTGGCATAATGCCTGAGGTTCATGCGCATTGTCTCGGTAATAATATGCGTCTTTATCGAGTGATCTTGAGCAATGGCAATGTTTTTAGCCGTTGAAGCACTGCGGGGTAATACAAGGCATATCTTAAGTGCTTGGGCTTGAATGCTCTGAATTGCGCGCAGATTGGTCTTGCCGGTGTTAGATATTGCAGGTAAGCTGTACCGTAAGAATCCGATAAACAGCACTTTGTACAGTTCTAGCATGGATGGTATAGGCACTCCCCAATTCTTTCTTGCAAGGAATTTGAGCATGTGGCATGTTGCGATCAGCCGCTTCTTCACATAGTTCGGGTGTGGAGTCCACGACAGGTTTCTATATATTATGACTCCCAAGAACCTGTGGCTTCTGCTGAACGATATGTATTCTTCATTAATCGATATGCTGTAAGCAGACATTGGTTTCCGCGTGAACGCTACCACTGCACATTTTCCGCAGGACACCTCGAGGTCTTGTTTACGAAGGTAGCATGACGTCGTTGTAGCAGCATTCTGAAGGCGGGCGCGAAGCTGAGGCCTTGTCACACCTGATGTCCAAATGCAGATGTCATCATCATAGACAGAAAGTTCTACAGTGCTAAGTAGCTGCTCGACTAGACCAATGAGAGTTAGGTTGAAAAGTGTAGGGCTTAGCACTCCTCCCTGAGGAACTCCTCGGCTGCTGTAATAATCATGTGTTGGGCCATTCGCTGTCATCACGTAAAATGATCTCAGCTGTAAGTAGCTGTACACCCACATATATATCTTGCCACCAAGACCTACTGTTTCCAAAGCACTAAGGATGGCTTCATGGGTGACATTTTCGTAAGCCACCTTAAGGTCTAGAAACATGATAATACGCACAAACGAGATAATACACCCAACTTGCATATTGTTACAATATGCAAGTTGTAACATACGCAGTACACAACGTATACACAACTCCACAAACAAATAAAACACACTTGGAAACATACAAATATAAACAACAAATAGAAACACAAGTGGACACCAGCGCTGCTTCGCATCCTCAGATGGTTCCCTTTAGTCTGAGATGGTACATGTTTATTCAGTGGTGGTGGCAGTACCGAGGGAATGCGGCTAGACATTAGGAATAATAGTTTAGGTATTTCGTCTGTACTTATATAGCTTACATTTTTTGTGTGCACGCTCCCGAAGCGCACGACAATTATTCAAATGTATTCAGACAAAAATATGTTACGTCTATTTTGTTTTGTACCGCCCCAGCAACGTACAATATCCAAGACAAGGTATTACTGATATCACCTAAATTAGCTTTAATGGATTTTTATGCTAGTAAATAGGTCGCAAAATGTTCGTAATAATGACTTTCAAGGTGCGTTTAAGTAGTTCGTTTAGCAGATGCATGACCAAAAAATAGCAACAGTATAACCATTGCAGTAGTAACAGTATAACCATTGCAATATTGAAGTGTCTGCTAAGGTAAGTAGTAAAAAGACTGCAGAAAGTTAGTAATAGTCTAAGAAAGTTTGTAACGGTGGCTGTTACTAACTATTTGACCTTGGCTAGGAACGTTTTACCATGTTTATTTAAAGAGAGTAGCGTATTAAAGCAGCCGCGTTTCGAAACTTGAGCATACGTTGGAAAAAATTCCTCATTAGGCGTAGCCGATATATGTCGAAGGAATAAAAGCACCAAGCATACACACAAAAAGAACACACTCGTGTAAGGCTCAACACAAAACGTAATCGATTTAAGTGGGACATGGCTATGGGGCTGCGAGAAAAGGTGCGGGAGAGAAACGAGTTTGCTGGTGAGAGGGACAGTGCAGCGAGAAATACCGAACGGCTGTTCTCGTCCACCGCAAGACCTACTTACAATCGAGACCGGACGCTGTGCAGATTCTTTTAGAACCGCCAGTTTCCAAACCATGGCATTAAATTAGGTTGGTTTCTTCAACGGGACGGCACCGGTAATTCCTTTCGAGACAGGCAATTTATTTTACAGCCTTCCATCTGTGCCTCTCCACTGTTGTCTGAAAGCTCCTCTCGCTCTCTCAAAGACAAGCGACCGCAGCTTGGACAGAAAACAGGTCGCTCGGAGCATAGAAATGCCCCTTTGTAATGGAAGCGAAAGTAAAAAAACTTAACGATAACTAGGTAAAGCACGAACAAGCCTCTTAGTACAACACGGTTTGAAAGACTGGAGATACCGAATTTCCACAGTGAAGAGGCGACGTTCAGCGGCGGTCAGTGTGGTTGCTACGTGGCCCACTATCGAAAAGTGCAGGGAAGGGGCGGCACTTTGCGGCGGACCGTTGGAGCAATGGCGAACTTGCGACCAACTGTTTTTCGACTTGGCTTTCACGATTGCACTCAACGACCACAGCTAGCGCTATTACGCAATTTAGTGAAAAAAGAGTGGTGATTGACCATTTCTTGCGTAATTTTTACAACTTTACTAAAGAAACAATAAATTAAATAAACATATTAGAGAAAAAAATTGAAAGTTACTTGCTTCATGGTGACGGCAGTGTAACGAATGCTATTGCCATTGTATAGGGCTAACTGAGGTGCACTTCTAAAACAATTGAACAAAATGTTTTCGATACTGTTGCCTGCCGATGCACCGAGTGATACGTGAATAAATCTACGCAAAAATCGAACGATTAATCAGTTTAGATGGATAAATTGAACTTTGCAAACTGTCATCTCTGTAATTTCAACATCTTAGGTTAAGCAATACAACAGAAAACCAACATCATAGTTTGATTTTTCAATTTCGCTATGATGTCATAAATTTAGAGGCATATCTTTTGTAACTTGGTTGCATAGGCCAATAAAAACTTTCTTAAACGTCGTACGTTATGTCTGTGGCCCCCTGTGCGGAAAGTGCTCTAGGTATTTTACTGATTAGCAGCTACATAGAACTTAGCAGATACCGTTAAAATCTTCAATGCCATGGAGTTTGGTGCGGAAATTTCAAGGTGCGGCAGACACAAAGCTTTTTATTTTTCGTGCGCTTTCTCGCTTACCAACCGTCTCCTTACTGCTAACATGGCGATCTTGGAATTGAGAAAGAGTAATTTACCAATATTATGAAGATTGTTTATCTCTTTAGTGATCCTTTATTCACAATACACGATCTTTTTTCAAATAGGCAACTTGAACTTACAGACTCGGAGACATTTTTCTGCTCCATGTTTATTTTTTTCTAGCATATATAAGTATTTCAAACACAAGTTACGCGAAGTCCTCATGCTCTCAGGTCATCAGTAGGTTTCTTTTTTTTCTGATATTACGCACGTAAAAAAACATTTATTCGTACAACAGCAGTAACGCATACAAGCACATTTTATGCTGAGTGGTATTGTACTTCCCGAGCTCGAAGATCTCGGTAAGTGCCAAACCTACCTGAGCAAATTTGTGAACGTCTAGGGAAAGTTTTCACTTCCACGTGAAACAAGAATATCGACGAACGGACCTACCACCCACAACCTCTTTTTCGTTCCTCCTTCCATCTTTTCTCTTTTACACCCTTTCTACCCTCACCCAAACGCACTGTGCGATGGCGTGCAAGGGGGCGACAGGCCGGTCTGCGCCCCCAACGCTATGTCAGCGCTTTCCTCTTCCCCACTTCATCGCGGTTCATTACACCAACCTCCCATTTTTTCACCTTTCACCCGCGGCGTTATTTCTTCGGTCTGTGGCTGTTTCTTTATCGGTGTCCCTTGTTTGTGAATGCTGTTACGTTGCTATGATTGATTAATTTGTGGAGTTTAACATCCCCAAACCACCATATGATCATGAGAGACGCCGTAGTTGAGGGCTCCAGAGGTTTCTACCACCTGGCGCTCTTTAACGTGCGCCCAAATCTCAGCATACGGGCCTACAACATTTCCGCCTTCATCGTAAATGCAGCCGCCACAGGCGGGATTCGATCCCGCGACCTGCGGGTCAGCAGCCGAGTACTTTAGCCACTAGACCACCGCGGCGGGGCTTATTACATTGCTAGCAAGCTGCCTTGTGCAACCAGGTGGCTCCGCCAAGGTCACCAAGGTTTCTGTGAAAGAGAAATGAGAAAAAAGGAAAGCAGGGGGGTTGACGAGATGCTAGTATCCGGTATACTACCCTACACTGGTGTTGGGGAATAGAGAGTTGAAAGAGAGAGAGAGAAGTATATAAGAGAAAACACAGATACACACGCACACACAAAATCAGTCAACTCAGAGGCGTTCCGACAGGCCAGTAGTTCGCAAGAAGCTCAGTAGCACTTGCACGACCTTCTTCTTTGATGATGAGTCATGAAGATGGCGCAGTATACTTTCTTCTGACAGCGGTTGGTCATCTAACTTGTTTAGTGCATTAAAAAGGTATTGTCTTTCTACGTTCTTTCCAGGCAGTCACACAGGACGTGTCGAATTGTCTCTTCATTTCCACAGTGTGCACAGGCGGCGGCATCGGCCATCCCTTTGCGGAACGCGTACACACGGATAAACGCGACTCCCAACCATAGTCTGCACAGAGCAGTAGCATATTCTCGTCGAAGTTTTGTTGGAAGCTGTAACATTAACGTAAGATTAAGGGATCGTAATCTTGCATGCGTAAAAAGAGGCTCATTCCAAAGTGACATGGAGCTTTGGCGACCAAGCATGCGGAGCCTCCTAGCAGCGTCCATCGCTGAGAGAGGTATTGACTGATCGTTGTCTTCTGTATGGGCTGAACGGGCAGCTTGATCAGCCCGTTCATTACCGTTAGTTCCACAGTGGCTTGGCAACCACTGAAATATAACGTGGCGCTTTTTCTCTGTTATATGATAAAAGAGCGGCCAGAGCAGTAGGCTGCATGTATGCGGTTGTTCGCATAGCCGGAAAAAAAAAGTTAAAACAAAAGTGGCTGGTAGAAAACTGCAAGAATATATTCTTCAACCATATATATATATATATATATATATATATATATATATATATATATATATATATATATATATATATATATATATGACAGTCAACAATTCAACCATTCTGCAGGTAACGAGAGATGAACTGCCAACTGGCATTATATGCTTTCATAGTTAAACTATTTTTCGTCACATTATTTTGTATGAGATATTATATCATAAAGCTTCAGAGTACATTTTTCAAAACATTGTTTATAAGTTACGTAAGCGTGCATAAGTTTTATATGAGCACCAAGAATTTTCTGCAGGAGAGTTGGAAAATTACAGAATTGATGAATTTTTCAAGCTTGTTCACCAGAATATTACATGTACTGCGCTTTGTATGCTCGCTCTGGTTATTATTATTATTATTATTATTATTATTATTATTATTATTACGGCACGTGCATGCCATTACAAGTGCACTCTATTGTCGTGTGAGATTTCCGTGGTTTGCATTCAACAGCTAGCAGTGTTCTGGAATATTATTGCGATAATTTATCCCTTCTTCGGGCGATTAGCAATGCTTTGTAATGTATGCACCATTTCTCGAAATGTTGTATGATTGTGTACAGACGGAATGATTCCTTCTTGGTGATTTGTATAAAATACTTCGAAACTACATATACCCCCCCCCCCCCCCCCCAAATGTGATGACCGCTTTACCTTTGTGAATTCGTGTAATAAAATGGTGTTTAAAACTTTGCAATTTGTACTGCGACATTTTTTCACCTTCAGCACGGTGTATGACGGACAGACAGATGTACAGGCAGACAGAAAGAAAGACCGACGGACTAAAATGTTTCGTTGAAGTACCCCAAGAAAGACTATCGTCTTTAAAATTTCTTCACACTGTTGTCATACCTAGTTCTTTTCTCACGTAACAGAACGGGTGCGCCTAGTGCGCGCAGGCTGTGATAAGTTTTAATCTCACGTTTGAACTTAGACTATCGATACCTGGATCTACGTGCAACTTTCGTAACTTCCAACAAATAAGTATATAGGTCATAAACTGGCACGTATTACAACTTTCTAACTTTAGTAATGCGCTAGCTCAAGTCCACAATAAATGATTGAATTTTTTTGGTAAGTGTAGCAGCAGTATCCTCTTAACTGTCATCTGAAGAATTTCTGTCTCGACGTGAAGTTGATGTACGGGAACAACAGGAGCTTTTATGTCAAAGGATTTTTATACAAAATCTGTACTATCCAAAGAAAACATCCTGCATTTGTAGACTTTACAAATTCCCAGCGATGTGAAAATGTAACTCAGCCGATTAAAGAAGCTATTTGTGAGATCAAAGTGCGCTCAAGAGTCAAGGCTAATTATGTAATAAAGAGCGCTAATCCTCAGCATAAGCAAGGGTTTTCACGTGCCATACGCTCGCCCTTCCTGGGGGACACGCAATTTTGATAGTTCCAATAATGCTTTCTAGTTACAGTCACCCAGGTGTAACATTTAAACCTAGTTTTTTTACACGTTTCTTAAGATTAGAACCTGCTTTCTCTTTGTGCAGACAACGCGAGGGCTTTTTAACAGAGCTTTGAAGCAAAGAAGTAGCGCACGAAAGCATCTATGGGGTAAACGAAATTTGTTCCACGTTTGTTCAATACGTACTCGTCAATGAGCAGAAAATCTGTTTAAGAAAATGGAATCATCCCAACCTGTTACGGACACTCTCTGTTCACGCGATAATCATGCCTCGTACGCCTCTCTGTTCACTCACTAAATCATGACTCCCTGCCACTGCTTTCTTTGCATCTAGGCACGACCACTTCGGTGGGATATCTAGCCGTTTCATTTACATGTTAATCCCTCGATATTTTTTTAGTTAAATCATCATATTGTAGGACCAAAGCATGGATCAACAAACGGTACGAGGAAGCCCGACACTAAGTAGGATTTCTATGACCCTCTGTTATCTCCACCAGCCGTGTCCGCGGTCTCTCCGGAAACTAATCGTGCACGTGGTGAAACGGAATAATAGACGCTACCCGAAGGCGTATATTTCAATCATGACCGCATATCAATACACGCTTGTTGGGTCAAAGGAAATGAGGGAGATATGGCGTAGTGCTGGTCGGTCTCTGCGGCATTCCGTGCTGATATTTTTCTCCGGTATATACTAATAATATGTTTGGCTAGAAATGTGCGGACAGCTCGAGCCAATAAAGAATTATTAGAATCAAGTAGTGACAACAAGGAATCGGCGAAAAAAATTGGAAGAAGAAAGAAAGAGATATAAGGTGCGTAAAGGCAGGATATTTAGAATATTAGATATTTTGGATATTTAGAAAGGTTAACTGAAGACTAAGTATCTGGTTTGCTGCTCTGCACGGGGGAAGGGGAAAAGAAATCAGAAAAGTAAGGAAGAAAAATTAGAGAAAGAAAAAAAGAAGGAAGGGGAAATATGCACATTGGAATATTACAATCGTTCGACGAGGTGGGTCGCTCGCAGAACCTTGAAGAGCGCCTTCGTCACTTTTCGGTGTGAATGTTCGATCTTTCCGGTGCAGCGAAAATGAGTTTTCAGAAAGCTGCTGGTCGTCGGAGCGTGAAAACGCTGCTGACAGGGACTGTTCTGGCAGCTGTACTGAGGCTACTTACGAAATATGCTGGATGGTTTCCTCAGCGCCGGAATGGTCACACGCAGCACTGTCTGCCCGTCCGATGCGCCAAGCAATGGCGTACGTACAACACACCCAGACCACATGCGGCAGAGAATGGTCGTCTCAGATCGGGATAAACCAGATGGAATTATAAGTCGTAGGCACGGATTCAGGAGATGAAGATGGATTCGAAAAAAAAAAAAAACGGGCATACTCCACACACACCTTGCAACAATATGTGCGAGCGTGTTAATCCTTGCTGATGCGTCGCTTTTTGATAGTGAAATAGGGTTCATCACACCATTTTTTGTGAACGCTTTTAGCTGCATCATTGGCATGCTAGTTATCAATCATACCGCAGTTGCATGGTAACCATTGAAAAGTAACATCATGTCCTTTCTCTGTTAGTTGATGATACAAGTGTCATGCTTCCCGCACCAATTCGTCTTGAGGTGCACGACGTAGAGCAGTTCGAACACATTGCACAGCTGGTTTCAAATCATTGAAAGTTCTTCACGATGAATACTGCGGAATGAGCTGTGTAGTTCCGCGAGCTTCGCTTTCAAACTGGATGGTTTCAGCTTTTGCTGGGATGGTCACAGCTGCGGCAGATCCTCCAACATTTCTCCTGCCGTCCGTGTAAAGTTTAACGTGGTGTTTGCCTCCTTCGTGCAGAATTAGTAGAGTCAGCTGCTTCGAAGCTGGCGTCGAGAGATCCGCCTTCCTGCGACAACGCCAGGAAAACAATTTCAAGAAGCCAATGAAACGGTAAACTTTATTTCTCATGTGACCAGCTATTAAAAAAGAAGTTGTAATCTATACGGGTCGTATTTACGAGAATGAATAGATCAGTTAGTACGCGCTGACTTTAATGCCGTATATAATGAGATGTGAGATGCTAAAATAGCACCTATGTGGGCAGGCTTGCATTCAAGTAAGCTACACCAATTTATTTGGTGAGTATATAACTAACACACACACACACACACACACACACACACACACACACACACACACACACACCATCGCCTTCCCAACAGTTAGCCTGCCTTCACGTCTCTCGGTGGTCAAGAAACACCAAATCGCAAACACCTACCGTCTTCTATCTTTTTGTGCATCTATCGCGAATTTTCGCTTACGGCCAACGTTGCTTTTTTTTCCTCAACCAAAGATGCCGACGCTGCCACAGAAATTGATACCTTAATTCAGTGAAATGAACTTTTTAACGCTATCGCGCGAAAAATACCGAGCTGCTTCATTCAGGTTATTATATTATCATAGTTATTGCCTGGCTCATGTTACGAGTGGAGACGATGAAGCTCCGCTGTAAATGCGAATTCTACGTGAAGCGTACTTAGTGAAATGAAACTCTATGAACGGCACAGCAAAAGAAGAGACACACACACGACGAAGCGGTTCGTCCTGTGTGTTTTTCATTTGTCTATCACGTTCATTGTTCTTCATTTCATGAAGTATGCATCACAAACTAGCCCAAACTTCTACTCTGCTAACGTCCACCTTTATTTCGGATTTTCACTAAGCTCTGGGTGTTCTGCCATATCAATATTCTCAAGCAACAGTTACAGATTACGTATTCTCCTGGTGGTTACATGCAACACTTCAATCGCTGAAGCAGATGTTGCATTTCACCTGGCGTATATTGTGCGCAGGTTTTGCCAGACCTATAAAAGTTCAAGAGTATGCAGTCGATTTTGAAGCGAGGCTAAATTTCACGACGTCGTGAAATAATCAGAAAATAACTGTATCAGCTGTTACTTTTACGTTGTTTTGTTTCTCTGTAAGGTCCCCATGCCCAATTAGAGCGTAAATACTGCATCATTATTCATGTATCATGAGGAGTGCCTAATGTACTGTGTTTACTTTTACCACCGGGCTAGTGATCATTAGAGCACCAGGCACGTTAGATCGGTCGCACTTATTTAGTTTCATGCCGTCATGCCTTTACACGTAGAACAATTTTATTGACGAGATAATACTAGTACGTTAGTTATTACGGAACACATTTTCCCCTTCGTTTCTGCGCAGCCACATTTCATATATAGCTTGTAGTGAGCGAGAGAGAGTTATTCCTACAATGTGGGGCTCCACTGATTTCTTAATTTTGAAATTTTTTCGCCACGAATATCTAGGCCATATGGAAGATCACTTCTGAATGTTCTTTCAAAGGAAAAGTAATGAAACTGTTAGGGCTTTCTTACCTTAGTCATGTCAGGAGAATCACCAGTTAGATGAGGTTGTAATTATTACAGGAAAAAACGTTAATATTGCCAATTTGCGGACATGCGGTGTTTCTGGTGCGCAAGGTGGTTAGATGGTACTACAGGGACTACAGCTGTAAGGCAAGACAAGCCTAGAGAACTGATAATGAATAGGTATAAAAATAACCATTCTTTAAACACTCACTGAGTCGCCAGAAGTCGCTAGCTACTCGGCGGTAGCTAACAATTATCCACTGATGTTGCAATTGGAAAGCAAGAAAAAATAAAACATCATGCATATATAGTGACAGAGAACGGGAGAGAGATAGAGGAAAAACAGCAAGGTTAAGCAGATGGAGCCTCCGGCTTGCTACCCTGTACGTGAGAAGAAAAAAGCTGGTGTAAAATATTCGCGAGAAAATAAGAGCCTTTGACGACACCACAAAACCGCTACTGCAGCATAATCCATGTACTTCACCACTACATTGCCAATGAACAGTTGGAACTCTTCACTGATCCCGGTTTCTCAAAAAAAAAATACAGCATATAAAGGGGTTGAATGATGATGAGTGGCAACGCTCCGGAAGAACATCGGCAAACCATAAATCCTCCATGAATTTTGCCTTGTGGATCATCAAAGACGTGAAAAACATGGTATTTATACACAACGTAATTTCATTCGTTGATGGTAGCGAGACGTGGCTTACGTTCCCCTTCATTATGACTTCTTTATGGTCGGTAAAGTGAAGGAAGAATGGTTCTTGGATCGGCCGTATAGTGGAAAGTTTGCAAAGACCAGGTCGATACAGTGTTGCTTTGTTCATCCATTCGTCCATCCGTCCGTCCGCCCGTCTGTCTGTCTGTCTGTCTGTCTGTCTGTCTGTCTGTCTGTCTGTCTGTCTGTCTGTCTGTCTGTCTGTCTGTCTGTCTGTCTGTCTGTCTGTCTGTCTGTCTGTCTGTCTGTCTGTCTGTCTGTCTGTCTGTCTGTCTGTCTGTCTGTCTGTCTGTCTCCTCACACTAAATCACACGTATCCTGCACATATGAGTGAAGTGAGCGCCGCAGCGCCATATACTGAGCACTCCGAGTACTAAGGGTGAGTGCGGTGGACGACGAGGGACTACACTCTAAAAAGCTTGGCTCCTAAAAACACGAAAACAAGCGACTCGCCTTGAAGACCGGGTAGGCCAGCAGTAAATGTATGCATTTGACTATGCTTTCGGTGATACATCTTTCTTGAGCGAAGACAAAGCACTGCAGTAAAAGAGAGAGATAGAGATGATGTTGGCGCGTTCTGTCGTAACAACTGACTACTATACGACACGTTGTACATTGAGGACACTGTTTTTATGCACAACCTGTTTTTACGGTAAAGAGGTGCTGAAATGGCCAAGGAATCTTCGTAATCTTATTGGCGAAGGCGTGTTGATTCTGAATTCGAAAGTTTTGTCAGCGAAAATTAAAGACCTCAACCAGCTGGGGTGCTATGTCGCATGCAAAAAATATAAATAAATAAAAATAAAACAAGCAGCGACACAGAAAGTTTTTTCGAATAGAAAATGCAAAGAAACAGATCCAGGAGAAGATGTACTCGTCGGGTGCTGACAGTTCATGTAACAAAAAAAAAAAAACTGATGCCGTGTCCGGCTAGTAATAGAATAAATTGCAGCATGACAAGAGCCTTGATCGATCAATCTGCCCCGGGAACATTTCGTAGTTTTTTTTTGCTTGTGAATTATTCACGCCAAGCGTGGTAAGTGTGTTTATTAAATTACACGGCTGCTGAATGACTGATTGAACGACGCTTCCGTCAAGCTCGCCTCGAGGGACAAACGGAAGGTTGAACGAAGAGTTTAACCTAGCACTTTTACTTGCGGCATGTGTGAACACATCTGCTACTTATTGTTCATAAGTGCATCAAAAATTGTTTTTTGGCAAATACCTTAGATACTCAACTTCCATGCCCCCGGGATTATTTATGAAGTGCTAGGAGTTCGTTATCTTTTCTTTTTCGTTGTAATATGATTTGAGTGATTGCCCCAAAGAGTGTTTCACACTCACTATCCTGGGTATCCTTGGCTCTGAGTAATACTACCAGGCCTGCTCGTACAGGCATGCCCGACAAAGTGTATGGTAATATGATTGCCACTGTAGAATAATCGGTAGGGCTGCGGAATCATTATTCCATGGTTGCAGCTTCGGTTCCTGCCATTGAGAAAGAAGTTGTGTTTTCGCCCACTTCGATTTAATAGCATTCATAACCTAGTTATTACAAGCGCTTTTTCATTGCTTTCTTATCTGTCAATTTTCACTGAGATCATGTGTAAGAATAAAAAAACGAGCCCTTAAATTTCATTTCTTTCGTTGGCTTTAGAGGGCGTAGCTTGCAGCGAGGCTGAAACTGAAAGAAGTCAGGTAATCAAGTGATAAGAAAAAAGAGAAGTAATTAACAATACTTTGGTACAAGTTTTGTTAAAGGGATTTTACAATTAACTGATGCCTCCTGCTGTTTCGTATACTTTGTTTTTAAAGCGCACTTACACGCATTTCTTAATGGAGTCTTCTCGCGCACCGGTGTCACACCGACTATTTCACGCAGAGAGTGTCATTTTCTCCAGATGAAACGAGAGCCGAGCCGCGAATTGCTTTCTGTGGAATGAGAACAGGAAGCGGCTGCACCGAGAGGCCGTTTGAAATGGATTATTCCGAAAAACGGTATCGAGCTAGGAGGAACGTGAATGGACCATTTAGTTTCTTTGCGGCGACTATCAGGGAAACACAGAGCCGGTTTCTTGCGTCATTAGTTGCGAGGAACGTGCTGTTCCGGTGCACGAAAAAGAACTCGTATAACCACGCACATTTAAATGACTAGGCTACGTAAGGAAATTAAGGAAAAAAGTAAACGAGACATTCCTTTAAGATGCTGGCTCGTGTACTTGTCTCTTATTAAAGTAGGAAATAAACAATGCAAGGTGTGCTAACAATAATGACAAAAGTCAGGATGTTTTCCAAGATAACCCTAATTATACACGAACACCAAAGAAAACCTTTCAGACCCGATAGAAGACCATGCACCTTCTGTAGTTTACTTTGAGAAATGCGGAATATCAGCAAATAAATGTTAATAATATTAAGTGTTAGGGTTTAGGGTCCCAAAACAACGACATGATTATGAGAGACTCCACATTGGAGGGCTCCGGATATTTAGACTACCTGGTGTTTTTTGACGGGCACCTAACTATAAGCACATGGGACTCCAGTGCACTTACTTCTATCAGAAACGCACCTGCCCCGACTTGGATTTCATCCCACAACATGCAGGTCAGCAGTTGACATCAGCAACCGCTAGACCAATGTGTCGAGTAGCAGTAAAAGTGCAAGTAAAAATAATGGCATCTCCATTAAGTGAATGATGATAAGTCGGTGAAGCAGTTCGACCGTTAGGTGTAACGGCGAATCGCTCGTGACATTGACTACTACCTCACGTAAATAAGTGACAAAGTGGTGTACAGTTATATACTGTGTTTATTGCTCATAAATGGTATGGCGGGTCGAGTTGCGACTTTCATATTGCCTATATAATTACTGTTTTATGGTATCAAATCAAATCTGAAGTTCACAAACCCGAAGGCATTCTATGTTCCCCTGGTTATTGTTGGTTGTTTGCAGTCATACGAAAGGCATCGTGGGGAATGTAGTTGCACCATATATTGCGCAAGCCAGTAGTTGTCCGTGATCACGATCGTCATCATCTTCATTGACATCAACATCATCGTCATGGCGTGAACTGGGTACCTTGCATGTGCCGTGTCATTATCGCAGAGAGAAAATGTGTGGCCTGGAACGCGCTTGTTCTTCGACGTCATCGAGGTATGACAGCGGACATGGCTCGAGCCTAAGCTTCTTCACCCCTAAGATAGATAAAATGTGGCGCACATCGGAGACCTTATTTATATTTTAATTCTTTGGTTTTACGTCCGAGAGCGACGATATAATTATGAGGGAGGCCATCGTGGAGGCACTCGGTAACTCCGACCACCTAGGATGCTTCAATCTGTGCCTCTACCAAGTGTGCGTGGCTCCTGCTTTTAGTCTCGATCGAAGTGCGGCAGCCGTGGCAGAGATTCGATCCCTGAACCTTGGGTTCAGCACTCGATCACTGTAACCACATTGGTGGAGAAAAAAAGTTATAGAAGGACGACCTAACATAAAGCAGCGGTTGGACAGCAGCAACTGTCCTTCTCAGGACATCAACAGCGCTGAAGCACCTAGCTACGGCACTGGTGGAAGAGGAACAGCAACGAAAGTCATATCACCTTCATAAATTTCTAGTGAGGAACAATGAGGCTGCATGAGACACAGCAGAATTTTCACTGGAGGTGATTTCAACGCCTCCAGCCGCGGCCGTACACCGCTAAAGAAGCTTTCGCACTTGGTTGTTTTACTACTGTACACATGTTCATTAAATAATTCAAAACACTGTGTGTACCGTGATACTTTTTCAGGAATCTAGTACTCAGAGCAGCAGTATATAAAAATAATAAACAAAAATTGACGAACTGCGATAAAGAGCACATTTATCAGGGTTTGATGGCCTGTGACAACCGATACTAACCGATGAACATCCCTTTAATCTCAGTGTGCTAAGATTGTTGCCGAAGAAGGCACGTGATGAAGCGGGATGTGGCCAAAATAATAAAATAGACACAAAACATATTGTGCAAGCAGGAAATATTTTTTTTCGGGGCGATCCTAATGGCAGTTTCAGCTTAATATTTTTTTCCACTCTGGCTATTTACAGCCCGCCTAGTTGCACTCAGCTCAAATATGAAACTGCCAATAAAAGAAAACAGCTTGACATGCAATACAAACAACGACCGAGGACGAGAAAACAGTGTGTTAGAATGACGTCAAGCGTGCTTTGTCACCACCCAAGAAAAGAAAGTCATCTCCAGAAGAAAGAAGCCTCTTCTATAATCTATAGTTCACAGATGGCGCCACCGTAGAGAAGCAAAAGAAGGGTAAAAATTGGAGAAGCGAGAAGTGTGGCCACTGGTTCGCAAGAAAGCGATCTTATACAAAGAAATCTAAACAGAAAAAAACTTGCCAACGAGTTTCCATGTGCTCGACCGGCTGCCCCACCTACAGCGCCGGGAACGTTAGCGATGATTCCCGCGCAGTGCCTTTCTCGAGAGCTGGCCATACCCTCCTCTCCCAATAGGGAGAGAGCAAAAGTAAAGTTGAAATGGGAGTGGGAGGGATCCTCGGGAAGCGCGGACTCGGGAACGCCGGAGCACAGACAGCTTCGCCGCGCCGAAAGCGGCACGTTGCCAGGCGCGCAGTCGTAGCTCACGCTCCGTTCTCCGCTCCATCCGTGCCACGCGGGTGCCACGCTCTGACGCTAGCCCGGCCGACTTGCCGACATTAGCTCCTTGTTGCTGTTCACTCAACGCGTGGGAGATACGTGCAGTGGGAAGTGTTGCACGAGTTACAGCTTCGCGCTCGCTTCGGCCACTACGCAGCAAAAACTGGTTCTTACAGCATGGCGTGACGTTGTATTGATGGCGTCAAAAGTTTGGCGAAGTGTGTTCCTAAACTCTTCAACGTTCGTTGTGTCGTTTGTCATGGTAGTGGTCCTCGACGGCTAGACGTAGCGTACTCGTTCGTGATTAGGGAATTCCTCGTGGTGAATCTGCTGAAGACGGCTACACTGCTCTTTGTAGCTGGAAGAAGACAGGGCTTTGTTCGGTTAGATTGAGTGTCATATCTTGTATATATGTGCGTGATATACGTCACTTGCGTGGTGCGGTTAATTTAAATCATTTACCTTCCCTTAGGTGTCATAAATTGGTCACGAGAGTCGCATGTAAACAATGTGCGGTGATAACACGAAAGTTGCCGAAAACAAATCGTGGTCTTGACAACACGGTCAGTCGTTTTACCTCACTCAATGGACTCTCGCGTACCTGCCATCAATCGCGTTATTGAGCAGAGGCTCACTCAAGAGACCAATGTCTTTCGGGTGCTCTTGCGAATGACGACGTTCCGGTGGCCATTGGGATGTCGGCGGCGGCTTTTCAGCGGTGACCGAAAGATGAGAAGCTTCCTTGTTCTTGCGGCGTGCATCGGCTGGTTTCCCCACTTGGGTGAGTTCCTTTTCATTCAGTCATTGGAAAATTTGGTTGCTTGCTGGGCTACTCGTGGAACTCGTGTATCAGCGCGAAAAAGCAGAATGGATAACAGAGAGAGTGTGCAAACAGCGCTGACATATAACTTGTTATTCCGCTGTTAATTGAGCATTAACATTCGTCTAAAGGAGCACAAGAATATAACGAAGGGTAACGATGGCCAGTTTAAAAAAAACATTGTGGTAACTGTGCTTATACGTCTGCACGCCATCTTACTGAGCCTTGTGAGTTTGGGATAAAAAGAAGTGGCATTGTTTATCACCAAAAAGGCTGGTGTGTCGAGGGAGTAATCGAGGCAGTAATCATTCTCGGTGCGGGAGAGGGATGTGTAAGCATGCCATCGCTTGCATTGACCAAAGGTGAGCTCAAGTTTTCATCAATTTAGTTATTAGGGATCTGTCGATATCACTCTGCGCCTTTTATGCTGAATGATACTATTCTATCTTTGCATTTGTTTCACTTCCACACCAGCTGGTGCTTCTTACGTACTAGGTATTGTCAGTGGAATAAACAGCTGGAACTCTGCGCTTTTTCCACCGTCACTGTCGACGACCTCTTTACTTTTTCGCGCTGCTACATGAGCTGTGTATTGGAATGCGATATAACAACTTCCTGGTGTTTAAAGAGTTTTACAAAGCCCTGTGTATATAGTTCGTGAACATCTATCGGATGCACAAGCCTTACTATTCGTAAATGTTGCCTTCTACTAAACTTTTAGCTTCATTGACCACATGGCGGACGTGCCGGTTGCTTGAGTCTCCATGTGTTAAAAGTTACTATCCAAGAATATCATGTAATCTAGTACGTGCCACATTAAGTGTTAAAAGAATCTAATCATTCGCTAGCCACTGAAAGGAGCAAACAAACGTGAACTATACGTGAACTTCAGTTTTTTAAGGTGTGTTTCCTAGCACCTAATGATTGCGGTGCATTTCTAAAATAATTCTACATCGGTACTTTACGTTATACTCAGTGTGAAAGCACGCGTTTCAAGCTGGAATCGTTTGTTTGAGCACGATGCACACACGCTTTACTTCACGTTCAACTTCGTTTTAGAGGTCACAATGTGGTCGACTATTGTGCACAAAAACTCAAAATTAGTTATGTAAGTCGATAAAGTTGTCTTTGAGCGCGATATACGCACATAATTACAAACTCAAAGGTGCAATGCGTAATTATAGTTGGATCTTTGTTGCGCGAACACTGTAAAACGAACCTGAAAATAGGCTATTACTTGGAGAGGGAAACGTGTACAATGCTATGATGTGAGAGCGGTGTGTTAGGGTACGACAGAAAATCGTATAATACGAGTGAGTATATACTTAGACATCATTCTCTGTAGAAATGATTTCTTCGCCCTGTGTGATTTCTAAACAGTTATCGTGTTTGTATAGAATGCGCAGGAAGTACGTATACGTGCGACAGAGTGGCGAAGAAAAAAAAAGAAGAGTGGCTGTATGTATTTCATCTTTCAATTCCTCCGTTAAAAGCTTTGTTTTATTTTAGTCACCAAGCACCGTCACATGCGCAAAGCTCGGCGTGTTACGTCAGGTGGCAGATAATTCCCGATATCCCTTGCGCTCTAAAACGCCAAGAGCAGTAAAACACCACCGTCATTTTTTATTTACTTATTTTGTGCAAAAGCCAGAAATACAGGTCCCCTTAAGCGGTCTTCTCAACTGTTGCATCAATATGTTGCAGCCAAGGTATATCGTATAGAATCAACGGTAAAAGCAATAGCAATCAACATTTCAGCACTGTTCGAATGTTTGTGACTTAGTTGCTTGGTAACAACTATATTGCTAGTAAAGCGAGGATATTATTCTATTGAGAAAAGTAAAGTAATTATTTCTTGTAAAATTGAAAAAAAAACAGAACCTGTCACGGTGGTCTAACGGTTATGGTGCTCAAAAGCTGACCCACAGGTCGCGGGATCGAGTCCCAGCCGCATTTTTGATGAAGGCCGCAATGACTGAGCCCATGTGCTTAGATTTCGGCGCACGTTGAAGAAACCTACAGAGACGAAGTTTCCGGAGCCCTCCACTACCACATTTTTCAGAATTATACGGTGGTTTTAGGACGTTGTACCCCAGCATATATAAACATATATAAAGACTCAGATGAGCCGTGAGCGCCCCTTTATAAACAAAATTAGCATGTTTGCTTTTTAACCAAATTTATTCACCCTCGATTTTCACATGCATTTCAATATGTTGCGCAAATAAAACCAAATTTTGTCGCAGCTATTCTCAACTATTGTAGACTACAAGAAAAGTTTCCAATGCTCGCAAAAAATGTTCGCAGAATGTTTGAGCGACTTTTCAACTTTGATGCCTAAAGAGGTGACTCTTGGAGACGCTTTACATATGCACACGCGTGCATATATATATATATATATATATATATATATATATATATATATATATATATATATATATATATATATATATATATATATATATATATATATATATATATATATATATATATATATATCCTTCAAGGAAACGGAACGCCACTGATAAAGTTATGAAGAATTTCTAGTTTCCAAAGCAATTCTTATTTTTGTTCATCATGGCATCCCTTCTTCATCAAAAATAAAATTATTTTTAAGAGTGCGTATCCGGATAGAGAAAACATAACAGCAGCCTAGAGAGAGAGAGGGAGAGAGAGAGAGAATAAAATGAGGGAAAGGCAGGGGGTTAGCCAAAAGTTGGAGCATACGGATTGCTACCCTGCGCTAAGAGAAATTGGAATAGGGAAGAAAGATGAGAAAGAAAGCGAAGGGCGAAATAGACGTGCGACAAGGAAAATAAAAAATTGCACCATATCCACGGAGTGAATGATGGAGAGTGGGGCGAAGCATCCGTCCGTCCATGCGTCCGTCTGTGTGACCGTCCATGCTTCCATTCGCCCGTCCGTGCGTGCGTCTGTTCGTGCGTCCACACGTCCATCCGTGCGTCCGTCCTTGCGTTCGTCCATGCATCCGCCCCTGCGTCCGTCCATGCGTCCATCCGTCCATGCAGCCATCCATGCGTCCGTCCATGCATCTGTGTGTCCATTTGTCTATCTAGTCAACACTCCAAGTACCACCATCTCGCATCTTTTCCTGATATATTCTGCATATGCACCGTCATCCAGCGGACATTCCAAGGACTAAACGAGAGGTAGCACACGCACACTTTCTTACGGCTTGCGCTTCGTGTCTACTTCCCACCTTTAACCACCTCGAGTTCATGGTATATACTAGTTCACTGTATTCATGGCCCTGCGGCCCAATGCTCGCTAAACCTTTCTAAAACCAAGGGGGTTATGCCCAGCGAGTATAACGTAGCAACCCTTTCTTGTAAGATAGTGCTCAATGTACATGGCATTGGCTGCTAAGGGGGAATGAGAGACAGGAGAATTCGCTTTTAGTTAACGCGCACGCTGCGAATTTTTTATTGTTCAACAACGCACAGAAGAAATCTCTCACCGGCACCAGCTTGAAGGTCAAAATGTAAGACTGGTTACACACTACGACTACTGCTACGACTACGAGGGACGAAAGGGGGCCGCTATAAGGAGATTCGCCCCTAACAAAATAGAGCAGAGGTGTTATAGCCGAATCAATAGGCCACTAGCACACAAAATGTTCAATAAGGCCTCCACTGATTTTCTGTGCGAAGACAGATCATGTCTGCTTTCAAGCACTGACTGTTCTGACTAGGGTCTCTCGTCCAGGCGAGCAAACGCAGCAGCTAGCTTTACACGCTGTAACGAGGGCAGTGACAGAGAACGTGCTCTTTCGTTTCATCGCTGCCGCAATTATCGCAAGCAACACTGT
This sequence comes from Rhipicephalus microplus, assembly GCF_013339725.1. Classification (NCBI taxonomy): domain Eukaryota; kingdom Metazoa; phylum Arthropoda; class Arachnida; order Ixodida; family Ixodidae; genus Rhipicephalus; species Rhipicephalus microplus. Next base: position 31,899,976 of record NC_051169.1, read on the forward strand.
CTTCCATGCTGTTTCGAAAGACAAAATCTTTGGCGAAATCGACACCAAGCCGCAGCCGGCAAAGCACCGTTGTCTCTAGTCGAGAGAGTCCGGACGGAGGCCGAAATCGACGAGACGGGTCCAGCCTATGCAGATGCTTGTGCCGTAAACTCTCAGTGTTCCACAGGGATTCTACTTCTGCATTAGCAATTTTTCGGATTGTCATTGCAGCATCAGTCCTTGAAAATGGTATAGATTCTTCTTCACCATCTTCGTGTGCTGATCTAGCAGATGCATCGCCATGTTCATTGCCCAATATGCCGCAGTGACTTGGAAGCCACTGAAACGTGATTCTGTGTCCTTCGTCGAAGAGGTGGTGAAGCAGATCTCTGATTTCCAGTACTAGTTGTTCATGAGGTCTCCGGTGTAAGGCGAACACCAAACACTGTAGTGCCGCTTTGGAGTCCGTGAACACGCCCTATTTCTTGGCGTCTTGGTATTTATTGACTTTAGCTGCGCTACGTATAGCAGCAAGCTTTGCAGCTGTCGATGTCGTCTGATGAAATAACCAAATCTTCCAAATGTGTTGCAGGAACCAAATCTGTTGCAGTAAAGATCTCCGATCCTGCAGACCTATCCACTTTAGTTGAAGCATCAGTTATAAATAATTATGCTCACTGTACTTCTCATACAACAAGAGAAGAGAAAGTCGCTTTAGCGCTGGAGACGAACGCCGACCTTTTCACCCTATGCCGGGATCCGTGAGTTGAACCTGTGGATGAGTCATAGACCATGAGAAAGTTGCAATTCTGGATGGAGTTGTATATCCCGGGGGTATGCGTGTACAATATCCTGGCAAAACGAGGCACGAGGTTGGTTTTCTGGCAGTGAGGCTAGATGATGGACAGGGGCGCAAGTAAGCAGCCTACGTTAACAGAGTGTTCAGGTGGCTGGTACGCATTCATGTTGAAAGGCTGTGTGTGCAAACAGGGACATGCTGATGGTCAAGACCCCACAAACACCGAACAAGAAGAACAGCTAGCCGGCAAGTACACGCCACATGGAGGGTCGCAATGCCTGTCAACTCGAAACGACAAAGTGTTAGAAAAATAGTACTGAGTGAAGAAAATGACAGGGATGAAGGGGAGAACGGCACGTCAAGTGAAAGAAATGATGCAGGCACGCTTTGTCACCAAGCGTCTCAAGTGGGTTCAAAGCCACCTTGATACACTGCCTTGTGTCAGCCTGAATGGAACTGCAGCGTTGTGTTTCGTAACGCCTTGACCTGGTCACACTGATACATTATCATGACGGTGAATCTTCGCTTTATATCGTTTGCTGTCCGGCTAGTTGGTGCAGAGCTAAAGATGAATTGTTGGCGCAAATGTTTATGCAGAGTCAAATAAGAGTTATAAGATACGGAAAAGCGCATGTGCGCTTTTGAATGTTGTGTGTGCCTCCTTCTTCCCTGTCTTAACACTGGTGGGAATATTTCAAGCATTCAAGTTCGGGTGGCATTACTTCTCTTATTGGCGGAAGTTACTACGAAGAGAGGGGTCTCATTTAAAGAACTGAATTGGGAACTAGCATTTTTTATCTATACGTTGATGTAAACGTTCACACACAAGGAAACCGCTATGAGGAAGCGAAAATTCCATTTCTTCATGAAAGTTCGTAGTGAATCTCCCAACTTGACAGTCTATAAGTGGTACAATGCATAGCGTTGTGCCAATGGGCCTGAATTCGTTCTGAGGGTGCGAGAATGCAACACTGCCTACCGTGTTTTGGTTCTCGTAGTTTTGAAGTGTAATAGTGGCTGATCGAACAGTTAAAGAGACAATAAAAAGCAAAATAATTTTTCGCGTATTAGTAAGGTGCTTTCACTCCGAAACCTACCACTCTTATTCTGAGGTGTCGCTGGGTAAGCGAGGAAAGGAGCAAAAAGAAAATGTGGCTGGAGGTGCCACCTTGAGATTTCCGCATCAAACATCGTGACGTCAGATTTTGAATGCGTCTACTGGATCAGATACGTAGTTCCCAATCGGTAAAAATCACGTGTATTGCCATATGTAGATGCCATAGACATAACTTGTGGCGTTTAGAAAACTTTCAGCGAGCCTACGTCGCAAGAATAAGTCAAATACATTTCGTAATTCTTGACCTCACCAATGAAGATATCGGTGAGAAATTCGAATATAAAACTTTCACTTTCATTTTCTCAGCTAATAATGAACTTGCGAAAGTGAAACTCGCGACATTATAGTTCTCATTCAGAGTAAATATACATCGTTTATCAATCTAAACCATGTCATTGTATCCATTAGTATCCTCTTCAAGGTAAAGGTTGGTGCCCACTACCATATATAGAGTGCGTGCTTGCCACACAGACATCGACCAGTCACGCATTATCGATAAGATATTCAATTAGCAAGAACATATGCTACACATTTAGTAGTTACGGATGCAGTCAACAATACTTTAAACAACCCGAATCGATTATAATCAATAACACCAGTAAACTGAAAAAAAATGCCTTGAGCGACCGGGCTGGTTTGTGGTAGCACCACCACCGAATATTTGGTATTGTGCGAACGAAGGTAAAAAAAAGATGTATGTATTCGACTTTCGGCACGGCTTTTTAATAACAGCAGAATCTGTTGATCGCTTCGCACATTGCAAGATGCGACGTTATTCAACGATGACGTAAGTCAGTGACGTCAAAGCAAACACATTTTTGGCTACTTCTATAGAGCCTAAAATGCCATATAACAGCTTTTCTGAATGTCGTTTTTCCATTCATTCCTTTATTTTTTTGAAGTGGTGTATTGTTAAGCATCAGCTTAGTTTCGACACTCAGCTCTTAGCGCCGTGTAACAAAAATCGGTAGTTGGTTGCGCCGCGCGAGAACCAGAAATGAAATCGGGTGGTGTTAGACTTTTATGTACGATTCCCAACTCTTATCATTCCTTCTCAAAAAGTCTTTACTTCGTCGCGCGAAGAGCGCGCAGAAGATGTGGAAGAGGAAAGCAATGGGGGCAATTTATGGAGAGCGCCCGCCGGTGCCGACAATTTCGTCTGGATGTCGGTGGATGATCTGTCCTTTATTGCCTCGTTACAGTGTTCCGCCGCGTCACAATAAATAAGAAAACGCAAGTAATGAACGCCCCTATGTACGGAATTCACTGCGGTGGTGCAGACATCGATTTCCAGCGAGCGGTTGCAAAATGGCCAGCACCACTTGTCGAGGTTTATTGAAATCTCCGTCGGTGAATGAAAAGCGTGGATGGGGCGATAGCAAGAGAGAAAAAAAAGCACAAGTAAACTGAAGGTTTACTAACCCGATTTCACCGAGGGTAGCTCAAGGCCCGTCTCCACACGCACGAGCTTGGTGCGCTCGAAAACCCCCAAAAATTGAAATTCGCTTCACGCGCCCTTTTCATGAGACTTGTACGAGCGGTGAACCCTCGTTGTGCACTTTCACCGAAAAAAGTTTTCGCTGGTCGCCGTTGCGTAAATAAAAAATAAATAAATAAATGAAAAGCCGTCTGGGGTCATTTTTTACGGCATTTTAAATATCAGACTTTTTCGGTGCTTCTGAATACATCTTTTTCTTTCTTTTTCTGTTTTTTGTGTGTTTTTAAGAAGAGCGTGAAGAGGAGTACATGAGCGGCACCTATACAAAGGCGTCAGCTCTTCTTTTATATTCGCATAAAATAAAAAGAAAGATGAGTGGATATTATTGAAGTGTTTCGTTTTGTACATTTGTAGGTATGGTTTTTTAATGGGCTGGTTTTACCAATGAAACTGACGGTTGACGCATGCACGTCAACCAATTTCCTCCACTAAGTGTCTTTTTGTTTTCACCGTCACATGACAACGAACGCATTGGCATTGAAAATGCGAGTCTCCATAGCACTTTATGCTAAGCCTTGTATTATATTACGAAAGAAAAAAAAGCATACGTGAAGAATTATACGCGCTCGGATTCAGGCCCAGGAAAAAATGCTACGATCCAAGGCGGGACTACTTATCTTGAATGAGCGCCCGAATAAAAGATATTTCCTTTAACGGCGTGTCAAAGTTAACGCGACTGAAGGATGGACAGATATCTGCGCCCATTTGCATGTTAATTCATCCACTGTAATGTTGATAATAAAGCGCACTCGACAGTAAGAAACTGTCGGAGAAGCACAATAAAACATTACACAAAATGCACAACATAACTGTACGTCACGTTACGCAGTTGTACTTATTAGGCTAAGCACGCACAAGACGTCTGACCCGTGTACGACTATTGTTAAGTGTCGGAGTCCATTGCAGTAGCGAAGAGCATGAAACGGCAAGACTACGTACTGAAATGAAAATATTATTCATAATTTTCTGGAGTGTCATCGCGTGAACTGACACATAGAGAGAGGTCAGCGTATAGTCTATTCAATACCCCGTAAAACTGAAACGATGAAATTTTTACATGTCACAGTGAGTATGGAACTTCGTTGTTTTTTTCGGCACTGCGTAGGCATTGTTAATAACGCAGGTAGAGTTTCTGACAAACGCCTGCTGCGTCTCTCTATCCGACCGTGGTTCTTGCACAGCCGCTACAAAGATAATCGTCAGCATGCCGAAGCCTCAACCTGCCGCTGTTCGTTCCTGTTTCTACCGGTAGAAACAGCTCATACCCCTTTTTCTCAGAACAAACCGTAGACGCGACGTGAATAAACTTGGCGAATTCGCTGAAGTTATTTATATATTAAAGCACGCTGTTGCCTAGATATTTTTCTTATGCAAAGTTAAACAGCACGAAAGACCAGGTCCTAAGAAATTCTGTTTTCTCTTTTTTTTAGGAGTGTGTGTGTGTGTGTGTGGGGGGGGGGGGGTAATCGCACATTTAACGTACTAGAATGAACCACAGACACCATTCGCAGACTAAGAACGGTTTATTTCAGGAAGTTCCCTCCTATACATTTATGCACATAGGTGGCATCGTAAATACGGGAGGCAAAATGAACAAACAGCTTACCGGACAGGCGCAGACAAATAACTTAATTCCATGTCAGTCATTGCTTAAAAAAAAGACTAGCGTATGGGACATTGACAATTTGTTGGCACGTGCGTGCGTCCTCATATAAAATTGCGTAATTATGAGGACAAAATCCTTAGATACAACAACGCGAGAGCTGGCGGCTGGCGTCGATGGCCGTTGGCATTCCGCAGCGTTGAAGATGAAGGACGCAAAAAAATCATCACAAGATGACGTCACCAGATAACGTCACAACATTGTTACGTGACATAACTTACCACGATGACGTCATCACATCACATCGTAGCTTGGTCAAACATGGTGAGATCACGGAGGCATAGCAAAACAACGTGAGGTACCTCCGACCTTGGAGGCGACGCAAAAACGCGTTGGATGCAGAGAGCTTTCGATGGTTGGCGGCGCTGCATCTTACTTAGTTCGGCTGAGAGAAAAAAGATATGACTTTGGCCATCGAGGCATCTCAAGTGGATGCGTAAGGAAGCCTGTTCGTTTTTTTGCGGGAATTCTAAGACGCATCCAGTCCACGCTAGAACTTTGAAAGCCTAATTATACAGAGATGTAAAGCCAACTGGCCCTTATTGTATGTTTTATGGCAATAAAACACCCGCAAACACAAGACACGCCAAATCAGTGTTCCCTTGTGTACTTGCCTTTGTCGCAGAAACTCGCAGAAAGAAAAACCCTGATAAACCAAATATTCTGCTTCTTCTATTTGTTTTTCAACACCTCCGGCGGCACCAAGCATTTGTTGTCCCTGTATATCTTATGATGTTGCTTTCATCGCTGCGAGGAGATGCCAGGTGAGCGAGAAGCCAGTAAGAAGGTTTCGGCTTCGTCCCCAAGAGTGAGATATAGCAAACCACGTGATAGAGGCTTGGACGCCGTCCCAAAACCTTAGGTGTGTGTCCAAGCAGAGGCACAGGGAGGCTGCATGCATACTTTATGCAACGCTCTGTCCATCTTTCTACGCCGACACCACACCAGTGCACCAAACTGTCATTTGCTTCTTTACTTTCACTCGTCTTTACTTTTTTTTTCTGCGTTTCACGTTTTCCCCAATTCCCCTGCACTAGCCAGTGCGGTCGATACCCCACTCGGTTTTCTCTAGCACGCCTTCATATCCCGTATCTGTCTTTCGTGGTCACGTATCTCGTTCTTTGAAAGTTGAGAGTAAAGCCTGTAAAAAAATGAAAGAGATGGACAGTGGTTTTGTTCGTGGTCATATAGCCATCCCCTTGATGTCCAAGCGAGAGTCTCGGTGTGCGAAATTGACCACAAGGGCAGGTGTGAAACTTATGAGTGTATGTAATCCGGCCTTATTCTCGCTATAAAATTTGCACTTACATACGCACAGATGTGGGAAGCGAACGCGATAAGGGCAGGTGTCGTCTACAAGGAAAGGTGGTACAATCAACGAAGGAGAATCTGCGCCATAGCTTCCCTCGAATCGCGAGGAAATGGGCTCATCTTGAATTTTTTAAGTACTTGTAATTCTTCGAAGATAAAACGTCCATGATGACTCGGGTAGACGTGAGATTTTGAATGTCGCATTTGTACCAAGGCGCCGGACCCACTATTATTTTTTATTTTTTTTTTGTAGAAGAAACAGTTCTTCCTCATTCTCTGTTTTTGCTCTCACTCAATGTATATAAAAAATACTGGACTAACAGAGCGAGCAAATTAAAGCACAGAGAATGATTTGTGCGTCGATATTTTCTTTTATGATGGGAAGAAGCACGCCCTAAATGAATTACAAACTTCATCTCGCCGCGCCGTCATTCCTTCACGTTCATTCGCTAGTTCCACGGCAGAGGAAACGTGGAGGCGGCAATTTTTTGAACACACTCCGAGCCACCTTTTATTTTATCTCGCTGGAATCCTTGGTTCAAGCACAATCAATTTCGACGAACAATTTAGGTGTCACTCCGGAAGCGAGAAAATTTATTCCACAGAAAGAAAAACCGTTGATTGCGCTACATGGGTATCTGCGTCTAAATGTACACGTTCGCAAACACGCGGCAAGATGAGTTGAATGCCGCAGTTCACTCTCACCAAAGAATTTTATAAATAAAACTCAAGGCTTAGATGCACGCAGGGAAAGCAAACGCTTTAATGAGCATTCCTGGCGTGCTGCATGTCGTGCCGTTATACAACAACAGATGCCTCGCTACTGCAAACTTTCAATTTTACAAACAGTGAGAGCCACCCGGCGTGTTGCGAGTGCAAGAAAGAGCTCGCGGAGTGCGAGCTTATTGTGCAATGGCAATAATGAACGCGACGCTATTACGTGCGCTCCCCGTATTGTTCACATAAGTGTGTACCATGCTGCAAATCAAGAGCATAGGTACGGCAGCGGATTTAGTTTGCACTGCTCTAGCCGTGCATTCTAAATAACCAGGCATCTCGTCCCCCTTCCCCTCGTTTCATTATTATTTGAATTCCGTATGCATTTCGTCTGAAGTGTTCCTGCTCCTGCTTTTCCTGGATGCGCTACCAGAAGCGTTTCGTTGAAATTTATGCGCGCTGCGTACGTGGCAGTCGCTTCGTTTGGCTGTGTTTCGCGACACTTTTGATTCACGCATAAAAGGCGCCTTCGGAATAGGTGCAGAATGAGGTATATAGTCTCAGCAGTGATTACGCGGCAAATCCAGAAAATAAGAAGATATATTTTGTTACAGAAAAATTGACTTCTTTGGACCTGCTCTTACCCCGTGAAGTTGTACACTATTCAGTATATTGTTCACCGGTACTCTCAGCATGCGCATCTGAAAAAAAAAAGTGCAGTTTACGACTTTGAGCTGCGCAAGTAGACTGACACAGTGAACACGCGTGGTAAATACCTCGCTTGCCTGTTGAAAATGCGCATGAATTTCTGGCAAAGAGCCCATTGGTTCGTTTCAATGTCAAAAGGTCCAAATAGATGACAGGTGTGAAGGCTGTGCTCAAAACACCACCGACAGTGTTGCTACAGACAGCACCACCTTCGTATTCCTTCCTCCAGCCAGGTGTTATCGCGCAGTAGATCGTCACAACCGATTACCAACTCGCACAGCGCTCTATTCTTACAAAAAAAAAATAGCAGCCGTGTGAATTTCTTTTAACCATTTTCAGACATCTCCGAAGGAAAATGTTGTCGGCCCGTATGCTCAGATTTGGGCGCACGTTAAAGAACCCCAGGTGGTCGAAATTTCCGGAGCCCTCACCTATGGCGTCATTCATAATCATATGGTGGTTTTGGGACGTAAAACCCCTCATATCAATCAATATCAAACATCTCACAGAGATTATTCAGATAAAAGCATTGGGCTAGTTGCTATATTGAGCAGTTTGTCTTTTTCGTGTCTTTTTTACTGCCTGCATTTACCCTTTCCTAATGTTGGTTAGGAAACTCTGTACAATATTGTTAAACTTTGCTTCCCTTTCTTTCTTTCTTTCTTTCTTTCTTTCTTTCTTTCTTTCTTTCTTTCTTTCCTTTTTTCCTTCTTTCTTTCTTTCTTTCTTTCTCTCTTTCTTTCTTTCTTTCTTTCTTCTTTCTTTCTTTCTTTTTTCTTTCTTTCTTTCTTTCTTTCTTTATTATTTTTTTCTTCCTTCTTTTTCCTTTTTTCTGTTTTCCTAATTTTCATTTACATTGACCTGAAAGATATGTCTTGAGTTATGTCATTCTCTGTATTGTGCGTGAGAGATGTCAGTAAACCTATTATGCATGGTGCAAATGAAAGTGATGCCGAAGTCGTTCTCTGTCAAACACCGTACGTAATCATAGCCAAAGCCAAGTGGTTTTTAGACATTGTTTTGCACGTATTTGTGCTCATAGTAGTTACAGATATAAAACGAACGGAACACCCGTTGATATCACCTAAACATGTACAATCTAAGGATTGGACGATGCACTTACTTTGAGCTAAGATCTTACTCTAAGCTCAGCAAGAGACGATGCTCCTCGTGGACATGGCCGTTGAAAATACAAATATAGAAGTACGCCAAGATGCAGAGGCCACTAGGGGCGTACAGTCAGAAACCAAGAAAGAGAAAGGCAAAAGAAAGGCAGCGAGGTTAACCAGACCGGAAGCTGAAATAACCACATATGATTACAACATAAGAATACACTGAGCTCCACTCTCAGCCATCATTGTCACACACAGAAAGAATTCACATAGATGCTCAATCATATCAAAGTTAAACGCTCGCGTGACTTCAAGCTGTTTTCGCGTGATTCACACAGTTGGTGTATTCGAAGAGACACGTGTTCGGGTCGCTCGCTTTGAGTCGAAAACTTAAGCATCCTGGCAAATTTTGCCAAAGATTCTGACAACACTGCTTAGACAAAGGTCACATTTACACAGGCTCAATGAAGATTTAGTTATTCATATATGTAGTATTCATATAGGCACAGAAGAAGTAGCTTCTTATGGCTGGAAAGAAAAAAAACATGCTCACATGACTCTCTTACACAGGTAATTGGCAATCGTGTCGAAGCTTTGCTGGCAAAGCATGCATTTAATCCTAAAGAACCAAAGAATGAGCACGAAGTGCGACAGATTACCCCACCGCGCTGTGCACTCACCGCAGGCTAGAAAGAAAGAAAATACGATAACGCCCACCACTCTAAAATTTATATTACCTCAATTACCCTTTCAAAAACGTTATTGGCCGCTCCCTGCAGATGATATAAACTACAATGGAAATCCCCAATTGCGTGGTTTAAATTTCTTCATATATTTATCGGGACGTTAACAGCAGAACTTATGCAAACTCTGTCAGTAGTTCTCAGTTCGCCTTCTGTAGCGCCTCAAATGCTTGAAAAAAAAGAAACATTTATTTTACAGACAGGAAAACAGGATAGGACCATCCTAGGCTTGATATAATGCATGCTTTAAAGAGCTGTTGAAATTTTTCGAAGCACGAGGCTCAATTTTCGTCTCGAAAACAGCCTTTGCGCGAACAAATTGTAGCGTTCCTTATGCTTAGGCTGATCTACCAGACACATTATGGGAGCTACATAAATAAAAGGCAGAGAAAAATATTGTTGGCAGTAAGCCCTCTGTCATTAACGGAAAGTGATTTGTGTTTTCTACCAGTCTTGCGAAAAGATGCTTGCTGCATGGTCTTAAATCTTTCGGGTAACTTGTTTTTGATTTAATTAATCAGCTTGCACTTATTGTGAGATTAAAAATGTGTTTTCTCCTCTTGGTGCACCATTTATTTGTCTCAGTCGTTTTACTTGCCTTTTTTTCTGACGTCATTTACAGTCAATATGAATCAAAAGGCTGTTTTGTTGAGGTTGAATTTGTGGTTAATTAGTTTATGTAAAAATTCTAGGTGGCAATTATCTCTTCTCAGTTGAAGAGAAGGAATGCCATAGCCAACATTAGCTATGATGGCGAGTCTGAACCTTTGTATTTATTAAAAATAGGACTAACCGCTTTTCTTTGTATTTTCTCGAGTTTGTTTATATTGAGTTTACTATACGGATCCCATCCAACGCAGGCATATTCTAGTTTCGGGTGAATGTAGGCTACGTAAGCGAATGACTTAATATTTAAAGAACTTTTTTCAAGTTTGTGTCACAGATAAGCTAGTTTCCGGAATGCAGTGGAACATGTGTTTTTGATGTGAAATTTAAGAATGCATATAAAAGTGCTGTGTGCGCCGTCATTGCCTTCCTAGAAGGCACAATTATTATTTTTTATAGTTGCTTTTTTGTTATTCGTCGAAGCACTATAAAAATCAGCGAAGGTGACTGAGTCGCTCCTTCGCCGCCTAACGAGCTCGCTTGTCAGATCGCGCGCGAATAAGATACGCGGTGGCTTCATTCCTGGGCGATGCACGTGACTGAAATTTTCTTGCACTCTGATACACTCGGAGGAAAACATAGCAACAGATATAAAATAAGTACTAACACTATTTTTGGAGCTACTATATATAGTTTTCATATAAAAAACAAGAACGCACTTGGACGTGCTCTAAAATGCTTCCAGGATTTCTGGAGTCCATCTTTTCTTCGGCATTCTGGAGGGACTATGAATAGAGGTGCCCCTTTCGTTTGAGTTCTAAAATAGGGAAAAGATTCGGAACGAAGAAGGTAAGCTCTTAAACGCGACAATTGTTGCACACTTGTGGACACTTTCTAGAGTTCTTCTCTTTTATATTTACTTCAAGCTATCACGGCTCGGTTCTTAAAGACGTGTAACAGAACACGAGCTTACTTCAGTTTATGAAGAGAGCGCCCCATTCGCCCCAGGCTTCCAACGTTTACCTCGTAACGTGTTTTTTATACCACATAAGGGGGCATACTGAAGTATACTCAGAACTGCGGTCTCTGGTTTTCAAATCTCTTTTGTTCAGTGATGCGATTTGCTTTCAAGTTCAATTCAATGCTTCTGAAGTTGCTGCCCTGTCTAACTAGGACCGTTGGTTTGCGCGCCTGCTGGAGAATTACGAAGAAAGGAAAGAAAGCAAAAGAGAAAGAAAGAAAAGATGGAAAAAAGGAGATGGTATGGGAGGTTGACCAGACACATGTCTGGTTGGCTACCCTACTTCGTGAAAATGGAAAAGGGAAGCGAAAATGAGAAAGATAAGAAGGAGGAAATGGTCAATAAGTCGGCTGATCTGTGGAATATTCAGTGGCGCTCACATGGACCCAGCAGTGCTTAAGAACACTTAAGTGCTTTAGTTGCCTTGTTAGTCGACGATAGATGGGGACAGTGCTCTAGTAGCAACTACACGGAGAGCGGCTGATCATCCAATCACCGAAACGCATCAGAAAAGTTCGTCTTTCACAGGCGAATTCAGGGCAGTTGCGTAGCCAATGATGGATGTCTTTGTCGGTGCCGCAGACCATGCATGCCGGGTAGTCGGTCATTCCCATCAGTGTCGTGTATAAGCCTTCTTGTAAGCTACGCCCAAATAAAACCAACAAAAAAAGCGAAGCCTAATGGTGACGAAGTCCGCATGGAGGTAGCAGTTCCAAATGTAGGATTTACGTGGTGCAGCCTCGTATGTCTGATGCTTGGCTTGTTCCGCTGCAGCAGACAAAGAGTACGTGTAAGGTGATAAACCTGCATTACAGTGCCTGTCAAAGAAAGAAGAATCAGAACCGTGTGTTCTTTTTGATGGGATATGCCAGCCACGTTGCCACTAGCTGAACTATTTATACGGTTGAGAAATAGACACATGGAGATAGAGAGATGACAGAAAAAAAATGGGGGCAAACCAGATGCGAATCATGTTTGCTGCACTGCACCGGGATCTAGTGTATTTACTACTGGTTAGACAAACCAAACATTTTGTCACTTCATGAACGAGTATTCTCCGTGATACCCAGTGCTCTCCCACCTTTTAACAATAATGAAAAAATAAAACCCACGCAAAGTTTCCTTCCTTAATTATCACCCCATACGCGTAACACATAAAACGACCGCAAAAGAGTAGCAAAAAAAGAAGGGGGGGGGGGGGGCATGAGAACTGAGGCGCCGCGACACGTACAAGATCGAGTCGTTTTCAGGGCATGAGGAGAATCGAGGTTTCAGTGGAAGGTCAGGAAAGAAAAAAAAAAGTCTTCCACTTCCAGCAGCGGTGCGCATTTTTATTCATTTTCGTTTTTATTGATCGATGGATGGAGGGCCCATCACCTTCGTGCGACGCTAGAGAGACCAAACCTAGCTTTCTCAAGCTGCCTTGGAGAAGAAGACGGGATCTGTTTCTTCACCACCACGGGGATTCCGAAGAAGAGGACGCCCGGAGAAGGAAGCAGCACGGTACCGGCTATTATTGGTGAAATCAATCAGAGCTGGGAACGACTTCCGCGGCGCACCCCTGCACGTCCACACGTCACTACGAGCGAGCGAACTCACCACGGCGGCACTAGAAATGGCCGCGAGAGACGTTGCCGGGGCCAGAATTAAGTCATCGCTCAGCGGTCAGTTCACTTCTCAAAGAGCGTCGTTCCCGATGTTCTGGCGCGTCTGTGTCATTCGTTTTTATTTTTACTACTTTTTCATCCATGTTGCTTTGTCCTGGCCCATGGGGGATACCAACCGTAGCGCCCTGCTGCCTTTTTATTTTCGTTTGAATAGCACAGAGTATGTGCGTTTGTGGAAGCGATAGTTACTGGCGGATCGAGAGATTTTGTGTTTTTGTACGGCTTGCCGCAATGCTTGAACGGAACGGGTGGGCCACGGGCCATTTAGTAACCTTTGTGGACCGTGCTGCGGTGATTTATGGATGTACCTCTGTTGGTGACGCGCAATGAATTCAGAAAAATGCGATGCGTACGAAGATATACACACATGCAGATATATAAGCATAGCGGTACAACAACGGTGCGTATAGCACAGAACTTGAACGAGAGAAAACAAGGGTCGAATGGCTTGTGAACTACTGAACTTTTGTGAAAAAGGTGGGACAGTGAATGGACTCGGTTCGTGGTGTACAGTAAGTACAGTTCAAGGACCGAAACGATGGAACAGTAAAATTCACTGCAGACTACGGATAGATGCTTGAATCATTCTAACACAAAATGTTCTTGCCAGCAGTGATGAAGACTGAATGATATCTCCTGAAGTTATTCTGTGCAACATGAAATTATGTATGCAATTTTTTCTCACGTTCGTTCACACGGAAACGTTATAGCTTCTTTTAAGACTATTTGGTGAGTTTACTCTGCTTCGCAGTAGTGACTGCTTCCTTTAAACCACACACACGGCGTATGATGGCGTATGTGTGCTCCTGTAACACCGTAAAAGTCCCATATTATAAAGCTTTTATTTTCGCTTTTTGTGCGTCGCAGATGCGCCCAGCGGTTACCATATTAAGCTCAGCCCGAAAGAGTAAGAATATTTGCGGATGCTTAACTCTGGTCAGCTTCGCGCTGTCATAACTGTCTTCAATACACGTCTACTGGTTTGTGCAGTTAACTGTCTAACAACTTAGTACTGGTTAACAACTTCATCTCGAATTCATCGGTATGTAAGTCGATTATTGGTACAAGTGAGAAGTTGAAAATTATTCGCAGTACAAAGTACAGTACACAAAGTACAGTAGACAAAAGTAAGCCACAAAGATCGAGGCACTCCTTTACGCTGACACCTTACTCCACCCGAAACAAAACTTTTGAATTATCGTTTATCTCTATGGACAATAACCGAATGGGATAAACTTAATAACGAAGCTGTTTCACAAACAACCTTAAACATTTTGCTGCGTACTTCCAGTAGTGATAATCGAAGTTTATTCACGAGTGCTCGTTCATTTGAATCACCGTTAAGGTTACCTCAAGTAACGATTTTGTAATAAATTTAGTGCTGATTTTCATTATAATCGTTAAGCCTGCGTATTGTAAACGATCGTTTTTTATTAGCTACATCAATATTACCTGTTTTATTCTTGCTTGCCTATTTGTAAGTTCAGCAAATTGTATATCTATAGACTCTGCTGAAGCCCTTACTGAAGCTTGCAGTATTCATCAATAAAAAAATAGAAGATGAATAAATCTAATGGACCAATAAATTAACCCACTTCAGAGCATCCACAACCATATGTATATTTCGCGCTGAAGGCGCCTCTGTTGTTGAGATTGAACAAAGCGCAAAAGTGACGTAGACGCAAGTTGTCTCAGCAGTTCTGCACAAAGCCGAGTGTCGCCGCCATCACGCGAACCACGCAAACGACAAACGCAGAGCATCTGTGATGCGCCAGCATAACGCTGCACCGCCTGCGCCAGCAGGGCGGAAGAATCTGACACAAGGGGCGGAAAAACAGCTGTCACACCGTCGTGGACAGGCACGAATCGCAGACAGGCTGCCTATAAACGCCGGTCGACTTCCAAGTGTAGCGCAGGGACGGGCTCGGACGCGGCGCCCGAACTTCGGCATTCTTGTAAGATTGGCCGGAAGGGTGATTGTGCCCTCAGCCACTTTCAGCTGTTGCAGCGTAAGTGGGCTGTGTCGTCTCAGAGCAAGGAGGTGCAAGGTTCGATACCCTGTTGCCGGACCCAAATGGGGCTCAGCTATCAGATATGACTGACGAAACGCGTCTTGTACGTTAACTGTTTCCTAGATTAGTGAAGAAATAAACAAAGTAGAAATTCAAGGCAAAAAAGTATCGTGCGCAGAGGAAAAATCCTTGGAACACTGGATGCTGTTGGAAGCAAGGTTCCTGGACTGGATTTGTGCCCCACAAGGCTGCGATTGTTCCAGCCTGGAAGAAGACAAGTCCGGTCATTGAATACTCTGCTACAGCGACACCCCACGTTCTAAGAACTTTGCACTGATGGGAGAGAACTTTCTGTGAAAAGCAGAAAACTGATTGTCTAGAAATTAAGAAATACTTGTGCGTCCACTAGCACAACTTAGTGTAGAGGTCTTTTCTTTTCAAATCAGAATTTGAACGTACACCCCAGTTGAGCTTTCTTATATTACAAACATTTTGAGGCTGATCGAACGAAAGAACGACTGCGATAAGGCTACAACTACCTGTGCTATGCTGAAAGAAATATTACAGAGGTTAAAATGATGGTCGCGTTTGTGACAATGAGAACAACGTTAAGAAAATTTCACATTGATATATATAAATATATATACATATATATATATATATATATATATATATATATATATATATATATATATATATATATATAGTATGAAGAAAGGCAGGGAGGTTAATCGGAAAGCAAGTATCTGGTTTGCTACCCTGCACTGGGGAAGGGAAAAAGGAGACAGAAAAGTAAGGAAAAGTTATACATATATTTGTATAAAAATTCGGTAGCTCCCACGCACCCTGCAAATCAATGTTACGTGAAGCATGCGGATAAAAGAGGACTGTGTTGTAATTTTTATTGAGCGAAACATTGCGAAGTAGCGAGAAATGTACAAATGCACACACACACACACATACGTTAAAATCCACATATGTTTCACATAATCAGTTGTTTACAGTTGCGAAACGATACCAACAGCAACATAGATATTAGCAACACCAGAAGCAGCCAGCTGCTTGTAAGGATCCTGTTGTCACGATGCTTGTAGCCCTGGACTATGCTATACAAGTCAGCTTCAGCGGTTTGCGCCAAACTACTTTAGACGTCAACTCTACGTGACGGCTCTAACACAGGAGTACATATGTAATGCTTATAAAATTTTATAGCCAACACAGCTACTCCAATTGACGTTTTACGAGCATTAAGGTCATTTTCAAAAGCAGTTCCGAGGTCTGGCGTGACTCTGTGGTTTATTCATTGATTACCACGTAGAAAGCTGGAGTTCTTGCTGGGATCCTGACATTCATTGCATTCGTCAGGTCAACGCTGCCAATTTCACCTTTTTCCTAACACCCAAGCCTTAAAATTACCCATGTTTGTTCTCGCCATTCTTGGTTAGATATAAACTGTCAAGCAGAGAGCTGGAACTGCCGAATGCGAATCTGAATTTGTAGATGAAGACGTTAGTAACCTTCTTATAGACTGGCCAAATCACGACACGCCCAGACGCCTTCTTAAATCAGAGCTGTTAGCATTGGACCACAGACCGTTCCGTATCAAGAAACTTCTGGGCCCGTGACCAACTGAAGGTTTAGAGACGTACGCTTTGAAAGTGATAAAATGTTCTTTTAGAAAACACCGGAATCACTCGCATGTGCTAAGAAATAGTGAGCGTTCATTTGTATAACATATTTTGTACTTATCATAGCAGCATTATATGACACCCATTATATATGTGTGCTGAAGTGCATGACAGGCCGACTGTCTTGTACACATTAACAAATACATCTCTGTAAAGACTAGACGTGTGCACTGATATTTTTGCCCGTTGGATTTTATGTTAACCACAGACATTATCAGAGACATTATTCATTGAACTTCGAACATAATCTTATCTTTGCGTTGGTGTTTTTTGGCATGTGCGTATGAATCTGTGTTTGGATGTGTGTGCTCGGCTGTTCTTTTTTCGTATACTGATCTCTGTTTGTTCTTTCACCCTTGTTGTCAACAAGAGCAAAGGAATAGCCGGTGCCTTACTTGTGTGCTATCGTCTCCTTATATATTATATCAATAAAAAATCCCTTGTGGCACATAACCACCCGCTGATATGTGCCCCAGGTATGCGACGTACACGACAGGA
The DNA here is from genome assembly GCF_013339725.1 of Rhipicephalus microplus. Lineage (NCBI taxonomy): Eukaryota > Metazoa > Arthropoda > Arachnida > Ixodida > Ixodidae > Rhipicephalus > Rhipicephalus microplus. Next base: position 31,917,115 of record NC_051169.1, read on the forward strand.
TATTAATTTACGGTGTTCGCGACAGTATTGCGACATCATTGACGCAATGACTGTCAATTCATATTTGGCAAACCATTTTGGAAACATAAGCTAAGGGGGTGATAACGAGAGCACCCAGTCGTAGGCGGCTGCAGAGATATATTCATAGATACTCGCAACGTCACTTACAACGCAGCCAATGGCGCGCATGCTTGCATACGATGCTGAGAATGACGTAACTGATAGGCAAGCCAATGAAGAGCACTCGCGACACCATGTTACGCATGGGAGTCCACACCCAACGTCAACGCTTCTGCAAAAGCAATCTGTGTCAAGGCCAGCAATCGAGCCCGCCTGACGCGATCAACTCGACTACATCATCAAGCGGCGGCGCCAGTCTGTCTTACGCAACGCACAGCGAGCTCCCTCAGCCCACGAGCCCGATGAAGCAATCGGCGCCTTCCAGTCTGGCGAGTCTTATGCCATGCGTGGCAACACCACTCGTCCTTGCGTGCAACCCAGCGCAGCGGCGGGTCCCCATTGGAGGATTCTGACATAACGGCCAGGGGCGCTTCTGGTTGGACGTTGGTGACGCAAATGTCCACCCGGTGCCCATAAAAAAAAAGCCAAGCGGCGCGTCGCCAGCAGTTGACCTATGCGGCAGAGAGAAGCCAACGGATGCGTACGAGAGAAGATATCTCGGCTCTTCGAGCCCCTAAGCTGTCGGCCCCAGTGCCGAATATGTAACGCCTTCATTTCTATGCTGTACATAAACCTGGCCTTAACTCACCGTCGTCTTGTCCGCTCGTCTATCAGCTCTGCGCAGAGGCAGTCGCGAGCTAAGAAACACACGCTACCAAATGGCTGGTGACCTTGGCGGCGAGTTTCGGAGCAGTGGCGCCTTCGGGACCGTGTTGGCGTCGCGCCTTCGTAACAACCACTGTCGGACAGGTTTTCGTTTCTTCTAACCACATGCAGCTTTCGCTCTAAAACCCAGCGTAGCTCGGGATGGTGGCGGAAGGTTATAGGAACAGCTGAGCTAATAGCCCGTATAGCTGTGCCACACAATGTGATGCGAAGGATGTGAAGCCTTACGAAGTAATCATAAGTGAAGTTTCAGTAGAGCCTCATGCAGTCGCCTGCCTCTCGCCGCTTCAGCCACGCTACGTGGTACACCATATTCTAAACGAATCGAGTAGTGCAGTCTCGCTTTTGAAGCGCACCGCGATACCTCGTCGAGTAGTGCAGTAACCCGTCGGTTGCGCGAATCACAGTCCGTCTCGCCATGTCTGCGTTTGGCACGGCGCATTGCCGCTACGTGCCTGCTTTGAATAGAACGATGGAGCGCATGCGTATTTGGCGTAACATTGTGACTGAGTGGTTGCGCGCAGTGTCCAGGCAGGCGGGCTGGCGGTGAAGCAGGCTAGCGAACCTGGCGCAGAGCTCTGCAACCAGTTGCTAAGCAACACGTGGTCACCTCATCACGGAGCGAACAGTTTTGTGCACGTTGGGCAGATTACAGCCGGACTAAACGACTTTTTTGTTAAAGAGAAATAAAGTATCACCATCACAGTGGCTGAATTATAGCATAAGAAAATATAGTAGCGATACGGTATCAGAACGAGTTATATACTTGAAAGTTGTTCTAAATATCTGACAAATATAGGTCAATACAGCTTTTAATAATGGGGAGCTAACGTCAAGGATTCCTTCATAAAACTGAAAGAACCCTTGTACATTTATTATGGGACCTTCCGAAAATGTTTCTTTTATTCTACTTTGACTGACCACTGGGGCTGAGTCGCTGAGACATTGTCGAGCTGTGTACGACACAATGAACTTGACTGCTGGTTCCGATGGCGATGTAACGAGGGTAACTGACACTAGTGATGATACCGCATTTAGTTCGCTGGATGTCACTGAAAGTGAACTTGTGTCTGCGCCCCTCGCCCTTATCTCACTAATTTTACAACCTTAAATTTCGAACTATCTCATCCATTCCTTCAGTGTAGAATAGCATGAAATTTTTTGAACTAGTTACTTCTTTTGCCTCTTCTTTCATTTCTGTTTTCTTGTGTTTTTTACCGTAAATCTCGGAAATTATTTTTTCCTACACTTAGATTTAAACATTTCCCCTATTTGGATATCTTAAACAGGCGCTTACACTTTTTTCAGCTTGCAAGGGGCATAAGAGCTACCTTTCACTCTGCTATAGAGGAACTTATATAATGGGTATACTTGCGTTTTTCACTGCGAGACTCGTCTGCGATTGCCTACTCATGCGAGGAGATCGGCTTTTCCGCAATATATTTTCTCCTGGCGAGAACGAGGTCGAACATCCGCTACTGTAGCGTGTGAACTGATATATGAAAGCAGCTTAGGCGACGGAAATGCTATTGTAGACGCCGGGCACTCACACGAACAGTGATGAAAGCGGATAAAAAAATAATGAAGAAATAAATAAAAAATATGAAATTGCTGTGTTCTTTTAGTTATATAAATCAGTCATTACGCAGTCGAAGAAACGATCTCGAACTTCAATTCAAAGACACGCTGTTTCAGAATCGATTGTCGAGACGCGCAGAAGCTCTTGCGCGCGGTTTAATGGGATGCGAGTGGGCATTCATCTTGTTTTATTTGTTTTTGCCTAAAAGAACAAGTCATTTGTAGAAAAAAAGCAGGAGGCTATATTTCGATCAGTCTAGATGGAAACGATTTCTGTGGCCCCCTCTCCGTCTCGCCCTGCGGAACTCAGGACGAAAGTTTTCTTCTTCACGCGCCCTTGCCGAGGCCTTGAACAGAAAAACTTGTTTTGTCAATGAACTTTATACGCGTCGTCGATATCTGTATGCGCACTTGCGAACGATCTTCGCAAAGTGGTACACTCCTAGGCATTGTTCGTTTCATGGCGTATGTAGGTTCGCGTGTGTTTTATTGGAAGATGAAAGTAGGCAATGTTGGAGTGTAAGGTTGTTGAGATAGTTTCTTTCCTCCACAGGAGTAAAAAATGATTGTACTGCTTGCGCATCGGAAAAGTTTTTTTTCTAAACTATAACGTCTTTGCAAGCACCAGAGTAGCCAGCTACCAGGAAGCGGAGAGTAGTTTTTATTTTCCTCACATCCCAACGGTGGAAAGGGGCTTAAAACAAAAGAGTCAATAACTTCACTGGAAAAAGTGCAAGCTTTCAATTCACTTAAATCAGACTACTAACACTTTAACGATAACCTTTAAACCTCAATACTGGCTTCCTAGTTTTGGGAGTAACAACGAATAGTTAGGTTGCCCACGCGGAAAGAAAAAAAAAGAAAAAAAAGCGTAAAATCACGTTAGTGAATACATATGGCTGATAACGTCGTTGAAGTTAGGGAAATAACACAGAAAACTCGCATAAAACACCACCGAAAGTTAGCTACGATTGTTTAGTCCTGGTTATAGACCAAGTGCTTCAATGAAACTGGCCTTGCGGAAAAAGGCTTCTGCTCACTGATGCGGTGTATATTCTATACATCTGTCACAGAACGAGCGCTAAAAATGGGCGCGCCACCAAATTCTTGCGATAACGGGCGGGAGAAACGCCGCGAAGTCAAAAGAAAAAAAAAAGGAAAGAAAAAGAAAACAAACGGCCAAGGCTCCCCGGGCGCGCGCTCTCCCCGCAGAAGCGTGGCTTCACGACGAACCTCCTCACCTCACAACGGCGGCCGAGCAAGCGCTCGATTTTTCCAGAACGAAAGGGGCGTGGTCATACCGAGTTGACTCATCGGCCGGAGAGGGCATTCCAACCGTCTCGCCCTCTTCCCAGCTTTCGCTGCGTATCGCGCCGACGAAATGACGAGAAGCGTCTGGAATGCCGCGCGCAAGGTATTTAACCGAGCAGCCGAGATGAGAAAGCAGGAGGAGACGGAAGTTAACGCCAGAGCGCGTAGGGATTCCGCCGTGTAGTCGGCGAAGGTTTTGATCCGTAGGGACGAAGCCGGAGATGAAGAGGATTTCCACCTGAGGGGTGAAGACTCGGGCTACAGGCAAGAGCGTGTGTTTACCGCTATTGAGCGAGGACGCGTGGCAACAGCTGCGGGTGTGAAGCCGACGTGTTCCGGCGAAGAAGTTGAAGTTTGAAGAGTGGCCAATTGAAGACGGGAGGTTTCCTGGAAGAGAAACTTCGAGGGCGCGGAACGACAACAACGCTGGACTTTGAGTGAGTGATTCTCGGAAGAGTATCATTCAGACTTTTGTTCCAAGGACTTTGGACTGAATAGGTTTTATATCTCTTTAGTCTTTAAGTGTCTTGGCTGTTCAATGCATGCGACTGCATTGTAGTGCGTATTGTTGTCTGTGTCCGTTGTTTCAAGTGTGGTGGATTGTATTGTGTAGTACGTTGTCTGTTTGGTGACGTATTGTATGTAACTATTGTGGAGTGTGCATTCTTGTGTATTGTTTTCGATCTGCCATTTTTGAGAATATAGTATTTGTTTTGTTTATCAACTCTCGGCTCTGACTTGTTCTTTGGGCCACAGCCGGCGTCCGCTGGCGCGCCAAAAAGGACCACTTCTAAATTGTCCACGCTTTCGTGGTGCGGTTCGGAGGGCCAATACTTCGGCCCTTGGAATTAGCCCGGCGATCGCCCTCCCTAATTAACGGGACCGGTGTGACAACATCTATACCTAATTTCTGTACGTGATTCGTCGTCACGGTCTGCCCGAAACAGAAGTTGAATTTTAAAAGGGTTACTGAACCCAGCGGAATACCTTTGTTTTTCTAAAACACGAAATCAGCTCAAAGAATAATGTCTCAAATCGGTTTGCATGGCATATTACAAACGCAGAAAAAATGTACTTGTTGCAACAAAAATTCCACTCTGATATGCCAGAAGCAGTACCTCCGTTGCTTGCAGCAGCAATCGTCTCTTGAAGTCACAGGCACATGGTAAAATATGTCATGGTTTTCATAAGTAACAGATGCATGCACATATAATGTTGGGACGGTTGGTTGCCGTGTCGACGCCACATCACTAATTTTAACCTTAACTTGAGGCTTTCAAAACAGGAGTTGTGATTTCCTTATCCTGTCTCTGTCTACACAGCAGCGCACATCTAAATAAGTATCCATCTTTCTCAGAACTTGGCGGCAATAATATGATTACATCCCTTTCTTATAGTCTTTCGACCACCTGTAATTTAAAAGTGAGCTGTATGTTAGGTACGTGGAATCTGCAAAATTTTTTTGGTGTTTGAACTAATATCAGGAGACAAGAATTGAATGCGTGCGAGGCAAATAAGAATTTGAATTCAGTTAGTGTAACTCTCTTTCTTTCCAACTATATAGTTCCAGTGGAAGCTTCGAAACTTCTTATGCGTACACGTAAAAAAAGAACTATTTACACGAAGAGCCACTGTTGCTTACAGCGCTCAATATCTTTCACTTCGCCTAGCACAGCGAAAACCTAACGATAAACTAAGAGCCTGCGACAGTGAAATAAAGGGCTCTGAGACTCTCAGAACGCAAAACCATCTCACAAAATAAATAAAAAAAAGACGAGTGCTATTCGGTGCCACTCCACAAATGGATCCGTTTCTCACTCGTCGTACTTTCGCTGATTGTCCTATCAATCTACCTGAGCCTCAATTGCGGCCATGTTGCTGGCCGTATTTCTTTTCGTTTCCACATCCATCTCAGAGGTTCATTGTAAAGCAGAGTCAAGACAACGTGGGAAGGGGAAAATAAACCAGGCGCAATCTCATGTCTCGTAAACACTTCCCCACATCAACTTTTCGCAAATCACAGTGTTGTACCCTTTTAACGTGCCTTCTTTGAACTATGTGTCGTGTTTCTGATATTATGTTGTTTCTTATACACTATGAGCAGTTATTGTGGGTACCCGCATCTTAACATGGTTTCCAGAGATATTCTTAAAGCAAATAGTGCAAGAAAATCAGTTGAAAGAAACGTCAGCCTATGCCAAGACGGAATTAGAAAACCCAATGCGTATTTCAATTTAACACAACGAAACTCAGGGTGACGTTGCCTGTATTGCAATGGCCTGCCGTGTGCCACGTTATTCCAATGAATCATATTCGGTATCCGGCACATCACCAGATTCAGTCATTTTTATTATTTATTGTTTAGTTATATAAGATGTGATGAGAATCTTAATCTTTGAGTTTGGTGTCTCAAAATGATACCTACAGGGCACAGCAGTGCCGCTGTCTATACAAATTTTCAAGGGGTGCCCTTGCTGCAATAATACTAACGGCATATGTGTTTACAATGCTTGTGTTGGCTAGTGTGCACGACTGCACAAATAAAACTTCTCTGAAACAAACCTTTTAAAAATGCATTTAATTCGAGCGTATTATATTCTATAGAATAAAAGCAGATTCACCTTTACGGTAAAAAAAAAAACGCGAAAAGAACGGGCGACCAAGAATAGCAGAGTTAAACCTGGCTTTCTCCTCTGCGTCTGAAGTTTAGCGGACATTCGTTACTGTTTACGCTTGGCAAAATAGAACATCAACGCAGAGGTTTCTAAATTTACCTAACTCGCGCTTTTACGCAACAAAAAAAAAGAAATAGCTTACTACGTGCTCCTCCAGTATAAAATGGTAATTTTGACGCGCGGAGTGAGTTGAAGTAGAGCGTCTTCCAAGTTTCTGGGCTCTTCATGAACGACATAGAATATACTTTTACAGCGCAAACATAAAACGATCCACAAAGAAAGCGACGACACACACCAGCGCTGTGTGTGTCGCATCGTTCATGATTAGCATCATGAACGATGCTAATCTAAACCAAGTGCAAATCTCACATATGCCAACATTCCCATACGCACATCAACTCCCACCCACACGAAAGCGTTTGTGGGCCCCGGTGAAGAGGATCTCGGAAACCGGGTAGGAAGAAACACGTGGTTTAAATCTGCTTCGTTAGATTCCGCTATGATCACAGCAGCTCAACATCTTTCAGTGAACTCAGTCAATTATTTTTTTATTAATTATTTCAACAGTTATGCGGCCCTAGCCTTAAAGTTATGCTCCAATATAACAAGTATACAATATATCTTGACTTTAACCAGAACCATCGATTTCTGTTTTTTTAGAAAATATTTAGTATATAAGGAAAACCGAGTGTAAGTGCTCGACCGGATAATTTAGTAAAAAGAACAACTCACTCAGTGTCAAGAAGGTGTTTTTCTTCATTTCTTTTTTTTGTTTTCCCAGGGGAGAAGTTTAACATAGCCATGTAAAGCTTGAAAAATTGCGAATCTGGTTGATATTCCACTCTCAAAAGAAAAGTAGAACTACTTACTAACTTGTGTGGTAGTAAAGTGCTTTCACAACATTCGCTACCTAACTAGTAACTGCAGGTAGTAGACCACAAGCATTTACTACGTCAGAGTAGTAAACATCTGTGGTCTACTACCTGCAGTTACTACTTAGGTAGCGAATGTCGGGACAACACTTTACTACTCCAAAAGTTAGTAAGTAGCACTACCTTCTTTCTTAAAAGTGTAGAGCTTAACGTCGCCATCGTGGCTGATGCTAGGTCTTTCCTTCGTGTAGACAACGTAAAGTCGAACCACAGCCAGTCAAATATCAGGAAATATTGCCCAACTCCAGCGCCAGAAGGAACGCACAAAGCTGGCTGTGGAACACCCGGTAGAAGCCCGGGCATTTTGTCGTTCTTGCTCCACTCGCGCAGCGGGAAAACTCGATGCGGCGGCATTGCGGACTGTCGCCGCAACGTGGTGCAGATGCAAGCAACAGCATGAAGGTTTTACTGCACATAACCCACGTTTTACCTGGAGTCTTGCATGAAGCTCCAGGTATTTGTGTTGCTAATAACCATGACACCAGTGCAATCTGCTAAACTGCATTCTGTGCAGTGGCCGCGCCAAGTCCCGTATTGAAAAAGGATGAGCCCCACGGCCCACGGCTGCTCCTCGAACCACCAAGCCTAGTGCACTTCACGAGCGAGACTGGCACTGTTCTTCAGTGCACGGCCGATGGACGGCCAGTGCCCACCATCTCATGGGAAATGGCCGACGGCAGTCCGGCTCATGTGGTGAGGACAGGCCTACAATCACTCTATTATACACGAATACTTCCACATTCCTTCTAATAAATAAGCGGAACCGAACCTTATAAACAAAACACCATTTTCCTCTATTATTATTTCGCATTCCTCGCGCACATTCCTGCATGAAATGTAATGTCTCGGAAACGACTGTACTCCAACTAAAGCAGTGGGTTGCAAGGAACGTCGTAGCATAGCGTACGCTGTAACTTTTTTTGTACTGTGCAACCTATGGTCAGGAGACAAGAGTTTCTGCAATCTGCATTCACGCCATGGACGGGATTGAATCTCATCACCTTAGCATTACAGAAAGTTGAGCTAGTAGGTATGAATTCTAGATGAAAGAAGGTAGGCTTGCTTACATAGAGCTAGGGCTATCTTGTGTTATTTTAAAATGAAACATCAAATATTTGTTACCATTGCATCGTAATGGCTACCCCTTTCTACATTTGTGAGTTCGAAAAATGCCGTTTGGGCAGGGACAGCATACAAGCCGTCTTGGTCCACACTTTCAATATGGTCCGCTCAATATTTTGCTTAAAATCTTCGTGTACTCAAAAAGCATTGGAGCATTTTCATTGATTTTATCTTCTTTATCACGGATTTACAACCTGATTCTCTGCACCAGAGTACCGGTGATATTGATTTATCATAGTAGCGGCATGGAAAGGTCACAGCTACATCATACCATAACTACATCCGGGAACGCCTACACGTTCCCAATAAAGCTCGACAAGAATAAACTATTCAGACGCTGCTCACGCTCCCTGAAACACTCCTCGATTCAAGAGCAGCATATAGGCGCCCGAAATCAAGCAGTCCAGTTTCCCTAAGGAGGCAACGCGTTTCTTTATTCAACACTTTCTTGCGGCCGAGGCAAGTACCGCGCTGACGTGCCCTGAAAGCTTGTTTCGTGTTTGGCGGCACAGGTTCCTGGCATTCGGGAGTTCCGCTCGGACGGATCACTGGTGCTGCGCCCGTACGGAAGTCCGCAGTTCCTGGCCGAAGTGCATTCGGCGGCCTACCGCTGCGTGGCTTCCAACAACCAGGGAAGCGTCAAAAGCCGCTTGGTGCACATTCGCGGTGGTGAGTGGCAATAAGGACCGGTTCAGATGACGGGACAGTTCGAGAGTGATATCGCCGAACGTTCAATTATCTTGCATTGCGAAGTGTAAGAGAGTGTGAGATTTATTAGAATAGAAACACGCAGAGGTCGGCCTAGCCGTAAGTGTGCGCTGGCGTGCTACGCTACACCGGAGAAAGAGAAAGAACGAGAAAAAAAGTCATGATGATGGCATTAAGTTAAGGAAGTGAGTACATACACTCTCATCAAGTTTGCCACATAGCTAAAGCCACGTAGTCAACCGAGAGACTTTGAAGAAAGGCCACGGCCGATCCTGCGACCATATAGTTACATGGTTCGAGAAGGAGGTAAGACCTAAGACAACCTTCTCAGTTAATGGCCTAGTATAGAATCGCTTTATTCGAAGAAGCTCTTGCTGGGCGAGTGGGCGCACGTCTTTGTTGGATATATGTTGCGTAAAGAAGGGACAAACTCCGGAGAAAATAATGCAGACAAAAAGAGCGATCTTCCTGCCTACATTGTTTTTTTTTTGCTTTCTTTACACGAAATATTCTGCAATAGGATGAGAAATTGTTCAATAGAAAAAAAAATTGCTAAGAAAACTGCGCACGCCACCTAGCGTTGATAGAAGGACATATTGTAACACACCATACCACACATGAATGTTCTACCTAGCTGTGTCTTTAACAGCTATTTTATGCTTTACCTGCCATGCTTAACGTGTACGTAGTGTGTGCCCTTGGCTACATACCATATGTGTGGCAAAGATGGAAGCTGGGAGAGTAAAAATGAACTTAGAAGGTACATATAAAGTTGTCTTGAAGGAGTTCGTTTTCTATAGTTGGCGTCACGAAGCTTTAGGAGTCGGTACATACATGCTTTGCTGCAGTAAAAATTCGTGCTAAAATATCGCCGTTGCATAATCTGTTGTGAATCCTCTTTAGGCCCAACATCTTAAAGGGAAAGCTATATATTAGCCATTTTTTCTACGGTTGGAAAGAAGAAGAAGGAAACGTGGCAAACTTCTCACAGCCCTCAAGCCTTTATTGACCGAGGCCGCTTAATGATGACGGCGTCCTCAAGTAGTGGTAAGAACAGAAGGAGAGAAAAATGAAACATGGATTTTTAAGAAGAGGACAATACTTCTTAAATAGACAAAGTCACTCTAAACAAAGTACTCTGTTTTGCTGTCTTCAATTTACCCGATCATGAAACCAGTTGCTTTCTTCGCCTATAACGGGGGCATGATTGTGTGCAGGATAAATGAAGTTTTCAGAGCCCCAATAACCGTCTCCCTCACCCTCTTTATGCAGCGAGTGCCAAGAGGGTATAGAACTGGCATTATTAAGAAATGGTGTCAGTAGTTAGTGGCACAGGAATAAAATTGCATAAAAATGCGAGGAAGTATTTTGAGATGCACCCTCAGAGGCTCATTTGGCCGAACAAATCAACACCTGCAAAGTCTCATGAAGTTTAAAGACACATATGAGCTCATATGCATGTGGGAGGTCATGGACATGGGCCGGACATGTAGCGCGTAGACAGGATAACCGCTGGTCATTAAGGGTAACTCAATGGATTCCCAGAGAATGCAAGTGAGTTAGGGGGAGACAGAAGGTTAGTTGAGCAGATAATACTAAGAAGTTTGCGGGTATAAATTGGCAGCAGCAAGCACAGGACCGGGTTAACTGGCGGAACATGGGAGAGGCCTTTGTCCTGCAGTGGACGTAGTCAGGCTAATGATGATGATAATGATGAGCTCATAAAATTCAGTGTGAAGATAAAAATACGTGCTAATTTTAGCGAATCAAAAAGAAACAGAAACAATAGCGTTCCAAGTGGAGAACACGTGGCCGGGCTAAAGGACGCGTTGCTTACTATGAAGTAACCAAAAATATCAAAAACTTCCCCTCACTGTTGTACAATTTAAGCAATTTGAGATACTCGAAAAGAAATAAAAGTGATATACAGAACTTTCTTTTACGCTTGTGTCTAAAGAAAAGTTATGTGAAGAATCAATGTGCCTTTGTTTATATGTGGACTGTGACAGCTTTTTGTGGGCGACTTATTTCCTTATTTCGAAGAGCACTTTTTACTTTATTTGCCTATTACTCAAGTTGCTTGTCGTCATGCGCTATAGCTTGTTTGGAAGGACTTTATGGAACACAATCATATTCACGAGAGGCCCATATTCACTTACAACAAGAAGCAGGGGAGTCGACGATCCCCTTTTATTGTCAAAACAGCCGTGAGTCCCACGCATTCTGGATTCAAGAAAAATCAAGAAAATGGCAATAACTCTGTTACTCAAGTGTTGGACTATTGGTACCAGACAGTAGCTTACACCGCTTGGAAAGGCGCAGAAGCAACTCAGAAGTTTTTTTTTTTTTTTTTTTTGTTCAGCCAAGCACACCTAATGGGCATGGGAGAATGCCACAGACAAGAAATATTGAAAATCTTGGGGACCTTCGACAAAAAAATATCGGTCGGTCGGTCGGTCGGTCGGCCTGCCCGCCTGCCCGCCTGCCCTCCAGCTCGTCTGTCTGTCTGTCTGTCTGTCTGTCTGTCTGTCTGTCTGTCTGTCTGTCTGTCTGTCTGTCTGTCTGTCTGTCTGTCTGTCTGTCTGTCTGTCTGTCTGTCTGTCTGTCTGTCTGTCTGTCTGTGTCTGTCTGTACATTTGTCTCTTTGTCCACTCTTACCGATACCTCAAACGGCCGAGCTCATCCGCAGCGCCCATCAACATTTTTAAAGATTCAGCGTTCATACTTCTGCGATTGTCAATTGAAAAGCAATTATTGCGCATATCTGAGGCACCATAACAACACGTAAATATTCTGTATCTGTGTCTTTTACTAGAAAAGGCATACATAGGTAATTCTAAGGACCGTAGCGTTTATCACGCTGCACTGACCATGCAACGCTTGCTCAAAAAGGCAAGTGTTTCTAACACTTTGCTAAGATGACACGGTGGTGGCACCTACCCGTCGCCTTGCGTTCTGCACCTTATTATCACCTGCGAGAAGCACGCGCACGCCGCCGTGCTTCGTATTCCAAGACAACATGACATGGCAGTTCAGATACGGCTGATAGGTTCATATGTACACTCGTTCAACACACAAGGTCCTTTCCTATCACATGACTTTTCAGATACGCCTTATAGGTTCATGTGCACACAAGTCCCTCCCGCAAGGTCAGTTTACACTGAGACAAATGATTACGCATAATATCAAACACGCTATCCTAATATTACAAATCGCTTTTAGTATAAAGGAAAATGCGACATCGTATGCAGTAAGTTAGTATTTATATGAAATATTTGATTCTTCAAAAAACGTCTTGAGGGTGACGAGTTCTCTTTTTTTGAAGACCTGCCACTGGCCATAAACTTAAGGTATCTTTTTTCAGACTGAAAGGCCTCCTATCTAAAAGCTGCAAAGTTGCTCGTAGTAATTCTCGTTGTGACTCAAATTTCTGGCACACGACAAGCAGGTGATGTACATATCCGTAAGGGTGTCCGCTGGAGCACTCTGTACGGCATCTTCCTCCACATATTTTTGCGCAAAAATGGCGGCTTGATGCAGCGTCCGACAGGACGTTGTATAAATAGAGATGCCTGAGTAAGACGGCACGATTCGCATTTCCACGATCTACAAATCGAATGTCACTCGTTGTATTGAGATTGACGAAGCCTAAATGTAAGCACAATATCTCAATAGTCGGGCACCCAAATAAATACCTTGCTGGACGTCATGAAGATAGGCAGAGATGAAAAGGAGACACAACGCTGCGGGGAAAGCGCTCTTTCATGCTCATCAGTTGGTCGGTGGAAGCTGCTTGGGGCTTAATTACGGCTCCACCGGCATGTGTGTATTCCTCGTAGCCGCGACGACCAATCTCCCAAGACCAGAAGGGCATGCCTATGTTTGTCGCACTGAAAGACAGTAGCATTGGATTCTCATCAAGATTTCTGCTCAGCCAACACGCTAATGCTGCCGTTATTCTCCACCCTTTTACGTACAGCACGCATCAGCGTTTTCTCGCACAAAAGGCAGTCCGCTTTGTTTCTAGGCCAGTGCCCTCTGTGTGCAAAAACATGAGAAAAATAAGCAAGGAAAAAAGACGAAGGGCTCCTCGAGCATCTTTTGCTGCCATGGTAGGGTCAGCATTTGTCACAGGTCGCTTGGCGTACTAAGATCAGTAATCAGAGGCCAGTGAGCTGGCTCCTAGGCGGTACATACAATCGCGCGAGAGAGACTTCGTCTCTACTTCGCATGAGTGGACGTCGCAAGTGCGGTGCATTTCATGAAGGAAGCAACAAAATAAGTTCAACAGCAAGTCGTTCTTGCTCCGAAGGAAAACACTGCAACAAATAGCCTGTGTTGTTTTTTTAACTATAGCTTCTACCAAAATGATCGGAGATATGTGAAGTACACCGTCAAAAATGCTCGAGATTGGTTTATTTCTCGGTGAACTAGGCGCTAAATGTTAAAAAAACACGAGAAGCGAACGTTATATAACTGAAGCCTTACTGGGCCGCTTTCTGATGGCGCTGTCTGGAAGCAAAAAGAAACAATAACGTGCGTTTATACTGTGTAAACAAGGTTTACCTTGTCAGCAAGTTTCGTGTAGTCAGGGTGTTCTCGCACGAACTAGCAAACTTTTTTTGAGAAAGGATCTGAGATGATCGCACCGAGAAATAAAATACCAATGGCAGAGAATGTGCGATCAACGCGTGAAGAAATGTATCAATAAAAACATCATGTAGAAAGCAAAAATTTATCTAGCATGGCGTCTTGAGAACCTTAAGCGTTTTTTTTTTTGTTGCTTGAATTCATTCTGTTCCTAGAAAAATATTGCGGTCTAAAGTTCGAGTTTTCAAATGTGATGAAACGTCAAAAGAAAAAGAAACAGCACCTTTTCAGAGACGCTGATAGGCAATAGAATAGTAGGGTAAAATAAAATATAAAAACAAACCTAAAGTACTAAGACTTTACAAACCTAACCACAGACATGGCGTCACACCACACAACCGCATTGCAAGTACTGAGAGCTTAGGTCAAACGCGCATAAGAATGAATTCGAAGGTATAGGTCAAAGTAAGAATTGGGGAGCGTGTTCAAATGAGTATGTACAAGTAGACAGAAATCTTGTGAACACACCCTTCTTCTTCTCCTCTTCTCACGCCAATTTTTTTAGGGTGACTCTCTCATGCTGTCCCAGCTTAATATGGCAATTTGAACGACTACCACTACCACAACAAAACGACGCTAGTACAGTCCATGTTCTGAGAGGATGTCAGAAAGGTTTCCCTGGTTCTTTTCTTTTTTATTTTCAGAGCGCTATTCGCACGTGCTGTACTCACGGATTCCAAAACAATTTTTTAGTGTAATGAGTCACATGTACAAGTGTGCAATTATTCGAGAAAACAACGTTACGTCACGACAACTGCGATCTTTAAAAATAATTTAGGCTGTGTACGTTCTAGTAAAAATTACGCCAGCGTTAGTCGTTCTGAAGACGGTGGAAATATAAGTGCATTATTGAGCCCTAACTTGTCCTGCTTCAATATGTGAGTACTATGTAAGCTTACGTAATCCTTCATTATGACTTGCCAACCACTACTTTCCAACCATGCCTCTTAGCACCGAGAACCTTCCCGAATATCATTCGAGAGATACCGTTGGTATCAAAATATAGCAATGTTTAGAACAACTGGTTAACTGAACATAAGTAGCTATACACAACCGAAGGCGCAGTGTACTAAAGTCAGAACAGCTCTGCCAGAGAAATATACTGTCTTCCTTGCGTGCATGCACTTGCATTTTCAGATGCGTCTTTGCTCGCTCGAAGAACAAGGAAGGAGGCCTGAGGGTTTCTGACGGGATTCTCAAAAGGGTTGACCGGTGAAAGGGATGAAAGGGCCGAGGCAATCACGACTCTTTGCAATACACGGCGTATTTTTGATGGAATGGGCATGTGTACACGAAAGAAAAGAAAAAGAAAGCCCTCCAAGAAGTGGCGAGCGTACTACCATCAGTTCGAGCTGACAGATTGTCAAACGCAGCAAGGAGAAAGTTAGGTGTGCCCCCTCCCCCCCAAAAAATAAAATTGTCGAAGCACACGTGGGGGTGACAGCTGTGTTTTGTGGTATTCTTGTGGTTAGCAAAAGAAGAAATGCGAACGACGAAACAGCCATGGACGTATCGTATACGTCCTTTTGCAGGCGACACGCAAAACAATGGCACGTCGTTCTTTTTAGTGTTTTTCATCCTATAGTAATATGGGAAAAACAGGACTACTATAATGAGTATACTGCTGATGTGGGCTCTATGAGATAATAAAGAAGCAAGAATTATTAGGTGATGAATAAAGAGATGGAATCTATGCTCTGCAAAGTACTTTCTCTGTCAGTTTTTTTTTTAACTGCGTAAAAAGTTTGACGTGGTAGTGTGTGCAAGCGCAATCTGTTCGCTTAGATGAATTTTAGGATTGTATTCTCTTCCCAAGTTAAAAAGAACGCATATGAATATATGGGG
The DNA here is from genome assembly GCF_013339725.1 of Rhipicephalus microplus. NCBI lineage: Eukaryota > Metazoa > Arthropoda > Arachnida > Ixodida > Ixodidae > Rhipicephalus > Rhipicephalus microplus. The sequence continues at coordinate 31,932,782 of NC_051169.1, forward strand.
AATTATATATTAGGGCGCCTTACTTGTCCCTACCAAGATTTGCAAAATTCAGTATCAGAGATTTGGGATAAACGTTCGATAACCACATTATCTCTGACATACACAAAAATTACGTATAAGTTTTCATCGTTGATATGGATCTGTTTGCGTGGTAAAATGAGAGGTCAAGTGTTCGCACTTCATTCTCGCGTGTGTTTGCGACTGAGGCGAGGCGTATGGGAGTGAGTGAGTGAGTGAGTGAGTGAGTGAGTGAGCAAACAAGAAAGCACGTACGATGTCGGTGATCTTTTCTTTACATACACTTCGTGGCACACGAGGAAAGTCGTCCTTTTCCGCTTACTCTCAACACTTGTGCATTGCCGTGTCACGCTAGAATACTGTGTAAATAGGTCATTTCCAGGACTGCACACTCCCTTGCAATATCACTTTAGCGATACCGTAGTGTCCAGAACATGGCCCTGGCTTATTATCAATTTCGGGTTATGACCACCATTAGAAGTATTCTTCGCAAAACTGACTGGCTCCCAGGCTACATGTGAACGTATGCAACGCATTGCTCCTTTGTCTCGGGACTCTCGCGTGGACCTCGAGTTCTCAATGGAGGAACTTAGAAGCGGCACTGTCAAGCTGCAGGCGCTCTTCATCTCCAGGACAGGATGGTGTGACATAATCACCGCTCAGAAACCTTGAGGAAAAGGTGCGCCACGTGTTAATAAATGTGTACAACGAGTCTTGGAGTACGGCACTGGTTTTACAAGAATAGTAATGTATCCACTATGTTTTACTTCTTAAAGATGGTAAATTCCCTGTAGATTTATTATCGTACTGACTCATCGCTCGAATCAGCTGCATTGAGATGGTTATGGAAAGGATGGTGCTGTCGCGCTTGGAATGGTACCTGGAACAGTACAGCCTCTATCCAGATGCTATGGCAGGTTCTCGACGTGAGCGTTCCTCGATAGGTGACGTAATTGAAATTGTGACGTTTGTCCCACATAAAGAAGCCATTTTAACATTAGGTGTAGTAACGCAAATTTGACACGGACACAGGGGATAAGAAAAAAAAACACGACACTCGCTAGACTCGCAACTAATATTATTTCTGAAGCACCACCTCATGTATAGCCATAATCCCTAGCGACACAGAAAAGAACTACGAACATAGAATCATTGCAAAAAAAAAAAAAACCTTTTGCGCACACTCAAGTGATAGTGAACGATAGATAAGCTTAGACACCTTTAGATGATATGACAAATCACAGCACCGGGTATCATTAGGAACATTGGCATGAATTCTGTTTCAGGCACGGGAAAATCTTGAATATTGTAATATTGGCATTTCAAAACTACAATAAGGGTGAAAGAAATGAAATAAAAGGACTTGTTGAGACCATACGCTGAACGATGGACAAACAGTAAATACGTGTGAGAAAAAAAAGAAGAAGGGATGGGGGAGATGCTATAAAGCTAACATATTTGCATTGCAACACCCACAAAGAACCAGGCGTACTTTAAATGACCATAAGCAAAGGGCTAAGTGTCCATAAGGGCTCGTAACAAATACAGTTTTAAATGATGAATCAACGAACAGCAAAACAAGGTTTTTTGGAAAGTTTTTAATATTATCTTGGTTTGAGAAGATGCGGAATATACTTAGTAATGCTGACCAGGGTTGTTGTGAAGTGCGAAACCTGTAAATGTGATCAAGAAGAATGGTGCGCCTCGTGAAGAGCTACAGTTTTTGTATAGTACTCCAGCAGAACTTGCCCATTGAGGAAGTCGTGAACAATGCCTAGATCTCTGCGGGTACAAAAGAGGCACGCAGGCAAAACAGCATAAGCTTCAAAGGTCTAACACCATAAGTATATGCTTGTGCAAGGATGCAAATGTCAGCGCTGGATGCATAGCACCGCATTTATAACCCGGAAGCTCGTTGATAGCGTCTTTTCGCCAACGGCCCACGCCTGCGAATAAAAAAAAAACGCTCGTCAAGCTAGAGTGCTTTTCCAAGGCTCGGCTTGTCTTAAATGTGTGAGGGAGCTCCGTAATCTCCATGGCAGCCATTTGGTCGCGGCACCGGTCCGTTCCGCAGACCGCGAAGAGAGAGAAAGAATGCGTCTGTGTCGAGGTTGATAAAAGCTGGTCTGATAGATGTTGTGGCTGGGAAGGCTATCCTGTGCTAGAAAAAGAAGCTAGGTTATAAAAGAGGATAGGGTGGTGGAATGGCCGCCTTCCTTCTTGAGGTACCTGGGGAAGCTGTCGTCTCCTTTAATCAGCCAAGACAGAATGAATAAACAAAGTCTGCAAATTCTTCTTGTAGACAAAAGTGGCAAAATTAATTAGCGCACCGTTGCAGACACCTGCTATTTTACACCTCAAGAACAGATGACCATAGTAAAGCTTCTAAAATACCAGGAAAACATTCTTTCTAAATTGCAACAAAAATTACCGATTGAGAGAGCTTGAACTAAAAGATCTGCTTCGCACGTTTCATGGCGTTTTTGATTGCCTGGCACAAGTGCGCGGGCAGGTCCGTCTATAGAAGGAAAGATTGAGCAAACTTTAGTTTTGTCATCCAGGTCACCTATCATAGGCTCTGCAGTGGCTGCCTCCACTTTTATTTGTTTCGCGAGTGTACCGATGAGCACGTTTCAACTTGCGCTCTCACGAACTTTCCTTGGGTGAAGGGGTGAATTCTCGATAAGTTCGATCTGACGGCAAAATCAATCGACGGGTTGCAGGTGCACCTTTGATGGAGAACTCAGAAAACATTTGCAAAGCAGTTAAGACACCATATTTATTCCTTGTTCTGAAGATCCCTAAAGCTTGGTCGCGAGTCCTTGATCAAAACCGATCTGGCATAATCACAAGTAATGCTTGTATTATGTCAATTAAAGCTTGCTTGCTGATAGTGAAGTAGAAGTGTCGGTAGAAAAGAGTGCGTACAGTCAGTTCACCATGTGTAAAGTACCGTATTTAGTCGATCACACCGCGACCATGGTTATATCGCGAAGGTTGACAATTCATTGCATTGAGGAAGAAAAAAAAATGTTATTTCGGCATTTGATTGTAGAGTGATGGTCCACTATTGTTAACGAAACGCTGAAAAAAAATTCGCGTTACATGCCAGCAAACACGGTATGTGTGAGCACCTTTAAATGACTGCATTTGAAAGCGAGAAACTTCAGGGTAACTAATTCATAACAAATGTTATATAGGTTTAAAAACGACTATTGTGGGCGTTATTCTATTGAGTTCAAAGTGCAAGCGTGAGGTAATCAGGAGAGATATGGATGACCAAAATGCTCAGGCTGACAATAAGTTGTAACGAATGGAAAACAGACGCTTAAAAAAAGAGCGTCGTTACACATTGTGGTCACTTCGTAAATGGAAACATTTTCGCAAGTATATTCTATTTACTTATTGTAACCTATAAGAAAACAAACTTAAATGTAAAGGTGCCAAAAAAAAAAAAAGCTAGACGGACTTAACAAAGACGTTCAAAGCCTTCCACTCTCCTCGGCCTTCATGTATTACTTCCGCACACCTTTATAGTACCGTGCCTTAAAGATGCCTTTAGAGAAGCAGCGGCGTAATGCGAAGTCTTCATCGCCTTCCACAAGCAACTAGATCTCGCATTCCAGAGAAGATAGCGTACCGTCGTGATCACCCCTTAAGAAAACGCGTCTATTTTGTAATAATCAACACTTACAGAAGACTCGGTGTGCAGGTAATGTTCCGTTCGCTGCAGAGAACGCGAAAGAACGTGCCGGATACAATGACGCCCGTTTGTTCTTTGCGTCTTGTCACTTCCACAGTTAGTATAAAGTGTAGCCACTGATTGCAGCGACGAAATTCTTAAACGAGCTGCGATAATCGATGGCACACGTGGCTTTCTAAAGTTAGTTGAAGCCGGAAATTTCGTCAACGTGAGAACATTAGGAAAGCCGCCCAGCTGAAAATATACTCTCGCACTACTTCTTTTCTGTGTTTATATACGGTGTTTTTTCACTTTCGTGAAACAGACATTCCTCTACTTCTGGTAAATGACATGGTGGGTGTCTGTAAAATGAGTCTTATTGACAAAAGCTCGCTGTTTTCCTTAATGCGCTCCTAAATGATGCTTTCCCCGGTTATTAACGATGAAAGACATAGACAGTGAAGTAAGAAAACGTGTTTCGTCATTAAACTACCATCCCAATCTCTATACTTCTTTAATGAAGGCACATATATGTGTCCTGATTAAACGCCAGCCTTACTGCAGGAAGTGCATCGATAGCGTCCTCGTTATTCTTGCACTTTACTTTCGTAAGTGCTGCATCAAAAAGTAGAATACATCCCTTTTTCACACTTAAATCGATAAGTAGCACCAATTTCGCAAATTTTAAATATAGTCACTAAACTGGCAGCGTAGTATTTGTACTGCTAATTTCCCCTGTCTCACGGGGAGAGTAGACGATGTGTTTTTCTTTCCCTCTTTAGTATTCACACCGATATTTTTTTACTACTCCACTCAAAGTAAACATTTCGTACATTTACAATTATGGCGGTGCTTGTGTAAAAATTTTTTTTTAAAGAATGGCTTATGTATTTCATCATTCGCAAGAAAGAGTGGTTTCGGAGAGCAATTGCTCAAAAATTTCAACTCGCTGATTCTCGCAGTGCTTTCTCCTTTAACGGCCCTTTGTCTTTTATTAAAACATTTCAGGTTGGTCATTCGCCTTTCTCATCCAGTGTATATATGCATTTCTTTCTGCAGTGGTACCGGAGAGCCTCGTAGTCTCTGTACCAGATGTCTACGCCATCCAAGGAAACACCGCCATCGTACGTTGCCACTTACCGACGTCAGCAAGAGATTACGTTTCGGTGAGGTCATGGATACGCAGTGATGGCCTCACAGTAGCCAACGTGGCCACCCTGGCATCACAGGGTAAGTTTAACAATGTGAACAAGGATTCAATGACTGAGTTCTCGAGAAAGGCGAGCGAAAATGATTTGTGTAGAACTCAACTATGGTGGGCGGAGAATATAAATATTCAACAGCGAGTATAAAGCGGACTAAAGCCGATATGAGTAATCACTAACCACCATTATACCCATTCTATCAGTGAAACTACAGAAAAATTACCAAAATTTGGCCAACATGACCCAGTGCTGGCAGAAAATATTTAGTGCTGGCCTCATGTGAGTACCTATACATACAGGGGTGTAGCCAAGGGGTGGCAAATCGGGCCCGTGTGCCCCCCTCTCCGAAATTGTTTTCGCCATGGCATATAGAGCGAAAAATGACCATTTAAAGGATTCCCTCTCCGAAATCAAGGAGGTCTCTCCTCCCCTCATCCTCGAAAAAATTTCTTGCTACGCGCCGGCCCCCATTGGATAGCTTAATTTGATTGTCTTTGAACAATAAATGTAGTGTTGAGCGCATTCCCTCGTCTTCAGAAGAAATAATGCGAAAAGCTCTCTAAGGTAGCGTAATGACTACTTCTTACATACATAGTAAACAAAAATCATAAAAAAGCTCGCTTCCCTATAACACAACGTTATAGTTTGTAAATATATATAAATATATATATATAAATATATTTATAACACAACGGGATAGTTTGTAAATAAGTGCGGTAAAGTACGTAAGCAATCAACTCATGCTATTCATATTGCACTAGTTTTGCTCGAACTTTCACAATGAGAACTGGCACTTTACGTTGTATAGACAAGTGCTTGCCTCCTACTATATACTGAAAGAAAATAACTGACACCGATTCACGCTGCTGTAGTGTGCTCTTTGTTTCAGTTCACGCACACTGCCTGTAGTGTGCATCTGTCGTCGTCAGAGCGCCAGCATTCCTAATGTATCTACCGAACAATAACGCTACGTCGAACAGACTCATATATCGAGCGTTATGCAGGCTTCCTCTGCAGCCGAACAGCGTTATTGAAACAATAATACGCGATACTAAGAGAGCACGAAACTCTCCACGCAGCAGCAGATTGTTATTGACAGCGGACGGTTGTTGGGCAGTGTTTGTGAAAGAGAAGCTTCTGGAAGACTGGCTTCCGATTTTTGTTCAAAGGCACCCCCGCCGTGATCATTGATCTTCTCGGTCCGTCTCACCTCGAAAAGAGCGTCTCGAAACGAGCGCCGTAATTAGGTGTTCCTGCTCCGAACGTGGAACGCTCAATCGTTGCGAGCGAGACGGTTCTGTTTTGTTTCCCTTCTTCGTCCTTGTACGCTTGTCTCTACTTCGTATAACAGCGGTGCGCTGCTGGTTTCCGGCAATCAACTTCGCGCTAACCTCGACGGCTACAGCAGGCGTGTCGCGCGCTCTGCCGGTTTGCCTGTTCCGGGTCCAACGAGCTGAGAAAATGGTCCGCAGCCTTATGCCCAGCGAGGACTCGCAGGCACAAAGTGTTCCGAGGAAAAAAAGAAATCAATATCGAGAATCAACCAAGGGTAAAGCGCTCGATACGGCGCTGGCATCATGATTGACGCCTCGTCTTATAAAAGCTGATCGGTGCTTCGTTTTTGTGCTACTCGTTTTTCTCTTTTTAGTTGATCTTCATATTTACCGTGGCTGGCCTGTCCGCCGAAAGCGATTCGCTAGATCTGAATGCGACTAAGAGTAAGAAAAAAAAGAAGACTATAGCTACGCATCTATAAGCATATTTAGGGCGTATGATAAGTGTTTAAATGTAGGAAAAAACTTCCAAACAGCGTCTCACGCCAACGTGGAAGCATAATGAACTCAGTAAGAGTTCAATGCACACTGAACAAATTTGCGTGTTTGAAATGACCGAGCGGAACTACATGTTGTGACGTTTGTTAACTGAAAAAGCATGGCTGTAATAGAAGTACGCACTTGTTTATGCACATATGTGCTAGAAATGTGCAGTAGAACGTGATTGATTGAAATATATACTTGAGGCCGCATACGAATGTTAAATTGTTCTTATGCCTTCTAATCTATCCAAGGGTTCATCCCCGTCCCCTAAATGCCCTGTTGCAGGGATCTCATAAAGCTGTTGAGAAAAAAGAGTCACTAAAGCACATCATATTCCAGAGAAGTGAAAGCTAACACAACATAAAGAAACCAAGCACAAAAAACAAGAATAACTGAGGAAATTATGCAGGCTACTGCGAAAAGTAACACGTTCATGGAAACAAAATATCTTGCTAAGACGTAACAGGTGAGACATGAAGTACAAGCTTAACAATACAGGCCGTCAAAATTGTGGCAGTGTACATCGAACACTCACTTTTGTTACCCTAAGTTCAAATTCAATTTTGAAAATGTCACTCCACAGCAACCCTCATCTTTTACTATGCTGCGATTACTGAGTCGGCCAGAAAATTGAAAACGACACATTTATTTTTAATTGCGACATCAGAATTCAGCTGTCAATTTAGGCAAATGTGGATCACTTTAGCGAAATAGATATGGAAGCCCGCGGCCTCTTTGTCGCCATGCTCATAGAGGCAGCGAATGCCAGGAGGGTCCCGTAATTAGGAAACCTCCCACCTATAGAGCTGAAACATGTTCCACGATACCATTTCGCAAAATAAACATTAATTTCTCCTTTTCCTGCACTTTAAACATAGCTATTTGCAGTCCACTCTTTGTTGGAGGAGGAACTATTTCAAAATGTTGCAAAAACATGAAGCCAATAGCATAGCAGGGAAAGTAACCATTGACGAGAAAGTAATCGTGTGTACATTTGGCACTGCGTGGGTATAGGCGTTTAGTCTGCTAATTATGAGCCACAGACAGATACAATACCAAAAGTTACGTGCCGGCAACAGGAACTGACAAAACGAGAGTGAAAGCTTTCAGTCTAGCTGCCTCACGTGAAGCAGATATAGGGACCTGTATGATGAATGATTGCTATATGGGGTCTAACGACCCAAAACCACAATATGATTATGAGAGACGCCGTAGTGGAGGGCTCCGGAGATTTCGGCCATGTGGGTTTCTTTAACGTGCACCCACATCTGAGCACACGGGCCTACAAGATTTCCACCTCCATCGGAAATGCAGCCGCCGCAGCTGGGATTCAATCCCGCGACCATAACCACTAGACCACCACGGCGGGGCGGGACCTGTATGAAGGAGCTTCTTCTGTGGGGCTCGTTCACTGGCTCATTTCATTGTAATTAAGTGTATATCACACCTGTAAGCACCCCCAAAATGCTTCTCCCGTAGATGCTTTCGCTTTCTTAGTCCTATATATGAAGACATCGCACAATAAAATTGTTAATACGTTGAAACGACAAATAAGGGGCAGATGCTAGTCAAGGCAGTTAAAGTTTAGCCATAGGCCGCTTACGAAATGCACAACGAAACTGGCCTGTCGAAAGCTCCAGACGACGAATCTTCATATATCATTGACTATGTTCTCCGACGGCGAGCCACTTTCAGTTTGGTAAACTTGACTTCTTTTGAACAAGCAAGTAATTTCCTCCCCCCTCCTCCCTGTCATACGTATGTAGAATAGAAAACGACAGCTATATCCATGAGCGACCTCTAACAACGAAGAAAAAAATTTATCGCATCAAGGCTCATTGCCCGAGGAAGATTGATGAGCTTACGTGGTGCAAGAAGCTCGCATGAGCAGTAAGCAGCGTGCAAGTTTTGCGCAGAACACTAGACGTAGCCGTCAGCACTATGGTGATAGGTCAATGGTTAGAGTGACCGATGTTCACGGCCCCGCAGTGCACGACGGGGTGCCACGACACTGTTTTTGCTTTATACGCTATAGTCTGAGAAACACCACAACAATCCCAGGTACCCATGCATGGCAATTCTTCGGGATTAGGTAGAGTGGAAGTATTTTTATACCAAGTACATCAATCTGCCTACAGTATTCACATACTTAAAGCGAAATCATGGTAAATGTAACAAAACGCCAATTTCCGGTCCCATTTTTTTGGTGCACAAAACGAAAACGGCAAAATAGAGGCATACTGCGGGATTCTGGAGTCTTGGTAACGGAAGAAGTACGGTTAATAGGACCAATAATAATCTGAAAATTCTTGGAGAAACATTCCATGGCAGCCTTTTTTTCAGAATCACGATCCGAAACGAACAAAAAGTACACCAATTCACAAAAGAAAAAGGCGTTCAAGGGACGCAGCCAAGTAATCAGTCTAAGTGGACTACGCAACAGCGGAGAACCACAGAGGAACGGATGCGGTCCGTCGACGAGATTGCCGGCATCCCTCCGATCCAGAACAACTACATCACTTCTCTATGTGAACAACTCGCTGTCTACACAGGGCGCTGTCTACACAGGGCATTACACACTTATTATTTGTCTTTGCAAGCGTGAGACTGCAGCCGAAGGCTTTTGAAGAAAGACATTCACTTCAATGTGCTGGCGATACGGTCGTTTCGTGCAGCTCTGGCAATCGCTTTTACAGCTTCCCATATCCCCACACTCATCTACAGAATTCAAAACTTTCAGCTCTACATTCGAAATAAGAGAAGGCCATCGGAGGGATTGAAAGTAGGACGCAGGCAGTAAGCGAGAGTATAGTGTCGAGATAGTGTTACGAATCCAAACATACGTGATATACAAAAATTGAAAGAGTTAAAAGTTGCACGCGGCATGATTAGCTAGATATATATTGTTACGCAACCGATGAGATTTAACCACATTGCGTTGCGATGACTCACTTATTAGAGAAAAAGCAGATGTAGGGCGCCAAAAAACAGCTTTACGAGAGCATTAAGCTTTATTATTTTTTTTTTACTGGAGTCACGCTACGTTGAGTTTTGATGTGTTGCAGCCATTGGGCGACTGCTGTTATGGCCATGTTCTGCAGGAGCTTTTAGCTACACTGAAAAAGAATGGTGTTTTTTTTTCAATAATCCTGAAAGCTACGAGTGGAAGAAATACCGTGTACGCGAGTATTTTCGAACATAAAGTAGAAGGGAGCTTCATTATTTACGCTTGCTGTAGGGAATGTAATATTTTTTTCTTAACCTAAATTCTCACAAGGTATCTGATTAGCTCGTGTAGTGCGAACACTAAAACATATGGGAGAGTCTGTAGCAGCTGTTCACCTGCTCCTTGATTTGCTAGCCAGCCATCTGCTTCCTGGAAAAATATGGCCGTCAGAAAAGCTGAGCTAGCGCACTTCAATCAGCGAACTTCGCTTCCAAGCGCGCAATCATGTATACTATAGCGTGTACTACCGGAATACGACAATGAGTGGCCCGTTTGATTTATTCATTTTTCCGGTTCTCGTAAGGTTTCACGCATTAAACTAGCTAATTAAGTTGGCATAAGAAATCAAAGCTGTACCTTTTTTACATTAAAGCACACAAAGACAGATGATTTATTAGAAGGCAGAGAAGTTGGCCGGCCGGCGATAGTTCGCTTTATCCTGATACTCTGCGTAAGGCAAAGGGGCAGGAAGAAGAAAAAAGCGATCAAAAGTGACATTGCGGGCAGAAACAATTTAAGCGTATATATAATAACAACATGACAAGATGGCTTCGCTGGAGTCCTATACTTTTTATGAAACCCATCGCAGCCCTTATAGCAGTTTGTGATCGTGTATGATCATACATTGATGATAAAACGAAACTTTCATTAGGTGTTGCCACATCTATTCCTGTCAGCGTTAGTTTCACTAACACTTCGCAGCATTGCGGCTTCACAAATCTATTTCGTTTCAGTCTCAACGATGAAAATTATTATTTACGCTATATTGTCAATGCTATTTATTAATTGCCCATGCCCTACTGCCTCCAAATAGTATTCTGTAGCCTTATAAAACTCTCAAGTAATGAGTCAGCATTCACAAGCTTTAAATTTTTTCTTCGTATATGTATGTCTTGAGCGTTCATCAGAAAACCTAAGTGTTGGCATGCCAGCACTTGCACGGTTTACATGAAAAGTGCTAAAACGCTTTTATATTGTATTCACAAAAAGGGGTTCAGATTAGTAGAAATTTGTTCTGGTAATAGACACACACAGTGAGCATCGTATGGAACAGATAATCTAGCGAACGAGTGAATTTTCTGCACGGAAAAAAATAATGATGAATTCTAATCATGCGCTTCTCCAATTTTGATTTTCTCAGGAGGCTCTGAGAGCAAGTACGTGATGCTGCCGACAGGTGAGCTGATTGTGCATCAGGTGGCCGCCTCTGAAGCATTTCACAGCTACCGGTGTCAGGTGCACGACGGCCTCACTGGTCATAGCCACCTGAGCAGCGCTTCCGGAAAAGTTATTGTTACAGGTGAGTGTGAACGCATCATATTGTAACACGTTTAGGATACGTATATATTATGCCTACCCCTCATATCTTGTCCTACCGGGACTCTTGAGTAATCGAGAAATAAATATAAATAATTAAATAAACTCCTTTACATAGTTGAATAAGCTCAACACACACTTCTAGGGAGATAAGTACAGTAAATTATTCGTTTGTGTAAAATAAGTCATCATCAAAACAATGGTTGTAAAGAAATCAGGCTCTCATAAGTACACTGAATAAGAAAGGAAAAAAAGACGGATGCGAGTGACTCTTTTTGGCTTGTTTTGACTTGCCAGGCATATGATTCTGTTTAAAGAGACTTGTGAACTCTCTGTGGGTCCAGTTATTTTCCTAAGAGAGTGAAATTAACTCTCTAAAGAGATAACGTGCCTCTAGCAAGAAACGAGTATACACTGAGAGTGAGAATTGGCCAAAAAAAAGTGAAAGGATTTCTTGTTTTGGTTTCCTGCAGTGTGTCATAGTACTTTCATTTCTAAAAGCACGGCAAAGTATTGGTGAAAAAAAAGACACCTAAAATATTCTAGGTATTTTATTGCAAGTCTTTTCAGTGCATTAGTGCAAACAGTCAACCATCTTAATCAACATAAATGAGGTGAACTACTCGCAGAAAAAAAAATGCAGCAGGAAAGAATCCGTGAAATGAGGGCGACTCCTTGCATGTAGTGTTGGTGGTTCAGTTTATACACAGATTGGTCATCCTCAGCTTAATATTTGTACGAGCTCTTCTTACAACCCCTCTATTCCCCTAAAAAAAAGATGTCAGAGAAAAAATTTTCTATAGTTTTCAGTGAACACGTTTAAAGAAGTTCTGCAGCCGTACTCAACGTTTTAATGAAGCATCACATGTGACGGTGTTATTCTTGAGTGCTTATCTTATTTTATTCATTATTCTGTAGTAGCTCTCCTCTCAAAGGCGGAAAATCATGCCATTTCTGTCTTTCTTTTTTTTCAGCAAACAATTAAAAAAGGTAGAATACCTGCGAGCACTTATATTATGTCACGGCTAATTACCCCCTGCCACCCCCACCCCCAAATTAAAGAATGTATGAACTGCGAAAACTGTATATTGCCACCAACAATTGACAAAAAGAACAGATGCGAAAAAATCTGCACATTGTCGACGCGAAGTGAAAGAAAATGATCTTGTTGCACTAATTTTCACGTAGACGTGCAGATGAGCGAATGATTGTGGGTTGCTGTATTTATATAAAAGAAAATGAAAATGAAAAGAAATGAAAATTTGCGGGAATCTAACCTTTTGTATCTCATCAGGTACTGCCGAATACCTCCGATTCATAGGCTGATGGGAATATATTTCTTTATTTCTTTTTCCTATACTCATCTCTCCGTTGGTGTTACCAATACATGCTTGAACGTCAATTTGTCTTGAAACGCGAGTGCACTTGCGAATTGTATATTTGAAGGAATTCATAGTGTGCTACCGCTATCATATTTTGTGCGAAAAATTATTATTTGTCTCTCGCTAATATTATATACAGCATCTACTTCTCAGTTGTCATGTAATACTTGCAGATTATAGACTTAGGTGATCGCCTGCAAATAGGTTCCTCTTTATGCGACTATTCGAACTTATGGGAAACTTGAAAACTAACTACTGGGAACTTTGCACGAGCGAGACTGCACACGTGTTATTTTTTAGCCCTGACGTGTTTTTCGTTTGTTTGTATTGGTATGAGGCATTGGTTTTTTTTTTCGTACATCTTAAACGTAAAAGTAGAAGAGTGGATCTGACAATAAGATTGATTGATTTACACAATGTACTTTAGTGTTCTTTCTTTTACGTTAAGACGGAATCGGGAATCAAAAGATTCATGAAAGTTTGCATACAAATAATATGGACACCTACTCGTCATAGCGGTGATCCATCATATCCTAGAGGAACACGGCTGCCACCATGGAAATAAAGGCAGTGGTGTGTTTCTTTTATTTTCAGCGTAATAGAGAGCGATGACCTGCCAGCAAACAGCGTAGAAAAAAAAAAACGAACAGTTAAAACTTCCTAACGGAAACTGTTTCTTTAAGAGTGGCTGAAACTCCAGATATGTAATAACAGACAAGTCAGCAAACATGTCCTCTATAACGTTCACGTATTCACCAGCACCTGGAAATAGATTTCGGGAAAAACGTTAGACCCTACCGTCAAGCACTCGGAGAACAAAAAAGCAAATTAAAATATATCGAGTAAGCACGAACTTTGATCACGTACATACACATTGTTCAAAGACGACGCAGCTTCCACAGGTCGATATGTGAGAAGGCTGCTCGGACGCAGAAGGCTGCTACTTGATCGATCACTCAGCTTCTGGCAGATTCCTTTTTATGTTCTTCGTATAGCTTACTTATTCGCCTTAAACACAATAAGTACGTTATTAAGTTAGTTCCAGGATGAATGATTGATTACTTCCAAGTTTCCTACAAGCTGACCAATCAGGTCGAAGTGAGTGCAAATACAGTTTCCGTCAAACTGGCTTAATAACGGGCGTGGCTGATTGATATGGCCTTTTAGGAGCATTCGAATCAGCCATGGGAGACTCGACGCATGAATACAGGTAACGCAATGCAAGAATGATGGTGTGAAAGATCGAGGGTGTCGCGTAGTTGTAACGGTGAACAATGCCGCAGTTGAACAGGTAAATATTGACCCGTGTTTTGTGACCATGTGCTCAGTAAGACAACACTCACTGTACGAAAGACAGCTGGCTACCATGTTCATAGGTTGGTGGGAAAACGATTTCGCGAATCTATAGCGTGTTTGCTACTAATGTGTGATTCATGGTACGTCCCAGCACGATCCCCTTATAGGTCACATCCGTTGCTGAATGTACCACACTGGGAACAGTCGACCTCACGCAAGCGATCTGATTCAAACAATTGAAATAATAATAATAATAATAATAATAATAATAATAATAATAATAATAATAATAATAATAATAATAATAATAATAATAATACATCGAAAGCAGTTATTACATTAAAACTCAGGTCACGCGCTGCCATAGTTGTCCACCGCGACCACCGGTGTCCATTAACACGACTCCCGAAATTAGAAAACAATCTTATTACCAATGACACAGCGGAGCTCAAACCCGGGTACGCTGAGAGCGAGCCCAGTATTCTACCACTCAGCCACGTCGGTGCTTGGGAATTGTTGGCCAACTTGCCTTAGGCAGGCTTGATGTCAGGAAAGCAATCGCGTTAATGCGACTTATGAAGCGTTTTAAAACATTGAAAGAACCGCCAGTCGTCGCACAATGCGAATAGCGCTACGAGTGGGCCGTTCAATGCTCCAACACATTACAAAATTTTGTTGTAGTTCACCTTTTAACTGTGGCACATACCTGCTTCAGGCACAATTCCACACAGTCACAAATCACTGCATGAACAATTGGCACATATTTCCTTGCAAGTGTTTAACGAACACTACGCTTCTCAGAAGAATGACGAAAAATAGCGTAATGAATGCCAGCCTACTACACAAACATTTTTATTAATAATGCCGTAGTGGGTATCAAGCAAGTGTGCTTGCAACAGTTAACCAATGAGTGTTTAGAAAAGGCTCTGAAATGCCGCTGTTCTAGCTTTCGTGGTGAGTGTGCCGCGCCTTCCACACAGGTGCAGTGTTTTTTATATTGTTATGATTCATTATTCCGACGTGTGTACAAGACGTTTACATTACATGTCAGCAAGAAAAAAAAACAAAACAGTAGTGAGGCAAGCGAATAAAATTCAGAGCTGCAGAGTTTAGTAGCATCACTCTAGAGAAGGAATGGAAGACTCATGCCAAATTGAAGCACACTTTCGTAATAGAAGTACAAAATTTGTAAGCGTTTTCACCTTGATATGATATCACAATAAAATAATCATTAGATTTCTTTAATGAAGAGGTGGAACAGTATGGATCAAAATTATGATGCAGCCAACAATATTCAGTAACACCAAAAATGTTCAAAAATGTTCTGTTCCATTAAGACATGGATTGGGTGTAGCGATACCACACGTAACAGTTGATCCATTTGGCGAAACCCGGGGAGAGCGAAAAATAATACTGCTGTTGGTAATATCACAGGGTTATCTTATACACGCCGTAGCTTGCTTTTTAAGGATGTGCTGGTGAATGTTCGTAGTAGTCGGCTTTGTGTTCTTGTTTCAGATGACGTTCTTTTTTCTTTTTATTATGTTTAGCGGTGGCCCAAACTTTAACTGTAATTATTAGGCAGATCCTACGTATCTTGGCCATCAATGTAATGCGGAGTGTGCGGATAGAAGATGAATGTGTTTATTTTTTATTGTGCGAGACGTTATGAAGTGGCGCTAAACATATGTACAAATCCACGCAAAAACATACCTTAAAGTGCCGTATATGTTGCGTAATGACACCACAGTTTCGTAATGACACTGACAGCAACACGAAAAATAGAACCAGCAGAAGCAGTAAGCTGACATGAAGCGCTGTTATTTGCGCAGGTGCGCGTGACTATGGTAACTCTACAGACTGCTACACAAATCAACTTCGGCGGATGGCACCTAACTTCAATTTACGCTAACCCGACATGACGGCTTTATCACAGGAGTACATATGTAATATTTATAAAATCGGATATTCAACACTGCAACCACAAGTCATGTTACACGAACATTAGGGTCTTTTTGAACAAAATATTCAATACAACCAGAGCCATGCCATAGACCGTCTCCTATGTATACACTCGCACAAAAAAAAAATGGGAGGAACGGAATCATCCTTTCGTGAAGAATCGCAAAACGACACCTCCCCCTAAAGACTGCACAACTCACCGACTACCCACAAATAGAATTCGAAACAACACCTGAACTCGACGAACCCTTCACGGAGTATGAAGTTCGGGATGCATTGCACAACCTGAACAGTCAATCGTGCCCCGGTCCTGACAAGGTAACCAACCACCTTTTGCGAAATTTAGACGACCAAGCCATCACACTCACAAAAGACATGAACCACATGTGGAAAACCAGCCAGGTACCTGAACAATGGTCCACGGCCACGGTGATCCTTCTCTCAAATGCAGGTAAACGACTAAACTTCGACAATCTACGCCCTATCTTCCTAACCTCAAGTATAGGAAAAGCAGCTGAACATGCCATCCTAAGTCATGTATCGCGTTACGTAGAGGATCACGAACTCTTTCCATTGAACATGGTCGGGCTCCGTCCACACTTATCAACACAAGACGGCATGCTATTACTAAAGAAACAAATCTTCGACTCGAAAACGAGAGATGTCCGTGGCATCATTGCCCTAGACCTCACTAAAGCATTCGATAGCGTCTCCCACCGCTTTATACTGGAATCCATTGCCAGCCTCGGTCTCGGTAAAAGATTCAAGATATACATTTATTGTTTCCTACAAGACCGAAAGGCCAAGATTCGAATATCGCAACTTACATCCGACTCTTGTACATTAGGTTCCAATGGGACACCACAAGGGGCAGTCATTTCTCCACTCCTTTTTACCATAGTAATGAAGGGACTGTCTGACAAACTCTGCAATATCCCTTGCATAAACCATGCTATATACGCAGATGACATTACCATCTGGTGCCCGGGAGGCTCCTTGGCGGTGTTAGAGTAGACCCTTCAAACTGCTCTCGATACCACAGAAGCCTACCTCAAAAACACTGGACTGCAACTGTCGCGCACGAAATCAGAGTTCCTACTATACCGGCCATCTCGTCAAGGCGTTCGTAATTTAACGCCCTTATGTGAACTACCCATAGCGCTACGCGCTAAATACGGGCAACGAATACCCTTCGAGGACTCCATACGCATTCTCAGCCTCCTAATCGAGGCCACTGGCTGCAATAGACGAACAATAACACACGTCACAGCGAAAGCGGCAAACATGTTCCGACTGATTCAGCGAGTCTCGGGTCGCAGACGAGGCCTTGAACAGGCCAACCTTCCGCGCATATACCACGCGTTCCTGATGAGCCACATCAGTTACGTTGCCTCTGGCCACAACTGGACGAAGGTGAAAAAGATGAAACTAAACACGCTCATGCGTAAAAGCATTAAACCAGTCCTTGGTTTACCTGTACTTCCCGTCTCGACCAGCTAGGCATGCACAAAAACATCGATGAAGTGATCGACGCCCACACCATGGCCCAAGTCATCCACCTCTCCTCCTCCAAAGAAGGCCGCCTACTTCTAAGTGAGGCTCGCATGTCCCCACATGGCTACCTGGAACTTGCAGTAACCCAGACCACGGCCCAAGTGATCCGCCTCTCCTCCTCCAAGCCAGGCCGCCAACTTCTAAGCGAGGTTCGCATGTCCCCACATCCCTACCTTGAACTTTCAGTAACCCTCTCCAGAGCTCTTAGTGCTACCTACATGGTAAATCTATTTCCTTTGAAATGTTCACACGCAACACAACAAAGGCAGATGCCTAGCCCGCGCTCGCGCGATCCTCAACCGCACCGCTGCGAATTGCAACTCTACCGCCTTCGTCAATGCGGCGCAATACGATGGCTCCTCCACCTTCGCACTAGCGGTAGTAGATGGCGACAGAACCCTACGCTCAGCTGCCTCGGTTGCGCTAGCGACGAGGGCCATAGCCGATGAGGTTGCTATAACTTTAGCGATGGTCGACCCCTTACACACCAATGTCTTCACAGACTCTCGGGCCACCACTCGGGCTTACGAAAGCCGTAACAACGCTCGAGAAGCAGCCCGCATTCTACAAACAAGAAAATGCAAGGGACGTGCATTACCTCTCTTGGTTTCCTGGCCACATGGGTAAAGAGGTCCACCCACAGCAACCCAACCTCAACGAGATGGCTCATGATCGAGCGCGAGAACTGACCGCCACGACGATCAATCACCCACCAAAGAGCTAGGCCCAGACGTACAGTTTAATGATCCTTTACTCACATTTCACGAAACTACCACCTACTACCGCAACGATAGATGCCAATACTCTTTTCGACATGCATAGCTCGAACGCGTGCAAGAGGTAGCTTTTCGCATGCTACAAACAAGTTCGTATCCATCACGGGGCCGACTCAGCCGTTACAACTCAAACATCCACAATGCCCAGACTGCTCAGAAGTGTACTGTTCACTCAAACACATGCTCTGGCAATGTCCCGCGTTACCTCGAGGATCTCTCACCAGTGAGTCCAACTGGGAGGAGGCACTCAGGAGCCCCAGTCTCAGAAACCAACAAAAGTCAGTCCCGAGGGCCAAGGAACTGGCGGAACGCCACCACGTTCCCGCCCCGACTCGATCGTCCCCTACAGTAGCGGCTGCTAGAATGTACCTCGTGGACACCGACCAACCGACCGACCAACCAACCGACCGACCGACCGACCGACCGACCGACGACCGACCGACCGACCGACGACCGACCGACCGACCGACCGACCGACCGACCGACCGACCGACCGACATACGACCGACCGACCGACATACCGACCGACCGATCGACCGACCGACCGACCGACCAACCGACCGACCGACCGACCGACCGACCGACCGACCAACCGACCGACCGACCGACCGACCGACCGACCGACCGACCAACCGACCGACCGACCGACCGACCGACCGACCGACCGACCGACCGACTGACCGACGTGGCTCTGTGATAGCTTTCGCGATGGTCGACCCCTTACACACCTATGTCTTCATAGATTCTCGCGCCACCATTGACACGTAAACTTCGTTGCCACGTAAAATACTTGGGTTCGATGCCTGCTGGCTCCAATCACATTTACTGTTTGCATTCGTTCAGCCAACAATGCCTATGTTAGTTTTTTTTAGGGTGAATCTCCTTATGGCGTGACTTGTGCGTCCCTCGTAGCACGCAACCACTAGTGGCACATACATTGAAGAAGAATGGCGATTTGGGCTAGTTGGTTTGAATTCATAGTAATAAGGGCTGCAGCGCGAGCACGAATGTGCTAGAAGAAACAAAGTCGAGGTACGGAAGGCAAAAGAGGACAACACTAGCGCTCGTGTTGTCCTCTTTTGCCTTCCGTACCTCGACTTTGTCTGTTTCTTCTAGCACATTCGTGCTCGCGCTGCAGCCCTTATTACTATGAGTGGCACATACCCGAAATAGGTATAACATTTGACCTCCAAGGTAGTGCCGGTGAGAGATTTCTTCTGTGCATTGTTTAACAATAAAAAATAGTGCTCAATGTACATGCCAATGGCTGCTAACGGAGAATGAGAGACAGGAGCATTCGGCTTTTAGTCAACGCGAACGCCGCGATCCCCATTAGCAGCCATTCGCATGTACATTGAGCACTATCGGACAAGTAAGGGTTTCTACATTATACTCGCTGGGTGTAACCTGCTTAGTTTTAGAAAGGTTTAGCGAGCGTTGAGCCGCAAGGCCACGAATACAATGTACTAGTATATACCATGAATGAATTCGAGGTGGTTAAAGGGGGAAAGCAGATACGAAGCGCAAGCCGTAAGAAATTAAAAGCTGAATCCTCCTGTCCCTCATTTCACATTAGCAGCCACTGGCATGTACATTGAGCACTATCTGACAGAAAAAGTTTGCTACGTTATACTCGCTGGGCGTAACCTCCTTGGTTTTAGAAAGGTTTAGCGAGCATTGGGCCGCAGTGCCATGAATACAGTGAACTAGTATATACCATGAACTCAAGGTGGTTGAAGGTGGGAAGTAGACCCGAAGCGCAAGCCGTAAGAAAGTGTGTGTGTGCCACCTCTCGTTTAGTCCTTGGAATGTCCACTGAATGGTGATGCTTCTATATGGGGAATATATGATAAAAAGATGCGAGATGGTGGGACTTGGAGTGTGGAATAGATGGACGAACGGACACACAGACATGTGCATGGATGGACGCATGAAAGGACGCAGGGGCGGATGCATGAACGAACGCAGGGACGGGCGCACGAACAGACGCATGGACGGTCACACAGATGGACGCATGGACGGACGAATGCTTCACCACACTCTCCATCATTCACTCCGTGTATATGCTGCCATTTTTTTGAACTTTTATGAGACTTTTTTCTCAACGCTCAACCGTTCAAATTAACCGTGTAAGTTCTCGGCTTTCCTGGGTAGATCTAAAGAGACAAATACCTGTGGCACTTAACCGCCCCCGAGTATGTGCCGCTGTTTTTTGGAAAGTATTTGACGACGTACGCGACAAGATTGTGATATTATTCACGTCCTTACGAGTGAGTCATATTCTTCAAACCATCTTACCCTCCCATTTTGGTGTACTTGAAGTTAAGGGGGTGATCATGAGAGCAACCAGACGTAGGCAGATAGATAGATAGATAGATAGATAGACAGATAGATAGATAGATAGATAAATAGATAGATAAAGATAGATAGATAGATATAAATAGATATAGATAGATATAGATAGATAGATATAGATAGATATAGATAGATAGATAGATAGATAGATAGATAGATGGGATGGGATTGGATGGGATGGATGGATGGCAAAGTGCTTGCAGTACAAAAAAATTGCTCCGAATTTACCTGCATGTCGAATGTAAACAGTTCGTGTGCTAGCTTTAAAAGGAAGACAGAAAACGAAACAGTGGTGCGGTATATTTGCCATCGCTTGGGCAGAGGGAAGGAAATGATTAGGTGTAAGGATTGCTAGTGTATGTGTAGCTACATCCGGGTTCTTTAAAAATTAATGCATTCATGTATGTAACTTACAATAAATAACTCAAGACCTCCCCAACAATTCATGGCCGGTTTTTGCGATTCGTATACCAATGAATGAAGTAATTTTGGATAGGTCATAAATTTAAGCGAAACTTTGTGACTGGTGCTTACAAAGTAGTAGTGAAAAAAAATTCCACATGTTAGACATTGGAAGGCGAAATCCTGAAACGCACATTATTACTATCACCAAAAAAAAAAGCTTGCACAATCGAACTGCGCCATCTGCACATAAATGTCGGCCCTGTGTTTGGAAGACGGTTAAAAATCTTAAGAACAGAAAAAAACTGTACCTCAGGAATCGAAGCAATGAGATATCGTTAGTGTCACATTAAGGAACTACAATTGAACGGTGCAGTTGAGTATCATCACGAGTGAAGAGGACGTGACATATGACTTAGCCATGTAGATAAACGGGAGCAAAATTTGAGTTGTGAAATGAAAAAAAAATATACAGCCGAAGGTGTCAATGAGTCAAATTTCGGGATGGGTTTCGAACTCATGTGACACCAGCCTACTTCACTTTGCCCACAAACCAAGTCTGTTAGTGCTTGCTATTTCACCACAAAGACATTCAAGTATGCTGGGGTCGCTGACGCTGTACATGCTCAACGCTGTTTAGTACTAAGTACTATAGAAGTTTTCCACATCACATGCTATAAGGCTAGCACCGATATGATTCGATTGTAGTTTTGACTATTCTATCAAACGTAAGGAATGTTTCTCAAGAAAAAATTGTAGCCAAAGAATGGTGTATTTCAAAAAAAAAAGAAACTTTTTCTCTATGCAGTTAGCCAGGGTGAACTTTATAATCAACCTATAGATTTTCTAAGTCTGTGAAAAGGCGCGAATAAATGTGTTGCGTATACGTCGATAACGAAACCGATTCCACGGCCATCAATGCGTCGATAGCCCAAATCTCTTTCGCGTATCCTAATGAGGTGTTTGCTCACTGTTGTTTTAAACTACTTCACACTGACTGCCATTTTCCACGGATTAGACTGAAATGCGCACAAGCCGACTGCTCAGTTGAACGAAATCACTGAAAAGCGCTTCCCTGTGCGGAGGCCGTTTGAAAAGAATTCCTCGAAAGGGGCCTGCTGCGGAGAATGGGTCCGGGTGGACCATTGGCCTTCATGGAGAAACTATCAACGAAGCACTATCTGCGATCCTCATGTCATTAGTTGAAGAGGAAACTTTTTTTGCTCCTATAGAAAGCATACGGAAGAATTCGCTTACGGGAAACTCGCCGTACCTGCGCAGGAGGAGAGATTAAACTAAACGACCAGAGGAACAGCAAAGTTCACAAACGGCCCCATTTCGCTTCACAAAGATACCCTTTGAAAAGACAGTTTGGCTGATAATATTTTATTTCGCCGTGGGATACATTTCATTCTTGCCGGTGAAAAATGAGAGGGCGAGGTATTTCGAGCTACAAAAGCTGAACTACCGAATTCGCAGTGCTCAAAGGAAAAAAATGTTGAGGTCAAATAGTAATAGAGGAGAAGGTATAAACGACGGATAAAAGGGGGCTTACCGGGCCCACATCCGAAGGCATATGCAACGTCAAGGCGAAGGTACAAAAGGATGAATGGGTTGCAGGGATTAAACAGCAATACTGAAAGAACAGAATGCGTTGCATTTTTTTATTATTATGGCTTAAACTGGAATTTATCTACATCAAAAGCTGTAAGAATGCAACGAAATGGTTCTTTCAATTTGTAACTAATCCAATTTTTTGCGCGATTTTATGTTATTGTGAAACGCTTCATCACAGCAGCGCACACAAGTTTCCTAATCAGTTCCTCAAGGAGCCTGCTCACTTATGACGGAGTAACTCCCCTTCAGAGCAGGTATAACACGTTTAAAGGGGCCCTGCAACACTTTTCAAGCATGGTCAAAAAACACTGCCAATTGGTAGTATAAGCTCCGAGCAACACGCGAGCCAAATACTAGAGCGCAGCACGCGGCCAGGAATTAACAAATTATCGAATGCAGCTAGAAATAGATTTCTCTCCTATCGAAAAATTACGGAATAAACACAAAATTTACTCGTAGTAAGCCCATCTATCAGCCATATGCTTATTTAAAAATGAGGCGCTTGGCTGTTTTAGAGATCACCATGAGAGGCCGTCACTTGTCCACGCATGAGCGCGCGATCGCACTGAAAAAGCTGCGCATTTTAACGTTTATTAGGTGCTCTGCGCAAGAAAATCGGTGAATGCTATTCTGGAGGTGCTGCGTTAGAGTGCCTCGAGCGTGTAGCGGAGGCGAACGAGCGCATCGAGGCACGTCAGACACGAGCGCCATCTGGCAGTTATCTTCAAAAACGAAGGCGTGCGCGCCCGCGGAGAAAGATGCGCGCATGTCTCGGAAGTGATAAGGTGTAGAACGCAAAGCGACGGGCAGCTGCCACCACCGTGTCGTCTTAGCGAAGCGTTGGAAACACCTCTTTGAGCATCGCGTTGCACTGTCAGCGCAGCGCGATAAACGCTAAATTCCTTATACTCACTTGTGTGTGCCCCTTTTAGTATAAAGACACATATACAAAACATCAACGTGTTGTTATGGCGCCTCAGATATGCGCAATATTGCTTTTTATTTGACAATCGCAGAACTAAAAACGTTGATTCTTGAGCAATATTGGTGGGTGCTGCGGATGGGGTCGGCCGTTTGGTGCCGTTTGAGGTATTGTTAGGACGGACGGACGGACGGACGGACGGACGGACAGACAGACAGACAGACAGACAGACAGACAGACAGACCAACCGACCAAATATTTTTTCGTTGAAGGTCCCCAAGAAAAACTATCGTCTTTAAAAAAAGGGTGGTTCAAGGTCACGAGGCACGAGTGACGATGTTTGTTTGCCCCTCCCATCTCTCCCTGCGTAGCTTCAGCGCTTTTGTCGCGCCGAGAGAAGAGAGAATGTGATTGCAGCGTGTGACAAATCTCTGTAACCCCGCTCGTGCTGGGCGGATTCTTAAAACTTTTGCGGGCCCCGCCGCGGTGGTCTAGTGGCTAAGGTACTCGGCTGCTGACCCGCAGGTCGCGGGTTCGAATCCCGGCTGCGGCGGCTGCATTTCCGATGGAGGCGGAAATGGTGTAGGCCCGTGTGCTCAGATTTGGGCGCACGTTAAAGAATCCCAGGTGGTCGAAATTTCCGGAGACCTCCACTACGGCGTCTCTCATAATCATATGGTGGTTTTGGGACGTTAAACCCCACATATATAAAACTTTTGCAGCGTTGAATTGGTGAAGTAATACGTTTTTTGAGTGAATTAACTCTATGTTTACTCAGAAAGGTGTTTCAGAGCCCCTTTAAATCGAGTGCTACAGATCTAGCACAGTGATAGAATCTAAACTACACTAACGTTTTCTTAATAGGCGATATTTAGTGGACAAGTACAAGCCTTGCCATTGATGTCGTTATAAACGGCGCAAAATTTAAGGAAATGAATGGAACATTTTGGGGAGTCTAGTTGGGAGTGTTGATGACATGCGTATCCAAAGAGAAATAGGTGAGATCCCCAATGACTGGCTTACCTATTAATTACTCCAGCCCACTAGCACCAAACACCCGGCATACCAAACGGATACACAATGTTATTAAAACTGCAGTCTATACGTGAATAAATGTATAATTCTCTACCTCACATAGCATTTTGTTTTAATGGCAACGTTTCACAAAAGAACATTCTTAGTGACAAATCTTGAATGGAACATGGCCATGGGATTCGCGATAATTTACGCTATGGGACACTCGCCACAGCTGTAATGTGCGGCCAGCTGTGTTGTCCGAGCGATAAACTAGACACTCGGCTAGAGTGTTTAATTACTCATCATTGTGGTGCATACCCAAGTGTACGAATAATGAACTCGACGAGAACGCAATCAGAAATGGCATGGTAAGGTATAGAGGTTACTAAAACTTCTCTATAAAAAAGTGGTGTCCTTTGTGGGACGTACAGCGTTACTGCCGCAAGAACAGCTGTATCAGAAAAGATTGAATAATAGAATAATAAAGCTCCAGATTAAAGCACACTAACCTACTTATTTATACCAGCACTGAAACCAGCAATGGGAAAAAGGAGACGTTTGTTTTTTGCAGAGCCACTGGGAAAGCTTGCTCCACGCATTATGGAGTCCCGCAGATCGATGCAAGCGGAACAGGGCCTGCAGGTGGCGTTGCCGTGTGTTGCGCAGGGTCATCCATCTCCTCGCTACTCCTGGTTTCGTCTAACGGGGGACCATAAGAGCACGGCGGCTCAGGGTCAGGACAGTGAGGCCATGATACCTTTGAAGGCTTCCGAGAAAGTGTTCCTGCTCTCGGGAGGCGCCGTGCTAACAATTCACGCAGCAATGCCAGAAGACGAAGGAAGATACGTCTGTTTCGCCAACAACTCGGCCGGACAGGATAAAGTCTATACAGACCTTATCGTGATCGGTAAGTGCGCTGGAGAAACCTGGATTAATCTTGTGACTAATATGGAAGAACAGCGGTATTCACGATAATTTACGCTACGAGACACTCGCCACAGCTGTAATGTCCAGCCAGCTGTATTGTCCGAGTGATAAACCAGACACACGGGTAGAAGGTATAATTACTCCATAATGTTCTACTGGGGATTGGCCCTCAAAGTGGACTTACGTGGTATCATATACCAAATATATACATCAACCATTGAATCGCGATAAAAGCAAATGAGTACGCATCATCACGAATGAATGTCGGGAGTATCTAAAACTTCGCAAAGCGCACCAGCAATTGCTGCACTGGGGGACCTTGCTTTTTTAAGTGTTTTAGCTGTGTCCTAAGTAGATCTATTATTGCCTGGGCCAAATCAGGCTATTGTAAGGAGTGGAAGCAGAATGCTTACTATCACTTTACCATATCACTAAGCTAGGAAACCTACCACAACAAAAGTGATTGTACGCGCTTAGCAAATAACACTAGGCTCCCATCTGTTCTCATCTGTTAGCCATCTGTTAGTTCCCGTTAAGCTCCCATCTGTTAAACACTTGTCCAACTTGGAACAAGTGACTAACAAGCTTCAAGAGTACAGAGGAGGCAGCTCCGCTCTGAAAATCAAGCGCCTTCACGAGATGAGAAGGTGCGACAAAACACAAAGCATTGATAGCATATATCTGTCGTCTGTCTTTTGCTGACGCATATCTTGTAACGTTGGCCGAACAAAGAACGCGCGCTGCTTCTTCTTGCTTCCGGGGACGCTGCTTTTATGTTCGTCTCACATTCTGCGTAGCACCACTGTCCGCAACCATCGATCCTCCTGTGCTGATAGTGGACGCTGGCGGGAGTGCCAACTTAAGTTGCAGGGTGTCTGGGCGCCCCGTGGAAGGAGTTGTGTGGACACATGACGGCGTCCCACTCTTCGCTTCTGGCTCGTCATCCGGCAGCTCTGGGACCGGAAGTGCCAAGATTACTTCCGTTTCCGGATCTGCAAATGTGGTCTTGCTGTCACGTGACGTTCTGCGCGTCGCACCAATGGAGCGAAGTGACAGTGGAATGTACCAGTGCCTGGTCTACAACCGGCAGGACTCGGCGCAGGGAACTGCGCAAATAACTGTCACAGGTGCGTCCGTCTATGGCTTTACTGCTTTATTTCCGCGCTTATTTTGCTTGATTTGATCATTATTGAATGTTTTAACCGCTAGGCTGGAAGCATAATTTTTAGAAATTAAGTGCACCAGGACACTGATTCTTAAAAGACAACAGAATAAGCCAGCTCAAAATACAGTGAAATAAAGAAATGTAAGCACTATACGTTGAACCACGGAAGAGTTGTCAGTTTGTTTCTACGCTCTGGAGTAGAACCGCAATAATGAAGAGGAGCCTCACTACTGAAGCGACAGTGTGTGTGTGCCAATAACATCATGTCCAAAAAGAGCAGAAGCCCTCTGCACGAAAGAACTGTAGGTTGGCAGAACCTAAGAAAGACTGTAGTGTTATTTTCTGTATTAGATAACGTATTCCGGTGAATATATATACTAATGACGACATCAATTCTTGTAATGACACGGTAGATATTTTAGTGCACACAAAAACATAATTTGAATTGTTTTCGAATGTGTTTTGTATAGCTCACTGATTTTTTTCTATAGAATGCTTCGCACATCACCTATCCTAGTCACCACTCTTGCCCTCTTTTTCCTCTTAATTGAAAATACGTTCTAATATCTTCCTCCTCTCCTAGCCTTGTTGTTTCCTGAAACAGTTCTCCCCTTTGATATGCTTGATAATTATTGGTAATAGCACAAGCTATGCATTTGAGACAATTTGCAGCTTCTTTAGGAAGAGTGCACGTGATTTTTAAGGTACCGAGGTCAGTTTCACTGAACTAAACAGGCAAATGACAAAGCAGTATTGTATTTTATTATTTTTACGCGATACGCCTGGTGGTGCCGTGCAGCCTCTTAAAATCACGCGTGAACCTCACTCATGCATATTTATGACATCCGAGTAGGCAACCGAGTCTTATGGCTCCGAACGCTGCGTCATTTTAGTCGTTGTACCGACCGAATCAGACACGCTACAGTGGCTGCCCACACCATTTTGTGCAGCCCCTGTGTGACGCGTTCAACTATGCACAAATTTTCAGGCACAGTGCCACCAGAAAGAAGTACACTGCCAAGCAGCGACACAAACTTACGAAGGCGCCGATGGTGTGGAAGAGTAGTGCGAGGCTGTGCTTAGCAGAGCGTCCTATTTTTCCTTTCTGTAGGTATTTTCAGTTCGTTCTTCCATGCTTCTTTTATTTTTGCCACTGAGAAGTCAAGCTCCCGCCTGTATCTTGCGCTGAAGCGTGCCTAATCGAATTTGCAATTTAGGCAGCTCGAGTCGTTTTTTTTATGCCCAGACTGACATTGCGTCTGGCCTCACATTAGCCTCTTCAGTCGGGTTCGAGCGAGACAACAAGATTAGCCGTGGTGCGACACCGCTGAAAGTGTTGGCTATTGTAGTGACTTCGTTTTCCTAACATGTACAGACAGGTCGCAGCAATGGTTACTACACAGCTTGAGACCTGCAAGTTGTCTGTTGCGTATACTTGCAGTACCAAGTGCATGCGTATGCTGTCCTAAAACCGAGAAAACTAGCCCACTAACGGGCAAGCATCTCGCACTGGCGTCTTCGAACCACTGGTAATGTCTTTCGTGCAGAGAAGCCGTGAGTTATTCGCCTAACCAGATGCTTTGTAATGGCGCACGCCGTCATAAAGGCAGAACTTAGATTTGGGCAAAACCATACTAATGCTCCAATTTATTGATAGCATGGAGCTTTTTGTCGTGACCATAGCTAATATGACTCTGGAGAGTTTCCTAGTTCGCAGTGAAGTCAACACGGGGTAGGGGGGGGGGCACCATTGTCGATGGAGAATAGGTTGGTGGTACATAGAAAGCCTACATAGAAAGAAAGGGATAGTAAGGATAGTAAGGCAAGCAATTAAGCGAATATACGGGGTGTTCCAAAAAATGTGTCCGAAACCCACCAAAGTCAGGGTAGTGCAGTCTTTGTTTGATTGCTGCCCAATTGCTTCTACTGTTGTGGCCAGCATCTTGATACATCATTCGAGACCATAATTAAGAAAGTTAAGCTTGTTAACTTTCTAATCAGTGGAGTTAGGTGCTTATTCCAAATGATACAATGAAGTCGTTCATACGAAAGACCCGTTGTATCTTTGGGATTTTTAAAGAAACGGCTTTTACTACTGATTGCAAACTAATGAAATGTACCTAAATTCAAGGTGAAAACCGAAACCAAAATACGCAAAATCAAAACTGCCATGCTCTTCTCGGACGTCCAGAATCATCCTAGGTCCACCATTAAGCGGCTTCGTTGAGTGAATAGCTGGGTTGTGCTTAAAACTATAGCACGTGTGGAACACATAAGGTAACGAACGTGAAGAAACTACACCTGTGTAATACATTTATCGAATATTGACGTCATTTTTGTCGTCTGCTTATTGCGTTCATTGGTGTTTAGCTTTCAGTTTCACCTTTGAATTTAGTTGAAGTTCATTATGCCACAATGATGACTAGAGGCTGATGTTTGTAAATCGCAAAACTGTGATTGATTCCTCGCACCAAAACCTCAATGCTTCCATTTGACGCAGCCATCTATCTCCACTAATTTAAAGTTAATAATAATTGATCGCAGCATCAATTACCATTAGCATCGCAAAACCACGATATGATTAAGGGAGACGCTGTAGTGGAGGGCTACGGAAATTTAGATCTGGGGTGGCTCAATCCAACGCACACGGGCCTCAAGCATTCTTGCCTGCATCTATAATGCGGCCCCGCGGCCGGGATTTGACCCCATGACCTGTGATGAATAAAGTACGTTAATATATTCAACTTTTTAAACTACCATTCCAAATAACCCCTACAGCAAAAAACAACTTGAAGACAGCAAGTAAATATCGCATTTTACTGACTTTTGAGAACTCTAGACAGACGGAAACAAATCCTGTCTACTTGGATTTAGGCACACGTTAAAGAACTCCAGTGGTCCAATTTTCTAGAGTGATTCACTACAAAATTTCTCATAATCATATCATAATTCTGAGACGTTAAACCTCATAATATAATATTATTATTATTATTATTATTATTATTATTATTATTATTATTATTATTATTATTATTATTATTATTATTATTATTATTATTATTATTATTATTATTATTATTATTATTATTATTATTATTATTATTATTATTATTATTATTATTATTATTACAAACACGATGCTGAAATGCCTCTATTAGGTTTGCAAAAAGAATGACAATGCAAGCCAGTCGCAGAAGCCATACATGTAATAAATCTCTGCCCGAATCAAATTAAAGCAAACGGGAGCGTCAGATGTCCCAATTGACATTAAAAGAAATAAATGAAGCTGACCT
This sequence comes from Rhipicephalus microplus, assembly GCF_013339725.1. Lineage (NCBI taxonomy): Eukaryota > Metazoa > Arthropoda > Arachnida > Ixodida > Ixodidae > Rhipicephalus > Rhipicephalus microplus. The sequence goes on from NC_051169.1 coordinate 31,962,715, forward strand.
GGTTACGTAGTGGCGCATAAAAGATGACCTGTGATATTATGGTCGCACAATTAGTGCCAAGGGAAAAGAAGAGCGCCGTTAAGAGGAGACAAAGAGAGCTAGGTGGTCTGATGAAATTAGGAAATAGGCAGGCAGGAGACGGGGGTCACCCGGTGATAAATAAGTGTAAATGAAGATTGCTGGTAGGAGCATTAGTAGAACATTAGGTGTAATAACAATACAAATATGGTGAATAAACAAGAGAAACACTACGGAGAAGGTGTACAGAGTTGACGTCGTAGAGCGTCCTAAAAGGAACAGAAAAAGTATTTCCGGACTTTTCACTGTACCTTACTACTGCGCGCACAGCTGGAACATTGTAGAATAAGTGATACCTGACCTCTGTCAGTGCTGTAGAGTGGTTTATTGTCAGACTAATTGTAACATCTGTAACAGCGCCAAAAAGTCGAAAGAATGGCGGCAGAGACGGACTGTAAAGAACACAAGAAGGATAACAGGGTGCGCCACTCTTTGAGCGCCACTTCTAGTGATGTCAGGCTATTCAGAGTAAGTGACACATAAATAGCATACAAATACACACAGCTGACGACACTGACGTTACCTGTTCACTGTGCTGCAAATTAAATGGCCAGAAGCTGCACCAATTATGATGCGCCTTTCTCGTGCCGCTTCTGCAGTGTGACTTTGCCATTTTCAGTATACGTTGTACGTCGTAAACGAAACATTCCATCTAACGTAAGGGCCCAGTGATTCAGCTCTTACAGAATAAGTTATCTTAGAAACACGGCTTCAGAGCTCTAATAGATATATAATAATATCTGGTGTTTTACTTCCGAACATTCGTGACGATATGATTCTGAGAGACGCCGTAGCGAAGGGCTATGAAATCTTCATTGTCTGGTGCTTTTAACGCGCACCGATATCGCATAGTACATGGGCCTTTTCGATTTAGCCTTTGTCAAAATACAACCACCGTAGCTAGGCTCGAACCCACGACCTTCGGTTTAGCAGCCGAGCACCCTGTAGTCACTGATACACCGAAGCGAACGGAACTTCCTACACTTGTTACCCAGGTCGACCCATCAAGCAATAATTGATGGTGCCTCCGTTAAGTGCCCGAACAAAGCTTGAATAGCGCTTGTGAACCATATGAAGACATGTATTATTTATCTCTCTCACTGTCTTTTACCCCTTATACCATTCCCCACGAGCCGAGTAGCAAAGGGCAACAGGAAGAGCAAGGGAACAATGTAACGTTAGCGTCCCTGTTCTCGCTTTATTCCATCTTTTTCCATCTCGTAGGATAAATACATAAGTGAATATTTACTGCAGGTAGGAGAGAGTGGTTAAAGTTAGCGGTCACCCTACTAATTCGCTTAAGTGTCTACTAGCGGTACTCTCCCTTCGGTGTTTGAGTGCCTGTTTGTATTCGTTGGGTCAACTTCATGCTCCGTCGCAATGCCGAAGCGGATCTCAGAAGCCACGTGCGAAGAGATGTATGGTTGAAATATACTGCGCTAGGTGCCGCAACGATCCCACTACGCTCTCTCTCTCTCTTGCGCGCGCGCAAACTTCTCTTCCGCACACAATGTTTCCTCGCTCAATAAACCCATTCAGTTGATTCTAAATAATTATTCTGACAGTTAAATGACTCGAATATTATTAAACTTATGCACTGATTACTAAATGCATTCCATATAACGAATAACTTGAATTAGAATCATCGATTGAATGCTATTTTAGTTTTTTGAAATATCTTATTTTAATAATGGGGAATGCTATATCGGGAGCGCTTAAAAGAGAAGCACGACTGTCATTCGTTGCTCGGGCCGCTACAAAAGCATGTATGTTATAACAGTGCAGTCATGAACATTGCTATCTGCTTCCTGACTCGACTTCAGAACAACTACTTACACTGGAAGTTTACACAAGTTCTCGTCAAGATTATTTGTGCCTCTATAGCGCAAGTCTTAAAGTTACTGCAGCAAACTCTATCTGCAGATTTTCACGTATGATACAACTCTATTTTACTAACAGAGGACGCTCCAGTGCTAGAATACGCCTTTCCAGAGGTCCAGGTTACACCCGGTGGTAGTGCGTCACTCAAGTGCTCCGCTTCGGGAAATCCTTTGCCCCAAGTGACGTGGACCCTCGATGGAGAAGTGGTTCCTGAACATTACCACGTCCGCATTGGGGACTACGTCAGTAGTGAACGGTGAGCTATGTTGCTTTCATTTCGCATATGCCATTTAATTTAAACTCTGTAAACAATGAAATACATCGGCGCGAACGAAAATTTCGTTCAGAGTTCTGAAACCATCGTATGATGTTGCTGTGATGAAATTGGAGATTATATCTGTTGCCAATAGGTCGTATCGGTCGCCCTTATTTTCATAGCACTAAACACCAAGGAAATTGCCAAAGATTGTCCGATATACCTACAACCTAATCGCCACAGCTGTTTATCTCTCACCCTTTCACCAATCATGCGCACAGCATGATGCAGTGACAAACACTTGTTACATGTATTTTCCTCGTCTTTAAGAACTTTGGCATTTGGTACGCAGGCAGTGACATGACAGTTGCATCTACCTTTCTTATATGACCTGCAAATGTTAGCCTCACTATAGGTACTGTCACGTGTACATCTATCATGCGTGCTGTGACCATTGAGCGTGCTTTGTTGGAGCGACTACCTGTGAGCGTTTCTCACCTTGCACCCTTTGACATTGGCCGGCTGGCCGCTCAGCCTCGTACACAGCTACGTGAACTTGACCAGCGTGCGTGTTGAGGACGGCGGCCTCTACTCGTGCGTGGCTCGAAACAGCGCCGGCCAGGCATCGCACTCGGCACGCCTCGTCGTGCCAGGAAAACCCGTGGCACGGAGACCCACCGCAAACGTCACGGCACTCGCAGGTCATACGGTACGGCTCTACTGTCCCGTGGCAGGATACCCCATCGAGAGCATCGCTTGGCAAAAAGGTGCGTAACATTCATCCCATAATTAAAGACAAGTATTGGAGGGAACCAAAATATTCTACTTTGTTGTATGATAGCGCAACTCGTACCTCAGTGTCCGTGTACTGGAGCGTGACTCGTGATTTATTCAACTTGTATAATGCCAACTTCGGCCTCTACGTATTGGCTGGAGCTTGGCGAGAAGCGCATCTCCCGTGTCTCGTTATTTTTCCGCAACCTCATTTTAACGCCCCGGAGCTATTACAACTATTTTTACAATGAAAGAACTGAATTCATTTCACCCCTGCGAATGCTGCCCCCAGAGATTCCCTTTTGGATGCCATCTTCCCTTAGCCCTTGAATTAGCTTTAACGTGGCCACCTGCCTTACGCACCTGAAAGGTCAGTACGCCTTCCCTATATCGTTCTCAATCATCATGACAGATTTATACGCAAGTTCAGACTTGTCAAGTTTGCCTAAGCGCCGTATATTTCATCCACTTTCTGTTAACGCTGGGAATGCACTGGCGGGTTTAGTGGGTCGATGGGTTAAACAGTGCCATGACGTACCATTTCGCAAAACTTTTATATTCAATTTACAAGACTTTTTGAATGTTTCGCAAACCCGAAGTGCTCCGTCAAAAGTGCTTGAAAGAAAGACGAGAGTGTCAATCAGTGCTCGTACCAATGAATGGAGCAACAGTAGCACAATATGGCGAGGATAATCATATATGTCCACCAAACTCTATTTAGCTGTTGACCTCTCAAGCTGAAATGAAATACTTAGACTATGACCAATAACGCAGATGCAATAGTACCTATGACGTTTAAGATCTGTGTCAAAATATAAAAGTCATCTTAAAGAAACATTCACTGCAAGAACATTCCTCTCCGTTCAGATATTTTCTTTCGCTTCAAGACACCGTTGTTTCTAATTTTTTAGAGCCGCACTAAGCACCTATGGTGCACATTTGACCCTTTTTTTTAACGTATATATTCCTAACGTATGCAGCGTTCGTAAAAACTGCGTCACTAATTATTTTCTCATACATTACTCACGTGTTTTGTTATTTGTTGTTTTATTGATATGTGCAGTACTCGTTCATATTAACCATTTATAAAAAAGTTATTAATGTGTATTTAAACTTTCCTCCTCTTTTGTTTAGGTTGTAAGATATTGTATGAAAGCTGCACATACACACGCTAAGATCCCTTACGACCTTAGGGCCCTTACGAAGACGAGGCTGCTTGTCGAAACGTTGGCACTAGTGAAACCCCATGTTGACGAATTTCTCATTAATATTTGCACTTGTTTTAAGTGAAATACAGACAACAAACAGCCATAAATCAACTATATCATTGAAAACATACTTATTGTAATGTATACGTGGCCACTATCTTACGTTGCAATATAAAAGAAGTAGTTTAAAGTTCTCAAAGTTAATCAGCTCCACACAAAATATTCTGTTTCTCTTTAGTTTCAGTGCAGAAAGCCACTCCACGCAGCATTAGATCTCATTCTAGGGGAGGAGCTCAGGCAGCGTTTCAGATTTAGTTCGTATCAGCAAGTACAATGCACGTGGTGAAAAATGCAGTATGTAGCTTCAGTGCAAAGTCGTATAAAGTCCATCAAGTGAGATGAAGACAGCCGAACTCTGTGCATGATTGAGTTGACAGGCTCTGTGCTCTATGTATTGAGAGCTGCAGTACGGGTAAATTTTGTCTTTCAACTTCACGAACAAAAATTTTCTAACAGAACAAGTAAGTGAACTTCAAGTCTACGTATTCTACGAACTAAAAAAAGCTTCAGGCAAAACGCAGTCACTCGTTCGAAGGATGTCGGCGAGGGAGGAAACATTTTAGGAACTGACTCCTGGCAGCGATATCTAGCCACACTTAAAATAGTAGTAGTGCTATGCCCGGAAGTACTTCTCTTTTAGTTGTGAAGTTTTGGATTGCGTGAAATTAGAGTTTTTTTTTTCTTCCAGGTGTTTTCTCCAGTATTGCTGTTTTCTTGATAACTCGCATTCGTACTTCTAAGAGCAGAATGTGTGAATTTTTTTTTCATTGATTTTGAGGCACTCCCCTTTCGTTTAGTATCTTTAGTGTATAGCTTCCTGCTTGTAGGATGTTGTTTTTGTAATGGTATGGAAACTGCGCCAAAACAAGTTTCCCCAACCGCAAGGTGTAATTTTCCGCTGCTGGTGCTACATTCAGATATTGCATAATTCCGCCTTCGCAATATCGACTTACTTTTTGCGTGCGTGTGTTTGCTATTACCCTGACTGTGTAAGGCAAAAGTAAGCATTAGCTAGAGCTTTTATATAGTTACCTTCTACAGCTGCTGATTTATATAATGTGTTCTTATCCGTATGTACTCTTTCATACCTTTAGTGAGAGGACACACCCACTAAAACAGGCTTGTCTTTTGGAAAAGTTGTCTTCTTTTCATCACGACTCCTTCTTTAGTTGTTGTTACATCGGATTGTGAGAATGTGTGCAGCAGCGCGCAATACTAAAGTGCAGCAAACGCACTCGACAATGCTAAAGACTGCAAAGTAAAGTGCACAAGAGCAGGAGTGTTCAACACTACATACGGTGCCATTCTTGATAAACATAAACGCATAAAGTTTGCATAGAGACTGGTCTGTACAAATGGGAGTTCCGCAAGGTGATCGCATTTATTGTGGTAGCTGTATGATCGCTGGCAAAAGTTATGGCACGTCGCTTTTAATTAAAAACACTGAGTTACATTGCCTATTTCGTTCCAGTTTAAGTCAGCTTGCCTATACAGGCAAACGCAATTTTCGGGACAGTAAATTTACGTAAAAACGATTTTCAGCTTCAGCATGAGATGTGTAGCACAACCCAGCAGGCCCGAATTGAATGATAAAATAATCTAAATGCGGCCCTGATACCGCAGATAAGTCCGTGAGCTTTTCGAGGCGCTTCACAGTTGAAGAAGTAGTTCACCCTCATCCCGACTACTTGGATTGGTAGAGCGAGTGCCTTTTCCCAAGAGTTTGCTCATAGTTTCGATTGACATATCGCAAAACTTTTTTCTTGAGCTTAAAGAGTTCTAGATGTCCCTTGTAGGAGTGTATTGCTGCTGTATGGTTGGTGACTTTCCGTTTCATGAACATTTGCTTACTTCACAAGTTTCCGAAGAACTAAGTCGCCAGACACAAATTACGAATGCTTCAATATTCTGACAACGGCCGGATCAGCTTGTGAATAAAAAATGTGTTTTATTATCAGTATCTTTTTTTTACTCTTTGATATCACTACAAATTGGCGGCAACGGATAAGAAGTCTTGTGCATTAGCGAATTTCGTCAATTTGCATGGGCTTCATGCATGCACACTTTCCATACGTAGCCGCCATGTAATCCTACGTAAAAAATTTTCGTATCCGGATATCTAGCACCTTTCCTCGTAAGAATAATGGCTTCATTATCATATCATATTGCTGGTCTATATACGTTGAATAGTTTTATCTTTCTATTGTTTTTACAGTATACTACTCGCTCATAAAAACAAGTGAGCAGTTAGTACGATGTCCTATTATTCATGGGGGGGGGGGGTCAATGTTTGTTGCATGTGCGCCCGTCATCTGAATGATCACTGATGCCTTTCTGAAACGATCCCTGAATGACTGAGTTCAAAGACGAGAGAGCGTATTGCTTATCACTTTCACTTCTCCTCTACCAGGCACTGTATCTTCCTCGCCACTTATTGATTCATACAAGTGAAAAATGTGAGAACTAATTGTAGAAACTATCAGGACATTAGGAAACTTATTTTGAGACGCCAAAACACAATGATGGGAGAGAATCTTGGAAACAAAGAGCTCTAACTTGAAACTGAAAATTGATTGCAAGAAAGGAAGGGAAAAAAAGCTACACGCCATTAGATGGCGCACATGCGTTTACACTTGCGCAGACTGCTCGCATGCACTATTCTCTCCCGTTCTTGTTTTTCGGTGCTTGATGAAAATTGTTTCCTAATGTCATAGAAGCTAGTCCAAGCTTCCATGCTTCTATCATGACTTCGCGCTTTTCGGCTACACGCTCTTACCTCTGCTTCCGAAGTCGAAAACGTACAAACCTAATTGAAATAATTTGATTGCGCGTGATAGCCAGGCGAGAAAAGGCACAATGGCCGTCCAACTGCATGGCAAAGCGGGAAAAGCGGCGACTGGCAGCTCATATTCGTGGCGTATGCAAACCAATCGAGATCTCATTAGATCGTAACGTCTTGTGAACTAGACTGCTCGCGTCACGATTCGCGTCGTAAAGAAAGGAGAATGCGGAGAGAGGAAAACGCGCCCATGCTTTGTAATTTGAGAGTTTGTTTAGCGGTGCTTTAAGCTGATAGTCCACCTCGATCGGAAGAGCGCCACTCATATGATAATATCGAATTTGAAATGGCAGGTAATGTGACGCCAAGGAAAGAAGATCGGATCAACCTGCGGTATGCGTTATGTGTGCGTAGTATGACTAGAAATAAGGAAATCAGCCCACGCATTTATTCTATTCTAAACTGCCCGCATCGTTCGTATACTGCAGCGGTATTTGTTTCCGTTTCCACTTTTTTTAACGCTGCACTTGGTCGGCATCTTTCGCGCCCAGACGGCCGTTGGCTTCCGCAGAACCATCGACAACGCAGCTTCCCCAACGGCACCCTGGTGGTGACGCAAGTGCAGCGCAGCCAGGACACCGGCTGGTACGAGTGCACCGCCCGTGACACGCAAGGGAACACAGCCCGAGGGCAGCTCGTTTTGCGTGTGATGAGTAAGTCAGCCACAACGTGAATAACCCTTTCACATTCCTGTTATGGCTGCACTGTTTATGATATACAGCGCTTGCCTAAGTCTCCTTAAGCTGCGAAATTAACAAGACATATAAATTAGAGTAATGAACAGTTTGATAGCATATGTGCATGACCTTATAATAAGATAACCAAAATATTTACTGTCATGCGTTAGGATAGCCACCAGCAGGACTTGACCACCGTGAAGAGACAATTCTGCACGCAACAACGGCTTATTACACTTGTTCCTGCTGATCGTAGTTTGTCTTTTTTTTGTGTGTGAGACGAATGCTAGCATTGCGATTACAAACATTCCTGCCGTAGTGACTCGAAGGTTGGTGACCTTAATTATGAGATTGCAGAGTCATGACAGTTAACTATTACACTATCGCGTTTATGTCTTTGTCGTTAGTCAGAAGTATAGCGTGCTAACAGTCATTATGCTTACAAAAGTACGCGATTCACGTGCTGGCTCTATTTCAGCACTATTTATAACCAAGGTAGAGGCAGTCAAGTGGGGCTTCCGTGTGCTTCCGAAAAGTCGACTGTCAACTAGACGAGGCTTTGTCTTGAAATTACTACGCCACTGAATGGCCATATTTTATTTCTTCGAACAAGTTGTTGAAGTCCTCTGCAAAAAATCTCTATGTTCAAGAGTGGCTTTTCTATTGAGGTCACAAAAGTAACGCTAAACTAAAGCAAGGCTTGCCTCCGCTTTATATATTTTCCTGCAAAGGCAAATTGAAGAGTGAAGGCAGCTACAATGAACAACAGTTTGATGGTTCAAATACTTCAAGAAAAAAAAAACAGCGTTTTCTACATAAAAGCTACATTCTATGCGCAGAAATATAGCATACAAGTTAAAACAAATGCACCTCACAACACTATCCACCACGTCAGAACACAGCTATCCTGTATATTATATAAAAATCTGTATGTGTTTATCACGCAGATTGTCTTAACGTGATTAACGAAAGCCATGACAATAGTTTATCCGAGTCTTCAAAAGTTTACATAGCGCAATGCAAAGGTCAGTCATCACTTGGTATCTCATCGTTCATTATAAATTTAAGCTTTAAGCGGGACCAATGAGACCCTTCAGGTCAGGTTCGCGCTATATCAAAAAAATTTTCTCAGGGCAAAGTTGTTTAAAGTGAAGGTTCTTCGAGTCAGTTTAGGAAATTACATGATGACGTGCCTTTGCACTATGTACAGCCGCTTTCAGGAAGGTCACAGCAGGGATGTATACGTCGCGCTTCAGTCCTTCATAATTATTTTAAGACGTTTCCTGTTTAAATACAACGATCCGTAAACTGCGCATTGAAGGCGGCAATGAATTCGGTGGGGGGCTGTTCAAACAAGCATGCTTCCTTCTGGTAGAAGAAAAGTGCTGAATTCGCTAGAATGTTTGCCGAACTCAGACACAAACATTGGTACGTTTTTTTTTTCTTTGAAGTATGATCGTTTGGACTTTGAGGTAACCATAAATCATGAGCACTTGAGGGTGAAGTGAGAGAACTTTCAAAGCTGGTCGACGAGTTTTATGCACTGTGCCTAAACAGTTCAACACCTATTCCTCTCAGAGGTGCGTATTCGATACACTAGCAAATACACTAGCGATACACTAGCGATACAGATAGCAAATTGAGAGAAGCCAATGCTGATTGATTGATTGATGTGTGGGGTTTGACGTCCCTAAACCACCATATGATTATGTCAGACACCGTAGTGGAGGGCGCCGGGAATTCCGACCACTTAGGGTTCTTCAACGTGCACCCAAATCTGAGCACACAGGTCCACAGCGTTTCCGCCTCCATAAGAAATGCAGCCACCACAGCCGGAATTCGATCCCGCGACCTGCGGGTCAGCAGCCGAGTACCTTAGCCACTAGGCCAGCGTGGCGGGGCAGAAGCCAATGCCATAATTTTAGCCCAAAAGAATAGTTACTAGCAGTAATAAAATATATATGAGGCAATTTTGGTGCAATCTTTTGAGTGGTCACAATGTCTACACAGTTCTTGGCTTTTCGCTTTTTGAAGCACTCACTCACTCACTCACTCGCTCACTTGTGCTCACTGATCTTCACAGACGAGCTTGCAGAGCCCTTTATTGAGTGCAATTCAAGCTGCCTAATTAGGAGCTCAGCGCCTATGACTGTTTGTCGCATACTGAATTAAATGTTCATATGACCTTTTAAAGAAAGTTTATCATGTATTACCAACTGTTACGCGCCTCAGATTTGCCAATGTCACCCGCAGCTCCACCTGTGGTAAGTCCGTTCAATTTTCCGGATGACCTGACGGAAGGCAAGCGAGCTGGCGCTGCCTGCATCGTTTCCGACGGCGATCCGCCCATATCCATCGGATGGCTCAAGGACGGCCAGCCCATAGACGAGAAGACGTTAGGTGCCACCGCATCCCGAACCAACGACTACACGTCCTTCTTGTCTATCGTCGCTGTCCGTCAGGAACTCCACCGAGGCTTGTACACCTGCGTCGCCTCAAACCCGGCAGCTTCGGCCAACTATACGGCACCTATGCTGGTCCGTGGTGAGTACCTGCTTATGACCCATAAATAGACCAGTAAAGTGCCACCGTTAGAGTATTTGGATAAGGTGGCAGCAGTCACACTTGTTGGTGGGAGTAAAAATGTTGTTAAATAGTGTGCCCATTACGAGGTCTTGAAACCTTGTTATTAAAGTAAAAGCGCGAGTGGCGACGATGTAGAAATAAGTCGGTTTGGTTTTTATTGTTAGGTACCGATCTCAACAAACTTTAACAGCACAAAAGCCAAGCTATTCACGTTTTTGGATTGACCAGCCTACACTTTAATTCGCGTGCCTTGCGTATAGCCTATATATAATTCAACATTTCTATAGCAAAGCGAAAGGACAGCTTGATCCCTCGAAATATTTATAATGATGAACAACCATGTTGTGTAAACCGATCCTTTATTTTTAGAGGAATTTTAGCGTCTTTTTAGAAACTTCAGAGACTATGTTTTTTTCTGTATACTTGTCAAGGTACTACCTAGCATTTTCTACTTCCCCGGTCAATTTTCCTGTCATCAAAAATTTTCGCTTTAATGCCTGTACTAAAAAATATTTCGTCTGTTCTATACAGTTGGCCCACGGTGGCAGCATCAACCTGAAGACAAGGCCGCTATTCTGGGCCAACCTTTGATATTTGACTGCCAAGCGCACGGTTTCCCAATCCCGGTTATCCGATGGAAGAAGGAACGTTGTAGGTGCACATTTCATTAACTAGATATTACAGCAATCGCAGTGTGTTGAATATTACCAGGCTCTGCTCACAGGCATTTTAACACCTCCCGTTGTTTGCCACCCTTTTTTTCAGTACGCGTATCTTTAGAGTGTCTGCACAGGTGCTATCACAGTGTTTTGTGTGAAATAAAAATTACGTTCTTGCAGAGGTGTTGAACGTACACATCAAGGACATTGACTCTTTTGTACCTCCGAGAGTCAAGAGCGTAATACTCGCTTTAGAGAGTCATTGTGAGTCTTCAAAATTACTGCTACGTAAGCAACTTTCACATTTACAAAATAAGCGTCCAAAAACATCTTTTTTTTTTCCTAAAATGGTAGCTCACTGAAGAAAGGAAATGTTCAACTTGCTTTGCGGATTTACGCGTTTAGAAATGGCAAAAACTGTTTTCCACCTAAAACGACATGTTTTCATGTGGGCAAAACATAAAAGGCGCTAGCTGTTCCTCCTAAGTAAACATCTCTCTTCTTTCTTATATGCCAAAAAATGACTTCGCAGTACTTCCACTTCCATTCCTAACTTTTTTTTTCTTGTTCTCGATTTTAGTGTCTGAGGATGGCAGCCGGCAGTTCTCCACCATTACAAGCAGCTCCCGCTCCCGGGTGCTGGAGAACGGCTCACTCGTCATCAACGAAGTTGAGCGCTCAGACACGGGTCGATACCTGTGTCAGATTCAGAACGGTGTCGGTTCCGGCATCTCGACCGTGGTCAAGCTCAACGTACATGGTACGTGTCGAACGCATAGCCCCATCTCACTCGTGGAGATTGCAAGTTGTTTATGTCGTTGTTGATGCGTGTGCCAGTGGATCGCTGACGCGTATTTTTCTTTTTGTGCCTTGTATCACTGCTGCGACACGAGCGAAGATTAAGAGAAGCGAATGAAAATTTCACGCCATGTATCGGTTATTACAATACAACTGATAGAAATGTAATACAATCAAAACAATCAGGCCGACTGGTGAGACGCTTGAGTTGGCATGTCATATGATCACTTGAAATGGCAATCTGACATTATATACGAGCGCAGATGGTGATCTGTGGAAAGTTTGACTGTTCTTTTCTGCCTCTCTCACTTTATGTCATATTACCAAGAGATGTGACATAATGTTCGCAAACCACCACACTACGGACCAGCGAGGCGGCACAACGTAGCATATCTTTTGCTGAGACGCGATAAGTTTGAATAGACTCCCGCCTGCACCTTGCCAAACCATTGTAGGAACTTTGGAGAAGTGGGAGAGACAACTTGCCAGCTGGGTCTTAGAGGTGCAATCAGTGCCTATGAGTAAAATTAGGTGAGGGGCGAAAGCCTGTGGAGCTCTGGTGTTAGGATCTCAACCAACATGCCTCTAAGTAGCCCCTTTTCTACCCGTTCTCTCAAAATAAAGTCTTGCTGTTCTTCTTTTCGACTGTTCGTTATGATTTGTTGTATTGAACTTCTTATGTAAGAGTGCCTGTTAATAAGGAATATATGAAAGTAAATAGGATAGATAGATAGATAGATAGATAGATAGATAGATAGATAGATAGATAGATAGATAGATAGATAGATAGATAGATAGATAGATAGATAAATTAGTGAAAAGCTGGGAAGCTACCCAGATGACAATTTCCGGATTGCTACCCTGCACAGGGGAAGGGGAGATGGGGTAGAAAGGTAAGGAAGATAAAAAAGGAAGAATAAAGGAAAAAGAATAAAAAACGCGCACACACTGAAGCCCGGGAGTGTCATAGTCGTTTTGCTACTGGAGGGCGAACCGCTTTAATTAAAAAATCATCAAAAATACTAAAAATTATCAGCGCAAGAAAGAAATTCTACATATTTTCACAATGTGGCAGCACATGACGAAGGAAGAGAAATGGTTCAAAAAATCACTGCACATCCATGGGGTGAATGATGACGAGTGGGCAAAGCTAGAGAGAGAATCATCGGTAAAATCGTGAATCTTCCGTGTGTATTTCACCCTGTCGATCATTGTGTAAGGACATCATGAGAAACACTGTATGTGTATATATAGAAAACAACTTTTATCAGTTTTTAGGAACGATAGATGGCTTGCGGTGTCCCTTCACTATGACGGCTTTATGGTCCGTGAAATGAAGGGTGAGCGGTTCCTGTATAGGTTGCAGTGGGAAATTTGCAAATACTAGGTCAATGCGTGATCCTCGGATCGTGGTTGGTTTCAAATGGTCATACTATATACATCCATGCGTTCATCCATGCATCCATGCGTCCATCCGTGAGTCCGTCCATCCGTCTATCAATTTGCTAGTCTGTCTGTCTGTCTGTCCGTCCGCGCGTCCATCTAGATCTAGTGAACACTTCAAGTACCGCCATCTCCCATCTCGCATCCGCTGTGGCACATACCCGCTCTAGAATGGGTATGTGCCACCGGTGGTTACGTACATCACCAGAACCAACCCCATGGATTGTATACACCCACGCCCTAATGAGCTTCGCCCCTAAAATTCACTGCTCCGAAAGCGGCCCGTAATCAAGTCGTGCTAACGTTGCCGAAATTTGTTGTCTTTGGGATCTATACTGAGAACAATCACAAACGACGTGTGCGGTGGTTTTGTCACTGCCACAGTGATCACATGCCGCACTGTATGCCATTTCAATTTGGTGAGCCAAACAGTTCGTGAATGACACTGCAAGCGACAAGCGGCAGAAAACAGTTGCTTCAAATTTGGATAGTCTGAATGGAAATTTCAAGTTGAAGTTAGAGATCCGGATGGCGAAGGCGGGTGTGGACAAAACTGGAAGTTTCCACATCTAATGTGCTATATGACGGGCGATCGAGATAATCTTTGATGCAGCATGAAATCCTTTTCCAGTGGCTTCCAGGCCACTGTGGAATCGATGGTAATTAACATGTCAATAATTCTTCCAGAAATATTGGTGAAAGTATTTTTAAAAGTACGCTGCCTGGCAAACTGAGAGTGCGATATGAATGGTTGGTGCGTTGATTACTACGAATTGTACACCATATAGAAGGGCAATATGATAACATTACAAGAATATAGAGTCATCAAAAATTTTGTGTTAGCATGTTAAGAAGGTGAATACTAACGATAAAAAACCGTCTTGATAACACAGAGATTACGTTAACTGCAGCATGGCAGCGACGATGTTAGGCAAGGTAACTGGCAAATGGATCGAGAAACAACCTCGGGCGGGCGACTTCTGCCATAAAAAAGTCAACAAAAAACAAAGCAAAAACGTGATACCAGCGCAAGACGCCAAGCATGCAATCAGGATCCTTTTTTTTTCATGTTCCCATATTTTCGTTGTTCTAGAAAGTGGGTCGCGCAGCAGCAGCAGCGACATCAGTGAACATCATTGGTGATATTAGAAAGTTCACGGCGGCGTTCCGCGTGCTGTCATCATCCCCATTTAGCTCATGCTTCCTTCCTTCCTCTGTGTTTTTTTTTCTACTTATTTGCTTGTTTGTTCGCTTGCTCATATGTGTGCTCAACGTTTTACGTCTTCAATGTCGTACAGTTGTCTACGTCACGATATGTCTTCCAATTATGCCAGTGCTTTCTTTTAAATTTCTGATTTGTCTTGTATTTCATTGGTGCAGACTTTTAGGCGGAGATGAAAGGCAGTAAAATAGATTACCCCTCTTACACGAAATGTCCGAAGACCATTCGGTCATATGGGAATGGCCTTTCCAGTTTAAAGCCTCACACGCTGACATCAAATGGGGGTTCGAGGAATGCACCATGCCGACTGTAAGTGGGTCCCATGACGCACGTAAACGGCGGTTGCGGTATTGACGGCTGCCCACCCTTTCAGCAACAAAACCCCTCCCGTATCGGATTTTCAGTCCGTCTATGAAGCATATACTGCCCACTTAGACTGATTGCGTTTGCGTCGTGCCCCTTGCTCGTCATCGTGTTTGTTGTTGGATCTGCTATACCGCGTTTAGAAAGGAGGCTGAGATTACATGAACATTTACTGTCTTCTGTCTTCCGTATATTGTTAATATTGTTCATTGCTGTGTTGGAGCCTCGTAAAGAATTGCTTTTACGACGTCCTTTAAGGTCGCCAATGTGCACGCGCGTTTAAAAGTGGGTGTCGTTACTTTCTTGAGCGCACGACCAATTCGAGGACACTTGATACTATCTCAGTGGCATGGTGTACACGACACGCATTTTTTTTGTCTAAAAAAATTTAATGCGGATTCATTTACACGTGCTTACGATCAAGTGACATCTCTTTTTCAAGGTCGCGCAAAAAGTCACACGAAATCTTGGCTTCCTAAAAGCGCTATGTTTTTCCAGTTTTGTAAATGCTAAAGTCTTAAATTAGAATCACTATATTTTTGCCACGCCTTTCTATTTCTCTTTAATTTTGTCGCTTATGAATTCTGTAGTATTCAAGCGCAACATATACAATTACGACGTACGTTTCTCATGCAAGGGTCGATTCACGTAGCCAGATAGATAAACGTTTTTTAATGGCATTGTTCTTCATCCATGATGCAGCCTCGTTATGCCACGGGCGAAAGACGCAAATATCGACAGGTTGGTCTATTGTCGTTCAAAAAATGCTTCATACTTAATAGGAAGAATTCTCGTTGTGTATTACTCATCCAAATAGTGACCACTTTGTCAATTACGCGTGACATATACGTGACTTCGATGTTTTAAACTGTGAAATTGCGGCACCAAGAAAACAAAACTACGTTCATTTTTCTGTTAACCCGGTGCCAAAATGTGTTCGAACACGTTCATTAAATAAAAAAGAAACATTTGCGGTGACATTTTCACCGAAGTTTTTTTTTTTCAATTTTAGACCAATCAGGTGAGCCCTAACCCTGCAGGGTGCTTATTGAGTCTGAAAGAAAGATTAGAAAGTGTTCATTAAAGCAACACTTCCATAAGCACGAATGATTCACAGGAACCATCTTTTTTGGTTATATATGTTTGAAGAGAGCTCAACTGCAGGAATGATTACACAAGTCCCGCGGCTTCTTAGATTCGCTATCGAACCTTTCCGTGTCGAACAGCGCGTGGCATACAGCTTTGTACACATAGCCCCTGCCACAGCAAATAAAACAAAGAACAATAATGATAAATATTGGCCTCCCATTGTGAAGAGAAAACAAAATAACAATCAGGAGCGTTTGCACCAATTTTCTCTATCTATGATGAGGCTTATCCGTGGAATAAATCTGATTAATACACTTTACTATACACTAAACTAAACTACGGTAGAGAGACTGTATATTTAGTATATTGCACTCGACCGAGGAGGTAATAAAAAAACTGACGGGAGTTTAGTTTCCCGCGTTGTGCACTAATCTCATCCCCCAGCAACGCCTGCAATATATATATATATATATATATATATATATATATATATGCTGCCTCATGCCTCATCGCTGGGTACACTGCTGCCTGCAGCCTTGCATGAGACTATTATGTACAACAGAAACACATTGAGCGGCTTTCAGTATAAATCACCCATCGCGATGGATACTTCGTGTCGTGTACACTTTCCTTTAGTTGGTTCCTCTCGTAGACCAATCGGGAGCGCCGGTCGGTTTGTATATAGCGAGCGGTTGCCACGCTATAGCTCCTACATAGCCGCATGGTTGGATGCGGCGAAACAAGCCAAACTGGCCGAGCGAAAGACACGCTTTGCTGCCTTCATCCATGATGGCTCCAAGTTTCCAGCGAGAATCGACTCGTATTACGCTTTTACTCTGCGCCCGAGAAGCAAAGGCAAAAGAAAACGATTCCAGGAAGACCGACAGAAGTGCCTCACTCGTAACGATTGATAGTGCTAAGCGTTGCGAGTAGCGGCCCCTAATTACGGCACTCTTTCTGAAACGCTCACTATAGGTGAAACGGCGAAGGCAAGATGGATGACTGAACCTTACACGAGGCATCCGTTAGGCGAGAAGTTGGAAACAATTTGACAGTAAGCTACGTGCAACTGTGTACACTTCACGCTTCCCGTTTCTCATCTATTAGATCGGAAAATCGAAATTTTTCATCTAACATCAGGCACTGTAATAATCGTCATTGCTGTATTGGTCAAAATACTGTCACTCTATCTAAGTTTATATATATGTGAATGCAACCAATTAGACCATGTTCAGTATACGGTGAAGGGGGGGGGGGGAGCCATCCAATTTTCTAAATTATTCAGTGCCTTTACTAAAAGTAGAGTGGGAACGACAAGTACTTGTAACAAGCTCTACAATTGCATAAACCAATTAAAGTTGATCCATTTTTTTTCAGTTACCTACAGATTCTGTTGCAATATATTGCCTGCCTTCACGGGCATGTGTATGTATGTATGTATGTATGTATGTATGTATGTATGTATGTATGTATGTATGTATGTATGTATGTATGTATGTATGTATGTATGTATGTATGTATGTATGTATGTATGTATACGAGTGTGCGCTCGTGCTTGTAAAACATATTTAGTATTTAGGTTCTATCGCACAATTGCACAACTGCATTTTTTTACTATATGAAAAAATGTTCCGGTTCTGATAGATTCATCCTAAAGTTTAAAGTTTTATGATGAGTCCGGTTGAAGAAAGTGCTGATGATATTCTGCTGTGTTCGGATGCAAACCTCGACCAAAAGTCTAATGTCCTCCTCGTCACATCTATCGCAAAGCATGCATTTCGCAAAGCATCACAGTCGAAAATCCGGAGTGCATCTTTTAAGAGATAATCTCCATTTCTCTGCTCCCAAAAACCATGCTTGCTTCTACCATCCCACCTCAAGGGGCTGCCTCACACAGAGTGACGGTTCGCAATTGCAGCGGCTTTGAGTCATTGGTTCTAGCTGGAACTATTTAAATGTGAATTATAATGAAGCTGCACAAAGCGAGCTTTAGTCTGGTCCATTTGTTGTGTTTTCTCAAGACTGTACGTTTGAAAGCAGTGCTTTGTTTATAAGCATGACTAAAGTTCCCTCCACAAACTGGAATATTGTACACCTGTGCTGCAATCTTCTCTAAATGCGGAACAATGAAAAAAAAATCACTAATATTTAAACCCAGTCGCTTGAACGCTGTAATTCATATTTATTGTGCACCATCTCACTTTCGAAGTCTTGTTTGTCATGCAGTTTTATCTTTGCATTAGCGCGCTGAACTCCGTTGAAAGGTGAGCAGGTGTGCGCAAATGAAGACAAAGACACAGAAAAGATTGCACAGCTACAGGTGCAAACCTCGTTTATTTTAACTGTGAACTAACTCGCTTAGCTGCAAGTCTAACTGAACTTCGTTGGTGTTCATACTTTTTAACGCGAACCTCCACGAACTCGTTTAAAATCTGCCATAGGCATTCACTTGTTTTACATTGTAGCATGCTACTTTACTGAATATTGATTAAAGTGTTAAATCATTCTTCTGCATTGTGATAATTGCACCGCCTAAAGAAAGAAGAAACATATATTATGTTTTTTTTTCTTTCAGTACCTTCATGCAAACAGTTCATCATATCAGCCTGTTCTCAAGCTATCTCGGTGATGCAGATGCACTGCATGCTGTGCTCGCTTGTTTGCCGGTTCCTTCAGAGGCGGGAACATTCCTGCGTTTTCAAAAGGAAGACATACGATCTGCTCGACACTCTCATTTTGCGCGCACGTAGACAACATTCTCGCTAAGGAGGCGGCCACCAGGCGCGTCGTCGTTCTCCACTGGCCTCATCTATCAGAACGGCTTTTATCAGCGCCGTTCCAGACGCGAGTGTAAACGCCCGGTCTTTTTCGCTGACCGTCAAAACACGTTGCACGGGTAAAACAGAGAACCAGGATGGCATTGCGAAACCCGTGTCAGCTCTGAGAGCTTCGAAGTCGTTATCAAAACGAGGTCTTGCCTTAGTGAAATAGAATGTTTGGCGATGAGATTTTCAATTTGTGAGAGACAGCGAGAATATTATTATCTGAGGTTTTACGCACCAAAATTAGAAGTAGAAAAAAAAACTCTAAAGTCAAGTCTGAACGATGGCCTGCGGTGTGGTACCCCTCCTTGTGTAGAATAAAGCCATCTCGCATCACAATTAAGCAGGGTATTGCCTATGAGAACGCGTGCGCTCAAACCTAATTAGGCTATAGTTACTGCTCGGGTTGGGCGAGATAGTGGCAACAGGATGAAGTCTAGTCGAGGTGGATGTTTACGTATTGGCCATGTACAAGGCAAACAAACAAACTTGGTACATTGTGCCCTTAATTAAGTACACTATTATAAATTCTAAAATTAAAAGTGCCATAAGTCGGCGAAATTTTCGGAGCTCACTGAGACTCCCTTGTGTGTGTGTGTGTGAGAGAGAGAGAGATAGAGAGAACGACAAAAAAAGACAGGGAGGTTAACCATGTCGAAGCCGGTTTGTACACCGGGAAATTAAGGGTGAATGAAAAAGGAACAGACTTCCCCGTGATGTATATTTCACGCTTAAGGCTCTTTCGGACTAAGGCTCACCAAAGTTTCCCAAGCCTGGCTCACTTAGACTCACGAAAAGTTTCTTCAACAGTACTTACCCGCTGCCTCAAGCTCACCAAAATATTACTCACCCGGACTCCCTCAGGGTCAGACTCGCGGCTTGGTCTGGGTCTGAGTGAGTCCGACTGAGTCGACACTCAGTTCTCACCCGTGAGAGCGCACCAAGGCACAAAAAAAAAGATACTCAACCATTCGCCTAGGACGACTCTAAGGCAAAAGCCACTTTCTTTTCCTTATTAGTCACTGCATTCATTCCTCTGCACCATCCTACGAGAGCCTTGTTTACATATGATCGCTTCCCACTGCCTCCAGGGTAGCTAGCAGCATTGACCAAACTACCATGTTCCCTGATCACGTCATAATGAGACGTTACTTCACGTGACATCACTATAACGCACAATTACGGCTTGGTGAAGATGAAAATTCTATTTTTGACGTCATTATTACGTCATATGGTGACGTAATCACGGGATCATAATTTTTCGTGCTTCTCGTGCTGATGCGACCTACATACGTGGAGTGCAAGTCAATTTTTGCATTTGATCAGGCATGTGCAACTTTCACCTTAACAATCATGAATGAGCTTGTCCCGAGTCTCTTTCTATTCCGAATAACCTCCTGCTTTTCCCATGTAACTTACGCCCTTCCTTAAGCGCGATTAAATGAGCACTGTAAAATTGTGATGCAGCGCCAACATGATGTAATGCGGTTGTTGGGTTGGTTGGTTTATTGATATTGAAGATATGTTCAAACTGCGCAAAGACAAGGCTTTAGAAACATAGATCATGCACTTAGGCTTCGTGTGTGCGCCTGTTCAATGTTTACAATATTGACGCAAGGTAGGCTGGCAACTATAGTAGCCAGCCCCTGAGGAGGACAACGAAGTAGTTCTGTGTGCGCGTGCTCTGGTGTTCGCGTTGCTGGCCCTTGGGTTACGAAAGTAAACGCCCTATTTTGTACCTGCGTACCTGTGTCTTTGTGACATTTTCTGGTGGAGGAGCCGGGGTACGGTAGATGATACGGTCCCCTGAAAGCACCTTTGACGCAAGTCCTTCGAGTAGCTCAGCCGAGCTTACCCCTGTGCACGTACGTTCCAGCCGTCGTCTCCAGGGACTCGAGCCACAGCACGGTTTGCTGCCTGAACGTCCGAGGACTATGAACCAAACACCGCCTAACGTCACCGCGCCAGCACCAGCGCACCTGGTTATCAACAAGCCCAAGACGCCGAAGACATTTCCCGGAGCTGCTTTTGAAGATTCCGACGACTGGCTCGAGCATTTCGACCGGGTAGCCGTCATCAACGATTGGATCCCAGAGCGTAAGCTACGCTATGTGTACTGCTTCCTGCAGGACTCCGCGAAAACGTGGTTTGAGAACCATGAAGCAGCGCTTACGTCATGGGATGAGTTTCACCGGCAGTTCCTCAAGACATTTGCCCGAGAGGACAGGAAAGAGACAGCGGAGCGTGCTATAGAGGCAAGGGTTCAAGGCCCTAACGAAAGGGTGACGACTTACGTAGAGGACATGGATCGGCTTTTCAGGCGTGCGGAGCCCTCTATGTCCGCATCCAAGAAGGTTCGCTACCTAACGCGTGGTGTTAAAAAAGAGATTTTTGCCGGCCTGATTCGAAACCCGACTGCGACATTTGCGAAGTTCTATGAGGAAGCCACTGCCATAAAGAGGGCCCTTCAACAGCGTGCCAGGCAGTATAACCATGGTGTACACCCAAGTGAGGTCCCTTCTGTCACTCCCGGCAATGACATCAGCGCGTTGCGAGCGCTTATCAGAGTTCTGATTAAGGAAGAGCTACAAAAGATGCAGGTGACATCTTCACCTGTAGAGCAGCTCTCCATTGCGGAGATGGTACGCGCCGAGCTACGGCAAGCAGTTCACGCTCCCCAACCGTTCGAGGCGCCACAAAAGAGGCACTGCGTCGAGATGAGCTACGCGGAAGCAGTGCAACGTCCTCCATCGTGCAGTTCAACCAGCGTATTTTACCCCAATGAGCGACACGCTCAGCAAATGGAGGTAGGCTTCCGTCTTCGCAGCTCACAGTTTATCGACGAAGCAAGACCGAGAAAGGGTGACATCTGGCGTACACCCGACCACAGGCCCCTTAGTTTTCACTGCGGGGAAGCCGAACACGTCTACCGAACATGTCCATACCGTCGTGTGGGTCTCCGTGAATTTTCGCCTGATGCCCCTCGTCCACGACCTGGCGAGCGACCACAGGAAATAGAGAGTTTCATGTCGAATCGTCGCAGTATCGAACATCGGTCGCAAGAGCCTCGCTCGTCTTCGCCTGCTCGCTACAGGTCACCGAGCCCAGCCTATTCACGCGGCGCTCCGAGACACCGTTCACCCAGTCCTGCAAGTCGGGAAAACTGAGTTCAGCGACCTCCGGAGGTGAGGCCGCTGACGCTGACTCTGCGGAAGATCCTCCACTACGACGACAACGACGGCAGCAAAAAGATGTACAGACGCAGTCAAACGTGGTACGAAGAGTGGTGACATCAAACAGCGCGGTAACTGTGGGCGACGAAGAAGTAATGGCACTAATTGACACTGGAGCAGACACTTCCGTTATGAGCATGGGTCTTGCCTGCAGGCTGAAGAAGGTTTTTACCCAGTGAGCTGGGTCGCAGATACGTATGGCAGGAGGTCATCCTCTCACTCCGGTGGAGCGGTGCACAGCGCGAGTCAGTATTTATGGATTTACGTATCTCGGAGATTTTGTAATACTGCCGAGTTGCTCGAGGGGCCTAATTCTCGGACTGGACTTTCTCCGTGTAATGGAGCCGTGATTGATTTGCAAGAGTCGCAGGTGACGTTTTCTACGGCACACGCTTTAGCGCGCAACCTTCACGGCAGTTAC
Organism: Rhipicephalus microplus; assembly: GCF_013339725.1. Taxonomy (NCBI): domain Eukaryota; kingdom Metazoa; phylum Arthropoda; class Arachnida; order Ixodida; family Ixodidae; genus Rhipicephalus; species Rhipicephalus microplus. Next base: position 31,985,124 of record NC_051169.1, read on the forward strand.
GTCAATGCTTTGAGAATTGTTGACGATGACGTCACGTTACCGCCGAAGAGTAGCGTGTTCACCTTGGTAGCCTGCGACATTTTTGATGAATTGAACGACTATTAAGGTATTGCAGAGGCAAACATCCCGCTGCTGCTCAAACGAAACATATAAATAGCCCGATGCCTTGTTCGGTTAGAGAATAAATGCTTTCGAGTTCTGCTGACCAACTTCCGCAATGAGTTTCAGCACGTCCCATGAGGTACTACTGTCGCTTTCCTCAGTGAAATCGCCGACTTTTTCGCTATTGGCACATTGGATACGACTTCACCGCATGCGAAAGCTTGTGGTGACCTGGGAAGCCGCATTCACATTAATCCAGACTTGCCAGATTCACGAAATGAGCGGCTGCTAAACCTTGTGAGGGAATTCTCGGACTGCTTCTCCACAGCATCGAAAGTTCAGCGTACCACCGTTACAAAACACCGCATTGTTACGAGGAGTCGGCGCGGCCTCTTCGCCAACATCCATACCGTGTGTCCCCGAACGAAAGATTGGTGATTAAGGGTCAAGTTCAAGAAATGCTGAATGATGACGTCATTCAACCCTCGACAAGTCCGTGGGCGTCACCTGTTGTCTTAGTAAGGAAAAAGACAACACACTGCGCTTCTGCGTCGACTATCGACGGTTTAACAAAGTCACAAAACGCGATGTTTACCCCCTGCCACGGATTGATGACGCCTTAGACCGTCTACGCCACGCCCAGTTCTTTACATCATTAAATCTCAAGTCAGGGTACTGGCAAATTGAAGTTGACGAGGGCGACCGTGACGAAACCACGTTCGTTACGCCTGACGGGCTCTACGAATTTAGTGCTGCCTTTCGGTCTCTGTTCCGCTCCCGCCACGTTTATACGCATGATGGACACTGTACTAGCTGGACTAAAGTGGCAGACGTGTCTTGTATACTTGGATGATGTTGTTGTGTTTTCAAGCACGTTTGACGAACGTCTTTCAAGGCTAAAAAGTGTCCTCACTGCAATAATGAGAGCGAACCTTACTATCAAGCCCGAAAAGTGCTACTTCGGCTATCGGGAACTCAAGTTTCTCAGCCACGTGGTGAGCCCGGGGGGTGTCCGACCAGATCCGGAGAAGTTGGCTGCCGTTGCCGATTTCCCTTGTTCTGGAGACAAAAAGGCTGTTCAGCGATTCCTCGGAGTCTGTGCGTACTACCGCCGTTTTGTCGAAAGATTTTCGAAAATTGCAGAACCTCTTACAAGACTGACAAGGCCAGATGTACCTTTCGTATGGACGGAAGAACAACAGCAAGCCTTCGTAGAGCTGCGCAATCGACTGCAGACAGCTCCAGTGCTGGCACATTTTGACGACATTGCCGACACCGAGATCCACACAGACGCCAGCAACGTAGGAATCGGAGCCATTCTAGTTCAATGGCAGAACGGCGCAGAGCGTGTCATCGCTTACGCGAGCCGCAGTCTCACAAAAGCAGCGGCTAATTACTCTACCACCGAAAAAGAGTGCCTAGCAGTCGTTTGGGCCATTAGCAAGTTTCGACCCTACCGATACGGCCGGCCATTTCGAGCGGTCAGTGACCACCATTCACTCTGTTGGCTTGCCAATCTACGGGATCCATCAGGCCGCCTCGCCCGCTGGAGCCTCCGCCTTCAAGAGTACGACATAACGGTGGTCTACCAATCAGGGCATAAGCATACAGATGCTGACTGCCTGTCTCGTGCTCCTATTTCCCCGACGTCATCTGACACTGAACAAGATTTACCGTTTCTTGGCATCGTCGATGTGGTGCGCATGGCTGAGCTTCAACGTAAAGACACTGAGCTAATTCCTGTCATCTAACATCTTCAAGAAGAAGACGTTATCGTCCCACGCCGGCTCTCGCGTGATTTAACAACGTATTGCCTGCGGAACAATGTTCTCTACAAAAGAAATCTTGAGAGAAACCAGGAAACTTTCCTCCTCGCTGTTCCAACAGCACTGCGTGAGGAAGTTTTGCAGGCGTGCCACGACGATCCTTCGGCCGGTCACTTAGGCTTTGCTAGGACATTAGCGTGCATCCGACAGAAGTACTACTGGCCACAGCTGTATTCGTCCGTTCAGTGCTATGTCCACACCTGCCGTGACTGTCAGAGGCGTAAAGTTCCACCCGCAAAGCCCGCCGGTTTCCTCCAACCTTTAGATCTACCTCGAGCACCATTTCAGCAAGTGGGAATGGATCTTCTTGGTCCCTTTCCTACGTCATCCTCAGAAAATAAGTGGATAATCTTCGCAACCGACTATCTGACTCGCTATGCAGAAACCAAAGCTGTGCCTAAGGGAACTGCAGTTGAAGTCGCCAGATTCTTTGTCCACGACATTGTTTTGCGTCATAGTGCACCTGCTGTTCGCATAACCGATCGCGGAGCAGCATTTGCGGCAGAGTTATTGCTACAAGTCACCAAGCTGACGCACACCAACCACCGGAAAACAACAGCTTATCATGCCCAAACGAACGGCTTGACGGAGAGGTTAAACAAAACACTGGCCGACATGCTATGTATGTTGATGTAGAGCACAAAACGTGAGGTGAAATTTTGCCTTACGGGACGTTTGCTTATAACACCGCTGTGCAAGAGACCATTGGAGCTTGTTTATGGCCTTGGCGTCACAACACCGTTAGACGCTATGCTCCCCGTAGACCAGGACAACAGCGGAAATGACAGCGTTGACGACTTCGTCGAGAAAGCCGAGGGAGCCCGCCAGCTTGCACGGAACCGCATTCGCGCGCAGCAAAATATCGACGTTCGCCGTTACAACCAAGGCCAAAGGAACGTCCACTATCAACCAGGTGACTATGTATGGGTGTGGACACCAGTTTGACATCGTCGAACTGGTGTCCATCGTGGGCTTTCGGAGAAGCTATTGCGACGCTACTTTGGCCCTTACGAAGTTGTGCGCTGCCTCAGTGACCTGAATTACGAGGTAGTTCCCCAAAGCTCTGACACCAGTTTAAACCGAAGACGTCCACATCCAGAAGTAATCCATGTAGTACGGATGAAACCGTACCACGCCCGCGAGTTATGAACACTTCGAACTTTTTCCTTATTATCCACAACAGCGTGGGCTTTTTTTTTTTTCGTTGACGTGATCATTTTTTTTTCACGGCCACCTCTAGCATCTCAGTCAATAAACCGGGACAGTACTCTTGAAAGGGGAGAATTGACGCAAGGTAGGCTGGCAACTATAGTAGCCAGCCTCTGAGGAGGACAACGATGTAGTTCTGTGTGCGCGTGCTCTGGTGTTCGTGTTGCTGGCCCTTGGGTTACGAAATTAAACGCCCTATTTTGTACTTGCGTACCTGTGCCTTTGTGACAATATGTTGCCTTTTTCGCGTAGGAGAAACATGCATGCCAGCATGATTGTCGTCGAGTCAGAGTAAATTGCTCATCAACATGGCACTCGCAATTTCAACCTCACCACTTACAATCATTCAGGGCTCGAGAGGCGTTTATGACGTCTCCAGAAGAATTCAACGCCAACTTTTTATGGCATATTTTTTCATATACATGAAACAACTTCGATGAACTTTTACCGGTCATTACACTCTCCGAAATTTTGCTGACGGCTGATCAGAATATATTGTGTTTGTCATATAATATATTGTCAGTGTTCTAAGTTGTCAGGTTTAGAGAAAAGTTCTACAGTGAAAATGAGTAAGTGGTGGCACAGTAGAAATTTAAATAAAACAAACGACAAACCCTTCAAATAACAACGCAGACAACAGTGTTGCATTTACAATAATATCACGTTGCCGTTTCGGTGCCCTCGTTTCACTTGTCTTTATTTGTTAACGCAGTTTCAGGGTTCTATATGTCAAACCATCTCGTGCAATCATTCTTTGGCTGTAAATAAGGGCAGTGTAAATGAAAGAGACGTGAATATTATTATTCCTCCTATTTACAAGCCAGTCGATTCAGTTTTGTCCATCGCGCAACACTTTATATATATATACGATGAACACCTTACACTACAGTTTGCTTTACGGCATGGATTATATGAACAATCAGTGTACCAGATAAGGAACAACTACCAACAAGTGTTTGAGAAAGGGCATAATATTGTAATTCAATGGTTGTCAAATTATTGCAGAATTGTCGGCAATGACCACGCGAATGAAGCTGCTCGATCGACTCATAATCAAAATCTGCTGACGCCCATACCACTGTTGAGAACGGACACTGCACGGCGACTACAATCACATGCTCGCTGTGTCATACTTTACAATGTAACGCGCAGGGTTTCTACAACATGCGCCCGTATTCGATCGACGCAAGCTTGCAACTTCGTTGGCCACCCGGGCTCTCACGACGCGATGAATCTTTGCTGTGTCACATGTGGTCGGGCTTGGCATTTAGGAATGCGTGTTCGTGCCTCGCTGGAACGGCCAGCAGTGTGGCATGCAACGCTTGCTCATGCGTGGTGACAGTTGAGCAGATTATATGCCACTGTCCATCATACCAAACTCAAGGACGTGCTATAGAAGTCAACCTCAGTCACCTGTATTCACGACCACTTACAGAAAGGAAGATCCTGGCACCTTGGTCGACGGTCTCACTTACGCGCAAAGCCACGAAAGCTCTCTTGTGCTTGTTAAGGACCACCGGTTTTCACGAATTTTTGTGAAAGAACAGCGTGAGAACGTGTTGTGTAGTCTCGAGCTGACCATTTATCTATCTCTTTCATACTCTTTCTCTTTTCTCTCTCTTTCCTTTGTGTTGTTCCCCCTTTTACGCACCACAAATATAGGGTTGTCAATAGAGACAAGCTTGAATAACCCTCCTGCCTATCCTCTCTACTTCTCTCTCTTCGACTTAATTATGCCTACAAGAAAGCTGGCGACTCACAGAACAGGTACGGCACTATAACTGACATTAAGTATATAGGTGTCTATAGAAAGATATCTGCTTGAACAAGTCAGCGTCCCTGAGTTTCGCGCAGTGACGTGCATTCAACTTTCCGAAGCTGTGCTTCAACAAGTCTTGGGGCTTTCACAGCGTGCTCACCTTTGGTACTCGAACATTTTTGTCCGTCGTAAAGAAACGCTGAAGCGAACTAAAACGAAGCTACACTTTGACATATGCCATACGCAACTTTTGCATGTAGTTATGTGACAACGTGCAGCTTCTACATGTAACTGGCGTGACAGCAGCGTATACTTGGTTAATCGACCGAAAGCCGCGTTTCGCTCAAAGTCTCTGCGCCGCTCTTGCTAACGCTTTTCGATTTCAAATTTCGCTATTCTCAGCTTCAGAGTTGATACAGCCACGTGCATGCTCCTTCGCAGCCGTCCTTCAGCGTCAGAATTCACTCACTCCAATTCCTATATTGCAGGCGCCTGTATACTTTTCAGTGTTTTACTTGGTAGAGACAATTTTTGTGTTATTGTTTGTCCTCGCACCCTTCGCTCTGTGCTTGAAGCGGGGCTGCGTTTGGAAAAGTATAAGACGTGAGGTGACGCAAAAACGTAGTCACGAAGGCGCCCAGACGGCGGGATCAATATGAAAGCCCGGAACTATGTTCTGAATGATCTCGCCTTTCTTCCAACGATATTGAATTTGAACGAGCAGCGATACCGAGAGGCGCCACGCAGCTTGTCCGAAATAACAACGGTACTGACACTGTGGGAGCAAAGTGCTAAGGCTTGAGCGGAGACGAGACGCAAGCTCGAATGAACGCTTGGCCTGGTAGGGAAGGCCTGTGACGCAAAGCCAAAAAACAAAACTTGCACCAGTTTGTTTCTCCGTAGCTCTACCATACATTGCTAAATGATGCGTATGCGTCTTACGATAAACACACGAAAACAAGTTCTATAACACATGACGAAGCAAGAAAGCACACAAGCACCACGATTTATTTTTCTTGTGAGTGTTTATGATCTATAGCTTTTTCACGATCCGGAAATAACCAGCCCGCCAGAACATTGTTGGTAACAATCTCAACATGGCAACATTGTTTTCCTCTTGCATTTCTCATATATATAAGTGATTCAGAATTTCTTTGGTTCAAGGCGTGAAATACATTATACACAAGATGACAAAATCTGAACGATGAGCTGGACTTTGCATGCAGGCCTTGCTTCAGTGGAGTCCGACGATGTTTTGTATAGGTATAGAATTCTAAGATGATACACTTTTGAAATTACAAATGAGGCTAAGTGAAATGAAGAAGTGTTGTTAGCTACAGTTTATAAGCGTGGGACTGCTCAAAATAGAATCTCCAACGTCGTTTGTGACGAAAGGCACCACGTTGCAATACATTCAGCCCGTGCAGCGGTTTAGCGTTTGATTTAGGCACATGAGTTTTGATAATGACTGCAAAGTTACCCATTGCTTTACCAACTTTGAAATGGTATCTTTATGACTGTTTTAATAAACAACTGTGTCCTAAAAGATGTCTTTGTGAAATAAAGAGTACACTACCGTGAGCTTGCATAACGCTGTTACCGGAGGCAGTGTGCGTTGCCCTAAACAATTGGCATCGTGCATGGTGTCCACTTGAAAGCGGGCACTCACCTATAGCATCTTCTGAGGGCAGTAACAGTTAAAAAGACAATTGTTAAAACATCTCATTGGAATATAGTGAAATAAAAAATGGTGTCTACTGTTTTGAGAAAAATCAATCAAAGTTACTAGTTATCCGATCTACGTTTTTTTTTCACCAGGTAACCATAGCTCTCATTATCAGTTAACGAGGACTACGAGCTCTTTGAGACTTTTTACTACTATCTCGCCCATGAAGAAACCCGTGTAGTCCCGATTCCTCTATCAAGGAATGATGCAGCAAGACAACTTTACCTGCTGGCTCGAGATCTCACACGCACGTTCTGGTCGTCTACCAGCTTCCAAAGGTGTCAATTTTATGAACTGGATCCTTCGCTCAAGCTAAAGCTACCATCACAACTTTCCCGCTCTGATGCGACACTGTTATGCCGCCTTTGGTTGGGTGTTGCATTTACAAAGGTGTACTCCTTTCGCATTGGTATGGCAGACACTCCTACATGCGACTACTGCGGAGCTGAAGAGACCATCGAACACGTCCTGTGCAGCTGCGCTTGCTACGACACACAACGAAGCCAGCTCCGGATGGTTTTGAATCGACTTGACCCCGGATCATTTTGTGTGCAGAAGATACTAGGACCTTGGGCATCTGCCTCAGTTGCGCAGAAAGCAACTAAAGCACTGCTACTTTACCTTAAGTCAACAAACCTGAGCGACCGCCTGTAGACTGGGTGTGCTCCCCGAGTGTGCTCGTGATTGTGTGTACCTTCTCATCTTTCTGCAACCTCTTTTCTCCCCTTTATCCCTTCCCCAGTGCAGGGTAGCAAACCGGATGTGCGTCTGGATAACCTCCCTGCCTTTCCTTGCATCTTTATCTCTCTCTCTTTATCTCGCCATTACTGACTCGATTCGAAATGTAACCTGCGCTTTTTCGCTGTACGAGTACGTGACCAAGCTTCCTATTATAGCGAGCAAATGATCTTTTTGGCAGTGTAAGCCCAAGTAAATCGGCTCGACTCGACACTATTTCGTGATTCAATGATAATCTTTTATGGATATACATGTGAAAACACAGAAACGTGAGCCATGTCGTGCCCCATCCGTCACAACGCGAACATTTTTTAGCGAGCTATTTCAGTTTGTGAATTATGCACCAGCCTGAATATCTATTTTCCCTCCTAATGGACATCTTTCAAATTTGCTTATGGTGTTCGCCCAGACGTCAGTTTTCGTTCGTATTCTTTCATTCTGTCATTTACAACAAGGCGTGGTTAACAATATGGTCATCTGGTTCATATCCCTTCGTTTTCTGTTTGCTTTCTTCACCATTCTTTGTTCACCAAGAGCTCAGAATAATCGCCTTCGTGAGAGTCATGCACAAGTGCTGCACGCGGGAAGGAGCATCGCTTAATTCTGCGAAAAGGGGGCCACAGGATTGGATCAGTGTTATCTTATTACCAGTATCGACACGGTGAGTGGTCTGTGACAAATGATACCTCTCCAGCACAGACAGTTAATATGTAAAATTGTTTTCTACTTATCACACTGCATTCAGCACTTTACTGATCAGAAAAAGAGTTGCTTCCACGCCGGAATTCCCTAATGCAGTTTCGTCCTACAAGTGGACACTAACGTTTGTGTTTCAGCAGCACAGAAGGCTTGATGAGCTTTGAATGTTGATCACCGACAGTTCGCTGAAAGGCATTTTGGCTTCTCAGATAAGAGGGTGATCAATACTGTGACCGCTTACATCTGGTTGAAAGCTGCGATGGCTACTGAATGTTGTATTTTCCTTATAATAGAAATTTGTTGGGAGACTCGGTACGTGTTGATGAATATACAAAAAAGGAATAAATAGGACAGAAACAGGAAGACTGACAGGAAAATTTTGTATTCCTCATTACTAAGTGACGTGTCTGTAATGGAAAGGAATGGAATAACTCTATTTAGGTCCTCTAAATATATCAAGAATATAAAGCATATTTTAGTGCCAACACTGGAAAATAAGTGCTTTCTATAAACTCATCTCCCCTATGTGTGTATTAAGGGAGGAAAAGAAGCTCTTAGTTGAGTGATAGACATTTTAGTCAGCATGCATATGGTCAACAATGTGGTACTTTGCATAGGCAGAAAATAAAACACCAGCAATACTGAGGAGTCTATTTTATTCTACAAACAATTTATCATTACAAGCAGTCTGCGGACTTGACTCTGCTGACTTCAATTTTTATATCATATGCTATTTTTTGCCATTTGTTATGTGACTTATTTCAAATCAAGTTTTGTGTCCTGATGAGCTTTAATTCTGAATTTTTTTCACAAGTGTTATGTTATAACAAATAGAGAAAAACGGTGTCTGTTATGGTTTCTCTTACAAGAAACTGTAGGGTAAAGAGAAGTGTTGTACATTAGCAATTTGAAACACTCTAAGCAACACAATAATTTATATATATGCAATTGCAATCTGCCTCGCCGCGGTAGTCTAGGGGTTATGGTACTCGGCTGCTGTCCAGCAGGTCGCGGGATTAAATCCCGGCTGTGGCGGCAGCATTTTCGATAGAGGCGGGATTGCTATAGGCCCATTTGCTCTGATTTAAGTGCACGTTCAAGAACCCTATGTGGTGGAAATTTCCGGAGCCCTCTACTACGGCATCTCTCATAACCATATGCTGGCTGGGACGTTAAAACTCACGTATCAATCGAACGCAATCTGTAAAACTAAACACAAAAGTTATTCAATATTATGAGAAGAGATAAGTAATAATAGTGGCCATATTTTAAAAATTCTTCAGCTTTCGTCATCTTGTCACAAGCAGAAATATATTATAGAGATTGGAAGTTCAATGCGACTTTTAAGGAACATATCCAGTCGAAGAAACTGAAGATTGTGCAATGGAGAGAAAAGACGAAGTGCGTAGAACTTTTGAGCAATATTGCAGAAACTGAAAAGAACGCAGTACCTGTTTGATTCTTTTTTATTAATGTGTATTCGCGAAATTCAACATATCCGCCATGTGGAAGAGTGTTTAAATTTGCCCTATTCATTCGGTAGCTCAGTGCTAGTATCCACAGAATACCATTCAGGAGACAATTCTGGAGTAGGCTGAGAGGATAAAGGACTACTTCAAGTACATCCTGCCACCACGTTTTGTCCTATCGCCCCCTTCACTTTAACAAGGTATAGATAAAGTTGTTTATTCATTGATTGCCATTTCAACGTTCTTTTTTTCAGTTTCGCGTCCTTGTACTTCTTTAGCAACCATTCAGTCTGCCACCCAAGCGACGCATGATTTCAGCAACTCTTTTCTCTCTGTATGAAACTCCATGGTTGCGTGTAAGAAAGTTTAGAGCGTTTTTTTTTTAGATTAATGCTTTTACATCTGCCGATGTACGTTTAGTTCGGGCTTTCGCGCTTGAAATATTTCTCTCTTCCTGTGGAAGACCACGCTTCGTCACAGTGTCCCAAAAAGCACTGCGTAGAAGGGACGAGGCCCAATCTTAGATTTTATGCAGAAGCAAGAATATTTAGAACCTTCTTGTTGCGAACTTCAAGGATGTCTAAAATGGGCAACGCCTATTTCCCTTGGAAAAGCCTGTATATTGCATACATTTTCATGGTCTACGATCGACCAACGAGATTGCCTCAGCGAGAGATGCAGCTGGCGTTTGACGGCAGAGTAGCTGTCCTGCACTGTCATCTTTTTTTCCCTTGTGCTTCTGTATCTCAGAAGAGCTGTAGCTCAAATATTATATGTCGCTTTCACAGGCAGCACTTCTCTTATGTGTCACGAGTAATTGGCAGTCATCGCCAAGATAATTTATCCTGATGCATTGCTGGCGTTTGGCAATAACGACAGCACACGCAGTAGAAAGGAAGCATTCAGTTCTAGCCTAAGCGGATAGGACTGAATTTACTCTACCATGGCTCCCTCCTTAGTAAAAATAAAGTTGACTTCGAGTGTTTCTATCCCAGAGAAAGGCATCCAAATTCACTCCTCCGTCTTCTCAGATGCGCGCGTGTGTAAGCTCCTTAAGCCTTCATGGCTAATTAGAAACTCATTCAAGCAACATGCTTTCTGGACTTCTGCATGCATGCAAAGCAGCCCATCCAAGTGTATTACAAGGCTTTACAAAACAATAACGTGGATTTGAGAGCTGGTAGCTTGGCGGGAATATAGCGAATGTTAACATTATATAAGTATTGTGCTTTGGTAACAATAGGTACACAATTTCAAATTGGAAATTGATAAAATAATTCAACCAGTATGTAGGGTGTACTGCAACGGGGCAGTTGGCCGTTTGGCGCCCCAGACGTGTCTCTTTATCAGATGACGGCCAGCACTGCCGCAGCAATCCATTCTACTGTGTCGTCACCTGTCGGTGCCCTCTGAAGTAATTTCCGAGGCGCTGATATACAGAGCCTCCGAGATTGGTACTTGTATTTTCCGCGCTGGTCGTAAAATGTAGAAACATGATTAGAAAAAATGTATAAAAAGATAGAGCAGTACGTCCTTGAGCGTTATATATTTTTTTAAACAGCGGGACTGCTTACTCTCGTGGCTTATGCAGGCGAGTGGGGGTCGTGGAACTCGCCCGCTGATATACGCAGGGCCTTCTCGTTTGTTCCATCGCATGACTTCAAGTTAGTGTGACAGCTAAGATCATGTACATATGGATCAAATGAATAGCGGTGTGCTTTTTCATACCGTCTGCAGTTAACACAGCAAGCTAGCTGGCGATCTGGGTCCCTGTTCTGCGATATGGAATGGTGTGAACCTGACTAAGCAGAAGCAGCATTATTTCTCTCAACAATGCAGTCATAATCGTTGGATGTGTTTTAGTATTAGAGATACATTTAATTTCAATCGTATTATGTGAGATATTTTACTCAAAATCCGCACGAAGGTCGGCAATGCAAATTTCAAAACGCGCGCTGGGGACACCATTCGATGGTGGCTTGCTGGTCACGTCATCGCAAAACTGACCACCGCAGTAACATTGGTTTGCTGTGAAGACGGTACACTACCCGATTGTAGTACAGCATACAGTACGCTTCAATACAACTGCTTTTGCCGATGTATTTTAAAAGAACATTTGCCCTCATCGCAGAGTGGAGGGGCTCAAGTATATTAGGAAAAGATTATATAGTATTATTTTGAATATAGCTGGAGTCACTTGTTCTCAAATTTATAGACGCAGCTCTTATAAGAAGGAATGACAAGCATTTACCAAGAGATGGCTATTTTGCTTTAAAACTGGACAGTATGAAATATGAAAAAAAAAATGGCACATTTTCTGTTAGTTCTATACGAGCTTGCCAGAAAAGCTCACAATTACGGTGGTGCTTTGTCGTTTATGAGAACTTCCATCGGTAACAAAAATTAAATTACCACTTTCTCTTTCCTACCGACATTCCTACTGCGCATAGCACAGCGAAAGTTTATAGAGACAACTACCTAAAAGTAAGAGAGAAAATGTTCTTAATAAAGGGTATACTCCCTTTATCTAGCGAATTATTCAATTGAAACTGTTTATTTCAAAGCTTTGGGCAGAATTAAGTGTTTGACTCATTGAAATTGTTTCTTTGTCAAATTGCAGCTTTCATTTCCAGCAGACCGCGTCTCATAAACTAAGTGAAGCTTTTAATCGATGTAGTCTCGGTATTTTGCCCTTTTCGTTAACAGATGAGGTTCTCCGATGAGGTTGGTTCTTGTAATTTATGAGAAATAGCAGGCGAAATAAATCGTGGGACTCATGAATGTGAAAAACCATTTTCGTATATTTATGCCTTTGCTCTCGTGTTCGTTGCTTCCTTCATTATTATTTTATTTTCAATGTGCCTGGGGCATGTCATCCACGTCAATAACGGTTACACTCACATGCAGTCGGCACTCTCAAAAGCGGCGCTCGCGCATAGGCAAAACTGCCACTCGTACATCTATCTCCTACAATGGAACCAAATGTTACAACAGCCGGTCCTGTCAAAGGTAGGGTGCACCAGTAAATGAGCTCTGCATACAAATTCGCCCCATCACCCGCATAAAAGTGTCTCTGTCATAGGAGTTGATTTATTTTGTCGTGCTCTGACAAAATTTATGTTTCACGAAGAACAGCACCAGACTACAGGGCGCTGAGCAGTTTAAGTACTCTCTCTAAGTGCAGTCCTATTTTAAGTTCATTCAATCATGACGATGGCTGCGTTTCCGGAGGGGGTGGGAGTGGATGAGGCATAAAAAAGAGAGAGAACCTGTCCAATAATACAAAGCGTACTTTAATGAACCCTAATAACTCATGTCCTCCCCTACACTCTTACTCGCGGTCGGTAGCTACGGTGTAGCTGTCGGACATTCAAGTCCAATATGTCATCCAAAGACTAAACAAATACGAGCGGTGATTGACTTAAAAAGAATGAAATTGGTAATACCCTAGAAATTAAATGAAATTGTGGCTCTTAATACCTAGCCACAAGGGCGCGAAGGAACTCTCGCACAATCGATTTCCGGTATCATTCGCTTCACCGACGCTATAATCTAAATCGAAGCCGCGAAAAAAAGAGGTGGTATGAAAAAATTAAGTGCAAGGTCACCATCGAAAGACTGATAGCACTATCAACGAAAGTAACTCGAGCGAAAAGGACCTTCAGGCGGGCAATGGCCAGGGACTTTTGATCAAAGTATATTTTCGAACAAATTTATTTTACCCTCGCAAGGCCAGCTGCAGCTCGAAGTTCATTGAGCAGCTTGAACTGTGAGTGAAGTGCTTGCATTCGCTTTACTTAAAAATTGCAGCTTTTTTGTTTGGGCTAACTTTACACCTCACTTGTTTTCGAGTAAAGTACAGGCAATCGCAAAAAAAACAACAAAAAAAACTGCCGTATACGTCAGTGCTCTGAGCAGCGAGGACACCATTAACTTGCCTTGTTCGAAGTAGTTCCTGCCTTAGCAGTATTTATTGCTCCTTACATGACATATAAACACGACAGAAATTGATCTAAAACTGAAAGATCTTTTATACAAGGTAAGATCTTAATAAATAACTATATCGGGCCAGTTAATGTGAATTAATCTTGGCACGAAGCGCGCAACTTTCACACAGAAACACGAGAAACAAGCGCATAACTTCAACTAAAAGTTTATTGCAAACGTCTGTAAATGGGTGAAAGAAGAAAAAGAAAAGTAAAAGACGGAACAACAAAAAGCGAACGTGGGTGACGTAGATTACTCATCCATTATTACCAATCACAACACCCCAAAAACGGCGTTCTTTCCGCGTGAGTGAGTTGGAAGATGCACTTACGCACTCAGTCATCACGTGTAATTTCTGCTGCTTCAACAATCAAAAGGCCTAATAAACCTCTGCCACGATACGAAACGCATGTGTTATCGAAATACAGCACACAACCGCACTCCTCACGGTGGATCGCCAAGTGACCATCGGTAGCCTATTGTACTTTATTACGGTGCTCTTTTAGCCTCTGATTTCAGCCCATCCTGCTACCTCGCCTATGTTGGAAATACTGAAAGATGCACTAATGAGAGGCTAAAAGAACATCATAATGAAAGGCAAAAGCCTGCCGATGATCATTTGGCAATCCACCGTAAGGAGTTCGGTTGTGTGCCGTATTTCGACAACACATGCGTTTTGTATCGTGACAGAGATTTATTAACCCGTTTGATTGTTGAAGCAGCAGAAATGACACGCGCGATCACTTTGAGTGTGTTATTGCACCTTCTATCTCACTCACGCGGAAAGAACGTTGTTTTTTTGTGTTGTGATTGATAATAATGGATGAGCGATGTATGACACTGCCCATGCGCTGCTTTTTGTTCTGAATTGTTCGTTTATTATGATTGTCAGAAGCCCGATGAGAGTTGCGCGCAATCAATTTCATGTTTTCAACTAGAAGAAAAAAGAATGCAGTGTTGTCATATGGTGAACCTTCGTTCTCACCAACACCGGTCATGCGGAAAACGTAGTGAATGTCGTTGGCTTGCAGTAACTAACTTTTTAACGTATCTCCTGACTTTCCTGAGCTGCACAATGCTCTAAGCCTTAGAGACCACCGAGTCACAGCTAACTTTGAATTTACCAGAAATTTGTCCTATTATTCGGTTGGACTGCACAGTACAACGACTTAGCGTGATTTAGAACCTACCGAATCTAAAATTTCACGGCTGCCTGCCCAATAAGCGCTAACAATTAAGCTTTTTTTCGTGCGTATTTTGTGGTCTATAAACTTTCGACACAGAGAAAGAGAAAGAAATGGAAAGGACAGGCAGCGAGACAAACTTCTAAACTTGTGTATGATGGTAGAAATTCCCACCAGCAACTGACAAACGCAGACGTCTGTGGTAAAAAGTCTGTGTTCAAGCTCGTAAGAACCACGTACAAGTGGACGCGGAAGGGAGGAGCATCGCCTAAGGCATCAACGCCCCAGTATTTCTAGAACCGATCGAAACTTTTGTTGCATTTCTCGAGCTCGTCGTTAAATAAAAGCCGTATGTCTTTTACGAGTGCCTGCAACGAATGAAAAATAAGAAAAGAATAAAAACTGAGAAACGTCCTTATCCACTGCATTGGTCCTCGCATACAGCCACTCCTCTATTCTTCTGCTATTGATCGCCCAGCGGTGGCTTTTCGAATTGAACTTCAAGATTGTTTCGACGAGTGAGAAATGAGCGATGCCCGGCTTAAAAGACGCAGTATTCGTTCATGTCCTCTTCGTACGCTTCCATCGGATTCTTGCTTGAATGGCCGGCGCCTCCGATGGCCCCTTCATCGGCTAAGCCATCTCGATATGGAAGTTCTGCTTTTATACAGATCACAGCGCTCTCAGAGTTCCGAAGCAAATATTAAAAAATAAAACAAAAACAAAGTGTAGAAGACGAAGAATGAGACGATAGCTTGAACTTCGAAGGCTACTATTTCCAACAAATAATTGTTCGAAAAATAAACGAAGGCGAAATATTACCGCATTCAAAACGATCTAAGAACGCTTTACGGCTTCTTTTATCGGGGCCTTCTGAATGCATACAAGGAAGAGGTTTTGCTGCTCGCTGAGAACATTTGTCTTACTGATGGGAAAAAGAAAGCGCAGTGTTATAAACAATTACTAGTATGCACTTCTGGAACTGTTGTTGCAGGAACTAGAGACGTTTGCTGCTTGTAGTTATTGCTGCTTGTAGTTATTATTGCTGCTTGTAGTTATAATGCTGCTTCTATTTTTATTGGTATTCTATCGAAGATACATATAAAATTGGACTTTCGAATGCAACAATCACGCGCTGCCTCCGATCGACGTCTTTGTTTTTTCAGGCTCGTTCGTAACGTGTATGTTTATTGCGTATTATTTAGCTAGGTCTCTGTTCAATTTCGCTTCAAGTCAGTGAATAGATCTTCACCCTCCGATAATAATACGAAGCACAATTCGAAGCCATACGAATGCGTCAAAACATGACTAACATTAACTTTGACTCGAGACGCCCCGATGAGAACTAATGAAATCAAAAATAGTGTGAAAGTTCCTTTGGATGTATCATATCTCTGTATTGGCCTATAAATACAACGTGTGGAGACAGTCTCTGTGTTATCATATACCTATTTAAACGAGGTGAACACGCAGAGCTTGTTTTTATTTATTACCACACCATTAATTAGAATAATCGACAAAAAAGCTAGGGACAGAAAAAACGAGAAATACAACAAAGCCACGCCGAGGCTTTCTTGTATATCTTTTCCTAAGCTTGCTTTCTTGCCTATTGTATACGTAATACACTAAGCTGGGGCATAAACCTTGCGTGCATAGTGTTTGCTTACAGGTACCTACTTAAAGTGCACTGAATACTTAACAAAATATCGCCGACGTTAAACGCCATCCTTGCTTCTCTTAGGCAACTGTTTTGGATTATTTCATACGAGTCTATCTATATCCTTGGATAATTGAGTATACCTCAATGAGAGCGCTTTAGCAGTGCAGTTTTACTGTTTGGTAATTACTGTATCACCGTACTATTGCGGTTGTCATGCATCTCTTTTCTTCTATTCTGTAAAAAGGCCTCTATTCACAACGTTGCTAATCTTATCACGTTATCGCACACAATCAGCAACAAAACTTTTTTTAAAAGCAGCTGGTTCACCATGACGGTGTATGTGATGTTTCCAACCCTACGCTACGTGGTAAACGGTATCTTCTAAAAAATAGTAATGCGTGTAGTTATGTCGTGAGACAGTACATCAGCATTCGTTACTGTTTATAATAATTTCTTTATTATTTCAGGCAAGTAGGCCAAAACCACACGGCTGGTGGTACGCTGTATCAGTTACTACAGTTGTCTCCATCATGGTGTGCATTCTAACTAGCGCCATCTTCTGCTTTCCCGCTGTTAATATCGGCACAGCGTTCCAGCCATGTTAACGCGACAACTCGTGCACGGAGCTTTTTTTCGACAAAAGTCGCCTCGACACCACTGGAAATGTAGAACCTCCAACGCTAAACAGTGACACTAAAACGGCGGCTCTGACGCGCACGTACACAAATTGGTACCAAGCGCTCGTATAATGACTCTTCGAGCAAGCCACCCAACACTAGCTTACAAAAAAAGCAACTATACAAATGCACTCAGCAAAAAAAAAAAGTGCGGGCAGCTTCAAACCAGGATCTGAGTGGTCGTAGTGCGCGAAAGGGTTACGGGCTGCCGCATTCCTCCATCTACCCTCTCGTGTCTACGTTATTCCTCTAGCTGTAGCAGCCACGTGTAATGACACTGCGCTCTGTCTTTCGTTGCATGCCACGTGGAGAATTTGTTTGCGCGCGAATATTGTGTCCCCGTTCGTAAACAAACAAAACAAAGAAAGGGAAGCTTGCATGGGCAAAGCCGGGGACTCCGGAGAAGTGATCCCGGCTCAGGCAAAGCTCGTTAAGCCTGGCCCGCGCCACTGCGCTTCATTTGGAAATTCCACGGTGACTGAGAAACGAGCTGTACATGTACCGTGTTTTTTATGGAATCCTTTTTTTGTGTCTGTTACAGAACGCTGCGCTTTTGTGCCTTCGGTGCTGACATAAGCACTACTATGTTGAGAGAGTCGTTTGCACCAGCTCGGAAAGGGCTTTTAGTTTTCTTTTCCTGTTAGAAACAAGGCTAAAATGCTCCCTAGAAGTAATTGAGGTTAGTCGAAAAAAAAGGAAATGGCATGACAACGACGTATATATTTATGAATAACGTTGTGCCTTCTCGGTCGTGTAAGTGTAGCGAAATGAGAGTGGAGATGTTTGCGCGAAGATTAATCTGGATTTGCTTAGCGGGGCCTTTTTTGAATAAGAAGCAAAACTTCAAGTCTTCAAGGTGAGTGAAATTTCCACGAGCAGTATAACGGACGTGTGGAAGGATAAACACGAATCCATATTCACTCCGTCACATTGACTAGAGTAGCAAAATCTGCTTTGATGATAGATATCTGGAGTTTAACTTCCTAAAATCATCCTTATAAATATAAGAGACGACGTAGTGGTGGGCTCCGAAAGTTTTGACCAACTGCGGTTCTTTTTGTGACTGGGGTTCATTTAAGTCTGAGCACACGGGCCTACAGAATTTTGCCTCCGTCGAAAATGCAGCCACCGAAGTGGGGATTCGATTCCACGACTTGCGGGTCAGCAGCCGAGTAACTTATCCACAGGACCACCATGGCTGGGCACTAGCAATGTATGCTCGCCTGTAACGGGCTGATTTGCCTTTACGTATGGATTGATATTAACTCCTCCTAAAAGTTATTTTCTACAGATATTCGTTATAAACTGTAGCAGGTTTTGTTTAGAGCGGACTGCGCCTATGTTCCAAAGCTTACCTTATGTCAAAACGTACAGTCTGGACTAACATCAATTGGAACACTGAATGCGTGTTTAAGTTACGATCACACATGACGAAGCGACGAGAGTGGGACCTCTCGAGATGGTTTTCCGCTTGAATATTTATTGCTATGAACGCTTTCGTGCTTGTCTACTGCGTTTACTTATACATGGACCCTTGAATATAGTTTCGTTGCTTCATTTCATATTATGCACGAGCGTACGTAAGGGTCACGTGGGAATGCATACATGCGTGCTCAAAAGGAAATATAATTCGCATAAAAATCACGACGTATGCAGGACGTCACACTTTTTCCTCGACACGGTGAAAAGAAAGAGGTAAGACATTACGCGAGGCACTCTTCGTATACGTATTGTTCCCGGTACACAGAGTCACCAGGCCCCGCCGCGGCGGTCTAGTGGCTAAGGTACTCGGCTGCTGACCCGCAGGTCGCGCGTTCGAATCCCGGCAGCGGCGGCTGCATTTCCTATGGAGGCGGAAATGGTGTAGGCCCGTGTGCTCAGATTTGGGTGCACGTTAAAGAACCCCAGGTGGTCGAAATTTCCGGAGCCCTCCACTACGGCGTCTCTCATAGTCATATGGTGGTTTTGGGACGTAAACCCCCACGTATCAATCAACAGAGTCACCAATAATTTTGTGTCAATTATGTTAAATAATTTGTACTATATTTTTGTAACTGGACAAGTACTCACTTAATTAAAATATCCATGAGGCACGCGTAGGTATGATTGAAAAACAATCAACAGCGCTATTTGCAACAGCCTGCTCAAATATCTTGGATGTGAAGATAGCTTGCAAAATCTGAAAATTCATGCCTGGCTTGACTGCAAGGCAAATCAGGAAGCAGCACCTTTAAGGAGGCAGACTTCAAGGTTGCAGGTAAAGAAAAATGTATGGGACGCCCTATCTGCCACTTCACAGCCGAAGGAACGGCTCGCTTTGCTCCTACTGAGTCGGCCGTTATCAGAAGTGTGCTTTTACAGCGTTATCAGTAGGAACAGCCTGCCACGAGATATCGCTAAAGATAGTAGCGTACAATCGATTGGAAGGAATTCCTGCAAAGCCATGACGCGTCTCGTTGGTCCGTACCATTGCGAAAAATGCGGAACGCTGCTTCTGTGCTTCTGCCTACCAACAACAGACAAAATGGTTGCTTGCAATCACCTTATTTGAATGATGATTGATATGATTGATATGTGGGGTTTTACGTCCCAAAACCACCATATGATTATGAGAGACGCCGTAGTGGAGGGCTCCGGAAATTTAGACCACCTGGGGTTCTTTAACGTGCACCCAAATCTGAGTACACGGGCCTACAACATTTCCGCCTCCATCGGAAATCACCTTATTTGAAGGCTTTGCATATATATATATATATATATATATATATATATATATATATATATATATATATATATATATATATATATATATATATATATATATATATATGTGCGCACGTGTGTGTGTGTGTGTTTTGTGTGGGGGGGAGTGTTGTGACGTGTTATTTTTTATGTTTCTTGGGTATTATTTATCCACCGCAAAAAAAACATGACCCCAGAATCGGCACATCGTTGAAAATAGCGCTGTTACACGTCATTTGAATAAGCTTTTCTATACCTCGTTGACATTTTGATGAAGGTCACTCCTTGTCGAGTTCAAAAGTTGTTGACTATTAAAATATTACTAATAACGAAAACAAAAATGTTTCGCCTACTACAGTGTATAGAGGATATGCAACAGGTTCGATTTGTGTAATACTCTATTTTAGGGGCAAAGCTCTTTGAGCCATGGGTTTGCCCCTCCTGGCTCATCGTTGTTTGTGACCGCCTAGTTCCATGACTCACTCAGGATGTGCGGAAAGGTGGACGGACGGACGGACGAACAGACAGACAGACAGACAGACAGACAGACAGACAGACAGACAGACAGACAGACAGACAGACATATGCACGGACGGACGTACGCATGGAAGTAAGAACGAATGGATGGACGGAAGCCCGAAAAGAAAGACGAATGAACAGAATGACGCATGGATGGTCAGACGGAGAGTGAACGTGGAGCCAGAGGCACTTAGGAGTGCGCATTTCGTCCGACAGAAGGTGCTTCAGTGAAACCACTCCTCCCGTGATCAAGGCATCGAACACGTCGATGTTTATGGGCAAAGCCTGCATGGCTTGTCCAAAGTACATGCTTTGTTCAAGAATGCTTCTTTTGTGTATTGACAAAAAGACAGTGGCATATTGTTACATGACACGCATCTCATGATTATCATGTTTGCACCAGTCACATACCTTCGTCACCCATTCACGTACCGTAATACCAAATCTGGTATATGTGACCCTCGAGGTAAATGGCCGTGAGCGCGTCATGAGCGTGGCATGTAGTCATGTTGTTACATGACACGCATGTCCTGATTTTCATGTTAGGGTCTGTCGCTTGTGTTCGCCATGCAACCATGTCATACCATACCAGTTTTGCAACATGCCATGTGAACGAAAATACCGCAAAAGCTGCAGGACTATGATATGTAAGTCATGACATTTATGACACACATTTCATAATTTTCTATGTTATGACTATTCAGTTATGTACGCAATACAGTAATGATATGTCGTGCCCCGCCGCAGTGGTCTAGTGGCTAAGGTACTCGGCTGCTGACCCGCAGGGCGCGGGTTCGAATCCCGGATGCGGCGGCTGCATTTCCGATGGAGGCGGAAATGTTGTAGGCCCGTGTGCTCATATTTGGGTGCACGTTAAAGAACCCCAGGTGGTCTAAATTACCGGAGACCTCCACTACGGCGTCTCTCGTGATCATATAGTGGTTTTGGGACGTTAAACCCCACATATCAATCAATTAATGTTATGCGATATCATATATAGCGTCGCAATACAGTAATGTTATGCCATACCAATCTTGGTATTGATATCATTATTGAAACGGCAAGAAGAGCTAACGGTCGTATAGGTGGCTAGATAGATAGATAGATAGATAGATAGATAGATAGATAGATAGATAGATAGATAGATAGATAGATAGATAGATACGCTCAACGTTGCCGAAGTACGCCAAGAAATGCTTCGCATTTAAAACGATTCGATTGATATTGTTAGTCACACGCGTGATGTCAAATAGCTTATTTCTTTCACAAGATTATAGTATAGCATCAGGCTCACATGCCACCTGCTTTAAATGAAAACCGAACAGTGGCCTTCGTAATGGTATAGTGCTTACCATCCACTTATCACCATGGACAGGCACATATAAATGAGAAGAGCTGCCGAACAGGATGCACGCACGTGTCGATTGCAACAAGTGCACGGCACGCACTAAAACGACGTGAAAGCTTGCCGCTGTTAGGGTTTAGTTTTACGCTGATAGTACGTACACAAGGAGGGTTATTTGCCACGAGATTTTTTGGTCTTCTGGTCACGTCTGCGTGGAGCTGTGAATGGAACGCAATCGAGAGGAAATTAAAGAAAAGAATGAGAGAAAAAAGAAATGAAGCATACATTGTGCTGAGCATCAGCTTCAAAGAACAGATGATTCGTGTGTGTCGCGTATGCATATTCTCATAACTTGCAAGATAGATCGTTTAGGGGCACGAATAGATGGGACATTATCTGTGCCTTGCCGGAGAGACTAAACTTCGAAATTTCTGCAATTTTTGCTGAAACGAAATCGCATAAATACAGCTTTTTTCATAAAACTATGTCCGAATAGAATGCTCTGCCCTCCACTGTTGTTGATGCCAATGATTTTGTATGCGAACTGGAAAATATGTATTATGTATCATGATTGTACTTGACCTTTTTTACTCACTGTTTTTTTATTTATTTTTTCTCTGTGATTGCGATGTTCTGTTCATTATGATTCTGTAATCAATGTACAAGCCTTCCTGCCCTGCATGGACCACGCGGTTGTCTGCAGTATTGCTAAATACAATAAATAAAACTCCGTTTGCGTTTGCGCCAGTAAATGTATAAGTTCACCACACATCATCATCATCGTATCAGTGCCGGAGCACTGCCGCTCCCTGTGCGTTTGTGTCCTTTTGTGTCCAAACCGTCCGTAAGGCAGTGATTATATCTTTACGGCCCCGTGCTACGCACCGCTGAAACTCGATACGTTTGAACTCACGCGTTGTCTGCGATTGCATACAGAGAATTCTGCCATCGCGCTTCCTGCAGTGTCCCCCCCCCCCCCTCCAACCAGTAAGGTGAAGTAAACCCCTCTCGACCGTAGAGTCAGGCCAGAGCCGCAGGACAAGGGAGTTAGTTAGCTTCGAGGCACGAACTGGGACGGATCGTTAGGCAGCAGAAGAACGACATGTAACCTTTCTTTTAATAGTTTCCTTTAAAATCCTAAACTTGCCTTGTTTCTTTCATTATTCCTCTGACAATCATCATAATCATCATGTTTATATGTGTGGCTTTTTTTTTTGTCCACGTGCTGGAGTGTTTTACCTCTGTTCAAAAGGAATAATCAACAGGGGCCAACTGCATCATTGGCTGCCATTACAGATGATGACAAAGAAATTGTCGAATCGGGCATAATGTATAGTTTGAAAAAATTGATTCGATAATTTATTTTAATCTTCAGATCACAACTAAACCTCTGGTTATGATAACTTCCATAAATTTTTGTAGTGCTACTCTAAATATATAGTTTAATTCAGTCTTTAGTTTATATATTCTTGTCACAAACTGCATAGTTGGTAGGTCACATTAAAAAATGGTTCGTCATTATCATTCTGACAGAAGGAGAAGTAGGAATTTTGCGTAGTTTTCCTATATGTAATATACAGCGTTAAGGTATTTTTGTCTAACATTATGGAGAAGCAACCAAACAAATAGAAAACCACACCAGAGAAACAGTCGTCGTCTCTGTCGGAAGGATGCAATACAACGTGGTCACTATATATATATAGTGAGCACTATATATATATATATATATATATATATATATATATATATATATATATATATATATATATATGTCAGTTATCAACTGCATGTTATATTCCGAACGATAAATAAAAATAAATTAATGTATATTATTCAGGAATGTTTAAGTATTTGACATGTATCGGGATACTGGGCAAGGGCAGGGCACGGCGAAAAAAATACTAACGGCATCCTGATATGTGTGGCACCGGGGAGCTTATCACCTGACCAAATAAGCTGCAACATGATCAAGACGAAGACCACCTGACCAAAATAAGCTGCACAGGTCGTTCTTATTGAGATATTCTCGGGATTGCTTTCGCTAAGCTATCGAATCTCCTTAACTTGGATCATGTATGAGTGCACACTTGATTAGGCTTCTTTACTCACTTGTAGTAATATTTTGTGAAAAATGACATTTTCACAAATTTTGCCACATAAAAAAAGCATCGACCACAAGCATTGCCTTCATGAGAACACGCACGAGCTTAAGTGGACGAATTTTATACCGGCGCATTTAATTGTTTATATTTTACAGACGTCTGGTTCCTTTCGACAGAGGCATTGCAGTTTTGGTAACACAGCCTAATATCTTGGGTAAATTGTAATAGCGGCAATAAGCGACTTTCAAGATGTTTGTAAGCGATATGTATGATTGGTACATGTCGAGTATTTTCTGTGTAGTGCATTACAACTAGTCTTTATGCCGCTCTTGTGACTTGACATTACGTGTAATATTGCATCCGGCGGCGTTTGTACACGTTAAAGTTGACTTCGTGTATTTACAATGTTGTTACCTGTGACCCGACGTTAGACTTTTGTGACGCTGGTTAGTTATTGCTAAATTGATTTATTTTGTGCTCTCTCACCTAATCTCGAGAGACGAAGACATATAGATGAAAAGGAAAACGCAGGTAGGTTAACTTGGTAGATGTAACTGGTTTGTACTATGCGCAGCGGTGGGGAAATAGGTGTTGCAAAGAGTATATATATATATATATATATATATATATATATATATATATATATATATATGTGTGTGTGTGTGTGTGTGTGTGTGTGTGTGTGTTTGTAACGCATAATAAGCAGTAGAAATACGCTCGAAATGACACAAAGTCCTGCTAGCAAAGTGAGCATCGATCGTAACAGAACAATACTGCATTCATCTAATCATACACGTCGACAGAGATGGTGCTTTGCGGAAACTTCACCACAGGATAATTTCCTTGTGGCATATCATCAGCGCAAATGAACTGCGCGGAACCGAAGGCACTCACGAACCAACAGCCGGTCTTTCAGGCCTGGAGCACGCATGCGTCGAGCGAAACTCTAGCGTTGGGAACACGACCGCTTGGCCACTAATTTCACCAAAACGTTGCGCTAGAAACTGCGCAGGCCTCCGCTGTGGGGTCGGTAATGAAGTTCCGTCTGTCTGCGAGGACCCAAAGCGGGCGCGCGAGAACGTTTCACTTTGCGCAAGTCTCCACTTAGCGCAGTTAGCGAATATCGCTGCTCAGCGTGCAGCCGTACTGTTATGCGCGTGAACCAACACACGCTGATACGTGCGGTCTCACTATGTACAATCTTCATTTCCGCAGCTAGATGGTACCACAGTGAAAGGAAATGCGTGGTTTCTGTCACCTTCACACGCGTTGTGGAAGCTCTGTGGTGTCTACAGTGGTTGGTGCGGAGCTGTCCGGCACGGTAACGTGCTGTGTTTAGGTTGAACGCGTGGAAAGGAAAGCTCTACGCTTTGAATGCACCTACTCTGCGCACTGCGAGAACACGTCTGTTGTAAACATACACTTGGTACGTTTGCAACACGAGCTTCTTGAGCGCTGCGTATTACACCTATAGTGTACGTGAGCTGTATACAGGGTGGAAGGAAACGTTCTAAACAGGATGGATGTCCACTCATAAGTGAAGTTTCATGAAATATGTGTGCTGGTAGAGGAAACTTCCATAGAAGCCCATGTGTCAAGTGGTTGTCAACTTGTTGCCACCATCGCCAGCTTCGTATCGCGGGACAACAAGCAGCAATAAAAAAAATAATAAATATGCCATCAAAAGTGGAAGCGGTAGCGACATCATGGATTTGCACTACATGGCGTGAACTCGGATTTTCTTTGATGCTGGTCTTAGCATGCTTTTCTCAATAACGCGATTTTATCTCGTGTTTATGGCTGGCCAACTGCACGCGCGAGAAAAAAAAAACGGATTTCATCGAAGAACGCTACAGAATCCAGCTTGCACTATTAGCCAGATAGTGTGCTCGCAATATGCATCGCAATAGTTTGGAGATGAAGAAATCGTGGTACAATGGCTCACGAGAACAATATATAGTTCAAAAACTCACGTGGCGCTGTTGAAGAAAGTCGTTGAATAGAGACAGAAGCCTTGAAAATAGCACTTTGGTAACCTTACAGTACAGATTTTCTTCACTTAGTGCACCGCATTCACCCACACCAAAAGATGAGGTCAGGCCAACCGTGCACTAGATAAAGCAGTCTGCAGGCGCAGGAGCAGTTATGAGGATATATTTAGAGCTATTGTAGGTTCACTGAAATATCACGCCAGAAAAGACACTTAAGA
The DNA here is from genome assembly GCF_013339725.1 of Rhipicephalus microplus. Taxonomy (NCBI): domain Eukaryota; kingdom Metazoa; phylum Arthropoda; class Arachnida; order Ixodida; family Ixodidae; genus Rhipicephalus; species Rhipicephalus microplus. The sequence continues at coordinate 32,011,077 of NC_051169.1, forward strand.
ACTAAATAACCTACGGAGGATGCGTACTAAACCACCTGAAAATATTCTCGATGACTCGTTTCTCTGGCGACGCGTCCAACTAAACACAAGCCAACATATGATACTGCTGGTATACGCCCCCATTGATGGCGCTAGACTAAATGTATGAGGTAATTAGGTATTTAGCCATGTACCTGATAAACTGCAAAGTAAATTTCTATAGTTTACTAATACATATATAAAGGAAAGTTTTATTTCGCAAAGAAATGCTGTTAGGTTTTGCTTTTCGCTATTTGTAACCTGTTCACGTATTTGGGCTTGAATCGGCTCGCGTCCATGTCTGTGGCAACAGGCTTTCGACCACTTTTTGTTCCACATTTCGCGACCGATATCATTTTATCTCGGAAGTTGAACAAAATGCTTCCAAGAAAACGGATAAGCCAATGTGTGGTGTCAAAAAAGCTGATATCTAAACACTCCGAAATTCTGAAGGAATCTAAGATAACATAAACACCTTAACGCGTCAACGCCGGCCAACCAGCATGTATAGAAATCTGTGTACTTGGCCAGCTTCAATGATTTATTTCACCAGTTCTTGACGAGGCTTGTTTACAATTGTTGCATAGTCACAGCGTGGTGTGCAACCGTAATCGCTTACGTGCACAGGTAGGTGTAACACTCACTAAACCCTTTAAAGACGACGAATGATCTATAATTCTATCCTTTACACATTGACTTAGTGTGGCCAATGTGAACTTCACTGCAGCCTACCTGAACCTCAACGGCACAAGTCACGTAAGACCTCTGAACTAGCGCCACCGAGGGCTTTACGTGTCCTGCAGAACAGTTGATAGGCAGGCTATAGTGGGTATGGATTAAGAATTACCACTTGGTAGCGCAAAAAAGAGTAGATTTAAAAAGGTACACAAACAAGCGTATATGCCTATTCTGTGAATATCTACTCTGGCATGGCTTTATTTTGTGGTTTTCATTTCAACCTATAAAGTTTGCAGAGGCTCCGAGAACGAAATTTATTCATGCTTTAATATAGGAAAAAAGCACGTCAGAAGAGACCTAGAAAGCCGTTTTTTTTTTGTTTTCATCACCACTAGCTTTCGCGGTATGGTATGGCATTTGTAATATAACGACAACATGCGTGGTTGCTTTCAAAAGTGTTTACAATCGTATTGCGTGTGTAGAAGCCAGTGTATGTTAGTACGTCGGCACTATCTGGTATTGCACTATGTTTCGCGGTGCTTCACAATGCTATATCAACGAGAAAGACAAGGGCAGGGAAGGACTTTCACTCATACTTCATGATATAACCGTCCAGAATTGCATGCCTACTTCGCATAGTAAGTACTGGCAGTGAAAGCTAGATTCTTCGTTCCTGTTCGCAGAGGCAGCTCATTTCGAGAGGCGTTTTCGTGCCGTTACCACACGACGTGGCGACCCGGTGAGCCTAACCTGCAAGGCTCACGGTGAGTCGCCAATTAAGCTCACCTGGACACGCGACGGCCATCACTTCAATCCAACGCAGGAGTCGAGGTGAGTGTAAGCATACAAAAAAATGGCAGATCTCAAGTGCAGTGGGAATGAATTATATGCGAAGCATGAATGAGAAAGGTTGATATGTGACATTGAAATCAGCACAACGTTACAATACGGAGGAAAATTCTACCGTACATGACTTTAATGTCATGATCATCACATTTGAACGTGTCATTTACCTTCGTCATCTATACACGTCAACTGATACCAAATTTCGTATATGTGGAGCTAGCGAAATGACCGCGAGCACATCACGAGCGCGGTATGTTATCATGTTCTTACATGGCACGCACGTCATGGTTATCACGCTTGCACCAGTCATATATCTTCGTCATTCATGGACATCACGTAACGCCAAATTTGGTATATGTGGAGCTAGCGAAACGGCCGCGAGCGTATCATGATTCAATGGGCCAATATACTCCGACGTAACGTTGACGCGCGCGCATGCTGGGTGCAGCAACGTAACGGTAGCAAAATGCGAGCACTCTAATATTCACTTTTAGTTGGGCGTACGTAAGGAGCCTGCGTACGCAGCACGATACGTTGCGTACGCTACATGCGAAGCGCTCAACGACACTTTTAGTTCACCGTATTGACCGTAGCAAGATACGCTTGGTTGAACGAGACGTATGCTATTAGAAATAAAGCAGCAACAGGTCCAGGCGCTTGCGCACACAGCGTGCTGTAAATAGCTTTTTCAGGACTTCCCTGAGGCGCCAAGCAATCTCTTCCCACGGCTCCAGATGCCTAAACAGATCGCTGGTTTGTACTTCCGCTAAAAGCGCAACATCGTTCCTCAAAGTAAAATATACTTAGTTTAGGCCGGCTTTGATGCTCTCTGTAATCGACGCCATCGCTGCCGTTTTGCTATCTGGTTTCTATATCAATCGAGATATCGCGAGAGCGTCACGCCACGTACGCTTCGCCTCGTCTCGTTTACGCACAGGTATATTTACACTTATGTGTATTTCTATAGATTGTTCCCAAAGTGACTCTCCACTAGAACAGTCTCACACACGGCTGTGTTATGTTTAAAAGGTCTGAGCCACCTGATCCCAACCTTTACACCACACTCCACGTAATATTCAACAGGCTGTTTATGGCTGCAGGTATTTGGTACAGGAAACCTCAGGTGACGGCTGGTCAGAATCTGTGCTGCGCATCACCAACTCGGACCGCCGGGATTCAGCGGCTCTCACCTGTCACGCCGAAAACCCCTACGGTGGTGACGACACCGTGTTCCAGCTGATCGTTCAGGGTAGGTGTCCCAAGACAAAGTTGCGTTGCAGCATTAAACACAGATCCACCAGGTGAACACATTGAAATTAACAGCGTTGTTATGTATGTTTCTCGTTTAAAGCGTAAAAGAATACCTAATGGGACCTTGGAGCAGCTCTGGGATTATACATGATATAGTTATACACCCTTGCCATTGTAACACGAAAGCGTTTTATGCTGCATTTCCACCACGGCTCCGCTCACGTACTTTCGTCATTGAAACGACGTAGAAAATTGAATCATAAGAGATTGCAAAGAAAAAAAATTGACCCGTATCTGCATGTTACACTGCGATTGTCGTCGAAAAACCATAGTCTTGTGTCTGGAGAGAGTGAACAAGACGTTTATTTGATGTTCTGCACAAGAAAATTGAGTAATGGTATTCGAGGCGCTGCGTTAGAGTGCCTCGAGCGTGCAGCGGCGGCGAACGAGCGCATCAAGTCAGGTCACACGTGAGACATGAGCGCTACCTGGTAGGTATCTTGAAAAACGAAGCGTGCGGTGTGCGCACCCGTCTCGGAGCCGATGAGGTGTAGAACGCAAGGTGACGGGTAAGTGCCACCACCGTGTCATCTTAGCCAAACGGTGGAAACACTTGCCTTTTCGTGCACAAGCGTTTCATCGTCAGCGCAGCGTGGTAAGCGCTACGGTCCTTAGAATTACTTATGTATGCCTTTTCTAGTAAAAACGCACTCATACAAAATATTTGCGTGTTGATATGGTGCCTCAGATATGCGCAATAATTGCTTTTGAATTAACAATCGCACAAGTATGAACGCTAAATCTTGAGCAATATTGGTGGGTGCTGCGGATGGGGTCGGTTGCTTGGCGCCATTTGGGGTATCGTTAAGGGCGGACAAACAGAGAAATGCACAAACAGACAGATTAAAATTTTTGCGTCGAAGGTCCCCAAGAAAGAATCGTCTTTAGAAATCAGAAAGCGAGCCTCTGTCGCGCGGAATTGAACCAGCATCTTCTTGATTCTCAGTGCGTGGCGCTAACCACTACGCCACAGAGCGTACGTTGTCTGAAAAGCTAATGGCAAGCAATTTATATACACCATACACCGCTTGCCCGTCCTCAGAGTTTCAAAGTATAGTGCGTCTTTGTTATCAGTGGCGAGATGGCGCGACAGGCTCTCATTGGGTGTACTCCAAAGGTCGTCGTCTCTACGAGGTTCCGCCTCCACTGAGCGTGGTCTCTCCTGCACGCGCGCTTATCGGGCTTGTTGCAGGAGAGGGTGAAGGTAACTTCACACGCTGCCACTGCCACGTTTACGAAAGCAGTGGGCTGCTACAAGACGCAGGAATAATCGTGACACTTGTTCGCGCTCGGCCTGTGAATACTTGTGCACGAGTTTCGTGCCTCTTTCTGCTTAAACAGCTCGCTTTACCTGTCGAGCTGTGACATTTGTTAGTTGGCGCTCGTCCTGTGTATTCCGATTTCGTGCGTGCTTTCTGCTTGAGGTGTACACTGCAAGTTTCGAGCTGCTTGCCATCTCTAGTGTGAGATTTCGATTTGTTGGCGTTGCTGAAACAATACACAAAAAATCACAGAATACCCACGGACTGAATAATGATGAGTGGGTAACAGCGTTCGTCCATCCATTCGTGCATCCATCCATTTGTCCAACAGTGGGTCGATCTGTCCATCCGTGCGTCTGTGTGTCTGTCTATCTGTATGTATGTCCGTCTAGTGAACACTCCAAGTACCACCATCTCAAATATTCTTTATATTATATTTAATATATTCAAGTACCACCATCTAGCGGACATTCCAACAACTAAACTTCCCTGTGTCACATACGAGAGAGAGGTGGTTAATACAGAGGGCGATCGGGGGGCGCCTCAATGAGCAGCTTTTCGTCGTATATTGATTATATACAAGTATCGCCGTCTAGCGGACATCCCAAGAACCTAACTCCCTGGGGCACACACACGAGAGAGGTGGTTACTACAGAGGAGCGTCGGGTGACGCTTCAAGAAGCTTCGCCCCTAATAAACGCTCAACTACGCCTGTTAAGACACATTTCACTTTCATGTTATACCGATTCTTATATTCGGGGATAGGCCGCATTTTTTTTAAGCAGAATCGCGTGAACAATGAGCGCTAGATGTGGTAGCGTGTACTATTCCCCAAAGGCAACAAGATCTGCCAATTATTCGAGTGCACGAATCACATGGAACGGTGAGCGTTATCTAGTGCGTTGATAACCTATTAATAGTGGTACAAAAAGGCACGTTTTGGCCTCCTCGATGCTTTCCACACGTATGTGTGTCACATTCACACGAACAAAAAAATAAATAGGGGAAAAAAATATAACGCAACAGTATCTAGTGCGCCTTGCAGAACGACACAGCTTCAGACAGTTGCTGCGCATAGCGCGTATGCGCATGCTTTTTACTGTTTCCCTTACGTGCTGCGTGTTCGGCGCTGTATACATGGAGATTACTTCAAGATAAACCCTAGTAAACAGTGTAGCCGAAGGCGCCAGCAGGTCGGTGTGCCTGGTGCGCCTGCGCATCGTCGGCAGACTCGTTACCTTTCGAGAATAGTGGACGTTACCATATTCCGCGCTTAACACTCCCACGGTACTGTAAATAAGATGGTACATAAACTCTGAAGCATCACAATGAAATTTGCCGTAAGCCTTATGAATCAGTATATGTATGCGAGGCCTATACAACATTCAAATGAAACAGCTATCATTGATTACCGCGAGAGTTCGGGCAAGCTCGTAGTTTATCGTCAAGAAAAATTTTCACAGCGTGAGAAAAAACATAAATGCACAAAAAAGGGAGCAGTTAGTAAACCACATTCTAAAATCCCTGATGAATACCTTTGTAAGTAGTGTTTTTTTTCTAGTAAGATAAAAACATGTGCTAGAATAGCGCTGCACATGCATTGAAGAAGTATACTACTGATCACTGAAACCGTGTTTTCTTTTGTGTGTGCGTGTGTGTGTGTGTGTGTGTGTGTGAAATATGCGACTTGAGTGCTCTGGAATTCGACCAAGAAGTTTTTCGCTCGATTGTTGAGTGGCAAACCATACACTTTCTATGCGTGCCTGTTTTTTTTTCTTATCCTGCATGTCCGTGCGCTTTTTCTCTTTTCTTTCTAACCCTCTACCCCATCCTTCTTTATTCTAACCCCCCCTCCCCACCCCTGCGGGTAGCAGAGCGGATGGCTGGCCATCCTCTTCATCTCTATCTTTTGCTCTCTCACACGCACGCTTGCCTGACTGACCTCCCCACATTTCCTCCTTTTCCTTTGTCTGCGTTCCTCGTTGACCACCATCGCGTTAATTTATGCATAAAGTTTTACTACAACAAAGACTTGGGGCTTTTGAAGCAGCCATTTCAATTTTCTACTAAACCTCTTGCCCTTCTTATACCTTACCTTAATTTTCTTATTTTTGAGAGAATAACCGACTAACGTCTGATGCAAACAGAGCCTCCCGAAAGGCCTCAGGATCTGGAAGCAATGCAGACGACGAGTCGCACAGTTACACTCACCTGGATGGCTCCGTACTCTGGGAACAGTCCAGTGTTGAAGTACCTGCTCGAGCACAAGTCTTCAACCGGTAAAATGCGTACTTCTTTACCACTTAAAATATACCTATGTAAGATGTACTTGCGTTGTGTGTTTTATGCCATGCATCAGAGTTCCGTGGCATTTTTAGTGGAAGACGAACTTTGTTCACGTAAAACAATAAAAAAATGGTAGAGATATATCTGCGTTGTGAGGTAAATGTGACGTATAACAGCTTGGAGTACATGCTGCCTGTCTTCTATGCAACTATAAAGTTTGCCAGCATACATATACCCCACTTATAGACGTCAGTGACAAAAAGGGGAAAAACAGGTTTCTAAGATCCACTGATTTAAACATTCCTTAATGTTAATTTGTTGTGCCCATTTGCGTTGCAATAACGACCAGTAAAAAAAAAATTTGTATTTATTTCTAAAACAGCTACTGTGCAATGGTTCCGCGATGAACACAGCTTAAGTAGCTATTAGGCTGCAGACAGGCACTACGTAGTGTGTGGTCTAGGAATGCGGTGACTCTTGCCAGAAGTTGCCGCTTTATATTATGATTCCATCTCGTCGAGCTAAATACTCATGCATAAATTAGAAGACCTAATTTTTCACTGTCAGAAAGTCGCGAGGTATAAACAATCTAACCAAAAATTCTTTTTCCGAACCTCATGCAAGATCCGCTTCTTTGCAACCAATTTAATATTACCTTCTTTTCTCTGTCTTGTCAGGTTCCTGGGAGTATGACACAGAGCTATCACTTGAAGACACCAGTAAGCTGTCGTACCTGGTTACGGGATTGCGGCCGTCAACCAGATATGAGTTCAGGGTCCGCGCTGGAAACGCACTCGGACTGAGTGACCACAGCGACCCTCTGGTAGTGACGACTGATCAAGAAGGTGTGTACAAGCTTTTGTTTTTTAAATTATATATGAAAAACACCGCCCAAACACTCAGTTTAGTTGGCTAACCGGTGAAGCGCAAATGTGCGGCCACGGGTGGTCGCAAAACTCGCAGCTGAAGCCAAAGTGCCGCTCGGGAAACTCCCGCCGAAAGCGAGCATCGGCCCAACGCGTTTCTGCCATTGCCATATCGACGCTCTTCTGCCTGCCGCACCTCTTCTTTGGTCCGCCTTTGTCACTTGCAACCGGCTCGAAAGCCTGCCAGATGCTCGCTGCGAAGTTGCTGCTTGAGTTGCTTCGCCACATGGGCCGTTCTGCTCGGAGTGCTGCATCGGCCCACGATTATGAATTTTCTCACGAATCAGCAGTCGGCGCTGGTCTGGGAAAGTTGTCTGCTGTTGCGCATTTGTACGATCGATTACCTCCACATGTAGACCTTGTACGTTGAAACTTCTGTGCGCGGGCTTGGTGGGATGACTGTGAATGAATGAGCGACGTCACTGACGAAGCAGCCAATGAAGGTCATTATCGCATCTCGTGGCGAACGGTTTTTCATTTCGCCTAGCCATGAATTCGCTCAAGGATCAGCCGTCAGCGCTGGTATTGGAAAGTTCTCTGTTGTTAGAGGTCGGCAAATTGGCCCGAGTGAAGTTGTATCGCTTTCACTGAAACTTCATTCACTATTACAACTTTCGCTGTAAAACTTCATTTATCCTGAAGGACCCTCGAGGCGTTTCTTTAGATTCACAAAAGTCAGAAAATTCTAACAGGACACACAAAAGTTTGCGCACGCTTTCTCATGGTTTTATGGCACTTCGCATAACAGGAGCACAATGCAAAAGGTTAACGCGGTATGCACAGAAGCTTTATTATACAGTTTCATTGAACACTGACGAATGGCTAGGAAGTGGCAGCTTCTACAATGCAAGTATGAATGGCAGAAGGGAACCAGCTGCTAGTGGAAAGGTTAACTCATATATGCATAACTCCGGATCAATTGTAATAGAAATGATTAAAAACGCCACATAGTAGGTGTCCTAAAAAACAACTGATTGAGTTTTGAAAATCAGTATGATTGCACAATGTCTGTGTATGCGTTTAAAACTGTTTTTGACAACGAGCTGTCACTTTTCATAAATAAATAACCAATATTGCAACAAATTCAACTAAGTAGACGTTCGTTTTATGTATAGCTCCAAGCGGCCCTCCTCGGGACATCCAAGTGACACCGACTGGTTCTCGGAGTCTACTCGTCTCGTGGAAGGTAAGGAATTCTAACCGCTTCATACTGCAAGCCCCATAGTGACAGTGGTAAATGCATGCCTCTGGACATTCATCAGGTGTAATCATCAATAACTGAAAAAAATATATGTTGATGTCTCCAGTAAGAGGGAAACAATGCGACATTTTATTTTCGCTATTCATTTGATGCGCCTTGTCATCGCATCAACTTGTTTTCTGCATTTCTACGTACGGTAATTACGTACGATTATGCAGGAAACAGGAAATCATCTTTTTTTTAAGACGGGCTAATGAGGTAATACACTGTATTGCAGTGAAGGGTGGTGGAAGTGTCTCATTAATGTACAGAGCCTGCAATTCACTACCCGAGAACGAGCTCAGGCTGCGGATGCTTTAGAGTGGCGGAACGTTCACCTATGATATGTGGGGTTTAACGTCCCAAAACCACCATATGATTATGAGAGACGCCGTAGTGGAGGGCTCCAGAAATTTCGACCACCTGGGGTTCTTTAACGTGCAGCCAAATCTGAGCACACAGGCCTGCAACATTTCCGCTTCCATCGGAAATGCAACCGCCGCAGCCGGGATACGAGCCCGCGACCTGCGGGTCAGCAGCGGAGTACCTTAGCCACTAGACCACCGCGGCGGGGCGGAACATTTTCGACGATGCTCCAGCTTTTATCAATGCAATCTTGTATTTGGAGAGAGCGTATCAATTCCGCTGTCGCGCGCCCGTATACGTGCCAATATCCCTAGTGCTATATGTTCTGTGACAAACTAACAGTTAGCGAAGGTTCAAGTTTCCTTTACAGGCCACACGTGTCAAACATCCGTCGAAGCGAACGTATAGGCAGCGCTGTTTGTTTGTTACAACGAACCCGACTCCAAGGAGTGTATCCCCATCCTGCCGTCGAGCAAACGCGCTGCCACCAACGTCTCCGGTCTGCTACTCTGTTTCCGTTATCGCTGTTCACCGAGCACGACGTCTCGTCTCATATTACTTGGTTTTCGTGGCAATGAGTTCTTGCTGAGAAGTGCAAGCTCACATGGGAACGGACATGCGACGTGTACGACGGGTGAACCTCGCATCGGACCTGCGGTCAACGTCCAGTGTGAAGCTGTGCCGGTGCGGGAGGTGCGTTCGCTTTCGTTTATGCCCGATCTGCGATCGGGCTTGCTGCGCCGGAATATGGGGAGGCCCGCAAATTTCAAGATACCACTGCAAGCGACCTGCCCACGGGGCTTGTCATATAGAGGTGGGTGAAGAGTGATCTACTCATTTAGTTCATGTAGAAGATTGAACGAAGTGTGAGATCAATGGGACCTTTTGTTTTGTTTTTCTGGCCAGAAATGCAGTCCGATTCACAAAGCTCACCACATGCAAAAGTTCAAGCATCATGCCATTTTAATGCGATACCATTAAAGAGCTCTTTTCTCAGAAATTTCGACTTCTGTGTCGTTGGTTGCGAGCGAAAAAAGATCATTTTTTCTTGACTGAAAAATGGAGAAAGATTCAAATAAAATAATTCATAAAATATTCTGCGTTTGAATGGAGTCGAACGCGGATGTCTTGCGTGGCAAAAGTGGCCGTTGTACCACCCAGCCATGCGTCTGCTTGAGTGAAGAGTAAAAATAACTCCCCCTTTTTGAAAATACCGTGAAAGTAACTTTCATGCTTTACCAAACACACACGTTTTGTATACATGCTTCACAATACAAACCGAAATATTGTCGCAATATTGCGAGGTAAGGCTATTTATATTTGCCATCGGTCATGAGAACATGGGATTATCATAACGAATTTATAGTTTAAAGACAGTCACGCACTACAAAATGAAAACACGCTAATGCACCCTGAAGACTCCATAGGTGTGTGTATATAAAGTTCGAAAAGATTTCATTCGCTAAGTGTTTGAAGTGCACACTAGGAAAAAAAAAATACCGCGATCACGTTCAACTTTTAAAGGCGAAGCTTAAGGGCCCCGCAATTTTAAACTTGTTTCATTGTGCTCTTTCTTCTTTTGTTTAATTTTCATTTCTTACTTTGCGTAACGGCTTGTTCTTTCTTTTGCTGTTTGTTGCAGAACCATACAAACGAGGTAACTGAGGCAATAAAACTTCAGCCCTTCCACACGAGCAAGTTAAAGCAGAACAGATATACAGAAAGGTTGACGTCTTATTTGAACATGGTTCATAAATACAATAATTCAAGGCAGTTACACCTCCTTAAACTACGGATATCGAAGGGTGCGACTGACAGGAAGCATAAACGCCGCACAGAACTGCCGTCATCGACGCATGCTTCCTGTTGTACTGCTCTGTCATTTGGTTCATTAAGTATGTTCTTGTATTTGTATTTTGTGAACAATTCAAAAATTTCACTTTTTGTACTGCCCCCTTACACTATGCCTCAACGGAGGCCTGTAAGGTATATTTAAATAAATAAATAAATAATCTAACATTTAAACTATGACACGTACCCACTTCACAGCTTTTTTTTTTCACTCTATCTTAATGTTTAGTGAAGATTCATAATTTGGTTCACGTGCCTATGACGTTTTGTATTAGAAATCTACTCATTCCGCGAGCCTTGTATCCTGCATTCTACTCCTGTGGCATGAGTCTGTTTTCAACATGACATTGTTTCTTTTTCTTCAAGTATTGGTGTACTTGTCCACATAAGAACACCCACATTAAATTATTCTGATTATTAAAAGCCGTTCAGCACCAGTTATGCTAAAGTGAAAGTCAATCCCTGCTATTTGGGAAAATTTTCATTGCTTTTTTCCCACCTCTTTTGTAAAAAACACAAATACAGTAAAATAGGTCACTCTAACTTTTCTAACTTTGTTTCGGAACCAACCTGATATGGATGGATGTTCAGTGGCACTACTGCTTTATATTTTTTGGATGAGCGGTGTGGCTTCGTCTCGGTCCATATAGTTTGCTACTATTGGAGCTCTCGCGCTGATACAATAAATTAGCGTGCCCACATGCCTTCTTTTCAGTGAGAGTGGCTGTGGCTATCGCAATCACTTGCACGCTGTTCCTGTGCCTGCTACCACGACGTGGTGCTTTCAAGACAGCTCTGGAATCGGTGAATTACGAAGAGATTCGTGTCAATGTGCTCGCCATACGCGACCGCGCAGCAAGGAACGCAAGCTACGCGACCTCACGCAGTGTTGCCGAAGATACGACACTGGCTGCGAACAGGCACTTCGTGGTGAACACAGCACAATGCAAGATCCCGAACATTGATCCCCTCGACCCCTCCATAGCGGCGTTTGTGAGCAAGTCGTCGCCCGTGGACTGTTCTTCGGATTTTCCGAATATAACGTTTGTAAAGGTAATAACCTCTCAACATTTACAAAATATGTGCACATTGCTGTTGTGTTCACACATATATTGCAGGGCAGGAATTGGCATTATTATTGTTAACTATAGATGAATCGTTTAGTGCTGAAATTAGGCCTGTGAATGTTTGTTCATGTGCCAATAGTGTACTGCTTTGTGATCATTGAAAATTTCAAGGCGAACACTGCCATGAAAGAGGATAGAATCAGCTGGAGCCATACCTCCAAGAACCAACTCCTTACAAAACACATTTATTTAAAAAATAACGTTGGGCGTTTTATCGGCGAATATTAACAAAAAATCACACCATCTTTCTCGAAAGGGAACCATGTGTAGATTCGAAGCAGCGGGTGCAAACTCTTATGCCTCGTTCACACTGAAGAATCCGCTTGTTTCGCGAGCAGAGTTCGCCTGCCGCCGAAACACAGAGTCGTTCGCACTGCATGGACGCGCCCAATGTCGCTGATTTTCACAGTGCGCCATACAATATACCAAAGGGTGAGCGGGGTATGGATGCTTTTTGGCGGCTCGCAGACGGCCCGCTACGCCATTATTATAGTGAACTAGAATATGGCCGGTTGGTTTGGGAATCTCGTTGTGTAAGCTTCAATGCTCCACTTTCACGCATTTTCACTGCTTTAAACGACTACGCTAGCACCTGAGCAGGAAGCAGCAGTACCGCTTCCCTAAAATAACTAGAGGGGTCTTTGGTGCTGCAATAGTTCGGCGAATGACGAGAAGTACATGGATTTCCTTGTCTTCATACTTGCGTGTGGTCAATCGCACTTGTGGCGCCATTTATTGCTGTATTTCGGTTTTGTTTTGAAGGAAAGAACGAACCCGTTTGAACTTTCTGACCCGATTTGAAATGGTAAGCCTGAGAGATTAAGGTGATGAAGTGCAAAAGCTGGACATTCGCTGATTTTTGTTTCGTGACAGAACAGCTCCAAGCCACACGAACACATACGCAGCCAGAAGTACAAAGATTAGAAAAATACGGGTACTACCCATCGTTCCCATGCTTGCTGAAACGCCGTGCGTTGCAGCTTCCATAGACACTAGTGCCAGAGTTCCCTGTAGTGGATATATAGGGAACTATATAGAGGAGGGGGTGTGGGGAGGGGCTAAATAGAAGAGAGACAAGGGTAAGGGATGCGCAACGAGCGCGTAAAGCTAGATTCACACGCGAGAGCTAAATCCCGCTGCTACGCGGATCGAATAGTCACGTGATTAGTTTCATCCGGCGCAGCAGCAGAGTCGTCGCATGCACACAGCCGGAGCTACGCTCGCGGAATCCTCGTGCATACCCTGGACTCCTTTGTGGTCATGCAGGCCACGCGCTGTAAATGAAAACTACGAATTCACCACCAAAAACTACTCGCCTCTTCCACTGTCACACGAAATACATTTGGTCGTTGCTGTAAAACTAAAACATGTGGATTTAAAGCCGGCAGCCTGCTTCCCAGCCACGCCAATCCGACCAATGTTGACAGATTTGACGCTGAATCCTCTCGATCAAGAGCAGACAACCGCCAAACGGAGGGATCGAAATAGCGGTGACACATTCCCATCCGTGCCGCGACTGGAGGAGAGCAGATGAAGCGAGGACGGCACGTTTCGATGACGCACGCGTCACGTGATCCGCCGTCCGCTGCGAAAATTCCTCCTCCGTTCCCTCGTGTCAGTCCACCTTTAACGCTGCTGGGAGGAATTTATAGAGGATCAAAATGGGGGCGAGTGTAGGTTAGCTCACGCTGCCTGCGTCGACATTGCGAGGCAAGAGAGGAGAGTGTAGGAGAGGACCCACATGCTCAAGTGTGGTCACGCCGCACACCGGATTTAGTACGACCTTAATCTGCTTCGCATCTAAAAAACGTTGCGCTATGCCTCTTAATAATAACTATGAACATGAATGTTCCTTTTAGCTTAATGCTTTATCATTAGTCTAACCTTAACATAGGCTAACCTAACAAGAGCACGAAAAGTTTATCACACGCCTTTGTGTGCCCTAAGAAAAAGGTTCCTGTGACTCTTTTAGGGGCGAAGCAACGCAGGGTTTCGGATTGTCGGTGAGTGAAATCGAAGTCGCCGTTCACTGTGAACAGGCATGCACAAAAGGATAAAAATTGAGTGAATCGTACAACTCACCGCCGGCCCACACTGTGCATATCATAAGTTAACGGCTCATCCGTACAGCCTAGACCATTATGGTTAGCTTAGCGGTGGCGTCAGTTTCTCCGATAAAATATACCAAGGACCTCAAGTTTGTTATCTGCAACGATTCGTCTCTGCGATAATTTCGTTTATTTTGAGAGCAGTGGCTTGCGACGTGCGTGACTTTTCATGAAGCCTCAACAAGCAATGGCGGGTGGACTCCGAAATGGCACAAAACTCGGTTTTGTATACGGACGGCTCACTTCTCTTTCATAGCTGAGTACGAAGTACTCGAAATTGTTGAACACTTCCTCTAAAGACATACTTTGATTCATCAAAATTTTTTTTTCTAAACACACACAGAGAGCTCTTTAAGAGTTGACATGTTTCTGCTTTTGATAATTTTGTAGCAGTGTGCAGTGTTTTATTGAAGTCTGTGTAAAATTGCATCTATACTTGAGACAACTTTTATTCGCGATGAAGGAAAGCTACGGGGGTGGAACTTCTGCACGTGTATTCCTACGCGAGGGAGTCTGGTTAGGCACACGTCGTCTCCCACGACTGTGGAAAGGGATAGCTTGGCGCAAACCGCGTTGTATTTCGAAGTAAACACCGCTCGCCGTTCGAGGTACGAAAAGAAGACGCGACTTTCTCACGCACGTGAAAACGCAAAGAGACAGTGATAAAACTAAAAGAACGGAAACATTTCACTGGTGTCTGCTACGTGGTGTCTAAAAGAGCTACATGTACGAAATGATGATGTATTTCAGATACCCCACGCAGAAGAGAAAGTGAGTGCATATCTCCGATGATGAGTTGGGCGAAGCGTCCATCCGTCCATTCATTCGTCTGTCCTCCCGTCCGTCTGTCCATCCATCCGTCGCTCCTATCACACTAAGTCAGGCATCAGACGGAGGGACAGACGCTTCGCCCCACTTATCATCATTCACTTCGGGAATATGGTGTAAATTTTTTATTATAACAGCGCCATCTATCATCTTTAATCATGAACTATACGAAAACCACTACCACCATCTAGCGATATTATTTTGAAGAATATATACACAGAACAAAATCAACTGAGCAATTTTTAAGACTAACTAGAAGTGGCCACTACAACATACTACGAGGGAAAGACCCACACCCAAAAAAGCTTCGACCCTAAAACAGACTCATTTGTGAGACTACATTCATTAGCGACAAGATACACGCGACTTGGCTTTGAAGCCTTCACTACATTTCCAAGAAAAGTTGTTCATGAGAATGATGCAATTTGAAAGGGTTTCAACTATAAAGGTCTCTAGTGTTTGTGTATAGTAGTTCAATAAACGTTCCTTTGCTAAACTCTCTTTGGGCAGTTATTATACTCTCTTTCGAGAGCAGTGTAACCCACTAGAGAGTAACGTGACTCTGTAAATTGAGTCATATAGGTGGAAAGCTTCAACTACCCGGAAGGAGTAACACATGCTTTTTTTTTCTTAAATGTGGCGCCTAGTCTATCTTCAATGCTCGACCTCATGTGAGCGTCTTTCACTCACAGATTTTGCATGAAATGCTTTAAAAATTCCCCTGCACCCGTTTCATTCTAGGATAAGCGGATCTATATAAATGCAGCTGTCATAGGGCGAGTACTTCAGCAGCATTCTCTGGAAAATGTCCACTGCTGTTATCGACCTTTCTTCAGAAACCTGAAGCCTCGAAGTGACAATGACGTTGTGTGAGTTGCCTCCTTTATTACAGTATATTTCCTGTCGTTTTCACACATTCCAATACATGTTTTCATTAAAATAATTGTCTCGTTATATAAAGAAAAGCTGCAATAACCCAAGAAGTGTGAACTTAAAATGCCAGCAAGTTACTTATAAACAGCTTCCAAATAAAGAATAAGTAGGGTGCCGTTCAGGGCAGTGGGAACAGCGCTTGTAATAATCTGAACTGAACATTTTTGATCGGCAATAGGAATACGGTGCCGATAAGAAGACAGGCATAATTGAGAATTCTCGGTCACGTTTAATAACGTAACTTCCGGAAGAACATACTAATAGGTGTGTTCTACTATTAGATGCCCACTTTGCTATTAACGCTGCTCGTTCATAAGTAAGCGCTATAAGAGTAATGAACGGAACAGCAGGATATCATGGAGAAGAGGGCAGTAAACACAAAGAACATACCCTTTTGCACATGATTTTTTCATGGGCTAGCAGGTGTTAATCGGACTAACAGTTAGTACCTGCTTTTTTACGCTGTGTTGACAAAATGTTCATGAAACATCTATCTAACCTAAGAACACGTGAAAACAATGACGTTTTCTTTGTCTGTGAAAGGTATGAAAGCGAGATATTTCACTGTGTAATTGATTACTACTACTGCATTTATTTTTCGGCAGGTTTCAAAGTGAGTGCATCCTTTTCCAGGACGGCACTAAGGCAACTCACGAGTTTGTCAAAGTGGAGTGCTACAACAAGGCAACACTGTTCTACGTCAACTACCACGCTTTCGTTTATCCCAAGAAATCGTACCAGCATCGATTCAAGGAACTCTACAAGCCAGAGCATCCCGGTTACCAGTATAGCGTGCTCATAATCGGCGTCGACGGCGTATCCCGCCTGAACGCCCACCGCCAGTTCCCGAAAACAGTCGGATACCTGAAAGAACGCATGGGCGCCGTTGAAATGTACGGCTACACAAAGGTGGGCGACAATACTTTTCCCAACCTCGTCCCTCTTCTGACGGGCCTTACCGAAAAAGAGTTGGCCTTCGAAGTCTGGGCGGAGGGCGAATACCTAGACAGTCTGCCCATGCTGTGGAAGTCTTTCGCGGCCAACGGCTACAGCACACTCTATGCTGAAGACAATCCGACTCTCTCTACCTTCAACTACCTCAAGGAAGGCTTTCTTAACCAACCTACAGATTACTACCTCAGGCCGTTCTTGAGCACGTGCGAGCGCGAGACAGGTCACCGCAAGCCCCTCAACTGTTACCACTGTGTCGGCGCCCAGTCAGAAACAGAAATCGTGCTCGATTGGCTTCGTTCGTACAAAGAACTGATGTTAAGGTGGCCTTCCTTCGCCTTCGTCTGGGTTAACAGCGCCACCCACGACGACTTTAATGGCGGATCAAGCGTGGACCATCTCTACAGGTCTGCTTCTTTATATATATGCTAGTTCGAAAGAAAGTGCCAGCAGCAGTAAGATATAGAAAGTTCTGAGATTCAAAGATAGCTTGTAGATGCATAGTTCATTTCAGGGAGTTGTGACCTGACTTTAGTTTGACACATACAAAAGACAAGTTGTACTCTAACGGAAGGAAGGCGAGTAGTTTTTTCGAAGTGTTTTCCTGTCTAGATTTTTCTTTTACTGTTTCTTTGTCCACCCGCCAACATGTATTTGTTAAAATTTTCAAGTAATTCTTCTTTCACACGTTATGTGACGTTACCTCAGTTTTCTGTCTTAACACGTTAGTACAGCCGCGTCCACGTCTGTGTTGAGCACGCGAACAGCCGGTTTTTGCTCTGCGGGGCGAAACCTTGGGGCAGTATCAGGCTCTGACGTGGTCAGCCTGACAACTAGGTCATGCATGCTCCTGATACACCACTTCAGAGCCCGAAGCTGCCTTAGGGTTTCGGCCCGCAAAGCGAAACCTGGCTGCTCTAGAGCTCTCTAAAGACGTGGCCGCAGCTTTACATATCTTGCTATGGATATTACACGTATTAGACTACACTAAAAAACAGCTACGTCAATGAGCCTACCCACATCGCAATAGACATTACTTGTCGTAGCAGTCCTATTCGGTACAACCTGAAATAATACGGTGAAGATAGGGAATCGATAGCGAGAAGTAATTTATCGGAAGTCTTTCAACCTCAGAAATATTCATAGTTTGCTTACTGGAAAGCATCAGCAAGCACACTAGAAGCAAGATTGAGCAACTGCATTGCCATAAGAGCACTAACGCTTTAGAATTACACAACACAGTAACTTGCTTAAGAAATACCGTATTGACATGAGCTTGAAACTACTAGTACACTTAATCAATCCTTTTCCTAACAGATTTTTCACTCAGCAATATCAGTGCCAATGATAACATCGTCATTTTCCTGTAACCATGATCATGCGCAGGATTACAACGACCCTCTCCCCTAATTAGTCAATGCGTGAAAACTTCGAGCCTTCCCCTCTCTTAGGTGAAGGGGAGAGCGCTCCATCTACCATTCCCCTATATCCCCCCCCCCCTGCCTGCCTGTGATTTTAACTATTGCCTCCTTCGATATCTGCTGCTTATTTTTCAGGTCATTCTTGGAAAACCTACACCAAGGAGCCTACCTGCAGAATACAATCGTGCTCTTTATGAGTGATCACGGCTTTCGCTGGAGTCCCATAAGAGAGACTCACGCCGGAATCCTCGAGGACAGGCTTCCCTCTCTGTTCATTAGCTTTCCCCCAACGTTCCGGCGCCATCATCCGGAGATAATGAGGAACGTTCACGTCAACGCCAGGCGTCTAACGACACCGTTCGACCTGCACACCACTCTGGCGTGTCTCAGCAACTTCGACGGCAAGCCGAGACCCCTGGACCTGGACGACTACCCGGACCATCTGCACTCGGCCGTGCTGGAAAGGGCGCTCAACCTGTTCGGCGAAGTTCCCTACAATAGGACTTGCGAGGAGGCCGCGATCGACGGCCATTGGTGCGCTTGTAGAGAGAGCGTGGTCGAGGATCCCAAGAGCGACGCCGTTGCACGAGCTGCGTCCGTATTGATCGACAACATCAACGGATTTATTGCTTCTCACAAGAGCAGGTGTGCTAGTCTCAAGCTGGCGTCCGTGAAAAGCGCTCGCACATACCTGCGTGGCTTGGCTGCAACAACTTCGCTAGACTACGTGCTTCAAGTGGAAACCGCACCAGGAGGCGCTGTTTTTGAGGCCACCGTGCGAACGTATAACAACGGGAAGCCTGCGAATTTACTCGGGGACGTGTCGAGATTAAACTTGTACAGGGGTGCTGCGGACTGCATAGAAATTGCGCACTTGAAGAAGTTTTGTTCTTGTATTACGGTTCACGAGAAACCTGGTCAATTAAACAGCGTTGATAAGAGCTAAAATGGTGTGCGTGTTTAGGAATGATATAGAGTACTGGTGACATATGTGGGCGCAATAAGCGCAGGAGACACTTGTCCAAAGGTAGTATTTTATTCATTTTAGTTCATATTAGGGTATCTGCCTTAAAGTTACTGTATATCTGCTGCTTAAACTTTCTGACAACACGGCTCCTAAACAAACTTCTGCATAGCCTTCACGCTTTGAATGTCGATCAAGACAATACAGAGTTTCAAATTTTGATCAGATCGGCACACTGCCAAGAGCAATCCAACGAATGGTACTTAGCGCACTCACACCTTAGTTATTGATGCAGCTAATTCTCCCAGTCGCAGATAATGCATCTTGGAATGATAAAAACAATCCACTTTCTATTAGCTTTTTGATATAAACATATATTACCACTGACCAAAAAATATATTAACATACCTTGAATAAGGCTGAATAAGATGATGTGCTGTGTGACACCGGCTGTAACCTGTAAGCGATGTTATGCACGAAAAATAAAAGCGGTAGCAATCTTTCGCTTTTTAAAGAGTGCGAATTGGCATTGCGATTTCATTTCGCAAATCTTTCACTGACTACTTTCCCACTCATTAAAATGGAGACTGATACAACCTTCATCAAGGTAATCAAAATAAGCTGGTCCATGGGTTTTATTATTTGCCCACAATTCAAATGAATGTAGATAAACGAAGAAAACCTCGTCGAACTACTTTATGCTGTACTTAATACACATGTGAAGAAAAAAATGATAAGCAGCAATGCGAGACCTCATACAATTTATTTGGTTTCGTTGATGTTAAATACAATTCAATTGTTTTCGAGGGGGGGGGGGGTCGGAGAAGATCAATTGCGATTCCACAAAATATCTGTTCACTGAGCAGAATATCCCGTCAATATGGCACACCAGACCTTGGAACGCTACACTGCGACTGACGATCAGCTTATGGTCTAACCAGCTCAGGCAATACGGTAATGCAATGTACTGTATAGTGTACAATAAATAGATTCGGTTGGGTCTTTTGTGTTATGTTCATTTCGACAATTCGAAGACTAAATAGAACCCCAATTCACCATCCAAGGATGGGTAGTATCTTTGTATTCTGCTCGCCAATGAGTCTTGGTGCTAAACATGAAGAACACCTCTTTCCGCGTTTGTGGTAATACACTTCAACAGGAACATATCAGCGACATTGCGGATTGGACAAAGGGGTTTATACAAACCAGGGAAGATGGGGCGCCAAATCACTCAAAGATAAGGAACGCTCATTTCATTATAGAAGATTTCTTCGCGAGGATCTTAAGTCCCAACGAAGTCACCGAGGGAGTGTCTCATTCTCGAACTCAATGTGTAGTAATGCTCTACGGTGCCCCAATAACCGTTTGGTTAGCGAAAACTCACTGGTTGGACAACCTATAACCTTCAATTTTGTGCACAACACGGACATCAATAGGCCATGATGTGGACGGTGGCACCAACGCACGGAAACACATTTTGGTTGCTCTAGCTAGAAGGCTGATTGGCGGTGCCAGAATTTAGTACCACGAATAAGAACGCCCGTTCATTGCCACATGTGTCGGTGCGCTCACGTAGTCGCGAAGCACCTTGTTCCACGGACCCTCATAATGCACTCGTTCTGCAACAGTGTGCGTGATGATAAGGCTAGATGATAACAACAGAAGTAATATAGATGGCCTTGGTCCTCAAGAGGCTCTAGAAGCTGTCTTAGTTCTATTGGTACGTAAAGCGAGACGAGACATAACTATTTGCGTGTGTATTTATTTACACTGAACAAGGTGGAGCACATCTAGCACGCACAGTAGACAGGCCAGTCCACTTTATCGTGTTCTTTACCTTCTGTGCAAGAAATGTCTCCCTCTTGATCTGATAGCTACGTAGCATATCTTCCAAAGAAGACAGCGCACCGGAAAATGAACCCTTTAAATATTACAAGTTCGCGAACAGGTAACGTCGCTGGAAAGAACATTTCGACAATAGAAAAATGTCTTCACTGCATTGCTGCACTGACGAAGACAAGCTTACTTTTGTGAGCAATGGCTTACGATAATAGTTGCTAGTTCTGCTTAGAGTAAGCGTGTTGAGGCACTTTCTTTGCGGAGTTCTTTGTAAAATTTTCTACTAACTCGTTTCTTTTTATTTTCTTTGTCCTTGGGGGGAAGAGGCTTATTCCCAATTTTCCAGAAAATATAGTAATTCTAGTGGACAGCATGTTCAACAACTTGTGTTTGTTGTACACTGGTATTGTGACTGAGTAGTTGAGTGTGTAGGCGTGTACAGCGTTCCCCATCAAGTATGGCGAAGGCTCACTGAAGTGCCCTCGCCCCAACCTCTGATTCTACTTAGCGAATGTATGGAGCAGGCTTAGCCCCCCCTGATGCCCCTCCCCCATGCGCACGCCTATTATTGAATGTCGAAGTCAAATATAGTTTGGGGGAACAAACAAGTGCTCGGAAACGTGCCTTCAACCGAATGGCGACTTCTCTGGAGACAATGTTAAAAAGTAGTTATTTGCTTTCCTTCCATACGGGTGCATATTTTCGCTGTCTGAAGCAATTAGGTGACTTAAACTATCCTTCGTATTTGGGTGGCACTTTTATTCATAATTAAAAATATTTTCGAGAATAAAAAAATTTCAATGTGTTTCCGCTTCTTTTGGGATTCTTTTGTGATGAGCACTTGCTTGCTTACTCGGCAGCCTTTGGCAACACTCCATCAAATGCAGCACCTGCTTGATGATATTAAAAGACCTCCAAAGGCATATTGCACCTAACAATGGTGTGATATAGGCATGAGTTAGCACGGCTATGGCATTCTTTTTCCTCTAGCGCAAAATGATGCACGGCGTCATTGCGTTGAAAAAGGCCCTGCGGCTCCTTTTCATCGTTCTCAGAACACGCGCCCGATCGGTGGTCGAGACTTCTGAAAACAAGCTAGCCAAACATTCTAGCGCATCACGCAGCCTGGAACCTAAATTTTATTTTCAAAGTACGCTGGGACCCGCTCCTTCTTTCTACAACTGACGTCATATCCCCGAATGACTGCGCCATATACCCAGATTCACGGGATTGGTTGGTGCAGTATCGTGTGCTGCATAGTTACCGATGTCACTACGTGATGCCGTTCCATGCCTGCGCGGGCGCTCGCAGTCACTATGATTGTAAGACGCGCGGTCTAAGAGAGAAAAAGCCTCCAAGGTCATGACGCTCACATGACGCCACTGCTTTCCCTCGCGCCTCGCGCCATCTTCCCTGCTAAGCTCCTGGCGAGCTCATTGGGAAGAGAGAAGAAAGCAACCTTAACAGCACACGACAAATGTCTGTCACTCCGCTCGTACTAGACGAATTCTTCAAATGTTCATGGTGATCAATTCGAGAGGCAATCAACTCCCATGAAGAAGCCATTCAATGCTTATTTGAAAAAGCGTTGCAGGGTATTTTTAAGGTAACCGCCCTCAGGCTAAGAGAAAGTATGGTAGTTGGCAGGAAACGTTCTTTTAACCCATGATTGATGACGGCACACATACTCTGTTCGAGTAGCGGGCAAAGGTGTGCCCTTACTTGTGTGTCGTGTATTTCAGGGTACATCCTACTACCTCCATTTATATCGAAATTTGAAGCGAAATGCGTCCAAAAATCTTTAAAAAATAAGGGCTGTGAAATCTTTGCTCGTTGCCTTCATAATTATTTTCTGTGAAGCAACGAACATCTTACGATGACTAAATACATACGTAACGCCAGTAATAACAATTAATACAATTATAAAGTATAAGTAACATTTTTTTAGTGGAAATAGGCTGCCAGGTAAAATCTGAGAATTTTAGATCTTCCTACAAAGAGCCAATGGCGGCTTTAAGATTTCAGAAATATAACATCTGCCATTTGCTGCGGGATAATAACGTTCTACTGAATTCACCGATAAAATCAAACCCGAAGCACAAGCAACAGATGGCTAGAATGCCGTCGCTGTTAAATTGAGAACCACTATAGCGGCGTTCGTTCTCCAGCGTTCACTAACGTACGTGCATGATCGGACATACATAAGCTCAAGCACGCAATCACGTGCTGTAATCACAAGAATTTTGCATGGTGTTGATGATTGTGATGTTGCAGCAGGTGGGATTAGCCTGACCTACATGGGGAGCAGTCGTTCCTCCTTAGCATATCCTGAATCATAGGCGTCTGTTACCATGTGTTGAATCACCCCGTGTCTCGCAAAAAAAAACCATCAAAATTCGTAGGAGGCTTCCCATTGCTGCGGGCCCTCCGGGAAAAATGACATCTTCAATTGTGTGGTTCCTGTAACAACCATTTTGCAAGCTGAGGACCATAGCTGCTCCCTTCATATTAAACTTCGGCCAAAGCCAAATAAAATGCTAAGTATCAGCGATGTCCACGCAGCTAGAAGGCACAAAACGGGGATGTGCTTCCCCATTATATAGTCTTGACTCAGCAATCCGTGTAGTACGTCGATGCTGTTGTACCTTATGTGGTACAACAGCATCGTCTGCTCTCGAAAAAGACCATGGTATACACATGTTTATTACTGCCATAAAGGTTGGACCACTCAGTGTACAATCTGACGATTTCGGTTCTCTAAGTAAACTGAGATCTCTAGTCGCTTGGCGAGCTTATGCTGGCTTTACGTTCAACTAATTACCGATTTGTGCTCGAAATATGGTCCTAGTTCCGTTGTATATGACAATGGTGATGTTTGATTTAGTCCGCAATTGTGCCAAGTTGCTCAATAGCTGATTTAAAAAATAATAAGTAAGCAGATTTCACAGAACCTCATATAACTTGGTAGTTTCGGTAGCATAATACGCAATGGTTTTGGAAAACGTAAAGAAAAAAATGAGAGAAATCATTAATGGCTACGCGCAGTACAAGGAACGCTTGGGGAAGGCATGGGATAAGAACTACATAGCTCAGTCTTTAATATTGTCATCCTTTACCACTCTCAGGAACCGCCAGAGGAGGACACGAACGGTCCCGTGCAAGGTTACTACGTCGGTTACCGCGTTCGGGGCAGCGGCCTGCCGTATTCATATAAGACCCTGCAAAGCAGTGCTCAATCGTCTCCTGGTGAGAATCAGCATCAAGAGTGCCACCTGCGTGAACTTCGGCCTCGCACCCGCTACACCATAGTCGTTCAAGCATTCAATGCCAAAGGTGCCGGCCCGGCATCAGAGGAGGTGGCGGTGCAAACGCTTGACTTCGGTAAGTTTCCATTTTCTTGTGCACATGTCTGTGAGAAGGCACGTCACATCGATGTATATACAATCAAGGCCGTGGTACAATGCACTGTTTGTTGACTGAATCGCAATACTTGTAGCGGGCGGCTCCTGGCAGACAGGGTGCTGGTTTGGATGAGAGTGTTCGCGACAACCGGGACTGCGTTAGGTAGACAACCATTTAGTCTGCAGCTACTTATGGCTCTGGCAGAAGTCCTATTGACATGACTTCAAAGCAGAGCGCTCGCGTATCACGAAGCGTGAAACGGCTCGAGAGGGTGGCGTACGTTACGAAGGATGGCAGCGCTCCACCTGATCTATACCGAGAACTACAGTTTAGCAGAGGCTGTAACCATGTGCCACGAATGCGCTTGTCTTTATCACCAGCAGTGACGAGTATCATGTTTCAATCACTAAGCACTCTACAATGACAATAAACCACTAATGATTTAATTATATTCCCACATGTGATTGTGCAAGAGCGTGTTTTCTGTATAGTTATCTATTGCCGCGTGCATAGCTGCATTTAGCGGCGAGATAGCAACGACAACGAAGAACGCGGATTTGCTCGAGAGGCGCAGCGCAGGCGAGTGAAGAAGACGACAATCTTAGCGGCCTTCTCTGAGAGCGTCTCTACAAGTTCCACTGTCCCTGTTTTTAAATAAACCCCCTGTAATTTATAACCCACGACACTGGTGGAGGTGCTGGGTATCGATCCCAGTACCTCTCGCACCATGCCACCAGTGTCGCGCGCGGAGAAGGAGTGTCTGGCCGTCATTTGGGCAGTTGCGAAGTTCCGCCCGTACTTATATGGCCGCACTTTCCAAGTCGTAAGCGACCATCACTCTCTTCGTTGGTTGACCAACATGAAAGACCCATCTGGACGTTTGGCACGATGGAGCTTACGGCTCCAAGAGTACGACATGGCCGTAGTTTACAAGTCCGGAAGGCAACACTTAGACGCCGACTGTTTGTCAAGATCACCGATTGAATCACCGGCTATAGAGGATGATGATTTCCCAGGTTTTTTAGGAGTTGTTGATGCAGCTATCATTTCTCGGCAACAACAAGATGATCGAGAGCTCAACTCGCTTATAGAATTCTTGAACGGACGAGCCGCCAATGCACCGAGAGTGTTTTCGAAGAACTTATCGTCATTCTGTTTACGGGACGGAATTCTGTACACAAAGAACTTTTCATCAACAGGTAGAAGCTATCTGCTGGTAGTTCCTGGAGCTCTCCGCAGCGAAGTTTTACAAGCCTGCCATGACGAAGGCACTGCGGGCCACCTCGGTTTCACAAGAACACTGACACGCATCAAAGAAAAGTATTACTGGCCAAGAATCGCAGCAGAGGTTAAACATTACGTCCGAACATGCATTGACTGTCAGCAGCGCAAGGTACCACCTGTCAAACCCGCTGGGCTATTACATCCTGTGCCCGTGTCAGAAACCCCGTTTTCTCAAATCGGAATGGATCTGCTGGGCCCATTCCCAACATCGGATAGCGGCAACAAATGGGTTATAGTGGCGACGGACTACCTCACCCGATACGCGGAGACCAAGGCAATCGCGAGTGGCACTGCAGTTGAAGCGGCCCAGTTCTTCATTGAGAACATTGTCCTGAGACATGGTGCTCCGCAGGCGAGTGAAGAAGACGACAATCTTAGCGGCCTTCTCTGAGAGCGTCTCTACAAGTTCCACTCTCCGTGTTTTTAAATAAACCCCCTGTAACTTATAACCCGCGACACTGGTGGACAACCGACACTATTTTAAGTCACTAACATGGTCAAGAGTAAGCGCCGGGCGACTTATGCAGGTGAGCCAGGCAGCCCGCTATAGTGGATCGAAGTAACTGCAACTGTTTTATTAAACTTGCGTGCATCTTCCTAGATTACCGCAGCTCGAGATATATATTCGGAAAGCAACCTTTTTACCTAGGTCTCATGGTCGCTGTTGTGTGGGCAGGCTTTCACCGTCTATTCAATCTATGCAAAGAGGACGTTATGACTCTGGTACAACCTATATCGAATTAAAGAGAAAGCAGCGTTCTGATCCTAATGCTATTCTCGCAAACGTAAGTTTTTAGCTTCATATATTTCGCCCCAACCTAATAAACATGCAATACCGCTGTAGATGTGAAAGTAGAGAGCCCACCACATTTAGAAGGTGCAGCAGAAGTCGGTTTCGTTTGAGACATAACTTCATTACCATTTTCTGCAATTGTTTCTAAAAAGCAATTAGTTGAGCCTACCGGAAGGTAACGCTGTATGAAGGGTTTGGAAATTAAAAGGTTCGAATGGTTTAGCGCAGTTCTCAGAAATAATAGCCTTTCGTCCAACATTTCCGGCTCAATTGATAGCTACTAAAAAGGGGGCAACACGGTGTCCTATATATGCTTAGCCCGAGCATCTATATATTCATAATCTTGTTCTGGGTAAATGCGGGGTCTATCTAGGAAGCCAGACAATACATATCCGGTTTTCTGGCCATACCCCGCACTTAAAGCGGGACCTGATTACGACTGAGAGGTGTGCAATGAAGCGACAAAGCCCGATTGAAGGTCTTAGCAAATTGTCAACTGAAAGCTTATTATTGTTCTATAAAGCTAGTATCTTTGTGGAAGCGTGTTGCAATGCGCCGGAAATTAGGCATTGTCAGTAGCTGCTGCAGATCTTCATCATTGTTCTTGTTTTTCAATATTCTTCGCACACATTAAAGATGGAACGAATGCAGGTTCCATAAGCTAAGCGGAAACTATTACTATGGAATATCTTCAGCTTGTATTCTTGATATTCAGCTCTAACAAATTACATTTTACGCGTATGTCACATGGTTCAGATCACGCTCGTCTGAGTATAGGTGTGATATAAGCGCTCTTAAAATGTAAACTGTCATTTTGTTTTGTATGAGAGGGAGCATGCGAGCGCCTGGCCTGCGCTCTGCTGCGACTGCCTACATCAACATCAACTGACAAATAAAGAAAGCACGTCAGCTTATCGCGTCATCTGTTTACGAACGAAATAACGAGTCATCACCGTTGGACAAACGCTGCTAGATCACGCTCCTACTCGGCTCCCGCTATGGCCGATGCCACCAAAAGCAGACGTGCTTTCTTTATATGTCTGCTGATGGCGCTGTAGGCGGCTGCGCCAGAGTGCAAGCAGTGAGCTAGATTGTTCTTCAAAATGGACACTGCACACTGGCTTTCTAGTTCAGTTGCGAATACCTTGTGGGCACTCTGGGCATAACAGAGCTAATAGAACAGAACAGCCTCTTTCATGCCAAGCGCCAGGATGGAGTGCCAACTAGAAATTATGAAAAAAAAAGTCATCTCGACATTCTTATGGTAAAAAAAGGACGTCAAGAGGATTACCCTTATTCCCTAATAAACAGGCACAATCGGCACTTATGCATGGCAGATAGCTTAAATATATAATGTCCGAGTGTCAGTACACTTACATTGTAGGGAAAACATCCTCAATGTGCCTCTGCACACCTGTTCTCGTTGCCCACATGTGAGCTTACTTAAATAGAAGGCTTGTTCTCGCAAGCAGCTTGTTTCTTTTGCGTCTACAATCTCTGTATTTTTTCATGCGTAACAAGTAACAGATATTTTTACGGAAATATGTCATTTGATTATGTGTCTAATCTTTGCATTTCGCACGAATTTTTTTTGCAGACCGGCCTGGTGCACCACGGCTGAAATTAGTGTCGTCGACTTCATCTTCTATAAACCTTAGCTGGGATGTATCAAGCGACCAGCCTGTCGATGGTGAGAACATCAACAGACCATTGTGTTCACTGACATTTTACATCGTTCGATTTTCGGTTCTTATTACATGCGTACTGTGGAAAATACTAAGGTGAATACCATGGCATCACTATCACTGATTTGTGTGGCAGCAAGAGAAAAAAAATATTACTAAAAGCTGCGATAAGTTGCAGTCGCCTATCTGTGTTTGTGTAGGCGAGAAAAAGTTCAGGTGCCATACGGCGCTTTTCCGGCAAATTCATTTTCCATGGTAGTGCAGAAGTCGGAAGAGACATAGCCTCATCGGCAAACGTCGTTGTTGAGGAGGAAGGCGCTTCTGTGTTACAGGTGAATTTAGCCAACAGTTGTTGAGTTGCCTTGATATAAGCTGCGCGCCTGACATTCCCGCTTTGTCTTTCGCTATAGATTATCGAAATAATCTTCAATACCGGAAAGTTTCAATTCAGCGAGTTGAAAGAATATTCACGTTTCTGTGTAAAGAATCACAATGGTACAGATCTGTGTCTCTTTCTAAAAATATAGGTTGAGTGCAAAAATCTACACACAGAAGACAAGTAGACAGAAATGGGCACACGAGACAAGTGAGCAGGAACGGGCGCTCATTCCGGACTCCTTCTCTCCTGTTCTCTTCTTTCTTGCACTTTACTTTTATTTTTCGACATAGTGCCAACTTGCCCGGCAACGTAATCTGTCTTTTTACTGTGCCTACTGTCGTGAAGTGCTTTTTATTTGTGTTCAGTCACCCTAAGCTAAAAAACATGCAGAATAAAGCTCAATGGCTGAGTTTGTGGCTTTATATAACCATTTGTGCAGGCTATCTCCTTTTCAACAAGGCTGAGCCTGGTCAAGAACGGCGATCGCCCGATTCTGAGAAAGCGGCGACCTCTTCGGACTGGTCTTCGGTGCAGGCAGATGCCGAACGATCAACTCACGCTTTCCACGGCTTGGGCTGCGGTCGCAGCTACGCATTTTATGTAGTGGCTTTTAATGGCGCTGGCCGAGGAGCCCGAAGCAACGTCGTCTTGGCCAAGACAGATGGTTCAGGTATTATGGCTGCCATAGCACTAAGTATCTTGTCCAAATAAACTTTACCATGCGAAGTAAATGAAGGACACGACGTTAAACTTTTGATAAGATGATGTACAGGAAAACCGAATGACGCGCTTATACGCACAGGTGCATGAAACTTCCGTCAAAGCAAGTTTGCCACTGAGGACACCTGCTGCCAGTGTAACTGTTTCTCAAAGTTGGGTTTTCTTTCATATCTACGAACACTGAAACTCAAACTAAAGTATAATACTTTTCAGTGCTAGAAGCCTATTTTGTGATTAAACAATAATGTAGCCACCATTATTTGTGCCTTCATATTGTACCATTATCACCAGCTTTGTGGCAGGCATACTTTCTTTCATTATCAATCACTGTACCTTACACACGTACACGATGTACACTTCCATACACTTCGAGTACAGCCGGAACTATTTGGAAGTGAGCTTTTGCTATTAAACAACTGTATTTTTTTCTTCAGGCTGTTATCCTTAAGACGCCACAGCGGATTTTCTATCAGTTTACTTTGATGCTCACAAACATTAAAATTTGCTCACCGCGCACTACTGACGCCACCTCAACATTGACTTGTTCACAGTTCCTGTGGCACCCGACATGCGGGAATTTGTCACCGCCAACGTAACCTGGGTGACCCTTCGGTTGGGCACGTGGAGAAGCGGAGGCTGTCCAATATCATCCTTCACTATTCTCTACAAGAGGCAATCCTCACCCGATGACTGGACACCGGCCGCAACGAGGCCTGCATACGAGCTCAGTTTGGCGCACTACACCTACGTGACGATTGATGATTTAACGCCGGCGACTTGGTACCAGATGCTCGTCACGGCGGAAAATGAAGCTGGCGCCACGGAGGCCGAATATGTCTTCGCCACACTTACTGTCTCAGGGGGTATGGCCGTTTCTGTATTGCACTTAGCAACCTAAGATGTGTTCCAACACTCACTGAAGACGACTAAACAGAAATCTTATCTGAACAGTCCCCATCTTGAGTCCCATTCTTAATCTCACGTGACCGGAAAAATAGTCAGCTTCGCAAGGAAATAATGACAGACAGTTTAGATCCAGGCTACCTTGTTGTCTCAACCATGCGGAGGATCAGTGAAATGCTTGACTGGCTCTGATCTTACCGGTATCGTCATCTGCTTACAAGGGAAAAAAAAAGCTATTTTGCCCGATTATTATAAGGCACATTTCGTTTTTTTTTTCCTTTCGAAAGAAAGCAAACGAATATTACTTCACCTAGCTTTCATTAGCTTTCTCTTGTCGACGTGAGGTGGCCTCAAGTCAAGCACACGTTATCTGGGCGCGTTCTATATATTACTCGGACGACACGGACTCGATGCCGTTTTCATAAGCTGTCAGTGTAAGATGTTTACTATGTTGTCCAAAATTAGAACCCAGCCTTCTATGTTCCAATAATACTTTTTCTCGAGACACTGCCACACTGAGAAGGCATGGCTGCCACACCTGGCTGCTTGGGTCTTTTGCGGGCCACGAAGTTGCATTGCCTCTTCTCTAATTGGCTCTGCAGCCATGTCTTCAAGGTGGTCTTGCACTACCTAGTGCGCAGCAGGACTAAGCAGCGGATCGTAGGGGCCACTTTCACCTCACCACGTCCGAGACCATGGCAGCTTCTCTCCCTCTCCTGGACCTTCCTGTCTACTTTTCCAGTCTTCTCTAGCGCAGTTTCCTTCACCACAAACGCTGAGCCACAATCGGGTTGCAACGTAGCCCAATTCCTTCCCCTCATGTCTATCCACCGGCGCTCCTTTCCCCTTCCTTTCGTCACAACCACAGATGTGCCGGCGTATGATCATGATAGCGCGCCTGAAAACATGAGTTTTGGATTCGTAAACCACTCGTGAAGACAATTGCATTAAAAAAGTCATTTTTTTGCAATTGCGCCAAGGTATTAAGTTATAAAAATATTCGAAAATAACGAACAGTGTCGTCAAATAAAGTTGTCCACCTATAAAACACCATCAATATAAAACACTATAAAACACTATCACTCGGTCTTTTTTCTTAGAGTGCGCTGAAAAGTGCAAATGCTTGCTGAAAATATGCTGATAACATCTAAATGGCTTTAACGGACCTGTAGTAAAACGCGAACATATGGTGGCTATCAAGTGGCCCTATACGAATATCAGGAATGGTAGGAGGGCTTTTCTTGAACGTGGATATAACCTCAAGAATTAAAGTGACAGATGTTTCGTCTGAGCTTCGTTAACAAAATACAGTAGCCGAAAAGCAGTCGCAGATCGCAACACATATTCAGTAGGGAGCCCGTTTGCCTATATATTTGCTTTAGCATCACTGGCGGCCGCCCAGCCATACACAATCATTCGATTGATTGATTTATATGTGGGGCTTTACGTCCCAAAACCACACGATCATGATAGACGCCGCAGTGGAGGGCTGCGGAAATTTCGACCACCTGGGGTTTTTAACGTGCACCCAAATCTGAGCACACAGGCTTACAACGTTTCCGCCTCCATCGGAAATGCAGCCGCCGCAGCCGGGATTCGATCCCGCGACCAGCGGGTCAGCAGCCGAGTACCTTAGCCACTACACCACCGCGGCGGGGATATACAGTCATTCGAGCGTGTGGTTGTCTTTATAGATAAGCACTGAACTCTTACACAGCGTTTGTGTTCATTTATGCAGGCACGGTGCCTCCGCCGCACTGGATACAAGTGATCGAGTCCCAACGACGCAGAATCCACGTTATCGTGCCCGTAGTGTGTTTTTTAGTTGTCACGCTGCTCGTAACTGTGGTTGTGGGCTGCACGGTATCCCGAAGGAGAGTTGCAGCGCTTCAGCGACGTCGCCTGTGTAAGTTTCTACACACACACAACAGAGTTTCGCCTGGTATTATTAACAGAGATAAAAATTTTTACCAATGCCAGTTATACGTCGAATTAAGCTGGCAAAAATAATTATAACAGATCGCGCGCGTGCGTGTGTGCGTGCGTGTACGTGTGCGTGTGCGTGTGTGTGTGTGTGTGTGTGTGTGTGTGTGTGTGTGTGTGTGTGTGTGTGTGTGTGTGTGTGTGTGTGTGTGTGTGTGTGTGTGTGTGTGTGTGTAAATGCGCTCACGCTCATAGACGCATGTATAGACACACAAGAGAACCACAGCATCTTTAGGTCTTCAGGGGCTCTATATATTTCATAGAGTTGAGGATACCTATTTATCTATGGTAGGTTTCTTTATGAGGACCGGCTAATCATTGGCACTGCCTCGTAAAATCATTAACAATAAGCAACACTGTGCGCTGTCAATAAAAAAAATTTTGCCTAGAGTTACGCTGGCGAATCGTAGACTTCTTCTAACGGGGCTCCGCAACACTTTGCAGCATGGTCGAAAAACGCTGCTGGTTCTAAAACGTTTTTGCGTCACTTGGTTCGTCAGGGAATGAGCTAATGAAGTTATTAAAATATTGTCTTGAAGTGCGTTGCAAGGCCCATTTAACGGCTTTTCTTAAAGTAGGTTAGAGTTTATTGTAAAAAAAAAACAAGATGCTAAATCCTGATACCGAGCTTGCAATCAACTGTCCACACATGTTGAACAAAGCCAGTGGGCCCTTTCATATAGTAAGCTTTATGACATCTCCTGTGGTGGTGTGAAAGATTAACAAATCACGTCATTTTTTGAATTGATGCATGGCCCAGGGCCTAACGGTCGAACTTACAGCGCCTTTCGCAAACTTTCAGCGTGGCGGCCGGGAGACGCTGGCCAGGCTTCAAGAACCATTATGAAATCAATAGACACCGTACCCATGACAGTGTGGGAAAAAGCCGGACTAGAAGCGCCAGCCAGGATACCTCCTGCAGAGAAGGTCTACTGGCCGTCGCCACTGCGTTCTCGAGCGGCTTCGGGCAACGTTCCAGCGGATGGCGATGGAGGACGTTGCAAAACGTGGGCGCACAGCCTGGCAACCATCCACGAAGATTACAAAGTGGAGGCGGCAGCGACAAGCGGGAGGAAGCCCGACCACATGTACGCCGTGCCTTTCGCGCTGACTAACACACTGCAAAAGGTACGCCGACTTTTTGAGATCCGCCACGGGTATCTGGTGGTTCTCGTGCCTGACTGCTGACCCAAAGGTAGAATCTTTTCCGCGACGACCACGTTTCCATAAGCGAGGCATGGTGGAAGTGGGGGGAGGGCAGAGGGGGCACCCCCTAGTCACCTGTGAGGGGGGCGCGAAGTCTGCCCCATTGAATGGCCTAATGGGAAAAGGGGCACTGCGATAATTTTGCGCCCCACTCCACCCTACTCGCGCCTAAGCCTACTTAGATGGAAACAGAATGTTACAGACCCATGTTCTTATAAATTGAGGTGATAACGAACTTCAGGTGGTTGAAAATCCCGGAGCTGTCCTCTATAACGTCTTTTACAGTCATCTGGAAATAGGGGGACCCTTAAGCATCACCCTTAGGAGTTGAACGCGACAGCGATGTTATGGCCCGAGTACGTACTTCAAAAACGTGGTGTATAAACTCTTTTCGAATTTGCTATGCACACACTACGTGGCCTTCAAGTTGCAATAGCATGTGTGCCCTTAGTAGTGGGTGACTGGCTTGACTGGCTTGACTATGAAGTTGTTATGATAACCCCATATTCAGACGCCCTACGGCAATGTATGGTTGTACCACGCATGTGTTCGTAAAAGATGAAAGTTCATTTCAGTACATTTCAAAGCGGAGGAGGTTGTTTTCACAGTATTCACTAGCAGAGGCGTGGCTGTGAGGTAGAACACCCGCTGTCACACAAGTCCCGTTAATTCGGGAAGGCGATCGCCGGGCTAATTCCAAGAGCCGAAGAATCGGCCCCCCGAACCGCACCACGAAAGCGTGGACAATTTAGAAGTGGTCCTTTTTGGCGCGCCAGCGGACGCCGGCTGTGGCCCAAAGAACAAGTCAGAGCCGAGAGTTGATAAACAAAACAAATATTATATTCTCAAAAATGGCAGATCGAAAACAATACACAAGAATGCACACTCCACAATAGTTACATACAATACGTCACCAAACAAACAACGTACTACACAGTACAATCAACTACACTTGAAACAACGGACACAGACAACAATACGCACTACAATGCAGTCGCATGCATTGAACAACCAAGACACTTAAAGACTAAAGAGATATAAACCTATTCGGTCCAAAGTCCTTGGAACAAAAGTATGAATGATACTCTTCCGAGAATCACTCACTCAAAGTCCAGCGTTGTTGTCGTTCCGCAGCCCTCGAAGTTTCTCTTCCAGGAAACCTCCCGTCTTCAATAGGCCACTCTCCAAGCTTCAAACTTCTTCGCCCGAACACGTCGGCTTCACACACGCAGCTGTTGCCACGCGTCCTCGCTCGATAGCGGTAGACACACGCTCTTGCCTGTAGCTCGAGCTTTCACCCCTCAGGTGGAAATCCTCTTCATCTCCTGCTTCGTCCCTACGGACGAAACCTTCGCCGACTACACGGCGGGATCCCTTCGCACTCTGGCGCAACTTCCGTCTTCTCCTGCTTTCTCATCTCGGCTGCTCGGTTAAATACCTTGCGCGCGGCATTCCAGACGCTTCTCGTCATTTCGTCGGCGCGATACGCAGCGAAAGCTGGGAAGAGGGCGAGACGGTTGGAATGCCCTCTCCGGCCGATGAGTCAACTCGGTATGACCACGCCCCTTTCGTTCTGGAAAAATCGAGTGCTTGCTCGGCCGCCGTTGTGGGGTGAGGAGGTTCGTCGTGAAGCCACGCTTCTGCGGCGAGAGCGCGCGCCCGGGGAGCCTTGGACGTTTGCTTTCTTTTTTTTTCTTTTGACCTCGCGGCGTTTCTCCCGCCCGTTATCGCAAGAATTTGGCGGCGCGCCCGTTTTTAGCGCTCGTTCTGTGACACTGCCCCCCACTTTAAGAATATTATCTCATAATATTCAAAACCACACAAACGAGCGCGAACAGTCACCACACACTCTCACAGACTGTAACATAGTCCGTCGCTCATGACTCGTCACATTCACAATAGATCACTTAATACAATTGTACATTGTAATTCAATTACACAACACGTGAAAACACAACCACAAGCACATGAGTACAACACTCCACCACACATTCCCAATAATACAAATGTACAAAGATCTCTCACTACAACAATGGCACAATACTATACATCACGTCACAGCACAACACTTCGACACTTGTGACACAGGATACCACCATTAACACAACATATGGCACTCAGTACTGCCCAACACATTCTGATTCGACCTCAGCACTTATCCTGAGTACTTCGAGCAGCGCTTGCGCCCCTTTTTGCGGTGCTCGCTCGATCTCTTCTTGTGTTTCCACGTTCTTTTTCGGCGAGCCCTTTCCAACGACGATATCGGAGGCGTCGTCTCAGCCATCGCTGTCTCTTCCGACACCGTTAACGCGTCATTACATTCGACGGGTCCTGTCTGTTTATTTACCCGCTTGATCATACCTCTACATTTTGCCCGTCTGGCCAACTCCGTCTCCTTTACACTGTCGGTCGGTTGAGGTCGTGCCGACGTAAGTCCGGTTGCTCGGCCCGTGAACTTATTCGACACGATCGTCTTCTCCTTCGCTGTCTCTTGCGCCGCAGCTTCACCTTGGGCTCTAGTGAGATCCGTCACGGGATGCTCCTCCACTGTATCTCGCGGCCGCTGTGTTGGCGAGGGCTCTATCTTCGGGTCTTCTCCCAAACATTCTGGATCACTTGGCCCTCGCGCCCCGTCGATGTTTCCGATGACAAGGTCGTAAAGGGGGGTCGTCATACATAGAGCGGTAACCTTCCCGATGAAGTACGGGGTTTCCACCTCAATCTCTGCTTCGGGAAGCATCCGAACTGTACGGTCAATTAAGCAAACCGGTTTTGTTTTGCCTGTTAGCTCATTTTCCCGTACCAAATTTCTCCGCACGATAACAGTGGAGCTACCGGTATCTCTTAACACCGTAATCTTTTTGTCCGCAACTTTTCCAGGCAGCGTTGGCATTCCTTTCGTAACACCGGTTGGCTGTTTTGACATTACAGCACCCACAATAGGAATTTTCTCCCCATTCTTCAACTCTACGAATCCATCAGTGACGGCATTATTATCAGATTTCGGTGCTGCTTGCACACAGGATACCTGGTGAGTTTGACTCACTCCGTTCCGACATGCATCTGCTTTGTGCCCAGTCTGACCACACTTGAAACATTTTACAACCGTAGGGCTCGTAAAGATCGTTCGACAGTTTTTCGCGCGATGACCCACTCGGTTGCACAGAAAACACCGCGGAATGCTCTCTGGTGCACGCTTCTTTTCTTCGGGAGCCAATTTCTTCGTATCATCGGGACAATCCTTCTTGACTTTGGCCAAATTGGTTCCACCTTGCGCTTCCAAGAATTGATCAGCCAACTCAAGCATTTCTTCAAGTGACTCAGCCTTCCTCTCTTTCAAATACAGCGACAGGCTTGGGTGGCAACTAGTAAGAAATTGTTCTCTAATTAGGAGCTCTCTAAGCTCATCGTACTCCTGTGCTGTCCCTGAAAGTTCAATCCATCTGTCGAAATAATGGCAAAGTCGGGCGGCATACTGCGTAGCCGTCTCCCCATCAGCTGGCTTTCCTGTCCGAAATCTGTCCCGGAATCCTTCTACAGTAAATCTAAACCGCTTCAGCAAAGCCGCTTTCACCTTTTCATAGTTGGCTGCATCGGTCGGCGTCAGCCTACCGTACACACTGAGCGCTTCACCACTCAAGCAAGTACTCAAAGCAGTTGCCCATTGATGTTCCGGCCAATTCTGGCTCTTTGCAATCGTCTCAAATCTGTGAAGGTACGCATCAAGGTCGTCCTTCCTCTCATCAAATGCTACGAGCAGCTTGCTTGGGTTCAAGCGGAAGCCATGATCTTCCCGTTCGCTGCTTTCAACTCTAGGTTGGACGGGAGTTTCACTTCGCTGTTGCAAACGGAGCCGCTCGAGTTCCATCTCGTGCTGCCGCTGCCGTTCCCTTTCAGCCATCTCCGCTTCTCTTTCTTCCTTCAGCTGTCGCTCCCTCGCTTCTCTTTCTTCTCTCGCCCGTTCGGCTGCCAACTTCTCTCTCTCCAACTCCAACTTCAATTGTTGCTCTCTTTCTTCCTTCGCCCTTTCAGCGGCCAGCTTTTCTCTCTCCAACTCAGCTGCTTTTTCTTCCTTGGCTCTCTCAGCTGCCAACCTCTCTCGTTCCAACTCAGCCTCTTTTTCCGCTTTGGCTCTTTCGACCGCCAGCCTCTCTTTTTCCAGCTCAGCTGCCTTTTCTTCTTTGGCCCTCTCTTTTTCTTCTTTTTCCTTCTGGGTGACCCACTTCCGTAGTTCGGCGCCAGAAAGACCCATCTTCTCACCAAGAGCGACTAACTTTTCGAGATCCATTTTGTCTCGCAACTCGCAAATAAAACCTTGCCGCGTGCAAAAAGTATCTGCCTAAATCAGTCTATCGGAACACTCCCCTGCACTCGTTAACGAGAACACTGAGCAACACACAAAATCGTTCCGATAGCAGTATCACCAACTCGAGGCTCTTTCTCACTACTTTGGACACACTGTGCACCATAAGGTCCTGTTTCGCGGACGCCAGATTAATTGTCACACAAGTCCCGTTAATTCGGGAAGGCGATCGCCGGGCTAATTCCAAGAGCCGAAGTATCGGCCCCCCGAACCGCACCACGAAAGCGTGGACAATTTAGAAGTGGTCCTTTTTGGCGCGCCAGCGGACGCCGGCTGTGGCCCAAAGAACAAGTCAGAGCCGAGAGTTGATAAACAAAACAAATATTATATTCTCAAAAATGGCAGATCGAAAACAATACACAAGAATGCACACTCCACAATAGTTACATACAATACGTCACCAAACAAACAACGTACTACACAGTACAATCAACCACACTTGAAACAACGGACACAGACAACAATACGCACTACAATGCAGTCGCATGCATTGAACAACCAAGACACTTAAAGACTAAAGAGATATAAACCTATTCAGTCCAAAGTCCTTGGAACAAAAGTATGAATGATACTCTTCCGAGAATCACTCACTCAAAGTCCAGCGTTGTTGTCGTTCCGCAGCCCTCGAAGTTTCTCTTCCAGGAAACCTCGCCGAAGTTTCTCTTCCAGGAAACCTCCCGTCTTCAATAGGCCACTCTCCAAGCTTCAAACTTCTTCGCCCGAACACGTCGGCTTCACACACGCAGCTGTTGCCACGCGTCCTCGCTCGATAGCGGTAGACACACGCTCTTGCCTGTAGCTCGAGCTTTCACCCCTCAGGTGGAAATCCTCTTCATCTCCTGCTTCGTCCCTACGGACGAAACCTTCGCCGACTACACGGCGGGATCCCTTCGCACTCTGGCGCAACTTCCGTCTTCTCCTGCTTTCTCATCTCGGCTGCTCGGTTAAATACCTTGCGCGCGGCATTCCAGACGCTTCTCGTCATTTCGTCGGCGCGATACGCAGCGAAAGCTGGGAAGAGGGCGAGACGGTTGGAATGCCCTCTCCGGCCGATGAGTCAACTCGGTATGACCACGCCCCTTTCGTTCTGGAAAAATCGAGTGCTTGCTCGGCCGCCGTTGTGGGGTGAGGAGGTTCGTCGTGAAGCCACGCTTCTGCGGCGAGAGCGCGCGCCCGGGGAGCCTTGGACGTTTGCTTTCTTTTTTTTTCTTTTGACCTCGCGGCGTTTCTCCCGCCCGTTATCGCAAGAATTTGGCGGCGCGCCCGTTTTTAGCGCTCGTTCTGTGACACCCGCTTGCCCCACAAATGACTTGACATCATTTCAACTACACACGAAAGTAAAAGAAAGTAAAACTATGTAGCCAAGCCAACTCGAATTCAAGCCTTTCAATGAACGAATTTTCCCGACAGGAGCCTGGCATGTATTCATGAAATTCTTGTAGCGGCATTTTGAAAAAAAAAACTTCTGATAGCATCACTCAAGTACACGTGATAGACTAAATACTTCTGAAAATTGTTACAAAGAATTTCAAAGCAGCTAACGTTTTCACAAGGGAACTCTTCTTCGTCGAGGCATCGCTGTTGCCCTAACGAAGACAAGTAGAATTGCCGAAACACTGTTTCCAGCGACGTTTTTCTCGAAAAACCTCTGATCGCTTCAAGCCTTTTTGTTTCTCAGAACTTCCGTCTCGTTTGGTACTCAAGTTCTGTAAGAATACCATGCGCGCCGTCAAAACAAACGTGATTGAACTAAATGCGACGTCTCCTATCTCGCGATTGTTGATCGTTTTCGCATTGCTTCGGATATTCTGGGTTCCACGTTTGTTGGTTATGTTCGTGTGTCAGTTGTAAGTTCATAACACTTTCACACTACTTGTATGTCGGTTTTTTTAATTCCCCCTCAAAAAATATTCGTAATTTATTTTATTGGCATCTTTCTCGATAATTTGGTCACGCAAAGATTATGAATTTTCGCTCACAACCAACGCACGCCGTCCGTAATTTCTGCGAAACGAGCGCTTTAACGCTATCGCGTTAAAATTTCGGAGCTGCGGTTCGCGCAGCTTGAATGGTTTTGGGAAGTTGTAACTGAAGTGGCGTGGGAAGCTTCCTCTGGGTAGCCGCACGGTTACGTTGAAAGTGAGTGCTTTTAGTGAATGCGTGATCTACACTTTCATGAAACCTTATTTTTAAAACGACAGGAGGCACTACACGGTTATGAATGCATGTAAGCTACATATATACATGGTGGATAACGAGTACGAAAACCTACTACATAGAGTGAGTTGTATGATAATTATGTTGTATCAAGCTGGCTGCGCATATACCTCAATTTGTCGCAGGCTAGAGAAATCTAATCTCGTGCTATGAACTGGAGTTGAGGTTGCCCCGACGCTTTGGTGACCCTATTACAGTATTCATGTGCATCTTCAGGCATGCGCGTTATTCTTAGTTTTGATGTTTAGATTTTTATGTTACCTGAACCTCTGTAATTTCACTGCCAAGTGGACGTTGCAGCTTTCCTTTTCTGTCTTCATTGTTAGTTACTCATTCTTCTAAAAATTCTAGGGTAACAGTCTGGCTATGCCTTGTTACTTTACTATAAGTCTAGATTATTAAAATGCGCCTTAGTGCAACGAAATTACTTCGTGTGACAAACTTCTGGGCATCTGAGTGATAATGTAACTGTGGGCATGCTTCACACGAATATCTAAAGTTTCATGGTGTTGCGATTCATTTCTAGCTCTGCCTTCATATTTTCGTATGTTCTCCATCGTAAATATCGATGAATTGATAAGTATCATTTGGCAGAAGTGGTTCTCGCGTCAATGTATTAAAAAAAAACTAGAAAAATATCATCGCCAGGCCTTTCCGCACCAATCTTTTTCAATTTTGGAAGAAGCTGTGCTAACCCTTCCGTGGCGGTAGACCACTGTAAATTAGTTATTATAATGACAGTAAGGAGCGGTGTCGTCCTTGAGGAGTGCTCATTTATTTCGTACCGTACTGTAACTTTATGACTTGTTTTACAGCTTGAAGACCGCGATGACCTCCTCGCCTCTGCTGAAAGACTAGCAAGTTGCATGTCACCGAGGCAAGGTAATTGAGAAATCAGTTGACGCTAACAATTCTTATTGTAAGCTTCTATAGGATTAAGGCGCTACTAAGACCTACCATTTAGGGCTTTTCTACGTAATCAAAGAAACCACCATTATTATGCCTCCACACTTCAGATACCTAGGCATTCTAGTCCAAGCGTTATATTTACGCAAGGGGTATTTTTGCTTTGTCCACAACATATTCACGGTGAAAAGGAACGAATGGCTCTTCAGTCTCAGGAAAAGTCTCATGCCTCTACCCTTCTTCCCCCCCCCCCCCCCAAAAAAAAAACAAAAAAGGTTGTCACAATTAACGCAGAGTTTTTCGTTAAGGAAAGATATCAAAATAATGTCATCGTGAATAAAGAATTCTGCACTACTTTGTGAAACATCATGGTGTCGATGTCTCTCAATACTACCTGGAATCAGATGAGCGCCGTTATTTGAGAAATGAACGGGTCAAATATGAGCATTTCTTCTAAAATTGGGGCTTGTTTGTCAAACCTTTTTCTAAAAAGTGAGAAATTTCCTTCAACTGGTATGCAATTGCACGTACTAAACTTCATACCTTGAATTCGGCAGGTTTA
This sequence comes from Rhipicephalus microplus, assembly GCF_013339725.1. Taxonomy (NCBI): domain Eukaryota; kingdom Metazoa; phylum Arthropoda; class Arachnida; order Ixodida; family Ixodidae; genus Rhipicephalus; species Rhipicephalus microplus. The sequence goes on from NC_051169.1 coordinate 32,052,435, forward strand.
TCACGTGCCACAGCAAGCCTTGAAGCACGCAAGGAGAGCACCGAAACCGAGAGCAGCTAGCCTTGCATCCCGGGAGGATCACTGTAAGTGAGAAAGCGACAACATGCAGGCAGAGGTCACTAAGCAACCGCCTGTATCACAAAGGCATCAGTTGCAGGAGGCAGGTGTGCGCTCCGCATGCTGCACATTCTCACCCACCAACCATTCTAGCTCACCAATATGATCAGTATTAAAGATGAAAACCAGGCTTGTACGCTCGAGTCGCATACCTCAGCAGCCTCCGTTACAGGCTCCGCTTACTATAGGCATGCGAGATACTGCTAGAATGGACATCGTGTAAGTAAACTTCGAGCTTTTCATCAGATAAAGTGCGCAGCTGGTGGCGCAAAGGGTGAACCATCAGGGAAATGTGTGTTGAAGCTAGCCAACTTTTGCTAATGCCCCACTTTTACTAAAGATGCTAACTCTTTGCTTTTAGTAATAAGTACAACCAGACTTGGCTACGCATGTCACGTGACTACCTGTTACATCAAGCGAGGACACTTTGCAGATTCTTAGTTTTAGTGGCATAACAAACTCGCACATCATAGTTTTTGTATTCCGCTGGAAACACCCGTGTTGGGTGCGCGAAGCACAGGTTCAAGAGAGCGAAGCAAGCGCGTACCGGTTCATGATGATAATGATTCGCTCCGCCGCGGTGGTCCAGTGACTCAGGTACTGGGCTGCTGACCCACAGGTCGCAGGATCGAATCCTGGCTGAAATGTTGTAGGCCCGTGTGCTCAGATTTGGGTGCACGTTAGAGAAACCCAGGTGGTCGAAATTTCTGGAGCCCTCCACTACGGCGTCTCTGACAATCATATGTTGCTTTTGGGACGTTCAACCCCACATATCAATAAATTAGCGATGACAATTATTCCTGTTCCCACTACCCAGTGCAGCAATAGAGTTCATGAGCATCACTTTGAAAATGGCGAACACAATGGTATAAGCCTACCCCGATACTCATTTAAACTTCATGGGCAACGTAAAACCTATCCCCACCTCCAGACGCAAATACCTTGAGAATGATGATTAACCTATATGCCTCCGCCTACAATATTTTGCGTTGAATCGCGATCCAGGGATACGCAAAACGAGTTTGTATTTCTCTCTCTTATATTTTCAGATATCTGTGAGCCGCCTCCTTTTTTCACTGCGGCATGAACGAAGAGAAAAAAAAAGAACTGTTTAATCACAAAACGTGGGCTTTAACGACGCTTACCAAGATTGAGTGCCTTACAGAGAATCGCCACTGACGGAAGTGAAGCAGAGATAGGTAAGCGATCATATATGTTGTATAAATAGCTGAAATTTGCACAGAAAAGGCGCCCTGCTCAGATCGGATGTAATAGCGCATTATGTTTGTGTGGCATTGATGTTGAAGTTAGCAGCAACGAATAAATGTATGCGTAGAAAAAATAAAACGAGGAGTCTTCAATTGGCGAAATCACTTCGCCACCCGGCTTGTAATTGATGTAGAAATGGTCCAGTAGGACAATTTCACTGCATTTTGAAGGAAAAAGAAGTAAACTTTAAAGGGCACTACGTGTAAGTTCGCAAATACAGATGTACGCTCGAGAATGTACTTTAAAAAAGAAAGACGGCTATATGAAATAAACAGGGGTTTACTATGATGGAGCACGTAAGCAAATGGTAGGTGTGTATACTAAATTTTAGGCTGCCTCTTATAATGCAAAGCCGAACTGTAAACTGTAACAGAATCTTGCTTCCGTTCTTTTTTTTTGAGGACGCCCTTTGTTACATTATATTTATCCTTGCGAGCCTCGCCTTACCTAAGGTTTTCATATAACAAATCCTTCCCATGAATGATGATTGGTTATATGGCTGAACATAGCGGAATACAGTAACAAACAAACAAGTGAGCTCCCTCGCTCCTAGAGTAAAGCAAGTCCGAAGGGTCACATATGCATTCACTCGAAACGACGTGGCTGTGAAAGACATCCTTCTTTTTTCCTCTCAGTCGATGTATTCATTTTGCCCCGCCACCCTTCGAAAGTCTTCTGCAGGTAACGTGGTTTGCACGGCCTCTAAGGTAGCAGGCACCTTATCTGGTTTTGCATTGTGATGTGATTGGGCCCCCTTTGACCCAGTTTCGGTGTCTTGTGATGACGTCATTAATGTAATCTTATGTCACGTGACCTCACAATGACGTCACAGTGATGTCAATATGACGACACGAAAATTTCGTGAAATGTGACATCGTCAAGCCGTCGCATGATGGCAACTCGCGAAAATGACCCCCGTATTCAAAAACGCTCCACGACTCGACTTTCACCCTTCACTTGACAAAGTTGAGCACTGCGCCGCTGCTCGGCTGAAAATCGCGGTGCGCTATTTAAGAATAGCGGCAAATTATCACAGATATGCAGTGACTTGCCATGTTTAGAGATGGCGCTCCTATCGGCTTTCTCAAGTGAAGGTGGTGCGTTGAGTGAAGGGGCGTTCTTGAATACGGGGGTGAGTGTTTTAATCAGTCGTCCCCGTCGTCGCTCTACGTCGACGCCGAAGACGAGCGACATCGAAGAAAACGGGCAAATTTCGCATTTTACAAGGCATTTAAGGCTTTCGCCCTAATAACAGTGAAAGCAAAGGCGTGGTAATGGTAGTATCTCAGTACTTATTTGCTTATTTTTCTTTCATGCAGGTGTCAAGTGGTAAGAACTGGTGTGACTTCGATTCGAATGTGACATCGAAGGCCTGCCAAACACTCCTAGCGTGATGAACTGATACCTCAAGAAGCAATTCAACTTTGACTTCAGAAACCGAATTTTAGATTGATTCAACGACAGATAGTTGGCGAAGATTGTGAGAAGAACGCTCGTGTCTAACGCATCATGCGTGACCCGGTCACTGAAGCCAACGGTCTCCTTCGAAATTGTCGTGTTTCTAAGTGGAAGACATGGAGTGCCTCTCTATTTAAAACTCCACTGACGATGCCTCTTTTCCTCACCTATGTGCTTCCTACAACATTCTGTGCCCACTTCAACACGCTCAGCAAGACTGTGTTGCTTCTCCACGCATTTCCGAAAGCTTTCAAGGCATGAAGCGAGAGTGAACCTCTTCGACTGGTTAGCAACAATGGTCAGAGAATTAGAGACTATGTATACCGACTAGTGCCTTCGGAAAAGGTGTCTTCGACAACGTGTGTCTTCGACAATGATCCGATGCTTCCTCGGATAGACTGAAGGTAGCGTATAATTTTAGGCGATACAGCTCCGGCAAAACTGCTGTGCCAGCCTTTCGTAGGCACCGTGCCATGTTGCCGCAGGACTATTTCGAGCACAGCTTGAGGACGACGGCAACCATTTCCCCATTGTGAGAGCGCGTCTATCGATGAACTTAAAGCAATGACTTGTTTTTGGTATGCGTAAGTTACGCGCGGCTGTATAGTTTAGGAGAAAAATTCGAGAAAATTCTTGTTTATGCAGCCACTAAGGAACCCACTCTCAAGCTCCACATCCTTCGAAAACCATCGGCTATGTGACAGCATTGACGGCTATTCGATTTTCCTCAGCAAGTGTGAAGATGATTAAGTCGAGTCAGGATCTGTGCTGAATTCAAACTGCGCTTCACCTGTGACGCGCCATTTAACCCTAACGCAATGCAAAGAAAACGTTTATTCGGGCAGACATCAATTCTCTCATTGGTTAGCTATACAATCATTTGTTGCTTCGATGTCTACGCTCGCTTTTCTACGGTGAGTACAGAAGTTTAAGGTTAAGAACATTATAAGGTATGCAACACCATTAAAGTCTGAAAAACTATAGAGCGTCTCAGACGTTAATGAGCCTATGAAATTGAAAATCTGATGTTGAAGGGTTGTGATCGCTTTTTCTCTGTGTCAATGACATGTAACTAGAACGTAAAAGTGTCATCTAAGGATGATCTACATGTGCGGAATAAAAAATAAAGTGTGGCCATAGTTCCTGTTGGCGTGGTGCTATCACGCTAGTGCATGCATACGATAATGTGTTTAATGTTTCTATGGTTTATTAAAAGACAGCCCTGCGTAATAACGGTGACCACTGGTGTAGAATCGTTGTATATAACGCTTCAGAGGAAGTTTAGTTTGAAGAAGAAAAATGAGCTTTGCAACACGCATTTGAGCGAATTTCGCTCGTTAAAGAGAAGCAATAAAAATGAAACCTCGTGTTTGGCTGTTTCCTCAATCGCCTATGAGCATAGGCATAGGCATGTAGAGTGTTTCTGATTGTATAGGACGAAAACTTGGAAACCTGGTTTTAACGCGACAGCGTTAAAAAGCCCGTTTCACAGAAATTGCTGTGTCGCCTTCGAAGCCGGGGTCACTGGTAGTGAGCGAAAATTCATCTTCTGGTTCGTGACCGACAAAATCCAAAAGTACGCAAATAAAACAAAAATAAAATACCTTTAGTTCGAGGGAGAATGGTAACCTGGCTGTCTGCGTGGCTAGCAGGTATTCTATTACAGAGCGACGCTATTTCTTGAAACTGCTTAGAAGAAAAAAAAAATGTTCATGAAGGATTTACCCTAAAGCGCGTAAGATTGTGTGACATAAGAGTAAAAATAACGCCAGGCGTCAATACATGTGAACTGCATCACAAGTGGCTGTTGTAACGACCCATCGATTGCAAAGCGCTCAGCCATATTTAATCAAAATCAGCTATAAAAGCATAAACAAAGTGAACAGCTGCGTAGGCTCGCATGTTGCTTTCGGTTGCGTTGTGGGCCCTCCGCTGATTCGTAAAAGAAATAATGATGGAGTAGAGGGCACTCGGCAACTTTACTTGCAGCACCCCTTATAAGATAGCTTGAAACGGTCGCTGTTGCAAGCCCAGTTGTTTGTTTCCTTACGGTCCGGTTAAGCCTTGCACCGAGAACTGATGAGAGGCTACATATTGAGAAGGGGTCACCCGCAGGCCCGATTATGTTATCTCGTTCTACTCTTGAAGACGGAGCTCAAGCGTCCTCCAAGTATATTAAGACAATGGCAGGTCCGAATAAGTAGCGGTATAAGTAGACTTTGTCCCCCCCCCTCCCCTCACACACACTATAGGTGATTAGGGGGAGGGGGAATGTCTGCCCTCGCCTCCCCTTGCACGCCTACGCATACTGTTTGCACATTGGTGCCTCCACCGACCAGAGTGGGAACCTAGCGCCTGATGGTGGGATCAGAGGGCAATTATGACGACTTTTTTTTTTCAATTGTGCATTTTGCTGAACCGAAAACTGCACTGGCATTGAAGCAGCAAAAAAATTACAATTTATTTTGCAAACACTCGTCTCGGCAATTCGAAACTTCCCTAAGCAAACAAATATAATGTTCTAGGCGCTAGTACGCGTGCTTCATCCGGTGAACTTCATTTTCAACTCATAGGTAAGTTCACTATTTCATTGTTGCAAATGTCCCGGTATAATTATTCCATATATGCCTAATATTGAAGCAGTGGCTTTCACAAACCGCACGGGGTTCGGAGATGAGCAGAAACTGAATGTGAGAGGGAAGAAAGCTTGTTGAGGACACAAGGATATGTTGTTCTGTCACATTTACAAGTTACAACTCTTCTGGAATAATATTCGTGGCAGTGTCAATTACGCCCAGCCACTTGAATGGACGCTGAAATGCCCGGTGGCCAAGCTCCGGGCTCATTAGAGCTTGAGTTGGTGCTGCCATCGCACGTTCTTGCGTCCTACTAACGTTTGCCTGTTGTATACTGCACTCAGAAGGAGGCGCGCTCAATGGGCGCAAAAGTGGATAGGTCTCATTAACTCCCGCGAAGTCAAGTGTTTTCAAATTTACATTTGTGTTTCTAGTTCCTTTTATGACCTAAATAGTTCACAGCCTGACGTGGGGTCACTTCACAGTAAATGCTGATAAATGTGACACATAGTAAGCAAGCATGGGCGCACAAAACGAGGCTGTACGCCGAATGTTTCATTTGTAGTGATTGAAATGATGATAAAGTTGTGTGCCCGTGCGAACACAGAGCTTGAAAGTTTCTAGTGAAAAACTGGATAAAGCAGGCACAATACGCTTGAAGCATGCTTGAAAGCTGCTTCTACTCCTGCATTCTGTTTTACTAACCCATCTCATGTCACGTTTTTGCAGTATTTCATCCTAATTTTCAAAGAAGAACGGCTGAAAAGGAAACAAAAAAGACGCTACTAGTAAAATCCAAGTGAACTCAATCAGTTGATCGTCCAGGTGAGGGGCGAGGCTATAGATTTATTCTGCAGAAAGGGAGGAAGCGGAAAGATGTAAATATTTTGAGAGGGGTTTGTCTGAAGTTTGGGGAAGCGCCATATAGGGTCCCATTTCACGGTGAGCCTCTACTGCACCTCCAATATTGAGACGGAAACCTTAGATGCCTCATCAAACTCGAAACTTGAACGTCGGCGGCGACCACCTCACGGCGTCGGGGACACGTGAAGCAAAAAATTCTCATCAAATGAGGCCTGACCATATGCCATAGTCAGGACGTCAAAAATTTGCGACGTCATCATGACGTCACAAACACTATCGTGGCGTTACGTGACGTGACGCCCCCACGCTGCTGTTTTGGAACACTCCTTTAGGCGGTGAACAAAACGGGAGTGCGCGTGACCTCCACAAAAGAAAATGAAGGTGGCACTTGGCCACGGGAAGCGACGACTCGAATTCCCCGCTCACTTATGGGAGAAAGAGGAGAAAAAAAAATGTGGCTTTCGCCTTTATGGGAGAAACCGACATGAGAGAAACCCATTGAGCCCTGGTGGCATTTTTCCGGACTACATACAAATAAAGTTCTTTCATCCATGCATTTCACCTTTGTGTCGTCTCAGGTGAATGCATAAGAACAACGTTTATCCGACCATTTCGGAATGGCCATCCGCAGTTATGTCCGGCTAAGCTCCCTCAAGTCCTAAAATATTGCTTCTGTTCCCAAAACATCAAAAACTATAGCGATAGCCAAAACACTTTGTGAAACAAGATTCGGTAACATCACAAGGCATGCTGCGTCTCAAAACCTTGTATCTGTTTTGAATGCCGATTATTCGTACTGCTTTTTTCGTAATGTTATATATGGTTTCATTGTTGTTACAGATAAATAAACAAATAGAAGATATATATATATATATATATATATATATATAGTCTAGTAGATTCTCCGTGAGCGGTCACAACGTGGTTTATTTCGACGTTTCGGCCTAGAGTCTGGTCTTCATTCCTGATGAAGGCCAGACTCTAGGCCGAAACGTCGAAATAAACCACGTTGTGACCGCTCACGGAGAATCTACTAGACTATATATATATATATATATATATATAGAAAGCGGTACTGAGGTCTGCGTAATAATGAAGCTTCAAGAAGCCAATGTTTGGAGTCGACTTTAATGCCGAAAAGTGTGCTCTTGTTAAATGTTCAATAGTTTCTCGTTTCCAATAATAAAGCTCAAACACCAGCTATTTTGGTGACTTCTTAACAGCTACACATACCCCAATGCAACAATTTATAGAAGCAAGAACACACTCGCTCTCTGGATTTCGTGCCGACCGGTTGTGCCCCCGCGATCTCCGACAACAGCGCAGCTCTGGCCGACTGGCTTGCCCTACGCCATCTCCTGCCGCCGACAACAGCTCTCGTTGAGTGGTGCCCCGTCATCGGACTCGTGCGACCGTGTCCATCTTTCCTATCTTCTCCTTGCTTCTGGGTGGCGCTGTCCCTGTGCCAAGCTCTCTTCCTTCCCTCTCTATATATAATTTTTATTCCTATTCATTTAATCCCTCCTTTCCACATCCCTTGTGAGCTACTGTTGAGGTGCCGCACTCTGATGCAGACAGTTACGGGGCTCACTTTTGTTTTCTCTTTAGGAATCACATAAGAAGCAAGAACATCATGGACTCTTACGTGGGTTAGTTGCTCTGCCATGATATTTACAACATCAGGAACCCTGGTTACTGCAGATACTTAAAGCTAATAATTCTTGAGCTTTAACGTCTCGAAGTCGCTATACGATTATGACAGACGTCGTAGTGGACGGCTCCAGAAATTTCAATAATCTGGTGTTCTTTAACGTGCACCCCCTAAATTTAAACACACGTGCTTCAAACATTTTCGACTCCATCGAATTGTGGCTGTCGTGACTGGGATTTTATCGCGCGACGTGTGGATCAATAATAATAATAATAATAATAATAATAATAATAATAATAATAATAATAATAATAATAATAATAATAATAATAATAATAATAATAATAATAATAATAATAATAATAATAATAATAATAATAATAATAATATAATAACTTACATATGATTATGAGAGACACCGTAGTAAAGAAGCCAAGAGCCCCAGCCACTAGACCACCATGGCGATAGATACCTAAAGTTCGTAAATATAAAACAGCGTTCCTGCAGTCAACACAATTCAAGCGATACCTACTGTCAAAACCTCAAACGAAGTATGCTTTCGAGAAAGCGAGTCGAACTAGAATGTATTTTATGAAAAAAAATAATAAATGTGCCCATGGACAAGCGAATTTCATGTATACGTTTTCTAGTTTTAGTGTAAACGACAAGAAACCGAAATAAATTTACATGCAAACAAGCAACAAAAATGAGCACCAGCACAGCTTGCGCTCCCTGTTGTACATCATTTGCAATATTCGCCGGCTCAAAGATCTACAACATAAGATGCGTCGAGGCAGCTTTACTAGATTCGGCGCGCAGAAAAAGAACGCTTTGTAGCGCGAGTCAAAATACGGAAACAGCTACAAAAACATTTATCAAAAGCGCTACAAAATGTTCGTTGAAATGCATCACCAACGAGCCCACATAGCAAGTCTCGTTGGCCCGCGGAGAGCTGAAGTTTGAAAACTTGCCCAGAGATGGTAGCACTGAGGTTCTCATCAGCAGAAGCTGATGACAGGCGGGCCCGGCTAAGTCTAGTTCGCAAACGACTGCCGCGTCTAGAAACAATTTTGTTGTTGAATAGCCAATACTCGTAACCAGACGTTACATCAATTAACTTTAAGGACTATGTAGGAAGCAGATGCGAAGCTATTGCCGTGCAGCATTGATTCAGTGAATGTCTCTTCTTTTAAGCAACTCACCGTGGTCGAACTCTAAAGTTGTTCTACTAAAGCACCATGTTATTTCTCTGGCGTTGGCGATCTCTCGCTAAGTTACATCGAACAAATTACTTGCACTGCATGTGCGTGTTATCGAAACGCAAAAGCGTAAAGAAAAAAAAGGAAGTGATTTATGCAGGCACCTATAAAAAAGAAGGAAAACGAGAGCAACGCGACAACCAATTTACTTGCAACGCCGTAAAGCGAACAAGAGAAATAGTTGTATTTCGGAGTTTAGCCGTTTCGCTCAGTGTCGCGCAACTACAGCTGTGCGAAACGTTTTTTTTTAATTTTCACACGTTCTGTGAAGTTTGAAGAAAAAATTTGATGTAACACATCTGGAGCAACATAAATTCGTATTGGGGATTTATCACGATAGCGCATACAGCTTTCTTATTTATACTTTTGTTCTAATTATAAATATTGAGGCGTTATTTATTTAGCATGAACTAAACATAGGTTAACTCTAAATGCACGAAATAGCCCAATGTATTAGCAACAAATAAAAATTGTTACTTTATTTTAGCAGCTCAATTTCGGCTTCAAAAGATATCAGCGTAAAGAAAATGGCACATCCGGTATATGTATTTAATTGCTCGCACTAAAATGGGTCCAATACTTCGCTACCACATGCAAAAGAAAAATATTCAGGCCATTACAACGCGTACTGCATAAACGAGATGTCATTCAAATGCAATCAAAATTTGTCATTTATTGACTGCCGCTGGAGCCATTACGGGTGCTTTTTTGAAATGTATCTATGCCTATAGAATGTATATAAAGGGTGCCCCAGCTGTATTTAGCCAGAGTTTAAAAATATGCCGACACACGCAATTACGACGCGACCAAATGCATGTTGCTGACCATTGCCTGGAGTTTTTCAGACAATTTTTTGTGTTCTAAAATATTGTTTATTCAGATCTGTTTAATTAATTAGCTTTCGAAGGAAGGAAGATGGATAAAAAGTTTCAATGAGACAGTTGTAAATCGGTTTGCAAAACGTTTGTTTCAGAGGTGATAAGGTGTAGAACGCAAGGTGATGGGTAGGTGCCACCACCGTCGCGTCTTAGCAAAGCGCTGGAAACGCCTTTTCATGCAAGCGTTGCGTGGTCAGCGCCGCGTGATAACCGCTATGATCCTTAAAATTACTTATGTATGCCTTTTCTAGTAAAAGACGCACATGCACAGTATATACGTGTTGTTATGGTGCCCCAGACATGCGTATTATTTGCTTCTTGATTGACAATTACACAAGTATGAACACTGAATCTTGAGCAACATTGGTGAGCGCTGCGGATGGGGTGGGCCGTTTCAAGTACCCGGTGACGTTAAAGCCAAAAAAATATGTACAGACAGACAAGCAGACCAAATGTTTTGCGTCGAAGGTCCCCAAGAAAGACTTTCGTCTTTAAAAGATCGCTGGACCAACAACTGGACGTTATCAAAACCTTCCGAAACAAACAAACCTACAACACACCAATGAATGCTTCTACATTGGTGTGTCTGCAATGTAAAGCTGATTAATCAGTGTTTTGCAAATAATGACAATCATACATCAGTAGAATTTTCCAATGCTTCTTTTTCTTTTTCTTCTTCTCAATGAAGGACTAAACTGAGCTGGTGAGATGGAAAATTTTGTGCGTCGCGAGAACACAAGCTATTTTTCTCCAATTCATGCAATGTCTTTCTTACGTTTTTTTTAATCTGATGTTAACTTTGCACAAATTTATGACGTACACATACCAGCTAGCTATGGTATCTTGGATATGGTGTTCTCATTTTCCGCCTCTACGGTTTTCCTCTGGACTGACATACTCGGAAGGCTTTTCTCAATGTCCGAGTTTTCCGCGTGGTGAATTGCAGCACGCTAAAACGCACGCCAAATTTAGTGAAAGATGGTCCGTATACATTACCGTCGTATTCCAAATGCCAACCTCTTCACTACAAACGCAAATGAGAGAACAGAGAAAGTACAAATTTCCTTAATACATTCCTTAGATTCGGCGTCACTTGTTGAATATTGCGGAGATAGAAGCTCGTAAATGACAGTCGTTAACATGACAGTCGTTAACTTTAACTTTATATGACAGTCGTTAACTTTATTTTAGACGTGATGCAGCTCTTTTTATTCACGTGTGTAACGCCGTACGTACGTGCTTCAATACGAACGCATCGCAACGCATCCTTTTAGCCGCAGGTGTTAGATCGGTGCGAAGTAGCTAACGCTAGAGTAACTGTATATGCTACCTTTACGTAGCAGAGTAGCGCAGATGTATACCAACGCCACTAACAAGCACGCACTGTGGAGAAGCTGGCGCACAAGCCGCACCGCCGAAAGCAGTCGCCGTCCACCTGGAATCTATCTAGTGAACGCCTTACGATCTGTAGGTCGTTAGCTAAAAACGGGTGCATTTATCTGCTTTAGATTCATGTCCTTAAGTGTTGACAGCTAAGTGTTTGCTTGAGTTCGGCACTAATTTTGAAAAACATACTGAAAAATTATGGCCCATCTCCCAGAAGGGAACACAGATCGGAAGCGAAAGAACAGCGATTGGCCCACTGACCACGTTAAAACGGCTGTTGACACGGGTGCTGAAAGATCGTTTTGAAGTGAAACTCGGTGTAGCGTTTATTCGAGTAAACGTTTGCTTGAAACCCAAACACACGGGAGGCGGCTTGGGTTTTGTGTAACCTTCATCGCAGATGAATGAGCCGAAAGAGTGTTTCCACTCGACGTTAGGTCGAGCGTTGCGGGCGGCGGAGATGCTGAACCGAGAAAGAAGTGTGTTGCGAGCTGTCGGAGAAGCTAGCAGCTGCTACGGGTGAGGGAGAGAGCGTGATCAACGTGGAGCTGTGACTTGACCTACTTGGCATTGTTCCAGCAACTGCAGTGAGGGGAGCGTGGTGCGGCGAGTTCGCTGGAACACATGGACGGGCAGCGTCAAACAGGCTAGTCAAAGATCTCCTTTTCATCCAATATTCAATGCCATAGGCTTAGTCGGACGCCACTGGAATCTTGGAAGACCTATATTTTGTTTTTGTGAGTTGTTGCTTATCTTCCATAGCTGGCACCACTTAACCATGCATAAGCGGTGGTGCATGCTATTCAGCACGAGCCTACGTCTTCGGGCTTTGCATTGCCAGACAGACTAAACATGCTTTGGAACTCCCATGACACAGCGCAAAAAGCAGAAGCTTCTTTTTTCTTTGCCGGTCGTTGACACGCCAGACACTCGACTGGCCATCGGCGACACGCTTTGTCGATCGGCGACAGTCACCTGTAAAAACAGAGTGTGGCTTCGCCGCGTAACTGTGGTAGCTAACCAGGAAATATGGCGGACCGATGCACCAGTCCGCTGCCGTACGGAGCATGTACTTCTAGGTCATGCCACAGCTGCGCGTTCAGGTCACGCTCCCCACGCCCGCTTTCCTCGCAGGTGCTTGCTGACGTCACTCTTTCCCTCCCCTGCAGCACGCTTGCCACAGACCCCGATGCTGTTGACTCCTCCACCCGCTCCAACGCACTTCTTTCTTGCTTCACCCTCTCTACAGGCCCCAACTCTCCACAGCACGCCGAGAGGAAACACTCTTTCGGCTCGTTTATCTGCGATGAAACTTACATGATAGCAAGCCCGCCTCCCATGTCATTGCGTTTCAAACAAACATTCACTCGAATGAATGCTACACTGAGTTTCGCTTCAAACTGTTTTTGCAGCACCCGCGTTGATGCCCGTTTCAACAGGGTCAACACTGTGCGCACCGCTACTGCTTTGCATCCCCTCTCCTTGAACCATCTCCTTGAAGGGCTCCCTTCAAGGAGATGGTTCATAATTTTGAACAATACATACCAAACAACCTAATGGTTTTTACATTCGCAATAAAAAATGCAATGTACCACTACGTTATCGCGAACGATTTAAAGATTAAAACAACTTGAACTTGAGCAATCACACCATCTTATACGAAAAAGTTGCGTGCACACACGATACACGCAACATAAGGGATCAGTCTTGCACAATTTAGTGCAAATAAAAACATCACATTTTCATTAATTTAGAAAATCATATTAAGGAAGAAGATTTGGATGACTCATCCAAAGCGAAAATTGACCGCCCGCTTCACAGGGTGTCGACAATAATACGAGTGATGCAAAAAAAAAAGCTTGTACCATTTAACATTATGCGATTTGCCCGATTAACGGCAGTGACAATCAACGGAACAAGGGTTACTTATAATGCGGCTTCGGTATACTCCAAAACTGCCAATGCCGCCGAGCAGGTTGCCACTGCCTTTGCTCTCTCACATCACAATCAGAAAAAAATATATAATAAGTTATTCTAAAAAATACCTAAATAAATTTGGATGATTGTGATTGGTATTTATGATTGTCCATGTGAATATATTTGGATGATTGGAGCGGTCATTCATGCTTTCAGTGTTGGAGTTGTCTGCAAAGAGGCCAAAGACATACTCGGTGAGAAGTAAGTTACAGCCTAAGGAAATTCTTCATTATTGTCGGGGATAATCATCGCTGCTTCCCTCGCTCTACTAGGGGTTTGAAGAAAGCAGAGGAGCGCTTTTTGCTTAGCCTCCAGACGAATGCAATGATATGTCCTGCCATAGTGAAACATTTCGACCATGCACGGTCACAAGACAGGACTGTGGGGAGGTGGCACATACCTACCACATGATGTGAGCCTGCCAAGATAGCGCAGCCTTGACTCCTAACCCAAACCCTAGACGAGAAGACTGGGAGGCAACCCTGCTCGGCTGCTGAGACCATCAGGCCCAGCAGGCCTTGGTCTAGACAGCCAGGATGGCAGCTTTATCCAATGATGTGCCGGAATAGACACTCCATTTAGTCTCTGGTGCTTCTAAGAAGAGCCTACACATCTCTTTTGTAAATAAATGCTTTTCACCACTACCACTAGTCCTTACATGGGTCCCGGCTCATACGTGAACCATGTACGAAGAGATTATCAATCTCAATGAGTTGGCTCACTCCAAGGCCCAAGGGTTGGCTGTCCGCGGTCATGGACGACCTCTGGGCCAACCTGGTGATTTGGTAAACAGGGATCCGCAAACTACATGCAATGAAATACCCAGCATTTCGCTATGGATAGAAGAAACTTTCGACCTCCACATAGGAAAGTTAATAGAGCGCAGGGGCTGACATTGCGAATATTTCATACGAAAACTTACTTTAAACTTGTCTGCTCATGTGCGAAATGTGGCGGTTCAGCCACCTCACACCACATCCTCTGGGAGTGCACTTTGATACGCGGCACTGATACAGCATCGTTCAGCAAGTCGACATAATATCACAAATTTGGGCTGTTTAGTGAGCTCAAGATGCAGAGGTAGGTCTTGACCTTACTTTCCCCATCTTGAGATTAGCTCGCCATGTGCTAGGGCAGATGTCTTCAGACTTTCAAGAAGGAAGTTTTCCCAAGCCAAAGGAAACTGTCTCCAGTCTGAGCAAGATCTTCGGAATCTCCTATGAGCCTTTAGGACACTCGATGGTCGGCCTTATATTGAACGACATATATCGGGAGTCTGGTCTTATAGTTTGTTAGCCTAGAAAGCTACGAGAGCCCTCCTTCAGTACTTGAAGGTGATATGGCGATATCAATGAGTGACCGCCTATATGTTAGCATGAACTGTGTGTGTTGAAAAATGTGCACCTCTAATTATCACACTTTCTGTCTCTTTTTTTACTCCTTTATTGCCCTTCGCATGGGTTAGGTAGCAAACTGGAAGTATACAGTCTAGTTAACATCTCTACACGTTTAATTTTCCTTCTTTATTCGTGCAAACAAACAAGAAGAAATCGCGATGAGTCAGTGGGCGCGCTATGTTAAGGAGCTCGAGCGCACTCTATACGGCGGAGTGCGCTCTTGTAAACTTAACGGTTATGAAGCAACTTCCGATGCGTGATTACGGAGTGTGCTCTACGTTCTTCAACTCTCACATGATGCACGACAGCCCGCATGACAGCTCGCATCCACTACTGCTTCCAGAAGAATGATGCGTTTCCGGCTTTCTTCTCCGACGAAATGCATCCTTCTTCCCCGCTCGTTCCTACCTTGAAAGCAACATAATATTCGCCATGTAACGGTTCCATGGCTCTTAAAGCAGCTGGCGGAAATTGCCGCAAAGACAAGCTCCGATGTTGTCGCACTTGAGCCTATTCGAGCGCATTTCGTTGAAGTTCGGAGCTCGCTAACTTAACGCATCCACTGATAATTCAGAGTGTTTTTTTTTGTTGTGCTATGAAATAGGAACAACGTACTTCTGATGGCTGACAGAAGAGTGGGCCTGATGTTGAGAAGTTAGATTATTGGAAGGAATCTTAGAAGGCTGATTTCTTGTTTAATGCTTGGAAACTCTAAAATAGAACAAAACACACACTTAGTCAAATGATGAGACATATATAGTTTTAAACATAGTCTAAGATTATGTGGAGCTGCAATTGCATGCTTTTACTTGAATGAGAGGAATAAAGATTTACTAGAAGGCGGAGAGGTCGGCTGGAGCTAGTTCGCTCTAGCCTGCCACTTTGTAGAGGGGAAGGGAACAGGTTATGCGTACATAGAATAAAGATGAAGCATTGTGCTTTCGCATGAGTCTAGTGTCACGAGTCCTGTACTTTTTAGACAACCTATCACAACCTCTATAGCAGTTGCTGATCTTGTATGACAGCATAGTGCTGACAGAATGCCACTTTCACTTAGCCAGTGCTTGAATGAATAATTCAAGATGGCATCGACGTTGATGACTGCTCTGGCAATGTTTACTTGGTTCAAATTTATTTTTATATAAAAATACTCTCAGACTATAATTAAATCTAGCCTACAATTTCGTTCACAATAATCCTCTCATTCACAATTATATAGTCTGTATAGAATGCAAAAAATAAATATAGACTGAAGTTAGTTTAACATAAATCGTCTGGAGCAACTCAGCGAGCGTGCTTGCATATGAAATACAGAATATTTACGCTGTATGAAAAAAATTAAACCCCAACATAGTGTTCCAGTGGCTACCAAGTCACTGTGAAATCATAGAAAACGACGTAGCTGATCACTTGGAACATGCAGCTCATCAGGCGAATGATGTATCACTGCTACCCCTACCGATGGGCTATGCGCAGTGTCTAATAAATTAGCTGAGCTCTGAACTGTTCAAGGAAATTCGGTTCAAAAATGGTGCTACAATGGTGTAGAACCTGATATTCTGGTAATGGTTAGCTGATCTGTAGAAACAGTGATAAATAGGCTCCGACTTGGCACGACCTACACGAAGGCCTTCCTGTACAGAATAAGAAAAACTGGCAGTCCTATCTGCACACGTGGAGAAGCTGAAAAAAAAAAAACGTTTTGCAGTGTCTTCTACATTGTAAAAATTATGATGGTCCCACAAAGAAACCTTTGGCTTAAGAGGCGAGCATGCAGCGCATTGGGTGTGCCGATGCCGCCACCGATGATAGATTTGGGAGTAGGTGCAACTATAAAACGCTCGGCATCTTGGGTTCGTGGACAAAAGAAATCCTACAAGCCATTGCTGCACCTGCAGTTGTTCATTTTTGGAAGAACTAGAAATATCTCAAAAGTACTAAACAGAAAAAGGAAATGTATGAGTGCTATTGTTAACCGGTTATTTAGACATTCTTATTATTTTGTTTCACTGCAATATATTTGTGAAAACCTTTGTAAAAACAGCTCAGTATTTAAGACACATAATCACATTTGAGATTTCAGTGAACTTTTATGTTTTGTGTGGACATTTCAATCGCGTCATTACATGTGTTTTTGAAATCTTGTGTGGTGTGGACCCATGTCTGTATTGAAAAACTTGTTGATCGTGAGTGTTTTGCTATGTACCTATATGTATAGTCTTGTGTTTTTTACCTGGTATCTGATGTCAACTGTGTGCAAGAGAACAGGAGTAGCTGGCGCCCCGCATTGGCACCAACCTCCCCTTATATACATTTACTTAAAATAATATCAATATTACACGAATATTACCAAATCCGGAGTAAGGCGAATGAAACTTGTGCCGAATGAGTACCACTTATACTTCGGAGTTCTTGCTCGAGAATTTTGCGAAGGAGGCTTTTCTGCGTGCCCGCAGGCAATCGTGTGGCTAAGTTTTCCGGACGCCCTCGCTAGCTAGCGCGGGTCATTTCGTCTCTTCAAGGGCAGCATTGGAAAACCGTTCGCCCTAATCTGCTATCAAACTCATTACGGAAGGAGATTTTCCCGAAGCGTGGGATCTATTGTTCTCGTATGCGGCCTTGACAGAAACAAAGGCGAACTCGGAAGGAGTGTGCCCCGGAGCTGAATTCGAGAGAAGTTTGAGCACTTTCAGCCATTGAAGGAGGAAGGGGGCGTTTGAAAAGCGGTGGCTTTGCGAGCATACTATGATAAAATAGCCCTTGACTGGGATTTGGCACCCCGGTGCTCGACTCCTCCGCTTCTCCGGGGACACTGTCATCCTAGACGCGCGTCAGCATTCATTTGTTTATCTGAGTAGTTGGAGTTTGAGGCACTGGCCAGGCTGTTTGACGAATACAATGGGCGCATCGCTCGAATTTTATGTGAGTGTGCTTTCGTGCATTCATTCGTTTGCGTGGTCGAAATGGATGAACATTTTACGTTATCATGGAGCCTTGTAGTGCCCTCGGCATTTGCATAAATTTTCGCATAAATATTTCAATAGTTGTCATCTAGAACGTTCACGGGAGTATGCACTATAGTTTCTCACCACGACCACTGCTACCCTATTATTTATTAAAAATACAAAATGATCTTGATCCCTTCTGGTATTTAAAAAGGAGCACTTGGGCTTACTAGTTCTTCATTTGTATTTCGTGTTTTGAGCTCGCAATGACCTTCACATTCTCCTTCAGTCTTTCTCATTCTCACTTACCTTTCCCACCCCTGATCTGCTGTGGTGTACATTGGTATTCTACGCCCAACGCTCTCCACTCATCAATCCCCTTCCCTCCCCACCGCGTGTTTTTCTCACTCTCTTACTACATGCGACGCATTGCTGTGCTATGCTTTCATTTTCTTTCGCTTTTTTTACATCTTTTTGTTTCTCTCTCTTTTTTTCTGAATGGCATTGTATCCTTCCTTCTCTTGCTTATATTGTTTCACTTTCTAGCATATAGCAACGCAATCATACAGTTCCGATGAATGCTAGTCCTTTACAATTTTCGACGGCCAAGTGATTGCGACGACTGCCTTCGGAATGCGAGTATTCCAGGTTCGATTCCTGCAAATAGGGAGGTTCGTTTCACTTATTGCTTCTCCTCCTCTCCATTTCTCATCTCCTCACCCACTCCTTTCCCTCCACCACTCCGCTTCGCTAAGCGGAATGCTTGCTTCAAAGAGCTTCACCAATTTCTGTGGTGCATACTCGTTTATGATGATGATAGTTCACGCGCAAGATCCGCGAAGCAACAGTAGCTTAAGCACACTACCAAAAGTGATGCCCCATCGACACAAAGATGCGATGAACGTTCGCCTTTGAATAACACTTCCGAATCTACACCCCGTACAAAACGATGTGGTGGGAATTTATATTCTGCTGAATGTAGGTGTTACATAGCATGATTACGCATCATTCAGGGAATCGCTTCATGTTTTTTCTGATGAATATGTACTGCAGTTTTTTAGGGTCGGAGATTGAAGTATAGTTTAGACAATGTTCTTGAAGAATGGGCGTCACACATTGCACTGCGGAGCGAGAGATAAATATGTGAAAAGAAAATCTTTGGAGGTTAAGCTCGTAAACGGGACCAGTTTGCTACCCTGCAAGGAAACTTTCTTTCTCTGAGCAAGCTGCAAATTTGAAATCACTGAAAAAAAAACTGTGCGGCATTTTTATGGCTTATAGTTTGGCACTTATGGGTGCGTTAGGCCAAAAATTAGGCACAAGTAAGCAAGCAATGTGACAATGCCAGCCCCTTGGGTTGTGGGTAGTTTGTAAAGAACCTGCTCATTCATATATTCATTCCGATAGGATATGGTTGCTTCGTATCTCTGATGAGCGTTATGTAATACAGTATAGCCTCATAGGAGATGCTATAAACAAGAACAGAATCTGCCGCATGTTGTCGTTCAGTCAAACGTTCGTACTGTCTTGAATAAGAAAAGAGTTCAACAAGAACTAATTTCGCCCTGATCACTTCACTGTGAGCCTCTCAAAGTGCTAGTATATCATATGTTATGGAGTACGAATACCTGTATATTGCCTAATTAGAGCGCTTTGACCATATTTGACCATTGTGCAAGAAACGCTGAACATCGTAATATTGGCGAGTAGCGGTGCCGCTTGCCATTCAGATAGGAAATTGATGAATATGTGAGGCTAATGTTTAGAATTAGATGTTGCTTGACACGTGTTCAGTGAAACGTATGCTTTTTGCCTCTGAACCTTTAGTGGCAAATGCTGAGGATGCTTACACTAATTCTGTTTTGAGCATCCCTGCCCATGACGACGTCAATGCATGAAAAGAATAATGAGTCAGCTTTGCTCTAGAGTTTCCAAGCAAGTGCAGAGCTGAGAGGCCGTCCCTGTTTCTGTTCATTTCGTTCTTTTTAATCTTCCTCTCATTTTTTTTCTCACTCTCGTTTGTATCTTTGCCTGTCTCTGCTACGTTTTAGGAGCGAAGCTCCTTAAGGTAGGGGCTGAGCGTCCCATTGTAGTCGTATGTAGCCACCTGTCGTTAGTTCTTGAACCAGCCTTATAGGGTGGTACATGTACTGTCAGCGTCAAATGAAACCCGAACAGCAGCAGGCCTTCGTGATAGTATAGTGCGTGCCGTCCAGTTGTCACCATTTACAGGCGCGCGCATCCTGTTCGGCATCTCTGCGCATAAGTGTGTGCCTGTTCATGGTGATAAGTGGAGGGCACACACTATACCATCACGAAGGCTTGTCAGTGTTCGGGGTTCATTTGACGCCAATAGTACGTATAACGAAATGCATATACGCTGAAAAATGCAAATGGTACGATATAAGAAGACGTTACTTCTAGTATGAAAAATAATAAAAATCACAGCATATTCATGGAGTGAATGGTGATGAGTGGGGCGAAGTGTGTGTCAGTCCGTCCGTGCTTCCGTCCATCCGTTCGTTCCTGCTACCGTTCATTCGTGCGTCCATCCGTCCATCCATGGGCTCATCGGTTCATCCGTGCGTCCATTTATTCGTCCATCCATCTGTTCATCCGTCCTCTTGTGCGTCCATCTGTGCGTCTATCCGTTAGTCTCTGCGTCCATCCCTTCATCCGTGTGTTCGTCCCTGCGTTCGTCCCTGCGTTCGCACATTTGTCCGTCCGGCTCTGCGTTCGTCCATGCGTCCATCCATCAATCCGTCCGGCGTCCGTTCGTACGTGTGTCAAATAGACCGACCGACAGACAGACAGACGACGGACGGACGCGGCCAGTGGATGATTCACGGTTTGCCGATAACAAGAATGATGCGCGCAAGGCGGCGGTGGCTCGAACTCGAAGACGGAACCCCGATGTGCGAGCGCATCAGAAAATAGGAATGACGTCACACGAAATCGTTGGCGATCGCGTGTTTGTTGGCAGCGCTTGGCGCTGTGAGGCGCGGTGTAGTAAAATAAAAAAAGTGCCGCCACATCCACGAAGTGAATGATGATGAGTGGGCGAAGCTCCGGAGGTAAACCTGGTAAACCATGAATCCTCCGTACATTTTGCCCACTCGATGGATGGATGGATGGATGCTATGAGCGTCCCCTTTATAACGGGGTGGTGACAAGTATGCCACCAGGCTCGAAAAAAAAAAACCTTTTTTCTATTTTTATGTTGGCCTAATGCCTCTACTTCGATAAATTCTATCTTAATGGAAAAAAGGTAAATTTTCAGCTTAAGTTCTCTGCCATTTACGGCACACTGTCCATATTTTATTTTTCCAATATTTATTTTTGTCCTTTCTCTCTAATTTTCTGCCACCAATACTCTAACCGTCTCTTACTTATTTCAATCGCGGGTGTGTTCAGCTTTCCATTGTTGTCCCTAAAACCCAAGGCTTCCTGTAGGCTCGTGCCCAAACGTACACATGGGTGGATATCTCCACATTCAATCAGAACATGCTCCGCCGTTTCCTTATCTTTCCCGCAGCATGTGCATTGTTCTTCTTCTTTACTGAATCTTGCTTTATAACTACGCGTTCTAAGGCAACCCGATCTCGCTTCAAACAGTAAAGCGCTTCCCTTGAATTATTGTAAAATGCCTCCCTCCTTATTTCATTTTTGCCCTTTCGGTAGTTACTCAAAGCCGGTTTTTTCTCCATAGCTGCCATCCAGTAAATCCTCTCCGCCTCCCTGACTTTTCCCTTAACGCTCTTTGTTTACATATGGCTTACAATACCAGCCGTATATTTACTAGTGAGTCTTCTAGTTCTTTTTCTCCACTGTGTGTCCACGCTCTTCCTATACAAATAACGGAACACCTTCTCTGCCCATCTACTCTCCTTCATATTTCTTAGCCGTTCGCTCGATTTTATTGCAACGCTCCCCCTAGCGTACGTCGCCGCACTATATCGAACGATGACACGCGCCATATGTGGCATCATTCCTATTTTATAACACCTCGCATCTTTCATAATCAACTACACGTACCGCCGTCTAGTTTATAACATCTTGCATCTTTTGGATGGATGGATGGATGGACGGACGGACGGACGGACGGATGGATGGATGGATGGATGGGATGGACGGACGGACGGACGGACGGACGGATGGATGGACGGATGGATATGGCTGTACCCTTTAGATCGGGCGGTGGCTAGCGTAATACTTAATGCCGTCAGCTACAAGTACCGCCATCTAGTGAACACTGTAAGAACTGACCGAGAGGTGGCTACATACAGGGGACGCACAGCCCACGCCTTAAGGAGCTTCGCTCCTAAAAGTCGTTTTGGTGTGCGCGCGCGTTCAGAAGGTCGGTGGATAGACAAGGCTGCAGAGCGGCGTGCACGCAGGGCTGCACGCCGGGCGGTGGCGGCTCGCGCTCGAAGTCGGAACCCTGATGTGCGAGCGCGTGAGGCAGAAGCGTGCCGTGAAGCTGCGCGGCGGTGCCGACCACAACCCGGCGTGCCAGAACCGAAGGCCGAAGCGGCGCGGCAGTGGCATGCGGACCGAGCTTCGCCCCACTCTCGATCATTCACCCCGTGAATATGCTGTCATTTTGTTGTGCTTTCTTTCTGCTATTCTCGTTATTTCATATTTCCTTCTCCTTCAGTTTTGTTCTCCCTCTATTTCATACTTCGTCCTTGCCTCTCTCTCTGTCTTCCTTTTTTTTATTCTCTTCTCGTGCTATCTCTTACCTGCCTCTCTTTCGTTCCCTTAATGGGCATCTTTGCTCTTTCTCTCCCGCTTTTTTCCTCTATTTGTCGCTTACTGTTTTTATCTCTTTATTTTTCTCTCTGTTTATGTACATGCTCTCCTCCTTTAATAGTATGTTGCATTTCACGCCAGACAAATCGGCGCACGTGTTTTGGGAACGAAGCAGACGACGAAGTTGATGAAGAGAAAAACAGGACGAGGAGAATGTGTGCTAGATCATTATGATCACAATTTTTGTTCGAGAATAATGATGAGATATAAACTTGATTGCGTGATGCCTCAAACATGAACAGATTCGCTTTTGAAGGCTAAACAGACCTGCTACCAAATATTCAAATATTAAAACTAGCCGGGTCTGTATTCACAAAGACGCTTTACGATAAACATTTTTGTAGGATCGTATGTGGGACATAGCATTAGCCAAGCTGACGTACAAATAAAAAAATGGCTGCATATCCAGGGGATGAATGATGGAGAGTAGGGCGAGGCATCCGTCCGTTCATTTGTTCTTGCTTCCGTCCGTCCATGCGTCTATCTGTGTGACCTTCCACGCGTCCTTGTGCCCGTCTGTGCGTGCATCTGTTCGGGCTTCCACACGTTAATCCATGCGTCTGTCCCTGCGTCCGTCCATGTGTCCATCCGTCCACGCAGCCATCCATGCGTTCGTCCGTGCGTCCATCTGTGTGTCCGTTCGTCCATCTATTCAACACTCAGTGTAGCACTATCTCGCATCTATTCATCATATGTTCCCCATATAGAAGCACCGCCATCCAGCGGACATTCCAAGGAATTAACGAGAGTACCACACGCACTCTTTCTTACGGCTTGCGCTGCCGATCTACTCCCCACCTTTAACCACCTTGAGTTCATGGTATATACTAGTTAACTGTATTCATGGCACTGCGGCCCAACGCTCGCTAAACCTTTCTAAAACCAAGGAGGTTACGCCCAGCGAGTATAACGTAGCAACCTTTTCTTGTCAGATAGTGCTCAATGTACTTGCCAATGGCTGCTCATGGGGAATGAGAGACAGGAGAATTCAACTCATGGTTAACACGCACGGTGCGAATTTTTTATTGTTCAACAACGCGCAGCAGAAATCTCCCACCGGCACCACCTTGCAGGTCAATGCGTAAGACTGGTTACGCACTACGACTACGACGAGGGATGAACGGAGCTTCGCCCCTAAAACGCGCTTACGAACGAGAAGTTTTGTGAATTAAGTTCATTAATATTCGTACCCAGCCCTTAGCAATCAAACGTGTTGTGAACTCGGCCCCCCGCATGCTTCTTTCCAATGCACTTAGTTCATTATTCATGACGTTATCTGAACGTCATGAATAATAGTGGGCTGGTTTATTAAATGGCTTCTGTTCCACTAGAGGCGTTGTCACTCTGCATTGGTTGTTTATGGCATAAGAGTGGTTTGCGTATAGCGCGTAGTACTAGGAAGACAACATCCCTTACCCAGTACCCCCCCCCCCCCTCTTGCCACTCACTCGAACGCACTCTTCGTAGAGACCAGCAGGGGTGACGGCAAGTTGATTGTCGGGATGGCATTTACAGTATTCTGGACATCAGCGTGGTGCTCCACGTTGACAGTGACGTATGATGGTTTGGCCCCCAGGACGTTCAGGCGTGGCTTCCTGGTTCATAATCGTTGCCTTCAGCGTGAGTTAGCGTTAGTTATCCGGGAAGCAGTGGTTATTCGTGGATGCATACTGTGGATTGCTCTATGTCCGCCAGTACTACAAGAGTCGCGTAAGCTGTGCGTGTTCTGCAGTTTAAGACAATCACAATTGCGTTGAAAATGAAGGTGGAGGAGGAGGAAGCCGTTAAGCAACTAGAGTGTGCGTTTTACAGTTTCAACAACAATTCGGGGTTGCTATTTTTTTGCGTCGTTTTGATTATTATGGACCCTCAACTGCTCTAGGACTGCTTAGTTTGACGGATACAAGTGTTTTAGTTATGGTCACAATACACAGTCGATATATGTTACTACTTCCAAATTCCGCGGACAGAGCTATGGCGGGTGCTTCATTTGAATATTTCCATTCTTACGTGACTGATATCACATAGTGATGACGACATTCATGCAAAGGCTACCAAAAACACGCACTATACTTCATTTCTTACGACCTTGTGTCCACTTTTGGGTAGCGATGGTACCGTGTGAGAAAGATGTTCCAACTCTCTCGGCTTGCCACAGTCACAGCTGTTTGCAACGTCTTGAGAACTGCATTTCTTCACAGAGTTTCCGTGCCGCATCTTGCTACGTGCTTCCAGTTCCTGTTGATTTCACTTCGTTTACTTCTGATGTTAACGCGTCTTGCGGGTAAATATTTGACACTAAAGATATATTAACCTGATGGGTGTTGGTATCACCTATTTTGGCTTTTTCTTTTATACCTCCGTGAAAAGATTGGAAAACAATATATGAGTGCGATTTAAAATTTCAAAAGTAAAATTCATAGTTCAGAACGGTATTCGATGAGGCAACTTGGTGAAATTCGAGATATAATACAGGGTGTTACTGTTTAACGACAAACTTTGTGACAATAAGGCTCCTGTTGCTGTCGCCTACAAGCTATACGTCACAGCGGACATACTTTGCCGCATTTAGCATGGCATTTTGGCAAGTAATTGCTCAAAATATGTTAATTAGTCTTTAAATGTTGACTTAAAAGGAAGTGCTTATATAAAAAAGTTGTAGTACATGACAATCTATGCCATACCTATCTTTTTCTGAAATCATGCAAGTTACAGGCGTGGTTTTGAGATAACAATCACCGAACCCTTTTTCACGTGCACACAAAAGTGTTTTATGCCAAGATCCACCAAGACCTCAGTCATGTATTCTGTCAGAGACATGACGCAAAAAGCACGCACGATCAGAGAGAAAATCAAACGTTTTTCTAGCTGTAGTCGAACCCAAGCCCTTGTGGTACACCACAGCAGAAGCCGGCACGCTACTCACTGTGCTACAGTGCTACAGTGCTAGATCCCTGCGTGCTTTACAAACGCGCTTTTTATATTCAACACTATCTTATTACAGTGCTTTTGCTAAAGCAAAGTAATGAATCACCCCCGTGAGGTCTGTCATCATTTCTTGAACACGTCGTTTATACGCACCCATTCTCTTTCAACGCGTTTTCGATAGGAGAAGTTCGATTTTGGCGGTGCTCTGACACAATGCCCAGTAGTGGCATTAAGCCATGCGTTGGCCTCGCGAATAGTATGGTGTACTAGAATACTAGACATTGCATTGCTGAGTAACTCGGGGGACGAATTGCAACTCATGATTACGGAGTTAGACAAGGAGAGCATAAAAGTGGGTCTTAAAATTAATCTGCAGAAAACAAAAGTAATGTACAACAACCTCGGCAAAGAGCAGCGCTTCGAGATAGGTAATAGTGCACTTGAAGTGGTAAAAGACTATGTCTACTTAGGGCAGGTAATAACCGCAGAGCCGAACCACGAGATTGAAGTAACTAGAAGAATAAGAATGGGGTGGAGCACATTCGGCAAGCACTCTCAAATTATGACAGGTAGATTGCCACTATCCCTCAAGAGGAAGGTATATAACAGCTGTATCTTGCCGGTACTTAGCTACGGAGCAGAAACCTGGAGACTTACAAGAGGGTTCAGCTTAAATTGAGGACGACGCAGCGAGCAATGGAAAGAAAAATGGTAGGTGTAACCTTAAGAGACAAGAAGAGAGCAGAGTGGATTAGGGAACAAACGGGGGTTAAGGATATCATAGCTGAAATCAAGAAGAAGAAATGGGCATGGGCAGGGCATGTAGCGCGTAGACAGGATAACCGCTGGTCATTAAGGGTAACTGACTGGATTCCCAGAGAAGGGAAGCGGGTTAGGGGGAGACAGAAGGTTAGGTGGGCAGATGAGATTAAGAAGTTTGCGGGTGTAAATTGGAAGCAGCAAGCACAGGACCGGGTTAACTGGCGGAACATGGGAGAGGCCTTTGTCCTGCAGTGGACGTAGTCAGGCTGATGATGATGATGATGATGATGATGATGATGATGACTAGAATGGGACAGCGTACCCTCTTCACAGCAAACCAAAGGGAGATCAGTAGGCGCAATTGCGATGGCGTCATCATTGAACGGTGTGCCCAGCGTGCGTAATTATTATTTGCATTGCGAACCTTTCTGCAGTTATGAAGGGAGATAGTCACACAGCACGATTGAAAGAAGTATTTGCAACATTTAAACACACCCAACACGTTTGGATGCATTATTTATAAAATAAAGCTGCTTCTGCATCGTCTGAGCATGCATGATTGCTATCGCAGAACAGCGACCCGGATCATCTGGATGTTTACTGTTTTGATAGCGGAAGACATTAAGAAGCACAACGCTATTCATTTTACGTATATGCACCCCTGCTAGCTATCACACTAACTTGAAGTCATGCAGCAAAACAAACATGCGATTCCTGAAGGATAACGTTATCATCGAGTGAGTTCCACGACAAGAACTTACCTGCATGAGCCGGAGAAGTAATCGCAATATTTTGATAGGAAAAAAAAAACAACGCCCACTCACGAAACCCTATTTCTTCAGACATTTACTTATAAAAGGAGCGCCAAAGAAGAGATACGTAACTGAATTCTCCGCAATGTATTCTGGGTGATGGATCTAGCTCATGTGAGTAAACATGTTTTGCCTGCTGGCGTGTAAGAACTGCTATGCACCAGGCTTCCGCGAATGCCAAGCCCTTGATGCACTCGCTAAAATTCGCTGACGTGTTATTAGAAACAGGCGAAGCAATCGACCAGCTTCCCCGCACACACACGACGAGCGCGGCAGCTACAACTATAGATCTCAGAGGCTTTCTATCTCAATGCACCCTTAGAGTTTCATACAATAATACCTAGAGAGGAATGTGCAGCATGGATCGTGTACCCTGATGGAAATGATGGGAAATACAGGTTTCGGATTGGATCGCGTTAGCCGGTCAACTGTCTACGGATCTTTTTCTACAGTTTCAGTTTCGTTCTTCGTGTAGAGTGGGCATTCTTCGTGTAGAGTGGGTTTCGTTCTTCGTGTAGAGCAGCTTCGGTCCTGCAAAAGAATGAGGCTGCGCCTTTGTTTTCAAAGAAGCTGAAAACTGCTAGGCCTCTCAATTTACTGCAACGCTGAAGCTCTATAGGTGGTGTTTGGCAGTTTAATAGAAGTGTCGTCCACTCACCGCTGCGCATAGATGTAGCGTCCCCCGCCAGTGCCGGATATTACATCGACTTCACGTTTGTTGCTAGTGCGTCTTGCCAAAACTCGTTGAAATCAACTGCAAAACGACGGTGACGCGAAGTAGACGCACCACCATGCTCTTCTGACTCGACTTCACAACGAAACAAGAGGTGTGTTGGGGGCAGACCGCTTGAACAGACGCACCTGGAATCGCAGCAGATGAAACGTTAACTGTTCCTAACTTAATACTGAGCTGTTATTTTCATCATTGCGAACTTTCGAGGGCAAAACAAGAATGTCTGTTTCGAAGTGTTGTAAAAGATTATTCATTACATCTTGATGCCAAATCTGAAACGCAATGACAGAGCAATGCGAACCCTGGTGGTTAAATTTGTTCAGTCTTCACTTCTACCAACTAGTTACAAAAACCTTTTGCAATAAATTTTGCGTACGGAAAATGAAGCAAGTTTCAATGAGACATAATTTCATATCACTTTGTTTTACACACAGCAAACAAGCTTCACGAATATCAAGAACCTGATCCATCCGAAACAGATCCGAACCCTGTACTTCCCATAATTCCCATGTCACTACAAGCGCCGCTGAAGGAGCCCACGTAGACACTCGTACCAGATCACCCTCTATGTATTATTGTACAAAGTTCTATGGAATACGCCATAATTAAGTTACTTCAGGTGGTGGTGGCAGGCAGCGACAAAGTACTATTGTGTGCGCCGGCACCGCTGGACGTTACTGTAGAAAGAGCCATGCTTTTGGTGCCAAACGACAAACTATCTCATTCTAGGAAACCATACTTATACCATCCACCCATACCAAAAATAGCTCTGCATCTCCTGGCCGTTGCTCTGCGTTCTCCACTTACGTTCACCCCACGAAATATTGCGGCTGGCCAACAGCGTAGTTTCGCAGTGGCGTTCGATACTGTAACATGGCGCGAACCCAAGATTGGCATCCACTCAGTGGTTGCTGTCCTAGCGGTGAGAACACTCCGATTCCCATTTAACCATTAACTACTACAGCTACGTCACGCATTTACGATTGCGAACGTTTGTTCATTCATTGACCATGGACGTTAGTCATCGGAATAAAGAGGCACGGCCACTCAAAGAGGTATCAGTAAACGTCAACGGGGGTGCGTTCAACTTAAACGTTGCATAGGGCACCCGTGGCGATGCTATTTACGAGGTCCGACGGTAATACTGGAACCCACAGCGGATTTGTTAGACGCAAAAAGATAAAGCCCATAACTTCACAGCCTAGCGAGTAGGCGCAACAAAACTGAACGTGCCAGGGCACATTTTTATTTCTTTTTTAGCTGTGGAGAGAGAGGCTCCGGTTGATTATGAACGCACCCGGAAGCGTTCATTGAAAGCGTGCTCAAAACGGAGACACTTAAGCATGTCTAGTGTTCAGCGAGCGTTTCATTTTCTTGGTATTCCTGGTTGTTGGTGCCGACAATGCTTAGGTGGCACGAAGGAGTTCCATCGTGCTCTCTGGTTAGCGTCAGGTGCCTATAGCAGCTAAACACCAAGATACATCGTGGAAATTCTCTTATATCAAATACAGTAAACATTCAACTACTTCAGTAAGAACATTTATCACTTTCGTGTCATACCAATTCACATGACGGAAGAATGAACCACATAATTTTGCACTTTTCTTTGCGTTGTGATCGTCGTATTTATGACGTCAATTCCATGACAGAAATACGTCACTGAAGTCATGGTGGACTCCAGCACAGAACACTTTTGTGTTAGTAGAAAGAAAACAGAAGAACAGGAAAAGAGGACAAGAAATAAAGGAAGGAGAAGAAAAGGAGGCAACCGAAGAGAAATAAGGAAGGCTGCCCAACTCCGATCTTCTTTGATGCTTGGCACCCTAAGTGCGAAGCAGTCTTAATTTTAAACATTTTAACTTGTGCCTTGCTTCTCATTGTGGATGTGCACGCTGACTTGCCAAAATTTAAAAATATCTTGGTGAAATGTCGATGCTGAATCCGACGTTCACGTTATTACGTTATCACGTTAAAAAGGAGGATAGAAATGGGACGAGTTACAAGATAGCATATCATCAACAAAGATGGCAAAACACGCGTGATAGCGAAAACAACTTCTTATCACAATTATTGCATTCGTGGGAAAAGCAAACAAGAAATATTTACTTACAAGCATACAGTGCTTTAGTTTGGACTTCTTTAGGAGAAATGCACCGCTGTGTAAACGAAGTGGAAGCACCAAACTTGACCTGAAAGTTTTCCAGGCTCTCAAAGTCTGCGGTGTTTTGAGAGGGTCGGGATCCTGGCACATACCAGGAAGTTTCTAGGACAGGAGTGATTCTAGTAGCTGGGTGGGAGGAAGCAGGGATAAAGGGGGATCACGCAGGTTTACGATCGTGAATGGTCCGTTCAGCCGCGTGTTGTTTGACTTCGGCAGCCAATAAGGAAGCAAACATATAAAGAATTATCTCGAAAAAACGAGTACTGAAAAAAAAAAAACGAAACCAAGAAGAGACGACTCCGGCCTCTGTTTCGAAAGCAGGGCGAGATGAAAAAGGGAAAATGTGAAGCAATAAAATAAATAGCGTTGTACGGAGAATAAATTTGGGAAACCCATGCTTTGAAGGTAGCTCTCTTGTCTTTGGCGTTTTAAGCGTATATTTTGTGATAAGCCAATGTCTTATTTTTGTTTTTTAAATGTTGTAGGTTGAAAAGTTATTAGCGAAGAAAACTAATTCTATGAAACTAAAATTATAAAATACTGTAAACGCTGACCATACTTCTGTTTTTTTTTTAGAAACTCCATACCTAACTTTTAAAGCACACTAAGATAATCCGTTTAGGGGGTGAAATATAAAATATATCAACTTCCAGGCAACAGCAGTTCTCATAATATATCGCGCGTTCCTGCAGATGTGCTTTGTAAACAGATGGTAATCAAACGGAACTGAAATATCAGCGTTGCTCTAGCGGCTAGCCATGCGGTCGACCCTCACCATAGGAACTCAGCTGGTAGGGAACACCATTCTCTTCTTTTTTTGTGCTACTTTCGTAGTACTACTCTCCTAGTTTTAATATAAATTGAGGAATATGCCCTCAAAGATATTTTATGGAAATATAGGGAATACTAATGCAAAAGTAAGGTGTGCATTTTTATTCAAAAAGGTGAACTATTTTATGTCAATATTTTAGCGACTTCACGTAAAAAAACAGCTGAGGGAATCGATGACCAAGTCTGCACATACTACGGAACACTTCCGTGTGATCAAATTTTGTGCTCAAGATGCCATGAGTTCAAAGGCAGCTTAACGTAAAATTTATCCATAGAGATTGCATCACAGAAACACTGGCACTAATGGAATGACGTAAAGCAGCGCTAACCTGATGAATGGTGTGTAACCACTAGCCGAAAAAAATTCCTTTCAAAGTTACATCTGTCGCAACCTCCAAGAGTTATAATACTGACATGCGTGCCTCACCAGATGCGCCGTTCAGCCCTACTAATTTCTTGCTGAAGCATAGTTGCCAAATGCTGCTGAACTAATAAGCAAATAATTATCACCAAATGAACCTTGAAAATTGGCGTAACTTTCGCGAGGAAGCTCAGGAGAAGCGTAAATTAATATCTTTATTTTTATTGAAAATTTTTTCTAACTACAAGGTAAGTATCACTCAAATTCAAAGAGTAGTTGAGTAGTTTGAAAAAAAGAGTTCTTTAAGTGCATTTTTTGGCACTATTAGGCAAAACTATGAACGGACGCCCATATTTGCTCTTTAAGGTTGTCTTTAAGGCAGTTTGAATGTAAATTTAGCTTTGCGTTATTTGTTGACTCTCGTCATCATGTCTGACATCAGCATTCAACCTGAGCCACCACAAGTCAAATACTCCGAGAAATTGATAAATGAGCTAACGACGAGTGCGCTAATGATGAACATGATGACCATTAGGATAACTATATTAGCTACGAGGATGCAAATAAGCCACAAAAATAAGTAAGGCACGTGACCCGAAAATTCTACAATCTACAGGTGAAACCAAAAGTCCAAATCATCTTATTATAAGGAGAAGGGGAAGCTCTATGCTGTGCTCCTAATTATTTCCTTGCTTTTCGTTTCTTCTTTTTTTTTCGAGTACCTAAACATCTAAAAGGATTTCAGTTGTCTTATTTCACTGTACTGTAACCACGTCATCTTCTTATTTTGATTCTTCCTCGCAGGTGCCGCCTCAATTCACCGCTTGGCATCCCCATTAAACACGCCCCATTGTTTCTGACTCCATAAATCACATTTTAGCCTTTGTGTTCCCCCTTGCGCACATTTGCAGAAGTCCTAGCTTTCTCGAACGAGCAACGCGATGCCGTTCCTGGGCCAGCATCAATCAAGTCCTGTCATTAGGGCGGCGCGACCTGGGCGCCAGAACCGCCTTAATAAGCCTGCTTAGCTGAAAGCAAAGGGAGTTGATAGTGAGAAACTTGTGCAACCAGTCTGCACAAAACTGATTCAGTCAGGATGCCAGGATAGATCTACTGTTAGCATCTGTTGTCGCTCTCTCACTGTACGCTCCCTTAATTGACTCACAGGGTAAACATATGGCACAAAAATCAATAGAAATGCACCATGTATTCATGCCATATGCGTGTTTGTAGACAGCGAGTATATAGACTTAATGCATGTGGCACATGCCTATTCAGAAATAAAGGGAATCGTATGAAGAACTCGCTCTCTCTGTAATTACTGAGACCGACAGAGCATTGGGCCAATGAAAGCATAGCGGAAATCATTCGTGCTTTCTGAACCACATTGTAACGATTCTGACTTAAATTCAATGAAATTAATCTCGATGAAAAACCACTTTTGCGTAAATGGGATCCGAGCCGAATTACGCGTCCGATGCACACTTGATGTCTTTTGTCCACTTCTTCCTCTCTGCATGACGCTTTCAAAAGCCTTCAGGTGGCCTGAAGTGTAGAAGTAGCGCTCATGATTTTAATTTTTTTGTCAACTTGACAAAACAGAACCCAGACGAAATTGACAGCTGGAGCTTACTGCTCCATTCAAGGTATTAGCGTGCCAGTAAAAAGAACAAATCATGAGCCAATGTTGAGTAATAGCTAAGCGGCTCAGCTGGCCAGCCGGGCCAGCGGATGAGCTGAGAGGGGAGCGGAGGGCAAGAGGAACGGAAGAGTATTAGCTAAGCGGCTTAGTATCATACTAGTCCTTCCGGTGGAACGTATAACACAACTAGGGATCCAGTGTGTGCGAAGGTGCGTCCACATCGTTTCACCGTAGTCTAGCAGCCAAGCTGATCGCACCTGGAGAAGACGCACTGGCCAAAAACATGAAATGGATACTGTTGTCTGCTTGTCCGTGGTGTAATGTATAATTTGTATGGACCAGATATTGAAGGAGCATGTAATTTCGGAAGACTTCGTGTCACGTTGTCTTCAATACCAATGAAAAGATAAGCATGAAGCCTCGTGGTGTCAGCTCATGGCCGCACGCTCGTTTTTGATGATTTCATTCCGGTTAGGCCATCTCCAAACGATCTCGTTTGCTAAGCTCTGCTTCAGAGGCCTCCTGATAAAAAGCACCGCTGCGACTTCTACGCCTGCAGCCGAGCAAGCGCCGCATTCGCAGGTGTCTCCGACCACTCCACCGTGCCGACAACATGCCGCTGCCACTTGTGTTGGGTTGCCATCTTCTCTCGCGAAAACGCTGGTCCACTGAACACGCTCGGATGGCCGCAGCATACGAGCGGGTGAGCGGTGTTGTCTGTAGAAACACTGATTGTTCCAGCTTGCAGTGCATGCGCAGCTGGCGCCTCCACTCCTCTGCTGACCCGCTGAGCCGCTTATCTATCGATATTCCCGCGTCGGTGTCGTCGTCGTTGGTTGTGATCGAAATATTACCTTCTTTGTGACCCAACAATCTAGAAATATGGGGAAAATGTAAAGCATTTTGGCTGAAGGGACAATGGAACGTTAGCCGTATGCGGGGCCAGCAGGGGCTCTAATATAGAGCCACATTGTTGCTGCGAACATCTTTAAAATAATACACTATATGAGTGTCAATCAGTGAAATCAGTCTCTTCAGTGCATGCAGTATTGCATGGCAGAATCCTAGAATCGCACCAGGCGTCAAAACACGTGAATCGCTCAACAAGTGTACAGGTTAAAGCTGCTCACCCATTGCAAGGTGTGCCGCAACGCAAGTGCACGTGGGTCCTTACGGAGGGGTAGTGGGCGCTTCTCGCAATAACAAAAGGAAGTATTGTGGCATAGTGCGCGCTTCGCAACTGTACGCATTGGTCCAATGTTAAAGGAAAATTCAGAACGTGTAGTGGATGCTCGGCGCCATCTACAGCCGGTAAGTGCAACGAGTATCGCGCAGGCACAGTACGCGCTGCGAGCCGCGCTCTGTATTCGCCAGCTGCCGTCTGCTTCTGCGCTACCAAACTTCGCGACACAACTTGACGTTCAGGCTAAAGCCCTGAGCACGGTGCTCACTGCTTTTGCACGGAACTCATTGCAATAGGCAACCGGGCATCGGGCTCACTGCGCCTTCCCATCCGCCGCCCGGTGGTGGCGCCGAGACGGCGCCACACGCTTCGATGTTTCTTTCAACACAGGACCGCTGTGTACGCTGTGTACAAAGTGTACACAGTAATAACTCCGGGACAGTTAATAACTGTTTGGGTTTAGCGTCCCAAAACCGCCATAAGAATATGAGAGACGCCATAGTGGAGGGATCCGGAAATTTCAACCACCTGGGGTTCTTCAACACTAAATCTAAGAGCCCTGTCTATTGGGTGAGCAGGAGCACTTCCAACTTCGCTTAAAGTGCTCTCGCCATGAAGTTTCCTTATATTCGTTAGAGAGAGCTCTGGCGATGGCGTCCTTGGCAGCTGCGCAACACAATGCGCTTCAGCAAGCATGGAAATTATAGGTAGTGCATGAATCTGCGTATATATAGTCTTCGTACTTTACGCTCCTTCTGGCTTCGCGGGGCATAAAGCTGCTTAGGCACGAAACAACAGTAGACAAATATTCGACCGTTACGCTTTACCACTTTCAGCTTTTAGGATCACCACTTCAAATCAGGTCATGAAGTTCAAGGTGGTTTGTTCTTTCAATAGAAACAAAACCAAAACACAGCAATAAACGAAGCCACTTTGTGTTTGCGTCCGCCGTCCGCAAGCACAAAATCTGGCAAATCTATGCCATACCCGTAATTCCCGTGGCCGCTGAACGATCGCAGCGCCGGAGTCCCCTTTATAGATAATTTTAGGAAACCCTACGGCTCCGGCGCCTTCCAGTGGTCGGGCAGGGGTGGGCGCGTTGTGTTTCATTGGTCGAGGGGGAACACCTTTTCGGCGCTCATGGCAGCCGAGAGCAGTTTTTGGTTCTCCGCCACCAGCGACAGAGTGAAGAGAGCGCGGAAGAAGTCACATGACTCTTCTCACGTCACTTCTGGTTTTATGCCCGGAGAGAAGCAGAAAAAAACCGTATAGTGTCCTAATATACACTAAAGGGAACTCTGGCGCTAGTGTATATGGGAGCTGCAACGCACGGCGCTTCAGCGAGCATGGGAATGGTGGGTATTACACGCATTTGTCTAATCTTTGTACTTCTGGCCTGCTTGTGGCTCCGTGTGTGTTCGTGTGGTTTGGACCTGTTTTCTCACGTAACAAAAATCCGCAAATGTTCAGCTGTTGCGCTTCACCACCTTATATTTTTAGACTTACTTTTCAAAATCTAGTCACGAATTTCAAAGGATTGAATTTTTCTTTCAAAACAAAACTGAAACACAGCAACAAACGAAGCCGCAAGTACAAGTCGCCGCCCCCAAGTACGAAGACTAGGTAAATGTGTGTACTACCCACCACTCCCATGGTCGCTGAATGATTGCAGTGACAGAGTCCCCTCCAGTTAATTTTAGGAAACTCTGTGGATAGAACCTTCTTGGGCGCGCATAACCATGGCGAAGAGAGGGTGTGTGGAGGAGGAAAAAAAAACTTAGGAGAGGCCCTGACGTCCTTCGTTGTAAAGCCGTAGGGAAGCCGGAAGTCGGCCATACTGGCTGGGCAAATCCTCCTCTCATGTTTACATCCGAATGTAAAGCAGAGGGCGCGACTCTCTCCCTGGTTCGGAAAGCACGTGGCCTGCGCAGCGTGCGTGCCGTGACGATCCGAAACTAATGGAGCGGGGCTCAACAGTCTCGGCCAGCGCGCCACCTTCGGCGACATCATTTCGTCCGAGTATCACCAGCGAGTAGCAGCTCACTGACAACGAAGCAAGTACAAGAGAACGCGCGCTAGATGCACTGACAACGGCGAGTGCTTTCACGTCAATAATTCACGCACTGTACAGACAACACGATCAGTCGTTCGCCTTCTTCGACGGCTGCATTACGCCACGCGCCCGACGTGGCGCCCGGCCACTGTGCCCGTGTTCCGCGTGAAACTCACCGGCGTCAGAATTCTGTGACCGAGGTGACATTGAGGACGGTGGAAGTGACACTTGAACGCGGTTGCTCTAACGTTCAGATTACAAAGTTGGGGGGAGTATAAAAGGGGAAGAGAAAAGGGGTTTTAATACGCACATGCAAGTTGTTACTGTGCATATACCGAACACTAAACTACGTATGTGCACATCGTCCTTATTGCGGTGGGCTCACCAGCGTCGTCCGTTGTCGAAAGGAGGAGCACTGTACAACCGTCACTGACCGGCAAGGCGTTCATCGCCGTTCCGATTCGTCATGGTGCGCAACGAAATTTCGCTGAACACTTCAAATGATTCATCCGCGTCTTCCGCCACACGACACATGGATATGCACTCGTTCTATGCACTGTTCAGGCTCCGTGGTGGACGAAATGTTTTGTAAACCTTGCTAGGAGTACAATAACTGCCAGGAGAACTATGCGTAACTAATAATGTGGCGCAGAGCACGGATATTGTCCGCCACGGCTCAGCACGGGACCTGCGGAGGCACACACGCCGTCACCAGCCATGGCCGCTCACTGCTAGACCAGCTACACTGCGCAACACGTAACCATAGCAACGCCGCCATTGTGCCCAGTGAATATGGCTGCCATGACGTCATTTCTTCCCCACTTTTCACGTAGCGCACCGACTGGGCATGCTCTCTTCTATCTTTCTATCCATCTATCTTCTATCACCATGGTTCCACATGTCTGAACATCTGCAGGAAGCGGGCGGGCGTGCGAGTGCAATAAAAAAACGTTCACATGACGCCTGACATCACGCCCGCTCGCTCTTAACTCTGCTCTCAGAGCAGCGTGATTGTTCCATTTGGGAGGCGTGAGCACACGTCCCGCTGCCCTTGTGCGCTGCTCTGGTTGCTTTATCCTCTTGCTCCTACTCGCCCAATGGAAAAGCGCTATTAGCACACAGACTTCAAGCATATTCACCTCCATCGATAAATCGGCCGCCGTAGCCGGCATTTGATCCCACGACCTGCAGGGCAGCAGCCTGTAGTGCCTTAGCCGGTAGACCACAATAGCGGGTGACACTGGGACAGTTTCAAGCGGCTAATGTTACGTGGACCAACGTCCTTCATCTTGCGGCATGCTTGAAGGCAATGCGAATGGGGCTCCAATCACGCAAACGCGTTGTACTCTTGAAGGCGAAGCTCAAGCGTCCTCCAAGTTTTTTTAAAGGCAACGCACAGTCGTTAATTATTGACACGTGAACAGGTTCGCAGGCAGTGAGCATAGTGGTCGTGTGTATGTCATCAACAGACCGCATCTATCTTGTGCAACGCTGAACGGCCTCATGCGTGGACGTGGTGGCAAGACATTTTCAGCATATTCTTTTCCCCCCTCTCTCTCTCCGAGATAAAGAACACACACAAAAGCGCGACTCCCGTTGTCCATGAATGAAGTTGGTTGTCACGCAAGGGCATTCGTACCTAACTCCAGTATTCTGAAACAAGCCCCAACTCGAATTAAAGCCTTCACTTGACCGACTTGAGCACAGCGCCGTCGCTGAACTGAAAGCGACGCTGTTTTTTGTTTTTTGTTTTTTTCACGAAATGCAGCCGGCTATTGTTAATTAGCAGTTAACATTTCGGCCGATAGGTAGAGCTGCCAGCGGCATTCTCGAGTCAAGGTGAAGCGTCAAGTGAAGAGACGTTCTGTAGTACACGGGTAACTCCTTCGTCTCTCTCTCTCTCTTTTTTTTTGACGCGAAGAAACTATTTCTCCAAGCATTCCTAAAGACGGAAAGCTCATAATTTGGTGTATAAATTGATGTTTTTTTGGCGGAAGAAGACATTACGGACAATCAATTAAGTTGCAACGACCGCCGCTTAGAGACTGTTGTGACTAACGTGACAACCACGCTGTTTATTTCTTTAGTTACGAAGATGGTTGATAGGCAGAAAAAAGCACCGTAGCAAAATACCAAAATTTCTTTCGAAACAGCCGTACAGCGTGGCTTCTTCTCAGTGCATTTCATTCAGTCCGAAAGCGATATTATAATCACCATAGACAGTGTACCGAGTATAGCATTTCTACATTCTCCTTTGTATAGAATATGCCACAAAACACTTATCTAGGAGCACAGCTTATTTAGAAATCAGCCACGGAGAAACAGTTTCTTTGCATTATGGAGTCATGCAGAAAATGAAAATAATAATCGTTACATTTCACCCCTGCTGCGTTGTAAATTATGTTGATGTAACGTACGCGTGTTCGTACACATTACCATTTTTTCTGCATGGTTGTCTCAACTCGGTTGGCTTTTGAAAGGCAGACACACTTAGATCTGCCTAGTTCAACACCAATTGTTATTACAAAAAAGGAAAGCAAGACGTGTGTGGACCATTTAACCGTTCTCTCATTAAACCTAGTTGCTATGCTGCGCAATGTGGCAGAACAAAAACCTTTTGTTCGCGGTTCCTATTGAGTGGTTGCACTCGAGGGCATAAGAAAGATATCCCAAGCTTGATGGCCTCATTCTCAATCGGTTGCACGTACTAGGCACATTAGAAAAAGCAATCTGTACATGACCGTTTAAAATCCAGAAAAGTTCTAATAGCTTAGCTTGCGCCCACGCACATAAAAACCTCGCTGCCTACAATTAAGTAGATATCCTCGTAACGTCAACATGGTTTCCTTTGTCCTTCATGATTGCGAAATTTGAGCTTGACGAGTAGCGTAACGTGCCAAAGTGACACAAGCACAGACAACGTGACTGCTTTGAAAATCCTAACCTTCCGCGTTTTGCGCTTTCGCGTAACTAAATGCGTATGCGTTATTTTAAACGAAGTCTACAGTTCCTCTTGGTGTCGCAAACTCAGTTTTTTTATGTTATAAAAGGGATCTGCTGTACTTTTCGAAGCAATCATAGAACGACTTCATTAAACGGGTTTACTGCATCACCAACCTACAGCATGCACAAACATTTTTAGCATCCGTCAAGTATGAGCGGGGGTACAGTTAGTTGCTGCACGCTTTAAAGCGCTTTCTCTCTTTCCTCACACGAGTGAGTGCGCCGAAAGCTACGAAGTGGGAGGCGAAAAGAGGGTAAGAAGCTACTTCGGTTCGTCAGCTCACGTCATGACCTTAAGTAACTTTTCATTTTTCTTCGAGCGTGCAACCTACTTTCAGTGGGATCGTGTCAGTACACCCGAACTTGTGGCGGCATCCCGCGGCGGCAGCGGTAAACATGCAGCTCATGATGTTCAAATCAGCCAATGGTCGATGGCTTTGGGTTTATCGCCCTGTCATGCAGGTTTATGGCAACATTTGACGAGAAAAGAAGGAGCAATTTCCCGCTTAATGTGAAAATTATTTCCGAATTCCAGGACCCTCTCTGAGCTATCATATATGGCTGGCATATTCTGAGGAGCCTCGACTACTAATCAGCATTGTTTTCTGTGTATGCTGAAAAAGTGTTGAAGGGCCCTTTTAATGAAAGTAGCTAGGCGCTATCTAGGAAGCACGTTGGATTGAACAAAAACAAGAATACTGACGAGGACTTAATAGAAAAAGAAAAGAAGACCTCTACCAATTGAGCTAATTAAGAAAGTAGAAATTAAGCGCCCCAGAAAGGCGTTGGTCCCGGGTTTAAACCCCGGACAAGGGCATATTTTCCGGCACCTAAGAGGCTTTATTCCAGAGAAATTCCTATAAAGTTCCTTGTGGCTTCTTTCTACAAACAAGAGGTTGTCTTTCCCTTTCTTAACTCCAGCCATCCCCCACCTTGCGGGTTTCCGCAGAACTCATTTGCAAGGACTTAATAGGCTGATACGACGATTAGTCTTGTGCTGCCTGTTTGATTTTTTCACGCGAGATCTGACCATGGAGAAGTTGAGTTGAACAATACCATAAATGCTAAATGCTTTTGATGCTGAGCATAAAATGTTTTGACGTAGGAAGACACGTGAGAAGGGTGTGACAGCATTGAACAGCTGTCCGTCGATCAACTGAAGACGCGATGCTTTGCCAGGCTTCTATGTCACTGGCTTAAAAGGAAGCTTGTAAGTGAATATCCTCGCCATGTGACGCGTAATTTCCTAGAGGTCCTTTCATGCAGTTCCGCAATAAAGTGCGATGAAATAGTGATTGTCCAATTCAAATTCATTTAGTTTTCAGGAAAATAATAATAATAATATATAATAATAATAATAATATAATAATAATAATAATAATAATAATAATAATGATAATGATAATAATAATAATAATAATAAACAGAGTCGGCATTTTTACGCAACAAGCCCATTATACGAGTGTCAGGCATGCTGTATAGGGAAAGGGGTTGAATATGAGTCACCTGAATTCTTTGACATGCACTGGCGTGGTACAGTGCATGGGTCTCTCGCACTTCGCTATCATCGAAATGCGACCACCATGTTCTGGATCGAAACCGCGACTTTCGTGTCGAGCTGAGCATCTTAACTA
This sequence comes from Rhipicephalus microplus, assembly GCF_013339725.1. NCBI lineage: Eukaryota > Metazoa > Arthropoda > Arachnida > Ixodida > Ixodidae > Rhipicephalus > Rhipicephalus microplus. Next base: position 32,093,127 of record NC_051169.1, read on the forward strand.
ATGTACGCCAGAAGTGGACACTTGACTAATTATTTAACCTCTCATGTGATGTCAGCTACATCCTAATATAGCTAGCACAACTGCAACAATATAATAAAAATGTTCGCAGTTTTACGTGATACTGCAAAGGTTAAACTGTGAGGAGCACGCCGATGTGGGGGGGGGGGGGGGGCACGAGTGATTTTGGCCACCTGGGCCCTGTTAGATGCCTGAGCGAATGGCAGTTTTTCCGTCTCACCCCCACGAAAACGAGCCTATCGCGACTGGAAATTGATCCTGCATCCACAGGTATGATAGCGCAACACCTTGCTAAACGTAGCCGTCAGGTAGGTCAGAAGCAAATCGCCACGATAATCCCGTCCCACTTATCAGCTCCAGAGGTTCGTCTCTAGCTCTAAGGCTATACAGCCCACCCCAGGTCAGGCTATCTCAGATATTCGGATGGTCTTCGACAGTAGCATTATAATCAGTTGCCTCATTCTTCGTGGCCATCTGCGGGCAGATTCAAGTCCCACGAAGTAGAAGGGCGGCAGCAAAGAACCGATTTTTCTCTAGTTTTTTGTTTTCCTTTTCCGGCATCCTATTGTGGTCGCGTTGTTGGCCTTGACGTTGCAACGTCTGTTCCCTAAGCTCTGATGCCGGAGATTGGCCTTCTTGGTTTCTTTTTCAGGACACACCCACGAGCCACATTGTCGAAAACGTCGAGCAAATGACCTAGATTCACCTGGCAGAAAAGGAAACCATCGAAATAACCTCAGCTCTTTGACGTCCCATCATTGTAGTCACGGTCGTCCCGGGCTTTGTATTCTCTCGCCTATTCACTGTGCCTCGGCATGGCGTTAATATCTACGGATTATTCTTGTAGTCTACGGCGCAATGCCACTCACAATGACCTCGTAGCTGACGCGTATTATCAGTGGTCCAACTTCATCCAGTAGAGTGCACTGTATAAGCTTCGATAATAGGTGTGTGATCCAGATTCTCCATGGAAGTCGTTACAGAACTTTGTCACATGGAGATAAAGTATGGGGATAAAATATACATTGTTAGTACTAACCGTTGATTATAGTAGCTTCGAAGCTGGATAAAGCTTATAAGGCTGAGTACTTCTGCAGAAGGAAGCAGCACAGCAAATAATAAACGTCTCGAGTCGTTCTCGTTGTCCTCGTGGGCAAATACTTTTACGACGGCGTACACGCCTACGCATACGTGCGCAAAATTACGGTTGTACACAGATATGTATAGGCATATCCCATAGATTCGGCTTGCGGATAATCGGCATTAAGGGTGGTGATGATGATGGTGATGATGATGATACCAATTACTTCCAAGCTGAAGCTTTCAGCCCCTCGCGTATTTTCGCAATACGTCTCGGATTGGTTAACCTGGCGAGAATGTTATGCAATGACATAGTTATAGAAGATAATCATGACACAAATCACGGTGATCTACGACGTCATTGTGAAGAAACAATATTGCGTCACAAGACCGCGTTTATGGCATGTTTTTCGCTAGTTCTTGTGATATCATTTTCAGCCGTCGAATATCGCACGGTGTCATCGCGAAACAAACTAATGAAGGCCTTCAAAACGGTCACCTTTCACCTGTTTGCAGCCAAGACGGGTGGATAACGACAATATTTTTGTCCTTCTCACAGCTTATTGCATTGACTGCGAGCGTTGTCGTATAGTAAACTACGCTCACGAAATAACATGTACATGCATGGCGCGTGTGTGTTGGTATCTATCTAAATGCGCTACATCATGTCTGTTTGTTAAACCAGCCTAACTTTGTGGGACAACGATACCAAGAGGTGAAAACAAGGGGTGGAACTTTAGTAAAAAACATTTCGTAAAGGGCTCTTGTATTTTTCTTTGAATGCTTAAGACACTCACCATGTTATGTCATCATCTGTCGGTACAAATCCAGCCCAAAACAGAAGTTTAGGACGCCAAGAAGACTCGTTGTTAGCAAAACAGAGGCCTACAAAGAGAATAAAAATAAAAACTGGTAAGCTCTCGAACAGTGGAATGACTCTTCATTTTCGTATTATACAATGAGGATGAAAATTTTGCCACATTGCATGTCGTTCAATTTATTTGTTTACAGTGAAATTCGAAAGCCGGCAACGTAACTAAGCCCCGAAGAACAAATAAGTCAAGTAGGTAACCGCATGACAATCACGTACACCGAAAATACTTACATAGTCACAGTCTTGTCACCCAATGTGCCCAAATTTTCGTAATGAAGACGAGAAAAATTGGGTCAGTAATCAAAGCAAGTCGCAAATGAGTAGCGATGACAACACCATACAAAGCGTTTTTAAGGCGTTTACTGTATATCTGGTGTTTTTTTTTCAACGTGAAACTAATTGTGTACGCGGGTGCAAACAGAACCATTAACATATTGCTCCCATGAGGCTCGGGAAAATGTCGGACGACGAAGACGCCCCAAAAAGTTTCAGTTTGTAGTAATTGTCCATTCGCAAGAGCAAGCTTTTGTTTTCCGAAAGCAAGTGGGGGATTAATACGTTGGTAGGCTGTAACAAAAGCATTCTCGTTGAAAGCGTGGAATATACAAGCTTGAACTAGCGACAGCGCTAAATGCAGTGTTGTACAGAACAACGTTCCAGTATCCAGTTCTTTTTTGGTGGAACGAAGGAACAACCCCATTCGGTTGAGAACTGGTGGAACACTAAGGGTAACACGTTACATTTATATAGGAGTGGCAGAGGGAACGGCGTTTCTTTGGTAAACATTCCACGCAACTGAACGCACGTAGCACATAATGCAGAAAAGGGCAGATTGGCGACTGCGTGAGATGCCAGAATCTACCCCTCACTGGTCACTTGACTATGCTGCATCCTCATCCTTGTTTTCACATTTAGGTGCCCTCTGGCAACGCAGGGAATTGTTCGATGCCGAGACCAAGCACATGGGGAAGAACATCTGATTATGATCGAGAGCTGTTATGGAGCGTAAGAGTGTTGACGTACAGCATTTTTACTTGACAATCAAAAATGATCGATTTGATTGATATGTGAGGTTTAACGTCCCAAAACCACTATATGATTATGAGAGACACCGTAGTGGAGGGCTCCGGAAATTTCGACCACCTGGGGTTCTTTAACGTGCACCCAAATCTGAGCACACGGGCCTACAACATTTCCGCCTCCATCGGAAATGCAGCCGCCGCAGCCGGGATTTCAACCCGCCACCTGCGGGTCAGCAGCGACCATCAAAAATGTTCAAACCCCCTGGTAGGGCAGCTGCCACGAAGACAAAATGGGTAAATTCAGCGACTTTTCTCGTTGGCCAACTCATAAGTAGATAGTGTGTGCGTGTGCGTGTGCGTGTGCGTGTGCGTGTGTGTGTGTGTGTGTGTGTGTGTGTGTGTGTGTGTGTGTGTGTGTGTGTGTGTGTGTGTGTGTGTGTGTGTGTGTGTGTGTGTGTGTGTGTGTGTGTGTGTGTGTGTGTGTGTGTGTGTGCAGTTCTGCAACGCGTCCATGTGACCTTTTCGGCATAGTCTAGGCACCTACGTATGGTTACAGGGTGTTTTCTAAAGGTGCGAATGATCTCTTGGCGAAACGGTTTAATCACACATAGGACAGACGACCCAATCAGAACGCTTGAGGTACAGAAAGTGAGTAAAGCACCGACATTCTAACCCCCGTAACCTCATGCAGTGACTTCTCACTGCGAATAATAGGTCTTGAACCCCAACGTAACGGTGGCGAAGCTACACTTTGGAATTCAATCACTTACAAGTGAGCCCTTTGCCGCGTGAAGTGTAAGCTTCGAATGTACTGCAAAGCTTAAGCCTAGTTTCTTGTAGTGTTTTTTTTTCGTCGCGTGCTCATTTACTTCTCCGTGGCTCAATCGTCCCGTTAGCATTTTGTATACATGCCACCGGCAGCTCTTAACAAAATCCGTCTTTTGACACCTGGGTGCATGGATTGCAAGGAAGAAGACCGAAGCGTAATGGAAGCAGATGTCGAAGTGGCACCTGCGACGGTTTCATTTAACCAGACATCTTTTTACATGTGATTTATTTCCGCGGCTATCGGCGTGTAATTTTTGTTGTCATTCATTTCAAAGCCCCCGTACCGACAACGTCTGTCATGCAATGAACAATAGACGTACAACCAGCGACACATTCTTGTTTCTCCAGCTCAGCCTGCAATCGCCCCTGCATCCTCGATTGACTTTGTCGAGTGCTTGATAGAACGGCTTTTCAATATTGTTAACGAAACTCTAACGACAAAACAAACTTGTCTGTCGTAGTACACCAACATCGAGATGGAACCCTTGCTAAGTGCGAACAAGGAACTTGTATCATAGACATTATTTCATATACTCACCCTGCAATATTGAATTAGCACCAATTAAACACCTACGTAATGTTCCTTTCAGTGCCATTTTGTGTGCTTAAAATTTTTTTATTGGTGCCTGTGTGGCGGTTTCTATTTGAGGAAACCTTGGATGACGCTTGAGCTTCGCCTTCAGCAGAAGAACGTGGTATAGCGTAATTGGGCTTCATGTGTGTCGCTCCTGCCACGCAACATTATATGCGTTAAGAAGACTAGTCTAACTACGTGATATTTGTAAAGTTCTTTTTTTTTTTGAAGTAGTTTCAAGCAATTTTCTGACTGTTAGGCAGAACGCCAGCTGTTTTCTACGTAAAATGTTTGGGTTTAATTTGCACACGAACTGCTTTTTATTATTTATTGATTTGTAGTTATCTCATACATTCTTTTATGGACAAGTAAATTTGTTTTGTTCACAACCAACAATGCTGATGCTGATACCAGAATTTCAGTGATACAAGCTCTTTATTGATATTGTATGATTATGTGAAGGGCAGCATTCTCACTGCATTTTTCATTACACTCATATCTAACTATAACCTTCCCCTGCCGATGTTTATGTCATAAAAATATCTAAATAAAGATCAAAATTTTTTACTTTATTTGGCCTCAATTAAAAAATTCAAATGATACGTTATTGTAACGCCACGTTCCAATTTTCGAAATGTAACTGCAACGAGCTTCTTTTGCATTTAGAGAACTTGTAGTGGGAACTCGTTCCGAAATTGGGACGAAACGAGGAACGAGATATCATTCCTGTTTCATAGGAACGTAAGTAACACTGGGTAAATGCCACAGTTTTCGGTGTTATATTTGCATAATTTTACCACTGCTCTTGCGTTGTCTAAGGGGGGTGCTGTCCAGGAATTATTGCTACAATCTAGTACTGCACTGGTTTCCTTTATTTCTCTTTACATTTGGAGACAAGCGAGGCTTGCACACCGAGTGCAGACCGGGCGCTGCACAAGTTTCCGGAGCACTAATCCACTTTCGCTACGGCTATAATGCAATTGTCGGAGTCGCAATCAACTGCAACATTCGTTCCCACCGATTCAGTTTTCGCTCGCTCTCGCAGTACAGCGACCGTGGTCTTGCGTACCTCCCCGTACTAATGATGTTTAAGGACGCAGAATGTCGCAATTTCCTTTTTTTCTCTACGTGGCTGGGCAAATGGACACGGCTATCCGCTTCGTTACGCCTTCCAAATCGCTCGGCTATTGTGAGCTCCCAATGTGCAGGTTTCTTACTTCCGGCTTCACTTTGCAAGCGCAAAATCGAGCAACGCTGCAGCTGCGTAGGATTTTCTTTAAACGCCAGTACTTAGGTGGTTGCATAGTTCTGTTCAGTAGACTGATTATTAAAACAGCGTTTGTTCGGCTATTGTCACACAGATAGTAGAAAAAGCGGGAAGTCTGCGCTCGTACAATGCATGTCTATAGGAATGTTTGAACTGCATACTTCATTCAATATTCAAACAGGGACAACACTTATACGAGTGTGTGGGAAAAGGGAGTTTCAACGTGAAGGAAATAAAATTTGCCTTGATAGACTGTCGTGTAGATGCAGTGATGTTGAATAGGAGTCTTCAACTATTTAAATTTTTGTTTGAACATCAATAGGACAGTGTCCTACTGCTACACAGGGGTCTTTGTAAACACGAGTTACTCATTGATTAATTTGTAAACAATTACATGACACTAGCACATGGCTGCATTTATTGCCAGTAAAACAGTGGTCGTGCAAAATCTGCCACTCTCAAGTGGAAAGAGGCATATGGGGCCGATGAGACAACATTGTGCATTTAAAGGAGCACGAAACAGCCAGCAGGGCTGATAAATTGTCTTTCATCGGAGCGCACTGTGGTGCTTATATTTGGGAACCGTGCTTTGAGGATTCCACTGTCATTCATCGCCATAAAAGTCGACTCCTAAGATAAATCACGAAAGCTTACAACATTAACATGCTTGCTTACCAAGGATTCTTACCGAAAAATTACAGCATATCCACGCAGTGAATAATGATGACTAGGACGAAGCGTTCATCAGCCGGTCCGTGCTTCCGTCTGTTCGCGTGACCATCCGTGCGTCCATCCATGCGTCCCTCCGTCTGTCTCTGCATCCGTCCGTGAGTACGTCCTTCCGTCTGTCTGTTCGTGCGTCCATCCCTCCATACGTCCACGCGCCTATTCATCCGGTGGCACATATGCAGTGGCACATACCCGTTCTAGAGCAGGTATGTGCCACCGGTGGTTACGTACTACAACATACATACAAGGGATGAATAGACCCCCGCCTTAAGGAGCTTCGCCCCTAAATGTATGTGTATTAGCCATCTTTAGATATTATTTCACTGAGTGAACTAGCGTATATATCTTCGGGCTGCGTATTAAATTTTTTTCGGGCACATGGAAATGACATCATGCCGCGTAGTTGGTTCCACTCTTGTTTATAGTGTGTGTCGTCGGTGTTCAAGTAACGTCTCGTTTATAACTGTGTTCCTTCTAATAAACTTTTTAGTTGTGAGTCAGTGCCTATCTCGTTTCTTCCTTGTTCGTCCTTGTGTTGTTGCGTTGTTTTAAAGATGTGCCAGAAAGGCCACAATAAATTCTTTAGCCAGGGGGTAGGGGGTGTGAGTTCTATGAATTTCTTCCACCTCCAAATTGTTGTTTTCCCAAATAGGCACATTTCACAAGTAGTTAAAGCCTTCAGCAAGTGCTTCCTCCTTCTCCAAAAAACCTGTTTCTTTTCTCTATGAGCATGTCCACAAAATACAGAAAATGCACGAAAATACCAGTCCAAGTCGCCACGCTTGACTCAAAGCATTAGAAAACTGCTATATCGGCCACTACTTGCGCTCGGCCTCATATGAAATAGACTTGGACAATGGTTTGACTCTACCACACATTTCTTACAATCAGCGCTTATGTTGAAGAATTCGCAGGTGCGCGTTTTTCTTCTATAATTATGCAAGCACAGTTCCAGCTCTTCATAACACGTAGCCTTGAGCCCAGCTGTAAAACTACTTGTGGTGCAAAGGCTGCAGTAGCACTGTTGTGTGAGCATTTTCATCATCTCTTCAACAATTATTACTGTTATAGAGTACATAAATTTATGTTAAAACCACAGTACAATAAAAAAACCCCTAATAGCTTTCAATTAGCCCGTACACTGAAAAGATACTCTGATAGCGTACTTTTTATTTGTTGTCTATGACCATTGCTCCTAACTACGCGCTAAATAAGACCATGTTTAAAAATAGTATTACTTCAGATCTCTTTATTTGCTAGATACAAATAGCACAGCAACAGGATGTCCGTGTTTAGGACTAAATTATGTGTATTTTTGTACTCCGTTAGAAGGCCGCTGCCGATGCACTCATCTCCACAAATTGTTTTGTCTTTATTTGTTCGCAAACGTTTTACATAATCTGTCGTCTGAAAGCTATGCCCCTATTTATAATGGTCATGTGAAGTACATTAAGTCCCCTACAAGAGAAGGCTGGTCTCAAGTTCTCCTTCTTTATATCTTTTTTTTTTGTGACGTGAACTGCAGCTGGCACATTCATGCTTTCGCTGCAAAAATGTTTTCGTCTGAAGCTTTTGAAACTTTCATTCGTTTGCTTATATTAGCGAAATGCTCTTACATTTTCTGCTGCTCGGATGGGATTGCGAGATTATGGATGCTCCAGAATTAAGAATCAGGAGACATTTCCGTGAACCAGCAGAAAGTCAATCTAATCACTTCTACCTGATTAAAGACTTCAAGTGTACTGCTTATTGGACTCCTTTAGCCCATTTTAATGCTGTATCGCCTTTTAAACAAACGTTTTTGAACAAGGGGATTACTCGCATATACAAAACAACTATAAAAGAGAATGGGATGGCATTTTTTTTTGGAAAACAAACGAGATGCCAGTGAGAAGTGAGCGAGTGGCCAAACACTGTCTCACGAAAGCCATTGAAGAAAGCAGTTTCGTCTTGAAACGCAGGTAACTATAGAGTCATGCCTACTTTTCCCTAGCTCTTCCTTTTTGTGGAGGCGTTTTAAGCAATACCTTGTTTACCCAATTTCGTTCTCGGAGAGTTGGTTCATAGACAATACACACACGCACAAGCAATGACTGACAGCTGGGTTTAATGCCAAAAGACTCCTCTTACAGAAGAACCGATAGAAGGGCAGACAGGAGACGATAAAAGCTTGCGATTCGTAAACAAGGGGTGCACTTGAGCAGAAGCCAACGTTTTCACAAGTAGACTTGTCCTTTTATGAAGTGTAACTGGTTGCCTTAGCGCTCTTGTGTGTATGCTTCGTATTCTCTCTACTAATGACATCAAAGAAGGAGGGAAGAGCAATTGCGAAGGCAGGGGAAGCTGTAAGAGACAATAAGATGCCATTGTGGCGAAATGCGTGAGTCAGAAAAAATAGGTTTATTCTATGAAAAAAAACATAAAAAGGCTCAGGAATGTGTGGGGTGTACACATGGGCCCAATTACGGTACTCAGAAAAAAACAACACCACTGCCGAAGTAATTGCCGAAAGCGCGGTGAGAGTGTCGAGATGAAATTACCGAAAGCAGTGGCACAGCATTTTACCGTCACAGGTCACAACTTCGACGACCACAAACTTTAAATTGCTCAGTCAAACTTTCGGTACCCAAGAGATAAAAAATACCCAGAGTAACACATTAATTATGTGTTTAACACACTTTAGCGAGCCGTTGTAAACGTTTCGGAGGGAACACTTGAGTCTATGCAATATGGTACATACACAACGTAAGCCGATCAGTGTTAGGTCCTTCTATGGAATATTTAATCTGACAATTCAAGTGGCACTTCCTCGTGACTGCCGTAGTTCAGCGAAACGTGTACCCCGCAACGTCCCTCCCCCCCCCCCCCCTTGTTCTTGCTTTTACAGAACACACTTTTCTTCTGGCTCGCCCAATTGACCTCGGACCTCTCATTGTCTCCCATAGAGTTTCCTACTAATACAACCCATGGCACTTCAGTGAACATCGAAATGATGGTTAGTAGACAGATTTGTGTAATCTTCGTACTTCCGGCTCCGTTCAGGTTTGAGTGGCCTCAAGCTGTCTTGTCACGAAACGAAAATCAGCAAATGTTCAGCAGTTGGGCTTCACCATCTTAACGTTTTAGACTTGCCATTTCAAATGAGGTCACGAAGTTCAAAAGCCTTCGTTTTTTCGTTCGAAACAAAACCAAAACACAGCAAGAAACAAAGTCAGAAGTGCGATTCAAGGCTTGAAAGTACGAAGACTAAGGAAATCAGTCTACTATACATCGTTTCCATGGTGGCTGAACGATCGCAGCGCCAGAGTCCCCTCTAGTTAATTTCGGAAAACTCTAAGTTGCCCCAATCAATCAATGAATAAATAAATCAACTAATTAATAAATATATTATCTAATCAACCAATTATTCAATTAATCATAATCTAGCATTTTCATCATTTCGTACATCAAGTGAAAAAGGCAGAGCTAGAGAAAAAGCCGGAATCCATAGGCTTGATAAAGCTCCGGTCCTGCAGGCAGACAATGGCGAAGGCGTTCTTAGCACAATAGTAAAAAGAATGTTACACGTACTTCATAGTAGGATAGAATAGTACGTAGTATTTCATTCGCATATTGCCATGCGTGCTTCTTATTTTCACTTTCGTTTCATTAGGTTTTCACCCACAAAGCCTGTCCGAAATGCTTAGCGCAAACTGCACCTCCTTGTTCGAAAACAATCGCGATCGTCGTAGATTGTTCAACCGCTGCCTTTCATTCTTTCAATGTCAGTGTAAATGCGCCCTTCTCGACGGGAGCTGTCGGTCCGCCTTAATCTAGGGCGTGGTCGTGATGCGGCGCTATATATGGGTCGTGCGGCGCGCATCACACGTGCTTCCGAGCGCTTCCCAGAGATGTGAAAGGCGTGTTTCCCACTTCAATATCATATGTCTCTCATATTTGTTTCTTCAGGCTCTTCTTCTGTGGCTCGAAACAATGCCGCCGCTGCATCACAGTGATTTCCAAGTAGGCACATGTCGTTGCAGCAACGCTTCCCCCATTGTTTGCCCGCATAGTGCCACGAACGGTGGCACGCTATTTCAAAGCACTGTTACTTTTACAGAGCTGCAGTGTGACAGCCAACATAATGAACACGAGGAACGCAATACGCTGCCCCATAGATCTGTATGCAACTGAACAAAAAATCACAGCATATCCAAGGAGAAAATGATGATAAGTGATGCGAAGCATCCGTCAGCCCATCCGTGCTTCCATCCGTCCGTTCGTTATTGCTTCCGTCCATCCACGCGACCATCCATGCGTCCATCCAGGCGTCCGTCCATGAGTCCGTTCACCCATCTGTCTGTCTGTCTGTTCATGCGTCCATCCGTCCATACGTCCACGCATCTATCCATTCATCCGTCCGTCTGCTATTCGGTCTTTGCGTCCGTCCTGCGTCCATCTAGTGAACACTCCAAGTACCGCCATCATCTCGCATCCCCTCAGGCACATACCCGCTCTAGAGTGGGTATGTGCCACCGGTGGCTATCTACTACTACTACTACATACATAGGAGCATGTACAGACTCACGCCTTAAGGAGCTTCGCCCCTAAAAATTACTTCATAAGATTTACGTTGTGAGGATCTACATAATGGTCTCTCGCCCCAATCACCGCAAAGCTCCCACGAAGGCGTGGCGATGGGCAAGAGCAGGAAAGGGCTGGAAAAGAGAGGGGTGAACAGCTGGATCGGGCGAACCTGGCGGGCATCGATGAAATAGAGGGGGAGGTGCTGATCGTTCTGTCAAGATTGCGCCCAAGACGCAGACACTCGAGATTATTTTGGAGATTGCGCACGACCAGTTATGAGGCTGGAATATTTGACAGTACATGTAAAGATGCCGACGCGTTTCACCACTTATCAGCGGCTGACGGCTGACGACGGCTGACGCTCTGCTCCCCGCTATCAGTACCTGTAAGTTCCTATATTCTGATTTCCCATTTACCAGCCACAGGTTCAGCCGAATAAACACTTTCATCTGAACATCGAGTCTTCTTTTTTTGTCCACGTCACGAACCCGTGATAATATGAATACCATATGTAGTAACAAAAATGCAATGAATAAATTTAAAAATTAGTATATAAAAACTGTAGAATACAATCGAAACACACTTTTATGTAACATGCAAAGGGCAGTAACGGAAGTATACACTCAAAAGTCGTTCAGATTTTTTCATGTTGATAACGTGCTGGAAGAATAGGTCTTGTTTAGTGTTGGATCATCAAACTTTTGTTTGTTTAGATGGTTGATTAGGAAAGATAGTGTGTGACAAAGGCGCTCTTTTCCATAATTAAGGTGGAAAAAGGTGTTTGAGACAGAGCCTCACGACTATATAAGTATGCACTGTTATTTTCTTGTAGATCAGTGAGGGCTAGGAATCACTCCAGTTTTCCTAGGATAGTATTTTTGTAGCTCTGTAGTGTTTTCTGTTTGCATTTATCAGAAGATTTATTATTCTAAATTGCCGAAAAAGTTCTGTATGTTCCGAGAAAGGAGAATTTTCCATAGCTCAAATCTCCTTGTTTTGAAGTGTTTCCAGCATCTGTATGTTTTGTGTGGTATGTACTTGAGTTGTGAATGTAAAAGAGCATGATAAGTTTGAAGCTTAGTGCTAAAAGGTACTAAATTTCTATAACAATTTGGGACAGCAACAACTTTTCGTTCTGTGAAACAAATGCTGCCAACTAGTTCATTCCAGGACATGTGCGAAAGAAACATAACGCCGAGTATTTGCCCAGAGGACATAATCGTAATATTATATGAACCTAGGACAATGCTATCTGGGACTATAGCAGAACTTCTTTGAGCACGGAAATAACACACTTTGTGTTGGTTTCGTTGAGAACCAAGCCGTTTGCCTTTGACCAGTGTCGAATATTGTGACATACAAAGCTAGCTATAGACGCTATGTGTTTTAAGTCTTTTCCTGTTTAAGCTACTACCAGCTTTCAGTTGCGAAAGGTTGAATTTCAACAAACTGATGTCAATTTTCTATATACGATCTAATAAGTTGAAGTGTTACTCCTCAGAAGCCGTATCTTTCTGCCTTCAGCAGCAACAATTGGTGGTTGATTATTTCGAATGCTTTGCTGAACACTAAGCATAACCCCAACGTTAGCAGTTTTTTTTCTCAATGTTCTGAAGAATAAAGTCCTTTTGTATACTAAATGCAGTTACAAAAAGCCGTTCAATTCAGGAACCGCGCTGACACTCGGCTAGCAATTTATGTTTCTGCGAAAAATTGTCGATGTGGTCATTGATACTTTTTTCGAAGCCCTTCGATAAATATAAAGTATTTGAACAGGTCTGTAGTTTCCAATCTTGTCTTTATCACCACATTTGTGAATAACTATTACCCGCGCTACTTACACGTCGCGAGGGAAAATTTCAGTATACAGGGACTTGGGGAAAATGTGCGTTCAAGCTGGAGCGAGGAGGCGTATGCAGTATTACATTGTCAGATTACTAGATCGTCTATATTTCCGCTGTGGCTAATTTTTAATGCATAAAAATGTTACAATCATTTCTAAAGTATAATTAGGCTATAAAAACAAAGGCTCACTTGATGAAGTTACATTCAGTGTAGGTGAAATATCGTCATCCACGCATACAACTTTCACAAAGCTTGGCTCGTGTAGTGGCTGGCCTTTGATTAAGCGTGTCGTTTATTTTTTCACGCACTTTACCAGTTTTGCGCACGTGTATCCACACCTTCTCCCACTTTCGTGCATTTAATTGCATTTGCCTACTTTGTTGAGACTTCAGGACAAGATATACGGACCATACACACAAGGGCGTAAGGAAATCAATTGCAGTCTTGAAAAGGGCAAGTCCACTTGCCGAAATATTGGCTCCAGCGCACTTATTTATCAATGGTCAATCTTCAATCTTTATCAATGGTCAATTATTCTGGTCAAGAACACAAGCATGCCGACCCTCTTGTCATTCAGCCTTTTCTTTCTGCTCTACCACACATGCCACGCACTCGGGGGAAACTAGGCGTATGCTGCAATCAGTTCGTGAGGTTGGAATTGTACAACGTTTAGTAATATCGAATTAGCTGTCAATAGCCTTATTGGTATTCCTTTCTTACTACAGATAGTTCGGTCGTGACTCAACTATTATTAGTATATATTTAGAGCACTATCGATAGCTCTGCATGACTACAACGGTGAGTAATCCTTCTACTTGCGAGAATGGTAACCCTGGCTATGTATGCTCTTAAAAAAAATGGAGTGATCCTCACTCCATTGGGAGAGAAACAGCGATGTACCCAATGTTTGTCCCTAAATGAAGCAACTTTCCTTGTTTTTGCCACGGATAAACAGTTTCTACACTTCGGTATCAAGATGGCTGACATTAGTTAGCCAATCAATTAAGCCTAGCTGCACACTACACTATACATAGCCACTATACCACTATACCACTTTACCACTATACATAGCCTTCATAGATTACGAGAAGGCATTTGATTCAGTAGAAATATCAGCCGTCACGCAGACACTGCGGAATCAGGGCGTCGATGAAGTATATATAAACATCCTGGAAGAAATCTACAGGGGATCAACTGCTACCATAGTGATTCCTAAGGAAAGCAACAGAATACCAATGAAGAAGGGTGTAAGGCAGGGGGACAAAATCTCTCCAATGCTATTTACTGCGTGCTTACAGGAGGTTTTCAGAAGCCTAGAATGGGAACAGTTAGGGATAAGAGTTAATGAAGAGTACCTTAGTAACCTGCATTTCGCCGATGATATTGCATTGCTGAGTAACTCAGGGGACGAATTGCAACTGATAATTACGGAGTTAGACAAAAAGAGCAGAAAGGTGGGTTTTAAAATTAATCTGCAGAAAACGAAAGTAATGTACAACAACCTCGGAAAAGAACAGCGCTTCGAGATTGGTAGTAGTGAACTTGAAGTTGTAAAATACTATGTATACTTAGGGCAGGTAATAACCGCGGAGCCAAACCACGAGATTGAAGTAACTAGAAGAATAAGAATGAGGTGAAGCACATTTGGCAAGCACTCTCAAGTTATGATAGGTAGATTGCCACTATTCCTCAAGAGGAAGGTATATAACAGCTGTATCTTGCCGGTACTTAGCTATGCAGCAGAAACCTGGAGACTTACAAGGAGGGTTCAGCTTAAATTGAGGACGACGCAGCGAGCAATGGAAAGAAAAATGGTAGGTGTAACCTTAAGAGACAAGAAGAGAGGAGAGTGGATTAGGGAACAAACGGAGGTTAAGGATATCATAGCTGAAATCAAGAAGAGGAAATGGACATGGGCCGGGCATGTAGCGCGTAGACAGGATAACCGCTGGTCATTAGGGGAAATAATTGGATTCCCAGAGAAGATAAGCGGGTAAGGAAGAGACAGAAGGTTAGGTGTGCAGATGAGATTAGGAAGTTTGCGGGTATAAATTGGCAGCAGCAAGCACAGGACCGGGTTAACCTGCGGAACATGGGAGAGGCCTTTGTCCTGCAGTGGACGTAGTCAGACTGATGATGATCATGATGATGATAAGGGGTACACGACAAAGATAACAACAAAATGATCCCGATTAGCTCAATATTGAACCTTACAATAAAGTCAAGCAGGCAAACCTGTGGTGATGAAAACCTCGCGAAACAAAACTATAGGACTCGTACGTTCTGCTCGGCGCGCAAAACGGAGACTTCGAAAGATTCGGATACTGCAATGTTCTCACCGGGAGACTGCATGCTAAGTTTGGTGTCCTTATTTCTCGCAGATTCACACAGTGAAGAGCCGTTATTCAGACGTTTACGGGGCAACCAACCTTAAAATGTGCCTGTAAAGCATATACCATCGCAGCAAAACAATTCCGCCACAGCCGTTCATATTTTCAATAGTCAGATGTTCAACATTATGTTAGCAGTAGGAGAATGAGCGCCACAACCCTAAAGCAAGTGGTAGCTGACGCCATCTAGAGGAAGTCAACGATGCTACAGAAAAGTTTGTGGACGCATCAAGTGGCTTTTTAGGAGATATTTTGTTAGTCAGCCCATTCATACGAATAGCTCAAAGACACCGGAAAGCTGATGCAATGCATACATTTTCATTAGTTCATACACGCCACCTAGGTCTGCGGTTTGCCGCAGCCTTTATAGACTAACTTAAGTGGCTGGTGCTTAAGCATTTAATTCACGCTAGCCCTATGTGACATTTGCATCATAGAAGCATAAGAGTAAAAGGTTGTTAAATTGAAGCTGTTAAAATGAGATAGGCAGCAATGCAACAACTGACGTTTCACCCAGATTACGCCCGTATAGGCTTTTTTTACAAAGCAGTTTGTAGATGTGATGTGGCTCCGTGGTAGAATACTTCTCTACCAAGCAAACTATTGGGTTTGATTCGCGCTGCGGCCCTCATATTTATTTTTTGCTTTCGTCAGGTAAACAAGGTTCATTTGAGTTTATCACAATGCTGTCACACTCAGATTACCATTGACACTTCTCGCCGCTCCTGAGGAGATAAAAACTCAATTACTCGGGCATCTCCTACAGTAGCGGCTGATAGGGTGTCCTTCGTGGAGACCCTGGTGGCATAGACTTTTCAGCACCTTAACAAAGTTATTCACTGACTTACTTGTGGCACATGGCCATATACAGCGGCCCGTGTTTCTGTAGAAAATGTTGGCAATGTACGCGACGAAAGATTCATGCTATTCATGTAATGACCTACTAGACATACTCGTGAAAACCTGTTACTTTCTTATGCTAATCTTGGTCTACTGCAACTTCAGAAGGTCATAATGAGAGCACTCAGACTTGTTTATAAAAACGCTCGAAGGGATAGAAAGAAGTACGTTAAAACATGTTTCGCATATAAAACAAGGAAACCGTCCGTGGGCAAAAGAGTGTATTTGGCAGAAACTACCTAATCTTACGACACTGGAGAAATGTGCGCACTTGTTTATTGAGCGAAGTCGGAGAGAATGACAATAAAGAAGAGAGCACGTGCCGGTTCATGATAATTTGTTTATCTGTGACACTGCCAACCATGAAGATTAGAGCTTTGCTGCAAAAATCTTGAAAGATAGATTTAAAAAATAGTTACAACAAAACACACACAAGAAAGAGAAAGAAAACAGAGAGCAAGACAGAAGGAAAAAAAAATAGAGAAAGGAAAAGAAACAAAAAGAAAGCGAAAGAGGTACGTAGTTACGTACATCCAGAGGGCGAGAAAAATAAAAGGGAGGGTTAGATGAATGTTTGGGTGAGGAGGAACAAAAAGATGCGAAGAGGAAGTACATCATTACATAGCCTTTTATAGTACAGTTTATCAAGGGGACGGGAGAGAGAAGCATAGCAAAAAGAGAAAAAGTGAGGGAGGGGTGTAGTTATGTCAGGATTTAAAGAAGGAAGAAGGGTAGAGAGGGATTTTTACATATAGAAAAAAAAGAAAGAAACAGAACTCAAATATGCAAAAAGAACTCAGTGTTGGCCAGCTGATGGCGCTTGCTTGCGAGCTTGGCAGT
This sequence comes from Rhipicephalus microplus, assembly GCF_013339725.1. NCBI lineage: Eukaryota > Metazoa > Arthropoda > Arachnida > Ixodida > Ixodidae > Rhipicephalus > Rhipicephalus microplus. The sequence goes on from NC_051169.1 coordinate 32,110,060, forward strand.
TTACACAGATTGCGTAGACAAAGAGATGGCTTTGCTATTCTCTAAATGTCACACAAGTAGCTCTGAAAGCGCGTTATTGAGGCTTGGTTGTTATAATCTTCTTTAAATTAGGTGATATAATACACAAATCGGAACGGAACCTTTGCAGGAATGATGCAGTGATATGCAAATGACAGCAGCAAGCGATGTTGGAAAACACTTCGCTTTACATGAATTCCCATAAATAGCGAAACCACCACTGAACACTATATTGCATGCCTGTGCGTATTTGAGGCCTCTGCACATAGCCGTGAGAGCTTAGGCTAGTAGGGCAAGCACTTGATCGGTATTCCAATGCGTCACAGTATAAGCAATCAATACCAGTCATTAAATCAAGTTTCACTCTTGTATATCATGAATAGCTAGGATCTATTTTTTTCACTCACAAAGATGTAGATAGATGTGCCTGTATAGTTTCTAATTACATACTAGTGAAGCTTTTCCCAAAGTTTGTTTATCGTAGCAGAGCAACACAGTATATGGATAAGACGAATGCTGAAGTGCACAAGTACGAACATTGTCGCGTGTTTAGCACAGCTGTCAGGGGTGCAAGATTCGGTGCATTAGCCTAGACAAGCGTTGGTGCCACGTCTGTCGCTGCATCGCATCATTCTGGAAAGCGATACAAGTGTATGGGCCATTAACACTCAAGTAAAACAAAACCCTCCTAAGCCCTTTGAATTCTGATCTTATCATATATAGTGCCCGATATTCTTATATGAACCAATAGAAATGCTTAAAATTGCAGTAGACGTCGCGTCATAACAGGAGAACAGGGCAGCGTTTCCGGTAAGCAAGGCACTTACCAGAAAATCGCTTTCATTGTGTGGGCTACAGCTTTGAATGTAATGAAACGATCGGCTTTCGAAATTCAGCAGCTCTATGCTTGAAGTTCTTGAAACGCTTGAAAACGATTGAAATTCAGCAGCTCTAAGCGGGTTCCACGGCGAAGCTCTTAAAATGAATAACGGTTGACAAAAATTGTCCAGTGATTCGCATAACCGAAGATTACGATGGATTGAGGAATCCCAGAGACAGGCTTAGCGGGCACTCTCGGGAAATACTTCGACAGCACTCCCTCGTTATTTCAAGCTGACGCATCCTTTGCCTAAACTGAGCCCTTCATCTTTAGCCTTCTTACTACCGACTAGATCTTCTTGCTTTCTTTATTATCTTTTTTATATCTTTTCTTTGAGTGCCTTCTCGAAGACACCATTGACGTGAACGCAGGAGATGGCATGCTGGAGCTCACTCGCTCGTTTTCGTCGAAGCTGGGACAAAAGGAGACCTGTGACGGTGTGCTCCATCGCCATCGACCGTAATTGTACCTGCAAAGTCTGGGCAAGCGCAGGTGACTCAGGCTGGCCAGCATGATCCTCTTGATCGGTTAAAAAGTATCGCAGTCATATGGTGTCTAGGCGGGTTGTGGAGGAAACGGTGATTTGCGAAAAAAATGCCCTCGTTCGGTAAAGATAACCACAACGAATGCGTATAGAATTGTCGTTGGTAAAATACAGCCCTCACCTGCACTGACATGTATATATTTTATCGAACAGCACTTCGACCTTGCCACCTTAGACTGTGAAAACGCCTCAAGCGGTGCACTGACTTGTGTGAAGAGAACTTTTAACTGTACAACTACCAAATGGAGATGCACATAGTTTTTTCACCTTTATTAAGAGCTATAGAGACGACTTAAAGAAACAATGAGTCATTATTTGAGAGTTCACATGATAATCGCATGACTGTTTTGCTTCTGCACTATACACCTATAACAAAAAATGCAGAATCCTTTGACTTTCTGTCGAGTCCTAGTGGTCGCACGTATATATACCTCTTTTTAAAGACGCACGTGAAATCTCTTAGGAGGAGTATTGTGCTCTAGTTGGGGAGTCATGTGGTACACAAAAAAGTTTGCATGTATTTTTAAAGAGAGTCATTTTAAGGGCTAGCCAGAACTTTCCGAAAAGAGTAACACATACTCTGTATTTTTCTTAGAGTGACAAAAGTAAATATACATGCGAAAAGAAAAAGAAACTATCTTCTGCTTGGGAGATGATTTAGACTCCAACCGAAAGTTTTGAAGAAACCCGGCGATTCGAAACCGACTTGGTCCCTTCCTCAGGGTCATTATCCGCCCCGCAAGCGCTTTGAAGACGCCGCTGCTACGTAGTCTCCGCAGTCACCCCTGAGGAAGAGACCAAGTCGGTTTCGACACGTTGGGTTTCTTCAAAACTTTTGGTTGGTGTCTAAGTCATATCCCAGTTTTATACCTAACCAGACAGACTTCTGTCGAATGTTTACATTCAAGTCTATCTCCAGCATATGAGAAGTGCTAAGTTGCGGGCTTCACCCGTCCTTTAACAATAAACGAATAAAGAGTTCGCTTCGCAGCATGTCCTGTGTTGGCGTTCGCGTCGTTGGTTGTGAGCGAAAAGTCATCATCTTGTCCGTGACGAAAAAAAAATACAGGAAGATGCTAAGAAAATAGGTAATGAAAGTCTTTCATTCGAGTAACAGCAAATTTGAGGCCGATTATACGACAGGCATCTGTTCTACCCAGTAGCTATACTATTGTCATTGAAACTGCTCGGCGAAAAAACACTACATAAATGCCACGAAGTCTAAGGAGTCTCTTCTGTTCTGTTCTGTTTCAACTCTTTTGCTGTGGAGAGGTTGAGGTGCCTATTGCCTCGGCTACTCCGTATCAGAAAGTTCTTCAGCGAAAAATAAAATAATAATACAGAACGGTACCCCAAAATTAACAATACGGAAAAAAACATAATAGCACACTGAAACCAGTTCAAATATCATGCCAATACACAGTTTTCTTCACGCAGTTCACACAGTCATAAGACTACTTACACACACACCTTACTAATCTAATGTCAGTATATACATGACCACATTTTTTATAATACCCATCTCTGGCTGTCAGTCATAGGCGCTTGTCCAGTCCGGTCTCCACTAAAAAGTCTGTCAGGAAGATTCTTGCCTTTTTCTGGAGATGCATCTCAGGCCATGGTCCAAGTAGTTTCTTTATTGTGAGGGGCCGTCTGTCCAAACTTGCTAATTTGTTCTTTAATTTTTCTTTTTCACTCGCGTATTTAACGTACTCCAAAAAATATGGCGAACATTTTCTTCTACATGAGCACAGTGGCATTCCGGTGAATTGGATCAATGTATCTTGTTCAGGAAGCTGTTTGTGTATGCTACTTCCAATCTAAGTCGGTGGATCAATGTCTCTAGGTTTCGTGGGAGGTCTGTCGCTATGGAAAATTTTCTCTGTGGATCAACTTCATAAAGTACCGTTTCCTTTGATTTAGGGCTCTCAAACCACTTCTCCGTAAAACAATGGTTAGCTCCTTGCGATATAAAATGTCGAATATCCGCCCCAGACATAGGGATTGCGCCATCCCGTTCTTCCTTCAATGCTTTCTTCGCGAGACTATCAGCATCTTCATTTCCCGTTATTCCAATGTGGCTGGGTATCCATTGGAATACGATGTTGTGACCCTGCGATGAGGCATATTCCACAGTTTCTGCGATACATTGTGCTATTTCACCATTTTTGTAAGGTGATCTCACATTTATGATTAGCTGAAGAGCCGGTTTGCTATCAGTGCATATTACCCATTTTCGTGGCTCAGGATTCTCGCCGATAAGCTTAACTGCTTAAGGAGCCTCTTAAACCACTTAATAATGTCAAGCAGAAGAGTGAAATCACCCCAAGTGTCAAAACATGTCAAATGCGCAACCAGAAGGTGTTTTAAACATGAACTCCATGCAACACGCTCTACCATACTACATTATCATCATCAGCTGCTAAAACATGAAAAAAGTGAACAGCTGCGTATGTTTGCGTGGAGCCTTACAGACGCATAGTGAGCATTACGCTGAATCGCAGAACGACGGATAGAAGGAAAGAAAATAACTTTATTCTGTCTGGCGGAACACGACTGGGTTGCCCACACGGCTCGGTCCCTCGTGCGGACAGAGATCGGCAAGCCTAGCCTGCTGGCCACCTCACGGGCCCACTAGACAATCGTGAGATGAATGAATTATGTCGTAGTGGACACTTAACAAATGCACCTGCATTAGGCGACATAGGATAGTTGTAAACGGCTATCGTTACGTGGGCAGCTGATTGTTTTCTTACAGCTCGGTTGAGACATGCACCGAGAACTGAAGCCATACTAGCAGTTAAGAGGGTGATAAGCACGGGGCCCGATTGTGCTATCGCATTTTATATACTCTTGAAGGTAACGCTCAAGCGTCCTGCAACGTTTAAATGAGTTTGACGTAGGAAGACATGTTGGGCCTGTTAGGCTTGTTGCTGTGGCATCACGGTGTAGCCCAACCAATGCACTGCCGTGTACTAGAAGCCACTTGGGCAACCGGTCCTTCTCCTCACAGCTATATATGATGATGAACTGAATAGCTCTGTCGACTCTTAAATTGTAAATTAAAGGAACATGTCTCCAAGCGCAGCTTCAGTGAGCAGGTAGATCATCTGAAAGACGCAGCTTTTCCTGTCTCGGTGGTACAAGCCACTTGCCAAAGTATCTTCAAGCGGATAAAAGGCCTAATGTTCGTAGCCAGATTTCGGATAAAAACGACAAGGTGGTGGTTATGCCATATTTACACGCGCTGTCGCACAAGATAACGAAGAATTCTGAACGACTTGGGTTCAAGGTGTTTTTCTCAGCTAGTAATGTACTCTTAATGTTCATGGTCGGCAAATGGTTTGACAACGTCGTGACACGTGGTAGCACCATTAACCACAGAGTTCAGTTAACGCCATGTAGAGTAAAAGTTGTTTATTGCACCCCTTTGTCCTTTGCTCGTGTCCACGTTTACTAGACAGATGTAAGTGTGACGAGTTGCAAAAAAGAACGTGTTGTAGCACATTTGTACATATGTACAAGAAACAGCCAATGTCCGCCATTGTGCATGAGCCGTTTTGTGCAATTGGCCGGCATACCCAGCACCTGAATCACACAAAATGCTCACATAAAAAGAAAACGTCTATCTTTCGTTCATACTTCTTTTCAATCGCACAAGTGGTGTGTTTTGGCGTGTTTTTTAAATTTGTTTTCATGTACAATGATGGCTCATCCCAGTGTTGCTTGAACACTTTAGTACTTTCTTGCAGTGTTGCTGGCATTTATGCAACTCGTCAATAGAAGCATCAGTCTGTTTTTCGTTTTTTTTTACAGGGAAGGCGACTAACCCTGTATGTCAGCCAGGCACTGTGCTTATACATGCAAAGCGTGGTTTGCCGAAACGGGAGCTTTGTTCAAACACTGAGATTACATCACACTTTAACTTGCAGAAGCATTTCAAGTCAACAATAGGGCGCCCGTATGCATCGGCCACCCATCCATGGCCCTATTTCGCAAAGACATCACACTGCTAGAGAAGAGGAGAAAGTCGGCGGGGAAGCAAATGACATGCGTCTTCAGTATATTTCTTTGACCAAAGGTGCCCATGCGCACCTATTCGGCGGGTACAAGCTTTCTGCATATATTTCCTTTTCAAGAATTATAGCCTTTACGCGTCAACAAGTCCTTGTGTTGTGCCAAACTTGTCACTGCCATCTTATCGCTTGTAATTCACAGCTGCGACCTGAAGACCCAAAGCGGCGGCCACTGGTGTTCTGATGCGAAAAAATCGTATTTAAAGTACCCCTTTGCCTTTTTTATTGATTTTCTCAGCACTAAATGTTGTGTTCTCCTCCTGTCCTGATGACGCAAAGAATTCCTATTTGAAATGTAGATAAAAAAACTATAATGAGGCAGCTTCATACTATAGTAGTGCCCAGCCCAAAGGAAGTGGGAGCTGGGCAACCTGCCATTTCTCTCTTCAGTTTTAATTTTTGATCATGCTCTCTTTATTTCTATTTTTATGCTACAGTTTCCTTCTGTCTTTCTTTCTCGTTATTTCTATTTTTTAAACTTTTATTTGCCATCTATCTATTTCTCTATTGCTTCCTCTTTGTTTATGTCGTTATGATTGCACTATCCCGGGACCCTAAAGTGCCCGCACTAATTTTCATCATCGAGGCGCTAGAGGAAGAAGAGGATGAAGACTTCTCCTTGGCGGAAAAGCGTGCTACAGGTGGCTCTGATGTATGGGGTACTGCCTGCAGCGTTCCGGCAAGCTCCGACAGCATTAGATGATGACAATATACGACAGCATTATACCATAGCCCAGCCACATGAAGTGCTGTGCAGTGAGAAAAAAAGACCACAGCTATTGATTGACTTCAGCATTATGACAACAATATTTTAAAAAATTCGGCAGATCCCACGTACCTGGGAATCAACGTTATGCGAAGCAAGTGGATGAAGGTGAACGAGTTGAAAAACTTTTATTAAGTGACACGACATGAAATGACACTAAATTTATATAGACAAATCTCATCAGCCCACCTAATTTTCTGCCTCCCCCTAACTCGCTTGCCTTCTCAGGGAATCCAGCCAGTGATCCCTAATGAGCAGCGGTTATCCTGCTTATGCGCTACATGCCCGGCCCATGTAGATTTCTTCTTCTTGATGGACGAAGACGAAGTGTTGCTGTAGCTGAGTGTTTGCTGTTCATCTTCAGACTTTTCACTTATTTTCGCAGTTAAACGGGGAACATAGTTCCCTTTTCGGCGGCGATGAAAGTGGACTCATCTGCACGCCCATTCGAGTTGCCGGCGACAGCACCGGCAGCCTCAAGGAAGCGAAACTGCCTTTCCAGTGACAGCGAGGCTACCCTCATTGACACTGCCAAGAGCGTCGACAGCTCCGACGACGAATACGTGACTGTAATGAGCCAGAAAGCAAAGCGGAGGATGCTCAGGGCATCCATGGACGCATCTGCTGGGAGGGCCCAGCAAAGCCCGCCGAGGTACACCATCCTTTTCTTGCCTACCCAACCATCCATGAGCATGAGTTTACTGAACAGGCAAGCTGTATCTTCAGAGCTCGAGGCACTGGTGCCGAACAGTATTAAGGATATCAGAGTGAATCCCCGGAAAAATCTTGTAGCAGTGGACGTCGCTCAAGCGTCAACGTTAGATTCACTGTGCAAAGTTACCATCCTTGGCGGCATGAATGTTCACACTATCATTCCGCTAGGAAATCAGGCAACTACAGGCGTCATATATGACATCGATATGACCATCTCGAACGAAGATCTGCCGATTCTTATTAAGCCTGCTAATGATGGGCCCCAAAGTACTACAGGTGTGCCGTCTAGGAAAGTCGAGATGTGTGAAGATAGACCTTAAGAGTGATTGCCTGCCGACACATGTTAAGGTGGGTCATTTCCGACATGCTGTGCGACCATTTGTCCCTAAGCCGTTTCAGTGCCGAAAATGTCAGAAATTTGGTCATGTGAGCGCCGTCAGTGGAAATCCTATAACATGTCCTCGTTGTGGTGCACCACACTCTGCCGACAACTGTAAGGCTAATTCCTATAAATGCCCCAATCGCCAAGGGCCCCACGACGCCACATCAAAAGAGTGTCCGAAAATAAGGCAGGAGATTTCGGTTTTGAAGAAAATGGTGAGGGACCGTTCGACTCACCTAGAAGCGGTTGCTGTCGTCAGGCGACATCGTTCTCGTCACCGACGCTCTTCTAGAAAGCCTGCCCACAGTATCAAGTCACCTGTAAAGCCTTCTTTCGTTGAATCGGCTTCACCACCACCGCCGGACAGAAGGAACACGTGCACCGAGAATGCTGCCCCTGAAAGCTGGAGGACCAACGGTGGAAGAAATTTTGTGAATCACTCGATCCTCGCAAGCCAATGTCTCATATATGGAGGACGGTGCGTGCATGGCCTTGGCTCGACTCCACAACAACGTCCATTCAGCACATTGGCTCTCCATCAAGGCCGCCTGCAGGTTGACGTTGCTGAAGATTTCTGCGTAAGGATTGCGGGCAATGTGGTTACCATGAGTGACGAAGTTCTCGGGGATGTTCCTGTAGCACGAGTTTCTGAACTGAATATGCTTTTCTCACTCGAGGAACTGGATGCAGCTCTAGCCAGCTGCAGACGTTCATCATCACCTGGGCCGGACGGTATCACATACGCTGCTTTATGCCATCTTGGAAGACGCGGCCGAGACCAGCTATTAAAATGCTACAACCAGTCATGGAACGATGGCGTCGTTCCAGAAAGGTGGAAATCCAGCCGCTTGGTACCAATCCTCAAACCTGGAAAGTCACCGCTTGATCTGGCATCATATCGACCCATTGCGCTATCCAGCTGCGTAGGAAAAATAATGGAAAGAATGGTTCTGACACGCCTAGAGTGGTACCTTGAACGCTATAATATATACCCAGAGGCCATGGCTGGTTTTCGAAGAGGCCGCTCTTCTATTGATAATGTAATCGACCTCGTAACCTCTGTGCAACAACAGAAATACCTCAAGCGCATCTCGGTTGCAATGTTCCTCGATGTGAAAGGTGCATACGACAACGTAACGCACGATGCCATCCTAGATGCCTTGGCAAACATTGGAATCGGTGGAGAAATGTTTCGATGGATTCGGAGCTACCTGCATAGGAGATCCTTCTTCGTGCTCACTGCGGAAGGCCGCACCTTTGATCATTACACCGCTCGTGGCGTTCCATAAGGCGGGGTTCTCAGCCCTACGCTGTTTAACCTCACGATCATTGGCCTTGTACAAAGCCTACCTCGATCAGTCAATATCTCTACATACGCTGATGATATATGTATCTGGGCTTCAGCAGTGACACGACTCCAGGTACGCGCATGGCTCCAAAAAGCAGCGAGAATAACGTCGACGTACCTCCATGCTCGAGGCCTCACAATTTCCACCGAGATGTGCGCCTTAGTCCCTTTCACCCGCAAGCCCATGATCTGTTATCCTGTTTCTATCGACAACGTGAACCTTTCGTATATGAGATGTCATCGATTCCTGGGTGTCATTATCGACAGAGATCTCTCGTGGAGTGCTCACATCTCGCACTTGAAGAAGAGGCTCAGCTCTATCACACACGTGACGAGATTTCTCGCTGGTAAACCGTAGGGAACATCAGTGTCATCTATGCTTCAGCTGTACAGAGCGCTCTTCTTGGGATATTTGCGGTATAGCACGCCCGTGCTTTCCAACGCCGGAAAAACTAACATCAGTGCCCTGCTAAGCATTCAAGGCCAAGTCCTCCGCACATGCTTGGGGCTACCTCGGTGCGCTAATACGTTAGCAACAATTGGTATTGCTAAAGACCATCCGATAACGACATATATAACTGTTGACACACTCCGGACACATATCCGTCACATATCCAGAGTGCCTAACCACCACCTTGCTAGCTTGCCACTAGAAAGACCAAAGGCAGCGTTTTCCAAAGTTGTTGCGGCTAACCAGAATTCCATCTCGTGAAGATTCTCGCCCGCAACCACACCACTATCTCCAGAGTGGTGCATGAAAAGACCGACTGTGCAACTTGAAGTGCCGGGGATATCTATAAAAGCAAGTCTGTCATCTGCAGCCCTCAAGCAGATCTCACTGGACCTTTTGCATTTGTCATATGCTAACCGAATTCATGTTTACACGGACGGTTTGGTCTCGGGAAGTTCGACAGGTGCCTTTGTCATACCATCTTGATCAATCACCGTCAAATTCAAGACATCACACGTCACGACATCTACGGGATCCGAGCTCGCCGCTCTTCGAGCCGCTGTGGAGTTTGTTACGCAAGAATCCCCTAGTAGATGGGCCATTTTCTGTGACTCCAAGGCAGCCCTTCAATGCGTGAGAAGTCTACGACGTGCAAACTACCACCAGATGGTGTATCGTATTAATAAAATTCGTCATCGCGCTGCTGATCAAGGACATGACATTGTTTTACAATGGTTGCCGGCCACTGTGGCATCAGTGGTAACCACCTCACCGACGACGCTGCCCGATGTGCCCACGATGGAGTGCCCACACTGTTAATACCTTTGTCAAGAGTAGACGCAGCTAGAGCACTTCGTCACATCGCGCATAATGCCACGCTTGCGCACTGGAATTCTTCACCTAACTCCAATAAACGCCCTAAGAATCTGAAGTCATTACTTCAGAAACAACTGCCATCCAAGATTTCTCGACGTGATGCTACAATGCTGTGCCGGCTGTGGACTGGCGTAGCGTTTACTAAGTCATTCAGCCATCGCATTGGCATGACGGATTCATCCATGTGTGAAAACTGCAACTGTATAGAGACTATTGAACATCTCTTGTGCCACTGTGCCCAATTTGATGAAGATCGCCGGACTCTCCAGTGTGCCTTGAATAGACTCGATGACCGGCCATTTAATGAAGCAAAGATCTTAGGAGCCTGTTCGCGCAGCACATCAGCACAGAAAGCCACATGAGCCCTCCTGAGATACTTGTCAACAACTTCATTGAGGGACCGCCTGTGAAACTCGGCATTGTGTGTGTGATGTGACATGTGTCTATCCATTTCTCTCTCTCTTTTACTCCCCTCTTTCCCTCCCCATGTGCAGGGTAGCAAACTGGACGCATATTCCAGTTAACCTCCCTACCTTTCCTACATTCCTTCTGTCTCTCTCTTCTTCTTGATTCAAGTATGATATCCTTAACCCCGGGTTTTCCCCTGATCCTCTCTGCTCTCTTCTTGTGGGCGGATGAGATTAAGAGGTTTGCGGTTATAAAGTGGCAGCAGCAAGCACAGGACCGAGTTGACTGGCAGAACATGGGAGAGGCCTTTGTCTTGCAGTGGACGTAAGGCTGACGACGACGACGACGACAATGATGATGATGATGATGATATATACAAATGTTTCTTGCTCAATACATATGTTGAACAGTTGCAGTAGTTTATAGAAACAGTTGTTTGCACTTGCTCCACGATGCCAACTGGAACATGCGCATTAGCAACACCAGAAGCTGATGTCAAGCGCTGATGCTCGTGAATATGTTGGTCCTGAACGCTGCTACATAAATATATTTCAACGCATGGCAACTAACCGCATTTGACGTTAACCTGTTGTGAAGGTATGTAATGTTTAGAAAATTAGGTATAGGAAGCACTGCAACCGCTATTGACGTTTCACGAAGATTAGCGTCTATTTGATGAGTAGTTCCTTGACCTTGCGTAGCTCTGTGGTAAAACGCTTCATTGCCACCCATAATGCTCGGGTTTAATTCCAGCTGGGACCCTCACATTTATTCTTTGCATTCGTCGGGTCGATGCCAAGAATGTTGGGTAATTATTAACCCTCGTGCGTTAAAATTGCCTAAGTGTGTTTTTCTTGTTCCTGCTTAGATACTAAGTGTCAATCAGCTGTTTCACATAACCGCATACCAGTGGCACATACCCGCCCGTGGGTATGTACCACTGTATGGCGGGAAGTGTTTCATGACGTGCGCGACGAGATTGTGGCTTTATTCATGCCTTGAACATCGCGTCATATTCGTCAAACCATCTTATTCTCCCACGCTAATTTTTGTTGACTCCAAGTCAAGGGGGTGACCGCGAGAGTACCTAAATGTAAGCGGATAGATATATAGATAGATAGATAGATAGATAGATAGATAGATAGATAGATAGATAGATAGATAGATAGATAGATAGATAGATAGATACGCTCAAGGTCGCCGAAGTTTACTAAGAAATGCTTCGCATTAAAAAAAAAGCCCGCGCTACGAGTAAGTAGAATATACGCCCTAATATATGACGTATAAACGGTTAAGGCTTAGTGTGTCTGTGAGAGAGAAAGAAACAACATTTATTTACGCATCCGGCGTGCGAGAAGTCACCGGCCACGCAGGGTGCGGGTATTCCCTATCTGAAGACTATGGCTAATAGGGCTATAGGACTCTATTAGCGTGTCTGTGAGGTAGTTTCTCTTATAGGAATGTAAAAGGTGGCAGTTCTTTTTTTGATGCTATCGGCGTTTGGCCGTATTGACTGGTTCATGCCTATCACTTAAGTGCAATGCTCACTTCAACACTTCTTACTTTCTTTCGCGGCTTGCGATATATCATTCTCCGAGTGAAGCACACGCGGCCGACAGGCCAACGTATTCTTACTCCGCCTACGCCAAAACGCCCTATATACCATATCATTACGGGGCACTGCTCGAACACATTTGTACACGTGATATTTCGAGGCTGTGACCTTCTCCAAATATCGAGGGACTCACTTTAGTTTTAATAATATCGTAAGAATATCGGTAGTTTAACGTCCCTAAACCACCATATGATGATGAAGGACGCCGTAGTGCAGGGCTCATGAAATTTCGACCACCTGGGGCTTGTCAACGTGCACCTATATCTAAGCACGTGGGCCTCAAACCTTTTCTCTACCATCGAATATGCGGCCGCCGTGGCGGAGATAGAATTCCGTGACTTGCGAGTCAGCAGCTGAGTATCTCAGCCACTAGACCACCGTGGCGGGTTCACTTTCGTTTTCTATTCGAGTTCTAATGGAAGCGTCGCTCTAAGTGTACTCACCAGTGTGTGTAGTAATAACATCTTTTCATTGATACACTGTAGACCAGCATTAAAACTCGGTGAATAGAAATTATAGGAAATCGTGGAGTAAATGTACTCGAAGAAAGAAAGCTTCTGTAGCATACACACATATAGATTCTTTGTTAGTAATGCTGGGTCGAAACGTTTGCTTTTTATGTGTCCTCAGTAGCTTTGACACCCTCTTCTCTCATTCCTTTATTATAATCCAGTGTTCTGCCTGTTACAACAGGTTGACAGTTCGTGAGTCGGGGGGATTGATGGCATTGACATGAAGTTCCGGGCACGAGTCCCACATAGTACATATAAGGTCGCGGGTTCGATTCGAGACCACGGGAACAATGAGCGAAATTCGCATGCAGGCGCAACATATATATATATATATATATATATATATATAAGGGAAAGAAGTGTATACCTAAGGGCTCGTTTTTCCGTGTTTTTAACACAATAATAATGAGATATAACAGACAGTAATGCCAAGGAATGTACAGGGGAAGTTATTAACATTAATGGAATGTAAATAAGAAGAAAGAAAAGTGGATGAAAAAATTACCAACTGTAAGCAGGAATCGAACCTACTTCCCCTGTACATTCCTTGGCATTACTGTCTGTTATCTCTCTCTCTCTCTCTCTATATATATATATATATATATATATATATATATATATATATATATATATATATATATATATATATATATATATATATATATATGTGTGTGTGTGTGTGTGTGTGTGTGTATGTATGTATATTGTGAGGAACCGGTTTATCCAGCCAGGCTCGAGCTAAATCACGCTGGTGATGATATTTTCAGATGAAGAAGATGTACAGGTGATGATGATATAAAGGAGAACAAAGAGTCATTCGCTTGTCGCGCTCACACTAATTCCCCCGCGCGGTGAAAGCGGCCGCCTGGTCGCTTGACAGTATTATGAAATGCGTCGCGCATAAGGCTTTAAACGAGATACGTGCACTATCTCTGTTCCTCGGCAACGATGATCAGGACTAGTGCTAAGAGGAGAAACGCGGTAATTGACAGGAGATGTCTGTTCGACCACCGTGTACGGCCCAATGAAGCGACTGATGAATTTGTCGCATAGGCCGGGGACGCGTAGTGGAGTCCATAGAAGAACTTTGTCACCAGGAGAAAAACTCACAACACGGCGAGACGAGTCGTAGCGAGATTTTCGAGTGTCTTGAGAGAGGCTGGTGTTAACACGGGCCTGGTGACGGCAGTGTGCGAGAAGAGATAGGAATTCTTCAGAGAAAGGAGCCGTCGAGGGTGCAGGGGCCGAAAGGAAAGAGACATCCAGAGCCAAACTCGGCGAGCGACCATGAACGAGAAAAAATGGAGAAAAGCCGGTAGTGCGTTGAGCAGCCGTATTATAGGCGAATGTCACGAAGGGTAGAATTGCATCCCAGTTCCTGTGGTTGGGGTGAATGTACATGGAGATCATGTCCGATAGGGTCCGATGAAACCGTTCAGTCAATGCGTTGGTCTGCGGGTGGTAGCTAGAAGTGGTCTTGTGAACAGTGTTCGAGGCACGCAAAACTTGCTCGACAATGGAAGATAGGAAGACTTTGCCAAGATCACTGAGGAGAATGCGTGGAGCTCCATGACGCAAAAAGATGTGGCGAAGAAAGAAATCGGCGGTCTCAGTGGCAATCCCAGATGGTATAGAAGCTGTTTCTGCGTAGCGGGTAAGGTGGTCGACGGCCGTGACAATCCAGCGATTCCTATTGGATGATATAGGAAGAGTACCATACAAGTCGATTCCAATGACTTCAAAATGCGAGGCGGGACAAGGAAGAGGTTGCATTAAGCCAGCCGGAGCAGTTGTCGGTCGTTTTCGCCGTTGGCAATGGACACAGGAGGCGACGTACTTAGCAACGGCTGAAGAGAGGCCAGGCCAGAAACAACGACTTCGTATTTTGTCGTAAGTCTTGTGATAGCATGGATGAGCCGCGGTTGGATCATCATGAAAGGCTTCCAGAACCTCACGTTGCAGAGAACGTGGGATGACGGGTACCCACTTGTTGCCATCGATGTGGTAAATGTAGCGACATAAAGCGTCATCGACAAGCTTAAATTGTTTAAGTTGTCGACGGAGTCTGGTGTTTGGAGGAGTAGTAGAGCCGGTCAAGGGGTCAACAATGGTGCGGCAGTATGTGTCGACACGTTGTGAAACAAGGACGGATAGGGTGGCAGGTGATGAACTTAGCGCTGGGATTGGAGAGGTGCTGTCGTTTCGGAGTATCGATGGTGAGTGGCGTCCGCTGGGCAAAGGACAGCGCGATAGAGCATCAGCATCTTGATGCTTCTTCCCAGATCTGTAGGCGACATCGAAATCATGCGCCTGCAAGCGAAGCGCCCAGCGATCGAGGCGACCCGATAAGTTTTTCAGCGATGAAAGCCTGCATAGGGCGTTATGGTCGGTCACGACGGTAAAATGACGGCCATGAAGATATGGTCGGAATATTTGCACTGCCCAAACGACAGCAAGGCACTCCTGCTCGGTGATAGTGTAGTTCTTTTCTGGAGCGGTAAGAGCACGACTTGCGTAAGCAACGACGCGTTCACGTGAGTTTTTGTCACTCTGCAAGAGTACCGCACCAAGAGTACCGGATCCGATGGGAGGGCTTGCTTCAATGCCGTGAAAGCGCTTCCGCAGTCTTCGGACCAAATGAAGGGGACGTTCTTTGCGAGGAGTTGATGGAGCGGAGATGCAAGTTCCGCGAAACCACGTATGAAGCGCTGGAAGTAAGAAGATAACCCAAGAAAGCTGCGCAGG
The DNA here is from genome assembly GCF_013339725.1 of Rhipicephalus microplus. Taxonomy (NCBI): domain Eukaryota; kingdom Metazoa; phylum Arthropoda; class Arachnida; order Ixodida; family Ixodidae; genus Rhipicephalus; species Rhipicephalus microplus. The sequence continues at coordinate 32,125,395 of NC_051169.1, forward strand.
TCCTTTTGACGTAGTGGACGAGGAAAATCGAGGACAGCGGCAAGCTTCTCGGGGTCGGGCCGAATGCCTTTTTTGTTGACAAGGTGGCCGAGAACCTTGATTGTCTTGCTAGCAAAGGTACATTTCTTGGTGTTAAGCTGTAGACCGGCTTTTGCAAGGCATGTGAGGACTTCATCAAGACGTTGTAGATGCTGCGAGAACGTGAATGAAAACACTACTATGTCATCGAGATAGCACAGACATGTTTTCCATTTCACACCACGCAATACGCCGTCTATCATGCGTTCGAAGGTGGCGGGTGCATTACAGAGTCCAAAAGGCATCACATTGAACTCATACAACACATCTGGCGTTGAAAAGGCGGTTTTCTCTTTATCAGACTCCGACATTGGTTTCTGCCAGTAGACTGACCTAAGGTCAAGACTAGAAAAATACTCTGCGCCCTGTAATGAATCCAGTGCGTCGTCGATGCGAGGGAGGGGATAAACATCCTTGCGCGTTATTTTGTGCTGTCAATGTTGCACGATACGGTGGCGCCGGCATTTTCTTCCATGCGCTTTGTTTTCACAACGAAGAAAAAAAAAGATGTTCATGTTTGGTTCCAGGAACATGCCCGTGAAGAAGATGTGTCAACCATGAAAGGATTCGGATCTTTTAGCGGCGTTTTGGGGCTTCGTTCTGTGAGAGACGGGAACGCTGTACTTGCATGCCTTCTATGAATTCAAAAAAAAAAAAAAAAAGCTCTCACGCAACGCCGGGTTTTACAGCTCGTCAAAAACTCTACTTGCCACTCTGATCGGCGCCAACAGAACGACGAAAAGCTGGAAGCCTAACGAGATCGTATGGTGGCACAGCTGCAGCATTGCGCTCTGTGCGTGCCTGTGTGTGTGTGCGTGTGTACTTGGGCGGGAAACGTGTGCAGAGACTCGGAATAACGACACTCCAGCTTCAGCTTTGAATTTAAAAGAGACGATGCTTGTTAAGGTGTCGTGGAGCACTCTTTTCATGGGTGACTAAGTTTTTGTAGCTCGTCTGGCAAGTTACCTGCATCGGCACACTGGGGCAATACGAGTTCGCTGCGTGAGCGTTTCATGAGTGCACATGCAAAGCATTAGGATGGCTGTTCTTACTTCGCTGCGTATTATCTCGTCTAACTTCGGTCGGCTGTGAAATGTGGCATTAGGGGAAATATGCTGAATTATCGATACAATTGTTCTGACAAAAATAACGGGAACAACCTGAAATCTTGCCGAAAGGGAGCCTTTTGTCACTGCGTGTAGGTAACAGATATACCATCCCACATGTGCAATTGTGCTGAGCTATTCTGTTTTGCGGTTCACGAAGAACGCTTGAAAACTCGCAGCAGCTTGCAAAAGTAGTTAATATAGTGAGAAGTGCCAAGGATTCTTTATAATTGCTCAGAATCAATGCCTATTATTGGGGAACCATTCGTAAAACAGATCTACATTAGGTTTCGTTCTGTCAGTTCATCTTGGAAAAATGCTGTTAGCTCAGTCATAAAAGGTAGCCACATTTTAAAGCACGAGAATGCTTCACTGAAATCTACGTTATATACTTCTTTGCACTGATAGCATGCTTATATTTCTTGCGCTAAGTAGTTTAACACTTACAATCAATTTTCAAGACTTCGCTTTCCATCAATTGCTAGAGGCACCTTCACTTGTCGATTCCCCCTAAATATTCACTCTTTGGCTTGTAATCGAATGAGAAACATGTACCCGAAACGGTGAATTACGTTTCACCAGTAGAAATACCGCGTCAGTGTGCAGGTATGATTGTATACGGTAACATGTTGCTTGTCCGACAGAACGACAGGAGGCACTTGTACGTAAACAGCGTATAATTCTCCCTTCGTTTTTTTGTCATCCCTTGTTATGCTTTCACACTGCTGTGCTGAATTCTACCACAATTTCCGCAACAGTACTCTTTTCATACTATCCAGACAGTGGCTTCTTTATGGAAAATTTTGTTTGTTATAGAGAACGTTTCTGAACGCGCATTTTGTGTGTTGATTGATATGTGGGGTTTGATGTCCCAAAACTACCATATGATTATGAGAGACGCCGTAGTGGAGGGCTCCGGAAATTTCGATCACCTGGGGTTCTTTAACATGCACCGAAATCTGAGCACACGGGCATACAACATTTCCGCCTCCATCGGAAATGCAGCCGCCGCAGCCGGAATTCAAACCCGCGATTTGCGGGTCAGCAGCCGAGTACCTTAGCCACTAGACCACCGTGGCGGGGCCATTTCGTGTGTTTGAGGTCCACACGTGACTAGAAAGTTTGCTTTGCTCCCCTAATTCGAAATGTGATCCCAGCTAAAGCAAAACAGCACCTGTTAGGCCGAAGTTCAATTTAACTTAGAGTAACCAATCCCGATATATAGTTATACATGGTTTTTCCTTTCTTTGAGTCTACTCCTTGGGATCTTAAGTCTACTGGAAGTGTTAGATGTACTTTGAATCATCTATCGGAGTGCTGAAAGAGCCAACAATAAGTCTACGAACCTGCTTTTAAACCTACCGCGATGCTTTCTTCACCGACGTATTAAAGACGACAGTCTTTCTTGGGAACCTTCAACGAAAAAATTCTTGTATGTATGTATGTATGTATGTACGTATGTATGTATGTATGGCACACACATGTAACTCTAAATACTGTAGCGTTTATCGCGCTGCGCTGACACTGAAACGCGATGCTCAAAAAGGTAAGTGTTTCCAACCCTTTGCTACGACGACACGGTGGTGGCACCTGCCCGTCGCTTTGCGACCACACCTTATCACCTCCGAGACTGACGCGCATCCTTCTCCGCGGGCGCGCATGCCTTCGTCTTTGAAGATAACTGCCAGATGGCGCTCGTGTCTAACGTACCTCGATGCGCTCGTTCGCCTCCGCTACACGCTCGAGGCACTCTAACGCAGCGCCTGCAAAATAATATTCACCCATTTTCTTGCGCAAAACATCAAATAAACGGTTTGTTCACTCTCTCCAGACGCAAGATTATCGTCATTCAACGACATTTGCAGTGTAACATGCAGATTCGGGCCAACTTTTATTAGGAAGCTGTCACCATTATCGCGCTTTCAAGAGAACGGAGTTCGACAGAAGGCCTGTCATATTCAGCGCATTCATTGAAGAATTTCTCGTATGTGCGGGAAATATGTCATTCTTTCAATGAGGCGTGCCAACTGCGAGGCGTTGTTGTGATAGGCGGGTTTATCGATGCAGACAAGTTAAGCGACGGCGTGAAAGAAAACATTTGGGCAGAGCTGTGTTTCGCGCCAGTAACATGTATAGCCTTGCGGCAGAAGTGAATAAACGGGTGAACAGAACCAGCTGCCTTTCCCAGGCTCTGTCTGTGGACGGTTCACAAATCGATCGTTGTGTTCATGCATGTATACGGTTTGCATGCGACGGAATGACACAAGTAGTGCAACGCTGACGAGCAGGTTCCGCTTTTTTACATCACTCACCTTAGTCTGCTTGGTTGGGGAGGCATTCTTTTGGCGGATTGTGTCAAGACCGCCACGATCTTTGCAAGCTACATTTAGAAGATAAGCATGAGGAAGAGGACTAACCAGGAACGCACACGTGTAAACCTCATCACTGCAGTACGCGTTCTGCTTAGCGAGTTCAACCTAGTTAGGAACCATCTCCGCTTTTGCGCACTTATCAATTTACGACATACGAAAATTTATAAAAATCGTGTTGGAGTAGGTGATATTATTCAATTTCGAAATAAAACAAAGTTTAGTTAAATAGTAAAAACGCTTCTTTGAGCCTTTCAGAAAAAAAGAAATTGCTGGTTCTTGCCCGTGCTTGCATTGATGGTGACATATGTTTGAGGTCATGCTTCGGGAATAGAAACAGAATGGCGAAGCTAGTACTTTGGTTTGCAGGGTTTAACTTACCGGAGCCACTGAGGCTATAAGAGACACCACAGAGGATGATTTCGGATAATTTTTGCCATGAGGGGTTCCTTAATGAGCATTAACGTATACAGAGTACACGAGCCACCTCTATAGCATACAATTCGCTTCCAAGGGAATGCATCCACCGCCGTTGAAATCAAACCCGCGTTTTCGGGCAGCGCAGACAAGCTCGTAACCATGCAGTGAAGAATTACAGCGGCTTTGGAAGGAAATGTTGTACGTTATAAAAACCCAACTAAAAAGTAGCTTTTGTGCATATAATAACAGTGGAAAGTAGAGTGTGCAATCAAAGTAAAAAAATATGCAAGTTTGAACTCCTGGTGCATAGACTTCTCTTTTATAAAGCTCCTAAATTTTGTGGTCAAAACGTGTCACTTTGGGCTACTTTTTATATTTCTTGGCAGAAAATTACGACTAGATGCTTTATTAGTTTTCTAAAAGCAATATCATATGCTACGCTTTTTTATCCTAGTTATTAAATAGTAATAAGTAATAATAACAACAATCCGCACTTTAACACTAAAAATCTAATAGTTCAATCAAACGTTTGATTTTCCGCCCCAGCCCGTATAGAATATCAGTCGAAATCTTCTACATAGCGCAAGTTCTTGGTGACGACTATACTATGGCGTGAATCTGGGCAACTATTTCCTCGGGAAAGACATGCACATAGTTGCAAAACATTTTCTCTTCATGAAAATCTTAAGACATGTAGCAACGAATCAAACTGTGCTTGAGAAATGGATACAAAAATTGCACGAGTATGCACAAAACAAAACAAAAAAACAGGCAGCTGACAAGTCTATAAATGCCTCGCTGAAGTAAACTCCCTGCCAGCCGCAGTCGCGGAAACGCAATTAGCGGAGCTTCAGCCCCAGACTACAGTGCCGGTGCTAAGTTGACAGCGGTTTACTCCGTGTGGTCGATGGAGGGTCGTAAAGTAGTATTATAGGCTCGACCACTAATCTGCAAAGCAAACTGCGAATTTCGCAAATCCCGTCAAAGTGTCAGCGAGTACTTTTTTTCATGTTTCAATGAAGTGCCAGCTAATCCTGTCGCAAAGTGGCTTCGATTGCCCCAGGATACCGAGCCGCCCAGGTTACTAGTGTTTTACATGGTAAAGGTATTACATGATATTCTTGTATATATAGTTTTATTTTTTTAGCACTGCGAGATGAGTAAATACTGTTTTCTTGCGTATTTGACTCGCTATTTTCTCAGCAAGTGGAAATAATGTGAGGCTAGAGGTTGAATGAATGTGTCGATGAATAAGCGCGCAACTGAATGTGCGCAATTGAAAGCCTTTCATTTAACGTAAGCCTTTCATCTGAAGTTCAACGCAGCACATGTGTGTGAAAGAACTGTCCTAATGCTCAATATGTTTTAATATTTAGAACAAGCTTCAATCTTGCTTTGAATGTAGAACATTTGCCACCTTTGTGCCTTCACTGAGAGTGACGTATTCAACCCTCTGTACTTTACTGGTCGTAGAGGTCCTTCTCATGTAGTTTTGCGGTCCCATGGTAAATGAAAATTAATGCGTATCAGTTTAAGTCACAAAACATGAGATCGCGGTACGCTTTGCCATAGCATGATTATGTAATGCTCGCACCGTTCTAAATATGCTATGCGGATCTTGGTGTCTCAAACCTATGACAAAAGGGCGAGTGGGGAGGAGCGTTTAAAATTGGTGTTCTACGCGCCTGTTGAATAAGGACGCCACATTCTGTAACCAAGCCATGTAAGGCCTCAGTATCGAAGCGAGACGTGATGAGGCCATGCCCCCAACCATGCCATGCAGTCAAATCAGTTTGCGATGGCCAGTCGTTTTCAAATAACGCAAATAGCCGCCTGCTATGCTGATCACACAGGCTGAGACGAACTTCCAGAATCTTCATCACGAGAAAAAACGAAAAAAGTACAAATAAAAAATGAATGAAAAAGACAGACAAGAAAACTCTTGGTCTTGTCTTTGTTGTCTCGTTCTCTTGCGCTGCTTCCTTAAGGAAGTCATATAAGCTCATGCCAAGACCCCTATAAAAGTCAGCAAGATATATCAGAGGCTTTCATGATGGGAAATGACGGAAAGTTTTCCCATCAGTGATCACCATGTGCGACTTGTATTTCTGTTAATCTCTGTCAATTCAATGCATATATTTCTGTACACATTTCTCACAACATAGAGGTCAAGCTTGACTGAACGATAACTGAGAGCGGTTTGTAAGACTGATATTAAGGCAGCAAACCAGAGTTATTTATGTATTGCCTTTACATTTCACATTTCTCACTGATCTCTCCGGGTCATTCTGTAAGGCATTCTGGTCTTATCAATAGCTGTTGTCATTCTGCGTAATATATATCCCAGCTGAAGCCATTAAATTACTGGAAATGGTAAGTTTCTGCATGCCCGTTGAAAACAACATGGAGCATGCAAACAATCTCGATAACTGCTTCCATTCTCAGTCCCACTAGAGGAGCCTGTTTGCCGTCTCCCTTTTATATTGAAAGAAAGTCTCTCCGGTGTCCTTTGTTCGACATGTATAGCAAAACAAATAAACAGTCGTGCATACAAAACGTGACACAAATGTTTTCTTCAGCGTGTCATCATGTTTCTAAGAGAGCTCCATTGTTTTTCCGTTACCATGCAAGCAGCGTATACATGTAAGAAAAAGAGGTGTGTGCGACACATTTTGTGCATTCATTGCTTTCGGATCTTTTGCATATTTTCCGCGCTTTGAGTGCTGTTGCCCCCCCCCCCCTTCAACATATACGGGAGAAACACAAGCCTCTGCTACATTTTTTTTTCTTCTGGAGGCAGCCGTGCTCCGCTTTGTGTCAATGAAGATGAAAGACACCGCAGTGTTTTCGCGAATGTTGTCCCAGAAAGCGAGGTCAGTGCTTTCTCGGATAAGGTACCAACTTTTATGTGCTCATTCATTTAGCAGCCTTAGATCGCACACAAAATATGTTTCGTTTGCTCCTACACAGGGTATACAAATTGAACAAGCGAAGTTCATGTTAAAAAAAAAAAGAAATCTTGAATACAAACTCTTTTCTATACGGGTAGCATCTCACGAAACAGTTTAATGAGCGAAAGAGTGTAGGCGGGCACGTTTCTGCGTGTACATGCATATATAGATATGAATGCATTGCTTACATGGGAATTCACTACGCTATGTATAGATTCGTGCATATAGGTTCGTCGTTCGCGAGGCTATGATCTCGCGAGTAAACTCCATTCTTATTTGGGCCATTCCATTCCTATATATGAGAAGTGAATTCGCATTAGATTCATCGTTGAAAATGAGAAAACACGCTTGTAAAGCTAGTAAGACAACAGTCTACCACACGAAAAATTCCAAATTATTCTGTCACTTTTTTGGAACAAATAATTTTTTATAGTTAAGGCAGCTTCGCATTACTAGTGCCAAGACACAAGATAGTGTGGAGCCATCTGTGTTTCTCTTCGGTTCTTCTTTTATTTGCTCATCTTTCTTTCTTTTTTTTTCTCACAATTCCTTTTTCTGTCTTTCCTTTCTTGTTAAAGTGGCACTAAAGGCAACTGTTAAGTCGACGTTGATTGTTTAAATAGTGGTCCGGAAATCTCGTAGTGTTAATTTTGCGCCAAGTAAATGCTTATTTCAAATAAAATTACGTTTTAGTTGTCCGCACTTGGTTAGCGCACATCAAATTACCATCCTCAAGCAGAATGTCTCACATTACTGTGGCCTTGCAGAACGTCATCCGGCTTTACTGCACGGCCGCCGACACTAGTTTCAGCAGAACATAAGAAGCGGGAGCCACAGCAACAACAACGACTTCCGAACGTTTTCTTGCCATTTGCTCAGAGATGGGAGACGGTATTGATTCAACTGGGCCCCGTTGTCTTGTTTAGGTGGGCAATAATTCAACTTTTGAACTACTCACGCCATTTCCAATAGCGCAGTTTTTTTTTTTTCGTGAATCAAATAGAAACGAACAAGTAGCGTTTCATTACGTCTCTGGATGCACGGAAGTTTCTATAATTAGTGCAGCAAGAATAGTTACTAGTGATAATTTGTATAGGCATTCACTCTGACGTCACCGGGATAATTTTTCGAATGTCCTAGTGTGGTGCATATGTTGTCATGAATTTAGCCTAAATTTTCGGTTAGTAGGGCACTGTTGATAATATTGTTGTTTTAGACTTTGTCATACATTGAGCTTTCACTCTCACACCAATTGTTATTTGACTTTATTGTCCTTTTATTTATATTTATTTCAATTTTTATTCCACCTTTCTTCCTTTCTTTCTCTGTCTTTCTATATCTTGCTTGCTTTCTTTTTTTCTCTATTCATATGCATTGTAGTTTTGTGTGTGGCACGCCAAGCGGAGAACGTATAAAACAGCATATCTTCCTAAAAAGCTCCGCACTTAACATCATCATCATCGAAGAGCAGGAAAAATAACAGCCCGAAGGCTTCCCTTTTTCGCGTGCTCAAAATGCTACAGATGTATGCTCTGTGCATGATATTGCCTGCGTCATGCCAAGCAACGACAGAATACACGATATGATCAGATACGAGAGGCCTGGCCCTTTGCTCCACTGATAAGGGTCCAAGCTGACTTATTCTGTCGGGGGCGTGGAACTTAAAAAAAAAGGGTGGATGTTTTTGTCGTTGCTTTTTCTTGAGTTCACTGCATACCATTGGACACACACAAGCACACACCCACACATACACACCCATGCAGGCACACGCACAGAAAGACAGAGCGGTAACAAGACCGGGCTTAGATTAGAAGTGTTTAGTACGACATGTAGATTGCGATTCGGCTGCCACGTACGTATGGTCTCTTTTTTGACCAATGAAATGAAAGCGGAGTTAATCTCCGTAGTGTTTCCTTGACTTCACGATGCGCCTACTTTAATCAAAGACACAAACCTGTGGTCGTCAGATCGTATGGGGCGTCTCTACCTGTTCTTATAGACTTTTTTAAGCAATAAGTGAAGCGGATATTGCATAGTAAAGAAAGGGAAACAAGACGACCGCCCGTTTGTAGCTCGTAGCCACTACGAAATCCGTACGAGTTTCTCAGGAGAAAAAGCCTCTTTGTTGCAGAAAAAATCATCCTAGTCTGGGGTTAGAACCCGAGACCACCGCTTTTCCGGGGTGGTCGCTCTGAGTACGGATTTTTCGGAAAGAAAATCCTCTCAGTTACGGAAAAATTAGTCCTGGTCCGGGGCTTGAAACCCGGGACTAGGACGAATTTCGCGGCTACTGCGAGGCTTGTCTTTATGAGAGATCCGTACGAATTTCTTGTGGCGTCGTGCTAAAAACGGGTGATTATCTTCTTTCTCTTTCTCAACCCTTCCTCCATCATGTGGCTTTCCGTAGAATTTATTGGCAGCGCTCGCTGAATTAGCATACTACATCCCGATGTATGGGAAACTTCAGCCAGGGAACTAATATAGCTTGAGACAATGTATTATCTAGTGCGGCAAGTACACCATGACAAAACACCATGCAAAGAATGCGCTGCATTCGCAGCCTTTATTCTCTGACGTTATCTAAAAACTTATGCAACGTAGGCAGTCTTTCCTGCGTTTACTTCAAGAACTGGTGATGCGAGATAATCTAAAGCTTGCGACAACCCAGAATTCCTCTTATAGGAGGCACGCTTTCACATTGTCATCGTATGCGCGAAAAAAAGGCGACAACCCAGCGTGAATCTGTGGTTCATATAGCCTTCCACCGGCGAGTGAAATGTGGAGTAACGAAGCCTGTCACAGTATAGTGCCACCGTGGAGCTGTCATAAACTCAAAGGAAAGCTTCAACATCAAACACTTCAACGTGAAAGAAATGTCGCACGCAATATCAGACAGAAACGGAAACTGAAAGTCAATGCTTTTTTGTTGTCTTCAATGCCGAATTGAGAAGAAATGAAAATGATAAAAATGCGACTGCTCTGCGTCGATGTGAGGTCTTTCAAAAAATGGTGTGCAAGTTCAGCTCCCTCAAGACTACGTTTATACAGAAATGCAGACATGTCACTCACGTCTGCATTGAAAAGATGTACTCAGTGCACGATATGGAGCAAAACATTATTTATTATTGATTGAATGATTCACTTAACAGTAATATATAGCCTAAAATAACGTACAAAGATTGCATAAATAAATATTGACTTTGGATCACACACACACAGAAAAAAAGAACAGCTCAGCTACAAAGGAGGTCTGATGGACTGTCATTTGCTTCTCGTTTTTCCTATAAAATCGTCGCAAGGCATTTTAAACATGACTGTATAGCTTCTTAATTAGGAATAAAAAGAGAGCATGCAATATTACATAGCTAACGTCATGCTTATTTTCGTATCAATGTTGGCGTAAAAGATATAAATCGGTTGAACGGGGGAAAGAAGAAACCTCTTGAAATGTTGTTATAACGTCGTGAAATTATTTGCTGTTAAATAATTAAACGAAAAGAACAGAAAAATTGCTTTTCTACACATTTTAAACATCTGGTTTACATATCCTAGATGCTTTCACAAACTTTAGGAGTATCACTGCACAAGTGAATGGTGGGAGCAAGTTGGTCGATAAAAAACAAAAACACACACATTGTTCTCAGAAATTTCTCATAGGACGTAAACCCAAATGTAGTATTACCCATAGGCGACGATATATGCATATGGAATAGATGGAAACAAATTTTACTTGTTCTAACAATTCATCATTTTGCGGTCGTGTGCTGAACTATAACATGATTAGGGCAACACTCTACTTGCAATATCGTTCATCGTGTATATTGGTTTCGCAAATGAATATTTCTAGTAATGCTGGGAGCAGGAGAACAGTCTGTCAATCTATTTTTCAGCTCGTTATAGATGCGACGGGTATTGATAATATACATTCATCTAGTGATCGCTCCCCACCAATCCCCCTCCCCCCTTGTAACATTATGCAACATACTAAGAGAAAACACTGTGCGGAGCTTTCACACAGGAGAAACATGAAAAGCAAAAGAAAAGTACGTGTCACAACGTGAGGCCTGAGTTCGAGCGGCAGCGTCAAGAAGTAAACACGAAAAAATCGAGTTGTTCCGGCAGCATTTCAAACTTACACCATGAGCATTTATATAACGTTAGAAAGACCATCCACGGAATGCTAGCGACGTCCCGAACAGCAGTAATCTGTTAGAGTGTAGATAGATGTAGATGTCGCTGCTGTGAGAGTGCTCCCTGCCAAATCCTCATTTGTGTGCGCAGGCGGAAATGAGAACTCTCTGATTGAGTCTGTCAGTTTCAGACATAAACGTTGTGTGGTGAATTAGCAGAGACAGCCTTAGATAGACCCAATAGCGCATCACTTTGCCTTCATCAGTCTATGCCGCATATCGCTCATATACACTAATGGACGAAAGCGTGCACCTGGCACGCGCTTCCGCATTACCTAACGTAGTCACCACGATGATAAGCATGGCGAGGCATGTACTGTAAGTCCCTAAACACGTAAAGTAGTAAAGCCCATGTTGAATAAACAATACGACCACTGTCAAGCGCCAACACAATAAGGATGCACGATGCATGCCTTTCAAGGCATGCCTTGAAAAAGACGAGGTTCCCATCTAAACGTCGGCAGAATAAACAGTTGTTATGTGAAAGTGCACCTACTTTCATATATATATATATATATATATATATATATATATATATATATATATATATATATATATATATATATATATATATATATTAAGAAAGAGAGAAAAAGAAGAGAGCTGAGTGGGGGCGAACCTAGCATGAGGGCAGGATAACCACTGGTCATTAGGGCAACTGACTAGATTCCTAAAAAAGGCAAACGCACAAAGGGGAGACGAAGTTAGGTGGGCCGAAGAGATTAAAAAGTTCGCAGGTACAACGTGGCAGCAGAAACCACAAGACCGGTTTGATATATAGGCGGACTTTCCCCTGCAGTAGGCGCAGTCAGGCCACTGATGATGGCGATAATATATATCATGTTCTCACTTATGAAGCAGGCATTACAATCATACGCGTTTACGCCCTGATTAACAGAATTATTCAATCGGACCAGTTGTGATACCGCGTTTCACAATCGGGACACGCAGTTAGATTGATTTCGCAAAAGTTAGTAGACTACCACACAAGCTGAGAGTAACAATGCAAAACAAAATAATGCGAATATATATATATATATATATATATATATATATATATATATATATATATATATATATATATACATACAGTCGCTACAACAAACGGAGTGACTGGGATCGTAACATTCGCCATTTCAAACTATCCTGCAATGCCTCCAGGGTTTAAAGGCTTTTGCGAAGTGCCCATCGCATCAGAATTAGTCCTCTTTCGGTTATTTCTGCAGCATCCATTAACTGTTCTTATGGCAATAGCCGTCCCTGCGAAGCTGCACCTTGTGTTGATGCTGTTGGTGCTGATCTTGATGGCTACATTTGCGAGAACTTTGGAATTGGTGGGCTTCTGCACCACGAACCTATTGCACAATTAACCTGTTTTTTTTTTTCACATGGTGCGATCGCCTGTATCTGCGAATCTGCAACGTAATATTAGATTCATTAAAAAATCCCCGCACTGCATGACATTACCAGATGTGTTTTTTTTTCTACACAGTTTCAAGCAATAGCGTGGCTCCGTAGTAGAACCCCTACTTGATGGCCAAACGATCTGCATTAGATTCTGACTCGAACTGAAGATATTCTTTAATTTATTTCATATCTACTTATATTCACCCGCGGACAACGCCGCTTTCATCTCGGAACCAGTGATGCCTATGGCGACGTTGGTATTTCTCCGAAACAGGCTCTTTACCGCTCTCGCTTTGAAATAGCACTAATATATGTTAATATATTTCGTAGGACAACCACTCGATCTTTCAATATTTACTCGATTACATTCTAGATGGTGCCAGAAGCAATACGTTGGGCACTGGATTTAACAATGAATAAGGTGCCGGTATACCGCGGTGAGCTCAACACTATGAGGACAAAGTAACATAAATAAAGCCTAAAGTAAAAAATTGTCGGTAGAGCTTGTAGCATTTCATGCAGCGTGCGTATCGTCGGCCAATGTCAGCATTCTTTCAGAGTAATAATTATTTTTTCTGTGCTAGTTTGTCACAAAAACTCGTTCCATACGAGGTCTATAGTGATAGACTGTGCTGGAGCCACAAAACTCCAACCTGAGAAGTAAAGCGTCAGAAATACCCATTTTTCCCGACTCGTTTATTACTTATCAAATTGGACATGACTTTGTCTCCATGTCTAACAAGCGATCATTTGAACGGAGCAAGCATGCTATATTAGCACCGACGGTGTCGCAAGTGTAATAACTCACCGCTGTTATCTGCACGACTCCGAAAAGTACGTATGCCGAAATTTTTTTATTGTTCCAAATAATCAATATTAATACACGTGGATGAATATGAAAAAGTATCATAGAGAGGTAAATTGTAAATTTAAGCCTGCGATGACAACTTCATTACTGAAAAATTTGTCCGCCAATATGTACTCGGCAAGAATCTAATTTTCTTGTCGCTGCTCCTCTGCTAAACAAAAAGAAGCACAAAATCAGAAGAAGTGAAGAAGTAAAAAAATTGCGCACTTTGACGTCAACAAAATGGTAAAATCAACCGGTTTTATTGAAGTCTTCTACGCTATTACGAAACCTTAAAGCCTTCCACTGCCTGCTGTAGAAAAGCTTCGGTTTGCGCATAGAATAAAATGTTTATCGAGAGCAAGCGGTGGAATTACAACACATTTTGACACCTCGGCCGAATAGATATTGCGAAACAGTGCAAATGTTTATACAACGGGTCGTATGATCAACGCAGTCAATCAGACAATGAATACCCTCAGGTGCATGCGCGGAGGAATACTACTGTAAGATCCCTGCGCATCGAGCGATAGATATTGAAATACAAACGCCATTCGCATATGAAAATCCGATGGCTAATAAACGTAAATGTAGTTTTTCTCGGAGGGCAAACCATAATTTCTCTTGTTCTAAGCCCCCTATTAATTTTGTCATTTTTGGCGTAGTTTGTCAAGTTATTTTCTGAATCAGAAGCTAGAGAGGTTATTTCGTTTGCGGGGCTTCGGGGAATTGAAACCTATATGAATGAAGGTAGCTCATTACATTCTAAAAGAGTGAATGTGCAAACATGGACTCAGTAAAGAAGTGAAGATACCACAAACGCAATTGTGTGCAACGGAGGAAGAAAGAGAACGTACGTACGCATGCCCAGGCAATGAACTAACCTATCACTCCAGTAGGCGTGGATGTCTACGCGAAGGAGAACTCCTAGGACATTCGATTTCTTTTTTATGTAAGTTATCAATGATTGACTCATGCATGCGCTACGAGTCCGTGCTTTTGGGTCTGTGTTTCAACGCCCAATCTAGAATATATATTTACCAACTATAGTTGAACTCTCTGTCCTACGGCGTTACATTTCGCTAATAGTAAAATTGATCGATATGTGGGGTTTAACGTCCCAAAACCACCATATGAACATGAGAAATGCCGTAGTGAAGGGCTCCAGAAATTTCTAACACCTGGGGTTCCTTAACGTGCACCCTAATCTGAGCACACGGGCCTACAACATTTTTACCTCCTTCGGAATTGTAGCCACCGCAGCCGGGATTTGATCCCGCGACCTGCGGCTCAGCAGACGTGTACCTTAGCCACTAGACCACCACGGCAGGGCGCTAATAGTAAAATTGTCTGAGCTGGGCTAAAATAGTGATATATTTGCAAAGTCGTCCTTGCACATTTGTTCGGCCCCTGTCTACATGCATCTAACAGGTACCGAATGTTTCAATACATTAGTCACAATGTTTAGTTTCTTATTAGTCAGAAGCATGGGCAGTAGTAAGCGTGACGATTACGGGGCTATTAACGTGGTTTTATTAATATGTATCAAGGTTGCTTCACTTAATCTTTTTTTTTTTGCACTGCTAATCCAAACTTTGGACAGTTTGAACCAGTGTCCGGCCAGTCGTGTATGGTATACGGTCAAGAGCACTCACTAAAAAAACTATTAGAGGCTGTTGCAATTCAGTGTACCTGATTATTCTGCCACAGTATTTACTGCAATGGCCCGTATACTCTGTTAGCAGATATTACCGAACGGCGAAAAAAATTTTACAAGCTACAAGCAATTGCCATTTGGCGCGTATTTAAAAGTAATTGTCCACGAATTCTCTGCGCGCCAACCATTGCCCCATTTAATCAAAAACAAAAACCAATAGTTTACTTTGCGAGAGAGAGTTCATGCCTGATACCACTGACGTAGGCTGGATAGGAGGGTGTGTAAATTGCCACCTCCTAAAAATTTTCAATGTTGCATGTGCACATATAAACCCACAAATGCACGCAAGGATACACGTGAATGATTGCGGAAAGTAGCACCTTCCTTTACCCCCCCCCCCCCCCAAAAAAAAATGGACTGGATACGTCACTGCCTGATGTCTAACCTAGCAATTTTTTAACTGTTTATCAAGCTTTTCGTAAAATTTGATGCCTGTTCGTCATCGTGATCCTTGTTCCAAGTAATTTTTTTTTTGAACAATGAGGCATTTATAGACAAACAGAGGCGCCTCTAGTACGAATACTTCTGACGCTATTGATTAGTTAGACTGCAGTTCGCACACAGCCTCCCATGTTGGCACTTCACTGTAAGGCCGGCCTCACGTTTATCGCCCGGGATATGTACAGCCTATTGAAGTGCTCATGTGTCCACACACAGCTTGAAAAATAAGGATTGATTATTCCTAAGGGCATGATCAACATGTATGCCCTCTTACATAGAAGATACCGTCTTTTGGGAAGTCATGTGCTTGATTATTTATATAGCGAAGCAGAAAAACAATGACTGTAGCAGAGAAAGAACACCAACATTTAGCACCTCTGGCATTCTTTCTTATCAGCCAAGATTGGATATATTCCTATTCCGTTAAGTGTAGCGCCCAACAAATGCGCATATTAAACAGGCTCGCACAGTGGTTACTGTGCGAGTCTGTTTGGTAAAGTGGTTACTGTCTATAGCATGAAGCGAAAGGCTTGATGTATAAGCATTTTCTATCGTATATCTGTGGAAGTAGAAAAAGCTTCATTTTGTCGGCATCAAACATTCACTGCACATGCTCGCCGTATACACAGCATGCTACATTCTAATGTTTAGAAACTCTAGGGACAAAGAAAGGCAGTGACACTGAAAAATAGAAAGAACAGTTGGCACAGAACTCTAGGAACGGTGTTGATACGAAATGTAGCTTGGTTTATCTTAATTAAACCAAAAAGGTTACAGCCATTAGGAAGAACCACCTCAATCTTGCCCTGAAGCTTTGACATTTAATTTTGTGTCGGTGGATCAGAACGGTAATCCCCATTGGCTTTCAACATCTTATCTCCCACTGCCGAACCAAAGTCTCATTTCCGTCTTTACGCTGGAGTTGCTTCAAAAGTGTTGGTCTACCGGATTAATTTAGTGACCGGATTCACTTGAAGAAGCCAACAGAGGTTGAGATAAAAGTAGGAGTGGTAAAGACCTGGCAACGTCACGTGACTTACGTGAGAGACGAATTAGTTCCCAGGCCTGCCCTGCTGCAAAAGCAGTTAGTTGATCTACCACGGGCCTAGTCAGCGAATTACTTTGAGAATAACGTTGTAGCTTTCAAGTAAAAAAAGAAAGAACAAAAACCATGTGAACGTCACACATAGATAGTCGCAGTTGCTTTGGGGAACGTGATATTCCACTTTTTCGTGGAGAGGGCAATTATACAGACACTCCCGGCTCATTTTTACCGTCACCATCGCCGTCATGTCACTGACATGCATATGTATTTATATACATTTAAAAGACGCAAAGAAAAAGAAATCAGAACAAAGAAGTTGAAGACAACCACCGGGAAATTGAATCAGTCGCCCCTCACTCTTCAGTGCGCTGCATTAACCACACCGCTGATACCATGTATGACACAACGGCTAGCTTTGTATGCACACCATTCATCACTGACGTACTGCCAAAGGACTTAAAAAAACATTCTTGAACAAAGCATCTGCTTTGTTTGGACAAGTCATACATGATTTCCTTCAACATTGACGCGTCCGATGGCTTGATCAATGGTGGATTGGGTTCGCTGAAGCACATACAGTTGGAAGAAAGAAGCATTCCAAAACGTCTCTTGCTCCTCTCTTACTTTGAAACTACTGAAAATTGATCGCATCAAGTATAAGACTTTTCGCGAAGTTGTTGGTTCTGTCATACCTGTGAATTATATTCCCATCGAAATGCGCCTCGCCACTATCACTTTAGACAGACAAACTCAATTTGTGGCCCCAGATGAGTTGTGGTGATTCTTGCGCCGCTAAAATATCGCACAGCTTCGTTGTCGCAGCAGTGTACATCTCATCTGTACATCTCATCACGAATCTTCCGTACTGACGTCATGAAGTTCTTGCAGCCCAACTTCCCGATGGTGTGCCTATAGGATTTGCGGTGATAGTCACTGGACACTTCAACGCTAATTTTCTTCAATACGCAATCTAGTGGCTTGTCACGTTTCTCGATACGGAACTTGGGCGTGGCCTCCTGATAGACGTCGCGCAGTCAACTATTTACAAGAACACCTGTTTAGGTATGGTGTTCACAGAATCACTGTCGATTCAAGCGCAATCGACCGTGTTCACTACAGTTCGCATGGTTCCTAAATCTCCTAGCCTTACTTCGTGTAAAAGCACGATATGCTGCAATTGCATTCTTTGCTCCGGCATTTTGCCGAAACTGTTACTTTTCTTTAAGCAGAGCAAGAAACAGATTTCGATTTCCACAATTAAGATAGAGAAGTAACCGCTACACATACGAAGACGAGTCATACAGATACACTTAGCCTATTCATGTTTACGTATTTTACGCACTGAAGTCTAATAATTCACCGTTACAAAATATTGCATACTCTCGTTAAAGTATGTGTAAACACCATTTGTTTCATGACAGACGTAGCACCATTGCATGCAATAAAATAAACATAACACGTGCTCGACTGTTCTTTTTTATAAAGAGCCATCCTGTAAGGCATTTTGCTGAAACGAAAAAAGGTACAATTCAACTCTGAAGGCGCATGACGCAAGGCGTTTTCACATTGCTCTATTGACTTCTACACTCAGCGCACAACCATGCCCCTGTAATGCCGTGACTCAACTGACGTGGCGCTTTCATCACTTCAGTGCATTAATTTTTCCACATATCTGTAGAGGGCACCACTGGTTTTATCCATTTAATGCTTTAAATATGTAGTACGCTATAGCTCCTTCATTCCCCACGCACATGGAGGATTACACCGATAAAAGCGTTAATGCCATTTAGGGTATGGGGAAAGATTAAGCCTTCCCATCTACGGAATGATTAAGCTAGTTCTTTTACTGCTCCGCTAGGTCCACTAAAAGGTTTCGCATAATGCTGGTCACACGAAAAAACGATGGTGGGCCATATAAAACTCCGCCGTAGAGACAATAGTTAGAGAATGTAAGAATGGAATATATTTTGTGGCAGTATTCTCATTTAGCAAGAAAGGCTAATGCAATATGTGGTCCTGCGTGCCTTGAAAGATAACATGCAAATGAAAGTGAAAACGAAATTCATAGACAGGTTGCATACGTGGCAAAGCTACATTCGGTTCAGTAAGCTTTACTATTTTGAAAATTAAATATAAACATGAAGTTCCCCGAGCCCATGCCCGAAAGCCGAAAGAAAAGAAAACTGATGACTGAAAGATGCGCGTCTTAAGATTAGCTGTACATTAAAAAAAAGAAGACGCGTAATGGTATGCCCGTAGGCACGTTTAATGACTTCGGTGGCCTTTAATGGCCTTTAAAAAGCACTCTCGCGACCAATGGCACAACCCAAGTTTATCGATCTCTGGAGTGCCACATGCCCACGGCTAAGGCACACAACCCGCAACAAATATGGTCATGCAAACTTTCGTACCTATATATATATATATATATACGCCTCTGGATATATATATATATATATATATATATATATATATATATATATATATATATATATATCCAGAGGCGTATATTCTTTGAAGACTTGGATGCTTCTAAAGATTAGTGTAATCGTTGAGGAAAAGGCGGTTTTGCACTGAGAGCAGCGCTCTTTTGCTTGAAACATTTCGCGATAACGATGATACTGGGTTCCCTCAAATATAGATTACGCGGTCGTGTTGAACAGGTTTTACAGAATACGCATCGTACGAAATTAAAATGTGTCAAAAAAGCGCGTTAGCCTGAAATATAAAGAGTGGCGATGAGTGCACTTGATAAAAAAATATGCCGAATTGATGATGGCGCTGCCTGGTGTGATATTCCTCTTGGCATAACGTTATGCGCCTAAGGCAGTTCTTACTTGACTGCGACTCTGCATATAGCAGTGCACGTTTCAAGCTTGAACTACGGGCGACATAGTTTCTTTGTTATGTAAAATGAATAGTATCTTTTTGTGTTGAGCACCAAGATTACCGGTGTCGTCGGAACATTCTAACCAGTTCCAGTGGTGCTAACCATCAGTTAGAGCTTCTTATATTGGATAGCTTTTTTGCACGTTGAAATCTTGCGAACGCCTTCCGCATTTTAAATGGCTTATGTCAGAAATTTAATGACCAATGAGAACAGAAGCTATGATATCATGAACAAATGATTCAATTGACACACAGCTTTTTACTATAGAAAATTTTGTGGCTTTCATATATTTCGCTTCACTTTCATATTCCTGAGTGACCTTCACTAGTTAACATCTTGTTTCGGAACAAATTGCTGTCAAGTCGGCATAAAAGACCGCAATGTGTTGCCTAAAAGGTGAAAAGATAGGAGATGGCGTGCCCAGACGGTGCGCTACGTGAAAAGTGTGGAGGAGCTGACATCATGGTGGTCATATTCACTGAGCACAATGACAACGTTTCTATGGTTACCTGTTGTGCAGTGTAGCTGGTTTACCAGTGAGTGGCCGTAGTTGGCGGCGGTATGTGTGCCTCCGGAGGTCTCGTGTTGAGCCGTCGCGGACAATATCCGTGCTCTGCCCACGTTATTGGTTACGCAGTGTTCTTCTGGCAGTTATTGTACTCCTAACAAAGTTTACAAAACCTTTTATCCACCACGGTGCCTCAACAGTGCGTAGAACTTGCATGTGCGTATTAAAACACATTTGCAGTTCCACCTCTTATAGTCGCCCCCAGCATTGCAATCTGAACGTTAGAGCAACTGCGTTGTAGTGTCACTTCCACCGTGCTCCAAGTCACCTCAGTCACAGAATGGTGACGCTGATGAGTGTCACGCAGAACACGAGTACAGTGGCCGGGGGCCGTTGCGGAATACAACCGTTGAAGAAGGCACATGACCGATCGTGTTGTCTGTACAGTTTGTGAATTAATCACGTAAGAACACTCGCTCTTGCAGGCCATCTAGCGTGCGTTCTCTTGTGCTTTCTTCGTTGTCGACGAGCCCTTACTCGCTGTTAATACTCGGACGAAATGATTTCACCGAAGGTTGTCGCGCTGGCCCAGAGTGTTTAGCCCGGTTCTGTTGGTTTCCGATCGTCACGACACGCGCGCTGCGCAGCCCTCGTGTTTTCCGAGCCAGAGAGAGTGTCGCACCTTCTGCTTTACATTCGGGTGTAAACAAGAGAGGAGAATTTTCCCAGTAAATATCTCCGATTTCTGGCTTCACCACGGCTTCACAACGAGTGACGTCAGGGCCTCTCCTCAGTTGTTTCCTTCCTCCATTGTTGCATAAGAAAAGCACTGAATTCCAGCCGGCTTCATGGCTAATTCCCCGAAGTGGGTAAGAGCCATATCACAAGGATCAAGCGAGCGAGCAACCAATAATGCGCGAGCTTCAAGAACCGGGAGGTCAGAGAAAAAGAAGACAGAGTGGAGCCATGGCGGTTGGGCAAGTCATCTTCAGGTCTTCCATTATCTCTTGCTGTGGGAGTTCAGTGCATGTCATGGCACTTATTCTTATGATTCTGGTACCTCATATGGTCTGTTCCCGTGCACGAACGCAACGCCCGGCACAGAGTTTTCGGATTGCCGCTGACGAGACGAGGCGAGCGGTGCACCGCCCGTCGACTTTGCAAGAGCGGCTACCGCCTCTTCATTACCCCGAGACCAGAGACGAAGACGGAAGCTGCTCGTCTTCCGAGAAGGCGCAGGGCAATTGCTACGGGAGAAGTGCAGCATCCATGGCGCAGGTAAGATTGCACCTACTTAGGATTAGTTTAAAATGCTCTAAGAAAAAAAAAGAGTCCTGCACCACGGCTCATGAATTTTCAAAACCTTGTAGTGCCAGCGATGTTCATAAGGACACTTCTAATCAATGTTCGTGCTCAATAAATTAGGTAGTTTTAGGTTAGTGTGCCCAGACATTTAGAAATAAAGCCACTTACAACATCATCGCTATAGATTTCGATGACGTACCTGGCTTTGTGAAGCGTCAGTCATCCTTCGCCCCGAGCCTCACAACTTACAATTTCAAGTGCTAATAAGGCTTCGGTGGAGGGAACAGGATTGGTGCAGGAGGAGGAAGGTAGCTCAAGTCAGTGAATAATATATTGAAACAAAATATTTATATAGTTCATAAGTGATAGATTTTATTGGAATAATGCTTTTAGTATTATCTAGGTTTTAATTAACACAATATGGTATTCCTGAGAAGGATGAGTTGAAAAATTCCAAACTTTCGGAATACGCCACGTGTGTGGGCGTTACGTTAAAATTGCTTAAAACATATATTTTTTTGAAACAACAATGCTATGTGAAACCCACCATTACTCAAACGAGCACTGAAATGTTTCGCAAGAATTCGAAAAATGGCTGGCATTCATAGCGGCAATTACTCTATAGTTTACGATATCGGACGGGGTAGCTTGAACCTGACCATTATTTTACGCCGTGTCTTCCAACGTTGCCAATGCTATCCAACGTCCTCAGGTAAAGTCCTCGCCTGCACACCTGGCCAACAAGCTGGCTGCTACCGGAAACCTGCGCACACCAATACCCCATGGTCGCCCTTCCGATACAGGTACGGTGAATGTGATCCACTCGGGAGAACTGCGCAGCCGCTTTCTCGAAGTCGACAAACAGGACAAAGATTGCACGACATCCAAAAAGTCGGTGGGTGACTGCTACGGAGGGGCCGCCAGGATGAGCTACCAGGTGGGCTTGCAGTACTTCTAATACCGAGCGACACGTTGCGCAAACCGCTGAAAAACCTTAAGACTAAAATTGCCTTTAAATGTGTGCGCATACTTCACTGCTTCCTGAACGGGCAACACAACGTGGCTAATTGCTGTTACAATACACAGATATAGCTCCCCCATATTGCATTGTTTATGTGGTCATGGTTGCGCAAGCTTCGCTAGAAATAGCGATAATAATAATAGGGTAAATTATTTTTGAACTTATAATTACACTTTCTCGCAGTGTCTCCTCAGCTCTTCGTGATGAAGCTCGCGGGCACACGTGAACACCCCCCCCCCCCCCAATAAGCTAGCGTAACTTGATTTCTACCGACATACTTGTATATCCTCGTACCTGCATGAAGCAAGTGAAGAATATACTAGACGAAAACGCCAGTAAGAAAAAAGAAGGTAGCAGGCATTCTTTTTTCGTAATCAAGAGGGATAACTTAAATGAAATGGATGTACAAATTAATGCCACACAATGTGCTCTAGGGATGCAATACAGGGAAATTTCTGTATTATTCGAAAAACACTATCTTCATTGAGCATATAGCAGTGGCCTACAGATTGGAAGAGTAGAATGCAGTAGTATTTTTGTATGTTTCATATAAATACAAATAAAACAAAAGCTATGTTCTTTTGCAGTAAAAGGAAAAGATTACGGTTAATAAAAATATAACACTAAACTTCTCACCCATCCCGCTGGTACCCATTTTTAAAAAAATAGGCGTCATCTTTCAGGAAACATTATGTTGGGATGCACATGTCCATAGCCTAGTAACAAAGCTCTTTCAAGTGATTAGTATAATGTTCAGCGCAATCGTCATATACTGCCGCAAAATAGTATGATGCTAATTATCAACAGTTTGCTTCAGTCCAGACTTAATTACTGTCATTTAGTTACAGAGAATACACCGCCTACAAAAATAGTTCTTACACGCAATTGATCATGTCCCAAGTCATTTCCACACACGCGAGTATTTCTTAAAATATAGGATACTTCCAGCCCCAACGCTATATGATCACCGTTTGTGCAAGGCGTATAAACAAGAGTTCAAAACCAGATGAGATTTTCTTTGGCACCTTTCCAAGTTACAAGAAAATACCCTTGTATAAGAAACACCGTAAAAAGAAATACTGGAAAATACCAACAGTGCAAACAAAATATGGAAAACTAACACTTGGGAATAACTTACCAAGATTATTAAACAGAATAATTTGTGAAGAGATACAATTCGAGAACATGTTTTCAAAGCCATACACAGGTATTTTTAACTCAAGACAGACAATTCTTCAAAAAAATTCTTCTGATGCCTCTCACTTTTAAATTTTGCGCACGTGTAGGTTTCTTTTTCTTTTTACAATAATAAAGGTCATGCGTGAGTTACGTCCTTATGATTCGGTCTTTTTCTTTTTCTTTGTCTCTGCAATTTCGTAAAGTTAGACATTATTGCTCTTTTTGCTGTGTATGTCTTGTATTATATATTGCTGAATTATGTTGGTTTATTGTTATTTCATCACTGCTGTTGAGCGCCAATGAGGAGGCCAGCGGCCTGGTCAAGCTATCTGAACGACAGCTTTTTCTGCCCGCCCCTTCGTATCATTCACTCTATTGATGCGAAAATAAAGTCATTGTTATTGTCATGCAAAAGTGCAGAGCACACTGCCCCTCTTTGCAGATATTGGTCAACAAACCAGGGATATCAATTCTCACCGGCAACGTATATACTGGCCACGTGTGGTACAGAATAAAGGGCCCCGAAGTGGTTGTTGACATGCTCAAAAGCTTGGATTTTGATGTGATGGTAAGTTCTGGCATCCCACAGTGAAGCACTCTTGAAAGCGGTCGGCGACGATAGAAACACTAGAGAAATGAAATATCCTGTAACTGTTCTGTGAAATGCGATGTTGACACAGTTTTCGTCAGCCCACATATGTTAAAGGAGCCCTGCGATGCAAATTACGTGTCTCATTTTCATCTTTTCTGGAACTCTCTAGTGCCCTAATACTGTTGGGCAAGAGGGAACGTCAAAAGCAAAGCTGCATAATTTTATTTCAATAAAGAAATCTGATTCGTTTCGCACGAAGGTGACAAGCAACGACAATATTTGTGATCGGAAGTGACGCTTCATCACGTGGAAGTGACGGCAATGATCGAGCGGTTTGATCGGCTTGACGCTACAGGTTGTATTCATCTGGCCCCAGTAAGGCAACACTATCATGAGCTATAATTTCACTTTTGTTCTTCTTTGGTTGCGAAATCTCTTTTATTGTTCTCTAAAAAATTGGTTTTCAGTACCAAATTTTGAGAATAATTGCAGAACAACGCTATGTGCACTGTGTACCGACAACCTCGAGGTCTGATTTGAGGGGTGCAGTGATTGAAACCAGTCATTTACGTCAAAGGCACAGTTAAATGCGAAAGGGTACGTTTTTCTTTCATTTTATGACCTCTTCTAATGCTGTGATGTTTAAAAGGCTAATAACTTCAGATCCCATTCAACAACTTCGATAATTCTCTTTGCGTTCCCCTCGGTATTTAACACTACCCAAAATCTACCACTTCGGAATGCAGTTGAAAATAGAGTACACTTCAGTGCGATTTTAATGCACTTGTCTACACTTGAGCATAATTCAGCTGGCATGCTTGTCTCCTGACTGAAGTAACAAAAATGTTGTAAACATTTCATTACCTTACTTCTTACTATCTATACCCCGGTGCAGACCTTAGGGATTCAGGAATTTCACATCGGTCCTCGCGGCCTGATACCTTTGTTCCGCGACCCAGACTTGAAAACGAAAATAGTGCTGTGCAACGTCGACTTCAGCCGCGACCACGTGCTCACCAAGCTGCCGAAACTGCCGACCCGCTCTACCATACTGACCATGGACAACCTCAAAATTGGCATCGTTGGCTACGTGTCCGATCTCGTGCGTGTTATGGGCCAGCCGGGCGGTGAGTACTCACTCTACTTTCAACAACCAAACACCCTTCGTTCAGCTTCCAAGGAATGCTATAGGGGCACAGACTTTGAAGATGAGTAGAATTGTTCACCAGGCTATATGAAACTGAGCGAATTCACCGCATACCTAGACCTAATTTCAATTAAGTAGTTATTTTAGGTAGGTGGACAGGTCCTTCATATATTCGGTCACCGCATTTTCTATATACGCGATATTGTTAAATAGCTCCTGTCGCAGAAATTCCATTGTCGGCATGTATCGGTGTGGGCATTATTGTTAACAAAAATTGATTTTGTCTATGGCCGAAAAATGAAACAAAATATGCGAATAAAATGCAAAATAAAAATCTTCGTTTCAAGTGACAATCAAACCCAGACCGTCGGCAAGGGAAGCAGGCGTTGTACAACACAAAGATACGCTATTGGTTAAAGTACCTGAAAAAGCAAAACGCTATATGAATGACATGTAGTAGAAGAGCCCCCTTAAGACATGTAATGTTGCGTGGCAGAAGCGTAAGATCACGCCAGTTGTCAAAACTTGTAAACTGTGCAACGAATTGGTGTTCTAAAGGCTCGTTCATTAAAAACCGTTCGGACATATGTAATAATCATCAGCTGCAAAAGTATCCACAAAGTAAGCAACTGCGTAGCTTCGTGTGTTTCCACACGGATGCGAAGTGGGCTCTTCACAGATTTGCAAAAGGGCCTATTGTGGCTTAGCAGGCTCTTAACTCACCGTGCTAAGATAGTTTGAAGCGGCCAAACTCTGTTTCTTTACAGCATGGTTGACGCAAGCACCGAGAACCAAAGCCAGACGAGCAGTTAAGAAATCAATGCGCATGGGGTCCCATTGTGCTATCCTGCTGTACACTTGAAGGCGAGGCGTTCTCGTAGTCTTTCTTGACAAAATAATAACTGTCTCCTAATGTATCACAACGTTATTACCATATCTCTGGATACTAAAATCATAAGTACAGTTTATATATTATAATAATTGCTGGGATTTAGCGTCTTGAAACCATAGACATTACGATTCTAAGAGATGATGTAGCGGAGGGATGAGGAAATTAGGACCATATGGTGGCTCTTGACGTGCGCTTACATTGCGCTG
This sequence comes from Rhipicephalus microplus, assembly GCF_013339725.1. Lineage (NCBI taxonomy): Eukaryota > Metazoa > Arthropoda > Arachnida > Ixodida > Ixodidae > Rhipicephalus > Rhipicephalus microplus. Next base: position 32,151,706 of record NC_051169.1, read on the forward strand.
TGCACAGGTCTTCAGTATTTCGCCTACATTGAATAGCGTCTGACGCGGCTGGGATCGAATCCCGGAACCTCGGGCCAGTGGCCGAGCACCATAGTCGCTACACCACTGAGGTGCCCTTACTGCGTAGCTTTCATGCTTACCAATAATATTCACTTACAGAGGTATTACGGTACTGAGTCTGCATTTCATGTTTTGGCCTCATCGAAGCGTAGCCACCCACCAGTGACCGCATCTCTTGTGATAATTCAGGCTCAGTACTAAATAGTTATCAACTTCTTACCGTTATTTCATGCATCGCGTATACTAAATGCAGAAGCAGAAGACACGTCTTAAATCATAGTCTCAAAATAAGGAAACAAAATCAGGCATACATAGACAAGGTAGATGGGGTGAGCATTAGTGTAGTTTGTGTTCAGATTCGCACTTTCCAAACATTCAAACTGTGTCGTACCAACTAGATAACAAAAAGGACTTCTACGTCTCGAGCCATACATTTTTCTGAATGGAAAGTGAGCTCAAAGTGTGTTTATTATTCTTTCCCAGTGACGATCATTATCAACGACCCTTTGGAGAGCCTCCGGAACGAGTCGAAAAAATTACGAGATGAGGGTTGTCACGTTGTGATCGCTATCGGGGGTGGTGACCCCAACGAAGACCGAACTCTGGCCGACAGCTTGACCGACATCACCGCGTTCGTGGTGAAGTATCAAGGTCGATTCGCATACCCTTCTACGGCGACCGAAAAGCACGGTCTGGATTTCGAGCAAGACCTGGACTATCCGATAAACTTCACCCGCTCGACCGACGGCAAGCAAGCGTACATATTCGCCTCTACGGACCACTTCCAGCTGCTCAGCAAGTTCCAGATGACCGTGCAGATGCGCGACTCGCGCATAATCAGTGCTATAGGCACTCCCATCATTCTTGACTTCCAGGCTCCCGAAGGTATGCGCTCCCGGATGTCTCTGCATGTATAGTGCTCAGAGAGATTGACATAGAATGAGACATTCGCTATATATAATGCACTTGCTTAAGATGGCGGAAGCTGTGTTCACCTTTTCCCTCGGTGGATTGTGTTGAACCTTCGCGTGTTGTTCCCGCCAATTGCCGACAACTTAGTTCACTCAAAAGGGTTCAGCACTGCCTCTGACTCCGGAGACATCGGGAGATTTCCGCACCTCAAGTGATATCGTCCTTTGGTCAAAGCTGAGCCCATCCTACAGGATTGGCTCAGCTTTGGCCAAGTGACGAAATCCTGTAATGACGTCATGAAGCGATTCACAATTTGTGACGTCACGACGACAGAGTGACGACGCCACATGATGTTTTGTTGCACCACTTGTGTTCACACCGACTCCGACAGTCACTTTTCGCGTTTGATGAGGCAACTAAGGATCTTGTCTTAATAATATTGCAGGAGGGCCAGTGCTCAGTGTTGTATCTAGTATATATCATCAATAACAATAGCTATTTTACACAACTGTGGTGAAAATGTCGTTTCGTCGAAATGATGATGTAGGCATCGTTAGTAGTGAGCTAAAAATTGTCACATCATCTGTCACCAAGATGCTGGAAAATATTGAAATAAAATCAATAGAAAATATACTTTATTGGAGTGAGAATCAAACCCAGGCTATCTGCGTAGGAAGCAGCTGTCCCACCACAGAGCCATGACATGGCTTAAAACAGTTTGGCATCAGAACACCCTATATATCAGTGCCATGTAGAGGAAGGAATCTTCTCAACGGATGCAATATTGCTTGTCAGGAGCGTAGTAACACGACAGTCGTCAAAACATGAAAATAGCAGGAAGTGGGTGCTTTAGGGACCCCACACTGAAAAGCGCCGAATCATATTTAATTATCATCACATGCAACAGCGTCAACAAGGGGGGCAGCTGCATAAGTCCACGTGCTGCATGCCTTAGCAACGCGTAGTTTGCGGATTCGCTAAAGGAAAAATGATGCCATCGGGCGCGCTTGATAACTGTACTTGCAGGAGGCATTCCAGGATAGCTTGAAACTACCACTGTTACACGCACAGCCGTTCGTTTTATTAGGACATGGTTGAGGCATGCGCCGAAAACCGAGGCCGGACTACCACTTTGCGCATGGGGCGAGATTATAGACGTTCTATATTCTATCTTCTATTCTTCATTTTCTGTTCTATTATTCTATCGCGTTCTACAGATACTATTCGAAGCTCAAGCATGCTCCAAGTTTTCTCCTGCATCTAATCCCATAAGTAGGACCGACTGCTGCGACAACGTTCCTGTTGTTGCTATCACTCTCGGTGGCAACGTCAACAGAAGTCCCTTGCAGAAGTCGTCCAACAAGAGTTTACGCTTACTGCAATGCTTGCTGATTCACGTACTGAATCTTTCAGTTTTAGTGCATTAAATTTGATAACGTGTAAATATTCATAGCACACATGTTTTCTTTTTGCAGACAGAAAGACTCGACAACTAATGGACTATTATACGGGGATTATCAAGCCTAAAGCCAGGCAGGTGATCGGGACGACAAAGGTTCGTATAGAAATTTGCACCTACTGTGAATCGATCGAAGCTGCGCCAGCATACACAGGAAACTGCGTAAAAAAGGCGTTAATACAAGACAGTTTAGTTGAGCGTCAGTGTCGAACCTACGCAAGAGCTTCGTTCATCAAAAAATGTGCAACTTCCTGAGTGGCACTCGTGGCTGTATAGGTGCTCTGGCGACCTGAAGGCGAGCTTTTGCACGTGCGATGGCGCGATGTGTTTCAAGCGAATAACCTGTAATGAAAAACATAGAGGCACCATGCAATCTAGAACAAGTGTCATCGACCTTTTGAGGTCGAAGGGCTAGTGTAAAGAGGACGAGGCAATGGGGGCTCGATGGCCAATAGAGAAGGTGGGGTAGTAGGAGTTGCTGACAACGGCAAATAATTCGCAAAATTGATAATAACAAGTCAGAGTTTCGGCACAAGGCCGAAGCAACGAATGCGACAGCATTCCATTGGACTGATATACAAAGTAGGGATAAAAAATTTAGAAACGATACGAAACGCAGTGAACACAGACAAATGTGCCTTGAGCTGCAGCATTTATAGCACGCGCAGCAAAGCATTTTCCCTGTGCTTGAGCTCTTATGCGAGCCCTGCTTGCTTAATCGCGACAACCATACCCTTGGAGCTGTTCCACAGGTGTCCGTACGACGCGGGGCGGCATCACAAAGGGCGATGTACACATAGCATTTCGCCGGCGTTTCCTTCATTGGCGGCCCTATAGACTCGGATAATACCGCTGATGGTAGCGAAAAATACAGTTCCAATGCACTTCCCCAAACTGTTCACCTCAAATTGTCCCGGATATTTCAGCGTAGGCGTCGAATCCGGAAGTAACCGGGCGGTGGAAGAAGCTTGCTTGTTCCTACATATATGGCTCCCATTTACCACACGGGATTGGCTAGTTCAACCTTTCGATGAAACTATCCGTCTAATTTCCGTGCGGGTAACTACAAGCGTGACATACAAGCTTTGTTCAAGAATTTTTCTTTTAGGTCCATTGACAGTAAGCCAGCGGTAAGTATATATATATATATATATATATATATATATATATATATATATATATATATATATATATATATATATATATATATATATATATATTGTTGTTAGCGAGAAAGACACAAAACAACCCGTTCGTCGGGCAAGCTGTTCTATTCTCTACCTCGTCTTCTTTCACCTTCTTTTAGCTGCCCACGTACCCGAGCCCCAGTGTCTTTCTTAGTCAAGACTCTCAGCCATGACGGCGCGCGTGCAGAGTTGGCGGCAAAGTTTCTGCTGGGTGGGCTTGACTGCATCGTGGTGGTCGGGCCGCACCACAATGCAACATGAAGTGATGGTCTGGGGGAAGCGTATCTGGTGGATGACACTCGCTGCCTTGAGCCGGTTGGTCTGCGCCACGGTGCGCCTCTGCTTGAAGATCTGTCAGTGTGCATTCTGGTGGACGGAATTGGCTTTGTCGCTGCGATCGAACTCGTCCATTGTGCAACGTTTCCTGACAACTCATAGAATACAGTTCAGGCGGACGGCTCTGACTGTTCCGGCATGGTCGCAGAGTAACCTGGAAGCGCTAGTGTTTGTCCCACCACCATTGGTGGACCGAACTGCAGCGGGACGCTCTGTGAGGCAGCCTTGTGGACGTATATGCCATTTCTCGAAATGAGATGCGACGCAGCTCAACGTTGCTCATCAATACCACAGCAGACTCTTTGAAGTTGTCCAGCCGGTGGCTTCGGGTGAACTGTCACGTGCTGATATGGTGTCCTTGGAGGGAAGAGCAGGAGGGCTGGTCCTCGACAAGTTCTCAATGGCAGTGGCCTCAGCCTGGCTAGGTGTCTTGATTTTCTCAAAGGAAACATCGCTTGGGAGCCAAGGGTCTGCGCGGTTGAGCGTCTGTACGTCTTCTGAAGTGAATGTATGAGTCGTCTGCAAACGTGGCTGTATCAGGTTACGCTGATCTTGTTCGGATCCTCAGAAAGGCCTGCTCTGTGAATGGTAAGGAGTGCATTGTTTACTGACAATCTTGGTCCGGTAGGGGTCAGTTGTGTCTGGTACGATAGGGGTGAGCGCCTCCGTGTCCTCTAACAACGATGAGCGCGAGGGCAGTATCTCCGGATGAAGGTCTGGCATGGGTATTTTCAAGTCGAATATCGATGCAGAGACCGAATCTGCAGAGTAGGACTGCAGGAACTCCAATCAGAGTCAGCAGCAGGAAAATCTCCGTTGCATTCCATCGACGAGCTGCAACGAGCCGTTAAAGCTTCGAGGTGGTGCGAATGGTGAGCTCCATCCTGGGGCTCGGTCAGTCTGGGGCTTGGTCAAGGCATCAGAAATCCGGCCGAAGGCAGCTATGAGCTTGGAGCTACACTCCACCCAGGTGCGCTGCTTCACGCCTTCATACCGGTGCCACGCCACTGCATCTGCCCGAAGCCGGTCCACTGCTACGCACCATTTCTGAGGCTCTGTCCTGGACACACGCGCTGCGTGCGCGTGGACGGTTGACACCCAGTGGTCGGCGTCGTTCTGGAACCCATCAAACTCTGGTGGTTCGCTGACGGCCGATATTCGTGGGTCAGCACGTGAGAGTGCAGAGATTACTGAGTCGAAGCAGTCGATCAGGCTTGAGAGCTGAAGGAGGGCGCACCTCAGATCTCCGCGTTGCTCAGGTGAGAAGGCTTCAAGGTCTTGTGAAGCGACTGCATGTAACATGCCGTCGCTTGCACTCAGGACCAGCAAGATGGCAAGGAACAGCATGGAGCTCGTTGCTGTGACAGCGTTGACCATGACGCGTAGTAGTTGCGCGATGACACGCCGCAGCTCCACGGCACTCTCGCATGAGACCTCGGAACCACTATTGTTCACGTCCGCTGAATATGTGGTGCTAGCAATATTCACGGGGGCGACAAGCATGCCCAAAGTAGCTTGAACAGCGTACCTTGGTTGGTCACCCGTTGTAGGAGGACTGGGCCTGAGATACAGGCCACGGAAAGCGTTCGCGACATATTCAGATGATAGCAGTCTATGGGCATACTGAGATAAAAGTGGTAGCCTGCCGTCTGTCAAGTCGTACCGTGGAACAATCGAGGAGGCATTGACGCCATCCGTCGATGAATCGTTGGGTAGCTTCAGCAGCGGTCGGGTCGTGAACACCATTACTCAGGAAGCGTGGACGGCGTTCCTGGATTCAGAGACATGCACTGCAGACGACCTGCGAAGTACAGGTGGCTTCAGCCGCAAGGTTCAGTTGTCGAACTGCGCCACTGTCGTGAGCGAGAAAGGCACAACACCCGTTCGTCGGGCAAGCTGTTCCGTTCTCTACCTCGTCTTCATTTACCTTCTCCAAGCTTCCCATGCACCCCAGCCCCAGCGTCTTTCATAGCCATGACAATATGTATATATATATATATATATATATATATATATATATATATATATATATATATATATTCGTGAAATGACGGTGATCACCAAATCAGATGAGTGTGTCCATTATACTGCATATGGCAATAATATACGAAATCAAAATGGACATGGGGCATATTTTCAGCACGTACTTGAGAGGGTCGCAATTCACAAGCATAGGTGGTAACGCCAACTGGAAGTGATCTTTCCTTGGTCTTATGTAACCCTATGTCTAAACTGCCACATTCCTTTTGAGGACAAGAGGTATGTGACGTTTATACGACGTACAGAGGCCGCATGATACCCATGCCGGCCTCAGGGAGTAGACCAGTGATCTATGACAACGTAGTATCAGCTATGTAACTGCTTGGTTTCATTAAAGTGCAACGCAGTCTCATTTGTCCCTTGGTCCTAAAGAATGAGAGACCCTAACGAAAGGGACCCTAACTCGTAAGTTTTACTTCTGGAGTGATCATTCTTCCTTGGTGTTCATGTGCCCTTATGTATTCCTCTGGTTAACATCGTGTTTCATCGAAGCGGATCTCAGAGGCCATACACATGGAAGCGCGGGAATGACATCTGCTCCGCCAGGTGCCACTACAATACAATCTGCCTGTTAAAAATGTCAATTCAAGTATTTCATACATAATCCTAAAAAATTGTTTCAAAAGCCATGGCAATTCATATATATATATATATATATATATATATATATATATATATATATATATATATATATATATATACGGAACATGACAGTGACAGCAACACTTACTGAGATTCAGCAAATTTTTTCATTATAAAAACGCACGTCCTGACGCCTTAAGCACACCATACCATTTCTTTGGGCGTAAACATCTGTTGATTGATTGATTGATTGATTGATATGTGGGGGTTTAACGTCCCGAAACCACCATATGATTATGAGAGACGCGGTAGCAGAGGGCTCCAGAAATTGCCACCACCTTAAGTTCTTTAACGTGCGCCCAAATCTGAGCACACAGGCCTACAACATTTCCGCCTCCATCGGAACTGCAGCCGCCGCAGCCGGGATGCGATCCCGCGACCTGCGGGTCAGCAGCCGAGTACCATAGCCACTAGAACACCACGGCGGGGCATACACATCTGTTGCAAGACGCATATCTTGTTTGTCGCTTATCTGATGCCTCTATGGCTTTTTTGGCGTTCACGAAACGGGAGTGTATATCCTTATCATATGTGCGCAGGTTTATATTGAAAACAGCAGGGCCGTGTGCGCGGTACGGGAGTGCAACGGTGGAAACCTTCTCGCCGACGCGGCATTTGACTACTTCTCCGAGGTGACCGTTGCCGGCGCATGGAGCCAAATAAATGCCGTTGTTATAAACTCTGGCTCCATGATCACCAGCTTTGACGAGAAAACCAAAAGTGGTGCGTAGAAATGAGCTTCACCCTGCCTCATAGGTATCACAGCCTAGAAGTCTATCAAGAACGGCTTTTAAAGCGAAGCATTCTTGCGATCATAGATAGATAGATAGATAGATAGATTGATAGATAGATAGATAGATAGATAGATAGATAGATAGATAGATAGATAGATAGATAGATAGATAGATAGATAGATAGAAGAAATACGGAGTAAATTTTAAGTGAGATATTTTTAACAATGAGATACGTGGTTGTTACAAGGGTTCCTAAATGGAGCACACAGGGTTCTGTTTCTTGTTATTTCCCCAAATGATAGAATCGGCGTCGGAGTCCTCGTCGCATGTAATGTGTCTGCAGGTACTTAAAACAAACTTAGTGTGTATTCCCAAATATATACACTCCCACAGTATTTATGTTTGTGCAATATGCCTGGGATATGGTTCCGCTTAGTAAGTTATAGACAACTTTGCCATTGCTGAAAAAGGTGATCTAATGCATGGTATAACGATACGCTCTAACATAACATGACGCTCACTCACACATTTCAAATTTCATACATGGTTTACCTCAACTAATGAACTGCGCTAAAAATGCCGACTTTGTAGTATACCGATCGGGTTAGATCCCAGTTTCGATCTTTTGCTTTTTTTTCTCGCACAGGGGAGCTGCGACTTGAAGATGTGTTCCAAATGTATCCATTTAACGACGAATACATGTTCGTCACAATGCGTGGGACCACGCTTCAAAATATGATGGAGTACTCCGGGAAGAAAGGTTCACCGTCCACAAAGTTCCTCCAACTCTCTGGTAAGCCTCTGCTCACGTGAGGTGTTTCCTGAATAGTATTAAAAGTGCTACCCACATCCCCATTCCACAAAGTTATCAGCATGCGTGCACGTATGTATGTGCGTGTGGATGTATGCGAATGAATTTAAACAGCGTGTTCTCCATTTTAAAGCAACTATTCTCTTGAAGTTTTGAAAATAAAAATGCTATCGTTTTACTTCAATGATAACCGAAGCATATGAACTTCTAATAAGCAGTAATTACCTTTGTAAACAGCCTGTATACTAGACAGAGCAAGCTGATCGGCCTGTAATTCTTCAAGTCCTTGTCATCTCCTTTCTTATGTATTAAGATGGTGTTAGCATTCTTCCAAGACTCTGGTACTCTTCCCGTCAGGAGACACCTCGTACACAGGGTGGCTAGTTTTTCTAACACAATCTCTCCTCCATCTGTCAGCAGATGTGATGTTACCTAATCCTCTTTGAACTGGTATAGCGCATTACGGGGAAGAAGAAACGGCCGAGCAGACCGACACAAGAGGACAGAGCGCTAACTTCCAACTGAGCTTTATTGTCGAATTGCATCAAATAAGTAGACCGGCGCAAGCATACAAAACCACCCTAACGCAACGACAAGATAACACACAACATCACACCGTCACATATCACACATTCATAGGCGGTTACCCTGATTAAGGAAGGCCATTTCATGTTCAGATAAACCCAAAGAAGGGGCGCTAATACACGTGCTGCCAGCTCTTGCTATACAATGCGCTTCTATAATTTCTCGAGTTAATTGTGACGGGAGCTTTTTCATCACTTCACACTGGTCAAACATGGGGGTACATCCACAATCGCGGCAGTGAATTCCAATGTGGCCCTGGATTGCTTTGTGAGCATTATAATGGTGCTCTTTTAGCCTTTCATTGAGGCATCGCCCCGTTTGGCCGAAATACCACATACCACATGAGAATGGAATTGCGTAAACAACCCCCACTACACACGGCACAAACCGAGTTTTGTGCTTAGTTGCGTAACCAGTGGTGTGTGATTTGAGAGGGTTGACAGCTTTGCAAAGCCGCTGTAACTTATCCGGCGCTGAAAACACCACTTTGACGCTGCATTTCTCCCCTATCTTTTTTAGCCGATGGGAAATGTCATGCACGTAGGGTAAAACTACGGGTCTTTTTCGGTCGTTAGATTCCGGCTGGGCCTCGGAGTTGCATCCTTTCTTTGTCTGTTGTAATAGCTTTTCAGCTATAGATGCCAGTAGGATAGCTGGGTACCCAGCACTCAAAAGCCTTTCAGCTTGAGCAGCAAAGCTGCGATGCATGACATGATGACACGATTTCCTAAGAGGATTGATGAGAGAAAGATTTGTGATGCTGCGCTTAACTAACTTGGAATGGGAAGAGTCATAGGGTAAAAGGGGTTTTCCATTTCTAGGTTGAAATAGCCAGCACACATGGTCAGGTGAAAGAATTAAATTCAAATCTAAAAAGCGTAAACTATTGTCAACTGGCAACTCATGAGTCAATAAAAGCGGATGTACCCCCATGTTTGACCAGTGTGAAGTGATAAAAAAGCACCCGTCACAATTAACTCGAGAAATTATAGAAGCGCATTGTATAGCAAGAGCTGGCAGCACGTGTATTACCGCCCCTTCTTTGGGCTTATCTGAACATGAAATGGCCTTCCTTAATCAGGGTAACCGCCTATGAATGTGTGATATGTGACGGTGTGATGTTGTGTGTTATCTTGTCGTTGCTTTAGGGTGGTTTTGTATGCTTGCGCCGGTCTACTTATTTGATGCAATTTGACAATAAAGCTCAGTTGGAAGCTAGCGCTCTGTCCTCTTGTGTCGGTCTGCTCGGCCGTTTCTTCTTCCCCGTAATGCGCTATACCAGTTCAAGTACGACGAACCAACTCGCCCAATCTTCAACACTCGTGGACCTAATCCTCGCCAGCAGCTTTGCCTCTTTGCATGCTCTCCAAAGCTTTTCTGACTTCCTCTATCATTACTGGTGGCGTGTCATCTGGATTACTGCTAGTTCTTATAGTATTGAGGTCGTGGTTGTCCCGGCTACTCTACAGACCTCTGTAAAACTCCTCCGCTATTGTAACAATCCTATTCATATCGATAGTTATTTTGCCTTCTTTGTCCCTTAGCTCATACATCTGATTTTTAACTATCTTAAGTTTTCTCTTCACTGCTTTGACGCTTCCTTCGTTTTTCAGAGCGTGTTGAATTCTCTCCATGTTATACCTTCTTACATCGCATACCTTACGCCTATTAATCAACTACGAAAGCTCTGCCTGTACTATTTTTTCTGTTGCACTTGAGACTTTCATGAGTTGACGCTTCCTAATAAGATTTTTCATTTCCTGGGAAAGCTTGCCAGTGTCCTGTCTAACTACCCTGCCTCCAACTTCCACTCCACACTCCGTATTGATACTCATCAGATTATCATTCATTGTATCTACGCTGAGGTTGGTTTCCTCACTAAAAGCCAAGTACCTGTTTTGAAGCGAGACTCTGAATTCCTGTACTTTCCCCCTCAGTGCTAGCTCAATGATTGGCTTCTTGCATATTTGTTTCTGTCGTCTCTTCTTCAAGTCAAGGTGAATTTGAGACCGTACCATTCTATGGTCACTGCATCGTACCTTGCCAACCACTTCCACATCCAATGATGCCTGGGTGTGCACTCATTATAAAGTCTATTTCGTTCTCATTTTCTCCATTAGGGCTCCTCCATGTCCACTTGTGGTTTCCTCGTTTTCGGTAGAAGGTATCCAAATCTATAAATTATTGCGTTCTGCGAATTCTACTAGTAGCTCTCCTCTGGCGTTTCCAGTACCGATGTCATAATCTGCTACTGCCTGGTATCCAGCCTGCTTCTTCCCTACCTTTGAATTAAAGTCCCCCATCAGTATAGTATACTGTGTTATTACCTTACTCATTGCCGAGTCCACGTCTTCATAGAAGCTTTCAAGTCAAGAGTCATTATCGCTGTATGTAGGCGCGTAAGCCTGTACCATCTTAATCTTGGATATTTTATTCAGTTTATTTACAATACCTACTACCTTTTAATTAATGCTATAGTATTCCTCTATGTTGCCAGCTATGTTTCTGTGAATTAGGAACCCCACTACCAGCTCTTTTCTGTCAGCCAAGCCCCGAGAGCAAAGAACGTGCCCATTCTGTAGCACCTATAGGCCTCATCTGTCCTCCGAACATCAGCGAGCCCTATTATATCCCATCTAACACCCTCTAGCTCCTCGAATAGTAAGGCTAGACTTCCCTCACTACGTAGTAAAGAGAACGTTAGAATTCAATCAACCAAAGCAACAAGCAAGATTTCGAACAGGCTACTCCACATTCGACCTCATTCATACTGTCAATCAGGTAATAAACAAATGCTTAGACATATCCAACCACTATACATAGCCTTCATAGATTACGAGAAGGCGTTTTATTCAGTAGAAATATCAGCCGTCACGCAGACACTGCGGAATCAGGGCGTAGATGAAGTATATATAAACATCCTGCAAGAAATCTACAGCGGATCGTCAGCTACCATAGTGCTTCATAAAGAAATCAACAGCATATTAAGCAAGAAGGGTGTAAGGCAGTGGGACACAATCTCCCAAATGCTGTTTCCCGCGTGCTTACAGGAGGTTTTCAGAAGCCTGGAATGGGAACAGTTAGGGATAACAGTTAATGGAGAGTACCTTAGTAACCTGTGCTTCGCCGAAGATATTGCATTGCTGAGTAACTCAGGGGACGAATTACAACTCATGATTACGGAGTTAGACAAGGAGAGCAGAAAGGTGGGTCTTAAAATTAATCTGCAGAAAACGAAAGTAATGTACAACAACCTCGGAATAGAGCAGCGCTTCGAGATAGGTAATAGTGCACTTCAAGTTGTAAAAGACTATGTCTACTTAGGACACGTAGTAACCGCGGAGCCGAACCAGGAGATTGAAGTAACTAGAAGAATAAGAATGGGGTGGAGCACATTTGGCAAGCACTCTCAAATTATGACAGGTAGATTACCATTATCCCTCAAGAAGAAAGTATATAACAGCTGTATCTTGCCGTACTTAGCTACGGAGCAGAAACCAGGGAACTTACAAAGAGGGTTGAGCTTAAATTGAGGACGACGCAGCGAGCAATGGAAAGAAAAATGGTAGGTGTAACCTTAAGAGACAAGAAGAAAACAGAGTGGATTAGGAAACAAATGGGGCTTCAAGATATCATAGTTGAAAACAAGAAGAGGAAATGAACATGGACACGGCATGTAGCGCGTAGACAGGATAACCGTTGGTCATTAATGGTAACTAACTGGATTCCCAGATAAGGCAAGCGGGTTAGGGGGAGACAGAAGGTTAGGTGGGCAGATGAGATTAAAAAGTTTATCGGTATAATTTGGCAGCAGCAAGCACAGGACCGGGTTAACTGGCGGACCATGGGAGAGGCCTTTGTCCTGCAATGGACGTAGTAGGGGCTGATGATGATGATGATGATGATGATGATGATGATGATGATGATGATGATAATAATGCAGCAGTGATTTCGAAAACGGTTTCTGGTATTAAAATCCTCAGTTCTTATCAGTAGAGAGAATAATATATTTGCAACTATATGGGAACTCATGCCACTGCTACATTTATGAGAAATGTGAGCACCATTTGGCTTACGTATTCGTTTGGACAGCGGTACTCTACAGTCTGCATTTTTTTTTCAAATAGGGCCATATGGAACAAAGGTATCACTTTAGGATGACGTTGCCATGCCACGTACTCTACCATTTTAGGATGATGTCATCGGACATATAGAAAGACAATGTGACACAATAGCTGTAGAAACTGAGGAAATGTACCTACTTTAAGTTAGCTGAAGTTTTACTGGATATGTGAGCCTAAAACATTCAAGGTCGGTATTCAGCCTTGGCTGGATAGGCTGATTAAAAATATATTAAGAGTGCGAAACATGTGATTTTTTTCAAGCTACATCAGCTTTCGACATTTTCTATTTTTCTCTTGCACGTGCAGGGATACGTGTCAAGTACAAGTCTAATCCTGGTGTGAATGAGAGCGTCGTATCTAGCCTGCTGATCCTGTGCACATCATGCCGAACGCCCACGTACGAGCGCGTTATTGGGATCCAGTGGTACACGTTGGCCATGTCAGGTACCTCGCAAGCGGTGGCGACGGCTACGACTTTTCGCGTGTCCCACGGGGCTACAAAGTCGCAAGCAGTTGAGTATAAAATTAATATATCGAACCTATATAGTAGCCTTTTGCAAGTTTTAAGTGCAATTTTAAAGAACAGTTCAACTCAAGCTCATATGAAAGACGAAGAATCTGCAGATAAGACTTCAGTATTTTCATTCATTCCATTCACAATGTAGCCTAAACGCTAACGTTCAGGTTAAGGAAGTGTGAGATTGCCGACAAATTTATATGCGGCTTCTTTATTTTTACGGTGTTCGAAGTACTATTTAGCTGACTGAACGATAGAAAGGCTTCCGTCCACATGAGCGTACTTGCGAGATCAAGCTTCATAACGATAATGTTTGACGATAGTTTCACTTTAGCGAGGTTTCGCGAGACTAACGCAAGATGCTTTCTGGCACTGGCACTCTGATAACTGCGTTAAGGTTGCGGGAAAAAAATATTGCCTTTCAGCCAAATGGTGGGCGGCACTAACATAATCTAATGCACAAAGATCTATAAAAACGTACAGGAAGGTAAGGCAAGCCAACCGCAAGACAAGAAAGCAGCATTACCTTGCGTGAGTGTTTGTACTTGTCCGTTAAATGTATGCTCAATAATTATAGATTATAGCTGAACTTTGTTTATCTCAACTCACAGTAAACCCGAATAGTGCATTTATAGAAAGTGACGTATGTTTCACGTGTCTTGCGCATTTCGCGACACACTTGCAGAATTTTGGCACATTCTGCGATATAGCGAGATATAGTGGTTGGTGGGAGAGGTCAAGTATTGCCACATTCTAGCCATGTCAATGACATGGTCTTGAGAGGTTTTACAACGTTGCTTTATCACACATTAATAAGGAAAGAGGAAGCAGAATGCAACGAACCAATTAAAAAAAAAGCACCGTTTGCATTTATAGTGTCTAGTGTCCGCAACCTGTTCAACACAGCTTAACGATATAAACCGTTACACAGGGCCTTATAGGAGTACTTTAGACGATGGTTTTGCATTCAGGTAGTCTACTCACCCCTAGTTGTTTAATTTCAAAGCTGTACATTGGTGAGCGTTCAAGATGTTTTTTTTTCTAATGCCACTCTATTCGCCTTTGCAGATATCAGTGACGACATGATAATGCGCCAGTATCTAAAGAAGAGATCGCCAATCATGCCAATGCTGGATGGCCGAATCGCCTTCGAGAGTGGAGCACGAGCACTCGAAACCTCGTACTGGACACGAGCAGCAATTTCGAGTCTATGCACTGCCGTGGCGATGAATATAGCGACCTCCGCCTGAGGCCGCGTCACACATTGACAAATTTTGTGACGAATCTGTTCAGCCATTTCGGCTGCAGGCACTCTTATAATCTATGGTTTACATATATTTTTCACTCCGGACATCGGCGTTGGTGTCCACTTTGTGTAAATAACGCAATGACGAAATTTCTGCGTAGTAGCACAACATTTTGAGAATCGTCATTTGCCTCTGCACAAATCTAGTGAAATCCTCTAGCTTGGTTTCACATTTAGTTTTTCTTTATATAATGTTCACAGGGACGTACTTGTCACAGCGATATATACTATTTGTCGACAACATAGTAAGCGTCAAAAATTAGGAAATATAGCCCTGGGACCTTTTTCTACATTGGGAAACGAAGGACGAAATTATCAAGTAATTCAACATTGATTGATGAGAGCTAAAGTGTATTCGATAGCCAAAAACAGTAAAAAATAACGTAATGAGTGTCAATAAGCATAATGACGTTCAACAGTGACTAATAATTCGAAGTGTTTTTAGTAGTTTTTTTGTCTCTTTTCTTGAAATTGTGGAGGGCTTGAGGAGTGTGTTTTATAGACAACACAGAATTGAGTGAATATAATGGAGCCAGTTCACTCCTTCGCTCAAATAACAAAATGTGTTTTAAGGATGTTATGAAAATGCGGTGAATGTCATTAGAATATTGATTTGTCGAGTTCACAAACTGTTCTGCCTTTAAGGAAATTTCGCTATATGGCATTCTATAGCGGCCGTATAATAAGCATATTATGATAGAAGCAGTAACTATGCAGGGCAGTAGTTTATTTGTATTGTCGCATTACCATTCAAGCTTTTTTCAGTAAGTAAATAATGTTAAACATAGTTTGGGTCTTTTTTCGTGGTTGAATGCACTCTGCCTTTTTAAGCGTTGTATCCGTGATGTAATCGACTATTTGGTTCATTTCGATCAATCGTAATAATCACCTGCATTACATGAACCACGAAGTGTTCAGACTGATCAACGTATTATTCATTGATTGCCGACTACGTCTTGTAGATACTTTTTCTGCTAAGCATGGTTACCATTAACGGGATGGTAATGATGCTTTTTAGCTACAAGAGAAAAAGATGCACCAGACAAAAACGGTGAGATAATAATATATACGAACGCACACCTTAGAAACACGTGAGCGTAGCGCTCGCCTGTTGGCCCGAGCGCCCTTTTCGAGATCAACCTAAGCACTAAAGTATCCTAAGCCTAAATGTAACCTACGCCTAAAAACAAAGTACTTATGATTAGTGTTTTTTAAATATACCCCTTTTTAGATCCCAGCTGTTTTCATCTTCAATTTTAATAGTTTGCTTGTGTTTATACGCATATACATATACGTACGCGCATACATTTACTAAGATAAGCGACTTATAAGGGAGCGCCCAAAGTAAACGCCAACAACGAGAAGCCATTGTTTTTTAGGGGCGAAGCTCCTTAAGAGAGAGAGAATAAACTTTATTGGGTTCCAGCATGCGGGATTCCCTCCGGCCGCGCAGGGCGTGGGGTTCACCCTATCTCACGTTACACTAGAAGTCCTAATGTCACGCGGGCCTAGACCTCAAGGCCTTCGTGCCCCGTCGCCGCTCGGGTTACTGAGGGTGTCCCCCTTTCGCCTTTGCAGCGCCAGTGCGACCTCGAGCTGCCGGACGGCCCTTCGCTGGTCTTCTGGGTCCGTAGACCCCACACGCTGTTCTACTTGCGGCGGTAACACCGGACCGTCCGCGCTGTCTGCGTCACATCCCCAGAGTATGTGAGCCAGGGTGGCTCTCGCGCTCGCGCACACACTGCACATTTCACTCACGTAGAGTTCGGGGCACACGTGTCGCGCTAGCGATGGGGTCAGCACAGTCTCGGTTTGGAGCTGGCGCAACCTCACCGCATTACGGCGTGGCTTCCCGCCTCCGCACAGGGATCTTACCCGAAGCTCCTTAAGGCATGGGTCTGTCCATCCCTTGTATGTATGTATGTAGTAGTGCGTAGCCACCAGTGGCACACACCCGCTCTAGAGCGGGTATGTGCCACAGAAGATGCGAGATGGGAGATGGCGGTACTTAGTGTTCACTAGATGGAGGCACGGACGGATGGACAGACTCGCAGACGGACGGACGGATAGATAGACGTGCGGACGTACAGACGGTTGGACGCACGAACAGGCACTTAGATGGGTGAACGAACTCACGAATGGACGCACGGACAGACGGGCGGATGCATGGATGGACGCACGGATGGTCGCGCGGAGAGACGGAAGCAAGAACGAACAAAGACGGACGGAAGCACGGACGCGCTGACAGACGCTTCGCCCCACTTATTATCATTCACTCCGTGGATATGCTGTGATTTTTTGCATTCACGGACGATAACTTATACTGTGGCATTATTCCGCAGGACACATTGATATTAGAGGCCAAAGAAGACAAAAATGCACAAATACTACCAGAGCAAAAAAGCGAGAAAAGGAAATGAATAGGGACAAATCAAAAAGAAAAAGAAAATAAGGAACACAAAGATTAAAAGACGAGACCTCAAGAGTGAGAAAAAACGACAGAAAAAGAAAGAAATGAAAAGACTGGCATAGAAGAAAAGTGATAAAGAGATAAAGAGAAAGAAAAAGTATACAAAAAGCAAAAAAGAAAGAAATTTGTGTGTCAATACGTTTTGTGCGTAACGCACTAAATCTGGTTCTTTATTATTAACTTCGGCTTGCAGTGAGCCAGAATCAACAGATCACATTTATGTCATGTGGCCATTTTGCCCAACCTCGTACTGAATGGTTATTGAGGCGCCAACTTGTAGGCTGGGTTCGCAACTGATTACTCATCTAACCTCTCGGCATTTGGAGCTGATCAGTTTGGAATGAGCCTCGGAGCTATTATAAACGCGTTACCCCCATTCATTTAAACAGATGGAACATTACGCTGCCACAGCTGCCAACCACCGGGGGGAGAGGATACCTATTTTTTTGCTTTGTGAATATTTCTCTTACGGCTTTTCAATTGTTTTACCCGTTTCTTTTTTCAGTAGCCACTAGTTTTGTTCTTTTGTGTTTTTTTCATTAAATGTTGCAATGTGCTTCCATTGTAATACATAATCGAAAGTGTGGCCAGTGCCCGCGGTCGGTATGAGTCAGTTTTCGTTATGCGATAAACAGAATGAAAAATGATTGATTGATTGATTTGTGGGGTTTAACGTCCCAAAACCACTACATGATTATGAGAGACGCCGTAGTGGAGGGCTCCGGAAATTTCGACCACCTGGGGTTCTTTAACGTGCGCCCAAATCTGAGCACACGGGCCTACAACATTTCCGCCTCCATCGGAAATGCAGCCGCCGCAGCCGGGAATTGAACCCGCGACCTGCGGGTCAGCAGCCGAGTACCTTAGCCACTAGACCACCGCGGCGGGGCCAGAATGAAAAATGATTCACTTGTAGTGTAGAATGTAACGGTTGTATAATTTCTGTCCCCCCTTACCTTACTTACAATGCAGTTCTTGCGTGAGCAGTAGAATTAGCGGAGGTGTGCAAGATGAAACAGATATTTTGTGTTTAGCCAGCTTCATGAAAGCGTTAACCACGTGCTTTGTTCATCACTGACAAAAAAGGGGGGTCAAAAGTACTATCCCACACATTTTGTGGTAAACTGAGACTTGAAATCAAAACAAAAACAAAAACAAAACAAAAAACAAAGAAACAAAAAAACCTTATGGCGGCTTCGCACTAGGGGTGCGAAGCGTGAAGGAAGAAGCTGGGTGGCACTTTCTTTCTTTCCTTCTTTTTTTTCTTTTTTCTTTTTCTTTCTTTCTTTTCTTGTCTTTTTTTCTTTCACTCGCTCTAGTCTGTCTCTTTCTATGTGTCTCTATTTCTTTCATTCTATATATTTCTTTCTCTCCTCAGCCTTACAATCGTTCTTTTTCTCTCACTCTGCTTCTTTCTTTTTCTTCTTTCATTGATTATTTCTATTTCTCTCTCTGTTATTCTTTCTGTTTTGTACTCTGCTTTTTTGTCAAGTCTGTTTCTTTCTACTTTTTGACTCACTTACTGCGATCATCCTGTGTACTTCGTTCTTTTGTCTCGCTTTTTGCGCAGCTATAATTTTTGTAAATGTCCTACCACCTGGTCGGAAAACGTGTACAAATTGTTCTTTTTTATTTAAAAGTTTTCGTCACTGAGCATCGGCAAGTAAGCCCTACCGCTATGGACGCTATCTCGACGAATCAACACAGTTCCTTTGAGTTTGCGAACTCTGCGTCTTACATGCAGCCTAATTAGCAAAAATAACTGATGGAGTCACTGGATAATAATTTACTCATCGTTGTTTGAACGTGATCCACGAGCATGCAGATGGCAGACCTGTCGTTGGTACGAGGTGATTTTCTGTCTCTCTGTGACGTCAAACTGTAGTGATACATCCCTGATAAGCAGCCGCCGGGATATCAGAACCGAAAGTGCTTATATTTAGGGTAGGGATAATAAGATTATATTCAACCCATTTCCACGTACCAAAATACTTTTTATTGCTCTCGACGCCAGTGTTTTTATTCAAAACTACATTTATAAATATTAGGAAGTTGTTTAAACACTCCTTAGAAATTTCTTGAATTACCCAACATGACAAGCTAGGCCTCGAAGATGAGGGCTACACGCCACAGTGCTTCGAAAGCGCGTCGGAAATAGTGGGGTACAACTCACGCCATTGAAAGCATTTCTTAACTTCACCTGAACATCATAACTGTACTATATAAGTAGTGAGATCTGTTTGAAACATTTGAAAGGTCTTCCCAAGTTGTATTTCTGGCCAGAAATGAAAAAATCGTATTATGTCAAGATGCATAATACCTCATATCTCGTACCATGTATTTTGAACCGACATCTGTCATTTTTGAAAGCGGGGTTTTCAAATGCGTTATATCTAGGGCCTGTTAATGTGCGGAAAACATTTATTGACTGTTTTCTCTCTAATATATCAGAGCTGAACTTCAGTGTTTGAATATTTCCTCCATGGGTCAACACTGTAGGTGACATATGAGGTGACCATGACATTTCCGACTAATCCAAACTACGACAGTGCGACCTCATCGACATAAGGGTAATATGTCGTATCTTAGGAACTATAGAAAATACGCGTAACAAGAAAAACAAACAGGACATTCAAACAAATAAAGTCATGTTACTGCCAAAGAAGCCTTAGGTAAAATCAGTGTAATTTTGTTGCCAGTGCGTGGCAGGAATTCTTTGGCTTTAACAGCTCAGAAATCTTGTTCACAATGCCCTATAAAGAAAATAAGCCGTCGAATAGCAGTGCCAGATTAAAATCGGCGAGTGTTTTTCTTTTCGCGGCTCCATGGCTGCAAACCCACTTACGTCCGAGTAATTAATGTTCGAGTCAGGGAGGGGCAAAGTGTTCGTGTAAGCAGCACGATAATGTCAGACGAGCTAACGATAACTCTAGCGTGCTTTCTCAGGCACTACGTAAACAGTGCTTGCGATGACAATAAAAACGGCAGAACTGCAGCAAGAACCACGCAAGGCCGGCACGCCCTTCGGGCATTTCATTATGCGGCATGGTCTGCTTACTCAGTGAGCTATAGAATATGCGGGCTCTCATGTGCGACAAATTAGTTTTTGCCATGTAGTGCAGTACTGAGAGATAAGGGAGCGCACAGGCTTGTGACTTATAAAAATGCTACTTTCCGCGTTGGATATTCTGTTGTGTGCTGTTTGAGTGGGACTCAGTGCGGAAAAACTGTCATGTCCTGCGCACTGCCTAGGCGTGGTCTGTCATATCTTCGTCGGTGCACTACGCCCTGCTGACGTGTCCGCAGTCGGAATAGGCATGGTTGCTCTACGTGTGCGGCTCTCTTAGCGTTACGGTTAGAGCAAATCAGAGCTCACCCTGTATACTGTCTCTCTCTTTCTTATTAGTTTTTTTTTGTTTTTAAAGTGAAAATTCCAGTTGCCGATTGTCAAGTCAACAGGGCCACCACGTGGTAGATGATGCGCTTTGCGCCGTGCTCTTTATAGTGATGAAATTGCAGACACTTTCTGTGGCAATGAAGGGAAGGTTAAGGAGCCAAAGTTGGCACGTGTTACCACTGCTGAACATAGTGCCACGAGTGCGTCCGTGTTTTCCGCGAGAAATTAACAGTTTCAACTGGATGCTGTTTATAAAGAGACGCTGCACGCGCCGAGGAGATACCCTTATTTGTTGTTGCTTTCTGCAGAGTCATTTCGCATTTTCGCGCGTCTCAAAATATCGCACGTTTTGCGTGCACCTCAATGTCAAATTTGCATCTCCGTATTGATAGGTGAGCGCGCGTCGCCCTCAAGGTATTCCGACGACTCGCCGAAGAGGCTTCGGTCAAATTTCTCTCACAAATGACTGTGTAAGCAGGCGTATCAAATTGTGTGCAGTGGGATTGCGTGAACGCGGCCGTCATTCGAAATGCGAGCTGAACCAGGCCATTTCGTGGAAGAGTACACGAGCAGTAGCTCCACCCACGTAGCCTCCCCTTCATTGCCATATAATGTTGTCTCCGACTATACAGACTTTCACCATGTGCGCTTGTCATGACGCTTAAACAGAGCCGCGTGTTCAAAAAAAAAAGAAAGTATTGAATGAATGACGTCCGTTGACCTAAACATGCAAATGCGCTCGCTATGAGGAAAGCCAAGATAGAGCGCTTAAAGCACGTGGCATATCTTTACAATCAGCACGTGTTTGACTGAATATAGAAACAAATTGTGCCCGTCAACTCGTGAGGCAATAAACAACAATATAGAGATTATAAGATGAAGTGTCTGAGGGCTTCCTAAGTTCTTCAGAAAATCGAATAAGCACGTTTGAGTTCACGAAACTTGGGTATGAACCTCATACCACATTTTTCAACCAGCACAAGTGGCTCGTCGCATGAGTAGAAATGAATGCAAGACTATGTTCACGTGTTACCTAGTAAATATAATTTCCTAGGATGAATGTTCACGTCACGAAACATTGCTCTAAGTATAAAAACCACACTCAATATAAAGAGCTCTTCTATCTAGACAGAATGTGAAAGGGGTGAAACCATCTCTCGCACGTGGTGCAAAAACACATCCAGCAGAAAGAAAAGGCTGCCATGAACATGTTATCCGAATCTTGCAGTCGTGCATGGCAGGAATAGTTTACAAACGAAGTGCGATATTGCATTTTCTTAGAGGCTCTCTCTCTCGATGTGGATGCCTGCGCTCACTGTTTTTGAAGATTCCGGTGCCTGCGTTTTGACGTCGAACAGCAGATATCATGCTATAGGCCAACATTCGGCATAAATCAAGAGTGGCGTTTGAATCAAATACGCTTCTTGCTATGGGGGGCCGTCATGTGCCACCGGCGCACTCCATAGGTTGCCAGCATTGCATGGTAGCCCCACTAGCGCGCATGGGAAATACAGAGGGAGAGAACAATCATGTTTCATCACGTGCATTCAAGATTATGACGCGTGCTGACGTAACTTCTATTCCCCTTGTTTTCCCTGCGTGTGCATCTCCATTGAACAAAAAAAGTGCTTAAAGAGTGCGACAAATTCCTAGTTTAAATTCTTCCTGACTGATTTGAGAAATGTTTCGGGAAAGCGATTTATGAGGTAATAAATTCCGATACTAAGGCCATTAAATAGCTTCAAAATGTCCTGCGGGATGCTTTAAACCCAAATTTTCTGTTTTTAGAGTTATGAAAATACCAACCATAGTTTGTTAATTGCACCGGCAACCTAACGAAAGCGGCAAGAACGTTTTTTATGTTAAGTGGAAGAAAGGAGAGGTCACTTTAGCAGAACCACTGCCATGACGAACGCTCTCATGCGGTGGCTGTGGTATAGCTTTCATATAAATGCCGATAAAAAGCCCATAATGGTGACACGGCATTCCACTTTGTGCATGTCAGATACGGGCCGACCAGCCCATAAGCTTTATTCACACGACGGACGTGATGGCAGGCAGATTAGTCGCGTGCCACGTAAAGTGATTCGGATCCCTTGGCAGCAAGCATTTACACGTCAGAGGAGAATACACGCTGCAACCAAAAATTTCGACATTGCTTCCCGAGAACCCAAACCATGATTTTGGCCTGCGCTGTTTCAAGATTCACTCCTTGTGGACCGAAGTGGGGACGCGGGAACGGCTGACGTATGGTGACGTAGTACGCAATCCACAGGCTCAAATGTCGATTTTGTTTGTTGTGTGAATACAGCTGTACGTGCATGAAAGCTGTTGCCCCGTCAGTATACTGTATAGTTAGATTGAACTCCCCACTTTTTTTTATCCTCATCGACCAAAACAATTCATCGTCCTTCCGCCGTACCCAGTATAGCATCTCCGCTGTCATACAATAGATAGCGTAATGTGAATATGTCCTTGGAAATGATATCACTACATGGAGTTTGTGGTTTTCGCATAGCGGACGATTTCGTACAGTTAATGAATGGACGGGCGGATGGACGAACAAACAGACACATGCATTGACGGACGCGCGGACAGACTCACGTACGGACGGATGCTTGTCGTTCGCTCCGTGGATATCCCGTGATTTTTTTTAGTCGATAGTCATTTGCTGAGCATTTGCGCAGTGTACGTTTCACACTTTTGTTTAGAGCCCATCTGTTTGTCTTCGCATAGTGGTCGCGTGCAAGAAAGTTACGTTATGTTGTCTAAGAACGACTTTCATGAATGAATTGTGTTGTAGTTAGTAAAAACAAAAAACAAATCTCAGCATATTCACGAAGTGAATGGTGATGACTGGGGTGAAGCGTCTGTCCGTCTATCCGTCCTTCCGTCGATTGACCCGTCCTCTCTGTCTGTCTCTTCGTCCGTCTGTTCGTCCGTCTGTCCGTCCATCTGTCCGTCCGTCCGTACACCCGTCCGTCTATCCGCCCGTCCGTGTCTGTCTGTCTGTCTGTCTGTCTGTCTGTCTGTCTGTCTGTCTGTCTGTCTGTCTGTCTGTCTGTCTTTCTGTCTGTCTATCCGTCCATCCATCTAGTGAACACTCCAAATACCGCCATATCGCATCTTTTCATCATATATTTATCATATTCAAGTACCACCATTCAGTGGACATTCCAAAGATAAACGTGATGTGGCTACCCACTACTACTACTACTACTACTACATACATGGGGGACGCACTACCTACGGCTTAAAGACCTTCACCCCTAAAATTCTTGGGGTATCGCAATTCAAAGATGGTGCCTCAAATCGTAGTCCGGTGGCATTAGAATTCGAGACGCGCTTTGTCACGCAACCATCCAATGCGTGCCATATTTCATGGCCCGCGCGTTCGCCGCGCCTGAAGTGCACAGAAAACCGCGAATTAGGATGTATGGTGTGGAGCTAGTTTTTAAATAGAGACAAATGGTCTCCCTAAATGTCGCGAAAAAATTATGTTAAAGAAAAGGTATGGCAAAGCTGCCATGACGTCCTCACGAAGTATAAAACCGGTTAAGAGTGACTCTTCTGGCTGTATATCGCTATTTTGTGATAAAAAAAAAAGACGCCGCAACCATAAATATCTATTTCATGTTTTCCTTATACACATGAACAACCATAGAAAAAGAAACAAAATTTTCTCGAATACGTATTTTGAAGCCTCTAACTTTACATTAGTTGGCGAAAATTGTCACGACAGCATTGACGTGTCTTTTTATACTTCCACCATTCAGGCCACATTGTTTCCTTTTTATTGTCGACGTAGTCAATCTGAAATAGTCTTACTGCATTTTTGATCGTTCTGAATAAGTTATTTTCATTGTGCTTTTTTTCTTTGACAGGTCGCAGGCCACGCTAGTTATCTTCAGGTGGTCGATGGTGTGAGGCACACTATAGCTTCCACATAAAAAAAAAATCTAAAAACGTGTCTCTCAAACTTTTTAAAAAAGAAAAAAAACAAATCGAAGGACATACTCTCTTCAAGGCACTGTGTCATAGTGCGAGACAACGCACGCATTTTACGGTTATCGCATGAGCGCGCTGTAGCACTAGCGCGAAAAATAAATCTTTAAGTATATGCGTGAACGGTCCGTCAAAAACAAAGTGAAGGCTATTGTAAAATGATTCCCTGGTGTCTGCTAAATTTCTTCGTTGTCTAAGAAGCAGACAAGTAGAAGGTCGAAGTATAGTTTTCGCCTTCACATTCATAAAAAGTTCTGAGCCTTCACTCACAGATAGAGAAACAGGAAAACTTACTGAGGTCTGGAACTTACTGAAGTCTGGAAACTTACTGAGGTCTGTGGAGTCGTTTGCTGGCTGTTGGGTAATCCCATTTTGAAGCGGGGAAACCGTGCATCTGCACTTCATCACGACTTTACTGGACAACTTTGGGCTTGTTTTCCGGCTTATAGCTCGTGATGGCCTTCTTCTAGTTCTGGCTGTTGTTGAATTTTTGTCACACAGGAGAATGCCAGATCATGGGGGCTAAAGTCTAGAATTCTTCCCCGCTGTTGGGAAAATGAAGATTTTTTTTTCGTGGAGCCTGCTCAGGCAGCATCTCAATGGTTACTAGCCCGTTGTATATTTTACTTTATCTAAATTTTTATTTACACAAACGCTTCAAATACCTAACTGCCGAAGCTGATGTACGCGTGCTCGTGTGCTTTTATTGCGGTAGCAGTTATATGGATACTCTCAACAAATTTTTTGTATAAAGTCCAAATTGACGACATATCTCCACTCATCTTATGTTCTATCGGAACGCAATTACTTGTGAGTGGATGCGACCAACCTGGCTGAAGCACAGATGAAGCGATCCAGCGATTTCTGAGGGCACATTCGAAATCACCCAGCGTGCGAGGCCTGCCCTCGATTGCTCCTCTAAAAGAGAAAAAGTGCCCCGCCCACCTTTCGTTGGGCGAGGAGGCCTGGACACCGGGGGAAGACGGGAGGGTGAGGAGTTGAATCTCTCAAGCGGCAAGTGTGGATTTTACTCATAAGGAAACTGTCCCAACTGGAGGCCAAGCGTGCTATCTCGGCAGACATCACCAAATGGCTCGCATGCCCTTGTACGTTCTGGGCTCTCACCACTTCGCTTTGAAACAACAGACTGCATCGAAACAGCTTTTTTCCCTGGAGTGGCCGTATTTACACAAACCAGCATTCAACAGAGCAGCTGTTGAAGCCGAGCTTAATCGGATGAAGTATCGTCCGGCCGTCAAGTTCAAACTCTGCGAGGAGGACCATACGTCAGAAAACAGAAACATGCACTAATTGGATGCGCTTCGTGTGTGCGCTTCTTTATAATTTCTAATGCGTTGCCTTCCCAAAGTTTAAATTTGTTTGATCAATCCGCAAGCCAAATACCACAATAAAGTGCTATACTGAAGTATCTTCCGCCGAGTAGCAAAGGGGGAGCCAGAGAACAGCATGGTATAGCGGATGTCAGTGGAGCAGAAAGGTGACTTCGAGTTTCGAGACATGCTGGTAGTCAAGCGGAGAGGTGGTTCCTTCAGTGCCCATGCCCGCCTAGTTTTGCCTCACTTCGCGGCACGCAAACATCGGTAATCTTAACCTTCGTTCGTGTTCGAATGCGTACGGTGAAAGACAAACCCGATTCTCTGGTTCTAAGCTGCGGAACAAGGTGGCTCTTGAAACAAAACTCGGTAGATGTTTTGACATTACCTGCAAACGATACATCGGTTCTAGCCCAGGTTTCTTTTTAGTTTTGATTTATTTTTACGAGTTTTAAGGTGTATGTTTAGCTTTCTTGAAGTGAATTTGTATTCGCTGTTTTTAGTACGCTTCTTTTGATATGTATAATAAGTATTGCCTATGAAGTATAGTTTAATTATTGGGCATTGTTTTTGCATGACACTGCTGATTGGTATAAGCTTTTAACTATTGAAGTCATTAGTAGCCGCTTAGGCTATGGGTCAAAACATTTGTTTACGCATTTCCGCTGTACATTTGTCTTCACGAGCTTAAGTGAGTTAAATACACACATAAGATGCAGAGTAACGCGAGATGGGATCCAAGAGAGTTTGCTGCCAGACTTACCATGTCTAACATGACAATTTGTTGCTATCACACTTATCGTTTTGCCCATCAGACGAAATTGTAATTTTCTCAATTATTTTAGTGACGTTTGTTCTGCAAAGGCAAAGTGAACGAAGTGTATGTGCAACTGACGGGCTCCTTATTTTCACCGCGCAGCCAATAATGCATCTCATGTGGTGTGAACACGGTCCATATGAAGTGGTTGATACAGTCCAAATTTAAAGGTACGAATGCTCAAAATAGGGTTAAAATTAGCGGACCCTTAAACTTTCCCTTTAGGAGTTGAACGCAATAGCCATATCCTCTTACTTGTGCCTATACTTCACACAATTAGTTTTGTTTGGTAGTGTAGTGTATGATTTTTTTTCGAACTTGCAATCCACCCACTTTGGCCTTAAGGATAAAGTAACGCGTGTGTCTTTTGTAGTGGGTGACTGGCTTGAAGCTATGAAGTGATTATGATAATTCCATGTTTTGACGTCAGATGGTAATGTAAGCTTGCACCACGCATTATTACGGCAATATTTTATATAGTATTTCTGAAGCATGTGTACACGACCCGCGTGTTTTAAAGCGTGGAAGTTACTTTCCCTGCCTTTTCAAGCAGAGAAAGTTGTTTTCACTGTATTCACAAGCAGAGACGTGGCTGTGTGTTAGCACACCCACTCTCCGCACAAACGACCAGAGTTTCATCCTCCCTCAGACAGTTTACCCAGTTTTCGCTGACGCAGTTTACGACGAATCTTGCAAACAAGATTCCATTGGTACCAGGGAAGTACTACATGCTTTCCTTGAACATTAACAACATCGACGGTTCGTTAAAAGAGCAGTGATGACTTCATTACAGGAATCAGATGGTGCCCGTGCTGCGATCTCTCTTTAGTGGAGCTACAAGTAACCTAATTGAGAACTACATTGATCGCTACTCAAGAACGGGAATTTTGCTAGTATTGATCAAGTTTCTGCCTTCAAGATCCCCCCAACCCTACCCCTCTTTCAAGTAAACTCCGGCCACGAATGTTCTTTGGCCTTGTGCTACCAGAGGCTTGTTTCCCTCTTAACCAGAGCTTGGGACTGCCTCACACAAGGAAGGATGGAAAATAGAAGGAAAAGAACGGCAGGGAGGTTAACCAGTCTACAGGCAGCCAGTTTGCTACCCTGCGCACAAGAGGAAAATGGGGGAGATGAAAGATAGAGAGGAGAGAGTGAAGAGAGATAAACATGGCACACTGAGCAACAAACGCACGCACACTCAGTCATAGTCCAGTCTTGTCTTTCGTGGTGTGTGACATTGCTGTTACAGCCGCTTGTTCAAGTACGTGTCACGAAAGAATTTCAACAGTGCTTTTGTCGACTTCTGTTGCAATGTCTTTTCTCAGGTACAACCACAGTGTGGCATGTAAGTCCATGTGCCGCGACAGGTTAGTCCGCCGATGGCGTCAAGAGGTTGCTCATGAATGCGACGCTTAGCGCGCGTTGTTTTAGATGCGGAAGCATCTTATACTCGCGCCTTGTAGTGCGCCGTCCGCGCCGTCAGCGCCGTCCGCACCGCTTCTCGAACATTCAACAGCTGACGCGCGCGCATGCGCCGTCGCGCCGTCGCCCACTCTTCCACCATCTGTGCATTCCTTCCTCCTCTACACACCGCGCGCGCTTCACTCCTCCACCATCTGTGCACCCTTCCTCCTCTACACACCGCGTTCGACATCTACAATTCTCCTGATTCTCCAGTGGACGCGCATGTGGCGTCGCGCTTCGAGAACATTCAACAGCTGACAGTGCATGCGCCGTCGTGCTGTATATATACTCAAGGTCGGCGCTCGCTCGCTCAGTTGCCGCTCGTCGGTTGGTTTGTACGGCGCGTCGACGTCCAAGGTCGCGGTGAAATGAATTCCAACGAATCCACAAACACAATGATCGACGTCCCTTCGACCAGCACCGCCCTTTCGCATACGTGTGTACGTGTTCACTCATTTAACACCCCCTCCTACAACCACGTTAACCAATTTAGCCATCGACCCAAGTAAGTCGCAATTTAACACCCCATTTCACAACCACGTTAACCAATTTAGCCATCGACCCAAGTAAGTCGCACTTTAACACCCCGTTAACCAATTATATGATCCGCATCCTCCTCAGTGTTCCCCCGAGGGAAGCTGCGGGCAATTTTTTTCCATTTGTTTGAAAGCACGCACGACCATGAAGCATGGGCATTTCATGATTTTGCCCTAAAGAAACTGGACAGGAAAGCAGCTTTCATAAAGAAGTAGGCAAATTGTGTCTGATACTTTAGTTTCAGTGACTTTATTATACGTAGCTTAGGGCTATAAAATATTCCTATTACAACGGTCCTTCCATATTCCTCGAAGTCGCAATCTTATTTCCGTCGTATTGGCCCTCCGCTGCCGTTCAATTCAGCCGACTCGCGATAAAGCAGCACACTGGCGACACACCCTGGAATGAGTCTACCCCCGTCGAATGAGTCAGGGCGATCGAAGTTGAGCTAAGCCGAAAAGCGGCTTATGGCAATCATTCCTGACGTCTTAACGCACATGCGACTGAATAACGCATGTGAAAGACCGCCAAGAGGGACGGTACTCATCTTGCACTTGAGATTTTGACCAGGAATCTTTCTAGCGCTGTTAATGAGACAGATTTAATCGAAAACATCGTTGATCCGTTAGGCGGTGATCAGATAGGCGGTGCGGATTGAAGGACTACACCACACCGCTTTGGGTGTGAACAGATAATATTTCGACTTCAGATTGCACAGTTATGCCCCTGAACAAGCACAATTTTCTAGTTTTGGTGGAGATAGGCGCAAGTTATTATCAAACGGGCACTAGCACTTGATATGATTTGACACTTCCTTTGTACAACTTCTGTCCGTTACGACAGAGTCCTGCCGGTTCTACGTTGCAATTACCTTTATACGTTAATGAATGATAGCATGCAGTTGATTTAATTTGACACTTCATTTGTACTATTTTTGTCGGTTACAAAAGAGTCCTGCCGGTTCTGCGTTGCAATTACCTTTATACACTTATGAACAATACAACGTTCTCTGCTAATACTGCAGTTCGTGTAATAGCAAAATTGAATCAATAAAGATCCCCAAACAGCCCTTGAAAATATAGAGAAGGAGTGCATTTTTCTGTTCTGGCATTTGAAATCTTTTGGCGAAATTGGCGACGCTAGGAATCAGCTCAGGTGACGTCATTTCCGCAATAAACTACTGTTTAGCGAATAGTCAGGGATGAATTGTCTCATACTCTGTTTCGCCATGCTGTGCGCTTCGGTGGAACACCGGCTATGGTGCTCAGCTGCTGACCCTTTTTTGGGTGCGAAATGGTAGAGGCCCGTGTACTGAGCAATATCAGTGCACGTTGAACAACATCAGGGAGTCGAAATTTTCAGAGCCCTCCACTACAGTGTTCTTATAATCATACCGTGGTTTCAGGGCGTGAGACCTGAGATATCATTACTGTTTTTTCATGCAGCTGAGCACACTTTATGGCTTATTTCGCTTAGGTTTGCTTGTTTGCGAGGGTGGAAACAGAAAAAAAAAACACCGTGTGGCCGAAAAGCGCAATATAATAAGTTCGACGCTTATTGCTGACATTGTACATGCACTCCATTAATAAATCAATGGGAATGAAGAGATAGCACGCACTGCAGGGAAGTGAAGTGAACGTGAGGAAAGGACTACTCGCTCCCATTTGCAATCATAGTGGTTTGGGGAGTCTTTAACTTGTACCCTGCTCATTCCTCTGATTCATCCCGTGTGTGTATTACTCCGTTCCTCTTCATGAGCTAAGAACGAAACAGTAAGTTCAATGACAAGCGATACCATTAGGAATGACAGGCGTCACCGTAATCATCATCATCGAATGTTATGTACCTAAATGACGACAACTGGTCCCAGTGCTCTGCAACCCACCCGGTCTAGCACAAGAGTATTTTTAATAATGTCTCCAAATAATATTTTTTTCTAATTTTTACGCTACTCCTAACACTTAACTCTCCTCGCCCGCGCAGCCAATATTTAGGTACTGATTCGGTCTCTCAAAGGTAGTCTCGGTTATCTGTCTTTCACATAACAGCGCCTGCCCAAGTCAATTTTCTATATGATGTGGCATGATCATGCTCTCAGTAAGACACTCAATGCGAGCCATAACGTTGGTATACATGCACAAACCTTGTTAAAATGAACGAATGAGGTATAAAATAACATAATTAGCAGAAGTAGCCAGAAAGCAATCGCGTTAGTTAATATCGCTAAAACATTCTAGAAACGTGGTGTTCAATACGACGGGGTTCAAGAGAGGACGCCATCGCCGAGTGCGCGAGTAAGTGCCTCTCCCTCTAAGTGGCTATATCCACTGAACAAAACTACCGGACGTTAATAAAGTAATAATAATTGAGGTTTAACGCTCCAAAACTCTAGTATGATTGTGATAGACACTGTAGTGGAGGGAACCGGAAGTTTTGACCCCTTGGGGCTCCTGAACAACGGACCTCAATCTAAGTATATTGTAGCTAACTAGTCATTTGGGCTAGTTGGTAGCGGTTCATTATGAAAGATGGAAGTGGGTTGCGCTAAGTGACACGGACTGAAGGAGAGAACCAGAACACAAGCGCACCGGTATTTGATACTCCACCTAAGTATACGGGTCTCAAGCATTTTCGCCTCCATTAAAACTGCAGCTCCTGCGGCTGGTATTTGACACTAAGACTTAACCCACCCGAACTTGCCGCAGATGACGCGTATCTTAGCTGCCGTAGCAAGCAGGAGGCCCTGGTCTGTCTAGTGGCTAAGGTACTCGACGGTGGTCTAGTGGCTAAGATACTCGGCTGCTGACCCGCAGGTCGCGGGATTGAATCCCGGCTGTGGCGGCTGCATTTCCGATGGAGGCGGAAATGTTGTAGGCCCGTGTACTCAGATTTGGGTGCACGTTAAAGAACCCCAGGTGGTCGAAAGTTCCGGAGCCCTCCACTACGGCGTCTCTCAATCATATGGTGGTTTTGGGACGTTAAACCCACAAATCAATCAATCATAGCAAGCAGGAGCTCAATAAAGTGCAGCAAACAGTATATATATAGTGCACATGTCGCCGACCGAGTTTGTGAATGTACTCAATGTGATTCTATGGTGCCGTGGAAACCATACATGCATATCTTAAACATTGGCGTCACTGAGCTTCTTCGATTTACACATCCCAGACGGCTCCGGATGGCCCCGGGCGCCAGCCCTGCATTCGCTTTCGTAGGAGATCAACCAGAAGATGCACGCACTGCATGGTCTGGAACCGCTGGGACACACGTTCGTTTTTCGCTTGTCTGTGCAGCCTGCGGGCGGCCCGGGACTGTCCGAACAGTTTCTTTTGGGCAGCTGACGACGCAGTGCGCATGGCTGTGCGGCCATATTAAGTAAGACACGGTAAATTTTCGACGCATTCTTGCTCTCTCTCTCTCTGCTTTTCTGTCTGTTTTTCGCACGTTCTTAGATTTCGCATTGTTTGCGCACCCGGCCACTTCTTTCCATCGGCGTTGTGAGCCACGTCGAGCAGGTGCGTATGCTCGAAGGTCGGGCAAACACAAACGATACTCCCCAGGAGAAACAGCAGCGACCACGTGGCATGTTGCATGCGTGCTCGAGTAGTTCACTTACATTAAGTTGAATCACAGCGGAAATAGGTGTAATTCCCTATCTAATTGATATCGAGGTTGGATCGGCGTTGTGGCCTGTGTCGGAGCCATGAACGGAGTGGATGGATTAGCGGACGTCACAGCGGACGCAGAAAGCATCAAGCGCGCAGATGGTCCTAGGCCGCTCGGACTGGCTCGGAACCTTTAGATAACATGCACGTGACGTAGCCGCCCATGAGCCGAGGCATCCGCGGACCACTGGCGAGTGATCCGGGACAAGGTAAATCGATGAAGTTCATTTGATGCTTCGTTCAACGGATCATCAGGAACACTATGGACCAGAATTGCTGGGCGCCCCTGCAATGCGCTTCTGGTTCCGCAGTAATGAAGCTGCCATGCTTTTTTTGTTTGTTCATTTTTTAGGCTTTTAATATTTTCTAGGATATCAAATACTATGCTTGCTTTCTGATAGAATCTGATGTCATCCTGTCTATTAGAGTTACGCCTGTCATTTTTCGCGGGCTAGGAAAATATGCATACAACACAGCGTAAAATCATGGCTGGCGATAACTAAGTTCATCACTGCTGAAATCTACAAAGACTTCCATGCCACGTATTTCGTGACATTGTTTGTGAGATTTAGTGGATGTTGATTCGTCGATCTCTATTACGTAATCATGAACACGCGGAAACAACAAAAAATCTTAAATCGAGGCGTTCATATCTTGACGGGTGGGTGGGCGCGAAATTTCATTGAAGTCCGACCAGGCATACGTTAGCGCGCAGCGGGCGACTTTCACGTCGGGACCGTCAAGCCAAGTCTGTCAGCCGCATATAAATGGTGCGGCCATGTTATTCGCTGACAACTTAGACTGCTTGTTCAAATGTGCTCGAAAAACAAGGATGTGTCATGTGGTGGATGCATTTTCGATGTAGGTGAAATTGCTGTTGGTTTGTGCACGTTATGGGTGCACGTTAATATAGGTGCACGTTAAAAAAACCCAGGCGTCAAAATTTTCGGCGCTCTCTGCTACGGCGTCTCTCATAATCATGTGGTTGTTTTGAGACGTTAAACAATACATAACAACCAATCAATCAATCAATTAATTAATCAATCAACCAGTAAGTCAATCAACAAAGACGTATCAAAGCCGAAGTTTTCGTGACCGTTCAAACCCGTGCTTTTTCACGGTGCAGCACTGCAGCGTCACTGCGTGATAAACCCACCCACCAGCGCCATCAAGAGAGAGGGAAGAAATGACGCCAAACACAAAAAAACATCAGCGAAAAGCGTATGATGTGTAATGCATCGGTTATTAACGCAATCATGACCGCCTTGATAACGCGATCTGATGCAATGTCGGCCGTACTAAATAGCAAAAACAGTGGAACGAACTATTGCCCGTTATTTATCAATGGCAAGAAACATTGCCTTTAGGTAAATTTGTTTCGCTGGCGTATCTTAAACCACGAGAGTCTGGCGAAAGAAAGAAACACAATGTCTGTGTCAACGCGCATAAATATTTCACGCTAAAGCACGAAAGACCATTGGTGTATGCATGCCTGCATGCATGCAAATAAAACGCCAAGAGAACACTGAGCCTTGAGTAGTATTCCTGGTTTATACGCAAAAAAAATGGCAGCACATCCACGGAGTGAATGAAGGAGAGTGGGGCGAAGCATTCGTCCGTCCATTCATTATTTCTTCCATCCGTCCATGCGTCCGTCTGTGTGACCGTCCGCGCGTCCATTCGCCCATACGCGCGTGCGTCTGTTCGTGCGTCTGCACGTCCATCTGTGCGCCCGTTCCTGCGTTCACCACGCATCCGCCCCTGCGTCCGTCCATGCGTCCATTCGTCAGTGCAGCCATCCGTGAGTCCATCTCTGCATCTGTCTGTGTGTCCGTTCGTCCACCTATTCAACACTCCAAGTACCACCATCTCGAATCTTATCATCATATATTCCGCATATGCACCGCCATTCAGCGGACATTCCAAGGACTAAGCGAAAGTTGGCACACGCACACTTTCTTACGGCTTGCGCTTCGTGTCTACTTCCCACCTTTAACCACCTCAAGTTCATGGTATATATTAGTTCACTGTATTCATGGCACTGTGGCCAAACGCTTGCTAAACCTTTCTAAAACCAAAGAGGTTATGCCCAGCGAGTATAACGTAGCAGCCCTTTCTTGCCAGATAGTGCTCAATGTACATGCCAATGGCTGCTATGGGGGAATGAGAGACGGGAGAATTCAGATTTTAGTTAACGCGCACGCTGTGAATTTCTCATTGTTCAACAACGCACAGAAGAAATCTCTCACCGGCACCTACTTGGAGGTCAAAATGTAAGACTGGTTACACACTACGACTACTACTACGACTGCGAGGGACGAACGGGTGCCGCTGTAAGAAGCTTCGCCCCTAAAATGTTCCCATCAGTAGCCTCGCGTGCACCGCGCGTGGATGACACGCGTGCTCGAGACGTGATAGGAACAATGAGTTGCCATTACCATGCGTGTCACTTTACCCCTTCCCCACCTACCTCCATGATCCACTCAGTCGACAGTTACAATGTATTTCCGATTAGCACAATTCACTTACATGGAAGAAGGAGGAAGCAACAAAAGGGAGAAGGCAGGGAGGTTAACCAGAAAGACATCCGGTTGGCTAGCCAACAGTGGGGTATTAGGGAAGGGGACAAGAAAGACGAGAAAGAGGGAAGAGAGGGAAAAGAAAAAAAGGTGGGGGAGAGACTGACAGTAATTTCACTGCTGCGTGTAGAACTCTACCGCATGTCAGAGGCATTAACACAAGCCTGTCTTTCTCAGGAAACACAGCAGGGTTTTCACTGCCTTGTGGGCTGTCGAGGCATGTGGATGTTGCTGTAATAGCACCTGCACAGAAAGAGGCCGATCATCCAGTCGCCGCATTGCGTTGGCAAATACTTGTCTATCTGAGGCAAATCGAGGACAATGGCACAGCAGGTGTTCGATATTTTCGTCGGTGCCGCAAACATCGTACGCCGCACTGTCAGTAATTCCGATTAACGTTGTATAAGCTTTCGTGAAAGCAGCTCCCAGCCAAAGGCGATAGAGAAGCGAAGCTGCACGTCGATGTAGGCCGGGTGGAGGCCGGAGTTGTAGTGAAGGGTCGAGCTCGTGCAGTCTTGTACGTCGCATGCTTGATGTGTTCCACTCAGTCAGTGTGAGACTGCGGGCCAGTTGACGAATCTGCCTCACCGCATCCGCCCTTGAAAGCGGAATCAGAACGCTGTTCGCTTCTTTATGTGACGTGCGAGCAGTATGATCTGCAGAATCATTGCCGCCTATGCCACAATGCCCAGGTAACCACTGAAAGACGATGTCGTGGCCTTTTTGTATTAAAAGGTGGTGAAGTTTCACGGTTTGGTAGGCCAACTGGTCGTGGCATCCGCGTCGGAGAACTGATATTAGGCACTGTAATGCTGGTTTTGAGTAAAAAAAACACAGCCCATTTACCTGGTCTTTCTTCTGAATTGATGAGTTCGAGTGCGTTGCGCAGAGCCTCGAGTTCTGCCGTCGTTGACGTTTTCACATGTGAAGTCTTAAAACACCGAGTTACCCCTTGTGATGGTATAACCACTGCTCCACCTGAACTAGACGGCGTAGTAGAGCCATCCGTGTAAATGTGCACGTGGTTACAGTAGTTTTGTTCCAGTAGGAATAGACTCAGTTGTTTCAGGGCTTGTGTCGGTAAGTCCGATTCTCTCCTCATTCCTGGAATCATTAAGTGAACTCGCGGCCGGCTCAAGCTCCAAGGAGGAAGCAGTGACTTTGATGCAGGTGCGTACGTCTCAGTAAACGATGAACGATGCTTGTAGACAGTAGTGCCGTATGTCGTGCGGGGCCTTTCAGCAGCTAGGCTCGCCAGGTGGTGAGAAGGGGTCCTGGCATAATGCATGAGGTGCATGCGCATTGTCTCGGTAATAATATGCGTCTTTATCGAGTGATCTTGAGCGATGGCAATAGTTTCAGCCGTTGAAGCACTTCGGGGTAATCCAAGGCATATCTTAAGTGCTTGGGAATTCCCTCAGATGAAGACTCAGTCATGTCATTCCTAAGGAGCTATTAAAAAAAAACTCTCGCATTAATACAACATCTCCAGGCGCGCCTGCCATATCGATTCTCAGTTTCATTTTTCAATGAAACGTCGAATCATGAAGTGAGTGACACGGCTTCTGCTTCAGCTTTACGATGGTTTTATTGCGATAGCAATTATATGGACACTCTCGGCTGGATTTTCCGCCGGCATTGGCGTTGGCGTCGGAGTTGCGCACGGTATATGTATACGCATCTATATAGATGAAAACACCAGAAAGAAAAAAACTACAGAAAAGGACTCCGGCACGCGGAATCAAACTTGAGATCACTGAGACGTCAGTGCGAGGCGTTAACCATTGAGCTACGGAAGAGCACGTCCCTGGATGTTTAAACAGCAAACTATTTATATCTACCACTTAGCGCTGGTGCCCGCCATATTGGGATGAAACTATCGTGTTTTCAGCATTACCAGCAAGATGGCGCAATGAGCGTGCGTCGTCGCATATTCACGATGCGTCGGCATGCGCTCATCTCCTGCGCGTACTTTGCCCCGCGTAGCAAATAAGGGGGTGGACGCTCAATCACGCGCCCTTATCTTGCAGTGGGGAGAATCATACGTTTCGGCTAGGCTTTGCGTTTTGCCGGAACGATTCTGTTCTAGTTACCAGGCGCGCAAAGGTCACTGAAATTGTTGCGCAGTCTCCGTTTGCGAAAAGAGCACGCCTGTGAGTACGTTTCGTGCGTTACTTGTGCGTGAGAAACGCGTGGCATGTTTCGATCTACTTGACATTCTGCACGTGACCTTCCAATTCTTTGCTATCGCGTTCAATGCTCCGCCTTCGCGGCAAAGCTGTGACTTTTTTTACCGCCAACAACAAAAAACAAAAAAATGTGTTATTTCGAGGTGGTGCAAGCCTTTCCAGAAGTCACAAGAATACTCGAAACAAGTCGGCATGAGGAGCTCGTTGTCCGTTATTTCATAGGTCCACACTTTCCAATATATCACTCAGTAGCATATTTCCTGTTGAAGAAGAAATGAAACTGGCCGTAAATAATAGTCCAGTGTTTTCGACAGAAAATTTCGCACCACCTTTCACGGCGACTATTTGCTCCAGTTCAAATTTTAGCTTCCGAATGTACAGTCTACCCATTATATCTCATTTTCTGCGAAAGTATGGAATTCGGTGTGAATTTTTTTTTTGCTTGAAACAACGATGAGATTGGCACATCCTATTTCTTTTCTCATATTTCGGAGCCCCCTCCAGAACACTGGCAGAGTAATTTCCTCGCAAATATTACGTCATATGAAACCTGATCTCTGTTCCGACGACAGCACCCAGTTTCGAAAACACAATCTCGGTTCCACCTTCAATTTCCGAGAAGGTTTCTGAAATGGGTCCTCGTTCAATGAAAACGAAATTCCGATACCTGATGCCAAAAGCTACGAATGTTAAAGGTTAAAATTAAATGAAAGGAGTTCTTTTGAGATGTGAACATTTCAATTTGTAGAAATTTATTGAGACAAAGAGATTGTGCGTAAAACAACTTGGCGAAAAACTAAACATAGGCAAAAATCTAGAAAAAAATTGACCTACTTGGAAAATATTTCAGAGGATCACGGAGCTGCTACCCAATTCCTTGCGAAGCAAAAGATTGA
This sequence comes from Rhipicephalus microplus, assembly GCF_013339725.1. Classification (NCBI taxonomy): domain Eukaryota; kingdom Metazoa; phylum Arthropoda; class Arachnida; order Ixodida; family Ixodidae; genus Rhipicephalus; species Rhipicephalus microplus. The sequence goes on from NC_051169.1 coordinate 32,189,772, forward strand.
AAGCTCACGTGCTGCATATTCACTGTTTGGAGAAAAAAGTGGTTAAAGATTTAGAGTATGAAGCCTGAAGTACAAAGTTTGTGTACCCCGCTTCTTAACCCCGTATGCTTCAATGTCCACATTCATACGAGATAAAATGTGTCAATATGCGCTGTGTTGTGGAAGTGAGAAATAATTAAATGTTTAATTGTTCTTCGTAATTTTATTAGGGAAGAAGCAGCGTGGGTTTTTTAATGGTTTCTTTTCTGCCGATACAGTGAATTTTTTTATTTGCATGGTCTACCTACCCACTTGTAGTATGGTATTCTGAATGAAAGTATGTGTGGGTAGGATGTTCAGAAATAACATGGCTGTTTCGAAAATCAGTTCTAGTGTAGGCCTAAATACTGACAAGCATTCGTGTTTTTATAGGTGTCGCTGGCATACTTTTACGCGGCGCCTGTTTACATTATATTTTTTTACTCCACATTGCCATCACTCATTAGTTGCATACTAGTTTATATCACGTCTATTTTGACTCGAAACAACGATACGCTTTTGAGGGATGACGTATTTGGAGGGCACCGTAAATTTTCACTATCGAACCTGCGACCTTAGGCTCAGTAGCCGAGCACCGAATCCACCACACCACCTCCGCGGACTGATGAAATGTACGCGTACGTTTTATGCACGTCAATTCTGTGTCAATTGCTTGTAACGACAATTGTATTTTTAATGCAAAGCATTTTTAGTGAATGTCGGTGACGTTGAGCGATCTATCTATCTATCTATCTATCTATCTATCTATCTATCTATCTATCTATCTATCTATCTATCTATCTATCTATCTATCTATCTATCTATCTATCTATCTATCTATCTATCTATCTATCTATCTATCTATCTATCTATCTATCTATCTATCTATCTATCTATCTATCTATCTATCTATCTATCTATCTATCTATCCAGCCACTTACGTTTCGGTTCTCTCGTTGTCACCCCGTTAACTTGGTGTGAACCAAAATTAGCATGGAAGGGTAAGATGGTTCGACGAGTATGACGCGCTGGTCAAGACATTAATAATGTCACAATCTCGTCCCGTACGTCGTCAAACACTTCCCGCCAGACAGTGGCACACACCCACGGGCGGGTATGGGCCGCTAGTTTGCGGGTATGTGCCATAGGTGAGTGAGACGTAGTATCTACCCAGGAACGACGAGAACACAGATGAGCAATTTTAACGCGAGAGCGTCAAGCAATACCCGACATTGGTAGCATCGACTCGACGAAGGCATAGAATAAGTGTCAGTGCTAAGAAAAATATGACACAGGCAGCGTTGACCCCCCGACGAATGCAAAGAATAAATTTCAGCGTCCCAGCAGGAATTGAACCCAAGCATTGAGCGTGGAAGTCGAGCATTCGACCACAGAGCGACGCCACGTGTCGGAACTACTATTCAAATAGACACTAATCTTCGGGAAACGTCAAGAGTGCTTCCAGTGCTGCCTACCGAATTTAATAAGCATGTACTCCTTTGGTACAGCCGTCACGTCGCGTTAATGTGTATTGTGTTTAGATGCGATGCGCTTGAGTTGATTTATGTTGCAGTATCTTCGCGAGCATTATCGCTTCATATACTCATGTTCATATAGCGCTTCATATGCATGTTTCAGTTGACATTGTTGCGCAAGTAAGGGCAAACAACAGGTTATATGAACATCTGCAACTCTTCAACATATGTTTGTGCATGCAACATTTGTACACATATTTAGCGTCATTTCATGACGTCTCGCTCATTAAAAAAAAACGCAACATAGTCACCTTCCCTCCACATGCTTCACATAACGTGGTTTCCCAGTCACGTGGGATCTTCCGAAATTTTTCATTGTCCGTTAGGTGCAGTAATTAGTTTCTCGTGTTTTTGAAGCCAATTAATTCTGTTAGTTAGTGAAACACACTCTGCTAAAATACCTATACTGCTTACGTGTGATCTGGACAACGAGGAGCTCGAACGATATTATCGGTGCATCGGCCCTCTCTAAAAACGCACGCTTTCATTTCTGTAAGCTATTTCCTAATTGACCAAAAAGTGAACCTGACTCACGCTCTTTTACAAGTTCTCTGGCATAATTGTAGTTTGCCGAAGGCCAGAGGTTGATGGACAGTGAATCCAAAAAGCGGCAGTCACAGACGACAATAGTATTTTTTTTTTTGAGCACGTGAGGTCTCATGCGCATGTCCGGGCTTGCGAATTGCAGACGAATCTGTACAAACGGTTGTCTCTGAACTGGTATTCTGCATTCGTTACGTGTGTCCGCATATGCATTGGCATCGACGGAACTATACGCAATCCTACTAATGGTCATGCTTGAATAGAATTCAAAGCTCCCATTAGCTTCGTTCACGGTGTAGTATTCATTAGCCTGAAGCAAAGTCGATACTCTAACGAGCTGGAATTTTTGTATGAATGGCCGTACCAGATTTGAATTCTGCACTTGTGAGGCTTACTTACTTGTATACGTGTTCCCATGGGCGATGGGAAGTCGGCACTCGAATGACACGTATATTCGAATAGATGGTCATGCCCAAATTAAATCAAGCCATCGGCTTTCTTTTCTCTCAGCCACACAGCCACCGTAAAAACATGTTTTCTCAACAGTAGCAATAGAACGCGCTTCTAATAAAGTCAGTTACCTAAAGAAAATAAATGAGCAAGTGTATTTGCAGGAAGGTAATTCATGTTGCGCTAAGCAAGGTAATAATTTTGCCGTAGTTACGGTGATTGGTATGAAATGTTCGTTACAATAGGCATTAGACTTCAGGCGTATATTTTCACTGTGGTCGTTGGCGTCGCCATGAGATTCCCGATAAAGTAAGAGTGTGATACAATTCCTCCACCTGTTATGTGTTCTGTAATTGAGTGAGAGTGTGCGAATGAAGCCTACGACTGCTACTCTAGCAGAAAGTTAAGTAAGTTGGACTTCACGTCAGGTAAGCCGGACAATGCGCCATTGTTCGTCCCCTACTACGGTGCTATTGCTGACCTGTGAGAGTAGAATGGTGTCAGTACTGTTATGCGAAATGAAATATATTCTCACAACGGCGCCTTTCCACTTATCAATGGCGTGTTATTGAGAAATAATAGTATGCTTCAAGTTGTTCTTAAGTGCAACAAGAGCGTAATATTTAGAGAATTGTTTCCGGTGCACCCTACACAAGTTGCGATTTTACGTCAGCCAGAGGCACTTTACGGCCGCTCGAAATAACGATCCGAGAGCTCCCTCCAGCACAGGGGCTTGCATCACTGGAGAGAGCTTGATTTATTGATTCATTGGTATGTGGCGTTTAACGTCCTGAAACCACCGTATGATTATGAGAGACGCCGTAGTGGAGGGCTCCGGAAATTTCGACTACCTGGGGTAAGAGGGAATACTGGTGTCAAAAAGCTATGGGAAGAAATGGTAATTTTACGCAGCTGTGATTTTGCTTTTCTTGAAACTTTGTTTCATGAGAGCCATTTCTGTCCCTCGCCGCACTTCACGAGAAGAAACTTTAGTGAATGAGTGAGGGAGAATAACTGGAGCACCAAGAGAGCAGGAGCGAGCCATGCCCTGAACTGGTAGTTGCATACTAAAACAGCATTTCTGTGCTGCCTGCGAAAGGGGGGAATGTGTATGCGTGCTCGAGCGATGTAGGCGTCGCTACTCATTGCGTTTTTGCTATAATAATTACAGCACTTCCCACGCTTATTTCCATTTCTCAAATTCTTTACGCACTAAGAAAATGCCAAAAGAATGAAAGCTTGAAGAAATAGACGCCATGCAGTATACGTAAGGGCGCTTATCAGATAAAAAAATAACAAATATGTGGTTCTAAAAAAAGTGTTTGAGAAAGTCGGCTTTTATATTCAGATCAAGACATGAGTGAAAAGAATAGTAAGATTACATTTCCTGTACCTTACCTTCACCTAGCATTGCCTATATTACAACTACACGTGGCGCAGTCCTGTGAGGAACACATATCTTATGAAGCAGCATGAAAAACAGATTTTTTTAAAAAGTACGAACCCCATCAGGGAAGCCGGCTGTCAGATGCTCTCGTGGGCTGTCGTCGCTTGGTGTAAAACAGCATGGGCTTTAGAAATTTAAAATGCTGCACGTAGTTCGAGATATTCGTAATCGAATTTCAAGGACGATATGTAAACTAATAACCGTGCCCACCGCCATTGAAGCACGGCCATTGTCTCATGTCAGACAAGAAGTATCAGTGACAGGAAAGTGAATAAATTTGAACCAAGGTTGGTAGAAGAATAATCCGGTAGAAAAAAATGTCAACAATTCTTAAAAACATAAGTATACAACTAATTGTTTGTGTGCCATAATAGCAGTCATATGTTTCGTTAATAAACTATAATGAAGCACAAAAAACTATTTTGCCTCTCTGCAGGAAGAAATTCGTAGTGGCGGCCCCTGAGTTTAATGCTTTCTTGAGAAAAAAAGGTTGATATACTGGTTTTCGTGTGCAGAGAACGAAATAAACAGATAAGAATCAAACACTAAATTACAGTGACTCGTTGTCACAAATGAAACGACTTGGAGCTTGTTACGAAAACATACGACTACTATGAAAAGATTCTAATTGCTCACTTCCTAGCCACAGGTACTTCTGGTCGGACGTGAAAGAACGGCCGAGCTTCGTGTGTGCCGCACGTGACCATTCTAGAACTCGCCCTTCAAACTTGATAACGAAAATCAGAAACTACGTGTAACCTTTGTGATTCCTAAAAACTAGATGTGGCATACAATATCACACACTACAATTTTCTATTATAAACAACACTTAAGTCGTGAACGAAAAGCTAACAAACAATCTTTTCACAACAAGTTTAACAAACAAATTATTCGCAACAGTGTTCGTTTAGCCCCTGCAAAGTATGTCCTGGTCGACAAGAAGCCTGTGCTTGAAATGAAGAGGAGCCTCTGCCATAGGATTGTTAAAAAATATCTGCATTAAACAACATCACACTTTCACACACCAAGGGCCAACCAATGAATGCAAGAGCAATAAATTGGAATGACACGCAAAGAACGGCAAGATACAGCGCGCTGCTCAAGTACAAAGACCACAACAAGGGAACACATTATCAACGTTTATAGGCCCCACCTCGGTGGTCGAGTGGTTAAGGTGCTCGGCTGTTAACCTGCAGGTCGTGGGATTGAATCCCGGCTGCTGCGGCTGCATTTTCAACGGAGGCAAGAAAAGCTAGGCCCGTGTGCTCAAATTTGGGCTCACGTTAAAGAAACCCAGGTGGTAGAAATTTCAGGAGCCCTCCACTACGGCGTCTCTCATAATCATATGGTGTTTTTGGGACGTTAAACCCCACAAATCAATGCTTAACACTTAAAACACGCTGCTTAAACACAAAGAAGAATGCACAAAAATTACATGCAGGTGTAGACAATAGAGGCGCAAACCAGTAAAAGTTCCTGTTGCTATTTTACTGTGAACAGCTCGCTTCTTTAGCAAACTAAGACGCTTTGGTCAGCAAAATGACCTCTGTGCGCTTTGTATAACTTTCAACAGAAGCCTTGCGGTAAATGCACAAGGCGTACAATGCGGCCCCATGACGAGATAAGCACGCGCAGAGCTACCATGCCGTGAAGGGCTAAGTGCAGGTTGTAGACGAGCGTGTGCATCGCACTGAGCGGGTTTTGACCTCTATAAAGTGCACCCTTCGCGCGATCTCGTTTGTTATGCAGAGAACAAGCTAAAAAGCTCCCGAGTTGGTGCACCACCTGCGGCATATGGCGGCAATGAATAGCTCACCCTGGGTGTGCTGTACGACACTTGCTTTTGTGGCCGAGCCTTTGGGCGCTGTGCGCTGAGGAATAGGAGGTAGTCGCTCGTTCGAATGCACGCTTCAGCAACTGTTTACGGGACATGACAGTGAAGCCAACGCCGACGGCACAAACCAGCAGAGAGTGTCAATGTAATTGCTATCATTGCAGTCACAATAACAGAAAGATACATCCGGTGTTAACATGAGTGTTGTCTTGCCTTTTCACCCAACAACACCCATGCATATAGGTATGTAGCTCAGGGAGTGCTGCTCTTGTATACTCTGCTTATAAATATAACAGCTGTATTTTCCCGTATATAAATATGATAAGTATTATGAGAAACTTATGCGATAAAAATAACTTTAAATTCGCATATAGAAGGCTTTACGATGATTTACAGAGCTTTAACAGACATGGGGATTACGCTTCCGAGCGTAAACCTAGCATATTTGGTTGAGAGATCGTAATATAGGTACGAGATAGAATGTGGATTACGACGCATGCAGGCATGTTCGATGCGTTCCCAGTCCGAAGTGTCATAGTTAATGAAGTGAAGACATTGACACTTTCGCACGCTAAAGCTTAAAAACATATAAATATGTGACGGAGAGGAGTATGAGAATTATTACGGGAAGCCAAAGTAAACGTAATTGGATTCTTTCCAGTCCCACTCAGTTATAGGGAAATATAATATTAATGACTCAATCTTGGAGCCGAAGAGCACCGCGGCCGTAGTGATATAATCTTCCTAGCAGTACTGAATGGACTTATATCTAGCGAGTGTGCCCAGCGTGCGTGTGAAACCGTAGACGCTATAGTCTTGCCATCCACGACTAATGAAGATGCATTCATGTGGTTTATCTCAAAGTACTGCATGGAGTGCGTCGCTACATCGTGAAAGGATTGAGTCTCTGAAGTGCGGCGACAAGCTTGTTAGGGCTTCTAATAACAAGGCGGAGCCCAGTCAACGACGTCATTGCGTTAGCTGGGCTTTGTGACACTGTTGTCCAGGGAGATTGAATAAATTTGGCACTGTGCCTAGCAAACGACTAGACAGCATCGTTTACGTTAGCATGTACGGTACAGTTGCATTACCAGTACGCTAACCGCATCCGCCAGATTAAGGGCTGTCGACGTGGAGAAGCGCTGATCTCGTTATTTTTTTCCTTCTTTTTAAAGCAACCTCCAGCCGAAATAGCGCAGGGTAGACACACTCTACAAAAGCAATATAAAGTGCACCGTTATGCTCTTATGAATATTTCGCTCAACTCTAATAAAAAAATGTTCACCAGAACTTCGTCATCTTTTTTTTTAATATGTACGCGTGCAGTACTGTGGTGCAGTGTTGTACGGTAAAACGAAAATTCGAAGCGTTGTTAAATTAATATGTTTAGGCACTGTATTAAACTCCTTCTGGCATTACGATAACGCCTAAAACCTACATTCTCTCTAAGAAACGAATACTTTCTTCATTATTTTTCTCTATGATGGTATACTGATACTCTTGTTTTATTTAAAATTACAAGGCCAAGCCACGTCCGACGACAGCGTCACAAAACAAAGCATGGCCGTGCATATTTGGAAGCGCTAATATCAGCATGCCTCAGAAAAGTGCAGCCACACTGCTTTCCCTTTACCGTCCAATCAACGAAGGAATAAATGCCAATAGGAAATATAAATCAGCCCTCTTGTTCCAATACGAACCAAGTATTACGATTGGCTGTACGGAATTCTGGGATTACTGGTTCTCTTCGGAAACCTGCAGGTTGTCATTACGCCCCCTCGCGTTCTTATTAGGTGTGGCTTGCGTACACTCAGAAGTTGTGTGGTGGATGTGTGTTGCTCTAACGCTGATGCGCGGATGATTGCTTGCCCTTCACCGCCTTTGGTTGCATCAAACAGAAGTTCATGCTACATAGAATGCAAGGTGACTGCGGCTTTTATCTCTTTTAGATGCGGAGCATCTTATACTCGCGCCTTGTAGTGCGCCGTCCGCACCGCTTCTCGAACATTCGACAGCTGACGCGCGCGCATGCGCCGTCGCGCCGTCGCCCACTCTTCCATCATCTGTGCATCCCTTCCTCCTCTACACACCGCGCGCGCTTCACTCCTCCACCATCTGTGCACCCTTCCTCCTCTACACACCGCGTTCGACATCTACAATTCTCCTGATTCTCCAGTGGACGCGCATGTGGCGTCGCGCTTCGAGAACATTCAACAGCTGACAGTGCATGCGCCGTCGTGCTGTATATATACTCAAGGTCGGCGCTCGCTCGCTCAGTTGCCGCTCGTCGGTTGGTTTGTACGGCGCGTCGACGTCCAAGGTCGCGGTGAAATGAATTCCAACGAATCCACAAACACAATGATCGACGTCCCTTCGACCAGCGCCGCCCTTTCGCATACGTGTGTACGTGTTCACTCATTTAACACCCCCTCCTACAACCACGTTAACCAATTTAGCCATCGACCCAAGTAAGTCGCAATTTAACACCCCATTTCACAACCACGTTAACCAATTTAGCCATCGACCCAAGTAAGTCGCACTTTAACACCCCGTTCACCAATTATATGGTCCGCATCCTCCTCAGTGTTCCCCCGAGGGAAGCTGCGGGCAATTTTTTTTTCTTCCACTTTCTCGCGACTGCTCTTCTTAATCAGTACTCCTCTGCTCATCTGCAAGATTCAGGCTCCTGGAAAAGCCACACTAAACCACTGGGGGAAGAAAAACATTTCCAGGGTTGCAGTAGCGGTGATCATCAAGAATAAAACACGCTTGCAAGGAATATTGGAGAGAAAATTTCATTGCTTTTTTTTGAACCAGCCTATTGAGCGTGTCCACGTCATTAGCGAGCGTTGTTCTTTGTCAATGGCACAATTTACACTTAGGGAATATTCTATGCTTTTAGCTCCTTGGGATATAATGTTGCAGAGAGCACAAAAACATTGCGGCCAATCCCAGGAAGCTGAGCGTTGTCTCGAACACAACAAAAGCTACAAAAATTTAAAATAAATGTAAAAAGCAAATAATGGTGCGAGCAAAGATTTGAATATCTTACAGTCGACCTCAAATGTTTGTGAACCACGTGAGCGCGTGCCAAACTGCCAGTCCACGCCACCTAGTGGAGCGCCATCTACCGTCGACCACAGTTCTGGGCCGCAAACGGGTCGTCTTCTTATTTACTGGCCTTTTAGTTGTGTACTGCCGCGTAGCGCATTATTAGTTCGTGATTTTTACGCGAAGCGCTTATCTGCAGTATGAGCATCACATCGCTGTTTTCATAGGAGGATCGCAACTATCACGACGTGCCTCAAACGGCTGCCTATTGGCTAGGTGTCACTTTGTGATAAAGATTGCGGCTGATAACAGCTATGTTCATAGACTGATTTCCAGGCATAAGCTCGCAGACGCAGATGTAAAAAGCGCACCGCGTTGAAAAGGGAAAGGTCAAAAGTAATTGTACTCGGTCAGAAAAGCGACAGGCCATCAATTAGGGGAGGGATGCTTTCAAGGTGCTGCGGTGCTGTCGACCGCCGCTGACGTAGTGGAAGTGTCGCGAAGAGGCTTTTGGCCGTGCGCTCGCGTGGTCCGTAAACTTTTGTCGTCGACTGTACAAGGGATATGACAGTGTCCGTTTAGTTATTATAAGAGCCAATAAATTATTCAGATAGTAAGTTTAAATGGCACGCTGTTTTGTCGGCAATGGTTTCAACCAATGCGGCGCCTAGCGGATCATATATAAACCCCGCACCGCTTTCTAAGTGGCCTTTGAAATTTGTTTCGACAAATACTATTGTGCCGCCAGAGTTGATTGTTGAGGCCGAGCAGGCGCAAGCACAGCTCAATTATTTGAGTGTGCTGAATATGACTTAACAAGTTCGTTGAAAGAGCACGCTGATTCTCAGAGGTGCTTGCAGAAAACATGCCATATACCTCAATGTTCGTGCAATGAACCGACAACACCAAATGAACAAATATTTTGTGAGGCCGTATAGGCCTTCGCCTTCTCTTTCCTGTTGGCTAAATGAACCAGTAATTTTTTATGAATTGATACAGCTTAATATTTGCAACAGTGGTCTTAAACACGAATCGTAAATGCCCTTGTGGCATATTTAAACTTGGCTTTCCTGTTTGAACTACAAAAAACAGGTACCCTGTAGATGTCTATAGTTCGCGAAAGAGATAGGTGCACAAACAAATTACAGAAAAAGCCGTCAAGAGATCACAACAGCTAAATTTAGTGGCGTATGTCCGACTGTCGCCACCACCGGTGTCTATAATAGCCATTGCGCAAAATGAGAACAGACGAAATGAGAAAATCATTAGAAATGGTAAGGGGGGATTTGAACCCGGCTCTTATGAAGGGCAGGTGAGTATTCTAGCTCAGAGCAACGCTGATCCTCAAGAGTCCTTCGCAAAAAGACCTTAAAGAGGCGTCATGTCAAGCAGGGTTTCACGTTAACATGTGCAAATACACGTGGGGGAAGTGAAAAATAACAACCCGACGTCCCACAACGCGAAGTGCTTCATGAGTGGTTCGTCGATTGCTTTGCATTCATTAGAATAAACCCAGCCATAAGCCTTCATTGTCATGCAGCGTTTAGGCTAGGCCATGGCCATGGTGTATACAATATGAGCTAGACCTTTCAGTCCCAACGTGGGATCCCAAGGAACGCTCATGCGCTCCTTGAAAACATTAAAAAAGGTATTCCAGTTCATTCCATCGGCCACAGCATCAAGTAAGTGGACATATTGTCTTCAAGATGTGTTGCTGACACCTCGACTTTCAGTAGAATGACGAATAGTGGTATATAGTTCAAAAACTACGGTCGCTAATAGCATAGTGGATAACCTTGCAGGTGTGGTTGTATTACTTGCCCCAGAAAGGTTTAGAGTGTGCTCAAGAAATGCCGCTTTTTAAGTTTTCCCTGTGACTGTACTGCGAGTCCCGCGCAGACCTGTTTATTTTTGTTCTTATTGCAAACTTTTTTTTGTCACAAAAGACATTTCCAGCAAGCACGATTTCTCTCTTTCCTTTAATTTTTGGGCAATCAGGTGTAGTTGAAAGAATTTAGAAATAATATTCGTATGCATTCCTTTACCCTTGTACATCAGTAGCACGGAAGCCGTGCTATGGCAGGGTAGGCCAAAGGTTATGAGCCTTGAATGTAAGTGCAGGTAAATGCATCAGAAACTTAGTAGGTGTTCACACACGCTTACGAAATTGTAGACGAGAATGCTGCGAGGTACTTGTGGATCATCCTCTGTTCAGCCGACGACCCCATAATCAGTCTGCGGGGCGTCGTCACCACCGCGGTGCCATCGATCACTGTCAAACAACAGCGCAGGCTTGATTACCCTTCTTCCGGCGGAGAGCTCTTTTCGTTGAAACGCCAGCTGAGCTTCGAGATGAGCTCGGAGATTAGCCCTTCGAAAAAGTTTTAAACGCCGCGTGCGTGCTTCGACCATCCATGCAAATCAGATGGCTGGAGGGATATGTATTCACTTCCGCTGCGTAAATGTCAGAAGTATCGAAACCTTTTTTACATTGTATAAAGTTAAAGTGTACATGGCGCAATAAAAAATGAGCAAATTTCGGCATTCTCGTCAATAATTCAGGTCTTTGCCGGCAAGAATATCGGTGCATGTTTTACATGCATCGAGATATGTAGGTATAACCCTAGCACTAGTTTCCGAGCTGGGCGCATTTCGTCAGCGTCTTCTTGTGTGGTAACAAGCATGTATTACATCTTTTTGATAATTCATAATCACGTTGTGGGGTTGTCAATCAATGTCTAGAGCTCAACGCGTACCAGGCCCTAACCACGCTAACTGTAACAATTGAAGAGATGTTTCGTGTTCTTGGTCAAACAAAAACCAGATTGCCTGAAACTGTAGAAGAACACATTCGTTTTTTCTTTCGTTTTTTTTTTCGTGTTTTTGCTCACTTCGCACTTTATGCGGTACCAATACTCGGTATGAAACACTCTACCAAGTAAACGGCTCTGACTGTCCAAAGTGTCGGTCGTCCGCGAACAGCAATTAGCGCGATGTAAATTACATATTTTAATGCGCTTTAATTCGCATCAGACATCACGACAAAGTATTTCGGCGAGCTCGACGCTAAACCACATAAGCCGATTGTCTATATACTTGCGTTCCAAATGCCATTGGCACGGGCTCAATGTTTCGGTTAAATTGCGCTCTCAGATTCCGTGGTTTCTCTGGACGCATAGATTCAGCTGGGCTGCATTCCCCACGCTCGCTCTCTTTCCGAGTGAAATGGTTTGTAAAATGAGCGCGCCAAAACAACCGCCGAAACAAGCATCGAACCGTTCAAAGCCGGAATTTTCGGAGCTTCATTCCTCGGCTGATGGGCATTTCTGTGTTCTGAGCATTGAACAAATTCTCACACGCTTGGCTGTGTGACTTGACGTAAACGCAATAACTATGACGTAGTGCAAAGCAACAAAAACGCCGACCAAGGTGAAATACACAAAAATTGACAGGCCCTTCGGCTCCCCACACGGGAGCCTTGTTCACAGTGATGGTGTTACTTTGCACCACTTTTGTCCACGACCAAACGGGATTCCGTCGGACTCTTGACTATAATCACTATGACGGTTCCTTTTGGTACTGTTTTACCAATAGCTTGAAATTGATGCAGCTGTGCCTTCTCTAAATCCTTAACTGCACAGACGAGCTTCAATTTGTAAATGCATTTAACGCAATTGCATTTTATCTAAGACTAATAAATGAATAAATGAATCGGTAGTTAAATAAATAAATATTAAATAAATAAATCAACCAATAAATGAATACGTGAAACAAAGGAGTAGTTCGCGGTGTGAAGGTCTCTCGGAAAAATATTTCTAGCCAGCTTACAGAGAGTATTTCTCACCGTGGCCGTGTCTTTCAGGGAAGCAGATTTCAGTATTCAGATGAGTCTGTAAGTGCGTCGCCGGCTAATTTAAACGACAACGCCGCACAAGCTTGTGCAGCTTGGATGGCGTGATACTCTCTTTGATACATTGTTATTTCATTTACACCCTCCCTTTTGCCACAATTAAACATACAAATACAAGCACAGCTTTGAAATATTGCGTCTGTTTGGTTAATTTATTTAAATGTTCTCGAACTGCATAAAAAGTAACCTGCGATAGTAATCGATGGTATGCGAATAATGCGGATAGAAGGTGACTGTGTTGTAATTTTTAATTCAGCGAGACATTATCAAGTGGTGCTAACGATATCTACAAACGCATGCACAGACACTCGTTAAAGGGTCGCATATGTTTTAAAGGCGAAAGACTTCTTAGCGAACTTCGGCGACGTTGATGGTATCAATCGATATATCTATCTAGCTGCCTACGATACTTAGATCATCTGGCCGTTTAGATAATCGGATTTATACCAAAGTTGGTACGGCATAGCATGATTGTACGACGAGCATAAGTGACTAGTCATAAAAAGAAAATGATGATGCTATTTTCAGTCTAAATTAGGAATCGAACGCAGGCCGCCTGCGTAGCAAGGAAACATTTTACCCCAGAACCACGCCTGGACTTAAAATACATTCGAAAAACAATGCTATGCGAATGTTAGTTAGTGCGAGGATTAACACATGTAATGATGCGTAGCAGAGGCGTATAGACCCAGGCCGAAGGGCTAAAGTGTGCATTGAACATTTAGTGGATGCATTGAAGGCCCGCTCATAACAAAGCACTCCGACGTAATTCATCATTATCATCAGCAAAAGCATCGACAAAATGAGCGCCTGCGTAGGTTGGTATGTTGCTTTACGGACGTTTAGTGGTCCCATCGCTAATTAGCAAAACGAATAATTACGGCTTGCAGGACACCTAACTGCTCTGTGTAAAGTAGGCATTGTAGAATACTTTGAAAGGGTCGATGTTACGCTTACAGTCATAAGTTTGCGCGAATCTGTCAACACATAATGTCTACGAATACCTTCAGCCTGAAAATAAGGCTGACCTTATGCGGTGCGGCTGCCTCACAAAAAAAAAAAAGGAGTTCATCGCCGCCATGGAATGTTTGATTGACGCAATAGTATTGCCCATCTTACTTTGCAGAGGCCCGAGGGGTTATTGGCATGCATTCTGGCTTTTATTTCACATGCTTCATTTCGTCTTCTCAGTAAGCCCTCTTTTCACTTCTTCATGAAATGCGTACCTTCAATGAAGAATGCTTGGCTTTGCTTCTTGAACGTACACAGTTTGGATGCGCCTGTTGCTCATGCTATATAATCCTTCGCGGGCTGTCTTCAACGGATCGCACATACCGAAACAGCCAAGCGTCACAGTGTGTCGAAACGGCTGTGTCGCAACTTTTACGTCTGTCGCAAAGTGTCGAGGTTTGCGTCACGCATCGAACCTATAGCAACTTGAAATCCGAGGCTGTATTTGTGCGATTTCGGGGCTGCATGTCAATTTGGTCGTTCATAATGGCCCAGCGCCAAAAAAGAGAGGCTCAACAGAGTGAAAGAAAGAAAAAATAGGCCACACATAGAAATAAGCAGCATCCGGTAGCATCCGGACGCGCGTGGAATGCAACCTTTAAATAACCTGGGGCGACACGTGTGACCATTGCTTGGACGGTTAGAAAGACAGGCTCCCGGATCGACAGTATAGGGATAGAAGAGATACACATGCGCACCGCTACAATTGCAGAAGGCAAGTTGGGAAAAAAAATAAATCTAAATGATGCGGAATGTGTTTATCTTGGTTGGTTCAATGGGTGCCACTGGTTTCTTTTTCATCGCGAAAATTTCTGAATGAGATGGAAAATTTCGGAATGAGATTATTGTGTCGATCGTTGAACGCAGTGTTTCCTCGCGTACTGCGTTTCATATTGTGTTCCAACACGCCTCGAATCGCGCCCAAACGTCTTCGAAATTGTGCATTTAGATGTGTTCACTGACAGCGTATGATTTTTCTTTTATATAGAATCTTCTTTTGGATTTTTGCCAAGGGCTGTTTTGGTAGATTACAAGTGCTGCTGGACCACATTTGTGAATTTCGTAGGCATTCTTGATTTTCGCGTTTACAGGTAACTGCGAAAAATTCTGGATATCGATCACAAAACATCGATTGTCTACAGACCTTAATATGTAGTTTAGTCTCCTATTTTTGCCTATTTCTTTGGATGCTTCTGCGTTTCTTGCTGTAATGTATGAATCTATGCGTTTTTGAACAGCACGAGATGATCGCCACTACAAAGCACATAGCTCTGTGGTCCCACTTAGCACTTTCCTGTATTCCCTACCCTCTTTTCCTGTCGTGCCACACATGTCTATATGACACACACACAAACACACACACACGCACATTATATATATATATATATATATATATATATATATATATATATATACATATATATATATATATATAGATATATATATATATATTACCTTTTCCTTTACATTTCTTGGCATTATTGTCTATTAGATCTCATTGTTATTGTGTCAAAACATTGAACAACGAACCCTTAGGTATACACTTCTTTCTTTTATATATATATATATATATATATATATATATATATATATATATATATATATATGAAACAAATGAACTGGAAGGTAGCAAACACTGATTGGGAAATCCTTATACTAACGTTTCAGCCATGGCACGACTTTCAGTCCCTTAATTCAAAAGAACAAAAGTTAGTTCAACTATTTTAATCAATGAATCATTGTTAAGGGACCGAATTCGCGGCAAAATTTTTCCGCCTCAGCCTAAAACTTGGCTACGAAGAGAAAAAGTGCCCGCCTAATATAGTTTTTGAAGAAAAAATGTGTATCGCTTAAGACAAACGCACCTTGTATATCGCGAGTAGCCACTATGCTGGGTTTGCGAGACAGGGCTGTAAATGTAATGCCTATGCGGCAAGTACATTACGTGCCGTGAAGGCCCGTGCGTTCCCACATTTCTTCCGGTAACATGTTAACGCAAAGAAAAAGCTAGGGCACCCTAAATCTTCGCTTTTAGGAGTTAAATTTGATCGTGACATCCTGTTCTTTGTGCGTACTTCAAATGCTTAGTGCATGAAACCTTATTGAATTCGCTATGCACCCACTACAGCACCTTAAAGGATAAGGTGTAGTAGCGTGTGTGCCTTTTGTAGTGGGGTACCGACTTTAAATCATGGAGCCATTATGATAACCACATACTCTGATGGCCGTTGGCAATGAACACTTGTACCACGCATCGTTACTGCAATATTTCAGTTTTGTTGTGACGCATGTATACAGCGCGCGTGTGAAGCCTAAAAGCTACTTTCACTGCATTTTCAGGCAGAGGAAGTTCTTCTCACTGTTTTCACAAGCAGAGACGTAGCCATGTGGTAGAAAATCCGCTTGCCACGCAAACTACACGGGTTCGATCTTCACTTCAACCCGAACAACCTTTTTTCAGTCCCCATTCTGCTCCAGGACTTTTATCATTTATTTATAGTATTTGCATGGTTCTCGATTTTTCAGTCATGCATAATAAGATGATGTTTCGCTCACAACCAATGACGCCCACGCCGGAACTTCAGCGAAACGAGCTCTTTGATGCTATCGTGTTAATATAAGTTCAAGCTACAAGCTCCGTTTATTATATAGTAGTATTGGTGTTCAGGAACACTCATTGTGTGAACGTTTATACTGCGCACACATATCTTGTTGTTGCTGGCAATAATAGCGTAGCCAGAAAGGCTTTCAGATTTAACTATTTTCCTGACGTATGTTTGTGCGTGCACGTACAGAGTGGAGAATTAGGAGATCCTTACGCTTCGCCTCTAAGAGTTTAACGCTATAGCCATATCCTGTCCCTAGTGCGTACTTCAACCGCTTAGTGAATTTTTCTGTGTTATTCGAATAGTTTGAAATGTGAATGACTACAGCGGGATCGATAAACTTGAAAGCGGCTTGTGTAAGTCAAGTTTCCTCATATGACTGCATTTTGTGTAATGAGTAGCATGCTTCAAACCACGAGAATTTGTGCGCGTGGATTGTCTTAGAACTTGCTACGCAGCCACTACGTGGTGTTAAAGGAATGCACACCGCAACGTGTCTGCCTTTTGTAATATGTGGTCATCATGTTCTGACGCCCGATGGCAATGTACGCTTGTACAACGCAATATTACTGCGGTATTACATGTTGTATTGTTGATTTGATTGATTGATTGATATGTGGTGTTTAAAGTCCCAAAACCACCATATGATTATGAGAGACACCGTAGTGAAGGGCTCCGGAAATTTTGACCACCTGGGGTACCTACACGGGCCTACAAATTTCCGCCTCTATCGGAAATGCAGCCGCCGCAGCTGGGATTTGAACCCACGACCTGTGGGTCAGAAGCCAAGTACCTTAGCCACCAGACAACCACGGCGGGGCTTCATGTTGTATTGTGAAACATTTGTTCGGGACTCGTGCGTTTGTAAAATATATGTTACTTAGACTGCCTTTACAATGAAATGATCCTGTTTTCACTGTATTCTCATGCAGACGCGAAGCTGTGGGGTAGAACACCTGCTTGCCATGGAAACGACCTGTGATCAATTCTAGCTTGGACCCGAAAATTTTATTGTTTATTATATTTGCTTCGTTCCGGATTTTTCGGTCACCGACAAGATGATTTTTCGCTCAACGAAAAATCAACGTAGACACCAGAATCAACATCAACGTAGACACCAGAATTTTCGCGAAACTAAGTCTTTAACGCTATTGCGCTAATAACATTCTATAAGGGGAAATTGGCGTCCCCCTTTTTCACCAACTAGGGCTGTGGTTGGTGAGAAAGGGGGACGCCAAATGCTTCTTCTTTCTTCGGCATACCGTGAAAAAAAAGCAGTGAAGACATGCGACGAAGTAAAGTGTTTACTACACTGGCGGCCATTGCGTTTTTACCTGGCAAAGGTTGCGTCTTATAGCTAATGCTTCTTCTGTTCTCATAGCTGTTGCCACGTGCCATGTATGGAGTTCAAATCTTCCTTTCATTTCTCTTTTTCTGTCCTTTTTTTTTTGCTAAGTGTGAGAAATATGAAAGTTTGAGTATTTCCGAGGGCAAGAAAGAATGCCTTCGGCTGCGTTTGCGTCGGAAAGGTGTGAGCAGCTTAAACGTTTCAGAACGTAGTGCAGAAGAGCTTTTACTTGGACCTGAAAAGAACCCTTTGATCTGCCGCATCAGGAAGACCTAACGTAAAGAAGTGGTGCTTTGAAAAAAAATAACATTGACTCCAAGTTAAAAGGAATCGTTGAGCAGTGTGATGAAAAGTTCAACGCTGAAATTTTTCTCAAACAAAACTTGAGCGACGTGGTATGCAGTAAGAGTAAAAAGTCACCCAGAAGCACTTATTACACGACTTCTATATTTTTCCTGCATTGTTATATATAAATTTGGAAAGCGGTACTTCGCGACGCTTCAGTTTAAGCGCAGGAATGAGATACGAATACATTTACGTTGTAATTTTTCATCCGGGAGGTACCAGTCACAAAGAAATAAAAACATTCAGAAACCTACCATTTACGAGTTAAACCAGACATAATTATAGGTCTAGCTTCTCCCCTAACCACAAGGGTTAGAATTAAATGACGCGGAGTTCTAGCAGTGCCAGTGTTCAACTCCCTAGTCAAAATCAAGCAGCCAATACAGGACCCATCTTTTCGTTCATTATAGCTTGAAAACGAGCAGTGTGGTCCATGCGAAAACTTGAAGTGTGAGAAAGGAGGGTGGGAATAGGAAGAATAAATATACTTTCCCAATGTTTTATAGCTTAGCGCTTGTACGAGCCGCAGCTCGCAAACGCTACACCCTTCCAATTATATTTAGCCCGTGTCTTGCTAGTATAAGAGTAAAGAAAACATCGTAAATTAAGGATACCCTTTCATAGGGAATGTTAAAATCTTTGAAGCCTGCCAAGCTTTATCTCAAGCTTGATGAAAACAAATTTGCCTCTAGGAGCGTATGTAAATCCTGCACTTTTTAACGAACAAACACCACATGAAATACGACGACAGCTTTTTCTTACGCCTTCACTCCCGTTATCAATTTCTTTAACGTGCGTAAACACGAACGAGCTTCACATGAGTGATGAGTCTTTTGGCGCACGTTATCGCCACCGCTTACTGACGGATGTGCTTTCCAGCCCCCCTAGCTATGATTAGACTTGCACGCATGAAATTCTTATCCAGTTAATGCATCTACACACAGGGAAAAACGCCGTGTGCAATCCAGCATGGGCAATAAATAGTTTTCACATCTCTATATGCTGCCGTCACTACTGCAAACTTTCAAGCTTTCTTTGAAGAAAAATTTATTTTTCCGGTTGGGAGAAAATGACGTTGCTGTTTCGCTCTTTTAGCTTCGTTAAAGAAAACTTGTAATTTAGCAGATGTAAGCACTTTACTGTAGCGCTGGATGCTCTTTTCTACGGATAAGTGGGTAATAATGACACCTTTTTTCTTTCGTTTCTTTTCGTATTGCCATTCCTGTATATGGTTATTCAAGTACTGTCGTGTGGATTGGGCTTAAATACCATCTGCAGTAGTGTACAAATAAATTTCTTAAATAAAATTATACATGTTGTTTTACGTGCCCAAAGCACGATATCATTATGAGGCCCTCCCAAGTGTCGGGCTTTGAAAATTTCGCTATGTGGTGTTCTTTAACGGGCATCTATACATGGCACAGTTCACACGCCCTCAAGCTTTTCACCTCCATTAAAATGCCAGCACCAAGGTGGAGATCGAACCCGCGACCTTCGGGTTAGCAGCCGAGCAGCGTAACCACTACACCAGCACGGCGCACCTAAACATTAACCTGCAGCAATGAAGAAGAATACAAAGAAGAGCACACAGGAACATTTATTAAGTCCATTCACGTAGCAACACACACACACACACACACACACACACACACACACACACACACACACACACACACACACACAGCGCGAAGCATACACTCCGGTTTAATAACAGTGTAGTTCACACAAAGTGGAGTCACACGAACACTGCTGTACCTTCTCCAACAAGAGTCGCAAAAGAATCACGTTTGGAGAGGTTGGTTGCAGCGTAAATTTGACACGATGACACAAGCGACAAAACAACACACGCAACACGCAGCGCAACCAGCAGCGACAGTGTTTATTTTTCGAGATCCCCCCCCCCCCCCCCCCGCAATCTGAATATACCACAACCACAATAGTGAACAAAGGCCACGTGGTGATAACGTACATACATGCACGATAGAATCACCTATACAGCAGCAAGGCAACGTGTGATAAGTGGACAGCACCAGAAGGGGAGCATTTTCGCAGGAACCTGAAATCGTTTGACTACGTTATCAAAGTAGCCTTTGTTGACCGTTGCGGTTGTGGTTTATTTATAGATGTGCGGATCTCGAGAAATCAACATTATAGTTGCTAGTACCACTCCATGGATTCTCTTCTTTTTGATCCTTGTGTCAAGTTTGTGCTCCAACCAATTTCTCTTATGCCTTCTTCAGCATGATTTCTCATGTACGTGTAAGCCTTTTTTTTCACTAATACTGTTATTATACTAAAGCACAGCGAGAAATGGCCTCGTGAACTCCCGGATGCATCCTTCATCACAATGAAGGGTGATGACTGCACCTCTCAACAGTCTGTTTTGTTTGTTAGATTGTCAGGTACGCGCGCTTAATTTCATTCACGGGACCTAAAAACCTTGCGCGCATGCGGTTTTCGTTCAGTTCGTTTTTTTTATTTCAGAAACCTGTAGGTGTTGTTAGACAGCACTCGTACCGCGTCCTTCTGGTATTGTGTTTCGTTCTGTTCACACCAATTTTTTTTTTTCAAAAATGCGCAGCTTTCAACTCGCCCATCTCTCTACATTACGACAGCCTAAGGCTCTGTGTACACGTTGAAAAGTAACAATGTTTCTTTAATGATGTTCCTTTAAGAGGATGGATTCCTGGCTCATATTTAGAAAAGGCTAGTTTAGCTGAATACTTCTACGCAATTAGAAACAAAAGAGAAGCTTCAGCTGCAACAAGCAGCAGCATAAAAATAACATAATTGACACAGTAGTCACAGCTTATAGCTTGCAATTATTGCAAAGATGAGTCTTGTACACAATGGTCTACACATGAAATATGTGTCGGCACAATAAACTCGAGCTTTCATCGAATCGATCACAAGTACCTTTTTTTAATCTAGCTTATAAGTGCTTATGAATGATGGTCTATAATAGACCCCAAATAAAACAGAAGTATTTAATATATAACGAAATAAGCGGATCATCGCAACACTTTCTTCACTGAAATCATACAAAGAGCATAAGGAAGTGCGATGATTATGTAAGACTCTAAAATACATTGCATTGCATGCACTGACTTGTGCAAAAGCAATTCCTTAGTATAGTCACTCTCCTTTTCTGAAGCACTGTGCGGCGAAGCATATTGCAACTTTGAAAGCTCGTTCCGGGATGTTCGGATTATGGGCAGTCGTTTAGTATCTTTAATTTCTTGTTGTCTTCTTTATTTTCGAAGGCTAGGAGCTCTACAACATTTTGGCATGGACGAACAACAGCCAGACATAATTTTATAACCGATAATATCATGCATGGGCATTGGTGTAAGCGGGTTATTCCACCATGAAAAAACATGCAAAAGTTTTGGGTGCCGCAGATTCTTATCGTTAAGCGATTTATTGTTAAAACCGGTATCGTTATAAGTGGGTTCGACTGATATTGTGCTCAAAAATTATACCCAAAAGCGCACTAGAGCAGCGTATTGTGCGATAATATTTCATAAATATATCAACAATTTTAAACGTGAAAGCTAAATAACGCAACCACAACAGAAAGCACATCAAACTTACAAAGAAACGACCATTCTATAGAATAACTAGGTTGAAAGAAAAGCTGAAGCAAACATTCTACCTAATAGACTTCACGAGAACGCATGATTTATTTATATTCTGGGAAACATTAGCCGCTGCATTGGGTTTTCCTTGCTCGCTAGCTGATAATTGGTTTCAGTTTCCATATTTACGAGAACTTCGCGCTTCGAGCAAGGCTGGAAAAATGTCGTGCGTTGTTGTTTACGTATTCTAACATTTGCTTTCATATCACTAATACACTGTACAATAGAGTGTAATTGGATGTCCACTTTGATATCCACAAACATTGTTCTGCTGGATATAACGTAGTAGCTCGTTCTGCGTCGACCCAAGCCGCCGACTACAAGCACGGGCTTATATAAAATGGCGTTATTACGTTACGTTTCGAGCCTGCAGTTAGGACTAGCTCTGGAACAAATAGCTCCCATTTCCTGCAGCTGCAGATGCATGGCGTAAGGTAGTCACAGTAGGTAGTTAAAAAAACGTCATGTGAGATGCTTAAGGAACTTTTTTCGGAAGTTTCACTTCTAAAAATGGTCTGTTTACATAGCATGATATGACTGTAGCTTCACTCCATTATATGTACAGGCCTGTAATCAGAAAACAGAGCAGCTCAGTTTTTGCTCCTATTTCATCCAGCGTTTTCGGAGGCTATTACAAAGCACGAAAGAAAGGGAATTTTGCAGAACATTTCTCATTAGGTGGCAGCAGGGCGTCTGTTGCCTCCGTTTTTGTTTTGTACACGCGTCTATGTAGCCAAACAAAACTGCCATTAACTACACACAATTCTGTAGTTTCGTTCGTAGTTACTCACATCGTGGTTGAAACTAAAAGGGCTACGCTACGCAAAGAGTGGAAAAGAAAATAGCTTTAGGTATTTCGAAAGTAAATTTTAGAGCACGCATAGCACCAAAGCAATCTGTGCTCTTTCGTACAGAAGCACCTTGATCTGAGTTAGTTTTCAGGGTGCCTTCTTTCCTCTGTTTGCAGAAGTTTGTTTTTTCAGTGCACTAGCACAGCAGCAAATGACATAGAAAATAAGCGCCATTGATGTATATGCCTCTATGGTTTATTTTGTACCTTCCGGGCATACATTGGTTGCTGGCAAGAAATTGAGATCAGGGCGAGACAGGCGTACACCTTTTCATCAGTTTGCCTGTGTAATGCAACAAAGAATGATGAGTTACATTGTTGTTTAGTATCAGTAATTTAATACAAATGAATTTCACAGTATTTAGAAATAACGGCTATGTTCAATTAAAAGATCTGTGATAAAAAACGATGATGTCTAACCACGCACATTAATACACTATAATCCTCGCCACCCACTTTCCTCAATCGGCAAAAAGACTTGGAGGGCGCATAACCTTCGTTCTTTAAAGTACATTGTGGTAAAGTTAGCAGGCACCTTTCGCGCCACTTTCTTAATGTGTTGCCATGCTACGTTTCTCTTTGTACACCTTAATCCTGCTGTGAAGGAACGCACGTCTACGCGCGTGACACAGTGAGCCGGGGCTTCTACTTCAATTAGGCTACATTTGTAAAGTACCCACTACACGAAAAGATAATGGTACTATCAAGCACACGATGGCGGAAATTAGGCTTCGTTTGAATGTCTCGATGGTGGCTCTGTTCATTAAGATAACAAAAAAATGCTTAATATAGTGCAGATAAGTCGCAAACGTGAAAGTCTTATACGTCTTATGAAACACCAGAGGAGACTGTCGACGTCAAAACAAGCGATGGAATAAATCACCATCCAGGTCAGGCGCCAACTAGTGACATCATCGTGAGTTCACAAGGCGCCATAAGTTGTCACGTCAAACTGACGTCTTTATGGGCTTCTGCACTGGACGTAGTCGCTTGGTGACATTTGCGATGATCCCGGAGGCCCGCTAAAACGACGCGAGGAGCACAAATCATCCAATGCCTTCAATCAGGGAGACGGTGAGAAATCAAGCCGAATGCAAAAAGGTTTCGCGTAGGGCACGGATCCATGAGATCGACCGAAGGAGAGCGAAAAAGGCGGCTTTCGT
This sequence comes from Rhipicephalus microplus, assembly GCF_013339725.1. NCBI lineage: Eukaryota > Metazoa > Arthropoda > Arachnida > Ixodida > Ixodidae > Rhipicephalus > Rhipicephalus microplus. The sequence continues at coordinate 32,213,521 of NC_051169.1, forward strand.
CCTCGAGTCGTCTGAAAGGGACGCTAAAGAGCAAAACGATTTTTCCCGTATTAGTACATCACTCTTGCACGGTACCCAAAACACTATACGCTTGCGGGGATAAGACGCTTGGGAAGCTAGAATATGGGCAAAAAGAAAATGTGAGTGGTTACACCGCCTTCATATTTTCGCACTATTCGCCGTAACGTAAAATATTTGAAGACCCCTACTAGGGCATACGTAACTCTTAATTGAAAACGCGAAACTCCTCGCAAATGTCAAAAAATATTCCACAAACACCGCCGGGCTAGTCATCAGATTTTAACAAAGGACGACGGGAATTTTAATTTTATTAAGCACAAAGCGTTCACAAAGTGAGCACTTTTTCTTATCCTGTAACCAAGGAGCATTATATTTAAGTCTATGCTTGGTTGTCACTGATTATACCGAGGAAAGCAATTAGTGTTTCAGTTAAGCTTTTTACCAACATTTTTTATTTTAAGGAGGAACTTTGGGCATTGCTATATGCACTTTATGAACTTCTTTAAGAGTGTTTAGAAAGTTACATCGGGGAGCGACAGGATAATTGTGTATTCAAGAGATACATTTTTACTCACACGCGTATGCCAAGGTCTACCATCGCTCTAGTTTACGAATACACAAATGCGCGCTGTAGACGTGTTCTTAAGCGTAATTTTTATTCTAGAAAGAGAAAGTGTTTATATACATAGGTGACGCTGAAAAGCGCTGAAAAGTCAAGAGGTATGGAGCAGGGTAATTACTTTCGCAAAGGCGGCCACAGAGGTAGACGTACTGAAATGGCGAAGAACTTCATTTGGTTCCAAAACTAATTAAAATTTTCATCGGCCAAGTTTTTTTCAGTGCACAGAACATGGGCAATAACAGCATTATCAACAATAAAACACCGGAGAGTGAGGTGTCACGTGCTGCAAAATGATTTTGCCGTTATATTTAGGATAACTTTAACCTAATAATTAGTTTTCAGCAGCAACTACAGTGCCATGTAGAAGCACTGTACTTTGTTTCGTAAAATCATTCGGGAGTTCTAACAAAGGCCTCTGCGTGCCACTAATTATTTGTTTCTTTTGCCCGATTTTTTCCGCAAAGACAGAGAAGGAATAGGGAACGCTTCATTACGTTCACAAGTGAAGTGTAGCAGTGCCTCTAAATCATCTAGGCTAGTGAAACAATTTTGATCAAGTACCATGTCTGAGTTATACAGCTTGATTCGCCTGGCTCCAACCAGGACTAAGAATATTACAGAGTGTAATGAAGAAAGTTGTTATGTAGATTAGTGAAACAGTAACCCACTGGAAGTATTCTGCTGTAAGATACCGACAGGCGATTTCTTTTTGCTTATATTCGAAAAGCTGCTCAGTCACTAACGAGATATGATTGCCGTGTTGGTATTGGGATTAAATTGCCTAGAAAATGCAGCCAATGTAGTACAAAAAAGTTGAGGTAATGCTCGTTAACACGAATATGAAAATAAATTTTAAAGGTAAGACAACATCCCACCTGTCAAAAATATTGGTCAGTTTGTATGCACGCCGGGTTTCTGTTTCTGTTGCGAAGTTGCAAGGTCCGGGAGCCAATTCCTAGAATACAGAACAGTTTGGACTCTAGAACAGCGAAGCTCTTACTAGGCATGTCGCTATTGCTTTGACAAACGGAAAATAACTTTCATCAGTTCATCCGGTTGGCAATGATGTGTCCCAATGTTTTGATTTTATTCTAAACTCAGGTCATTTCTCAAACTGTATTATAATAAGTTGGGATTAACAACGCAACACCACGATACAAGTGTATGATTATGAAGGACGGCGTACTGGAGTGGTCTGGAAATTTATACCGGCCATGGTTCTTTACCGTGCACCTAAATTACATATGCCACGATCAGTTGACGTTAGAATTCTATGTTCCAGGAAGTATTTCTCCATCTTTCATGAAAAGCAATGAGTTCAGCTTTTTGTCTTTATGTTTTCATTAGTGGCCGGACCAGACACCTTGGGCCACGACCAGACACCACGGTACAGTTTAGTTATCGCTCGCTTTGTACGAAGCGTCAGATAAAAATATATAGTTCAGTGCAGCAACTGCCTAGAACCGGGCCACATAACAGAGAAAAATACACTGGGCCAGCTGCTAGGAAACTAAAAGACGAGCGCTACGGTGCCGATGGTTACAAAATATTAGTGAGGTTGGCGGGTAACTTTTCCGGACAATAAAAATGCACTTTCACCCTTGAAGCCGCATCTGCTCCAAGTGCGTCGCGAAATAAGAAACAGCATTAATGGTTTATGATGTAGAAAGAAAGCGAAGGAGATTAAGCTATAGCACATGCATCCATCGTGTTCTGCGACAGCCTCGCTTTATTCAAATTTTTTTTCGCTGTGTTTGCACATAGCTCGAATAAATTTCATTACTAACATCAACAAACTATTCCTACTACCAATCGATATTGGTGATCCCATGCAGATGCATTTGACATGTTCCTAATTGCACCGCAGTAATCGTGCTTACACAGCCAACCACTGCTGCATGGCGTCGCACTCGCAGACACGCCCTTGCATACGAAAAGTTTAGTGTAACTTCCTATCTAACCACAGTTCTTGCGATTGAACAGCTCCACCTCCCCCCTCCCGCCCTCTCAGGCCACTTCATCATACAAAACAACATTTATGCGCAGCGCCTTTAGAGTTCGAAAGAAAAATATTATAACTTTCAGTAAAACGTTCAAGGCATTGTACGTAAATATTTATAATACGAGTAGCTTATGCAGCCTTCGTTTTGAAATAAAATAAAAGCAACTAACATAGATTTACTGCTAGGTTATCAAACACTTACAAGTAAAAACTATGCTACAGTTTTCAACTTGCTTTCTGTTTTTTTATATACTTTTAGCTTTAAACGACGATGTTTTATGTCGGCGCCCACCAAGGCATCAGTGCCCCGCCGCGGTGGTCTAGTGGCTAAGGTACTCGGCTGCTGACCTGCAGGGCGCGGGTTCGAATCCCGGCTGCGGCGGCTGCATTTCCGATGGAGGCGGAAATGTTATAGGCCCATGTACTCAGATTTGGGTGCACGTTAAATAACCCCAGGTGGTCGAAGTTTCCGGAGCCCTCCACTACGGCGTCTCTCATAATCATATAGTGGTTTTGGGACGTTAAACCCCACATATCAATCAACCAAGGCATCAGTGACATCATTTTCATCACAGAAGTAACGTCGTTAAATTGTACACGAGCAGATAGGGAAGAGCAAGTTTTGTTGATTTAGATGCCCTGGTAACCGAACCTAGGACATTTCGGTCCACGATGACAAGTGCTCGGCGCTCTATGCACTGCGCCAGTGACGCAAAAGTTTCAGAAGAGCACCTTATATCACACACAGTTCTTTAACACACTGATGTTGGCGGATTTTGTCGCAGTCTAATCAGTAATGTGGGACACTGCATGATGAGACGATTTAGTGCTGACAGAGATAGCTTCCATTGTTTCAGTGCTACGAAGGCTTTCAATGCATTTTACGCAAATATTTGGTTTGGTGGCGACGTCAGACGGGCTTTGAAATTTCCTGGCTGTTCATGTCGTGCTAATGTGTCAATTTATCGACAAAGTAGTGCAGCTTACAAATGCTCAAGCGGTGCTTTTTCACCGCCTAATGCTTCGAGTGCGACAGCACTAGTTAATAAAACTGCTGCATTGAGCGGCACGGCAATGTGACTGCGTCTACGGGTAAATGTCGCGCACCGAGTAATTTATTACAATGTGAGACGCCAGCGGATAGCGGTATACGCCTTCCCACACCCTTGGCTCAAGCTGCGAGCTCTATAATATTAATAATTGGGCTTTAACATCTCAAAACAACCATATCATTATAAGAGACACCACAGTGGAGGGCTCCGTAAGTTTCATCCACCTGGGGTTCTTTAACGTGCACATAAATCTAAGCACACGGGCCTCAAACATTTCCGCCTCCAGTGAAATTGCGGCCGCCACGGCCAGGATTCGATCCCGTACTTGCGGGTCAGCAGCCGAGTGCCTTAGCCGATATAGACAACTGTGGCGGATTAGCTGCGACCTGTGCCTCTCGCGTCCTCAAGCCACGGTCATGCTAAAGGACTGTGAAGTATATACCATAGGCATCCACTCGTGCGCGTGCATAATTGTCCACGACCACTCGATACCACCGATCATAGTTAGTTTGAAGTTCGAAGTTTATTGATACCAAAGTAGCGATACATGAAAGAAAGAACACAATTTTCAGACTAGAATATACTATTCCTTTCAATCACGAATTACGATGCACTGCCTGGATATGCGTGAAATTCGCATGACATGTTTCCAAGAGCCGCGTGTTACATTTCAAAAAATAAAATGACAGAATGCCTTGTTTTGAGTGAGACTCAGTAATTGAAATTAGTTAGCTTGTAACTAAATATCTAGTTACGCTGCAATCAACCAGCTGCTATACTTGCATAAAAATAATAAACTACTAGACACGAAACGCATGTGAAGTTTTTTGTTGTAGTACTTCTTCCGAGTGAAGAAAAAAAGTTTTGATGTTTGTCCTGGAAAGCGGCACGTCGAGTAATCTTCGAACATTGTAGTGAACCAAGCAGAGTGATTCTCTTCAGCAATATGCACCACAACGAGGTTAAATTATCGCTGGTTGTCCAATAAAGAAGCCTGTGCCAATGTGCACACTAAGTTCTGGGCCATTTGAAGAAACAATTGGCGTGTATACAGTTGTACGCACCGCGACTGAAATGGCAGGTCCGAAAATTGCGGGACGAAGGCTTATTGCTGAAGTGCCCGTGTTTTGGCGTTTGTCTCTTTAGATGACGACGCGTTGAGTACCACTGTTGATAACTTCTAAACACGGCATTCTTCCTATGTTGTGTTCTGGTGTATGTTAACTGCGTCAGCTACCTCGAGCGTTAAGTCACGATCATGGACGTTAGTAGTCGGGAGATTAGATAGACAGATAGATAGATAGATAGATAGATAGATAGATAGATAGATAGATAGATAGATAGATAGATAGATAGATAGATAGATAGATATATAGATAGATGATAGATGATAGATAGATAGATGATAGATGATAGATGATAGAGGATAGATAGATATATAGATAGATAGATAGATAGATAGATAGATAGATAGATAGATAGATAGATAGATAGATAGATAGATAGATAGATAGATAGATAGATAGATAGATAGATAGATAGATATGTGGGGTTTAACGTCCCAAAATCACCAATTAACTATGAAAGACGCCGTAGTGGAGAGCTTTGGAAATTTCCGCCACCTAGGGTTCTGAGAGCGCACGGGCCTACAACACTTCCACCACCATTGGAAATGCAGCTGCCACAGCCGGGATTAGATCCCGCAACCTGCAAGTGAGTTGTCACTAGACAACCGCAACGGGGCATCGGGATAGAGATGTACCTCTCGCGTAAAAGTCCGGGCATACACAGTCAGCGGTGCCATTGCTGCCAAACACCAACAGACAATTTGCAAGTTCTTACACAACAATGCAAAACAAACAGTAAAGTATTTCTGTGCAGGCGCGGTTCACTTTCATGTTGTACTGATTCCTTTGAGGAAGGAGTCACCTAGGTTTCTTTTTTTTTAGAACGTTGAAAATGTGAAATGCTCACAATGATTCACTGGGACGGTAACAATATTTATCGAACAGAAAAAATTTCGGAAATATAACCCAGTCTTTCTTCGTGAGAAGCAAGAGTTCTGCCGCGTAGCGATGCCATTTCTTGATAGTGCTCCAAAAAGAAAAAATCTATAAGAGTGTCATTTATTATGAGGCGCCTCCTTAATGCGTGTCATGTTGCGCGACAGAAGCGTAGAATCGCGTGAGGCATCAAGACAAGTGAATGCCTCAACGAAGTTTTTAAGGTCAATCACTCATTATTATTGTAGATACCTATTTATGGTAGGGTGAGGTAAAAAAAAAAGAGACATGGGGCATAACGCGACATCCTGAGTATGCCGGCCTCTGTAGCTAATACAAATACTACTTACATCGTTCATTTTTTCCAGCGAAAAGTGCTGGTCATTTAATACATATTCATGTGCATAAGTTTGAGCGAGAAAAGTTCCGCGGCTAGTGTCACTCTATTCGTGACCCGTCAAAAAAGTGCTAAATCCTTCTCGGCCGAATTTTCGATTGCGCTGACAATTGGGACAGTTGGTTAAGTGGTGTTCGTTAATAGTTATGAACGGCGCAAGAAAAAAAAAACACGAGGCACAGATGAATAAAAACGACACAAACACCGGCACCGGACTCGAGTTGCGATTCCAGGGCCTGTGTCTGTGTGTTTTTATCTGTGTCTCACGTTTTTTTTTTGCGCCATTCATAACTATGAACCAAATTTTCGATCCCTGCATCAAGCTCCTCCTGTGCCAGTACAGCAACGTAAATAGTCATTTCTTGTTACTTTAGGCTACTGGCTACATAACACTAAATCTTTAGCTATTGTTTCTTGTGCCCGGGGACAACAGGAATTTTTCTTTATTGTGGCATGTGAGAGGGGCAAAACGCGTCGAAAAGGAATCTGCCTTAAAGTGTCTTATTAATTTAACCATTAACTTACGCTCACTATATATATATATATATATATATATATATATATATATATATATATATATATATATATATATATATATATATATATATATATATATATATATATATATATCCTTCTTTGTTTAGGAGGGTTCAGACATGCAATAAAATATCATATAGAGCATCCTGGGAGGCGAAAACGACATGAAAAAGCACTGACTGCCGTTCAGGACGCGACTCCCTCTATTCGCACTGCATCGAGGATTTCGTTGTTTCCAACGATGCCCTCACGAGACACATGAAAATGGCGAAATCTCCAAGTCCTTCACAAACGCGTCTTGGAATTGAGTTTTAACGACGTTTCTCTAATATCCCAATTAAAAAAAATAAGCGCTAAAAGTCCAAATCTAGCACAGTTTTCAGTTCTTTGCCTCACCAATCCCGGCGGGCGAAGTCAAAAGCCACCAAACACTTGAGCAGTTCTGCTCCAAAACGGCCCTAAGAGGTGAAGAAGATACGTCAGAACATATCCAGCCTCTAATTTTTGAATAACCTAATGAGGTGCAAGTGTTCAAAAAAAGACAACATTAGCACAAAGAAAGACTGGCAGTGTTTGATTTACAAGAAGTTTCGGAGCAACACAACACCGCGTTCTTACTATATTAAATGCGTAGAGCTCCAGAAGTGGCTTTCCTAAGACTTCGTGAGCGCCCACAGAGTGAATTTGAAGATTTTGTACTAAAAAAACCATTTGTATGAATTTTTTTACATGGTCTCATTTTGCACCGCGCAGCATCTTGTTTCGCCCCGCAGTTTGAGGCAAAATAAGACATTTGGAGCAATTTGTTATTTCTTTTTAAAATTACGTTTTGAAGAGTGCAAACATGGCAATCATAATGCAAGACATACCTTCAACCCGAAAGAGAGTTTATGTATATGTTCAAACGAAAAGTGTCAAATAAAAACGAATATTCACTATTTAGGATATTTGTCGCACTTTACCATATACCTTATTAATTGTCATCGCAAAAGCGTTAACGAAGTGCGCAACAGCGCAGGTTCATGTGTTGCTACAAATGCCTATATTCACTGCGCAACTGTATTTGCAGCGCAAATTGTAACATCACGTGAAATTCGCAATGTTAGGCGTACAGACGTTACTTTCTTTGCGAAACGAGGTGACCGGTTGAGAAGGGTATGCGAATTGTTGACAACTGCGCTCTCGAGATGAACTCTTGAGGCGAGGCTCAAACTTCTTTTTTAAGCTTTTTTTTGTGCCGTATTATCCCATCATAACTATAAAAAAAAAGACAATCAACTATTACTCTCCTCGTGTAATTCTGCTGTGATGAACGCGCACGCAGAGCTATGGTCTCCGGAACTCTTCGCACAGTACGCCGCCTTAGCTGCCTTTGCGGTGCGTGTACGTGACGTTTTCGTCGTATTTATGACAGAGTGCCTCTAATACAATATTTCTTGCAAAGATGGAAGACACAGGGTTAAACGATGAGGCAGCACAGGGAATGTCACTGAAACAAACATTCCGAAAGAGGGATCCGCCTTCAACAGAGTAGCGAATGCTTTTCTTAGCAGGAATTTTTTAGACTGTGCTTATCTCAATGTTATAATATCGACCTTAGGAGGAGAGAATACAAGTTTTTTTTAAAGAAGCAAGTGAAGGGTTGAAAGAGAAAGAAATGGCTAGTACAGAATAAAGACAAACTACCCAGTGCGTTTTTTTTTATTACCTCAGCTTGAAACAGCCTTCTCTTTATTACATTTCTCAGAAAAGTCAGTGAACCACCTTGATATATATGATGTTCTAAAGACGCGAAACAATCTTTACCTTTTATTCTCGTGCAATGAAATTGCGCGACCATAATAAACGCTGCTTTTTGTCAGAGATAATTTGGTTTCCTGATAGCTACCAAGGATTTGTGATGCTTAGTTTTACAGCTGCATTATTCAATTTGATGAACACTCTAGGTGATCAGCGGTTCAACTGAAGTGCAGTGTGATACTGCTTACCAAAATTCCTTCCAGCTGCCGTATCTACAGAAGCAAGTGATTGTTTTATGAGAAATCGCAAATTGATTCAATAACGTAAACAACGATACAACATTCGGCAAAAAAAAGAAACTGAGAAAGCATATCGAGTGTTTTTTTTAGACGGCTGTTCTTTGAACTGAGACATATATGGAAGGGCAATGCTACGTCATATTAAAGTCATAATTTAAAGTTCGCATAATTGAAAGGCATAAAACTTTGATGCTTGGAAGCACGCAATTTTTGTTCTCTAAACATAAGGCCAAATCAACTCAACGGTATCCTTGTTACGCCACAACAATGCAAGAACAGGAGTATGGGTGATTTGATTGATGTGTGGGGTTTAACGTCCCAAAACCACCATATGATTTTGAGAGACGCCATAGTGGAGGACTCCGGAAATTTTGACCACCTGGGGTTCTTTAACGTGCACCCAAATCTGAGCACACGGGCCTACGACATTTCCGCCTCCATCAGAAATGCAGCCGCCGCAGCCGGGATTCGAACCCGCGACGTGCGGGTCAGCAGCCGAGTACCTTAGCCACTAGACCACTGCGGCGGGGCAGGAGTATGGGTGCTTGACAGGGTAGTATAATAGGTAAGTAAGGTTGCCCTTAATGATATTTCGTTTCGTGAAATATACACTACAACGAATGAACTACAGAATAATTAGGTACAACATTTAGCGCAAATAAATGACACGGGACGAAGAAAGAAAGCACCCACCCCAAATGCTCACTCGCTACTGAATTTCGTTAGACTACTGAACACGCGCAGATATACAAACAGCGTATCGCTCACATTATAGGAGTTGCAGGAATAATGTGATTATTTATACGCGGTGCCCCCATTACTTGTCTTATTCCTATATTTAAACAAATTATTGAGCCAACGTTGCCGCAACATTGAGACAGTTGCTGCAACGTTCTGGTAACATTTAGTGCTGTCTCTGTATAAAAGCCGGCTATATTTACCTATTCCTTTCACCTGCAATTAGGGTAAAGATTTCTTGATGAAATCTATAGAGGAATGCTTCGTGTAACTTCGCCACTTAACTGAGCTATACGTTCTTGCTTTTTAACTGTTTAGGTGCAATGTGCTGCCAAATCTCGGAAGTATCTGTTACTCAGTGTTTCTAAAAAGGACTGAGTAAACGAAAATAAAGCACTTCGCGGAAACAGACATATCTACATGTAACTACATTTCCAAGCAATGTTGAATTTGTTTAATTTGAACTTGAAATCCTACACGACGGTTGCGTCAGTTGCAAGCGTGGGGGGCTTCGATTGTGTCAGCGGGGATACATTGAACTCTTTCTAAATAGCGTATGAAGAGGTCACTGAGCAATAAACAGGGACTCGTGTTGAAATAAAATGCATAGATGAATGAATCCGTAGCAGATGGAGTGGTCAGTAGACTTTATGAAACAAGAAAAAAAAGAGAGAAAACCATATCGAGCTAGAGAAGTGGCCGGCTTAAACCAGGCAGCACACTTAGTTAGCCGATGTTGATCTCACGTTTTCGGGCGCTTCCATGAACTGATACTTCAGGAAGGCTTCCTTCCTGATGTATCATGCATAGCCAGTCGCCTTAATTGATGGGACCGAATGTTGTGCTCTTGTTGGGACTTCCTCATCTCGAATCTAAAGGTCGATCCGCGCGGAAACATTGAGAACAAGCATCACATGTACTTTTTATTATTCTTTTGATGTCGCTCCCAAGTAAAAAGGTACAATAAGTGAATGACGTTATACAGCAGCTGGAGAAATCCAATAGTTCAAAGGCTGTACGATTACTGTACTCTCGAAAAACAGAGGGTGAGACGGAAGTATAACCATTGTTCATTCGCTGAATACTGATTTCATAGGCAAGTACACAAGTACTGAATGTCACTGAAACAGCAAGACCTTAACCATTTAGTACAACTCAGTCATACAAGGGAGATTGAATGCAGACAACGTTAGCAAGTTGGGGGTAGGTATAGAGTACTCCCATAGTATGGAGTACCCAGTAAATTATTACTGTGCACTTCAGTATGTTGCCGCACTATTTTTGTTTCAAATTGATTATTAAAAATCTTGTTTAAAGTGATGGTGTCACCAAATTTTGAGACTATCCCAAGCCTGATGTGGGTTTTTTCTGTATGCAAGGACTCTCCACACGAAGAGTGGGATATAACAAACGCATAGAATATATTTTAATTCAATTTTAAAAGTGTAGCCGATCGTGCTCACTCTCGCGATCCAGGCAAATCGCTTGCGCAGCAACACTGACGTTTCAGAATAGGAGAAGCGACGGCAGCTGTCATGACGTCACACTAGATCTGTAGTGACGAGTGTGTTGGCGTCCCTCGCAGAGAAACTGCGCGTCCATCAAGAACACTAAGTGCTTTCGAAGAGACACTCGACGCGTCCTTGTCCATCATAGACGCCACGTGCGTCCAACAGCGGGGCTGCCCCGTGCTCTTTCAGCGCATCGACTCCTATAAAAGGCCGGCGCATGTGGGTCAGGTGGCTTCCTCGCCCACGTTCTGTACATACGTTGTAAATATAAACGCTTTGTTTTCTTCTGGCTGCCTTTTGCCTTGTCACTGCCTGAATGATGCTGCAGCTGGCTATGGCGACTGTCAGCGCGTTTGTTTTGCTGGCGTTTGTGTGGCACGTGCATGTGAGAGCAGACGAAACTGAGCACGATCTGCGTCACAGCTTTGTGTGGTCACGTGGCCAAGCCACCTATGCATGGCGTCTATGCCCAACTCGGCGCCGCGAAACCAAAACCGAATATGGTTCACATAAGTAGAGCAATATTAAACTATTTAGCAAAAATACACGAATCTTGGTGCGTGTATCATGCTTCCTGGAGCTGGAGGAAACGATTACAGCAAAGAACACGAGTTCCACAAATTTGGTGTTACCACCCCTTTAAAGTTGGAAAAAAAGAGTAATGAATGACGATGGCGAGTCGCAGTCCAGAGCATGCTATCGCTCAGGCCATTCTCTCTGCTTTTCTATAAATAAGCCTATATATTTTTCTCTATTGGAGTTCCGTAACCAGGCGCAAAACTCCCAATTCACTCCCCCCCCTTCTACCCTTTGCCCCGAAATGTGTGTGTGTGTGTGTGTGTGTGTGTGTGTGTGTGTGTGTGTGTGTTTTGCACCATGCATACACAGCGCAATATGACCAGTTGTCTGCCCCGCCCCACTCTAAATCCAAAAGGTGTTACCCCTCCCCCCCGAAAAACATTTTTGCGTGCCTTCCTGCTCTCTTTTTGAAACATAATTTGTGTGTGTTCGTAAAAACACAATACGAGTCATCAGACAGGGAGCACGCGACCGGACGTCAGTTGCCCTACAAGGAGCAGTTATTTTATTCAGTCTGACTTCTTTCTGTTCTGTTTAGTTCCCTTGTTTCTCTTTGAGTCCACGGCGTTGCGGAAGCGGATATACGACGCTCGACGGCTGGCCAAGAGATGACGGGTTCGATCCTGCTACGGTGCTAGAGACCCGTGTAGTGCGCGATTTCTGTGCCCATAAAAGAAAACCACATGAACAAAATTTTCCGAGCCCTCCACTGCAGTGCCCCTCCTAATAATATCGTGGTTTTTTGGGCGTTCAACTCTGTAGATATTCTCATTGTTTGTTTTTCTTTAACATTTAGGGATGCTTTTCTTGCAATGATCATATCAGTCACAAGTTGGCGTATCAACTTCGCATACAAGAGGCGAATTGAAGCCTCGTTAGTAAGACACGAAGCAATATTTAGCACAAAGCAACGCAATATCACTTCATGACATAAAACAAGGGACATGGGAATGCTCTTAGGGTACCTTGTTAGCAGTGGCCTCGGAACATTGTCCTTTATTAAAATTAGGCGCACATATTCAATGATATTTGAACTCTTAAGAATCTGCAAGGCAATGCGGCTGTCTGAAAGGAGGGTTTCGTGCGAAATTTCTCACAACATTTATACATGTTTCCATTTCATCAGGCTTACACGTTTGATTCTATGCCACCGCGTCCGGGCCAAGCTTTTACTTCGAGATCGTGGTCTTAGCATTGCAAATCCACCCTGGCAGACCTTCAGCCCGGTTAGTGTGTAAGCGAAAATTCTTGCAGCCAGAGCCTCATGAATAAAAGAAGCATGAAAGAGAACACTACGATAAAGTTGGAAGACGATGCGTTACTTTTCGTGTCTAGCGGCAAACAAAGTTACACAAACAAAAAAGAGAAGAGGTACGATCACTCGAGGAATAAGTACAAAAATAGGGGAATGATGCGCCACATATTTGCATTGATCGCGATACAAAGTCTGCATAAAGTGCGTGTTATGGCGGCGTTAAGGGCGACTTTGGGAACGCACAGGACGGCGTCCCATAAGACGCACCTGCTGCGCATCGCATAATAACACCACGGGCGGACGCCTAGAAGAAAAAAAGTAAACCTCGAAGTAAACGAAATAAACCAAGAACAGCAATGCAGTTTTGTTATCACAAACTCGCTTTTTGATGCGTCAATGTATAAATTTGTTATCAGTTCTAAGTACTAAGCAGCATTGCTATTATACCTCAACGTTTCTCGGAACGGTAACTTATGTTCTCGCTTTAGCTGTTGCCATCCTGGAAACACGTGGCCCGTCTGACGCGGCAGCGAAAGAAAGCAGTGTGGTGGCTTTGCCTTTGAAAAAAACTTCTTCCTTTGTTGAACTCATCTGCTAGCATATCAATTCTTATTTGTCGTCAATATCTGCGAGTACTATTTAGACAATTGAGGATCTTATAAAAAGTGAAAACTTAAGATATATGTCCCACCAAACAGAAACGGCCGACAGAGGAAAAATTTTTGAAGCGAAGACGGGAAGCGTTTTCACCGTTTCTAAAGCGCACGTCAACATTTGGATGGATATACATTTCCTTAGTCCGCATAGGTGGAACGATAATCGGCTGCCTACCCGAACGTGGCGGGTCAATCCCGGATCCGTCAGTCACATTTCCGTCGAGGCAAAATGATAGAGGCACGTGAACTTTGAGATGTCAATGCCCATTAACAAGCACCAAGTGGTTGAAATTTCCGGAGCTCTCTAAAGTCTATGGTGCATTTCATGATAATATCGTGGTATCAGTGGGTAAAAGGTTAAATGTTATCATATTACATATTTACTTATTGCAACGCACCGACTGGTCATACAGTAACTGCTTTGATGGAGTGGAGCCCGTAGTGCTTTATCAACTAAGAGTTTTCCGACGAAAATTCGTGAAAAAGCATGCTCTGGTGCCTAGCGACCGTTCCAAGTACCACGTCAAGTATGGAACTGAACTATTTGCCCCCAACACCGGCGTTGCCAATCAATTTATGGAAGACACCCTACGCCAAAGTTTTTATTACACTGATGAAAAGATACGATATGGCGGTACTTGGAGTGCTCACTAGACGGACGGACGGACGGACCGACGGACGGACCGACGGACGGACGGACGGACGGACGGACGGACAGACGAACAGGCGGACAGGCAGACAGGCGGACGGACGGACAGACGGACAGGCGGACAGGCGGACAGGCAGACAGGCAGACAGGCAGACAGGCGGACAGGCAGACAGGCAGACAGGCGGACAGGCAGACAGGCAGACAGGCAGACAGGCAGACAGGCAGACAGGCGGACAGGCGGACAGGCAGACAGGCGGACAGGCGGACAGACAGACAGGCAGGCAGACAGACAGACAGGCAGGCAGACAGACAGACAGGCGGGCAGACAGACAGGCAGGCGGACAGACAGACAGACAGACAGACAGACAGACAGACAGACAGACAGGCGGACAGACAGGCGGACAGACAGACAGACAGACAGACAGACAGACAGACAGACAGACAGACGAACAGACAGACAGACGGACAGACAGACGGACAGACAGACAGACAGACAGACAGACAGACAGACAGACAGACAGACAGACAGACAGACAGACAGACAGACAGACAAGCGGACAGACAGACAGACAGACAGGCAGGCAGGCAGGCAGGCAGGCAGGCAGGCAGGCAGGCGGGTGGACGAATTTGTAGACGCAATGTCCAAGTCATTATCATTCACTCCGTGGATATGCAATGAATTGGTGGGGCTGGTGAAGCTGAAATTAAAAGCATTGCAATAATACAGATACCTCTATAAATATAGCCTTGGGAAATATGTTGTGCTGATCTACATTTTTCAATGATCAATGACGAGCGAAATGTTGAATTTACCGTACGTCACCACCCCACTTCCATAAGCAGCCGAAAAATTCCGAAAATACCCTACCAGTGGGCTAATTACTCTATACGGTTGGCAACTTCGCACTACACCTAACGTTAGCTAATTCGTGTTTCCGTCTCTCAAAGTAGATGAAACGTTCGCGCCGATCTAGGCTGCCCCATTCACACATTTTACAATTGATGCTGACTACCGTCTTCACCTATGACCACTGCGGCGGTTCGTACATTCCGTACTAAATATAACTAGACACACCCACCACACAGTATGTCATCTCGGCTACACTGCTCGCAATCCACTCTTAACTTATGTTCACATGGTCATCAACCTATTGGAACACATGAGTGCATAACAGTGACAAGTCACGCACGACATAAAAAGCCGTACCGTCTGCTTAGACCCATGCATGAGGTATCAAAGCAAAAATGAGAAGCTATTGCCAGACAGTACCGTCTCTTTGAGTGGCTAAGTTGTTATGGCGCACATGTCAGCCACAATAACTTCGGCAAGCCGCTCAGTACACTGCTGCAACGTGTTGTTTTATAAATTTCTAAATTGCATTTCAAGAATATGGCTGGCGATGTTCGAAGTTCCCCTAGAGCTCATGTAGCTGATGGGGCCCTGGAAGAGCCCTCTTCCGCAGTAAACAAGCGCACTTTTTAATTCAATATAGTAGTTTTTACCTTTCTGTACCTACGCGTAGTCGGTTACTGACCAAGAATAAACGTAAGCTGCGCCCACAGCATTCACCGTTCCAATCAGGCTGAATTTTTATAGAAGTTCCACTTATTGACATTGCTTTTTTTACGTGACGTCACAAACTTTAGCGTATTGCAGGTATATAACTTGGCTGCTCAGGCACATGCTCATTTGGATAGTTGTCAGCCAAAAAATTTTACTTGCTGGCAAATTTCATCAAAAATTCTGATTTCTATACTCCATCAAACGTAACATTTGCCCCGCCGCGGTGGTCTAGTGGCTAAGGTACTCGGCTGCTGACCCGCAGGGCGCGGGTTCAAATCCAGGCTGTGGCGGCTGCATTTCCGATGGAGGCGGAAATGTCGTAGGCCCGTGTGCTCAGATTTGGGTGCACGTTAAAGAACCCCAGGTGGTCTAAATTTCCGGAGCCCTCCACTACGGCGTCTCTCATAATCATATAGTGGTTTTGGGACGTTAAACCCCACATATCAAACGTAACATTTCAACAGGAAAAGACGATCTTTCAATTTGTAATATGGGTAGCATTTCTATCATCAGCGAAAAAGTGTTTATGGTTCGAACAAAAATTGCCAATCATTGCTCTGTTGCACAGGTGATTGACAGGCGCGCTGCAGCAATGGGGGTAGAGCGCGTATTTATTTCTACGTTGTAACCACCTATTTCGTGCATGTCTCCTAATAACAGCGTTCCAGAAGATGACAGGGCATGCATACTATATATTGGTCTACCTATACATGTTAATTATCCACCTAACCGTTCGATAAACTTGGCTCAGATCTCCAACGATACCATTAAATTTGCTATCTATAACCTTCACATAGTTTATGATCACTTGTAAACAACAAGCTGTGTGTTCTCTGTGGTAAAGTTCATCACGCGTTAAAAAAGTCACGGAGCTTCAAAGACAAAGTTGGATACTATATACAAGCGGCAACGTTGAACTACTTCGGCGAGCCGCTGCAATCTGGCGGTCCGACCGAAAAGTGAGATCACCGAGATTAGCTGTAATTGTAGAGCACAGAAAAAGAATGGGCCGGCGGTAAATTAGCTTAGCAAACTCCAAACAAAGTTTCGCGTGGCGCTAAAGCACTTAAGCGATGAACGTGCTCGTTCCCGCGGGTTCTACAGGAGAAAAAAAAAAAAAAAAGGCGTCGTGTGCACCCGTACTGCAGATTCGCTGTACTGGGTGATATATACGCGTAAAATTATGTGGGACAGACCGCCTGCACTTTAGACAAACTAAAGTGCCATGGCAGTGCGGCCAAGTTAGGTCTAGTTACGCTCTCTCAGAAAGCAAAGTATGTATTTCAATAAGCGACGGCGAGTTCATTCGTGCGTGTCTGCACACGCGCGTGAGATCAGATAAGAGGAGTCAACGTATGCGGAAGACGAATACTGTCTTACTCGCTATACATGATTAACATCATGGTAACTGGCAAAGTAGCAACCGATATATAAATATAAATATATATATATATATATATATATATATATATATATATATATATATATATATATATATATATATATATATATATATATATATATATATGTGTGTGTGTGTGTGTGTGTGTGTGTGTGTGTATCGAAGAGTTTTTTTTTTGGGAGGGGGCGAAACGTACTTTGGTACTTGAAAAGAGAAGAGACACAACTTAGCAGTTGTCTTAATTTATTTCCAACAACTTCAACCAGTGGACCGGTCTTCGTCAGGGTTTGTGAATAAGATTTGATTGATTTGTGGGGTTTAACGTCCCAAAACCACCATATGATTATGAGAGACGCCGTAGTAGAGGGCTCCGGAAATTTTGACCACCTGGGGTTCTTTAACGTGCACCCAAATCTGAGTTCACGGGCCTACAACATTTCCGCCTCCATCGGAAATGCAGCCGCCAAAGCCGGGATTTGAACCCGCGACCTGCGGGTCAGCAGTCGAGTACCTTAGCCACTAGACCACCATGGCGGGGTGTTTGTGAATAAGTTACACAATAGCTGACTTATTCACAAACCCTGAATATATATATATATATATATATATATATATATATATATATATATATATATATATATATATATATATATATATATATATATATATATATATATATATATATACACATATACATATATATACCAGCTGTGTTAAGTCACTAGGTTAGCAGGCGTTCCATAAAAAAGATTATTTACTGTCGTAATATTACAAAATGTTTTCATATATATAATATAGCAATATAAGATAAAATGCCTAAACTTGTTCCATCAGCGCTCGGCACAACAACACGAGTTGTTAAGGCAACATCCGTATCATGAAGACCCTTCTATGAACTCAGAATTTAGGGTACATTTTTGGCGTGTAGCAACAAATCACAGCACTCTCGGCATACTTCACGAGCACGCAGTACTCGCTTTTTCTCAATCCATCAATAAACATGTTCGATAAAAATGCCATACAATTAAAAGTTCTATAGGAATCTCATACAGGACAGTCTGACGATTCCTCTATGAATGCGTCCCGTAAAGCTCGAAAGAAAAGACGATAAATATAAAACGCTTCGGCTTGGGCGCTCGAGTTTGCTTACCAGCAACAACAATGTCACGAATGTTGACACGTCGTGCCGGCCCGTACGCCAGTCTGGAACCAGGTAAACCACGCCACTGAAAAATCACCTCAATCCTGGTCCTTTCGCTCCTGCTTCTTCTCCATCAAACGAAAAAATACCTAGTACTGCAGTTGATCCCCGCTTATCACTTTTGTTTGCATATTCGCACTGATTACATTATAGTCCCTCTTCACAGTGTAACCAATGGTAGGACCAAAAATTTTAAATAAAAATATGAAGCACGTATTCTAGCCTAATGCAAGTTTATAATTAGTGTACTGCTTCTTTGTTCTACTTGGAATATTGTACGTTGCTTATGTTTTGCTTCTTAGCACACTGGTATGTCTAGCTGAAGAAAATAATCAACTTAATAAAATTGCATCATATCTTTTTGTGTGTGCAGTCCTTATTTGTAATTTAATTTTTAATACTGATTTTCAAACCTTGGTCTGTGGTTCATTTGCTCACGTAGCTCAAGCAATAGCAAGACTTTTATTATCAGCGACACAGTTTTTATTCATGAAGCCCTTCCAGCGTAGTCAACACAAACGCTTTTACGAGTCCAATGCTTTAACACTTTTGTTACTAATCGATATGAACAAATCTTTTTTCTGCCACTGGGTATTGGCTAATTAAAGGCAACAATACATAATAGACTACCAAAAATTTCTAAAAATAATGCTGCGTTGAGTTCAAGCATTCGGAGGATGTTTTCGTAACAAGAGGGCATAAGCTTTATAGGCACAAATTTTGTTTCATTAACAAAATAGCACTTTCTTCCTTGTTTTCCTCACGATAATTCTTTTCTATGACTCCTACTTACCAAACGAAGGCCTCTTTCAGCCATTCCCAGATCGACTTGCCTATGAAAAATACTTTTTGCTCCTTCAGTCACCAGAACTGCTGGTGTCACAACATTTATCGTACTTTTGTGGGCAATGGAAGTTTTCCTGCAAATCATTAACTCCTCTTGGAGGCAGTGGAAGTACTGTATATTGAGCAGTCTTGTGTGCATATTCAAAGAGTGTATATAACTGAACTAAACGATAAAGCAGGAAGAGTAGTCTAGGTGACGAGGTGAATATCGAGAATTTCTGTGGGCATATGTATATTTCGTTCATTTTCTTGACGAAAAAAAAAACAATTTGGATATTGAAACAGTCACCAACTTCAGCAAGGAACAATGGCGAAGTGTCACAC
Organism: Rhipicephalus microplus; assembly: GCF_013339725.1. NCBI lineage: Eukaryota > Metazoa > Arthropoda > Arachnida > Ixodida > Ixodidae > Rhipicephalus > Rhipicephalus microplus. Next base: position 32,232,919 of record NC_051169.1, read on the forward strand.
GTCAGACTGCGCCCGCATACACCTGTCGCGCCAGCTCTTGACAGGCCGAGAAAACGTTTCTGTGGTTATTCTCTTTCTACCCTGTCATTGTAGCGGCAGTATTGAGTGAGAAAAGTGAGCTTTCACGCTGAACTTCTATCGATTGACACGAAAAGCGTGCTTACTTCGACAGGGAGTCATGCAAACTACTTGAGTGATGAGTTACCTCGTCACAGAAGAAACAAATACAAAAAAGCTTGCTACTCCACGGAAATTTGTGTGCGAGTATTTGAAGAACAACGTGACAAAGGCCTTTCCAACATTTTACGGCATTCATTGACGACGTCGTCAAGTTCGCTGAATATTATTACAAGCCAAGAGTCGCGAAGATAGCATGGGTGAGGGTCGACTGTACCGATGTTTCGGTAGGCTACCGTGGTGGAATGCGGTAGGGTAGTCCCGATAGGATACGTAAAACGCCAGCAGATATACTGAATGACACGAGGGTTACCATTGGGTAGCTATAAAAAGGAGCCAGAACTCAAGCCGAGGGTAGCCAGAGCAGCTAACTCGTTTGCCTTCAACGCCACATATGTAAGAAAAAAAAAACGTTGGTATAAATAGAGTAGTTACGCATTAAACAGTAAGCAATGTGACTTTGAATTAGTAAAAGCGAAGTATAACGAGCGCAACATTCCCCCTCTTTCTTGATGTCAAAGCCGCAGGTAAATTGCGAAAAGTTAGTGAATGGTTCAATAACTTTGTTGCGCCTATACATACATTTTGTCTACAGTAGATAATGTTTTTTTTTTTGCAAAAGTGAATCTGCGCCAACCACTTTGCAGTAACAATTAATGTTGAATGTCTGAATTTGTTTTTCTTGAAGCCGCCAACCGAGATCTGTACAATGTTTAATAATATACTAGTCTATGTTCTAGCAATCAAATGTGATCGAAGCTAAACAGTCCAGCTTCATTTTGTTGCGAGCGTCTAAAGGATGTTTGAACGAACTATTTTGAAGCGATTGTTCCTGGAGCATATTATGCACGCCAGTTTTCAGTACAAAGAACGCTGATGTGATATTTAAAGGCACCATCCTTCATAGGAATTACTTTATTGTATTCCTTACAGTATATATTGTCTGTTTTAATATACTAGTAGCAAGTAATCACTCGTATTTCACACTTTCTAGATTTTCAGCTACAACTAAACAACATAACCTTGCTGACAGATCAATTGGGATTCTTTGATTCAGACGCAAATAAATAACACAACCTTGCCGACGGACTGGGATCCTTCAATGTTCACAGACTTCTGGTTTTTCTTGAAGGGAACGTTTTATTGTCCACTCGAATATAATATTTATTGCTATATGTCGTCGTGCGTTAGAGTGCTTTGCTTTGCAATCAGCACAATATGTGAGCTGGTAAACCCGGAAACATACGTGGCAATCACCTAAGGGATCGTCCTCAGGCGGAATAAAACGACAATTGCAGGCAAGCCATGAGACTGAAGTTTGAAGCTTAGGGCACTGAGTTTCACTAGAAATATTTTCTTTCCGAATTGCAGCAGCCACGTAGGGCTGGGAAAGCTCATTCCGAAAGAAGGTCGTCCGCGTGCGCTTACGCTGCACCGAGCACACAAGCTCCATGTAAAGGCACCAATTTGCAAAGTCTTCGCCAACAGGCATAGACTTCGGTCCAAGCGAGAAGCAATTAGCTCGGTAGTCTCGTGTGCCCGATACCCGGAGGCAGTGCTTCATAATGAGGCCGTATGCCACGTGCGGTAGGGGCATTCGGTAAAGAAGGCTGCCGACACAGTCAGCTGCAGTCGGCGAGTAATACATCGCGCTAGAGCACGTGAAGCCGGAGGCATGCCTGACCAGTGCAGTGAAGCGAAGATTCACCCTCCATCACTTATGGTATCGGTTACGAAATGCGGTGTCTGAGATGCCAAAACTAGATGCGTAGAAACAGAACATAAGGTAAGCTTCGGTTCATACTGTAAGTCAATCTTTCTAGTAAGCTTGAAAGATATGGACGCAATAATCAAACAGCTACACAAAAAACGCCACGCCTGCGTGGAAGGCGCAGCACAGTCACAGCGAAAGCTAGAATAGCGGCCTTTTAGAGCTGTTGTTGTTGTTGTTGTTCATCTATTTATCGTAGCGCATACCCACTATGGGGGATCGGCCAAGAATAGAGTGGTTTTAAAAATTACTGAACTGATTTGTAATAATGAAGGTATAATAGAAAGATTACCGATAGTCTAGCAAAGTGTGGTGCTTAATGTAATGCGTACAATTATTTACATAAACGAACTTATTCTTAGAATTGAGCAATAATCTGATTTTTATGCGTACATAATTTTGTGGACATGTTAAGATAATGAAACAGGTTTATTAGTCAACCTATTAGTTTCATCAATATAGTCCAGGGCGGCCGCACATATGGTCGCATTAGAGAACCCAGAAATGGAAGCTCCAAAAGACAAAATGACTGGCACAGATAAGTCCACACCAATACCACGTAAAGGTATTTCTGAAAGGGTTTTTCTTAATGTGTTAAACCACCTGCAGGTCAAAAGAGCCTTTTCTAAACACTCATCGGGTAACTGTTTCAAGCACACCTGCTTGATACCCACTACGACTTTAATAATAATTTTTTGTAGAAGGGTGGAATTCGCTATGCTGTTCCTCGTCACTCTTCTGAGAAGCGTAGTATCCGCTAAACACTTGCATGGAATTTTGTGCCGATTGTTCACGCAGTGGCGGACGATGTTGAGGAATTATGCCTGAAATGTTTATGCGCCACAGTTAATAGGTGAACAAGAAGAAGCTTTTGTAATGGGTTAGAGCATTGGATGACTCACTAGTTACGCTATTCGCACGCTTATAACGCTTTATATGTCGTATTAACGCGATTGCTTTCTCGACATCAAGCCTGCCTAAGGCAAGTTTGCCGACAATTTCCAAGCACCGGCGTCGCTCAGTGGTGGAATACTGGGCTGGTACGCAGCGGACCCGGTTTCGAGCCACACTGTGTCATTAGGGCTAGGTTTTTTTTCTCTAATTTCGTGTGATGTGGTTATGGACACCGGCGGCCGCGGCGGACAGCTACGGTGGCGCGCGACCCGTGTCGTGATCTCATAACAGCTTTCGCCGTAAAATCACTCAGGCTTTGAGGCTGCACACTGGAGACGAGCTGATGGCCTGACTTATACAGATCTTAACAAAACAACAAGTGCTTTCAAGTAACCTGGCAGACTAATGCCGGGCGCTGTTTTAGTACATTGTGGTAGCGCCCCGCTTAAGCCGTCCAGAGTTCTATCTCCACACGTGTAGGTGATGCGCGAGTGCTGAAGTGCGATACACTCTGACTGGTATAAAGTAGCAATGAAATCTTCCACTGTCCATTAAATTGAATACCAGACATTCAGCTGATAAGCTATCATACGCTAACGTACAGGGATATATCAAGCTATATATAGACGAATGTTGCTGTCTTACTACATCAAGTATTGCTGCACTTGACTGTTTCAAACGCTATATACCTCGATGCCCGCTTTGGCATAGTCAAGAGCAACTAACACTTAACACGTATTTTGCACCTGTCCTGCGTAATGGTGCGAAGGAAAAAAGTAAAATCTTCTATTGCACTAAAAATTAAAAAAACGGCAATTATCGAATGAGCTCTTATATTACCTTTAGTTCATACTATATATGGCAAACAAACAGCCCACTTGTTTGGAATCAGTCTTTAGAGTTTGTTACCTCCAGAAATTAAAAACTCACAATCAATCGGCATGTTACAAAAAAGAAATAAAAACTCTTCTATACCCTGCATTCGATAATCCGGACAGTTTTGATTAAGCCCACTGTCCATGAAATTTACAGTTGAGGTGAACCGCGATTACTTTGTAAAACCATGCGGCTGCAAATTAGCTTAGCGAGAAAATTTGGCAGCTCCCATGTACCTTGGGAATCAAAGTTATGCGAAGGATGCTGCGGTAAGGTCACTGTGTGGTAATTATTTATTGAGCGAAACGTTTCAAAATGACGCAAAACATATGTAAAGAACTTTCTGCTTGGAAACGTAGTGAATGTAGTTTCATGCTTTACAAACACACCTGTTCTGTATACATACTTCGCAATGCCACTTAAAATACTGCAGTGATAACGGGTTGTACAAGCGCCCATTGCCAGCGGGTATCAGAACATGTCATCTTCATGATGACTTCATGGTTTAAAGTCAGTCACCTACTACAAAAGCCCGACACTCTACTCCGCCTAATCCCTTAAGGCTACGTAGTGGGCTTCGAAAAGGTTTCATGCACGAAGTGTTTGAACTATGTGCTATAAGAACAGGATATCGCTATTGCTTTCACATTCTAAAGGCGAAGCTTTCGGGTCCCCTGATTTTTATTCCCCGTTGCATATATCCAAATGGAATTGCTTTGGTTTACGTAAGTATCTATTCGACATCCATTCTCAGAGGGATCTCTGCAGCTATATAAATTTATTTATGGATCATCGCCATGTGGAGTTACGGGTTATCATTGTTTCACACACACACACACACACACACACACACACACACACACACACACACACACACACACACACACACACACACACACAACACGCACTCACACACATACATACACACACGCACACACATACACACATAAACGCACATACACGCACGCACGCACGTGCGCACACACACATACATACACACACACACGCACGCACACACATACACACACGCACACACGCACGCACGCACGCACACACACACCCACACACGCACATACACGCACGCACGCGCGCACACACACATACATACACACTACACACTACACACACGCACACACGCACATACACACACACACGCGCACACACACACACACACGCACACACACACACACACACACATTACATTTAGTGGGATATTGCTGTAAACATTCCTTAGCAACATCAGCTACCAAGTATTGAGCAACTATATATGAAAGCATACGTAACAATAGAGGTGATGACATTAAGAACAGCTTTGGTGCTACTGTCTTGAGTACCATTGCTCTAAGCAGGTAATAAATGTAGTTAGCGTCACGGAACCTGCAGAATGCAGCTGTACGAAAATGTAAGTGACAGTGTCAGCAGGGCCTCATGAACTAGGAGGCCCACGGGAGTGCTATATGCTCTCTCATACAAGTGCACCAAGTACTCTAAATTGTTAACCACTTTTTCTAAACCAACCGTGTTTTTTTATATCCACTAGTGGCCTCTGCGTTCACTCAGAAGATTTTTTACACGAAAAAAAAAACAGGTAATGGCTGAAAAACTCGCCATATCTGTCTAGTTTTCTTTCCGCTGTCATATAGGGCATTACTTTTTCAGCGTAAGTGCGTCTTTACGGGGCCATTACTGAAAATGGCGAGGCAACGATCTGGAACCAGCAAATGAGGCGGATAATGGAAGGAAATAAAGTGATTTTCTGCAAATAAAAAAAGATTGAGTGAAAAATCAGGCGCTATCTTTACCAAGTAGTGGTTGCTTAACGTGGCCGCCTGAGAGAGGTTTTGGCATTAGGCTTCAGAATTTCCGCATTTTCACATCATTTTGTCATCTTTTGAACAACACGAAGAATTTTAGAGAAAAAGACATTACAATGCGCATCCGCAGGGAAGATTATATCCACATTTATTTTGGATGAAGGAACAGCACTAGGACAGGAGGAAGACGAAAGGACACAAATAAGGCGCTGTGTACAACCAGACCAATTCAAGACGCTAGTAAACTCACACATGCACCAAAACTTCTAACGTATGGCTGGCCCTTACACTAAAACTTTTTTTAACACGAGTGCGTTAAAGCACTCCGATTCAGCTGAAATTCCGGCATCGGTGTCCGCGTCGTTGGCTGCTATAGTGAAAAATCACCCAGTCTTAAACCGACATTTCTAGAAAAATGCAAATAAAGTAAATATAACTAACTTTCGGCTGAAATAAAAATTGAACTCAGGCCATCCGTGTGTATAGCAGGTGTTATAACCCAGACACATAATTATTGAAACCACTTAAAAAAAACATGGCTGATTCCTTCGTTACAGGAATCAGTGAAACACGAAAGTAAAAGGTGTCCTTACAGACTAGATTGATGTAAGGGAGCTTGTTCAATGTGTATTGGTGGTTGACCACTATCGCACCACTCAACGTGGATGCATTCACGTTGACGCTTAGCTATACATTTACATCCCGACGTCTGACATCCATCATTAATGAATAAAGAAACCCTTGCCTCATGGATGATTATGGTAGCTTCAATAGTTAACGTTGAGTGCACAACCATAGAAAGCGATGTGACGGCCAGAGGAGCTGGGCGCCCGACTTGGACTAAGGCCGCCTACACGCGGCATGTTGGAAGTTATTTAACAACACCGCTGTCACACCAGAGGTAAGCGCAACTGGCGTCGTGTCTTTACTTTGGCCGGCTGTGCTTTTTCGTGGGGCTGCGTGGGTAACACGAAGATATATCCAGATGAAATAGGCGCGTTGAAGAGTTTTCAGAGCTTCGTTCTGCTTGAATGAATGCTATGAGCGACGCCGATGTTTGTCGTAAGGAGACATCGTGGGGTGTGTTTTTTTTTCTAATTTTCACTTCTCCATTTGGAAACGTGCCGAACGTGACGGAAGCTTATGAAACAATGCGTTGAAGAACTAATTGCGGTTGCCGCGGTTATGATGCATTACTGCACTTCACCAAGAACTCTGTGCCCCGCCGTGGTGGTCTAGTGGCTAAAGTACTCAGCTGCTGACCCACAGGTCACGGGATCGAATTCCGGCCACGGTGGCTGCATTTTTCACGGAGGCGAAAACACTGTAAGGCCCTTGTGCTCAGACTTAGGTGCATGCATGGTAAAGAACCCGAGGTGATCGAAATTTCCTGAGCCCTCCACTATGACATCTCTCATAATCATAAGGTGATTTTGGGACGCTTAACACAACATATCAATCAATTACCAAGAACGCCGTGGGAGGGCTGTAGTAGATATCAAAGGCCTATTTTTTAAAGCGGTCAAAGCATGTGCCCGTGATGCAGTGGAGAGCATGCCTAGGGTTTGTTGTCACAGACCCAGAGGTCATGGGTTCGACTCTCTTTAACTGAACTTTTTTTCTTGGTCTTCTGATTGTGCGTATTTGCTGATTGTTTTCTTTCTTGGTCTTCTGATTGGACGTATTTTCTTGACGAAAATACGTCCCTCATGTCTTGGTAGACATCGACGTGAAACGCTTTCTTGTTAGAGTAAAAAGGGCTGCAGCACGAGCACGAAGGTGCTAGAAGAAACGTGAAACAAAAGGCGAGGCAAGAAAAGCAAAGAGGACAACATAGATTGCGCAGTTGGTGTTGTCTACATGCTTCTTTTAACGTGCGGTCGTTGTTATTTAGACCAAACTGGGCGGTGCAATAATAGAAGGTTAGGAGAGCATATGAATGATGTAGGCGAAGGAATTAGTTCAAACCTCGTTCTGCACTGTAAAAGCTGCGGGTGCCAGCCTCGATTTCCGGGCGTGAGTGTGCTGGTACGCCACATGTACAAATTAACCCGTGAAATATCTGGGGCGTATTATATTAGAAAACATGGTGACGAATGCGTGAGCCAACCTTCAGTGGCCTTGCATGACAAAGCGTTCGCGCTTTTAGATGAGGGTTAGCCATTTTATCATTTTACCTTCTTTTTATCAGACCCTTTCCCAGAATATGTCACGTTGCTAACGTTTGCTGTTAAAAGGTTGCCTGTTGTATATATTATCATGCGTGCTGTGAAAAATAAAATTCAGTTGGTAGTTAGCGCTCGTGTTGTCCTCTTTGCTCTCCTTGCCTCGCCTTTCGTTTCACGTTTCTTCTAGCACCTTTGTGCTCGCGCTGCAGCCCTTATTACCATGAATTCCAACCAACTAGCCCAAATAGCCGTTCTGCTTTCATGTTATATAACGCTATACGAAGGTCAAGTAGTAAAATGACTCTGCTTAATGCACCATATTTTGCGCGATATATGTGCCATGCGTTAAAACATGTGAACTGAGAAACGAGTGTGTGTTTTCAAGGTCAACCCATTAAAAAGCGCTCAGACGTAGTTAATCCTAATGAGCACCAGAACCATCAATAATGTGAACAGCTTCGCAGAACCACGTGTTGCCCCATAGCGATGCGCAAGGGGCCCTGCACTGATTCTAAAAGGAATATTTATGGAGTAGTCGCCATTTAACAACTGTGCTTGCAGTAGACGTTTAATGGTTCTTTGAAATAGTGAATGTTACGCGCGCAGTCGTTCGTGTGTTTTTTTATTTACGGCACAGCTGAGGAACGCACTAAGAACTGAAGCAGGCTAGCAGTTCTGAAGGCGGTGCGCATGAGGCCCAGTTACACTATCACGATCTGCTCTTGAAGGCAAAGCTCACTTGCACTCCAAATCTTGCCCGTTTCTTTAGAATTTTTGCATGAAATAGTGTTTACGGGGTCGTACATGATCACTGATCATGTATGACCCCATAAATTTGGGGACAATTTGGGGACATGTACACCTAGTGGTACCTGTAGTCAGCGACAGCGCTGACCGGCTTTCAAAAATAGGTGAAAAAAAAATCATCTTTGACGTAAAAAAGCTAGTTACCAAAAACTACTCATGATTATACGTAGCAGAGACCCACTGAAATAGTGCCGTAAAATTTCAGCGTCGTATTACAAACCACGTGACTTCTTATAGTGCTTGATATTTAACAATGTGGCCCATGTGTTTCCGTTAGGCGGTGTTTAATTGTCCTGGCAAGCCACACGCTTTTTCCTCTGTTTCCCATTCAAACAGGGAAGGGTGCTACTGCAGCCAAGGAAAGATGGCGCCACTTACGTCTGACCCCAAACTGTAGGAATTATTATTATTTAGGAGCAAAATGTTTTCTTTTTGTTTTGCTAACAGCGAGAGACTTCGATGTAGAAGGTGTAATCAAAGTACGTTAACACAAAGTGAACAATAATTTTAGCCATCCTTGTTAAAAGCCCAAAAAAAAAAGCTAAGGTAGCTTTATCACAAGTGAGAGATAAACCGCAAGATACTGAGCACAGCTCCCTCAATCATGCGCACCATGCTTTGCAATTAATTTACGTGATAACTCAATATACTTCAAGATGCACCATACGGTATCAATGCATATGCCCCAAGGCCCAGCAAATCGTGTGGTATCTGGGTGTACATTGCCTGAAGTGTATGATCTGCAAGTTTTTAAAGTTGAAGAATAGATATAAAAAAAGGTCCCAAACATGTGTTTCGTAAAGCTGTAGTGTGCAGCTTACTCATAAAACACCAATGAAGTTAAAAAAATTGTCCACGAGCCCCCTCCCCCCCTGCTTCAAGTCTTTCTCTCTTCAACTTGAGCACTTAGACCGTAAATTTTATTCAGAACTATGCGGTAGCCGTTCAGTGGCACAGCAGTATAAAAAAAAAGTGGCGCAGAATGAGGAATGCTACCTTAAAAACGTGGTTGATTCTTTGTTTTTTTTTTTTGAAATTGGTATAACACGAAAGAGAAACGCGCCCATGCAGAGGTAATTGAGAATTTATTGCACATCGTTTCGCAGCAAGGACGAAGTAATGAATGTTGCAATAACGAATTGCAATATCAAACAATAAACAGCAACCAACTCGAAACCTGCAGCGCACCCCTCACGCAGATTGCACGCACAAAATGAGTATACACAGTACGAGCACGTGCAAACAACTGTAACAATTTTTATTTCGTGTATAAGCAGTGCACTCCTTTTGTAAACGCAGCCGCGGCAGCAAGTGAGTTGACGTTTTGTGCTCTTTTGGCTACTGTAACTTCGACGCAAACTTCGGGTGGAAGCACAAAAAGTATAAGTCTCTTAGTTATGAACGGCGCAAAAAACACGGTATATAAAACTTGGCCTCGTATCGGCATGTTACACTGCAAATGCCGTCTAAAAACGATAGTCTTGCGTCTGGAGAGAGTGAATAAAACGTTTAATTGATGTTCTGCGCAAGAAAATTGGTGAATGGTATTCTGTGGGCGCTGCGTTACAGTGCCTCGAGCGTGCAGTGCAGTGGAAGCGAACAAGCGCATCATGTCACGTCACACGTGAGACGTGAGCGCTACCTGGCAGTTATCTTGGAAAACGAAGCGCATGGCTCTGAGACGGACGTGCGCGCCTGTCTCAGAGGTGATAAGGCATGAAACGCAAGGTAGGGGCCACCACTCTGTCAATTTATCCATAGAGTTTCCTAAAATTCATTTAAAGGGACTCTGTCACTGCGATCGTTCAGCGACCATGGGAATGATGGGTAGTACACACATTTGCCTAGTATTCATACTTTTGGGGGGCGAATCGTACTTGCGACTTCGTTAATTGCTTTGTTTAGGTTTTGTTTTTAAAGAAAGATTCAACCCTTTTGAACTTCGTGATTCGATTCGGAAAGCTAAGTCTAAAAAAATAAGGTGATGAAGTGCAACCGCTGAGCATTTGCTGATTTTTGTTTCGTGCAAAAACAGCTCCAAGCCACACGAACATATACAGAGCCAAAAGCAGGCCAGAGGTACGAAATTCAGAGAAATATGTGTACTACCCATCATTCCCATGCTCGCTGAAGCGCCATGTGTTGCAGCACCCATAGACACTAGCGCCAGAGTTCCCTTTAGTGCATTTATAGGAAACTCTATGAATTTAGCAAAGCGTTGGAAACATTCGCCTTTTCGTGCAAGGGTTACATGGTCAGCGCAGCGTGATAATTTCTACGGTCCTTAGAATTACTTATGCATGCCCTTCCCAGTAAAATGCGCACATACAGAATATATGCGAGTTGTTCTGTTGCCTCAGATATGCACAATAATTAATCTTTAATTGACAGTCGCACAAGTATGAACGCTTAGTCTTGAGCAATATTAGTGGGCGCTGCGGATGGGGTCAGCCGTTTGGCGTATCGTCTGACGCAGTTCAAACTACCCAGTACTGTTAAAGGTGGACAGACAGACAAAGGTACAGACAGACAGGCCAAAAGTTTTGCGTCGAAGGCCCCAAGAAAGACTAACACCTTTAAAATAAGAAACCACACAGACACGGACCACACCGACTCTCCCAACTGTCAATGCTAAAGTACAAGGCACCCGATTCCCGAAATAAGCGCTCGCGCGAGTGAGCCACTACGCTAGGGAACATCTACACGCATTTTAACCACGCTCGTGTTGTCCTCTTTGCCTTCCATACCTCGACTTTCGTCTGTTTTTTCTAGCACATTCGTGCTCGCGCTGCAACCCTTATTATCATTAACCACGCTACATGGAGGCGCGCGCGTACAGCGACGTGCGGCGGCACGACGGCCTTAAAGGCCTGAACCCACGCCCCCTTTGCAGTTAGTTGGCACGGGCTTTCTGATCCGGCGCCACGCCCTGCCTCTATAGAGAAGGAGGGCGCGTGGTTACGCGAAGCTGCGCGCCCGCTCTCTCCATAAGGAGAGGGCCCGGCGCCACGTCAAAATTCCACGCGGTGACGCGGTGCAACTGGTGCGTGTGGTCAGGCCTTTAGAGCGCGCCGCCCAACGCGCATCCGCCATGACCTCTCGCTGCTGATTACTTAAGCGGGCTGACGTTACAGAGCTCTGAGGACCATTAGCAGTACATTGTGCATATATATGGCTCACCGATAACATCGTGCAGAATGGTCACTTTGTGGTGTAGTGGTTAGCGTTGCGCGCTGAGGAGCGTGAGGTCACTGGTTTGACACTCTGATACGAAGCCTTTTTTTATTTGCCGTGTGTTAGTAAATATTTAGGAGTGTCATATCTGTGATAGAAATGCGTCACGGAGTCGTGGTGGACCCCGGCATAAAACAGCTTTGTGTAAATAAAAAACCAAAACTCCACGAAAAAATTATTTATTATTTACACTAACGTAACAACTATACACCTGTAATTCCTTTGCTGAATACTTTGCGCGCCAAAGTGTAGTTGATTAATTGGTATTTGTGTCCCCGCTCACCACATGTTTCAACAAACAACTTTACTGGTCCGATAAACTCTGGAGGAAGCCATCAAACTTTGGTGTTTTACTAACTTTGCGCCTCGTGTGAACTGTTATTGCGATCAACATCGTTCAATTTTGTCATTTTCGATTGAGGAAAAAGTTTTAGGTATTAGAAGCCAAGCATCGCGAAGTTCGTAGGTGCGTTGGTCTGTCTGCGTTGCGCGTAGCAGTGATGTTGATCGATCGCCAAGATGTGAAGAACTATTTATCTGCCTCTAAACTAGTCTTTCTTGCTTCTATCAGTTGCACCTGGTGTGCCAGAAGTTTTGCCCTCGTTGCACCAACTCCGCCTACGTCCAATTTACGTTGTCGAGCGTGAAAAACCAATGAGAGATTGGTGGTGCACAGACTTCATAGTAACATTGCCAGAGAAAGTGCCTTGGGCATGAATATGTTTCTTCGGCTACCTCAAGGCAAAAACGAAAGATGCATAACATGCTCTGTGATAAGAGGTTGGTATGGCAGGATTGTGATGAAAAGTGTCCCTAAGAGACAATTTGGTACACAACTAGTTTTAAGCGCGGACGGTAAAAGTTGAATGACGCAAACGGAGGTCTTTCTTTGTTGCTGTACTTTTGAAGGGGGGTCAGAAGGAGTAAAAAGAGGTAATGGGGGAGAAGTAGGGATGGTAACAAGAAAAGCAGTATTTTTCTAGTGAGAACCGAGAAAGTATGGTCTTTGCAACAATGCCTTCGTTACCGTGTATTCAAATTTGCAAAGAGAAATAAATGGGTTGAACAAATGGCTTTTTAAAGCTTGTTTTCGCCCTGAAACTGCCAGGCTTTAGTGCGCATTAATGACATTCCCCCAGACGTTCATGGCTTCAGAATCGAGCTCATAATACAGAGTATAAGTGTTCTGATATACTGTTATTATAAAAGCACTGCAATTAATTAAGAAGTAAATTGGAAGAATTTATGAAATGCGCGAAACCCGAACAATGACAACTTTATACTGCGACAGAGGAGGGCACATCAAGTGAAATAAAATATCGAGAGACAGTGTATTACACGGATAATATGAATTCCGGAAAACGTTCAACCACGATGGTGTTTGCCGAAAGCAGTTATTTTTACACCTTAGGAACGTCTCTGCTTAGGAGACACCATAGCGGAATGTTCTGCAATTACAAGGTTGGACGGGAAAGCTACCAAAAGAAAAAAAATTAGCAGTAAAGCGTAATGCTTAGAAAAGAGGTAGGAAACATTGCGTTGAGAAGAAAAAGTAGGAAAAACATTTCTATCATATTTGTTCAGCAGCTTCTTAACGCATCGTGAATCAACGAGCTTTAAAATATGAAGAGAATAAAGATGCGTAGAGAGGCGTTTACAACAAGCATGGCAAGCCGGTAGCATATATTCACAGTAATACATATGTTTAAATTCCTATAGCAAGCAAACTAAAACCACTTCTGATGCTAGACATCTTAGTCAAGGCGACCAAACAACAGCACATATCCATTGAAAAACAAAAAACAGATGCTAAGACTTTACGAGGGGAAACGCCATTATGATATAAAGCATGCTGCAATCAAGGACAGCGTATCAGCTTCGATCAGCCGGGTACCTTAACTAACCCCTTAATTTACGTGTTGTTGTTGTTGTTGTTGTTGTTGTTGTTGTTGTTGTTGTTGTTTGTACTTCTTTCTTATCTACGGTGCGGATGCCATGGTCGTTTCTGTAACTCGGTATACGTTCGTTCTGAGAAGCGAAAAACATATTAGCCATCGAGCTATCTGAGAAAGATTGAAGTACCAATAGCTGCTGCAATGTTTCAGATAACTACGCGAGTTGTGGTGTCTACTTTTATCTGCCTGATATACATCAAGTAGTAAGTGTTTACTGACAAATTAAATTATCATGGATGTCGGAAAGTGGTCGTCACAGTGCACAACCACCTGACACGTATTTCCTGAATGTTGAAACATCAAAAATTTTTCCCTCATGTTGTCATTCTCACCTATCCCTCAGACGCGGGGAAGTCGTAATATTATACGTAAAGAAGCACGAAATTCAACTAAGGAAAACTGCGCGGCAAGGTTAAGCCTTTGTCTCTCCACATCTTATTTGCGAGGACAATGGCGGGTTGTGGGACGCGTTTTCGTTGCCTTAAATTTCATGCCTTTTCTTTCAACACCGTGTCACTGCCTGCGTTGCAGGAATATAGGTCATTACCACCGCTCTATGCTTCTCATTTTCTCCACCTTCACGCATTAGGGCACTCTCGCACCTCGCAAAAATCCACCCATTTTTTTCAAAGTCATCGCGCGGAATGCATGTCCTTGCAATAAGGGTCAGCCTAGTCATTGTCTTCGCGTCCAAATTTTTCTCATTGCGCTGTCAGAAGCGCACTTTTTCGAGGATCCGCTGCTTCGCTCCGGACTTCTAATTTAGAACTTTCTCAAAATGTCATCCGCTGCGAGAGCCGTGGCTGATGGGGTCGGGCCCGTCGCGGTTATTTCTTGCCGTCGCGCTTGAAATATGTGCTCCAAGATATGAGACTCATCCTCATTCGGTTATGGTATTCGACCAAGCACGATGGTCTTAAAACCCAGCGGAATTCATAATAGCAATATTTTGCCCTTGAGAGATTTTTGTTTCTCTTTTTGCTGTTACTAAATACAGGTCAAAGAACAACGCTACGTGAAGACCCGCGTGGCTGTTTTGCTCTACAAGAAAAAATCGATTGAAATTTCTCTAGAAGCACCACCACTATGGATTGTTGTCAGAGTTGCAGTGCAAAGCACCAACAATGAAGGCCTTGTAGTTAGGGTGCTTCAGGGCTGGCAGAAAGGCCATGAGATCACAATCCTGCAGGGACAGTCGCACTTATATGAAGGAAAAATACTGAAAGCCCATAGTAAAGAAACCTGAGTGGTCGAAATTTTCGATGCGCCCCGCTACATATGGCTTCTCTCATATTCAAATAAATTATTTTGTGACCTAAACCTTCCAATCATAACAAAAATTGGAAAGAAAAAAAAACTGTATACACTGCATTTGTTAGTGGACCTACTTTTTGACTAGCAATATTTATCATGAAAAAACTATTAATTATGCCTACTGTATATTTTTGAAGGCAGTTTCCCAACAATTGTGAAACGGGGATAAATTTGCGATGGTCGCATGACAACTGCAACAATTCGAAAAAAGCTCGCTCCTTGAAACTTGCATCCCTCTAGGTGAGCGAGATTATCAGAAGTGTCGTGGAAATGTGATCTTCACGATGCAAAATAATAACTCCTCCTCTACTCTTAGCAAACATGAAATCAAAACAATTGTCAAACATATTTACGGAAGATAAAAGAGAAAGTTTGTCAAGTTGGTTGCACCAATAAATGCTGGTTATTGTGATTTTCAGTGACACGACATTTTTATTATTGACCTCGTAGCTTAAGGTTAGTACAATGTTTTTCTTAGTGTGACACTAAAATAGTGGTAAGTCACGAAGGTAAAGCTCGTGAAATCTGACGCAGCCGTTTCTAAAACCACGTGCATTCACATAATTGAGGAGTGGCTCATTATATCACACTGAGCCTTCTCCGTGCTGCCAGTGCGCAAGTGTAAACTACTGGGCAACGACAAAGGGCGGTTCGTCTTGGGGTTCAGGAGATCACAAATTCACTCAGAAACTTTGGTCCATTAATCATCGGTGCTTTGGGAAGCACTAAAAAAGCCCGATTTGAAATGGTAATAGAACAGACTGATTGTCATATCTAACTGCTTAATAAAAATAGACCACACAAAATGTGTATTGGGGAATCTCATGTGTATGTCCCGTACGTTTTTTCCCACGAAGTTCGCTTCAATAACAAAACAAATTGGGGGACCCTTAAGCTTCGCCTTTGAAAGTTGAACGTGATAGCAATATTCTCTTCGCCGTGCGCACTTCAAGCACCTAGTGTATGAAATCTCTTCGAATTTGCTATGCACCCACTACGTGGCTTTAAGGATGCAGCAAAGTGTGTGCCTTTTGGGATTGGCTTTAAACTATGAAGTCATTAGGATAATCCCATGTTCTAAAACCCGACAGCAACGTACGCTTGTACCACGGATTATTACGGCAATATGTCATTTTGTAATATTAATCATTTATACAGGTAAGTGTTTGTAAAGCATGAAAGTTACTTTCGCTGCATTTCCAAACAGCGGGAGTTATTTTCACTGTATTCACAAGCATACAAATGCTGTCAATAAAAAAAAATGAGGTGTGACTGTGTTAGAACACCCGCTTGTCACGCAAACCACTCGGATTCGATACCCTCTGTGATCCAAAATTTTGTTGTATTTATATGTATATCTTTCTAGATTTTTCAGTCATGCAAAGATTATGACTTTTCGCTCACAACCAATGACGCCGACGCCAGAATTTACGCCAAACAAATTCTTTAATGCTATCGCAATAAAAAATAGAGAAATGCACTTTCTCTATAGAGAAAATAGAGAAAACAATGAAATAAACTTCAGATATAAGTCAAGCTGACTACACTGGGTATTCTTTTACAGCGTTTAGCCGATAATTATCATGTACTTCACGGCGTCATGGGCCTAAACGGCACATATTCTAACGTATATTATACACAATAAAACATTTAAAAATATACCATCATGACATGCGACCCCTAGAAATGGTATCGGGGCTGGCGAATACGAAACAAAAGAGCAGTTGAATAGATCATGAAGCATGGAAACTTGGGCAAGTTGGTAAGACATAACTGAATGCAGGAACAGCGCAACCTAGAAGTAGTTACTTCGTAACTACGGAAGCGAAAAAAACAAGGGCAGAAAAGAGTGCGCTTTTCTGTCCTTGTTTTTTCGCTTCCGTAGTTAGGCAGTAACTACTTCTAGGTTGTGCTGTTCCTGCATTAGTTATGAATAGATCACTTTTGAGTTCCACATGGATGAGACTGCTGCGTTGAGCAGTGAAAAGGACACCTCCGGGCTCGTCCTTGTAATCACCGATGCGGCACGTGCGACACACTTTCACGGTGCGAAAAGCTCATTCAAGGCTCATTGGAGGTTGCTCTATAACGAAATAAAAGACGTGGAGAATTGCACACAAGACGAGAAGGAGGAGAATGCCGAGGGTTATCGATTCTTCAGTGGAAGTTTCTTTGTTCGCCTCGGGTCATTAGGTTTGCCGACATCTAGAAGCCGCCTTGAGGCAGCGGCGAATGAAGGCCGTTCGTGCAGACAGCTGACGTGAACCGACTTGACAGTGATAAAGGTACCCACTAAGTTCAGCTGCTTAGTCGGCAAAGCTTAGTGTCGTTAAATAAGCAGGAATCCGAACAGAAAGCAAAACAATATCGCCAGGAATTCACTCATAAGAAAACATTTTTTGAACTACCAAACACATTGCGAAAGAAAGAGTTGAGATAACTAAACCATTTAAAAAATGAAATGCCGAAGAGAAAGAAGAACAGCCATAAGAATAGAATGCTGAGCCAAAACGAATCGTTCGCGAGCGTAGACGCTAGCGTAGGAGAGAGGGAGGGGCACAGAGTTTATAAGTGCACTTTGTTCCTTTTTAACGCAAAAATATTTTATGCCGGGGTCCACGAAGACTTCAATAACCTATTTACGTCATAGATATGACGTAGTTCAGTGTAAACTTACAGATGACAACAAAAAAGAAAGACCAGCAGCCTTATACGAATACAACCGATGAGTGGAGCTCTTTATAAATGGGACGCAAATGACTGCGCTCCTGATATCGCTGCCGCTTTCATGAAGGAGGTTGGGAAAGGGATAGGGGGGGGGGGGGCTGGTGAGGAGAGCGTCTGCTGTGATTGGTGGTGGTGACGACTGAGCGAGTGAGTGTGCGGCGCGCTTGGCCGGCGATGGGAGCATCGAAGGCCATGGCGGCGACCTTAAAGGTCCGGCCTGGGAAGCCTCGTTCTTGGGCAAATGCACGCATCTCCACCAAGTGAAATAGGACGAGTGGGGAAGCTTGGTCCAAAAGACAGAAAGATGGATGGAGGGACAGACGGCGCAGATGGTGTTCTGACAGCTGTGTAGCATGTGTTGTTATACGAGTGTGGACGTTGCGACATCAATGGACGCCGGAACAAGACTAGTCCCGAAGCAGCTTTGTCCTTAGAGTTAGTTCCGTCACGTGACCTGTTCAAAGAGGCTTTGTCCAGGGATACGCGAATTCACGTCAATCAGTCGACGTAGTACAATATAGGAGCTGTTGCAACAGAAGATGACTTGACATTATAGCGACTAGAGTGACTGCCAGAGATGCTGGTGTTAATTGGACGATTCGCTTTCGATGACCGTAACAATCTTTTTGGTGTTGATGCGATCAAGATAGTCTTTCATCTGACGACTGACGAGCTGACGAGGTGACCTGACGAGCTGCGTTTGCTCGAACAATGACGTCGCTGGTGTATCTAGTAGGAAAATGTCTGGTTGAGTGAAGAAGAGTGTGAAACGATAACACTGATTGTCTGTAAAATAACAAATAGAATGGTGACTAACCTACAGTATCATGTCGCGAAGAGTTATAAGCAAGTGTGACAAATGAAAGTTCTCTGCCCAGTCATGGTTATCTGAAAATAATTACGTTCATAG
This sequence comes from Rhipicephalus microplus, assembly GCF_013339725.1. NCBI lineage: Eukaryota > Metazoa > Arthropoda > Arachnida > Ixodida > Ixodidae > Rhipicephalus > Rhipicephalus microplus. The sequence goes on from NC_051169.1 coordinate 32,251,566, forward strand.
CATCTAAGTAAGCGTTTGGTCGAGGCGCTCACTCAATTTATTTGTCCGCGGATGATAAGCTGTGGTAAGCTTGTGCTGAGTGAAGGCAGTATGTAGGATGTCATCAACAATACATGAAAGGAAGTAGTACCTCTCTTGATCGGTCAGCAGCTGCCACGGAGCAGCAAGATGTAAAATTACGCCGTCCAACAGAATTTCAGTGACGTTGCTGGCGCAACTTGAAAGCAATGCTCGAGTGATGGCAAAGCGTGTGATGTAATTCGTGGCGACAGCAACCTATTTATTTCCCAAGGTGGACGTAGGAAAATGGCCTATAAAATCAAGTTCAACTTAAAAAAATATCTCCGTTGGTATGTCGATGGGTGTCGGTTACCAGAAAGCCGCGCCGAGGAGCAATTTCAGTGTTGGTGGTGGTCACAAAAAGCGGCGTAATGAACCACAGTATGGTACATGCCGGGACAGAAAAAGCGATGTTGCACACGATTGTATGCGTGAGAGACATTAAGGTGACCAGCAGTTGGTAAACCGCGCTATTCAGAGACACAATTCTGCAGATGCTGGGGTAGCACAAGAAATTATGAACCAGCAGGGTTGAAGCCACGGTGGTAGAGAATGACGTCAGGCAGCTCTAACAGGCGAAGAGACGAGCATGGTGATGAGAACGATAAACGATCGACAATGGCCTCTACCGATGGGTCCCTTGGTTGTTCGTTGGCGATGCCAACCATAGCACGGATGAATAGCACGAAGGATACTCGCACGTCCACCAAATGCCAGGGAGGTGAGATGCAGATTCATTTACACAGCGAATCGTTAGCCAAACAAATTGGCTGATGAGCCCCACGCGCAAGCACTTCATGTTTACTCGTCGTCTTCATCTTCGGCTAGCACCGCACTGGTTCATGGCCATGTCGCACCGTAACAACATACACCATTTAGCGCTGGGGGTGTGCAGACGTCGTACGCTCGTAAGCGTGTTTTTGTAATAACCAGCCCTGCTTGTTGCGATGCGTGGGCGAGCCTGTACGTTGCCTGTCTGGGCGTCGTCACCCAAGCGCGCGCGCTCATCTCGTGAGGGGGGAATTTGGTACGTCTGGTGCCCTGACGGTAAAGCTTGCGTAAATATACAAAGCGCACCAAGGTCACTTTACTCACTGTAGTGAGCGCGTTCGTAAGATGAGTGCGCTGCTAAAGCATGAAGAGGTCACTGTGACCGTTGTTAGTTTGCTCTCGTCTTGTGTATGCTTGTACGTTCATTGGATTTATTCTTATGTGATTCCTAAAGAGAAAAGAAGAGAAAAGTGAGTCGCGTAACTGTCTGTATTAGAGTGTGACACCTCAACAGTAGCTCACAATGCATGAGGGTAAGGAGGTGTTAAATGGATAGGATTAAAAGGTAAATAGATAGAGAGAGGAAGAAAACGACGGAAGTTAGGAGGAGATAGGAAAGGTGGACACGGTCGCAGGAGTTCGAGGACGGGGCACCACTAAGCGAGAGCTCTTGTCGGCGGCAGGAGATGGCGCAGGTAAGCCAGTCGGCCAGAGCTGCGCTGTCGTCGGAGATTGTGGGGGCACAACCGATCGGCACGAAATCCAAAGAGCGAGTCCATTGGATATATTCTTCTCTTTGTTTGTGCAGTGCGCTTCAAGTTTCGAGCTGTGAAAACTTTCGGTTCGCTCTAGTCTTGTGTGCGTTTTTTTCGCTCGTCCTTTGTGCTCGAGCAGAACAAGTTTGGAGCTGCTTGCAGTTTTTTGCACCACCATTCATTGCTTTGTTCTTACGTTGAAACTTGGACTTTTTTTGTGCTTGTTGATTTCATCTTTCTATGGGGTTCACGATGTACTGTGCCCAGCTATCTAAGCTACCGCAACGCTTCGGTCATGACCATGGGCTTTAGTCCTCGGAATGGAGCTACATCACTGTAGGCGTCAAATGGCTGCATTCACGTCAAGCGATGCATTAGCTGCCAAATACGTACGAATAAATGTCGTACGTGCTCCCGTATACCTATACACAGTAAGCTTTCAACTAGCTCGGCGAAAACACATTTCGCTTTCGAAGTTCACCAATTTTTATAACGAAGAGATCAACCATGTTTATTTTTTTCATTTTCGTTTCATAGAGAACTCATTCAATTTTTTTATCAGAGTAAATATGTGCCCGTGAAGCCTGTTGAGAATGTTCATAGGTTTCGTTTTTTCTGTGTACATTTAAACACAAACATAATATTCTGTAGCAGACTGAATATATACATGTGAAATCTATATAACCTTATTCTGCGTGTTCATTAGTTCAGTTTTCCTCTAATCTGTGTACATTTGACCAGAAATTTAGGATGACAAACTGGATAGGATATCAGAGAACTACAAACATAAAATAGCTGCGTTATCACCCAAACTCTATGTACAAACACTATATTTCAAAGTGCATAACTCCGGCATAGCGTGTCAGGATAAGCAAACTATATGCAGACGATGAAACAATTCAACTTATGCCGAAATCAAGTAAGCGTCATCGCTGCTTGTCGGTGTGTACTTGCCGGAAAGAATGATATATCTTCTTTTTCTTCTTTTTGCACTTACTCCCAGTTACTATCGATGAACTTCGCCAAATACCACTTGTGTTTCCACTCTGGAGCTGAGAACACTGCAGGGAAATTTTTATTCTCTTTTTCGAGCATGAAAATTAAAAACGTCTAAAGGAGCAAGCGACAATATAACGCCTTCTTAGCTTCAGCCAGGTGAGTGAAGGGCTTGATATATGCGAGTATGTTGTACTTTTCCCGACTGATGAGTTTCTTCTCGATCGTGTGTGATGACCCGCTCTGTTTACGCTCAGTCAAAGAAATTTCTGCGCAGTGCTACTGAAGCTGCCGCGTCGCAACTTCCAGCTTGACGGAGGAGAAAATACTAAGTCACTGTAGTAGGAGCTCGACTACTGTATTTTACCATCAAGCTGCAGCTAACATGCCACTTTCCGAAAAAAAAACCAATATTATGAGCGCTGTTCAAGTACCACTCCTGTTAGGTTTGCACGCCCGGCAACTTAAAACCTATCATTGTCGCTCCGGAGACAATAGGTTATTAGTAACGCACGGTAATTATGGGACAATCAGCGAGATGAATATTTTCTCTACGTCCATTTATTTTCCGTACGTATTTTGTGCGCTTAACCAAAATGACCATTTATATAACGTTCTCTTTTTCAGCGCCCCAAGGGAATCTTGAAGAGAAATGATGATCTCCGAAATACAGTATGTCAACCCAGGGGACTGGCCACTATTGCTCTCATGTAGATCTTCCAGGGAACACTATTACAAGCAACCAAAGCTGACTTTCATGGCACCAAGCTGGCTCTTTCTTATTAACGTAATGTCTCTTCGTTAAGCGGAACTAAACTCAGCTATCGCTGCAGTATTAGACATGGTCTCTCCGTATGGCTCGGTACAATCAATATAATAATTTTCAATGCAACTTTACTCTCAAACATATGGTGTAGCCAGTGCGATGAACAACTTTGTGAGCATTGCTTATATATGAACTTAGCATCCATGTATTACACATGCCTGGGGCAAAATATTCAATAAACTCATGTTCATATGTCCATCATATAGCTATCAAAAAACCGTTCTAGCAAGTATGCTTTTATACGGCCTAATGTCGTGGGGTATGAAGCCACTGCACTTGCTTGCGCTTCTCACGAGGTTAACGGCTGATCATAGCTCCTGATCATAACCTCTATTTAATTTTGTGCGCTCGCTTGGCAGGCATGAGATGTCATGGTTTGCATGTATGTTCAGTCGCTTTATCAAGAAGTGCCGTAAAGCATTACAAAATCTTATTACTAATGAAGTTTCAATCTGAAGGTTACGTTATCCAGAAGGTTTTATTGTTCTTGGTCACCGGCTTCACGGGATAAAAAACAGCGCATGCTGGGTGGATAGAAACAGGCGAAATCTTCAAGCTTATCAGCTGTTAACATTGTTATGTTTTCTGTGTCAAGGGCACGTACATTCGTGCAGTTACGCCTTTTCTGGAAAACTTCGAAACGAAACGCATGCTCTCGTTTGCAGGGTATCGTTTCTTTTTCTTTTTTTGTGTGTGTGTGGTTCAGTTCACTCTTGCTTTTGTTTTTCATCCCATACTTGGTGCAAAAGCTCTTAAAACACCTAGAAAGTTTGTTTAGAAAAAAAGTGGAACAATTTAGTGAACTTCGTACTCAACTACGAGGGAGCAGTGGGATTCCTTTGTTTGGCACAGAACGGAAAGCACGCCTCTCACTACAGTCATGTGCATTGTTTGTCATGCGTGCGAATAGAAGGAGGCGATGCAACTGCACTATCTGAAACCTCCATTCAGTCGACACAAAGAATTCTGCTTTCTCTCTTTCTACAGCGATCTCATTCACGCAAGAGCACTATTCATGCATAAAAAAACGGAACGAACTCAACAATAAGAACTGCTGGCATATCTCTATCTCTCGTCTGCTATTGAAACTTGAAAGCTTGTTGACAAAACACCCTTGAAAAGCCCTTCAGCAAATGTAGTATCGAGGCGAAGTAGAAAACAAATCCATAATAGTGAATAATTTATACTTGACTGTATGCTGCTGGATAAGTACCTGTTCTTGTGCGTGCCAAAGAGCGCCGAGACGCGTACGAAAACATCTCTGTGCGTGGCGTTTTTTGGGTGCGTTAACGTATTTGCTTCGACCAGTGTATGACCCCGAGTGAGTGCGACATGACTGTTTATTTTACTTGTAGCTGTGCTTTATTGTAGCTACAATTTTACTTGTAGCTGTGCCTGTAAGTCGGTGACCATCTGCTCATCCACTGTGCATGCTTCAGCTCTCCCACCTCTCCTCAGGTGTGCTCGAGGAGTTTGAATGGAGAGAGTGGCAGAACGCTGCCACCACTTTGTTTCTCCTCTCCCGTTTATCTTTCCTCCACAGCTGTGCTCTCGCATATAATGCTGCACTCGCGCGCTGCGTCACACTCACCTAGCAGCACCGGACGCTCGCTTTGCGGCACACATAGCGGTAATACACGCGAATGGAAGGGAAGTAACATGGCCTCCGAGATCGCGGGTGTGCGGCGTGTTTCTCTCTGGTCGTCCCGATCACGCGGAGAGCGCGAGTTTCCAGAGGTAGGCGTGGCCCGCTCTTTTTTGTCCGCACCACGGCGCTCTTTCTTCCGGTCGAATAAGGTTCCTAGATGAAACAAAAGGTAGCGTCACTCATTGTTCTCGAGCCGTCCTCCTCACTCTCTCAATTACTCCTCTTTTTCTCTGCCATCCGGGTCTGTAATTGGTGCATTCCTCGCACGTGATCTTGCAAATGGCTGGTGGTGTTATTTATCGTTATGCAAAAGGTTCGAAACGAGTACGCATGCGCATACAACTCCAACTGGATTCTTGCCGTGACCAAAGACGAAATCGTAGCCAGGACATAAACAGAACAGGAGGAGCGTTTCAGTGTGCTCCAAGTCGACCGAGATTGTTTCGTAGTGCTCGTTATATGCAATATCCGCGTTTTTCAACAATCCTGCGTTGCCGTAAAACAACGGAAAACGCTTTCGCTCTCTTCAACTTACATTGTGCTATCCGAAATGAAGCATGCCGTGAAGTATAGCTATGAAACATTTCACGCGAACGCTTCCGTGCAACTCCGTCAATGTACGTCGACGCGGATCTGCGAAATGAGTTTATTTGTCGGTTTTTATTGAAACGCCAGGCGCGCGTCTAATGCGCGTCTAGTGCACGCCAGTTTGTACAAATACTTGTGTGTATGCTCGTATACAGAGCAGCTGGAGGGTGTAATCAACGCACCTTCAGAAACATTTCACGCTTGACCAGTGCACGCATGAGCCGAAACGCGCTGCTTCGAGACACCTCACCAGTAGAAGTCTCACTTTTCAGGAAGTTCCGAGCACCGCATCAGAATCACCTGGCATCATGATTGTCCCAATGGGCACATTAAAGGAAAACCGTCATCGCAGGGCTCCTAGTCAAGTGTTCGTACCAGTCTGGCCGTAGTTTTTTCTTGCGTGTGCACAAGCCGGCTGTAATCGCTCGTCGCAGCGTCACTGACAGGATCGAGCAAGAAGCGCGTTCACTGTGTCACAGCACGAATAAAACGCATTCGGAGAACTGGACGAACTACGATGAACGATGCCAGACGTTATGGCTAGTGGTGTAAAATATAGAACTGCACAACGTTGCCAGATGAGTAACGCACATCCCGCTTGCTTTTGTGTTGTACCATTTATGTTCATAAAGTTAACCGTTTATTGTACGACTCATTTTGTTCCAAATTGTTTCATTTACACCTATTCACCGTAGCAGCTGAAGCCAAACTTTCGTTTTTTTATGAAACATTTGAACCTTCTAGGGGGCGCTCCAAGAACATTGGTGAGGAGCAAAGGGAAAGGTGTCGCTACCTTGGAAACTTGTTTCATCTAGGGACCTTACGGTCGAAAAGACTGCCGCGCTGTTGGCGAATGTTCTAAGTGGCGAGAAAAAATTGAATTTGCTCTTTTATAGAACTTTGTGTTCAATTGAAAATGTCGGGTTAAGGCGTACGAGAGGCAAAGTGAACGCTGGAGTGTTTTATTTTTAAATGGGGTTTTTATTTTGCTGTACGTTGGCGATGCCCATAATACAGCAGTTAAAAATGCGATGCCTCTGCAAGAGATCCACATGTGCTCGAAGCTATACTTTGAACTTCGTGGGCTAAATAGTAGGGGGGGGGGGGGGGAGACACTGCCGAATAAGAAATACATTGGCAGCCCAACCATTTTTATTCTCCAGTAGTCTACCTCGACAAATGCTTGGTTTTCTGAAAGACACCGTTCGGCCTCATGTGCGACCCTTTAATTTGGATCATTAGAGATAACTATAAATGAACACGATACTGATATTGCCATTGTGCTAACAAATCATAATTCAAATACCGATGATGAAAAAAAGAGACGATGATAACTTAACCACTTTCATGTGAAGGACGTAGGGAGTAAATACAGGTCGCATAATTGTAGTCTTTCACAATATTCCGGCAAAGTTACATTTCACAATTATAAGTGGCATGATCAGCGCACTTAATCATTTATAGCGTAAGTGGAATTCGTTTTCCACCTGATAACTATTGGTACGCAATGTAATTGTAAATTGATCTCTAACGGTTGGAGGGCAATATGATTCAACGACACTAACTAGCAAAGTCATCCCCCACATACGCGTCTCCAGTAAGCGGGAATGCTAGAATACCTTAGTCATAGACGTAATAATACCTTCTTACAATATTCTATCATAAATAGTTTAGCAGTTGCCATGCTTTTATTCGCCTATTGGGCCAAAATAAAACAGTAACAGAAAAAATACTTGTTTTCAGTGTAGTCCGAAGATTTGTCGGTGATTTTGCTCACAAGCGAAAAAGAAAATCATGCGCACTAAAATTTCGTGGGCTCTGCTTTCTGCCGTGGTCTCCGTCGTTCGAGGATGAATGGATGGATGGATATGGCTGTACCCTTTAGATCGGGCGGTGACTAGCGCCACCAAGCCGTAATACCTAATGAACCAAAAACTATATTTATTTTTTTTTTCCTTAAAAAGTGAGTTTGAGGATTCGTACTTTGCAGTGAAGAGTTTAATTTTCACTCGTGCCTTGACTTTAGTCACCAATCAGATAACTTCCTTCTAGTTAAGTCTACTCGCTTAAAGTTTATTTTGCCCTCCCGGTTCCTAAACCCCAGTGCTTTGAAAAACTCTGCGCCATCATCCTGAACTATAGGATGAACCCCTTTACAGAACATTATCAAGTGTTCGGCAGTTTCTTGTTCCTCTCCACACGCACTGCATATGTGTCTACCCCTTCGTATTTGGCCCGATATGTCTTGGTTCGCAGTACTCCCGCCCTGGCCTCAAACAGTAGAGAACTACCCCGAGTATTATCATAGATCCTTTCCTTGGCAATTTCCTGCTTAAAGTTTGATAGATCTCTAGTGCGGACTTCTTAATCATGCCCATTCTCCACATGTCAGTCTCCGTTTCCTTCACTTTCTTCTTAACCGATAGTTCTTTTTGGGTTGGCCACCTGCTGTTTTCTAAGTATTTACCAGTCAACTTCCTGGTTCGCTTCCTCCATTTTGTATCGACATTCTTCATGTACAAGTAGCTGAAAACCTTCCTAGCCCAATGCTCTTCCCCCATTTCTCTCAATCGTTTCTCAAATTTTATCTTGCTGCTAGCTTCCCTGCCCTCAAATGATGTCCATCCCATATCACCTTGTACTCCCTGTTTTGGTGTATTCCCGTGAGCTCCTAAAGCAAGCCTACCTATTCCACGTTGCTTAATTTCTAATCTTGCTTGAACTTCTGATCTCATGCACAAGACCGCATTGCCGAACGTCAGCCCAGGAACCATGACCCCTTTCGATATTCCTCTCACGACATCATACCTATTGTAATTTCATAGTGCCCTATTTTTCATGACTGCTGCATTCCTGTTACCTTTAGTCGTCACGTATATTTCATATTCCCTCACATACTCGGTCCCATTGCTTATCCATACGCCCAGATATTTGTATTTATCTGTTATCTCTAGCGTGACCTCCTGTATTCTAAGCTCACTACCTTCGTTGTCATTGAAAATCATGACTGCTGATTTTTCCTTACTGAATCTAAAATCTAACCTATCTCCCTCATTACCGCAGATGTACATCAATCTCTGCAAATCTTCCTTGTTGTTGGCCATTAGTACTATATCATCTGCGTACATTAATGCTGGTAGTGCCTGATCAATAAGTTTTCCTCGTTTGACTAAAGAGAGGTTGAAGCCCAGTCCACTTCCCTCTAATTTTGCCTCTAATCCTTGTAGGTACATCATGAATAAGTAAGGGTGACAGGGGGCACCCCTGCCTAAGCCCCCGTTTTACCTCTGCAGGCTTGGATACCTGTTTTTCCCACTTTATAACTACCTTGTTACCTTTATAGATACCCTTTAAAAGATTAGTGAGTACATGTTCCACGCCTAGTGTGTCCAGTATTCCCCACAATTCCTCTTGAACCAGGCTATCGTACGCTCCCTTGATATCCAAAAATGCTAGCCACAGGGGCCTGTGTTCCTTTTCTGCTAGTTCGATGCACTGCGTCAGTGAGAACAGATTGTCTTCCAACCTCCTGTGTTTCCGAAACCCAATCTGCAGTTCCCCCAGCACCCCCTCATCCTCTATCCACGCCTGCAGTCTTTCCTTTATAATCTGCATCGCCAGCCTGTAGACTACTGATGTCACTGTTATAGGACGGTAGTTGTTTATGTCAGCTTTGTCCCAATTTCTTTTATAGATCATGCTCATCCTGCTAAGTTTCCATCCATCGGGAACTTCACCATCGATTATTAATGTGCTCACTGCCTCTCTGAAAGCCTGCTTAGACTTCGGACCTAATGTCTTTATCAGCCTAATTGGAATGCCATCTGGGCCTGTTGATGTACTACTAGGAACCCTTTTCTCAGCCCTTTCCCACTCTTGTTGTGAAAATGGAGCCATTGCACCACTTGATTCGTCCTTGTCTATTGTGGTGCATAAAGTACTTCTTTGTTGAAATTTTTCTGTCACCCTTGTTCTTATATATTCAATAGCTTCGTCCCCTTCTAGCATAGCGCCTTGGGCTGTAGTTATAAAACTCTGCTCTAGGCTCGTCTCATTTCTTAGGGAGTTTAGTGGTTCCAAAGTTTCGCAGCTGCCTTTCTATCTTTTTTATGTACTTCTGCCAGCCACTGAGCTCCCTTCCTTCTAATCTTTTCATTGATCAGAAGGGATGCATCTCTTGTACAGTTTAGGAAGGTTGCCCATTTCCTTTCAACATCATCTGTCGGTTCACCCCGCTGCTTAGCATGTCTGTGTTCCCTGGAGGCTTCCTGACATTTTGCTATGGCTCTCTTAACTTCCTCATCCCACCAACTTTTGGGTTTGTGTCTTCTTTTCCAGGGTGACTTGTCACGCGTCTTAGCAAGCTCTAGCTCAAACAGTCTATTTAGATTCGTGTATGTCCACACTGTCTTATTATCCTCCGTGATTACTTTCTCAATTTGTTTAGTGGCTATTTAAATTTGCCTTTCTGGATAAAAATTTTCCTGTAGTTGCTCATCTTGTTTCCTTCCCACTTTCACTGCTCTTCCAAAACTTAGCTTGATACGTTTGTGATCGCTACCCAGACTTCTGGAGCCACCATCATCTATGTGCATTCCCTGAGCTTATCATACATCCTATGTGACATCAGTGCATAATCTATTGTCGACTGAAGCCTTCCTACCTCCCATGTTATTTGCCCTTCACACTTCTCGGTACTGTTGCAAATGATCAAATCAAGCCTTTCACACATATCCATGATCATTTTGCCTGTCGGGTCGGTATACCCATCTATATCTTCTATGTGCGCATTCATGTCTCCTAATATAATTATCTCGCACTCTCTTCCTAACTCCTGAATGTCCTTTGATATACACTCTACCATTGCCTGGTTTTCCTCTCTGGCCTTTGCTCCCGTCCACAAGTACACGAAACCAAGGAGTGTCATTTGACCTGCCACTTTCCCTTTTAGCCATAAATGTTCCTTGCACTCCTGCTTGACCCTTTGCCAGTCTGTACTTTTATGAATGAATGCCCCAATACCACCCCCCTTTCTGCTGCCTTCTGTTCTATTACACTATTCCCACGCATAGTCCGGATTGTTCGGAGGTTAATCCATGTCCCTGAGATGTGTTTCTACAAAACCGTATACCATCGGCCTCTCTTACCTTAGCTGTTCTTCTATCTCTTCCCACTTCAGCCTGTTCCTACCACCCTGCATGTTAATATACCCTATGTCTGAATTGGCTCGGCGCTCGTGGCTACGTCTATTTATGCCCCGGACTCTACCTATCTTAGATATTGGTGCCACTTTGGAATCGTATCTGTCCATACCACCTGTCGAAGAGTCTCCCTGGTTGTTTTCCTCGTTACTAGCTATCCTGCACGCCGAAGGGCTCGCTTGCCCCCCAAAAAAGCTACTGCGCGTCCTGCAAGTCGCCAACCCACTTCATGACCTAGCCGCCCATCGAAGTGAATTCTGTCTCGTTGGAAACCCCCCACCTATGCACCTCTGTGTTTATTTCCACCACCTCAAAACCTTTCTCTCGACTCATCCGCCATATCTCTTGGTTTGCGTTGACCACTGCTCTTTGCAGGTTGCTATCACGCACCGGTACATCCGGTATCGTGCATATCACTACCTGTACCTTAGGAGAAGTGGCGCGCATGTCATCGACGCCTTTCGCCAATGTGGCTGCTAGTCCTGCTGCATCTTCATTTAGGACATCGTTTAAACCACCTGAAATTATCACGAGGTTTCGTCTATCAGCTGTCGTTTTGAGCTTTGCGCTCGCTTGCCTCATGACTGCTTCCAGCTTGCGTCCTGGGAACGCCCCTACGGCAACCCTCTTGTCTTCTCTTACCCTCTCTTTGATGGCTTCTGTGCATCGATTTAAATTCGAGTCCCCGGCGATTATCACATGCTGTGACTTTTCAGCTGGAGCGTTCTGCACCTGGGGGCTACTTGCACCTGTGACGCCGGCTGCTTTGTTCCCTCCCTGCCCCACCAATACCTCACTGAAGCTGGGCCTTGGGACAGTTGAACCGGCTAAACCTGTTTTTTCCAAACTTGCTTGCTTTTCCTTCTCCACCGTTCTGGTTGCCGGTTCCCTACTGTTCTCTCGGTAGGTCGCTTCTTTGTTCAGCTTCGCTAGCGCTTCCTCGGCGGACTTCCGTCTTTCTCCCATTGCCCTCGTTTTCTCTTGCTCTGTCGCCAACGCAGTCTCGAGCTCGGCGATTCTCATCAGCAGTTCACTCTGGGCAACCATCATTTTCTCCATTTTTTCCTCGACCTCACATTGCCTACACTTCGCGTCAACCTCTTCTCCATCCGCTTCTACGCTTGGGTCCACTTTCAAACCCACTCCACATCCTGAACAGTTTACAGTCTTTTTAACCATGCCTTTCTGACACCAATTGTCCCTATACTCGATAATTACTAAACTCTAGCCCTGCACTTCGAAAAAAAGAAAGTCTAAGCTCTACTACAAAAATTTGCGTGTTCAGTGTACGCGCACCTCCCCCACGGGGTGGCAAAAGAAAAAACAACAACAAAAAAAATTTCAAACACACACACCCGCACTAACTAATAAACACCTGGTGACTGGCCCCCGAAAAAGCCGTACCATAAAATAATATAAGTGCTACGAAGATTTCAACCGCTGCCTTATAATTATAAAGACAAACTCAAAACATGCAAAAACACTTATCTGCGCAGTCGATCCGGAGCGCTCAAAAAACACGTCCATCCACCTTGACAGCCGGAACTGAACTGAACGGCGAGGAACCCACATTAAACGCTCTCTTTCGTGGTAACCGAGCGCGTGAGGCGATACTTGCTAGTTTTGCTGGGGACCGCGGTGATTGAGACGGCCTGAGAGAACCTCGCTGCACGCTCGCAATCTCAGAGGACACGGAAGTAACATAAGTGGTGCACAACGTATGTAGAACTCCACCCACAAACGAAACAACGCTTTGCCATGACACGAAAACATAGAAAAGGAAACAACAAATGCAAACACAAGTGAACACCAGCGCTGCTTTGCATGGTTCTTTTTGGTGGAGATGGTGTAGTTTTTTATTCAGGCGAAAGCCTTAGGTACTTTATCAAACGGAAAAATTGACCGGCGCACAGCATTGGCGTCTGCTGTCCACCACGTCAACAAGATAGCGGTGCAGAAAATAATCACCACTAAATGGCGCCCGAACATTACGCCCCAAACAGATCAAAAATCTTGAAAATTTGTGCATCCTCAAATCGTGATAGTGTGGTCGCCTGATGACGTCATCACACGACATCGCAGCTTGGGGAAAGGGGACTGATCATGAAGGCGATGCCAAACCAGGTGCCGTGCTTCCGATCCCGGAGGCAGGGTAAAACCTCAATAGGTGCAGAAAGCTTTCGGAGAATGTTGAGGCAGGAAGAATACATCGGCTGGCAAAAAAAGGAAATGGCTTTCGCCTTGAAGTCGTCATCCCGCGAGTGCAGAATTATGGGTCGTGTTGTACATTGGACATGTCGGTACATCTTCTTTCTTTGTTTCTTTCTTCCTTTCTTTCTTTCTGTTTGGTTTCTTTCTTTCTTTGTTCTTTGCTTTCTATGTTTATTTACTTTCTTCTTACTTTCCTTTTCTTTCTTCTTACATATTTTTCTTTCTTTCTGTCTGTCTGTTTGTCTGTTGGTTATTTCTAGCCAATTTTTCACTGTTTATTTCTATTTCTTTCTATGGCTATCACTTTTCTCGTTCCTTCTACGTTTCTTTCTCCTTCTCTCATTTCTATATAACTGTCTATGTTTATCGCTTACTCTTTTTTTTATCTCCTTTTCTCTTCTAGTGTTTATTTTGTCACTTTCCAGCGTTTTTTTTTCGTACCTCTTTTTCACTCCATTTCTTTATTACTCTCGCTCTTCCCCTCTTCCTCTCTCTGTGTTCTGGTTAATTCACCCATCAAAGTTTTTTGCTTCCCCGCCGGACGAATCGGTGCCCAATTTCCGGGAGCGAAACAGAGAGAAAGAAGAGGACCAACGGATCATTCATCAATCCTCCAGAGTGGTTGCGAGCCAAGGGGATGTAAAGAAACAGCCTGATACATATACTCATACTACTTATTTCACACGAATGTCACAAAACTGAAATCCGAAGCTCATCTTGATAGTTTGAAATCAAGATGCCTAAAAATTGGTTGTGCCTTTTTTCCAAGTTTTGTCAATCCTATATTAGTAGTCCACTAACATTGCCTACTCATGGCTCATCCTCCTACACCAACCATACCAAAGCAGCGTACCCATCACCGGCTCAGACTACTCCGCCCCTCCACTTCTTCTTTAGGAAGGCCGCAAGGAATCAGAACGCACTACCCACAGAAGATGTGCTCCAATCTTACTCGCATGCTGTCAAGGTCTACCATCGAATCATTCTCCCTGAATAACTGCTGATCAGTCACGTAAAACGACATGCTGGTGTACTTGAAGTAATAATAAATAAAAATTATTACATATAACGAATTTATGCCGTCGAATTCCAATTTTTTGTTACGCCTGGTTGAGTCACTCACTGCTACAAAAACAACAGTAACTTGGTCCTTCCACATATACCAGCATACGCCCTGCCATGAATACTAAATGTATACGTGAACCTGCTTGCTTGCTTCCTGTAGCTGCTTCCTGTATGTCGGCATGGTTTAAAGCATAGCTGTTGAAAGAGATAGCTATGGTTTGCTTTATAACCTTCGAATGCGCAGATGCGAGCGACAAACAAACGCTATGCAGCCAGATGCGAGATTAATGGTACACCTTCCTTCGTAAGCCGAGTCAGTGGTTCCGCAATCTTGGAGAAGTTTTCGACGAAGCACCTATAGTAAGCAAAAAGCCCCAGGAAACGTCTCACAGCCTTTTTTGTCTCCTGGCCTTGGGAAATTTTTAACTGCAGTGATCTTATTCGGGTCTGGGCGGACACCGTGAGAACTAACAATGTGCCAGAGGAACCGAGGTTCACGGAATCCAAAATGGCATTTTTAGGGTTTGATCGTAAGTGCAGCCGCGCGAATAGCGTCCAGTACAGTTCTCAATCTTTGTACGTGCTGCTCAAACGTAGTGGAAAAATTACCACGTCATCAAGACAGAAAAGCCATGCCTGCCATTAGAGGCTAGAGAGCACGGTGTCCATCATCTCCTGAAAGGTAGTGGGAGCAGAACACAAACTAAATGGGAGTACTTTGAACTAATTGTCGGGTGTGTCAAAATCTGTATTCTCACGATCTCGTTCATCCACTTCTATTTGCCAGTACCCACTCTATAGGTTCAATGATGAAAAAAGGGAGCATTTCGCAGTTTATCTGACGTGTCGTCGACTCGTGGAAGTCCCGCTTCGTGACAAGGTTCAGTTTCCTGTAGTAAACACAGAACCGCATGACATTGTCCTTTTTCTTGACAAGTACAACCGGCGATTCCCATAGGCTTTTGGATGGTTGTATGACATCGTCGTCAATCATCACCCGTACTTGCTTCTTTATCGCCTTCCTTTCTTTCGGAGCAACTCGGTATGGATGCTGACGTACTGGTCTAACATGTCCTTCGACTACAGTGCGGTGTTTTGCTACGGGAGTACGTCTGGCTTTCGACGAAGAGGAAAAACACTCAACGAATTCTTCCATCAAGTCCACAATCTGGCCTTTCTGCAGAGATGACAGCTCTCGGTCAATACCTATATTCGGAACAACACTGTCTACTGTTGAGGGAGTTGGTGGTACCTTTTCTATAGTGCAAACATGCGAGACTTGTACGTAGTCACGAAGGGATGCTATGGCTGTTCCCTTCGCTACATGCTGTACCTCGTTGGTAAAGTTGGTCAACAACACATGCGTGTATCCCTCACGCAGATTCACTAGACCTCTCGCCACGCATATCCCCTTTTCGAGTTGCTGTCCAATATTTCAAACAGCTAGTCTGGCATATTCACGGAAATGATCGCTTTTCACAGCAACTGTCACGCTGCTACGGGACGGCACTGTCACACCTTCATCCACAATACGAAGAGGTGAAACGATGAGTGCACCGCATGAAACAAGGCAACGGTGTTTTCTGTAGAGAATGAAATTAGGGATTTCTGCAAGTCGATGATGGCACTGTTTGCTTGCAGGAAGTCCATGCCCAGAATTGCCTCACGGGAACATTTGGAGAGAACAATGAAGCTGCTGACGTACACGAGGCCTCTCAATCCTACTCTCGCTGTTCACAATCCTACGGGGCTGACTAAGTGCCCTTCGGCGGTGCGTGTCTGCGGTCTGGTCCAATGAGTGATCACTTTCTTCAGCTTCTTTGCGAGCATGCTACTTGTTACTGAGTAGTCTGCACCAGTGTCTATTAACGCTATAATCTCGAAATCGTCGATTTTGACTTGTAGCTCGCATGTTACGTTGCTATTACTGCACTTGCCCGTCTTGTTCGTTATTGTGTCAGGGACGTCGTCGGATTCGGTTAGCGATGAAGGGTTTTCAGTTTTTCAAAAATCAGTGGACCTGCCTCCACAGGTCGCTGGTTATAGCTTTCCCGTGGTGGGCTTGGCGAAAGACGCTTCTGGAAAGTAGATGATGGACGTCGACTCGGTGACCTATTGGGCATTGGTGCGATTGACCGCCATTCAAGTCGCTGAGTGTTCTGAGAGGCATACCGCGAAGATAAAAATTCTTCGATTTCGTAAGGACACTCACCTTTACGAGGGCCGGGGGAATTCACTGGGAAGCCACGTAGCCCGACCCGACAAAAGTGGCATGTCTGATAAAGATGACCTGCCACCCCAAAGTGGTATCAGAGGGGCCGCCGGTCTGCAGTGCGCCATACATCACTTTTCGGGGTCTCGCTTTTGGCATTGGTGGTGGCGTTCTGCAAGGAAACGTTGGTGCACAACGGGAGATTATGCAAAGTTTGTGCATCTGAGGTTTTGCCGTACGACTTGCGCGTGCGACAGCGGTGGCTGTGGTTCCGGGTGCGTGTGGTGGAGCACCAGAGGCTGTGGTTGAAGAATTGCTTGCCGCACTTCTTCACGTACAACATCCGCAATTGAGGGCATCACTGGAGGACTCGGCGTGAGTTGCAGTTTTTGGAGCTCCTCCTTAATTATAGCCCTCACCATTTTGTGGAGGACGTCAGTGGTGGTCGTGAGAGTTGTTGAGACCGCCCTAACGAAAGAAACACCGAAGTCTCTGTTGTACAGTCGCGTGCGTTGCTGCAGTGTCCTTTCCATGGCCGTTGCCTCAGACCGGAACTCCGCCACAGTTTGCGGTGGATTACACACCAGGCTTGCAAAAATTTCTTTTACACCCGCATTCGGTGCCGCAACTTCTTCTCCTAAGCCATGTTTTGGCCGGCTCGGCGGAAGAGCCGCGACATGTCTTCTATGTACATGGTTATGCTCTCGTTATTCCGTTGTTTCCTTGCCTGAAGAGCAGCCTCTGCCTTCTCTTCGCGGTCCCTGTTCGGATAGGTTGCGATTAGCTCTCGTCGGAAGTCGTCCCACGACTGCAAGGACACTTCAAGGTTCTCAAACTACGTACGTGCCGAATCTTGCTGGGCCACGTAAACTTAATGAAGTTCCCAGGCTTCGTCCCATCCATTCAAACGGGCAACGCGTTCGAAGCCTTCGAGCCAGTCCTCAGCATCTTCAAAAGTGTCATCGTGGAAGGCCTCTGGTGTAGGTAATGAATTCACGATGAGGTGAGATGGAGATGGCATCGACTGGGTGGCCGTCGCAGTGACGTCTGTGGTTGAGGACTCCAAATGTATTGATGGGTCGATTAGGGGTCCAAACTCGGGCTGCTCACCCCGTAGCCGGCAAGTGTTGCTTTGGTGGACCGGCGTTAATTCTGCTGGCTCCAATTTTCTAGAGGATCTAAGCCTCTCCCCCTAGCATGTGGTGGGCTAAGAATCATACCCAGCACCTCCACCAGAATGTTACCAATAAATAGAACGTCTGGTACTATAAAAAAATTCCGCCATATCCACGAAGTGAATGATGATGAGTGGGCGAAGCTCCGGAGGTAAACCTGGTAAACCACGAATCCTCTGTACATTTTGCCCACTCAATTTTATTACATCGCTCCCCCTAGCGTACGTCGCCGCACTAAATCGAACGATTGCCTTCAACCAATGACACGCGCCATATGTGACATCATTCCTATTTTATAAGATCTCGCGCCTTTCATCAACTACAAGTACCGCTTTCTAGTTTATAACATCTTGCATCTTTTCATCATCAGCTACAAGTACCACCATCTAGTAAACACTACAAGAACTAAACGAGAGGTGGCTACATACAGGAGACGGTACCGCCATCTAGTGAACACTGCAAGAACTAAACTAGAGGTGGCTACATACAGGGGACGGTACCGCCATCTAGTGAACACTGCAAGAACTAAACTAGAGGTGGCTACATACAGGCTACAGGGGACGCACAGCCCACGCCCTAAGGAGCTTCGCCCCTAAAACTATTTATTTATGGCAAACTTGTGCCTGTAAATTCAGAAGCAAATGGTCGGCCAAAAATTTCCCTTCCTCGATGTCTCGAACTTCGTTGGTCTCTTCTTCTTCACTCATCTAATATCATGACATAGCATCGTCGTGCGTGCTGGATGGCGTTCTGTAGCGCGGTTTTCTTGCCACTTGTGTGGCGGCTTTTACGAACACGACTTGTTGCATGCGTCTTCTGCGACTCTCGAACTGTAGCAATATCAACGAACCCGAGCACACGAGGAAACCGCTAATGGTTTATCTGGTGCTGCGGACTTCTGTTTCTTACGCCTACCTGTATGTCACTCAGAATCCACATGGTAAGCAAAGCAACACACATTCCTTGCTTTTTAAGAAAAATGCTTGTATTTCCGCATTCTATCGTCCATTTCAAACATACAGGAAATAACTCCGAAGAGTTGCTCCAACATGCTTAGACACACAATCTCTTGTACGTGCTAAAGCCATAAGCTCTTGTACGTGTTTAGTTCGAGTGCAGTGAACCAAACGCGTTCAAAAGTCATGGCATTTCATTATTCGTCATTATAGTGCGCCTACATTGACCTTAAGCAGAGCTTTATAAGTTTACATTTAAAATAAGACTAATACTATAAGAGGACCCACTGTCCGCTGTATGACAAGCTTTTCTTACATCTGTAGATTATTGAACCAGTACTGCCATTATGTCATGCATCAGCCCTCGGTGTTATTCGTAATTGAACGCTTACCAAAATAAAGCCACACAAACAAAAAGCAGCAGAGTTGCACATCTACACTTTTTGAACTGTTTCGTTGAACGAAACTGAGAGCATTCAGGGAACAAAGGTACGAAGATGAAGACTCGAAATAAGGAACGAACCATGGCGTAGCGCAAACACGAAATCC
The DNA here is from genome assembly GCF_013339725.1 of Rhipicephalus microplus. NCBI lineage: Eukaryota > Metazoa > Arthropoda > Arachnida > Ixodida > Ixodidae > Rhipicephalus > Rhipicephalus microplus. The sequence goes on from NC_051169.1 coordinate 32,270,579, forward strand.
TGGAAATTAGGTGTTCTTCAGTATACAAAGGTTCGCACTGAAAGAACTTTCAGGCTGACCAGAATTCCTTTTACATGGCATAGTACACAGTTTACGGTACGACGAATACTAAGAGAACTAGGCGTTCGCTTTTTGGTTTTACAAGGGCAAAACGAGAGTGCACGAGGAAGAATGTAACAGCCGCGAGGCATTCTGTTTCGAGTAGTTCATCTCCCACGTTCATTTCTCTAATGCTGTTTGCGCATCTTCCCAACGGTACATTACCCACGACAAATGCGAATGTGCTTGCGCACGTACTCCTGTTCGCATCACGGTTCGTATAGCTCTTTTGCGTCTTTGTAACCATGGCCCCTTGCGATAGGAGCTGGAGCCCCCCTAAATAAGTATAGCCATGCGAGCAGTGTATAAAAACTCTCGTCTTGCAAAGGAAAGCGATGCCGAAATCAAGTCAACAAGTCTCCACTTTAATGAGCATGCAAGTTCGTTCGGAGATTGTATAGACTTCACATGCGAGTGTTTTTTTCTTTTCCGGAGAATTGACTATACATGGTGAATATATATGAGAGCACTGATAAAACAAAGAAAGGCGTTGGACGTACCCAGGCATGCATCCATGTTTCAATATGCTTACAAGAGGAGAACTCGACGTTTCACTCACACAGTTTGTGGAAACGAATTTCTTTTAGGGTTGGAAGGTTGTTACTGAAAAAAAAAGGTTTAAAGCAAGTATTATTTTTCAGCCTATAGTGAAGTGCGTGAGTTTCATGCGGGAAGCTTAATAGTGCTAGGAATACTTCTGCGCCTCCTTTTCAGGAATGTTTATTGCAAATTTTACTCGCAGGCTTTAAAATATTCAGATGAATCTTAAACATCACCAAAACGTAAACACAGCACATACCTTACGAATTCTGACATAAGTGGAATGAGGCACAGGCACTGTGCCCCGTGTCCTTGTGAACTGAGCGCTGTATTTGAATTGTAATGATGCACGACCAGCTAGTTCGAGATGGGTTATTCAAGCTTAAACATCGACTGTCGCAAAAGTTGATCTGTTGTTAAACCAAGTCTTAGCGAATAACAACAGGATCGCTAAAACAGTTAGAAACTAATGCTTCCAAATACGTGATTTTTCGTGATACTCGATATGAGTTTCATTTGCTGAAAGACTTGTAATTGAAGTATCACCTACGTTGTCCGAAAAATACTTTTAGAAAATAGAAGCCTTTACAGAGTCTAAATATGTAATGAACAAGTCACAGCTACAGTGGAGGCAGAGAAAGGAACTTATATGTGTAGGCCGTAAAAATGCAATGGAAAGAAAAATAGCAATAGACCATGAGATGGTAGTTCTTGAGCTGTTCAGAAGATGCCACTGTCTGTTTAGTAACGTTTCTTTCCAAATGTGGTAATCGATTCTTGGTTAGTCACCCATTTTGGGTGTGAGGCGTGAAATATTGGAATGACGAAGGTGTGGCAGGTCTGCTTTGGAAGAAGCACAAAATGTATGGGATGGTTCATGCAAAAGAAAATTTTTGTCCTCCGATACGTATGCCGCTCTACGACAAAGCAAATCCGCGGGGTATTTTTCTGAAAAAGCCGTGTGGTTTTCTTTTTTAGCTCTGTGGAAGAGTCGGACAAATAAGTGAGCGAAGGGCAATGAACCGAGAGGCCTGGTCCTCGTTAGACACAACTGTCATTAAGTAACAAAAAATAATATAAAAGAAAGGACTTTCACTCTAAGGACAAAAAAAAAAACGCGAGTCCTTTCGCTGTTTGGTGAGTTCCGATTTTTCCCGTGTATTACCCTCTTGGAAGAGACGCGTGAGTTCTCTTTGGAGGTCATAACACTACCCTCATGGAAGAGTCGTGCAAAAACTCAAAAGAGAGGCAACGCTTGTGTTAAAGAAGAGTAACGCTTAGACGCCAAGAAAGACTTACCAAAAAGAGGAAAAGAACTCTAAACTCCATCTTTTCTTTGTGCAGTTTTTATCACTATAGAACCTCGCTGAACTGCAGCGCTCGTGAAATAGATAGATAAACGTGAGCTAAAATTAAATCTTATTGGCACTTGCAGTACAAAAGCCGAGCTTTTATAACACACTAAAATGTAATTTTGGTTTCTCTTTTCTTAAAAAACTTCATTAGTAGTGCAGATTTCTTTATACGTGTATGTCACATGAAATGCACCAGAAATGCAACGTGAAGCAATGGGCTACAAACTGCTTTCAGTATACGAGACCATGTGAGCAGTATTTGCCCAATATAAGACGCGATTGATGACGCTGTCACTTTCATGGGAATATTTCTAAGAATCGAGTAACAATCCCAAGAAATGAGTCGTTAACCCTGAACACCATTCCGTTTGCAAATCTAAGCCTCGGATTCGTTCTTTCATCTAACGACACAGCTATTAGTAATCCACGCTATGTTTCAAACATATCATCGAATCAGTATCATAAATTTCATCGTGGTTGGGTGCTTAGTTATTATTCGACTACGAATTCTCCACAGCATGGCTCTTAATTTACGTGACCTTGTACATGTGCCCATGGGTGCTCGCCATGCTCGCCATTGGCGGGCATGAAGCATGACCTTACATTATTGCTTCATTGGTACTATAAGGCAACGACGCTTTTTATTCAGTTCCTAGCTAAAAAGTTTTGTTTATTCAAGGAGAAACAATCATAAATTCCCTACTCAATCTCTCTGACGCTTCACTTAGTATTTAATTAATTTGAGACCTGAGTATATGTGTACTTTAGTTGACTCAGTAGCAGACGGGGAAAAACGTAGGCAATCACTCACGTACAACATTTGACATTGCTCATTACCCCCCTACACAGACAGACATCGTATGGATCTCATTATTCCCGCAGAGTTATTATTAGTATCGTGTAGTGTCATGGCCTGCCAACTCACGTCGCAGGCTTGCTCAGTGAAAACTTGAGTTCTAATTGCGTTCGCGATTATTCTTTCCGACAGCACACAATCACTATCGCGCAGATTAAATATTTCGTCTAGTAATATATAATCTGTCCTTTCCTTGCAAATAAGCAAACACTCGCTAACGTTACAACAAAAAGAAAAATAATTTACGACGTTTCGAGACCCCAAGAGTCTCTCATTCCCATACCGTCACATCGTCATATTTTTAGATGCGAAGTAGATTTTTGACTTATGTGTGTATGGCCGTAAGCACATGTGTGCCTACGCACACGCCGCCACGCGTCCCCCTTGCCGCAGTTTTGGAGTGGTTCCAAGTACGTCAAGCCACGGCTGCGCGTAGACCTCACGCTCCCCTCACACGCTTCCCTCACAGGTGTGCGCTGAGGCAACACCGACTAAATTTAGTCGGTGTTGGCTGAGGTCCCTTTCACCATGCTCACCGCAGCAACCGCAGCTGCCACTTTGACGTCACGTGTCTGCAGGAACATCTCGGAGTGCGCTTCACCCATCGCAAGGACGTGGTAGTCAAGGAAAAACGCGCGCCTACTACGGTCCAGTGACCATGTCTCCACTCTGAAGAAACGGCAACTACAAAGTCTTGCCAAACGCTTTAATGAAACTTGCATGAAACCCAACCCGCCCACCACGTCTTTGCATTTCAAATGAGCATTTACTCGAGTAAACGCTACACCGAGTTTTGCTTCTGACCATTCTTTCAGCACCAGTGTCGACACCCGTTTCAACCGGGTCAAGGCATTGCGCACCGCTGCTCCTTCGCATCCGATCAGCGTTCTTTTCAGCTAGATGGTCCATAATTTTATTTTTCGTTGTAATGCTGTAGGCCCGTGTGCTGAGATTTGGGTGCACGTTAAAGAACCCCAGGTGGTCGAAATTTCCGGAGCCCTCCACTATGGCGTGTTTCATAATCATCTGGTATTTTGGGACATTAAACCGTAAATATCCATCAATAAATTTTTGCTGTTTGTTGTTTTTCATGTAACGTGTATTACCTTGCTCACAAAAAATGTATTCTCCTCGCCAGATGGCATAGCATTGAATTCCAGACTATGATCTATTTTTGCACGATAGATCTGTCTTGCTGTTGTAAAAGTACAGAGTTGCTTCTCATTTGTCTATTCATTGCTTAACTCTGCGTACGCTTTACTAACGTGATCAGACGTGGCTACAGCGACGCAAACTTGAAATACACTGGAAGAGAGTAATTTCATGATTATTCATGAACCTTTAAGTTTACTTAGCGAACAAACAGTTAGTAATTGCGAGATCCAGGAGACCTGAATGTTGGCGCATGAATGTGTATATGTAGGCGTGTTTATTTGTTGTTTTTTTAAGCTTCACAAAGTGCAGATAAATATGAATGAAAATTTGAATGCTTGTATGAACATATATATGTTCGTGTTTGCAGCGATGTATTGTTCGCTCTTTATTGACGTTACGCAGAGCTCGTCAGATTTCGCTGGTTGACTTTTCCTTAGCCAAGAGGCTTTTCTCAAGGCTGTCTTGACATTTTTCATTTTACCACACATACAACCTTGAGAACTTCCTATTTTGAGGATGTTGCTGTCACCAGAGAGCTATACGTTCTGCCTATCTATATATAAGTTTATTTTTTTGTGCCACAGTTGCCAGGCACTTGCTGTCGCTATCCTGTTACCATGCTTAAGTAACCTGTCAAGCGTAATTTACTAAGTGTGGGTACTTAGCTAAGCGCTTCAGTCAAGGACAAGCAACTGCAGTTTGACGCGACAACGTCACACCGGTGAAGTGTTCATTCTTGGTGACGCAGATGTTACAGGACTTGTTGGATGGAGAGGGTGTAATGCATCGCAAGCTCCGACGTGTACAGTTGCCGCGATCATACCTGCATGCGCAATCCTTAACGCGTTCGTGGTGGGGACGTTTAGATGACAGCCTTTTTTTGCCATGTAGCATACGCAAGACAAGTAATATACAGCAAAACGTTTTCTAGGTTTTCAACGACTTGAAAAAGAACGCAATATATAGTTTATTTATTCGTTTATTTTTTATTTATTTATTTACTTTCTCATCTTCTTGTTCGCTGTCTCTGGTCTTGACATTCTCGCACACTTTCAAGTCAAGTTTACGCTTACGTGCCCTGGTGCCTCGAGGGAACAAGACACTGTTTACCTAGCTTATAGAGAAGTTGATTAAACTACAGCAGATGGCTTACAACATAACTCCAAGTGAAGCACTTCATGCACAGATTTCATATATAGGCATTTTGTTTGCTCCTAGCTGTATCTCGAAAAAGAAAAAAAAGAAAGGTTCAGTTTACGCAAAAATACCCCGCTACTCCCGGGCGTGTGTTTGCGCACAAGCCCAAGAATACACACCTAACTGAACGAAGCAAGCACAGATAACTACAGTTACTAAAACTTAGAGCCTCGACGAAATACTCAAACGTAGTACGCTTGCCTGGTTGCGTTACCAGTAGTTGCCCCTTAAAGTGTGATTGCTTGTGCGCGCAGCGGAATCGTTCTGAAACTCAATACAAACTTGACAAAGATGGCTTTAAGATTACAACAAACAAAAAGCAGTACTGCAAGTCATACGCGGAGACCTTCCGAACACTCCTTCGAGGGCACACTCATTAATAGTTTCCTAAAGTTGAGCGTTGAATATGTAAACCTCATGCAGTCAGCCCGATTTCAAGTTGTTATATTCAGTACAACCATTGTCTTCAACGATTATGTGTAGATGTTTTGAAAGTTAACCTCATGATTACTTCATTTACCTTACTCGCATTTGATGAAGCTATTCAGCGCAGAGAATGCCAGAAACCTTTGCAGCCAAAACGACGCCAGAAAAATTCTCCAAAAGAAACTTTCATGTCGAGATGTTCATCTGTTTTGCAACCACTCGGCGATTTTCTACAGCTGAGCTGCTAAAGCTCCAGGTCAAACCTACGAGCACGATTTTGGGACGTAAAAACCCAAACAATATATGCTATTATAATAAACGTACGATCACGAAAAACTATAATCATGCTTAAAGGGTATGCGCCACAGAAACTGAGTAAATCCCACTACTAACCCCTTGTCCAATAAAAATGAAGTAGAAGAAGGGCCGGAAACCAAATAACATTTCTAGACAGACATAGCTAGTAGTTGGTAGATGCTTTAATAAACAGCCGGGACCAATTCAGACCAAGGAACCTTGATTGGAAAGAGAGTGTCGAAAACACTCCGCCATCCAAGCACTCTTGCAGAGCATAGCATAGCTTTGTATACCGTAGTAATGTCAGCACAGAGCGTCAGCGGGAAAAAGAAGTGAAGGTGAGGATGAGAAAAGAAAGAGAAGGGCAGTGAGGATATCTTACAGGAAAATAAATAAATAAATAAATAAATAAAAAATAAACGATTAAAAATAATAAAAAGAAAGTAAACTGGAAACCGTAAGAAAAGGGCACATCAGATAATAAAATAAAAATAGAGGAAGAACTAAAGCATAGCGACATAGAAAGTAATCATCGTTAATACTTTACAGAACACAGAGGAGCTTCGCTCTGCCAATCTTCGTGCCACTTGGTCATAACTTCGCGCTACAAAAGTGACGCCATTTTTTAAATTGAGTGCCTTAGCCTTATTTCATGCCATCAATGCAAAGAAGTTGTATTATACACAGCACTTCAGATAACTGAAAGTTGTTTATTCAATTTACGTAACTGTAGAGAATGGTCTATGAAAACCTGGAGAAGTTTGTGTTACACGGGCGGCATTTTTATGTTGACTATATTCAACATTTTATCTTTCCAGATTGTTTGACTGAAGGAGAAATTACAAGGTGACTAGCTACTTTTAGTAAAGCCAGCAAGGCATTTAAAGCTACAGAAATAGACAGCTGATTAAGGTTGATCATTTTTTGGGGTCAATGTGAGCAGGACTTCAAGTCAAACAAGGGTGAATGCCTGTCGTCGTTGGCTTAACCTATAAAGCGTACATAACTAGAAGTGAGACCAGATCAAGTTCAACTAGAATATTCTTCAGAGTAAACCACCAGCAGATGACAAATATGTAAGGCAAACACGGGCGCTAGTATTTTCAATGCATTCATGAGGTGCTTCGCTGTCAGCGAAATCTTCTGAAGATAAATGAACAGAACTTTGAAAAGTAGCGAGGAAAAAAATTGCGTGCCCTTTTACATGGAGGAGTGGTAGAGGAAGCAGGGTTTAAAACACCCAATTATTCTAGAGCGTTGGCATTGTATAGTTAATTACCTCATGTATTTAATATGCAAGAAATCCTATCAGTGTTATGGAATGATTTCAGCTACAGAGAAGAGTTCCTTTTACACATAGACAACTTGTCGAAGGAGGCTAGATAACAGTTCACATCAGCGATGCATGATTGTATGGGCACGGAGAGAAAATTTCGTGGCAGGCAAGTTTCCTGTCCCTTTCGCTGTTTCGCGGATGAAGCGTAAGAATCTGCACAAGCAAACCACATAAACATCAGGTGTTTGTACTTCGAGCCGATGCCTCAATGGGAGCTACCAAAGGGAACGCGTTCAAAGGCAACCAAGGAGACGACGCACTAGATGGTTCGCATTACAGAGGGAAACACAGTGGTATATATGGGTGGCTGGTGTGGTGTTGCGTGGCTATTGTCGAAAGCATTGTATTGATCTCGTTCTATTCCTGTGCAGTTTTTATACGTGGGCTAATGTCCGATAGCAAGAGAGTACAAGCACCCACGGTGGCTGTTAGGAAAGTGGTGTTGCAATAAAAGCGCGGAAGTACGCACGTGGACGTTTCTGACGATATTGAGATTTCCGGTTACACCCTTTTCTACGGGAGCCCAAACACGCACAAAAGTATGGCTTGGCCATTTCAGCTCTTAATGGGGCAGCATAGATGTATACTGAAGGCGAAATACTAATGCTTGTAAATGTTATATCGAGCTGTGCACAGTCAAATCTTAAACCTTATAAAAGTGAGGCATTAGCTGAGATGGGAGCGATGCTGTCCCGACTATGTGTGCTTTCAAGACTTTTAATGCCATACCTATTGCGTCATCTTGCACCTTGCTTTATTTTTTTTTGATAGTGTTAAGCAGCAGATATATATGTCCGCATGTTTCCTCAATCGATAATTTTGTGTACTTTCGGACGCTCCACCCGAAATCGATCTCCACGCACACCCGTGTTAGTTTGCCTCGCGCTTTTTTTTTCCTGCTACACGCAATCGTGGCAAATAGGGGGCGTACCAACTCAAAACGCATCGAAATAGGCGAGGTTTCGCAAACAGAACGTCGCTGCTACACGAGCGGTCCATGGTAAAATTATACGAGTCGCAAAACTGGGAACGAAAAGTGTCAAAAACGCATTGCCACAGGCATCAATGTCCACCGACGATTGAAGCACGACAAGGCGAGGAGGGAAAATAACCAAAACCAAAAACGCAACATATCATTTTTGCGAATTGCCGTTATAATAAATACGCCAAAGTTAACAATAAATTTACTTTACGGTTTATCTAACACTTGGTTGAATGGTTCATTGCCTCGTTTTTCGGTCGAGTGCCATAAATGGGGGGCGTATCCAAGGCAACCTGCTATCATTGCTAGTGCGCCGAACTATAAAGTTCGGCGCATTACCGGGACAACAAGGCATCGCTCCTTTTTGCGTGGTAATTTCGTGCATACCTTCGATAGTTTATTTTTGCTTATGTGCTGTTCCCTGGCGTGAAATTTAGGAGCTTATCTCTCTCACAGAATGTGAGCTAGTTAAGGCGAGGGCGACGAGCTAGTTAAGGCGAGGGCGACATGATTCGCCCTCGCATCATGTGACGGCGAATGCGACGCGCTAAGCAACGAGACGCTGTACTCCACGGTTGACAAAGCAGTGTTATCACTGCTGAATCGCTGCAGTGGTTTCCCATGATTATTAAACGCGAGCTTTCGAACTATTATGCTGTTGCGCTCATGCATAGTTGTCACAATTTCATCTGCAAAGTTTTAGTTGTGTACACCAAGTACAGTACATTATTTGACTAATAAAACAACCTGAATTCTTTAATATTTCTCGTTGGTCCTCCCTTTCTTTTGCGCAGGAAATTAACGAGCCATAAGATGCAATAAAATTTCGTACTTATAACGGCAGACATTAAATTAGCAATTTAGAAAATTTTCGATTTCGCTTTTATATCGCGCAAACGCACAGCTAGGGCGCATCCAACTGTGACATCATGTTCTTTTTTTTTCTTCGTTGGTAGCTGTCTCCTCCTGACGTAGACGTCGACAACAGTGACGTTGGCAACGAGCTGCCAACTACTGGAAACATGGGCTTGTATATACCTTGCGCTACTAGTTTACATATATATTGAGCGGTCTCTTTTCACGACAATGCAGCTTCAACCAACGCGCTCTATATTGTCGCAGGAAAAAAAAGGAAGGGCTCACATGGCGCTGAAACTGTCTAAAGTAGTAAAACAGTTCCTGCGGAATGCGAAACAAGCCAGCTCTCAGCGAGGTCGCATTACGAGTACGCGGACCCAGGAGCGCAGCTGTTCCTTCGCATTCCCCTCACTTGCAGTGCAATTGCTTCCACCGGGATTCCTTCTACAGTGTGTGCAATAGCTGCAGTGTTGGTTCGTTTTCGCACAAACACGCACAAATTGTGGTTCGGCTCAATACTTACACAGAGATGGCGCTGCCATGTTCGCGCAGAACGAAGGGTCGGAAGCACAAGCAAGTGGGGTGCATGAGAGGAAGGGGACGGTGAGGTTCGTGCTTTTGCCTACGTCGCGTGTGAGGTGCGAGTGGCACGTCACGTACAGCCGCGGCTACGCAGAGCACGCGAGAAGCTGGTTTTTGCTCTGCTGGGCGAAACCTCGAGGCAGTTTCGGCCTCGGAAGTGCTGTATCAAAAGCATGTGTGGCCTAGCTGTCAGGCTGATCACACCAGAGCCCGAAACTACATCGAGGCTTCACCCCGCGGAGCAAAAACTGGCTCCCCACGTGCTTCACACAGACGTGACCTTGGCTGTACGACTAAAAGCCACTTACTAAGGATGCATGCAACTCTCATCGGAGATATCCGAAAGGAAACAGCGCTTACCTCTTCTCCGTATTTGGGTGCCACAAAGATGTTTGCTTCAAAGACAGCGCTTGTATTGTTTCGCCTTCTTGAGGCAACTGTTCAAGAGAACAGCCAAGTGGGAATGACCGCGTATGTTAATGCAGTTGTGGACGTTTGAACTTGAGCGAAGCTTTGAGTTTAATTGGCAGATAAGCCGAAGTGGTGTGTGCTTGTACGTAGCATCTTCGGCGCATGCTCGTAACATGTGTGTCGTTTGTTGTACTGAGCATGAAGCGCGTAATAACGGATGATACTGTTTTTCATCGGCTGTGAAATGACTCCGGATGTTACGCCATGGACACCCTACACCCCTAATAAAAAAAAATGTCGGCACGTTCCTTAGACTTTGGGAGTCGATGTTAAGCAAAGCATGCTGAGGAATGTGACTGGGTTGTAATTTTTCACTGAGTGAAACGTAACGAGATAACGCTAAAGACACGCACAAAAGTTTTGCGCATATTGCCACGAACGAAATAACAGACAGCGACGAATCGATGTCTTGCTCGCCCCCAGACCAGGAAGCAAAGCGTTCTTCTTTCTTCACTTCCAAGCGATTTCACGCTACAGTTGATGGCTCATACCCATTACCTGTAAAAACACCCACGTATCAAAGGCTGCCCTAAGTGTATCTTCCGAATCTGTTACTATGCCTCTCCGCAGCAGCCTCTTTATTAACGTTGAATGTGACCAAAACGTCCCCGATGCCGTAATTGCAGAAGGAAATTTGTCCCTACTTTTTGCACAACAAATCTGCGTTGCCCGAGGTATTGTTCAGCCCAGGAGGAAGCAGGCTTGCCTATTAGTCACGAATTTCAGCGAGGAGTATCGCCATCTTACCAAACACACTGCGATCGCACACCTTGAGAATATTGCCGACGTCCCTGGTCCCTCAACATTATCTGCTCTTTCGTCGTGCGACGATTCCACCATGACATTCGCAAGCACTCTCAAAGTAAACCAGGGTCTCCCGTCCGCTCAACGGGAACGTCTGTGGAGGCTACTCGACTGATTTCGGTACTGCTTCGCTACGACTTCGAAAGTGAACCAAACACCCCTTGCCAAGCATCGTACCATCACCGAGCCTACTGAGAGACCCATTCAACAGCCCGCCTACAGAGTCTCGCAAAAAGAACAAGACGTTATACGCCAACAGGTCCAGAAGATGCTCAAGGATGATGTCATCCAGCCATCGACCAGTCCCTGGGCATCCCCTGTTGTGTTAGTAAAGAAAAAAGATGGTACCCTGAGATTTTGCGTTGACTACCGAAAGTTGAATAAGATCACGAAGAAAGACGTGTATCCTTCACCACGAATAAATGACTCGCTGCACCGCATTCGCAACGCTCGTTACTTTTCTTCCATGGATCTACGCAGCGGCTATTGGCAAATTTCTGTTGATGGGCGCGACCGCGATAAGACCGCTTTCATTACTTTTGAGGGACTCTACGAGTTCAAGGTCCTTTCCTTGGTCTGAAGTTTCTTGGTCACGTTGTCAGCCACGCCAATAAATACCCAGCACCTCCACCAGTGCCACGAACGAAATAACAGACAGTGATGAATCGACGTCTTGCTCGCCCCCAGACCAGAGAGCAAAGCTTTCTTCTTTCTTCACTTCCAAGCGATTTCACACTACAGTTGATGGCTCATACCCATTACCTGTGACAATATACATGCGTTAAACAAACGCATGTATACTATTTCATAACGCTGCCAACAGCAGCATGGGTATTAGAAACCCTAGTAGCAGTATGATTCGTATGTAGCGCTTGCGTCAGTGAGGATAGACCCTGGGCACTGTTAGATAAGTGAGCGTCAGGAGATGACACCTCACCACAATTGCTGTTAACCCGACGTGATGGCTGTATGATAGGAGTACGTGTATACTGTTTATAAAATTGGGTAGCCAGCGCTGCAACCACAACTGATGTTTCACGAACATTAAGGTCTGCTTTAAGCCCCGCAGTGGTGGTCAAGAAGCTAACGTACTCGGCTGCTGACCCGCAGGTCGCGGGATCGAATTCCGGCTGCGGCGGCTGCATTCCCGATAGAGGCGGAAATGTTGTAGGCCCGTGTACTCAGATTTCGGTGAACGTTAAAGAACCCCCGGTGGTCGAAATTTCCGGAGTCATTCACTATGGCATCTCATATAATCATATGGTGGTTTGGGGACGTTAAGTACCACATATCAATCAATTATTCAATCAATCAATCAATCAATCAATTTAAGGTCTGCTTCAAAAGCGAAGCAGTTTCGAGACCTGGCGCGGCTATGTTGAAGAGTACTTCATTGACACGCATAATGCGAGGATTCGATGACTGCTGGAACCATGACATTTATTCTATGCGTTCGTTGGGTCAACGCTGCCCATGCCAGCTTTTAGGGGCGAAGGTCCTTACAGCCGACCATCAGTTGGCGTCATCACAGCCCACAAAACCCAAAATAAAACTGTGTATATACAATCGGCCAAATATTAAGCTACTATCGTGCATGATTGGCTATTTTTTTCTGCGTACCTTTGCCATACTATTGAATTAAGTTTCAGAAATGTGAAGGCAAGTGTGTGCCTAAAAGCAACTGCCCACAAAACATTTTTTCGCACCTTCGTTTCATCATATGCCACTGGCAAACAAAAAAAGTGTCCACTTCGCACAATAGCTGAAGTTTTGGCCAGCTCTACAGCTGCACAAGAAAAAGAAAACGAAAACATCCATGGAAACAATCGACTTTATTTGTAATCAACTATACATACCACAACACAATACATGACACCCCACCGCGGTGGTATAGTGACTTAAGGTACTCGGATGCTGACCCGCAGTTCGCGGTATCGAATCCCGGCTGCGGTGGCTGCCTTTTCAATGGAGGCGAAAATGCTGCAGGCCCGTGTGCTCAGATTTGGGTGCACGTTAAAGAACCCCAGGTGGTCAAAATTTCCGGAGCCCTCAACTACGGCGTCTCTCATAATCATGTGGTGGTTTTCGAACGTTAAACCCCACATATCAAATCACAATACTTGATCGCCCGCGCCACCTATCTGTCCATCCGTCAATCCGTGCATATGTCCACCTGTTCGTCCTTTATAATAGTCGGTGGCTTCAACGTAGACATTATAGACATCAGGACCTATAGCTTCGCCCACTTGTCGTCGTTCACTTCGTCGAGATGCACTGATCTTTCGTAACGCTCTCGAATTAAAATTAGCATTGTCTGTTCGTGCCGTTCCTTGATTGACATGGACTGTCAGTCACCTCCTGTGCATTGAGCAGAACTACGGTTTATCATAACTTGACGTGACAGCTGTTTGATAGGAGTACATATGTAATGTTTATGAAATTAGATAGCCATCACTGCATTCTTGATTGATGCTTCACGAACATAATGGTCTGTTTGAAAAGCGGTTTCGATGCCTGGCATGGCTCTGTGGCAGACTACTTGGTTGCCACGCAGAATGCTGGACGATAGTTATAGCGCGAGAACAAAACGAAGACACAGAGACAAGAAGGACACGAAAGAGCGCTCGTGTCTTTCGTGTCCTTCTTGTCTCTGTGTCTTCGTTTTGTTCTCGCGCTATAACTATCGTCATGCCATACCAACTAGCCCAAGCTGCCACACTTCTTAGAATGCTGGCGTTTGATTCCTGCTGGGACCCTGAAATTTATTCTTTGCATTCGTCGGGCCGATGCTGCCGATGTCAATTTTTTCTTAGTGCTCACGCATTAAAATTAGCCCTGTTTGTTCTCGCTGTTCTTGCGCAGATTTGAACTGTCAGTGAACTGTGGCACACATCCACCCGCGAGTAGGCGCCAGACGCTTGGCGAAAAGTGTTTGAAGACTTACGCGACGGCATTGTGACATTACGCCTGTCATGGCCAGTGAGTTGTACTCATACACCAATCTTACAGTTCCATACTAATGTTGGTTTGCCCCAAGTGGAAGGGGTGATCCTGAGAGCACTCAGACGTAGGCGGCTAGATAGATAGATAGATAGATAGATAGATAGATAGATAGATAGATAGATAGATAGATAGATAGATAGATAGATAGATAGATAGATAGATAGATAGATAGATAGATAGATAGATAGATAGACGCAAAAAATGCTTGCAGGACGCAAAAAATGCTTCGCATTTAAAACAGCCAGCGATGAATGCGCGGGCAACTTTGTGATTGCCACGTCTCATTTTCGTGAAGCGTACACAAAAGGAATGCTGAAATTTACACGCGCTAAAGCGAGATACGGCTTCTTCGGCGCATTCATTGCCTGGTATGCATGTCACTCACTCGTTATAATTCTAAGATTAAACAATTCCTCAGAAGAAAAGAAGCACTCGATAACCTTCTGCCCCAACACACATTTCACAATATGACGGTAAGTCGGGAGAGTTAGGGTGCTTACATACTTGGGCAAACGTGCGGTGCGGCACACAGAATGAAAAACTTTTGTCTTTTGTGCGCGGAGGGCTACCCGGTCAACCAAGTAGATTTCACTTGATTCTTTTTAAACCTCACGTATCTTCTTGGGCATTTTATTATGACATCTAACATCTTGTAACGTTGTTACTGTTACGAGAAGTCGTCCATGTTTAGTTTTTTTTTAACTAATATAAATTTTCCATGTCCGGAATCTTCGCTTTTGGATTATTCTGCTCGGTGTATCACTTTGTTTCCGCGATATAAGCAACTGACCGGCAGACCCTGCAGTCTTTCCTCACTGCTTGCGAGATACGAAGAAATATTTTGGAGGCAATGAGCCGGAATTTTAATTAAATGTGCAGCCGGGGCTCACGGGTGGTGCCACCACAGCCCAAGAACTCATGAGACCGCAGCATATACGACAGGTTTCATGAATACGGGATTCGTGAACGGGAAGCGCGCTGGGCTAAGGCGTTTTCGCAACTCTAACCTTTAGAATAACTGCGCGTTCCTTGCACCCTAAAGTGCAATGAAAGCTTGCAGCACTCCTATTTAGTTTTTTTTTTTGACATGATGTATGAGGATGTTGGCGCACAATTAAGGCACCGGCAAGTGCACGCTAAGAGGTGTTGGGCACAAAAGTCATAGGTTCGAAATTTCACAATGTGGTTAACGAAATATATCATTCTTGTCATTATAATTGTTAAGGCTTTACCTCCCAAACTTTTGATAAGACTATCAGGGACGTTGCCACAGGAGTTTGAAAAATTAGGCCACACGGGGTCATTTAACGGGAACCTACATCTTTATACACGGACCTCAAACGTTTCCTGTGAATTGAAGTGCGGCTGCGGCCTATTTGTAGACTAGTGGCTTGGCTGCCGAACCGAAGGTGGTGCGTTCGATGTTGGCCGCAGTGGTCGCATTCCGACGGAGGTAAAACGGTAGAGGCACTCTGCGATGTTCATGCTCGTAAAAGAATGCGAGATGAACGAATTTTCGGGAGCAGTCCACTGTGGTGTTCCTCACAAAAGTATCATGGTTTTGGGACAATATTTTTTCCCTATTATTGTTATATATTGCGGCCGTAGAGTCCAAAATCTTTATCGTGACTTCCGCGTCAGTAGTTGGGTCCCGAATGCCCATCAAAACACCGTGGTGCATGAATAGCACCTTCACTTTGCGTTATTCATATTGTCTGCAGATATCAAGACAGAAGTTTCGCTTACAGTGTAATCACACGGATAGATATAAGATCTTTAAATAATTCAGTACAGAACATTTAAGAGAGGTACGCGATGGTATCAAGATATGGAAACAAGGAAGAGAAATGTAGTGAGTGGGACGTGCCCAACCAACGGGCAATCTACTTAAAAGACTACTCAAGAGGTAACATGTGGAAAGTGAGTACAAGCCGCTCGCAATTAATTTCAAACAGCCTTTTTTGAAAAATTGTAAGCCACGACTTTGGATCCTATTTTGACGTTATTTTACTAGCCAACTTACGCTGAATAGAGAAAAAAACGAGTGTATTATTTTCTTCCGCAGGGAATTATTGACTTGCGTGTTGTCTGCTTTGTTGTGGAGGTGGTAGTTTTCTGTAACGTTTTTCTGGTGCATTACATGCTATCTGAAAATGAATTGCTTTATTCTTGTGTATTTTCCTTTATTTCGAGAAATACCTGGCACGTTCTAAATGAATCACGCTGTGGTTGGTGCGTTACTTGTTTCACGAAGTGCGACGTGCTATTACGTCATAGATTAGTTAACTAAGGTGAGTGCCTAGTACAACGGGCTGCTCTTTGACTGACGTCGGAGGTGGAAAACCATTCTATGCATACTCTTTACGAAGTCTGCCGCGAGAAAGCAGAATACCTTGGCAGCTCTCGTTCGATATGCGTTCAAGCGTGGTATGATGGTTTAATACGTAGGCAATATACCCTGTTGCCTATCAACCAAGTTATCTTTCTATGCTTTGATGCCGGCTTCCCAAACACATTGTGATTAATAGCACGGCTGCAAGGACATTCATTTCCCTTAGTGGCTTCAGTGTTTATTATGCAGAACACTTTTTATTAAACAACGTGTTACTCAGCTTCGTTATATCACATCTGCCAGGAGTTAAAAGTAGAAACATAAATTATTTTCACAGCAGAATCAACACAATAACGTATAATAGTTGAGAGTGGTGAAAGAGGCTTTCGTAGCCTGACATGCGGGTCATTATTCAGACAGCTGTCAGTATCAATGGAAGCAAAGGTTGTGGCATGCAGTGATCGATGAACGCGGCCGATTTGACCGCGGAATGGGCGAGATAAAGAATAGAAGGAAAAAAGCGGCAAGAAACAATGAAGAGAAGCGTGCTTCTTGCAGGTGAATACACGCTGTACCCGTGTAGATCACAGACAGCCATTGGAATGCAGAGCTAGAGTTCGACAAGGCAGTGTACAAGTAGAACTAGTTACAAGTAAAATATTCTTATGCACATTGCTTTATACAGTGCCTCAATTACTGAGTAAACTATTCCTATTGTTTGTGCTTCGATACACTCTCCTTGCGCTTGATCAAGTGCTCAGACTCACGATTACCTTTTCTTTTTTTTTGGAAGGCGTTACGGTCAATGATCACTGAATTTACTTCATTTCGTTTTAACAAGTGTTGCATTATGTTCGCGCTGTAGTGAAGCAGCTGTAGATCGTTTTCGTCAGTCAGATGAACACAACGAGATTGAACATTGATTATCTGTAGGCCGTTGTGCTCAGATTTGGGTGCGTGTTTAAGAACCCCAGGTTATCGAAATTTTTGGAGCCCTCCACTGCCTCTCAAAACCATATGGTGGTTTTGGGGTGTTGAACCCCACACATCAAATCAACATTGGTTATTTTTATTTATAACAGTCGCAAAGCTGTAGGTATTGAACAAGTTAGATCACGGAGCAATTCTACACTTGATGGTCAGTGCACATTCATGAAGGCGATCCCATGCGAGAACGTGCTTCTATACGTAAGCAGCCCTGCTGATCTCATAGCCGCAGAATCGAATGTCGGCCTCGGCAGCCGCATTTGATGGAGACGAAATGATGGACATACATGTGCCTAAGTTTAGGTGCACGTTAACAAAATACATGAAGATCTAACATTTCACAGCCATGCACCACGGCGTTCCTACTAGACATATTGTTGTTTTGGGAATGAAACTTCCCAGCTATTATTATTATTATTATTATTATTATTATTATTATTAATATTATTATTATTATTATAGAGAAGCCACCGAACACTGAAATGGGTCGAACTCTCAAGTGCTTTCTAGTGGGTCTACCCAAAAAGAACGCCACTCGCGCGGAGAGTCCGTGCTTGGCCGTTACTGTCGCCATTGTGTATACTCGCTGTGTGCCGGCTAATAAACGCCGTAACATTATTATTATTATTATTATTATTATTATTATTATTATTATTATTATTATTATTATTATTATTATTATTATTATACTGTTACTATTAACAGTATTTTGATTTTGAGGTAATTAGCAAACGGTATTATCGAAATGAGGTACAAGATCTCAAACTAGTCAGCCAATACATATGCACGGTCTGATAAAATGGCCAGCGTCAAAGCTGATTACCTGAACTATAATAATGAAGCACGTTTTTTTTATAAATATATTCTTAGGTGCACACATACTTAGGTGTTATAATTATTTCCGAGGTAAGGTGAAATTAACACATACATAATCATACATAACCTAATCACAACTCTTTCTTCATTAATGAATGGGATAGCGAATCTTCCAGCCATCACTTGTTGACTTGTTACCGTTATTATCATAATCATTGGCAAAGCATCTAATCTCTCCTGGGTGTCTGAGTTGTATTGCTTTGCTATGTTAAGCGCTAGCTGGTTTGTATGTTACTTTGTGTGCATTTATTACAGCAAAAACTGTTATGAGATCATAAATTGGGTTACGCGCAGCTGTCCGCTGCCACTGCTACGTATGTCCGTAACTACATCGCGCGAAATTAGAAAAAAAATATTCACAGCATATTTACGGAGTGCATGATGATGAGTGGTGCGAAGCATTCGTCAGTCCGTCCGTTCATTCTTGCTTCCATCCGTCGGTCTGTGCGACAGTTCGTGCGTCCATTCGTGCATCCGTTCCTGCGTTCGTTCGTTAGTGCAACCGTCCATGCGTCCATCCATTCGTGCGTCCGTCTAGTTAACGCTCCATGTACCAACATCTCGCATCTTTTCTTCAGATATTCATTATATAGATGCACGCCATCCAGTGAACATTCCAAGGACTAATCAAAAAGTGGCATGACTGGGCTAAAGGGGTGGCGCGCGCCTAGTGTCCAGCCCGCACTTCGTGCCTAATTCTCACATTTAAATGCCGCTAAATCATTGCAATGCGGTCCAACCCTCGCTAAACCATGCTAAAACCAAGGAGGCTACGCCCAGCGAGCTTAACGTGGAGATTTTTTCTGGACAGATAGTGCTCAAAGTGCATATTTTTGTTACTGTTTTTCTTCGTAAGTATAAAATTACAGGTAAATTTTATTGAATACTAAGTAACTGGCACTCGTGCCTGTGGATTATTTCATCAGAAACAACTATCGTTTTACATATGATTAACGTGCGCGGGTTTCCTCCTCAATTCAAGAGAGTGCGCGCATGCCGCTCGTCTAGACCGGCCGTGGAGGTCACTACCTACTACTACTTCGACGACTACTACTACTACATACATCGCACACGCGCGACCCACAGCAAATTCTTTCGAATAAATATAGCACCTGGTACTATATAAACTCTTTATTTAGGGCGAACTTGTGCCCGTAAACTCAAAACTAAAAATGGTCAGCCAAAAAACTCCCAGGCATTTCCCCGAGGGTGAACATGGTTAAGTGCGAATACACGGGATGATGCTATGAGGGGTATTTATTAATTCGCACTATTATATTTATTAATCACACTATGGTGCCTTTATGGTGTAATGGTTCCTGGGAATCGCAATTTGATCACACGGGGGAGTTTACGTTAACTCACTGGCGAATTCCAACGGATTTTAACTTTACTCCCCCTCACGACCCGCTCTCGACGGGAGACTGAGAGAGAAGGCGGGCGCGCGAGAGAGAGGGGTGCGCGCGCAGCTGCAGCGAGCGAGGAGAGCGGAGGAGCGAGCGAAGGGGGAGGGGGTATAGGGCGCGTTACTGACGCCGATATCAGCGTCGCGTCCGTGGCTTATTCGGTAGAGCGTCGCGCTGCGGCCCGCCAAGTCCTCTTTCTTTTAAAGATAGAGAGAAGACTGCGGACGCCGCCGACGGCGGTGGATGGTTTGGGGTCGCTTATAAAGTGTATTCACACTTAAAAATGTCTCTTGCTCGCTGGCTATAACTTCGTCGGTCTCTTCCTCTGCCCCTCGAGTCTCGTGCCGGTCCCGCGGCGGAGCATCGTGGCGCGTGCAGGACGGCGTTCCATGGCGCGGCTTTCTTGCTATAGTTGTAAGGCGGCTTTTACGAACGCGAATTGTGGCACGCGTCTTCTGCGATGGTCGAGCTGTGGCATTAGTCCCCCTCCTAGCACGCATCGCCCCGATGCGTAGAACCGGCTGAAGTGATCTGAAGTGGTCGACGTGAGCCAGTTCATTTGTTCAATTCCTGTCGTAGTACGGTTTCATCTGTACTACATGTACAACTTCCGGGAGATTCCTGCGTCGTGTTGTGCATACTTGACCTTCAGGGATCACTTCGTAGTTTAATGGGCCTAGCTGACGAAGAACTCTGTAAGGGCCAAAATAGCACCGCATAAGCTTTTCTGATAGGCCACGTGCACGTACAGGCGTCCAGACCCACACTTGGTCTCCAGGGGAGTACTGAACGTCCCTTCGTCTTAGATTGTAACGGTGCGCGTCGACGTCCTGCTGTTGGATGATGCGGTACCGTGCTAGTTGTCGCGCCTCTTCTACCCTTTCTACATATTCGCTTATGTCAGGGTCCTCTTCATTCGTGCTGTTGACAGGCAGCATCGCGTCTAATGTCGTTATTACTGTCCGACCATAAACAAGTTGAAATGGCGTGAAGTGGGTTGTCTCTTGTACTGCGGTATTGTATGCAAATGTAGCATACGGTAATATGGTGTCCCAAGTCCGATGTTCGACGTCCACATACATCGCGATCATGTCGGCAAGCGTCCTGTTCAGCCTTTCAGTTAACCCGTGAGTTTTCGGATGGTATGCGGTAGTTCTTCTGTGGTCGGTGTGCGTTAGTTTCATGACAGACTGTACTAGCCTTGCAGTAAACGCAGTTCCTTCGTCAGTCATAAGGACTTAAGGTGCGCCATGTTGCAGCACTATCTGGGTCACAAAAAGCTGAGCCACTTCATTTGCCGTTCCTTTTGTAAGAGCTGACGTCTCGGCATACCGGGTCATGTAGTCGGTTGCTACAACTATCCAGCGCTTCCCAAACGATGACCTAGGAAATGGTCCTAGCAAATCCATTCTGACCTGCTCAAACGGGACTTTCGGTGGCTCTATCGGTTTCAAAAAACCTGCTGGTTTTAGGGGTGGTACTTTGCGTCTTTGGCATTCTCGACATGATCTTACGTAATGCTGTACTGAATCCATCAATTTTGGCCAGTAATATCTCTGGCGGATTCTTGCCAAAGTCCTAGTAATGCCCAAGTGGCCTGCCGATGGGTCATCATGACACGCTTCTAAAATTCTCGCTCGCAGTGATGATGGTATCAGCAGTAGGAACGTTTCACCGGTGTGTTGAAAGTTTCTCTTGTAGAGAACGTTGTTGTGGAGGACGTAGGAACGTAGTCCACGGACGAAAACTCGCGGTACTTCGACTTGCTGCCCCTCTAAGTATTGAATGAGCAGAAGTAATTCTGGGACCATTCGCTGATCATGAGCCATCTCCGACACATTCACAGCTCCAAGAAATGCGGAGTCTTGTTCATGCTCAGGAGACGAGGTCTGGACTGGTGCTCGTGACAAGCAATCCGCGTCATTCTGCTTGTGGCCAGACTTGTAGACTACGGTGATGTCATATTCTTGTAGACGCAGGCTCCATCTAGCAAGTCTTCCGGAAGGATCCTTGAGGTTCGCAAGCCAGCACAATGAATGATGGTCACTGATAGCTCGGAATGGTCTACCGTATAAATATGGACGGAACTTACTGATGGCCTATATAACTGCGAGACATTCCTTTTCCGTAGCTGAATAATTATACTCAGCTTTCGACAGAGTGCGGCTTGCATAAGCAATAACTTTTTTCCCCCGTTCTGCCATTGAACAAGTATAGCACCGAGGCCAACGTTGCTGGCGTCCGTATGAATGTCTGTTTTGGCATCTTCGTCAAAATGAGCGAGTATGGGAGGTGACTGCTAACGCCGTCGTAATTCAGAGAAGGCGTCTTCTTGCTCTTGGTGCCAGATGAATGGCACACCTTCCTTCGTAAGCCGTGTCAGAGGTTGCGCAATCTTGGAGAAGTTTTCAACGAAGCGCCTGTAGTAGACACAAAGCCCCAGGAAACTTCGCTTAACTTTTTTGTCTCTTGGCCTTGGGAAATTTTCAACCGCAGTGATCTTATCCGGTTCTGGGCGGACACCGCGAGAACTGACAATGTGCCCGAGGAACCGAAGCTCCCGGAATCCAAAGTTGCACTTTTCGGGTTTGATCGTAAGTGCAGCCATACGAATAGCGTCCAGTACCGTTCTCAATCTCTGTACGTGCTGCTCGAACGTAGTGGAAAAAATTGCTACGTCATCAAGATAGACAAGACATGACTGCCATTTGAGGCTGGAGAGCACAGTGTCCATCATCTTCTGGAAGGTAGCGGGAGCAGAACACAAACCAAATGGGAGTACTTTGAACTCGTAGAGTCCTTCGGGTGTCACAAACGCCGTCTTTTCACGATCTGGTTCGTCGACTTCTATTTGCCAGTACCCGCTGTTTTGATCCAACGATGAAAAAAAAGTGAGCATTGCGCAGTTTATCCAACGTATCATCGACTCGTGGGAGTGGGTACACGTCTCCCTTCGTGACG
The DNA here is from genome assembly GCF_013339725.1 of Rhipicephalus microplus. NCBI lineage: Eukaryota > Metazoa > Arthropoda > Arachnida > Ixodida > Ixodidae > Rhipicephalus > Rhipicephalus microplus. Next base: position 32,293,102 of record NC_051169.1, read on the forward strand.
AGGTTGAGTTTTCTGTAATCAACACAGAACCGCATGGTGTTGTCCTTCTTCTTCACCAGTACCACCGGCGATGCCCATGGGCTTTTGGAGGGCTCTATGACATCGTCGTCGAGCATCTCCTGTACTTGCTTCTTTATCGCCTCCCTTTCTTTCGGAGCTACTCGGTATGGATGCTGACATACTGGTCTAACATGCCCTTCGATTACAATGCGGTGCTTTGCTACAAGCGTACGTCCGACTTTCGATGAAGAGGAAAAACACTCTGCGAATTCCTTGATCAACTCCACAATCTGGTCTTTCTGCAGAGATGAAAGCTCTCGGTCAATATCTATTTTCTCGAGGACACTGTCCACTGTTGAGGGCGTTGTGGGTACTTTTTCTAGGGTGCAAACATCTGAGACTTGTACGTAGTCATGAAGTGATGCTATGGCTGCTCCCTTCGCCACATGCTGTACCTCGTTGGTAAAGTTAGTCAATAGCACATCAGTATATCCGTTCCGCAGGTTCACTAGACCTCTCGCCACGCGTATCTCCTTTGTGAGTAGCAGTTCGATATTTCCATCAGCTAGTCCGGCATATTCACGAAAAACGTCGCTTTTCACAGAAACTGTCACGCTGCTACGTGGCGGCACTGTCACACCTTCATCCACAATACGAAGAGACGAAACAATTGGTTGCTCCGCATGACACACGGCAACAGCGTTCTCTGTAGAGAAAGAAACTTGGGATTTCTGCAAGTCGATGATGGCACTGTTTGCTTGCAGGAAATCCATGCCCAGAATTGGCTCACGGGAAGATTCGGGGAGAACAATAAAACTGCAGACGTACACATGGCCTCTTATTCCCACTCTCGCTGTGCACAATCCTACGGGGCTGACTAAATGCCCTTCGGCGGTGCGTATCTGCGGTCCGGTCCAATGAGTGAGCACTTTCTTCAGCTTCTTTGCGAGCATGCTACTTATTACTGAGTAGTCTTCACGTGTGTCTATTAACGCTATGGTTTCGACGTCATCGACTCTGACTTGTAGCTCGGATGTCACGTCACCATTACTGCGCTTGTCCGTCATTGTGTCAGTGTCGTCGTCTGATCCGGTTAGCGATGGAGGGTTTTCAGTTTTCCGAAAATGAGCGGCCCTGCCTCCACAGGTCGCTGGTTCTAGTTTTCCCGTCACGGACTTGGTGAACGACGCCTCGGGAAAGTAGATGATGGTTGTGGACTCGGCGACCTATTGCGCATTGGTGCAATCGACCGCGATTCATGTCGCTGAGTGTTTGGATAGGCATAGCGCGAAGATAAATATTCTTCGATTTCGTAAGAGCACTCACCGTTACGAGGGCAGGGTGCATTCACTGGGAAGCCACATAGCCCGACCCGACGGTAGTGGCATGTCCAATAAAGATGACCTGCCTCCCCACAGTGGTAGGAGAGGGGCCGCCGGTCTGCCGTGCGCCATACATCACTTTTGCGGGGTCTCGCTTCTGGCATCGGCGGTGGCGTACTGCGAGGAAAGGTCGGTGGCATAACGGGAGCTTGTGCAAAGCTCGGGCGTCTCATGTCTTGCCGTACGACTTGCGCGTACGACAGCTGTGGCTGAGGTTCCGGTTGCGTGGGGTGTGGCACCTGAGGCTGCGGTTGAATAATTGCTTGCCACACTTCTTCACGTACAACGTCCGCGATTGAGGGCATCACTGGAGGACTTTGGGGGAGTTGCAGTTTTAGGAGCTCCTCCTTAACAATGGCCCTCACCATTTCCCGGAGGACGTCAACGTTGGTGGGGAGGGTTGTTGACTCCGCCCTCACTGAAGAGACGCTGAAGTCTCTGTTGTACAGTCGCGCACGTTGTTGTAGTGTCATTTCCATGGTCGTTGCCTCGGACTGGAACTCCGCCACAGTTCGCGGTGGATTACGCACCAGACCTGCAAAAATTTCTTCTTTTACTTCGCGCATTAGGTGCCGCAACTTCTTCTCCTCGGCCATGTTTTGGTCGGCTCGGCGGAAGAGCCGCGACATGTCTTCTATGTACATGGCCACGCTCTCGTTATTCCGTTGGTTCCTCGCCTGAAGAGCAGCCTCTGCCTTCTCTTTGCGGTCCGTGTTCGGATAGGTTGCAATTAGCTGTCGTCGGAAGTCGTCCCACGACAGCAAGGACGCTTCGTGGTTCTCAAACCACGTACGTGCCGAATCTTGCAGGGCGACGTAAACATAACGAAGTTTTCGGGCTTCGTCCCAACCATTCAAACGTGCAACGCGCTCGAAGCCTTCAAGCCAGTCCTCGGCGTCTTCAAAGGTCTCACCGTGGAAGACCTCTGTACGTGGCGAATCCACAATGAGGTGAGGTGGAGATGGCATCGACTGGGTGGCCATCGCATTGACGCTTGTGCTTGAGGTCTCGACAGGTCTTGATGGGTAAATTAGGGGGCCAAACTCGGGCTGCTCACCACGTATTCAGCGACTCGTGCGTTGGTGCACAGGTGTCAATTCTGCTGGCTCCAATCTTCTGGGATCTGGGCTTCTCTCCCTTGCCTGTGGTGGGCTTGGAATCATACCCAGCACGTCCACCAGATTGTTACGAATAAATATAGCACCTGGTACTATATAAACTCTTTATTTAGGGCGAACTTGTGCCCGTAAACTCTAAACTAAAAATGGTCAGCCAAAAATGTATCTTGCTCGCTGGTTATAACTTCGTCGGTCTCTTCCTCTGCCCCTCGAGTCTCTTGCCGGTCCCGCGGCTTAGCATCGTGGCGCGTGCAGGACGGCGTTCCATGGCGCGGCTTTCTTGCTATAGCTGTATGGCGGCTTTTACGAACGCGAATTGTGGCACGCGTCTTCTGCGATGGTCGAGCTGTGGCATCGCAGAAAACGCGTGCCAATATGAAGCTTTGCCTCTAAAAATTCTAGCACCATTGACACAGTGGGGCTTGAACATGGGTCTGCTGGGTGCCATCCCAGTATTCTACCACTTAGCCACAATGGTTCTTGAGATTTGTGGGCAAACTTGCCTTAGGCAGGGTTGATGTCGGGAAAGCAATCGCGTTAATACGACTTATAAAGTGTTTTGAAAGAGCGAAAGAAGAACCAGTCGGCGCACAGTGCGAATAGCGTAACGAGTCGGCCGTCCAATGCTCCAAACCATCACAAAAGCTGGTTCTTGTTCCCCTATAAACTGTGGTGCATACCCACTTCCGCCATAACTCCTCATCGTCGTCAGCCACTGCATGAACAATTGGCGCGAAATTTCTTGCAAGTGTTTAGCGGATACGATGCTTCTAAGAATACTGACGTAAAATAGCATAGCTAATGCCAGCCTACTACCAAAATTATTTTATTATTTATGCCCTAGTGGACAAAAGTCAAGTGTGCTTGCAGTAGTTACCCAATGAGTGTTTTGAAACGCTCTGAAAGGCCGCTCTTCTAGCTTTCGCTGTGACTGTGCTGCGCCTGCCGCGCAGGCCTGGCGTTTTTTTTTTCTTTTTTAATGGGAATGCATTTTTAGTCCAGAGAGAGAGGTTAATAAAAGAGGAAGAGATAAAAAGGGCGTTATTTTCTGCCTCCCGTCGTGGGAGCATGGCTCAGTACCATTAGAGATGGGGGTGAGGGCCTACGTCAGGCGTCCACGGGGTCCGTCCACCACCCTCTCCCATAGCACAGCTGCGGGCGTGCGCGCTGATCCTCACCCCTAGCAACCGGAGCATGCGGTGAGAGAGAGTGTAGAAGAAGGTAGGGGCAGTGCTTTGCTGATCTCTATCTCGTCGTTCACTCTCTCACCTCCCTGCGCCCCACTTTCCCGTCCACTCGCGCCTCATTCTCGACAGTTCACTGGCTGGGCGCCTCTCAAGAACATCCGGAAATGTGTGCTCGAGGCGCTGCTGTGAAACGCAAACGCCGAGCCGATAACGCTATTTCCTTTGTTCACTAGTTAGTATCTTAAACCATGCACGCTAGCTACTAGAGCTGGAAACGCATACCGCGTTTTTTGCGACAGAAAAACGCCCTGTGCGGCGTACGGCACTATAGGCTCACCAAATACGATGGACAAAACGTCGCACGTAAATATTGCAATGACAGGTAGTGCGGCGCCACTTTCTTATTCTGCCCACTTTACATCAGTTCCTCCATTATTCGGCGCAGCTGTTATTATGGCTTATCACAAAGGAGGTCAACTTTGGCCTTTTTCATTACGATCGCGCTAAGCAACAGTCCCTGTGGCGCAGTGGATAGCGCGTTGGACTTCTAATCCAAAGGTCCCGGGTTCGAACCCCGGCAGGGATGAGGGTATTTTTGCAAATATAAACCTCTTTTTTATTGTTCCGTAGAAGTATATTTGACTGTGTGGAGTTCGATGGTGTTGCGGTGGTGGTTTTGAATAACTAATACTACTCATGGCGGGAACCCTCGGCCCTAAACGATTCACTCTTCCATCATTGAAACACAAAGATCCCACGCTGCGAATTACACAAAAATAATGTCACAACGAACATAGCCAAAGTCTTACAGTTCCCTAGAACACGATAGAAAAAGAAAACAATTGGCAAATGCTACGTGTGTGCATGCAAGTTTACTAAAACATTACATGGATGAAAGAACCATCGGGCGAAGAATAAGACCACCAACATATTCGATGTCAGCAGACCTATCATCGCCCCAGTGATTTTCAGGATGCACATGCAAGCGAACCAGAACAGAACGTGTGCGGACTCTTGTTTCTCTTCCACCATGGCAACCATCGATCAACGCAGCAGACGCTTATGAATATCAAGGCACATGGCAGGCTGGATTCCCACGTCAACCACCTCCAAATTACGAACAAAGTTTTCGGCCACCTGGTTACCCAACATCGCCTGCCTACGGTGCCCCTGAAGAGCGGCACCACTATGCCATGCCTTCCGAGAGGAGTCATTACTCTGAGCAGCCACGTGCCCCTCGACCGATTCCGGTGTGCTACAACTGTGGCGTCCCGCGTCACATCGCACGTTTTTGTGATCATCTCCCATATCAGCGACAGCCTTTGTACATGTCTCACCAACATTTTCCCCATCCGCTTTCCATGTCACGGAAACTACGCGCACCTACCTGGTCACGCTACCCCTCGTCGGCCTTTGATCGAAGTTTGACACCACCACCAGCTCCCCGTGCTCCACGATCGCCATCGCCACGGCGTCACGCATGGACACCGCCGCCGGAGAACTAGTCGGTGCGGCCAGTAGGGGTGAGGCCGCGAAATCACAGGCGCTATCTACAGATATACCCCCGTAGACGTTTATGTTGAAGAACAGAGTTTATGTAGTTGTCGATGGTGTGACTACTATGGCACTTGTGGATACAGGCGTGACAATCTCAGTGATGAGTGTAAATTTTAAAAGCCTGCTAGGACCTAAAGTGATGTTTTGCCTGAACCGTGGTGTGACATTAAGCGGTGTAAGTGTTGACTCGTTGTGTCCGGTAGGATACTGTACTGTGGACGTCTCGCTGTGTGGCAAGGTGTACTGCACAGAGTTTGCGGTTATTCCGCGGTTTACGCATGACGTTATTTTGGGTATCGACTTCTTGTGTGAGTGTGGGGCAACTGTAGACTGCAGAAGTGGGCACCTTTCCATACACGGTACTTTCCCCATGGCGCTCTTGGAAAATTCCTGTCCGGATGAATGCATCTTTTTCGTCTCCATGGACACAGTCGTTCCTGCATTTTCTGCTGTATGTGTTCCCATGACATGTTCCAGTAACAACTGTGGTACGTTTGACGCCATGCTCGAACCGATTCCCTTGGCATGTCTGAAAAAAATTGCCCGCAGCTTCCCTCGGGGGAACACTGAGGAGGATGCGGACCATATAATTGGTTAAAGGGGTGTTAAAGTGCGACTTACTTGGGTCGATGGCTAAATTGGTTAACGTGGTTGTGAAATGGGGTGTTAAATTGCGACTTACTTGGGTCGATGGCTAAATTGGTTAACGTGGTTGTAGGAGGGGGTGTTAAATGAGTGAACACGTACACACGTATGCGAAAGGGCGGCGCTGGTCGAAGGGACGTCGATCATTGTGTTTGTGAATTCGTTGGAATTCATTTCACCGCGACCTTGGACGTCGATGCGCCGTACAAACCAACCGACGAGCGGCAACTGAGCGAGCGAGCGCCGACCTTGAGTATATATACAGCACGACGGCGCATGCACTGTCAGCTGTTGAATGTTCTCGAAGCGCGACGCCACATGCGCGTCCACTGGAGAATCAGGAGAATTGTAGATGTCGAACGCGGTGTGTAGAGGAGGAAGGGTGCACAGATGGTGGAGGAGTGAAGCGCGCGCGGTGTGTAGAGGAGGAAGGGATGCACAGATGGTGGAAGAGTGGGCGACGGCGCGACGGCGCATGCGCGCGCGTCAGCTGTCGATTGTTCGAGAAGCGGTGCGGACGGCGTGGACGGCGCACTGCAAGGCGCGAGTATAAGATGCTCCGCATCTAAAATAACATTCTCATTCCTCATTGTATAGTGTCAGTCGTTGATGGACGGGCAGGTGTGCGGATAATGAACAGTTCCATGCAGCCTGCAGTATTTCCAGGTGGCATAAAACTTGTAGTATTTAGACCCGAATCATCTACGACGCTGGTTGCGCTTGTTGATGCTACAAGCCAAAATGAACATCTAGACTCATTAGGTTTAGAGGATGCCCAATTGCTACCAATGGTCAGCAAGTCACCTGACCAAAGCGAACGTCATACACTGCTTGACATTCTATCTAAGCACTGAAAAGTGTTCGATTTTTCTAAAAACAGCCAAAGGTCCTTAATTCCAGCGTCCCGGATACGTCATAAGATCCACACCGAGTCCGCGCATCCCATTAGGCAGAAACCTTACCGAGTGGCACCATCGGAGTGCAAGATCATCGACGAGCAAGTCCAAGAAATGCTGGAAAAGGTAATAATACAGGAATCGGCAAGGGCGTGGGCTGCTCCCTTCATTCTAGTGAAGAAAAAGGATGGTACGTGGAGATTTTGCGTTGACTAGCGCCGACTGAATTCTGTTAGCAAGAAAGATGTTTATCCACTGCCGCGCATCGATGACGCTGTAGACTCCCTGCATTCCGCGTCCTACTTTTCATCTGTTGACCTGAGATAAGGTTACTGGCGAATTCCGATGCACGCAGCTGACAAATAAAAGATGGCATTCGTTACGACCGACAGACTTTACGAGTTCAACGTTATGCATTCGGATTACGTAATGCTCCTGCGACATTCGAAAGATTTGGGGACTCTATATTGCGTGGTTTAAAATGGCATATATGCATATGTTACCTTGACGATGTTGTCATTTTTGGACGTACGTTTGAGGAGCACAACACTCGCCTAGACCTCGTGCTCAACTGCATTGAAACAGCTGGCCTTGTATTGACCTAAAAAAAGTGCCACTTTGGTCAGTCACAGGCATTGGTGTTGGGGCATTTCGTCAATAAAAATGGCATTAGACATGACCCACAAAAGACAGCGGCCGTTGAGTCTTTCGAGCGTCCTAAATCTGTGAAACAACTGCGTAGCTTCATCGGACTCTGCTCGCATTTGCGCCTATTCGTACCCAGGTTTGCGGATATTGTTCGCACCCTGACGAGTCTTATACGCAATAACAGCCCATTTCAGTGGACCTCCAAGTGTGATGCCTCTTTTCACCAGCTGAAGTGTTCGTTAACTTCGCAGTCAATACTTCAGCACTTCAATCCTTCGTCGCCCACGGAAATTCACACAGACGCAAGTGGCATCGGTATCAGCGCCGCTGTCGTTCAGCGTTCTGGTAAGAAGGAACACGTCGTGGCGTACGCAAGTCGTTCTTTAAGCAAGCTTGAACGCAACTACACAGCGACCGAACAGGAATGCCTAGCGATAGTCTTTGCCGTGCAACGTTTTCGCTCATACATCTATGGTCGCCCGTTCACTATCATCACAGATCACCATTCCCTGTGTTGGCTGGCCAACCTTCGTGACCGATCCAGCCGCCTGGAACGATGGGTCATTCGTTTGCAAAAATATGTCTTCACCATTTCATACAAGACTGGCCGTCTACACGCTGATGCGGATTGCCTCTCCAGAATGCCACTACCGACGACAGATTGTGAAGCTGATAACTTTGACCACCTTATCGCTTTTCTGTCGTCTGGCTTTCCCGATGCCGTGGCTTTCGCCGCTGAGCAGCGTAATGACCCAAGCTTGAAAGCTCTCTTCCCTGGAGCAAGAAAGATAATAAGCGAAGGCCGATTCTGCATCCGAAATGGTCTTCTTTACCATAGAAACTTGTCCACGACGGGCGCCCGCTTTCTGTTGGTTCTTTCTGCGTCCCTCCAAACGTCTGTTCTGCGTCTCATGCATGATGACCCCCTCCCCCCTCTGCCATCTAGTAACCACACGAACACTTAGTCACGCGAAAGAGCGATTCTATTGGCCGAAAATGAGCAACACAATTCAAAACTATGTGGCCAGCTGTACGCAGTGTCAGAGCCACAAGCGGCCCACCTCAGGTCCAGTCGGTCACCTGCAGCCCGTAAAGGCTCCCGGTTCCCCTTTTGAAAAGGTCTGCATTGATCTGATGGGACCATTTCAACGCACCTCAAAAGGTAATCGGTGGATAACTGTATGCGCCGTCTACCTGACGTGGTGCTGCGAGACGGCGGCCTTATCCTCCGCCATGACCGTCCAAGTTTCAGAGTTCCTGTTTCATTCTGCCGTTCTCCGACATGGGCCACCTCGCGTGATAATAAGTGACCGTGGACGAAAATGTACCGCTGATATTGTAGAATCGTTACTTCGTTTGTGTGCCTCCAAGTTCCGACACTCAACTGCGTATCATTCACAAACTAACGGCCTGACCGAGCGCACAAACCGAACGTTCATCAACATCATTACCACTACCATCACTGTAGTTAAAAGGTTGGGCAATGCGACTGGCAGTCTAGTAAACTGGGGAAAGTTTCTGGGTTTTTGGCATGGAGACTAGTCGTCAAGACCAGACTATATTGTCAATGTTAAGTGGGTGGCCACACCTGTCAAGTACCTTGGGGTACCACTGGAATATTATAAAGATAATGAGAACTACTGGCAAGAACGAGCGGAAGGAATCCGGACGAAAGCCAATAGATGCAACGGTAATAATTTGTCAGTGTTTTCGAGGGTGACTGTCTGTAATCTTTTCTTGGCCTCAAAACTTTGGTGTGTGATGCAAGTATTACATTGTTCAAGGGCAAACTTACAGAAGCTTCATCGCATCTTCGAAGTGTTCGTGTTGACGTCTAACTGGGGAGAGATGCAGTCGAACTAACCTGTTTCGAAAAGTGAAACACGGAGGGCTGGGTTTACCACACCTTTTCACACGCCAAGACGCAAATAAGTTCTTTTTTTTTTTCACTATGCACAAGATATCCTTTCTTACGTACAGTGTGTCAACTGAGACTGAGGCGAGCTTTACCTGGATTTGTGGTCAGCACAAATGACATGACCGGCGCTGTCGATGGGTATCTTAAGGAGGTTATTCTAAGTCTACGGTTTTTATGTGTTAACTTTTCCAACGAATATCTGTTTTCACTGACTCACAAAAAGCTGTACAAAGATGTATGTGATATTGTTTTACCTGAACCCCTGTACCATGCCATGTATACTGGATGTCAAGAGCAAGATGTGCTTAAAAAAGTGCAAAGAATGCAAGTGGGTCCTGCCACGAAGTCCTCCTTTTTTAAGCTTCACACAGGTATATTATCTGTCAGGCCATTCGAAGCAGACCCTGGTTTTTACTCACCTTGCGGGACAAACTACCTTATCTGTGAAAAACCGGAAACAATAGACCATGTTTTCTTACATTGTTGGGAGGGAGTATACCTTTGAGATGCACTACAAAGAATGTTAAAGTAGGAATTACCTTCAAATTCTTATGGTATAAGACTTCTGCCAATAGTGGACGAAGAGGGAATGCCTTTTGATTTGATTATGCTATGTGGCTTTCACAATTTATGGTGGACCAGGAATCAGGATGCACGGCTTGTACGAATGTATTTCCGTGAATGTATGGCCAAGTTTGTTGAACTGAAAAAAAAAAAAAATCTCGGGAGATTGTACCTGGGTGGTTGTCAAAGGTAGAGCCCTTGGCAGCTAGCACTTAGGTAATTTTAGTTTGTGTCGGACTGTTACTGCTTGTTTTTGTTGTGCTTGTGGTTTGATGTACGCGCCTATGAACAGACAATAAAGCAAAAAATATAAGTCCCTGTGGCGCAGTGGATAGCGCGTTGGACTTCTAATCCAAAGGTCCCGGGTTCGAACCCCGGCAGGGATGATGGTGTATTTTTGCAAGTATCGCTTTTTTATTGGTTCTGTCGAAGTATTTATTTATACCGTACTGCTATTCTCAAGGTGAGGCTGTCAGCAGGAGTGGTAGTAACAGGTACAAAATAAACAGAACAAATGAAGATACAATTCTGGTGGCGTGAAAAAAAAAGGAAAAAAGAGAAAAGAAAGAACGTGCCAGACAAACAATATTTAAACAGTAATTGCACCTATCAAGCAGTGGTATGTGCAAACTGATACCATACTACACTGTGCGCAGTTCACTGGTGTTGTGGAGGTGATTTTTAATAACTATTATTACTCATGAAGGAAACACTTGGTCCGAAAACATTCACTCTTCCTACGTTGAAACACAAAGATCATACGCTGCGAATTACACAAAAATATGGTCACAACGAGAGTAGCCAAAGGCGCCCAATTCACAAGAACACGATAGAATAAGACACCAGTTGGCAAATGCTACGTGTGTGCATGCAAGTTGACTAAAACATTACTTGGATGAAGGAACCATCGGACGAAGAATAAGACCACCAACATATATTGTGGTCGATTACTTTTATTGTATGAAAAAATCATTCTTGTTGTTATTTTATTTTTCTTAATTTTTCGCGACTAATTATGATATGATCATGCTTCACGCCTGCATAAAATGAAGTGAACATACAATTATTCATCTCAAAATCGAGGCATCTTCAGAAGCCGCCCTGAATAGATATTACTTACGAAGTCATTCGCAACAACTCGGAAGTTGCTATGAGTTTTACAATAGTTTGTGTAAAAGGTCTTGAGCTAAATGTAGGTAGCTTATAAACTACTAATTTTAATTCTCACGCAGAAACGCCCAGCTGATTATATCGAACTGTAGAATTTATAGGCGATATTTTTAACGCGAAAATACTCCGTTAAAGATTTAAAAAGAAGAAAACACTGTTTTTATAGCAGGCACAAAGCAGAAACATGCTTCCGCAAGTACAATAGAACCTGCCAACGTTTTTCCAAAAAGAAGTTGACGCAATCTTGGAGCTTCGAAAGTGCATTTTCATATAACATGATTCTGTTTGTTCTCACATTGTTCTTCGCAATCATTCCCTGGCAGCGTTTACATCAAGCTTTTTCTTGTTCATCGAACGGCCTTTACAAGCGTCCCTGTAGCGCAGTGGATAGCGCGTTGGACTTCTAATCCAAAGGTCCCGGGTTCGAGTCCCGGCAGGGATGGCAGTAACTCTTTTTTCGAGTACTCGTATTTTTTAATTGATTCCGTAGAAGTGTACTTGTGTGTATGGCAGTCGCTTGTGTTGTGGAGGTAGGTTCCTGCTGCTCTTGAATTGCAATCCATGTCTAAAGAGCAAACGCTTGTCCCGAAGTCATGTACTGGTAATTCATTAGGTTATTTGCTTTGAAGTATATAAAGATACATTCAAAATACCAGTGGGAAACCACAGATGATTTCCTTAAACACCAAATAAAAACACATAAAAGGTTTGATAGGCATGAAATGGAGTAACTTGACATGCAACTTCAACTTGACATGCAACTTCAACACACTGCATATACACTGGTGCCATTGGAAGAATAATGCGACCGTTAACATACATCGTTATCCCTCTTACATTGTTGTATGAAAAAGTATTTTTGTGACATATGTTAGAACACGTTGGCACGGAGTGAACATGCATTAATTCACCTAAGAAAGCTCACTGCCTTTAGTAGGTTTTTTAAGGAAAAAGTAACCTTGAAGTTATTAGCGATAACTTTCTAACAGCTATATGTTTGCAGTATTTACTGTAAAATGTAGTTAGCGACATTTTTGTAACTAATTGCAAATACGCATTAGTAACTTTTCCTGGTGATGTGATCCTTTGAGAGAATTATAGCGCACGCAATAAGCTGAATCGTGATGGTTTATATTTATGGGTTTACCTTTTAAATAAGCGAAAGTTTTGTACGCAATTTAGGGAAAAAGAAAACACCCCTTCTATGAAAGGAGCCAACGGGTGATGCCATAAAAAATGCAACGACTCTAAGAACAAAAAAGTTTCGAGCTGTGTCGCAACGGCAGCTGTGCTGCAGCTGTGCTGTGCAGCTGTGCTGCAAATGCGTGGCAATGCAGCATTCAAGCTTCGTACGCCGCATTTTTATTGTAACATGATTGTGTCGGTTGTGACGTTGGTCAACGCAGCTGCTGCTACGGCTTGACGGGCTTTATATCAAGCTTTCATGTTCTGGTATATACAGTATACGCATTTGTACGAGTCCCTGTAGCGCAGTGGATAGCGCGTTGGACTTCTAATCCAAAGGTCCCGGGTTCGAATCCCGGCAGGGATGGTAGTGGTTCACCGACCGCTTGTTTTCCTTTTTTAATGAAAATCGCTTTGAAAGTTTGCGTCTATGCTGCGCTTGTGTAGTTAAAATGTTCAAATTAGAAGCTCATTAATAAAAAAAAACGTACATAGCACCTCATTCCATCTGGCAGGTGAGGCTTCGCCGAACTCCTATTGACTTTCTGCTTACCACTGACCTAAAACAAGTATTAGAGACTCGCTTGGAATCGTCTACTGTAAGGCTTCACTAAACAGTAACCGCGAGCCATTCTGAGCATCAGGGAATGGGTTTCAAGCAATCTAACGAAAAAGAAAACGGGGTTTTTGTGCAAAATAAAAGAACAGTAAGCATACAGCGTACAGTATAGATTCAGCCAGACCTTTTAGTTTTGTATTGCGTTCCTAGCTGAACGCAGTTATTTTTATTGACAAAGAAAGGATACTATAGTACTCATGCCTTGCAGGAATGTCCTCTCACGAAATTTTTATTCGCGTTCGAAATGCTTTTCTAGCCAATTTTAATGAGGGACATATTAATCTAAGCTTAACATAGTGTACCGCACGGCGATGATTTTCTTGCTTGTGGTATTCCAATATAAAACCACAGAATACAGAAAAAAACAAGCAAACGCTTTCTTAGTTAAAATCATGCTTGACAAAAACGAAAACAAAGCCATGATAATTAGTTGGCGATCAAAAAAAATTCCCATGGACCTGGAGGCTGCCTTATTTTTGAACCTCACTTACGTAGGCTGCAAAATTAGGCGTATAATGACCATGACGAGCTTTGTAAAAATGAGAAAGAGGCCGGGAGATGCCCGTTATTGCTTGCGAGGTCTAATATTGGTAAAGAAGGTAGCGCAAAGGAACAACACTAGCAAGGAAGACAAGACACCAGTTAGCGCTCGTCTGTTTTGCGCTGCTTGTTTAAACGCGAATTTCCTCAAGTTAGCCGCGCTATCAGTTCTCGTGAGGTCTGATCGATCACATGATGTAACAGCGACCGGTGTCCCGTGTGTCGCCAAGGGAGCGACTATATCTATCGGCGCGACGATGAAACTTACAAGACCAAAAATATCTTATCTCTCATTGCTATAGCGACCGCTGCTTCACGATGACATAATATGTGGCAGAACTAGGTAACTTGCGGACAGAGAACGACGAACGTGTTTGACGTACGCGGGCGGAATTAGAAACACTCGCGTGTCGCCAAATTCAAGTTCCAGTTGCAATTGCAACAGCAGATCGGGCTGCCGTTTCTGTGTCGAAGTTGCGTCACTCCGCCAACAGGCAGCCGCCGCTGTCGTAGTTTCACATGGCCGATCGCGCTTTGCTAACGTCCTCACATTAGGAGTGCAAAAACGTCATCGTAATGGCCCAACTAACGCGAATCGACGATGTTTGGCAAGCTTCAACGCTGCCGGCTCGTGAACATAACAGTTCTATCCCAACTGCTTCCGGATGCACCACGCGATAGATTGGCTGGCCGCCAGAATACCGGTGATTGCACGAACCGAATGAGAGAGTTTGCGGAGTTTAAGCATTCGGCGCACGAGGTGCCGTTTGTTCAGCGATAAGGCTTGCTTATAGGCTCTGTGCAAGCGTAATTGTGCTGTGGATGAAGGCGCCGGCAATAGGCGCAGATTTGACGGCACCACTCTAGAAAAATAACTGAGCAAAAGGGTGTCTTCTTTGTCTCACAACAATAATCATCACCAGCCCCTTGGACTGGTGATGGTGGAAAGAGTAGGCATGCGGCTAGTTCATTTTATTGACAAGAACCAAAAGAAAATAGAGAGACATGGCAATTTTGCAAATAAGTAAACACGTTAGCATCCACGAAAAAAATTATTTTTCAACATGCCAGATGTTGTAAATATATAGTCTAAACGTAGTATACTTATGCGTTGTGAAATTCGCCGTTATTGCAAATACTGTCGTCACATATCCGTGTCCACGTAAGGTTTTAACTGAGTCTACAATATGTATTCTCTAAACACCTCTAGGTTATATGGTAAGCTTGATAGACTAGAAAGCTCGTTCGTCAAGTGGAACGGGAAAGCCGAAGCATATGGCTGTTTGGACTTAGCTTGATGGGCACAAATCGTACGCGAACCTATATGAAGAGAAAGTATTATCATTAATCAAAAGCATGCTGCTACTTTCAGCTTGATGACCCAGAAACGTTATTTGCCCAGACGGGGATAAATAGAAGCTTGTAACACTCGGCCTGAACAGAGCCACGTGACGTGGCACGCAGGGTTGGGCCACGTAAAAAAAATGAACCCCAAAATAGAAAACATACAGTTGAAGTGTTAGAGCTAGGCGAAATTTCGGTTGATTACCTTCAATAAAAGAGCTGTCCGCTCAGGCGGAAGACAACATCTCTTCGGCGAGCCGGATGCTTGTTCAGCCTTGTCTGAGAGCAGACATGTGCGCCTGCTTCATCAATAGATAAAAGTTTCACGACGTACCACTGGAATCTGGGCGTTTGATGGATTTCTTTCCTGGGCGTATTTCCGTCATCAAAGAACATTTGGACGAGAACATTACCTTCACACATTCGGTTCCGTACCTTCTGTTCGCACCATAGCACAGCATAAGAAACATTACCTTTTCCCCTCTTGCTTTTATGATACGTCCAGATCACTGCAGTGAACTGGCTCGCAAGCAAGCTTGATGGCGTGTGTGGTCACATATCTGCCCAGTGACCCAGAACAGAAAGTAACCCTTTGGCGGGTAACTATAGTGTGCACCCGGTTGCATACGTACCTCTCATTACGTTGTTCGTAGCTGCGAAACGTGGGGCATAGACATCGCCCTTGAGAAATGTGCTTCAACGTAAACATTTCCCACAAACCATTTAATAATGAAGCATACCAAATACCAACCCTTTTCTGTAGAATGTTCTACATTGGTTACAATCAAATTAGTCTGAGATATCTTTCGAAGATTCTATCCGGAAGGAAGGAGAGTCTTTGGAGATTGCTTTTGTGCGAATAAAAAACTTCTTGGCTAAGACGGTGGCAGTCTGAAGAGTAAACGTCCGATAACAGCGTTGACTCCTTCACCGACAAGCATTAAGGTAGTACTCCACCTGGTTGTCTGTTGTAGACATTGCTTTTTTGACATTGCTATCATTCTCCGGGCAACTGAACACAGCTGTTTCTTATTTACAAGTCTTCAATGGTTGTGACGTTTCATAGCAAATCATATGATAACTACCTATACTTCTAATAATTGGCAAAACTTTTAAGTGAGTAAAATCTGCGAGAAACTCATATTTCATGTTGTTTTGAATATCAGAAAAAAATTTAATTCCAAGTTCAGTGACGGTTTTTCTGTATTGTTTTTTTTTCACTAAATCCGCAATCACCAAGAACTATTCGAACAATACTTTACTACGCTTGTATCAGACTTTTTCTATTCACGCTACGGCTGTTCTGGTCCTGATTTTTTACTCGCACAAAAGCATTCCTCTAATACCAGAGTGCTCTTTTTTGAAGTTCTGTTTGCTTTTTACAGCCGAAGCGGGAAGGAAACATTTGTTCAGTTCTTCTAGTCTTTACATACAATAAAGACAAAAAAAGAGAGATAGCATCTTATTCCACTGGCTGTTTAAACTTAACCATGTCTCTCCTAAGCACTTCCATTTGGTATATACACAATATGGGTATTTATGGTGTCTTTTTTGCAAAAAAAATAAATAATTGAATTTATTCCTTGTTGTCTGCATGAAGATTCTTTAACTGCAATTCTTACCAGCGTTGACAAGCTAAACAAACATGAACTGGGGTAAAGGCTGTGTGGGTGAGCGGGAGGCTAATCAGAAGATAGCTATTTAGTTTTACGCACTAAATTGCAGAATAAGTAAATGCGAAAGATAATACGCACAGCTCAGGAAACGCGGACAAGTATTGTACGCGGAGTAGTGCCCCTTCCAGACGCTTTTCAGCACTCAAATTTCATAACTGTAGCCAGGAAATCTACACACCTAACCTCTCCTGATCATTCCCAACAGCGTTTTATGAAAATGCACTAAGCTGCCTTTTTACAAATTGTTTCCGCAAAATAAAATATTCTGGTTACACCTCTAGCCAGCCAAAAACGTAATTACTTTAGATTTTAGTTATCTTGAGCGTTGTAAACAAGACGTTGATTTTAGTTTATTGAGCGTTGTAAACAAGACGTTGATAAATAAAGAAATATTCAATGAGCATTTGCCGTAGCTGTGCGACTCACTATTTCATTCTTTTTGGGTCATCATAATCATCATTCCACTCACCATTCGCATTCTATATTACGTCCTTTAGATTAAGAAGGCATCTGCCAGAGATCACCGATGCTGAAATCACAAGCCCGAAATTGAAACTTGAAAACGTGGAATCCACTAACAGCGCGAAAAAAAATTCAATATAAAGGAAACAAGAAATTGCCCTCGCATAATACATAAAATGACTGAAATTACAAATCTAGAGTGTACAGGTTTTCAACGAAGACGATTTGCTTGGAAGGTTTATTCAACTGGCCAACAATCTTTGCCTTCCTGAGTTGACCCGAGCTGACCTTTAAGCTTTACAGCTGACCCAATTTTGTGGCAACAAACTTATTCGTCGACAGCGCTCCCCGTCTCTTAAATCTATACGTTGTTATTTAACGCATTAGAAGTCGTTCTAATCCACATACATACATACATACATACATACATACATACATACATACATACATACATACATACATACATACATACATACATACATACATACATACATACATACATACATACATACATACATACATACATACATACATACATACATACATACATACATACATACATACATACATACATACATACATACATACATACATACATACATTGCTCCTGGACATATTGCACGTTCTACGCAACCTAATTGTTGCACCCGTGGCTAATTTTACAGCCGTGGCCAACGGCGTTGTCTCAAAAATCGCCCAACATCATTCTCGAGCGACTGTGTTCGCTAGACTCAACTTTAAATTATACCACGAAATGTAATCTGCCAAAGCCATCAAGTGAGCGCCGGTTTAATTAAGTGCTATCCCTCGAATAACGAGCCCCGCGAAACACCCGAAGTCTAGCCTGTTCTGAAGCGATTTGACACAGGGGTGTAATTTCGGTTCAGGAATGCAGGGCATGTCAGTGGCTCACAGTAACGACCACTATTGCTTAGCAGTGGATGGATACGAGTTGATAAAACGAGATTTCATTAAAATTGGAGCAAACTCGTTAATGAGCCTGAGGAAGGCGCTAAGCTATGAGCGCCATCCTTGTGTTTAAAAAACAGGGAATCATTTATGAAGGAATTCCTGAAATACCTAAAATCTTAAAGAGATTATCAGTTATCAGAAGACGAGAGGAGGAGGTAGAGAATGAACAACAAGAGAGAAGGCAAAAAGGTTAACCGGGCAAATGACCAATTGGCTACCCTACGCTGGGGTAATGGGAAAGAGGAGTATAAAAATATGAGTGAGAGAGAGAGGAAACAGAAGGGGAATGGAGGAGAAATATTTTAACATGGGCGTACACGTTTGCAGCGGTGGTACTATACAAAAGTCAAAGGTGTTCACATATGCCCGTAGTCCTAACAAAACACAAGCAGGCTTTGCTTTGAGAGCCGCCGAAAGACGACGACGGTGTTGTAAGAAATTGCTGAAGAAAGTTGTTACTTCTAGTTCTTCAATGATTGTTGAAAGCAGGAAAGTGAACTCACAATCTTTTAACGCAGCTTCAGGTATGATTCCGCAACACTGCTCTAAACTAATATGTATTTATAATTCACAAATAGCGCTGCACTTTGCTGATGTTATGAATGGGTGCGAATTGTGAACTGGAATAGTACCAAAAACACGTGAGAATCAAAGCGCACATTGCCTGCAATCTGAAAAACAAATCTTCGGCAATCTTCGGCGGCTGAAGAAAAGCCGCCCAGGCATTGTAATTGGGAAAACTGGACAATACATTCAGTGCGTTTGTACCGTATGTCATTGTTTAAAGATGGTTATACGTTTCTAGACGTTTTACATATTTTTTCATGAAAAGACAGTAAGTTTTGAAAGTATTCATGAGTACAAAATGCGTACATGCTTTAGAGCAAGGATATATAAACATAAACATGCCTGGCGAAAATGAGTGAGATTATGGGATCTATTACACATGAAGAGCAAAAAAAAAATGTCGCCACTCAGCAAAGAGGTGAAGAAAAATACAAAAATATACCTGGCATACTGCCTCACACCTGCTCCACATACTCATCGGGAGGCAATTCACGTCGCGCGAATGGCCGTCAAATAGATTAGCACACAATTACAACACAACAGCTGTTTCTCAAATGACGAATATAATTTGGCTCCCCGTGGGCTGTAGAAGAAGCTCCAAAGCAATGATTTTTTCGCAGGTGCTATACAAAGCCGCCTTGCGCGATGGCTGTTTTAGATGTTGCCAGTGCCTGTACAGCTTCCCTCTTCACATTGGTTCTCTTCCTCGAAACTAAGACAATATCTAGATTACCTTTTTGTATGCGTTAGGTTTTTAATTCATTATCGTTGCTTGATACCCGTGTTGGCGAATATCTCGTTCCCCAACTGCTCCACCACAGGTTGTATAACAAGAAAGGCAATCTTTTTTGTGCATCCCTTTATTCTTATTGCGCATAGTATGTACCTCTTATGAAATACAGGTGCTACTATAGTTCGCGTTACGACTTCGTGAGTACCTTGTCAAGTGTGTCAAGTGGTGGCTTCACTTTACAAATAATGGTCGAACAAACACACAGTTTATAATAATAGAGATATGACCTAGTCTGTAAGTATTTACGTTCAAAGACTAAACTTACAAGCACGAACACAGGGCTGAGATCAAAAAACACACACGCGCATGCATGTGGGCATGCGTACGTGCATATGTGTGTGTGCGTGCTTATCAACGTGTACACGTCTAAGAATTATAAAACATCCCATTATTATAGCCAATGCTCTTATTAACTTTAGCCTCAATGTTTTTAACCTTATTCGCAGTTTAGTACGCGTGACCGGCAGAGCCACTCGAAATCTGCGATACTGCAGCCAATCACAAAATGCTCTCACAACACCCTTCCAGACTTGGTTTGTATTTTCACATTAAAGTAATGGCTCCTTGCCATTCTGCTGATCATGGCAGCTGTGTTCAGTGCTGTTCCTTTCCCCATTAGAGCGTATATAAGACACAGTAATTACTAACTTTTTCTCCCTGTTTGGAGATACTTCAGACCAACTAAGCTCCTATGCCCAGATTAACTGAACCAAACTAGCCGGGTTAGTTGGTCGGAAATTAGGAGTAGTATTACTACCGTTAGCGTCTAGAGCTCGGCTACGGTTTTGCGTCTTTCTTTTCTCTCGTTTTTTTTTCTGTTTTTTGTGTCCGCGTAACTTTCTTGTGGTTGCATTAAAAAGGGTGATTATGCTAAAAGATTGCGCAATAGCGCTGAAGCAATAAAAGATGCGGACGGGTCTGTTTCAGTAGATTAAGTAAATTGTGCTACTGGCGCTCTGGAAGAGCTTCCACTTACGACTACCTACCATTGCCAGTTAGTATCACGCCCAGATTATGCAAATGTCTAATATATGGTTGTGACCCAGACTTTCAACGTTATTAAAAACGCAACTCTATTATAAACGCATTTGCGTTTCCTGTACATATACATGCACCTTCAATCATCTCAGTATGGCTTAGTTAAGTCTTAGCGTAGGCAGAAGGGGAGGGAGTTCGTTCTACTAGATCCCTCCCGCCATGCTCGCTATGACATTTCTTATATTGCATATTATATACACATGGACGCGTTCATGCACACATTCTTCCGAGCACACAAAAATTATGGTTGAACACCCCCGTGCTCCTGAAAAAAAAAACGTTCTCGCGCAGACTCTGTAGTTGACGTTACCATAAGAGTTTGGAAGTGTTAGACTAGGAATCCCGCTTAGGTTTTTCAAGAAATAAGTGCAACAACCTTAAAATAACTGGGGTTGTTTGTCTGTTAGATGAGTTCGTTTTTATCTGTTTTTATTCAGCTTGCTGTTGCCTGAAGCAGGGTGGGCGAGAGGCTATTTATACATTTCTTTCTCCTCTTAATAAAATACTTACCATCGGAAATGAAAACTATCATGAGGTCAAATATATTGTTCAATAAGTATTCGGGAATGCGTAGAAAGAATAACCTACTTTTTCTTGTCTCTTGCCATGACACATTAAAGTTAATCTACAACAAGGTTACTGAGGTCGTGAAGATATGCACTGTTTTATAAAAATAAGTTTCTTTAAAAAATAAAGAACGTTAACAGATTAATAATCTTGAAAACATAATACAACGTATGTCAAAAAAGCATAGAAAGACAGGAAGAAGAATCACAGGAATAGAGACAGAAATGTTAAGGGAAAGGCGCAGAGCTCGCCAGGTACATAGACAGGCAGTGATTTAATCATAAAATGATTTACATATATAGTTGGTTAAATTGTCACGACAGTGTGACAGGTATTGACGAAAAAAAGCCGGATTTAAAAACACTAAAATTGGGTTTGGGTGCCAAAATAAGCAGGCAAAACGTAGTTTTAGACCCCTCAAACTGTAATTATGAGCACAAAAAGGTTTCACTGAAAAACCAAATTTCCAAAGAAATACGTGTGAAACCTCTGTCTACAACAAAAAAGCAAAAAAAACAGCAGAGATGCTTTAGTTCATGATTGTACAATGGCGCCAATGGTTTAGCATAGCCAAGCATTTTTTTTTTTGTCTTACAGTGTTTGCTCAACAGGGTACCGGTTTTCATTATCCTGCATGTATGGTTGAGTGTCCACTGTTGAGTAAACATGCTCTTGAGTCTCTTGCTTTTCGGCATTGCTGAGAAGGTCACACAGGGGCAAATATTCAAACCACTAATAAGCCAGAAGTGTCTTTTTTCATTGTGTTAAGCGCGTCTAATCACAAAGGGTCAAATTAGTCCCTGTCTTTGAAGACCTTAACAAAAACCCTCACCATAGTTCAAGAATTTCTTACAGGCAATAAAAATGCATTCACTGGCCGCTGACAATCTCGTCTGCCAAGATTTGGAACGCTACGCGCCCTGGAAAGAGGTACGTCAAATTTCAGAGTGAATACCACTTGACGTTCGTCTAAATGGAGTGCGCGCCAACAAGTTGGAGGTGATGTGTGTATCATTGAATAGACATGCATACGTTAAAAAATAATACGTGACACTGCGAGAATTATTCGAGGCGACGTGTGTAAATTGTGAAATATGTTGCTTGAAAAGAAGTGTGATGGTTGACAGAACTATTGAAACATACAAACAGAATCTGTGCGTGTTATTTATTTTAGCATCGAGTGAGATGCGAGACTGAGCTGTCTCCATTTTGTTTGCATTAGGGTTCTTACCATTCTCACATTGTGCCCGTGCCAGCTGTGACAATGCTTGGCGTGTTTTTTTCGTGCATCGTCTCTCAGGGCAGTTCCAGCGGTACGGCGCTGTGTTCGTTTTAAAGGTGATACAAGCCTCTCCAAACGTGCGCCAATAGAGGGATCTATCTCACAGAAACAGGCAGTACGATTCAGAGAGCGCGGAAACGACACAAGATCACTAGCGTGAACTACAAGGCTGAAGCCTTTCATATGATTTTAACCTTGCGTGCGCATGACGTGTTGATGCGCCAGCGGCGTGGAATCATTCGGCTCCTAGTTCTCCGATACCGAAGAGGACAGGGAAGGAATTAGGCTTGCGAAGCCTGCAACGGGCGAATGACAAAGCTGTCAGCTCACCTTCTCGCGTCATGTTTCGTTGCTCGTAATGAAACAATTAAAGCAATTTTGTGGTACAAATCTTTTCGTTAAGCACACAACTTCCAGCATCTATCTGAAATTTCTAATGTGACCTGTTGAAGCACACTTTAGGAAGTAAATGACAAACAAAACAAAAATCATCTGATCACCCGATCATTATTTTTTCACCTAGATTTGACTTTCGCCTGATGACACTCAATGGTTTCGCATTACATCTCCATAGTCCTGCGGCTGCACAAAAGTGCCTCCTGCTCCGTATGCGTGCCAGCTGACGCTGGGGAGATGTCTGACAGGCGACGCTATGCGGATGAATACATGTGCATAGGCTAATCGGCCTTTCTGTTGACTCCGGGGCCTTGTAGCTTTGACAGTGCTGAAAGTAACTTTTAAAATAAAGTATATGTTGCTCCTCATTGAGCTCCGAAAGCCCAATTTTCACCGTTACATAAATTTTGGTCTTGAACAGTACTCGAGATCTAAATTAGAGGTCAAATTGTGTTCCTATAGGCACCAATTTAGCATTATAGGCATTTATGGGCATTCATGAGGATTCAAGCACACACTTAAAAAAGCATTTATAGGCATCATAAATGCACTATAAAAGCCTTTAGCCTCTAATTCTTGCTTATATATCAAACGGGCGTGATAGGAAGGCAAGAAAAAAAAAACGAGCATCTACCTCTAATCTCATCTCCACTGACGAATTCGACACAATATGGCCTGTTGTGAACGAGTGGGTATTCACCAGCGAAACATGTTGAACGCCAGGTATGGACTCTGCTCAAAGAATGAGTCTTTGTGCGCTGGCTGTTATGTGCGGACACAACGTTTCCGTTTTTTTTTGTGCTTTCCTTGCTGTTTGTTTTTTCGGCATTAATTTGATGATTTTTTAATACCGCGGCCATAACGCAGCTGCCTCTCCTTGCTTTGGAACGTTTTTGTTTTGTGTTTTTTTTCTTGCTTTCTTTGCTGTTTGTTTTTTCGGCATTAATTTGATTATTTTTGAATAGCCGGCCATAACGCAGCTGTCTCTCCTTGTTTTGATACCCGCATTAAGACAAAATGCCAGCAGCATAGCTATGTGCCCTACCACCACAGTGTCATCTGACGTCATGCACAAGCTTTCTTTCTACAATGGGTCTTTTTTTGAGAACGTTATTTCAGAACCCAATGTTCTCTCTCCGCCCACTGTCAAGGTATGCACTTCGACGTAATTCTGAACATGTCTTCCTCCTTCTAAATTAATTCCTAAGTTCTCATTTCTTATGTAGGTTAGAAGACTAATTCACACTAAGCCTAATGTTATCTGCAAGCGCACATATTCTTGCGTTATACCCAATTAGAATGTTCTTCATCAGCCTTCATTTTACAGTGACACGACCCGACGCTCGTTCGCTTATTGTCGCGGCCCTCTTGGCATCGCTCCCTTTATTACTTCCGGCTTGACCATTTTTAAATGAGGTGCTTCACGAAATCTGCAGATAGAGCTCTATTAGCGCTAATTTAGAGGCTATTTCTTCACAAGACCAACCGTATCACGCTCAACTTTAATTTAGTTACACTTTTTGCACCGCAGGCTGGTCACGTGCATTGATACGTCAAGTTTTAGCGATCATGAATAATAAAAATTGTCTAATTCGGAACATAATAAACATGACAAGCATTGAAGAAGTTCCATTAGAAGGTGTACTTATGCGTTAGCGGATCGGAAATGAACGTTTTCGATTTATTATGTTCCTTCGTTTCATATGTATTCGTGCTAAAAGATAAGTGGCCTCCAACAGTGCTACTGTTCGAGATAGCTAATTGGATACAGAATAAAGCGGCAAGATCCTCAAGGTCCCAGATTTAACTTAGCGAACATGTATGAATGAACATCAGTGAAATGCCGACAGATTTTTTTTCACTGAAAAAGAAAAAGTGAGTCCCACGCAGTAGAAAAGCACGCCGTAGTGTAGCCTGGAGGCTAACGTGTGGTGCTACTATCCTTGAGGTTATGGGTTCGACACCCAACCTTTGCAGCATTTCTATAATGAGGAAGAAATGCACACGCCTTAGTGTACGTAATTCAGGGCGATGATAAAAAAGATCCAGACAATCTGATTTACTCCGGAAAAAAATTCATCATTATTCGGTGCGCCTCATAATCGTATTGTGAGCCTGGCATGAAAAAAAAAACTCAGAATTTAATAACAACTTTCTTAGTGCACCTACATATTGCGTCATTAGGGGAAGGCTTCAAATGGCTGCTTTGAGTGTTTGTTCCGAAACGTTGTTACTTCTTTTTTTTTCATCGTGGTAGGAAAACCTTTTGGTATCGTGACAACCCAAGCTTAGCCAAGAAAGCTTAGCGTTATTTATGTTACGGCACGTCTTGAACGTAAAGGCACTGTTTGCGCACTGGCCACTTTTTTTTAATTGATGTCTGCGGAGATCACCCATTTGGTAAATTTATGGCTTCTCCAAAGAATCCTCAGTGAGAGGATTAACGAAAAAGTGTTGTTCGAGTGACATAAAGAGCACGGTAAACATTATCACTGACGCTCTACGCTCCAACCAAAGGCTGCAGAAACATATGTTCCCATAAACATGTTATATCGCCAATCCATTACGATGAAGAAGAAGAAACCGGATTGCCCATAAAAGAGGGAGGGAGTGAGAGATAAAGAAAAATAAATAAATAAATAACGAAAGAGAAGGGTATACAAGAGAAAGTAAGAAATATTTTAATTATCAGCCGGAGATGTTGGCCATGCAGCCCATTCTCCTAACATGCTTCTCCATACAATTAAAGACAGGTAGTTTGACTAGAATTGACCCATCTGATTTTCTACCCTACACACACTACCACAACGGATAGGAAAAGAGCGGTGGAAAGAAGAGTAGAAAGAAAAGGTAGGCATGCAGTAAATAGAGTACGATACGGTGTCTGATATGTTGATTGTACGTAAACAACTTCGTAAATTCTTGTTTAGATGGCAATAAAAAAACGTCTATCAAGCAGGGATAACACGACTTCTAGTGACAGCATGTGCATGATGTGGCGCACAACTCGAATTCAACGAACAAAGCGACTAATTAAAACTTGCAGCTGGGCGAGTTCGTTCATATTTCACAGCAAACAGGTCTGTGTCCTTGTCTTTATTTGCACTCACCAGTTCACCTTGACATGAAGCGATTGTGAACAACTGGAGTGATTACCAGCTTTGGCAAGTCTTCCGCTGAGTTCTTTATGCCACAGGAAGGCAGCGACGGGTGTACAGCTGCCTGTGGGCGCTTGACAGTGAAGGAAAGCTAATAATACCTGGAGATTTAAGTGCGAAAATGACTACCCGAATATGAGGCCCGCCATAGCAAAAAAAGAGGTATACGAAAACTATCAGGGTTAATCAAAAAGATTGGAGCCCGGCCTCTCTTTAGTGAGCCTTGGTAACAACCGCGGACGCGAAGAGCTCCTGAAGGACCAACTATAATGTCCTTTAGAATACAATGGCCGCTAAGTACTGGGACTGGTGAAAATTGTGCAGAAAGCGAGAGTAGCAGTATCGTGATTCACATATGATTATGGTATTCGAATAAAAATGAGGTCATGTCTTAGTCACACACAGATACTAGTAGCCTAGTACCTGTGTGTGACGCAGATACTAGGCTACTAAGCGGTCGATAGGGCCTACACCATGAGTATGGCGGCTCGTCCTTTTCACATTTTGGGGCCGTCAATCCCGAGAGAAGGACCTTAGGAGGTGAAAAAAGTGGACGTCACGAAATTTTTACCGCGTCTGTAGCCCGGAGGACTTTTGTGAAGCCGAAGTGCGAGGACTGAGAATCCCAGAGACCCATAGCAGCCTCACAAATGGTGGAACTTCTCTGGGCACAACATCTGCGATGGATGCCATGTATTCTCCAACTTCACCTGGTGACGTGGCCAGGCGGTTATTTCTCACATTTCAGACAGTTCACTGGATCAGCAGTATTTTAACAGCGGAATCAAGTACGAAAGGCTGTTACTCAAACCATCACAAAGATCGAACGTCTTCTGTATGTGGATCACCCAGCGGTAAATCGCGAAATATTCGCCGATGTTTGACAAAACAGCTAGAGCTTCTCAAAGCAAATGATAAAGATAAAGATACAGTCGGTATTGATCAGATCGAAGGAGCCAATGTTTATATTCATAAGAATATTCTAGCAAGGATGAAAGTAGAATATAAGATTGAAGGCGTTTTAAAAGCGCAGCAGGGTCACTTGGAGTGAATAAACGAATTGATTAGAACAGAAACAGAAAGCAAGTTTAGTTCACCTTCTTCTGTCGTCCGCCTGCACGGTGTCTGTTGGTCGCGCGCCACCACACCCATAATTATAGAGAACCTAACCTCGATCCCTATACTGGGAAGTAGCTGTAGAAGGCCCCCACGTAAGAGTGGCGTGAGGAATGTTGCTTGCAATGAAAACTAATCATCGAAAGCCTATAAGTTCATCGAAGGCGACGCGTTCAAAAGAATGAGCGTGGCAGAGCTTCGCAATCATCAGGCCCCACAGGAAGCCCGGAAAACACTGCCAAGGCTGACCTGTAATCTATACGAATGCTGAAGAATAAAGAGTGTATACTAACGGTATGCGTGCTTTAGAGTTCTTTATCATCATGCGTCATTTAGGGGGCGCGGAGGACGTTGTAAATTTTGTGCAGAAGGTGAGGCATAGCAGCAACCTGATTAAGGCAAAATCGGAATATTCGAGCAAAAAGGAGGCCTACGGGAACTTCCTCAAGGGGACGGCGGCTCATCTATTTATCTACATGCACCTCTTGTATTTCGCGTCCATCAAAATGCGGCTGCGGCCGCCGGAATGGAACCCACCACATTCGAGTCAACAGCTCACTGAGCCCTTGCACCGTCATGGCGAACAATGGTGACATGGCTTTCGTAAAATTAATAATTGCGTAGACACGAATAAGTATGAAGGAAATCGAAGCACGGCATGTCAAATGCTGGCTTCATTCACCGAGAAGTAAAGCGGGTTCACCGTTCGGAAGGCGATGCTCACGAAACCCGATTACGCTATCGCCATCTGCTCTTCAATTCGAAGCTCAAATGTGCTTCAAGTTTTTTTTTTTTTTAGGGGCGAAGCTCCTTAGGGCGTGGGCTGTGCGTCCCCTGTAGCTTGTATGTAGCCACCTCTAGTTTAGTTCTTGCAGTGTTCACTAGATGGCGGTACCGTCCCCTGTATGTAGCCGTTTCTAGTTTAGTTCTTGCAGTGTTCACTAGATGGCGGTACCGTCTCCTGTATGTAGCCACCTCTCGTTTAGTTCTTGTAGTGTTTACTAGATGGTGGTACTTGTAGCTGATGATGAAAAGATGCAAGATGTTATAAACTAGAAAGCGGTACTTGTAGTTCATGAAAGACGCGAGATCTTATAAAATAGGAATGATGTCACATATGGCGCGTGTCATTGGTTGAAGGCAATCGTTCGATTTAGTGCGGCGACGTACGCTAGGGGGAGCGTTGTAATAAAATCCGTTCGCTGTTGGCGCGCGCTCGGAGTCGCCGGATGGATAAGGCTGCACAGCGGAGAGAGCGCAAGGCGGCAGCAGCGCGCGCTCGCAGACAGAATCCCGATGTGCGAGCGCGCGAGGCAAGGGACATCGCAAGCCATCCATCGTCTAAGAACAAATAAAAGTTGATTTGTGTATATACACACACAGCGTTTCTCACGTCTTTACATGATGATCGACTGGGCGAATTACACGGAAGATTCACAGTTTACCGATGAATCCCTCCAGAGCTTCGCCATTCATCATCATTCACCCCGTGAATATGCCGTAATTTTTTTTGTTCATACTCCCTTCTATGTCACGAACGGGCCTGGTCCTTCATCGTGGGCAGAGAATGGTGCCACATTTCTCATCTACACAATTACTACCTAGGCACCGAACAGCTAGGCACCTAGGCACCTAAGGCTTTATTACCTAAGCCTTTCTAAGCTGTACCCAACGGGAATACTGAGACGTTTCCGTCTCGATTTATTCATTGAAGATTTCAAGAGGGCGTTGACCCAGGCTGTCTGCGTTGTGGACATCCTATGTGTGTGCACTGATTAGCGCATTCAGGGCCTTGATTTGTGCGGGGGCTCCAGGTGCCAGTCCTTCTCTTCTGAGGAACCCTGGCTCCGGCTCGTCACCAGCTCCGCCAAGGTATCGGGACACTCGCCTCGAGAGCCCGCAAAATCATCAAGTCTGAACCTCTCGACTCAATGGTGGGTGCAAACTGCAAATGGTGCCTCTAACAGGGGCAGTTTTTGTTTCGTCACGCAAAGGCAATGCGAGCCTCTAAAAGGGCACGCATCACCTTCGTGTGATGAAATAAAATGAACTTTGTTTACCTATCCACTCGTCCGTCTCTGTCAAATAAGCCAAATCACTTCAAATAAATATTCAATAAAACAGGGTATATCTTCTTTGCAGTACGGCGCTTCAAACGTGTGGTCCACGCTAAGAATCAAATTGTCTTACGCACTTCAACAAACACCAACGTTCGTAGAGGGTGAATTTTAAGAACTATATCGATAAATTGTAGTGGTGACACAAAATAAACGTAGGAAGAGAACACTTTCTACGAAGGCTTTGTTAAATTATTCGCGATAGTGAAATAAAAGCCATCTGTAGGAAAACATGTAATTCTAACGTGGAGGATTGATAGGTACCACAAATATTTGGCGCAACATAAAATTTAGACACAAACATGCGTGTAGGTAGTTGAAGGATGCGCCTTTTGTAGGGTAATTCTAGACATAACGCTAAAAAGGAGTTCAAAGACACCGTGGCATGCCGTTAAAGAGAAGGTCGACGTCTTGGAATTTCTTTCAATACCAAACTACACTTACATCTTTCGAGAACTTGCAGACGAAACTCTGTGTGAATTTTTTTCTGAACTTTAACTCCCATCGCTAACTAAACTTCTAAAGCATCTGTGCAGTGTGGAATCTTCAATTCCTAAGATTGTAACACAGGATGGATGTCTGTACGATGTTACACAAAAGGGATAAACGCAAAGCGATAAATAATTTTTCTCATCACTTATAGTCTTCTTGTAGGTTAGAAGTGTAGCTCAAACTAAGGGAAAATTTATGTAGCATGCATTTTATGCCCGAAGCGCTTTTCTCAACCTCAGGGATAGGAATACTCCTTGGCTCTCAAGCCTACTCGTGCAGCCGTCACACCTTTTTTTGAACGTTTCCGTCAGATTAAATATTGTTTCATTCTTCTTTTTCACCTATTTCAATCTTCTATAATCGTATTCTCAACGACCACGAAATAGTATACACCATAACTTGCGGGCTCGTTAGTTTGTACAAACGGTCTAACAGTTCCCGGATAAGCACCACAGTGCAGCTGTTTTCAAAATGAAAGGATTGAGAACAGAATTCGGACTTCCCACGGCGTTGAAAGCATTCTAATCAGAGCAATGAAGAAATCGCAATTACCCATAAGAACCGAAATGCAAGAGACGGATCACAAATTGCTTCCGGGATTTGCCATATTGTTAGCTGAAGCCCATACTTTCCGCTACATTTATGAAACGTACATAAGCAAATGCTCTTATGTTTCTGTTGTTGACTGCGCAGGAGTGGTTCGTTGCTAATCAAAGTAAAACCAAACTGCTTGGCATTTCCTAAAGAAACGAATACAACACGCAGAAGCAACATCCATCACAGCCCGAGAGTCTGTTTAGAATGCTTTGAGAAGCACTCGTTTATGGTTCTATGCGAGGTGGTTACTGCTTGGCAGAAAACAATGTGCTACCTTCTGAAACTTAGAATATAGCAAGGCTAAGAAACGGTGAAGTAAGTTGGGGCGCAAAGGGAAAAAAAGAATTTGAGAGAAACAGGAGAAGTTTTGAATGAGTAGTGGAATGGGGGTCCGCACGTCTGCGACCTCCTTCAACTGAGTGAGCAAGACCTGTTTTGTATTTTGTAGAGAACAGCTGGGGCTTTTCTTAACATCGCGTCTTAACCTTCGCGGAAGCCGCTCATTACTTCGTGGACCTCAAAAGCCAATTGACAGCCACACGCAATGTCTTAGACTAGAGAAGCAGCGTCTTAAAGGGGTCGTGAAACAAAAATTAAGCTATCCGGTTGCAATTTCATCTGCTTCAATAAGGATTAGACTTGCCGGTTCCGAAATGTTTTGGCGCAATATTCAGTCTTTCATAATTGACGCTCGTTTGAAATCGCAGCTTTCTCAGGCTCTCAAATGACTGAGTGGCCCTACCAGCCACCCCAGGCACTGACATGTTGAAACGTGTTGACGCACCAGCATGGCACTGCGCAGGTCTTGGTTTGTTCAGCCAGAAAATGTGCAGTGCATTTGACACCAGCATAAGTAAGAGAGCGAGGATGCAACTCTCGATGTGTCGATCACGTACATGCGACACACTCTTCTTCTATGGAGCAAATTTAAATGCTTTACAGTGCTCTGTACTCTTTGCGTTCTTTTCCATAAGCCCTAGTCTAAAATGCAGGTCGTTTGCATGATGGCTCACACATCGGCAAGTTTCTTTCTCAGGGCATCACATTAGCTCCCAGTCTAAGAACGACACACCGTACAACTTGAAACAAAATGAAACCATAACAAAGACCTTACTTGACGCGAGTGGGTGTGGTATAGGGCCAAAATAGGAAGCTCCGCGCAAGAACGTCGCTTCAGCGAACTTAATGCGCGCGACATCATGTCTGCTAGGAGGCGAAGTGACACGTCATGTCGTCTAAACGGAGTTAGCGTGTCATTTAACACGTTTTCTCACGTCCGGGCGTCAAAACCAGACTTTGCGGCACTCGAGACAAGGCTTTTGCGCAATGTTAGAAACAGCTCTCATGCCCTCGCACGACTGCGCGCTCTCAGAATCCCAACATGTGCGCACTACTCTCGTCGGGAGAACTATAGCGTATGATGGTAGAAGGCTTCTTTTCGTGGTCTAAATTTGTATAAGTGTTTGCCCTGCAAGCTAAACGAAGGCTCTTTCAACAGGCATCCCCTCAACTAATCAACACAGACTAGTAAATTCACATGCTTGCGAGCAAATATGACCATAGTGCCTCGTTACAATAGCAACGACCTCGTGACAATGGCAACGCCTGAGGATTGTCTTCGCAACTTGAAAGGAGCACCTTGTCTGAATACCGAATAAAGAAAAAAACTACTTTTTCGTGGACAGCATTGGCAATGCGATGTCCTTACGGTTGCCTCTTTGCTCAATGTCAATGTTTGCGTCTGGTATGTTAAAGCCATCTTAAAACCATCGCATGTGTCAACGTTACAACCAAATTTGTAAAGGTGGCTGCAAAAGCACTGAAAGTGATATACGGTGACACAGAAAACGCGCTTGAAAGAAACGAGAAAAAAGGAAGGCAGGGAGGTTAACCAGATGCTAGTATTCGGTATGCTACCCTACACTGCGGTTGGGGAACAGGGGGTTGAAAGAGAGAGGGAATTAAAAATGAATAACAGCAAAACACAGACACACACGCACACACAGAATGAATCCACTCGGAGGCGTTCCGACAGGCCAGTAGTTCGCAAGAGGCCCAGTAGCGCTTGCACGGCCTTCTTCTGTGATGATGAGTCATGACGATGGCACAGTATACTTTCTTCTGATAGCGGCTGGTCATCTAACTTCTTTAGTGTATTAGAAAGGTATCATCTTTCTAGGTTATATTCCGGGAAGTCACACAAAACACAGCCGAATATTACGCGAAATGGATCATACTACGATACTTGTAGAGATAATTATAGACTTGTAGTTATGCCCATCTATCAGTAGTGAAAATCTTTTTTATCACAAAAGGACACTAAATAATGTCATTAATTTGGATCATCGTAAATGAGGGTCCTGCTACAGCCAAATAGCTGTTATAATGATGAAACACTGAATGGCAAGGCACGGCCATTCAGAACTTTTTTTCTTTGTCTTTGATAACATAATGGCGTTCTTCCAGAAAGAGGACATTTGAACTGGCTGTGAAAATGGAGAGTTAATTTTTACGTACACTAATATGACACGTACCTAAATAGTTTTCAGAAAGTTTCGTTTGCTAATACAAACTCAGTAGGCTTTATCAAGATTTTTATTTATCAAGATTATCAAGATCAATAAAAACTGCCAACATGGCTAAATTATTTTCGAAATAAGTGTCCTGCACATGCCAAGGCGAAAAGTTGTCGAGTTTCAGAAGTGACAAGAGTCGGTGCAGAGAAAAGCTACGTTAATATGAAATACTTTTACAACTGAGTTCTAGTCTGCGCCTAATAAAAGGAGCGAAAAACAGATTATTGAACATTTTTTGTTATTTATACTTTAAGCTACGTCTCTTGCAGCAAACAAAAGAAACGCGAGAAAAGCACTAAAGCACACAATTCTGCTCGATCGAGCATTTCCTAATACAGTGTGGCGCCACTATGGCAAACAAAAGCTGCTGTTTAGATTCGTGCTTTTTTGCTTGTTTGTTTTGGTAAGATTCCTCGGTTTTTCGTTTTTCTTGTGTTGTCACAAAGATTGTTACGGCCAAGATCGTCAAGGTCGAGGGTATTTTTTCCGCCATGGTTCTATAATCGCAGTTTTCCACTTCCCTCAGTGAAGCAGAAGTTCCGGTTGCGCGGTAGTGCATATCAACTCCCGGAAACTTTACGTTCTCTTCGATTATGACGTTTTGTTTGAATTTTCAGCGGCCTTTCTTAATCCTTGGTAAACCTCCACAGATGAATTTGTGCTAGCGTAAGCAATGAAATGTGGATTCAATTCCTATTTCAATGTGAACACGACTTTGAAAGAAGAAAGGGTACCTTGATAGCATTTGAAGAGTGTCTGTTACAGTTAGATAAGTATGTTATATGGCCCTAATATGCAACCGCTTACGTCTGGAAATTCGTTGATGCAGTGTTGGAACTAAGGCAAGGTATATAAATACGCTTGTATTTTTTACTTTTTCATAAGTCTTCTTCGAAAGACTAACTTAGATTATACATCACGAAGAGACCTAAAGATTTGAAAGAAGTAAGGCTCATGAAGTGGCACCACAAGCACGATTGATCTTGTATTACTTCATTTATTGATCCTTACGTGTCCCTGAACTTTTATATAAATTTGAACATAAACAAACATTAAGCCAGGAGTGCATTTCCGGTTCACATTACAATGACTGCATCGACATTCTACAAACTAGCTCCACGCGCCAGCATACTGTGCTGCCACAAAAATGTATCATACACTTTCACAATTTTACTGCCGGTAACCACGGTCATTGGGAAAATAAGAGGAGGATTATCACAAATATTGAAGCGATATGAAAATGTGGCGCCTCATTTTGCCAAAACAGCAGACGTGAAAAGAGTGTAACTGCAGTAAACTACCGATTATTGTGGGTTTTTTTCCTAAACCACATATTTTACAAAGAAAGCTGTTATGAGATCACAACAAGGCTCACATGCGCCGCTATAGTTGTCGACCACCATTGGTGTCCGTAGCCACCATCGCACAAAATAAGAAAAAGAAACTCAGTAAATAAAAACACCAAGAACACAGTACGATTAAAACCCGGGTCCTCTGTGTGCCAGCTCAGCAATCTACCGCTGAGCCATACCTTCATTGCTTCATTTCCTGTTCTTAGAAACTATGTACATACACGCACTGCGACGAAATGATCACTGCACGTCAAAATATCGATAATATCAAGTGTGGGATGTCTTTCTACCTTGGAGGGCCAGATTGTCTCATTTGCAATAAGCCAGAAACTATTGATTACGTTTTGTTTTTTCTTTACATTGCTGGGAGAGAGTGTATTTTTGGTATGTACTGCGGAGGACAATCAAGTAGAAATTCTCGCTGGACCCATACCGCATCAGATTTATTCCTATAGAAAATGAGGATGGTTTCCCATTTGACTTAATAATGTTAACAGGCCTCCACTGTTTATGGTAAGCCCGCACGGCAGGATTTCACTGCGATCCACATGCAAGACCTGCAAAAATGTACTTTCGAGAGCGCATGTCGAAATTTGTTGACCTTCAGAAAGCACACGAGTCTGTGCCCTAAAGGTTGTCGAGAGTGAAACCTTTGACAGCTATCAAGAAATTTATAATTGGTGTCTCTGAGGCACACCGGTGCTTGGAAGTTGTTTCGTAACTGGCCTTAGGCAGGCCTAAACTTGGAAAAAGAATCGCGTTAACACGAATAATAAAGCGTTTTAGAACATCAAAGGAATGACCAGGCGTCGCACATTACGAACAGCGTACAGAGTGGGTTGTCCAAGGCTCCAACCAATTACTAAATCTTCTTGATCACTTGTTAAATGGAGCGGATACCCACTTCAGGCATAATTCTGAAGGCATAATAAGTGTCTAGCTGATACCAAGCTTTTCCGAAGAATGACCAAGAATAGTATAGTGAATGCCTGCCTACTACCCGTAAATTATGAATAATAATGGCGTTGTGGGCAGCCACAAAGTGTACTTGTAGCAGTTCGGCGTTCACAAAAACTTTGCAAAATCATTGGTGTGATGCTTCCTTTATTGTGGGTTTCATGTTTACAGACACGCCTTGCCTGTGCATAGAAAAAGGAGGAATACAATTTTATTTTAGGAAATAGCGGGTTTAAGAACGACACACACACACACACACACATACATACATATATATGTATATGTATATATATATATTTGTATATATATATATTTTTTTTTTCATTTTCACATGCACTCAACAGTGAACAGTGGGGTTGTTCATTACAGCTCTTTCGATAAATATCGCATTGATTTCAGTAGTCACTGCTCATTAAAGTTTCTATTTGAATATGTCATAGCCCCATATTAAATTCGGGCTTGAAAAATGACTTACGACAAGTGCTATTTAAATTGACATTTAGTAAGGGCAAGAATAGATCTTTTTATTCTAAATAAATGCAATTGTTCGCAAGTAAACACTGTCCTTATTTTAAACCTGTGGCTGTTACAAATCAAATTAAACCAATTATAAGTGCGAAAAGACAAAACCTGCGCATGTAAAACTTTGAACATGCACATGTGAATCAAAAAGCCTTGTTTGTTTCTTCTCTTTGTCAACGTGTCAGTGAAATACCCGCACCGAGCAACGTTTCTGGATCACGTGCAAGAATTTATGTTTTATTTTTGTCGTCTTCAAACAAATAGAATCAACAAAGACGAGCCGTTGGACGTTCGCGTTATTGTGTATCTACAATGGGACAGGGATGTTCACTCTGCGCAGACCATTGTTCTAAAATGGAGTACACTGCTATGGACGAACTCCCTTTTGTCTTCATTGAAATAACTAACACGCCCACACGCTGGCTGATAAAAGTATACGCCGAACGACATACGGAAAAGAACAGGCATTCTGTTGCGTACTCATTAAAGTTCTACTAGTTGGCCTACTTCCATTTTTTCTAGAAGACCTGTCGTACATTCGCGTTG
Source organism: Rhipicephalus microplus (assembly GCF_013339725.1). NCBI lineage: Eukaryota > Metazoa > Arthropoda > Arachnida > Ixodida > Ixodidae > Rhipicephalus > Rhipicephalus microplus. The sequence continues at coordinate 32,329,061 of NC_051169.1, forward strand.
CTTCCGGAACAGTGGGAATTTTCCTGGAAGCTTTGGCAAATATTCGCACTAAATATAATGAGATGAGTTAAGTAGCGTTGATACAAATGGTGATTTTTATAGTACAAAATTGGTCTCTTGATTAGAGGCTATGCAGGAGACAGCGCGGATAATGTTACCACTATTTTCGGCTACTTCCACCTCGCTTCTTCGCCAATTTGTAAGTATTCTGTAGCTTAATGTCGCAATTAGTCTCCAACTACGCAACTAACAGACTGCATAGCTACCTATTTTTTTACAAGCTTGATTTCATGGATTTCATCAATATTCTCTTTTTCTTTCGATTTAAAAAGAGGATTTGCTTTCTTAAACTAGCCTGTTGTTTCTTTGTATCGAAAAAGTAATGATTTATTCACTTCTTATTGCTCCAAATAAAAACATGCAATATAATGATTTACAGAGTTTTTCGTCCCGAAGCCATCATATGATGACGAAAAACGTCACAGTAAGCGGCAATAAAAATTTCGACCATGTGTTATCGTCCAACGCACTCCCGAATTAAAAAAAGTAAAAAAAATGGAACTCAAGCTTTTCGCGTCACTTGAAAGGCCAGCGCCAGGGCTGGAAGTCGATCCCGTGATCTCCAGGTCACTAGTCGAGCGACCATAAATACTACACCACAAAGGTAAGTTTTATAGGCAAGGTGTAAATACAGAGCATTGTCTGTATGTTGCTAACAACAGATGAGTTCGTGTGGGAAACTGCAGCTTCGTGGTTGTTATCTATTGCGTTCAAAGATGGAATTCAGAAAAGTGTGGAGGCAGAGAGAGGGAAAACGGAGACGAAGGCGTATTTAGAGTGATGTTACGGATGATACGACACTGCGGTCAATTTGAGTTTTGTTGTTTAAAGAGTATGTCCATCATCACCCTAAATACCATGTATGTGAAATATACCTTTACTACAGAAGGTGTCATTTTACAACCACGCGTGAGTTTAAAGGCGGCGCAGAAAATTCCATAGTCCCAGTTGTCCCCTTTTGCCTCTCGAGGATAGAGACAGCGGATTCGGCTACATCAAAGCTGGTGCATAGAAAACGCTGGTATTAAGCAAGCTATTAGAAGAGACCAGACGGTATAAAATGGTCCTTCGCTACATGCGACAAACAGCGTCTATGCCTGAAATGGCTGACCCATGTATGAGCGATGAAAATGCTGGCCTCTCGACAAAATTTTCACTTCGTATGATGACTACAGAAGGGAAGAAGCCGACAACAAACAGCGACCTTGCTGAGCTACTCTACAAAGCACTTCCTCTCATTCCGTTCTTACAAACTACTTTTCAGCACTGCTAGTTTAAAATGTCGCTAGTCAATCAAAACGCTCAAATTGGCACTTTTAAACAGCCATATACGTCTCACCACTTGGCATAATAACCCCTTGTCACGTCCTGAATAATGCAAAGGCTGTTGAGTGCTCAGAGAGCAGCGCTCATAAATTACTTCGTGATTGAGTGGTTCAGGGTTCAATTCACACGATTCTTTTCTCTTGCACGAATACGCCTCGTAGTTCGCGTGCTCGGCAGTCATTTTTCAGGAATCGTCTCGCGGGAGCAACGCGGGAGCATGTAAGCGGCATTGCAGCGCAGCGGCCTCGAGGCACAAAGCTGAAACAGGTGCTTGCTCACATCCCGGCTTACTGACATTTGCGCAGAACATTGGACAAAATCGCACGTTGACCCGGACAACGCGCTTCCACTCGCCTGGCGGTAAAACCCATAAGGCGATACGAAACCACTAAGAGCACCAGGCTGTTGTTTCGCTGAACGGTTTTGCCCTCACGGCGGCACGAAGAAGGGCGCGAAAGTGCTGATAATAATTCATATCTTAACGTTTATGAAAACATGACTACATACTAGAAAAAAAGATGGTGTTCGAGATGTCACTGATAAAGGGGGTTCAAGAATAGAACATGTGGCTGGCGAACATGTGGCCGAACGTATCTTTTCGGTATTATGTTTCCTAAGCGTCACAAAGGCTAGTCTCCCTCAGGCAATTTGAATGAATAACCGACAATTTCTTGCGCACCATCCACGCAGCTTCGGGAAACACAAATCGTGAGGAGGGCCTCTTTTTGGTTTTCGTGCTGCCCATAATCTTGCCCCTTCATGGTGGTCCAGTGGCTAAGGTACTCGGATGCTGACCCGCAGGTCACGGGATCAAATCCCGGCTCTGGTGTGTGCATTTCCGATGGAGGCGGAAATGTTGTTGGCGCGTGTGCTCAAATTCGGGTGCACGTTAAAGAACCTCAGGTGGTCGAAATTTCCGGAGCCCTCTACTACGGCGTCTCTCATAATATTAAGGAGGTTTTGGGACGTTAAGTACCACATATCAATCAATCAATGCCCGTAATCTTTGTCATTGCACTGCGAATGCGCTTGCAAGACCTTATGCAATGATTTATTTCACGCACTTCATTGCATTCCATGTACAGTAAAAAAGAAGCAGTATAGGCGTGCGCAATGTTCCCTTCAACGAGGGCGGAGGTTTGTCACAGCGCCTTCCCCCCTCCCTATTACGTCAATGTGTGGAGTTCACTTCCCTTCAACTTAGGTGACTAGGATTGGTGGCTGCCCCCCCCCCCCCCCCCCTCTTGTGCGCACGCCTGTGAGTAGCACCGCTTATACTAGCGCATGTGTTTTCGGCAGCTCTCGCGAAGAATTAGGAAACAGGGCGGTAAAAAACAAATACGAAGCAAGGGAACCAACGAGACACACCACGATTTGTTGCAGCTACGTTTTCGTTTTTACTGCGCCCTTTTCTGATTAAAGATGTTCGAACTAGCCAGCAAGTTTCCCTTAATGACCAAGAACATTAATTAAACATGAACAATTGCTATGCCATCATTCTTAGCATACTTGTTGTTCAAGTTGTCGATAAATTCCCATGTCGCCGAAGTAACCCATGAGCTGTAGGCACCCCGCGCTGGCTATACGGGTGCTATGTAACTACAATTTATCTGCCCAGTTTCACCGACAACGGCTGGTGGGACTGCAAAGAAATGTGTTCTTAGAAAGATGCTTGATCGTTCGTCGGTTTTCGCACAAAGCGCATGCACGCTTGGAAACTTTCAGATGACAAACACTCTTGGTTCTTGTTGAGAAATGCAACATCGCTGCTAATGTTTATGCCCGCTACTTGCTTTGCTCTTTTTTGACACTGCGGCGCGCGTTCTGGTGCTGCTATCACAGACGGAAGCTCGAGCACACCTTGTCTATTAAAGACAGCCGGAAAAAGGAGAGCTGCTGCTCTCTACCGTAACCACATCGCAGCTATTGGTGTTGCACCTTTCATCTTAAACACGTTCGTGTGCTGAGACGTAGAAATACACAAGCTAACAGTGACCTTTGACACATATATGTTGTACATAATCATCACAACAAGTCCTCCACTTCATGATTTTCTGGCACATTTTTCGTTAAAAAGAGGGCAATAGACTCATAATTGGAGCCATGACATGCGAAATCTATTACGTAGCGTGAAGAACAATGTATAATTTCTTTAAAGACACGAACTACAAAAAAAATTCAAGACGAAGAGGAGGAGGAGGAGGAATGAAAGAGGAAGGACCGGGAGGTTAGCCAGCTCAAAAAAAAAAAATCCAAGGAATGTCAGTAATAGAAATTGAGAAATGAGATGACGGCTGTCAAAGCCACAAATAGGAGAGGATTACGTAACATTCATTTGGTAAATCGTTACTAGCAGTATAGCTGATCAAAAAATGTCTCATATGTTCCAAAAATTAATGTTGTAGTAGAACACTTTCTTCTGCTATACACAGAATCCAGATCATTAAATGAAGTTTGTACAGTATACATAGAATACAGTGACGAAACAACTATCATCCTATAGCAATAATGCCAATTAAGAACAGCGTCTGGCATTCCGCAGTGGTGTAGCAGTTACGGTATTCGGCTGCTGACCAAAAAAAGGTTGCGGGTTTGATCCCGGCCGTGGCGGTCCAATTTCAATGGAGGTGAAATGGTAAAAGTCTGAGCAATGTGTGATATCAGTGCGCGTTAAAGAATACGAGATTATCATAACTTTTGGAGTCCTCCACTAGTTATATCGTGGTTTTGGGACACCAAATACCAATCATTATTTTATCTATGTATTGGAGTGCTCTTAAAGGCCGAAACTACGTATCACGAGTAAAGCCCATAAATTGTCAGCGTTGTGCTGGATTCTTGCTGTGATGCCACCCTATTATGAACATATGTTTCCTGTCACGATGCTTAGTGTTGGCCGTCAGTTTCTATCAAGGGTCCATGATTCTCAGCTTTATTTTATCTTATTTCCTTGTTACCACTCGTTTCTTTCACGCATTCGTGTCGAAGCCAGGAGCCCTTATCGATCCCCGCTGACAGCCTATGCCTCGGGGTATAATGATAACGGCCAGGATAATGGTACGCACGTCAGGCGATCAGGATCACTTTTACGCTAAGGTGACCGTTAAGCGATTGTGTGTGTGTAGCGCGGCACGTGTCACCCCCGTTTCACACTTCGCTTTCTTTTGCGGGCGTTGGGAAGCCCGTTTGAAGCGACTTAGCTGCGCGTGACCTTTAGGCATATTTTATAAAGAAGCATAAGAGCGCCCTCTTTAGGGAAGCTTTTTGCTCAATACCAGGGTGGAAAGCAGCTCTGGAGTGATGTGCGTTTCAGGTTAGACAGGTACCTCACCTGAAGGTTATCGAAAGGTCCTGCTAAGCGGATGTTTTCGAGGCGCTATACAATAAGAAGGAAGGTTATCATAATGTTGGGCCTCTGAAAACTACACGATTAAGCTGATAAACTCTTGTTGTTCTTCCGTTGTAACGAAATTTTGACTTTCTAATGCTGGCTGTTCTGACGGCTATTCTCACACCCCAACTTTTCGTTTCATCTTTGTCCTTTTTTACTCTTTCTTTTGAACGCCGATTCTTCACTACTTACCTCTTTCCATTTTTCTCACTAGTCCCTTGTGTCCAGTATGTATATAGGGCAGCGAACCGGCTGTTTCAATTCTGTTTGAACTTCTGACTTTTCCCAAGTTTCTCTCTCGCTCTCTGAAACTGCGGAACTTTTCACATTATAGAAGCGTGGGGTATAAACACTGATGACTAAGTACTGACAAACGTTCAGGAAAATAATATAAGTGTGGCGTGAATGTATCAAATGGTCAGTTCTGGGCGTTGGATGAAGCGCACAACTTAGCTACACAACAAGTATGACTTGTAAATGTGCCTCCATTTTTGCCGTTACTATAGTACACAAAGAAGTACTCAGAAGAATTACAAAGAAAGCAATAGCAAGCCCTTCAATGGACGACCGAAGCCACAAGTTGCGGCTACTAAACTATGTGTGAATATATATCCTGAAGCCACTATACCGAAGTGAAGCAGCCACTAAACCGGAAGTGGCTATATATCCTGAAGTTGGTTAGATCAGCAGCAGTAGCGTGGTCTATGAACTTGTGATTATTCATGTTTTATTTGTTACTTTACTTCAGTTGCATTATTTTACCTGAAGGGAGCAAAAAATTCTGTCTTCCTCTTGTACTTCAATTTTTCGCGCAGCTCAGTTAAGTTGTTTTTTTGCTGTTTAATTCGGTCGAAATATGAACGTGTTGCATTGAAAATTGTAGGACATGCATTCTCTTCACATGTCAGTAGTAGCAGCAAAGGAAAATACTGTCTGCAAAAATGAAGCAATGCAGGCCACTGAGTTAAATTATTTTATGTAAATTGTGACAAAAAAGATGCAGGAGAAGCAGGACGATGAACAAGCACTTACAGGTAAAGAGTTGCTTGGTCGAAAAACAGCATGATAATTATATTTAAGGATCAGCGAAATTTAGGCGGCCAGCTACCAGTAAGAAGCCGTGTAACAATGAAGCTGTTAGAATAAGAAAATTATCTGCAGCTTTTAACACCTGTCTCAGCAACTCGAACTTGCATTGATGCTTTTGATGCATATTACGAGCGAAGAACGCAGTGTGCTAAAACGAGCAGGTCAGCAGAATGGCTTGGATTTTTTCATGCACTAAGCCTTGATTCTGTATTTTCTCGCGTCAGCTGAAGGATGGAGGTAAAAGGTATAAAGCATTTTATTATTCCGATAGCTTCATCCTACTTGGCTTTTTTGCTCTACCGAAGACCAAAGTTTCCGAGCAATAAAACATAAAATCTCGGAAAGGTGGTCAGCCAGGCAAAGCATCCGTATTGCTTGTTCTTCCTTTGATTGTGCCAGTATATGTATGTTCTTTGGCTCTTCCGGTTAAGCCACGAGGTCCTTTCCAAAAAAAGTGATAAAAAGAGAAGCTTTTTGCGTCAGCACCTCCAGAAGATTTCGTGTGCTTGCATATCTTTTGTATTCCCCGCGACATCTCGGACACGCGGGGGAGCAATTTTTTCCCCCATAACTTTTTGCTTTTTCTGAGGCGTATATCGCACATAATCTGACCCAAGCGTTGGCCGAGTGCAATCCGAGATTGGCACCAGCTGCGACAGTGACCGAAGCGCCATATTTATTCAACGTCTGATATTTGACATTTTGCGACTGACGCTCGGGCACCCGGTACGTCTCCTGCGTTCATTCGCGCTGCACCTTCTCTTTTTTTTTTCTGTATGTACGAAGGGTTTTCGCTTCCGTTTCTCTTTTGGTGCCATCTTGCACGATTACGTTTGATGCGGGTTGTGCGATAGTTGAAACAAAATATAACAGAAAGCTGTAAGGTATACAATCTTATCTCACAAAACTGCAGTACTTTCGTGACCTTGCCCAGTTCCTGTTTCAAATAACATCCGACTTCTCCCCCCCCCCCCCTTATTTCGGATGACAGTCCCAACTTCCGGGCGGCAACATGCCCTCGCTGTTATTGCGCAAAAGTTTTCACGTCGCCTGTTGAAAAAGGTTTGGGCAGTCGTATATTTTTTAGACATTTCGTTTTCTTTTATAGAAAGACGCTCCACACGAGAAAGGAAACTAAGTTGGTTCCCAAGAATTCTTCACAGTTTCTAACGGCAATTGATGCCAGAGCAGCCAGACAACAGACAGACAAATATTTTAGGCAGCAAAAACAAAAAAAAGCCAAGTTCAAGAACTTGCATCAGTAAGCTCCATATGTGGCATGTTCACTTCTTCATTTCAAGAAGGTTATTTGCATCCCGAAATTGAGTCAACTTGAGGAAAGAACAGACATCACCATTCGGTAGCTTGGAACAGTTATGCATCGTGTTAGACTTATGCAACATGTTATACATTCGGGTAAAGGTTCCTTGCAAACACAATGAACTGCAGTGTGGCAGACGTGCTCCAAATTACCCTCGCGTTGCCAGTCCAATGCATTGCATGCCTCTTAACTCGTTTGCAGTTTCGCAGACCTAAATATTGCGACCACGTATTTCGAGGAAGCCTCTAGTTACCGGTCAGATACCTCTAATACGGCAATAATGTGTGCTCATAACAAAATAGGTCCATTTATGACTTACGGTGACCTCAAACCACGACCACCTGCCGTCTAATAGAGCCCTAATTCCCCCACTCGAATCCGCGCGAGCAAAGCAAGACGTTAAAGACAACATTATAGCTATGTCGACGCTGTAAAAGCGTAGCGTGGTGATACGGTTCACTTTTTTAGATTTCCTGCTTACCGCCTTCGTGTCTCTGGAAACCTCAAATACAGGGACGACAAATGCGCGGTCGATATTTTGACAGTATTACCGAACAATCGGTACGAATACTTTCAAGTTGTCACAGGATATTTTTACCGACAAAAGCGCAACAGTTAGAATATGCAGCCAACCAAAGGAAGGTGAGACTACGGTTGCTCATACGGACTGTAGAATGGCGTATTCCAGGCGAATCAAGGCCCCATGCAGAGTTATATGATTTAGGTGCACTTTTATCTAAGTTTCGTAACGTCCACCAAATTCAACTGGCGTGGATGCAATTCTTGCCCTGAGACGTAGAGAATTTATGAAAGAATATGACGGAAGCTCCATCGCTAAACTCTTGAACTTTACTGCTTCACGCGTGTTTGCTGCTACTAATGTGAGAAATCACCACACAACATGTGGACGTCTTACAATAAAAACTGAATACCATAATAGGAAACATAAAAAAATACACCTTATCCTTCGGGAATGCACTATGTCAAAGAATGCATGCCAGCGTAAGCATGGAATCGCAAATACAACCGCGTCTCTCCCCGCCAACCTTAGCCGGCACTGAAGTTCAAGGGGCGCAAGTTACCGGCGTGGCATTATACCAAACTTTATTGCTGCGAAGTTTGCCAAAGGCTTCATAAGGAACCAATCCCAGTCGATAAGAAAGGAGTGTTTATGAACAAGGACACCTGCGATAGTGAACAGCGTTCTTTGCAAGAAAAAAAAGAAAGAAAAGCAGCTCCTCTGACACCGCAGATGTGTTAGGCACTGGGCGTTCTGGTATATATCGGTGGCAGGGAATGCGGGATGGCTCCGCGTAGGTAATACTATCTGTCTTGAAGTCTTATGGATCGTGAGCCGTTCATTAGGTGTCGAAAAGGCATAAAGACTGTATTTAACTCCACTGGACTTGTATGAAATGAGCAAGCTAAGTATTGGAGATAATAAGTTAAATGTAGGCAAGCAACATACTCTGCCAGCACAGTATACCGAGGGCATAAAATTAAGTACTTCAAACGCTGTAGACGAACGCTGGTTAGTATTCAGTAATTTTGAGATAGATAAAAAATCAACAAACTCTTTAAATGAGTGTATTGCATCTGAACAGAACTAATTATCCACGGAATTTTGGGAAAGTGGCTCACATTTCCACCCTTTTCCTACTAAGGACTACAAATCCAGCCTGCTTCATTCATGCTGTTTCTCGTAAACTCTTTCCTATTTTTCTGTCAGAAGCGCCGATGTTTCGCCGCAGTGAACTTGCTTTGAGTGCGTCATCATAACTGCATAGTTGTCTTTTCAGTATGTTGAATAGCCCTGTGCGTGACATGACAAGGAAGCTATCAATATATGAATTGAGAAGAGCCTACGCCTCGTGGACACCGTTCTTAAAACGACACGATAAATGAATGCTCTAAAGAAACAGTATGCTGCAGATGCCCGAAAACTCGGATGAGCTGTTCATTACGTCCGTTCAAAAGTCTCGCTTTTATCACCATCTAACTTTCACGCAAACCCCTAGTCTCCTAATCTGTACGAACTTTGGGATCCGCAGTGGGGCTTCGGAAATGGGATTCGGTAATGGTGAATGACGAAGTATGGCAACATTATATTTCCGTTCGGTATGCAATGGCGGCTCTTAGAAGTGCCATGCATTTATTGAATATTTCTAAGAAAGCCTCCATGATCTCGCACTGCCCCTTGAAAGAGAAAAATTGCCTGGTTGAACTTGGACTCAAGCCTTAACTGAACGCTCACTTTCCATTTGGTTCAATGCGAATAGTCTGTACTACTGTAATTTGTTTTCTTTTAACCTTCAATGCATCTTTTTCTGGTACCGAACTCATAAGGTCTGTGTATTTGGGGAGTTTTTGAAATATAATGCATTGCTCTATTTCAATCGACACCCTAGCACCAGCGTACCGGCCTTGGAATCACTGGCATTTCTCTTCGTCGGTATAGTTTTGCTAAATATGATGATATTCAGTCAAAAGAGGCCATGTGTAGGTAACTCAGCAGCCATTTGGTTATGATGTGTTTCGCATATTCAGACGCCCCGTAGCCATTAGTTTTCAAGCTCTCCGCAGCCGTCCCTGGGAAGAGCGGAACGAAACCGAGAATAAATGTTGCCACGAAAATAAATGTTGCCTTTTTCCTCCCTTGACCTTCCTCTCACGCTCCTCCTTGGCTTTCATCTTTTGATGATCTCATTCTCCAGGCGAGAAAGGACGAGACAGGAACGGGTGCTAAGAGCTGTACTCGAAAAGAGAAATCACAGCCCCTCTTGGCCTAGTATAACAACGCGACGTTTACAGCAGCATTATACTTCATCTGAGGCAGTGGCAGTTTGTGTAGCTGGGACTGTTAACTATGCAGCATTTTGCTAAGTAAAAGACAAGCCACTGCGCCGTTATTTACATATATTCTCAAAATGAAATTCAGTAAATAGTTATGAGTCCTTGTTCAGCCCTTGTAATAAAGTAGACTCTCACCTGTGTCATTCGGTTGTTTTTCTCGCAACTGACAATGAGAGAAAATATGCAGGCTTGTGAACAATCGTTGTTCCATCGACAAGTACTAGAATGTACTCCGACTATGAAGCGTCGCGATGCCTCCTACAAGAAGCGGTGTCAGAAGAGTAGGCTCATTGCACCACATTCTCCTCATTCGTTTTTGCCATATAAACGATGATATTCTTTCTGCTACTGATTGCCAAGGATCTCCTGAGTGCCTGGGCCAATATGGTGTACTTTGTGGTATTCGTGTTTTTTTTGTGGATTGGAGCAATCTGGTGTCCAAGGTACTCTCCGTCGTGCTAATCTTGTCCGCCACTTCGATCCGTCTAACACATCTCATCTAATCTTGCCTCCTTGAGAGGGAGGCACAGCTTCTTCCAACACGGTCCACCTCGCATTATCTCTTGTTCTTCTCCCTGAGGTTCTTTTTTACTTGGTGTTTGGATCATGGACTACTTCAGCAGTGAACACTTGAGACCTGAAACGAACGAGAGGCTTCAATCAAGACAATAAATGAAGACATGTTGCGTACTACAGGACGTGACACCTCTTTACTTTCTTAATTTCTTGGCCATGTTCTGAAATCATCACATACAGTCTCTTCGGGATGGTGAGTACCTATCTTGTGTTACTATCATAACATTCTTACGTTAAGAATTATATTCAGTCCTTGTCACTTCACTAGTGTTTGCATGTGATCACTGATCAGTTTCCTATAGAGACACACGCTGAACCTATGAAGTGAGCTGAGGAAAAGAAAGCATAGAAAAAAAGAAGGAAAGAAAGAGAGGAAGAGAGGAAAGACAATCATGTCTCTCACAAAAAAGCATGATTGTGATTGATAGGGGGTTAAACGTCTCATAGCTACCATATGATTATGACAGACGGCCTAGTGGAGGGCTCCGAAAATTTCGACCACCTCGGATTCTTTAACGTGCACCCAAATCTGAGCACACGGGCCTACAGCATTATCACCTCTATTGAAAATGCAGCTGCTGCAGCCAGGATTCAATCCCGCGACCTGCGGGTCAGCAGTAGAGTAACTTAGCCCCTGGACCGCCGCTGCAGGGCAGCGCACTAAAGCATGGTAGGCTTAACTTTGAGGGAATTTCAAGCATGCTGTCTAAGTTAGAAGCATAGTAACACGCTGGGTTGGCTACAAAGACCAACCGCCACGCTCTTGTTCTGCATGAGGTTCTGTTTGAACGTCACCTATTAGAATAAAAATGGCTTAGTTCAGTATTCGGAAGGGAAGACAGAAGTATTTGAGACACCTGCTTGCGAGCTTCTTGGAATGATGTTTGTTCAACGCACTCACGCGGAAACCTTCTCTGTCTTATACTGTCTGTGCAGGAGCTTCATGCATTAAAACAAAATGCTTGCTCAATTATAAATGAAGTGACATATGTGTATCGTCAACATGAATGCATTCAATGCACAATGGGGGCACACTCAATGCACAATGGGGGTACATTCAATGCACAAGGGGTGCACAAACTGAGGGGCATTCAATGCACCTCAGTTTCTGCATAAAAGTTATGCTGGTGAATGCTTGTTTTGCGTTTACCGTATCGTTTACGCGATGTACTTTTTTCTGTTTTGACAAAGCACAGTACAAATACGTTCAAACAACAAGTGTAAAACGTTAAAAACTTGTCTTTATTTCTTTGTTTTTGCGCGACATGGCGAATCCTTTCTTGAGAACAGTCATTCAGATACGATGAGCCATGTCTTGCCCAACTTTGTCTTCTCGATGAGAGCCAGTGGTTGTTACGCGACCAACAAATTCTCGGGTGAAGTTGTGATACCACCTAGATTTTAAACTACCACTTTTTTATTGAGCACGTTGGCACAGTAACACGTAAGCGTTCAAACTCGGATTTTATTGCAGTGGCACTTGAGTTCGCACAGCTGAATTCTCCGGCAGCGTCTCATCCTCCGGCAGCGCCTCCTTCTCCGGTAGCGTCTCCGTGCTTGCTCGGGAAACGCTGCACTGCGTTAATGTGGACTCCGAGCCCTGAGCTCGTCCACTCGACGCGGTTATCCATTGCTTCAACGAACATTCAAAAAACAAAAGTGAGCCTTCGAGCCGGGATCGCATAGCGACGCATCGCCAGAGAGAGGGGAACGAGCCGAGATTCGAGCCGGGACCGGAGAGCGAGCCGAGACGCGAGTGGCGTCGGACGTATCCGATCGAGCTCCTGTACCGAGTCCAGTTTCCTTACACATGCAACCACTGCCGATTCACCTGTAACTTAGCACAATACAGTTTTTCTTAAAATTTGAACTATGCCTTGAATACATTCATTCGGACATCGCTGACATGGCGCAGCCGACAGGATGTGAATCGACCGAGCTGCATGCGGAGGAGGAAACGACGCCACGAGAAGGAGCAACGCCACGCCGTACATCGTCTCGGGACTCCGAAACGACCATCGTCGAAAGCGTGTTCACGACCCTCGACCACAGCACGATGGCCAATGCAACGAAAAAGCAACTTGTCGACGATCTGAGAGCACGAGCTCTACGGTGCTCCGGATGAAAGGACGAGCTCATCGCAAGAATCATCCGCGACAACATCACTCGCCAAGCCCTAGAGCCGACGGACTCGTCAACGAAGGACCAGGCTGCCTACGACGACGACAGGCAGGCGCACCTGGAGACGCTGTCCGCCGACAACGCGAGGCTTTGCGCTGAACTGAGCAGCCTGCGAGCCCAGCTTAACCATGCGACCACGAGTGAACGTGAGACATTGCACGAGGCCCATCAGAACGCTTCACTGCCAACGGAACGGGTGACGACTCCAACCCTCGGGCTGCACCATTCCGTCCCTGCTGACATAACGATGTCCTCGGGTTCGACGCGGCCACCGTCATTGAACGACGGCACCAACGAAGACGCGGCACGCCCCGCCGCGCCGACCGTTTCAACGCACGAGGGAGAACCTTCCATGGCCCAGATCCTCGCCGCGCTCGTGAACACACAAGCCCTGCTCGCCAACACGCTGTCGAGAGGTCCACCGACGACGAGCCCGATCCAGATTCATTCCACAAGCGACACGTCATCCTCAATCCCCTTGTTCAATGGGACGCCGCAACAAAGTGCTCTCGAATGGATTACGCAAGTGGAGAGAATCGCAGCGCTCGCCCACTGGACGCCATCGCTGACGTTGGTGACAGCAGCAAGTCGCTTGACGGGATCTGCCAAGGATTGGCACAGCGCCTACGACTCACAGTATGACACCTGGGAGCAATGGAAGGAAGCGCTCATTCTCCGATTCAAACGAAAGCTGACAATGCAGGAGTTGCTCGAACTGCAGACGAAGCGACGCCTTCAGAGCCACGAGACCATCGTAGAGTACATGTACTCAAAGAACGCCATTCTGAACAAGGCGCCGTACCGTTTAGCAGAGGAAGAACGTATTTCCCTCATTCTCAGCGGCATCGAGGACGACACATGGGCCAACCCACTCGCAGCGCAGCTGTGTGGCACAGTAACCGAACTCATTGACAGAGCGGCTTCGCTCGACGCGAGGCGTCGCACGACCGTTTGTGCCGAGAACGACAAGAAACCGTCATCGTCTACAGCGAGCCGTGGTCAGGGTTCGAACCAGCGGGTGCCAGCCAGCAGCTCTGCCAACTTGCCGAAGGCCAACTCGCGCAGCGATTTCTCGTGAGCTCCACACCCGTGGGACGACGACGAAGTGTCTCTTCATAGAACGCTTCTGCTTTCGGCTCCGAGCATTGTTATCAAGTTTTTCGCTTTCTACGGGAGACGCTGCTCCCTGCCCCAAGGCGACGGACGCGGAGTCATCCACTGGTCCGCCCAGCCAGAGGTCTGCTATGGCGAGCTCCTCGGTAAATCAGCGCGCCTGGCCCAGAACCAGTGAGGCCAACGGTGATAGTCACTGCATCATGGCTGTGGACGTGGAGCCTTCTGCGGCTATGTCCGACCATAGACCACTTTTGGCAAGCTCGTCGCGGAAACGAAGCACCTGTTCGAGCACCAGCGAGGACACAGAACTGTACTCGGCCACTGGCGACGACTCGTCGGATGACGACTTCGAGACCGTGAGAAGCAGGAAGGCCAAAAGAAGAAGTATCAAGTCGTCTTCACCAGCAGGGACATTAACGTCTCAGTCAAAAGGAGAATGCTGGCCGCACACCATCCTCTTCATGCCCGAGGACTCCACCATCAGCCTTCGAGCAGTAAACAGGCAAGCTCTCTCTATGTACTTTGAGGGGGTAGCACCAAACGACATTAAGGATATCCGGGTGAACACGCGGAAGAATATTCTAGCTGTGGACACAATGACTGCCAGCGCCATAGACAAGCTTCGCAGAGTATCAGATTTGGGAGGCATCAAAGTACGACCGGTTATTCCAATGGACGGTGCCTGCACGGCGGGAGTAATCTACGACATTGATTTGGCCATAGCAAACTCGGACCTCCCAACTCTCATAAAACCAGCGAACGAAGGAGTTCTCATCGCGAATGTACTTCGCCTCGGAAACACCCGATGTGTAAAGATAATGTTCAAAGGAGACTCCATTCCGTCGCATGTCAAAGTGGGACACTTCCGACATCCTGTTCGACCATTTGTCCCTAAACCACTCCAGTGCCATAACTGCATGAAAATTGGTCACATCAAGAGTGTATGTACAAACACCACAGTATGCCCCCGATGCGCTGAGCCGCACACTGCAGACGCATGTCGGGCAACAAGTCTGAAGTGCAGAAACTGTGATGGTCCGCATGATGCTGCATCCAAGGAATGCCCTCGGATTAAGAAGGAAATCGCCATTATCAAACAAATGGTTAGGGACAATTCAACCCACAGAGAGGCTGCTGAAAGGGTACGGCGGCGACGTAGTCGCCGACGGAGGCGTGGAGGACAGAGTGTTGCGCATAACCCATTTCCTCCGAGCACGAGTGAAGTAGTAAGCACGAAACGAAAAGAAGTGGAGAAGCTCACAGCTGCGGATGAGTGGCCTACGCTTCCGCGTACACAGCCTGCAAAGGAGCCTCCTGCGAGGCCTCGCCGCCCTACACCTTCCACCGAGTCTACTTCCGTTGAGGATGTGTCAAGGGTCGATCGACAGATCATCCCGATGTTACGATCCCTCGTCGCTGTCATGGCAGACATACTAAGAAGCCTGGGAACTCCAACCGCTCGAAGCGGGTTACAGGTGTTGGACGCGCTGAGCCCAGTCCTCGCCTCCCTCGCGTAGAGTCATGGCAGGAGATCAACAATCGTTCCGCAAAGACGTCAGAGAAGCATCAGTCATCCAGTGGAACGCAAGAGGACTTAGATCACGGATTTCCGATTTTCGTCAGTACGTGTTTTCTAACCTTTTCCCAATCATCGTAATATGTGAACCGAAATTATCAAACCCGATCAGGCTATCTGGCTACGAATCAATCCCGTCCAAAACCCGAAACGAAAGCAGCAAGGTCATTGTGTATATTCGTCGGGAGCTTACCTACATCATTCAACCTGTGTCGCCTCATGATGAGAACCAATATGTTTGCCTGACTGTGAAGCAGAAAACCCTCACCTTCACATTAATAGGTGTCTACTTATCTCCCTCAGCCCGTTTGATTGCCAAAGACTGGATGACATTCTTTCGAGCGTCCCGGATCCGGGATAATTATAGGAGACTTCAACGCCCACCACCCAATCTGGGGAAGTTCAAAAGTCAATACCACGGGCCGGAGGCTGGCTTCATTTGTATCGACTCATGAACTGTCTCTACTTAATGATGGGAGCCCTACATTTCTGCGAGGATCAACGTACAGCAGCTGTTTGGACTTGACGTTCGTGTCACGTCGCTTCGCCACAAGCGTTAAGTGGTTTTTAGACATCGAGACACATGGTAGCGATCACATCCCCAGTTATCTCACCATCGAAGGCTTGCTAGCGACCACCCGCCGAAAACCGTACGGAAGATCGATCTTTCAGCATTCAAAACCAACATTGAACACGCTTGTGAAAAAGGCTTAACCTCTGACATTGAGCAAGCGATCAAACAAGCAGCGCAGAGTGCGATGCGCACGCTGGCATATTCTTCAAGGCCCTCAGAAACGGACATGAAGTTAGAGCGACTCCGTGCGATTCGTCGGCGTGCGGAGCGTAGATATCGACGCACAAAATCCATTCAAGATCTACGGATGGCCAGGCGCATGCAAAAGAAGATCCAGCGTCGTATAGACAAACTGGAGTTTCAACGGTGGGCGAAATTTTGCGCGAGTCTAGACCCTCGCAAACCGCTTTCTCAAATATGGCGAACCGTGCGAGGCCTACGCACATTTCCCCAACAACGTTTTCCGTTTAAAGCCTTGGCCCTTTTCCAAATAGAAGGGATATCGAGGTAGCGGAAGATTTTTGTAGGAAGATTGCGGGCCCACCAAATTGCACAGAAGCCCTTACTGCTCATTACACGCCACATTCCCTTGACCCGCACCTGGACCTGCCTTTTTCAATGGAAGAACTGAATGTGGCTCTTGCTTCATGCAATCGATTGTCATCGCCTGGGCCGGATGGCATATCATACCGCCTATTATGCAATCTCGGTGATCGAGCACGAAGTGCTTTGCTGGAAGTATTCAATGAGTCTTGGAGAGATGGAACGGTCCCCAGAGAGTGGAAAACAAGCCGGTTGGTTGCACTTCTCAAACCTGGAAAATCGCCTCTAGAGCTGACATCATACCGCCCAATAGCGCTGGCTAGTTGTGTAGGGAAGCTGATGGAGCGAATGATCCTTGCCAGACTCGAGTGGTTCCTAGAACGCCATAGAATATATCCAGACGCCATGGCCGGTTTTCGTCGTCTTCGGAGCTCCATTGACAATGTCATTGACCTGGTGACCTACGTACAACACCAGAAAATGAGCAGACGGTTATCTGTCGCACTATTTTTAGATGTCAAAGGAGCATATGACAATGTTTCTCACGAAGCCATACTTGACGCCCTCGAGTCAGTTGGTTTGGGTGGGCGAGTGTACCGCTGGATCCAATGCTATCTACATATGAGATCATTGTTTATGCAAACTGATGATGGGCCGACTTCTGAACATTATACACACCGTGGTGTTCCTCAAGGTGGTGTATTGAGCCCCACACTGTTCAACCTGGTTCTGATCGGTCTCGTTGAACGCATACCAGATTCCGTGCAGATATCTCTCTATGCAGATGATATTTGTGCCTGGACATCAGGTGTAACACGTCCTCAGGTACGTGCGAGACTCCAGAAAGCAGCGAATTCAATATGGGCGTACCTTAGAGAACAAGGCCTCGAGATTTCTCCTGAGAAATCGGCGCTGGTCGCGTTCACGCGGAAGGCAATGACGTCATATCCCATCGCCATCAATGGACACAGTGTCTGCTACGCCAGGACCCACAGGTTTTTGGGGGTCACGATCGATCGAAATCTCTGCTGGAGTCCCCATGTGGCCACTCTAAAGAAGCGCCTAACGGCCATCGCACAACTTTTCAAGTTCCTCGGAGGCAAAACGTGGGGCACATCAGTGCACGCGATGTTGCATTTGTACAAAACGCTGTTTCTGGGGTACCTGCGGTATAGCTTGCCGGTTCTGACGAACGCTCGCAAAAGCAGTATACGCACAATAGAAAACGCCCAGGGCCAGGCACTCAGAGTTTGTCTTGGATTACCACGCTGTACATCAACAGCGGAAACCATCGCAATCGCCAAAGATCATCCGGCCACAGTGCACAATACTTTGGAGGTGCTTAGAGCTCATATTAGACACCTTGCTCGCGCCCCTGCCCACCACCTAGCTTCGCTTCCAGAAGATCGACCGAGTGCCTCCTTCTGTAAGAGAGTATTGACTTTCCGTGAGTGCCTCCAACAGTCTACACACCTCCGGAACGGATACTAACACCTCCTTGGTGCTTGGACCGACCAAACTGCGCTTGACAGTGCCGGGGATTCGCAAGAAGGCGGAGCTCTCGGCGCCAGCTTTAAAGCAGATGATTCTACTCATGCTACACGAAGAATACAAAGATCATGTCAAACTTTACACGGATGGCTCGACAACTGTTGGAGGATCTGCAGGAGCTGTGATCTTCCCAGCAAGAGCCGAAACCATCCAGTTCAGAACGTCACACAAGACGACATCGACAGCCGTGGAGCTCGCGGCACTCCGCAGCGCACTCCGCAGGATTGACCAAGAGACACCACAAAAATGGAGCATTTTTACTGATTCGAAACCAGCTCTCCAATGTCTACACAATACTCTACGTCGTGGACCTCAAGATCAATTGGCGCTCGAAATACGACAACTGTACCATCACCTAACAGACGAAGGACATGACATATCTTTTCAGTGGTTACCAGGCCATTGCGGCATCATCGGTAACGAGCATGCCGACAATGCAGCTAAGAATGCTCACGAAAATGGAGTGATGGAACCCATTCCACTATCAAGAAGCGACGCAGCAGCAAAGATTAATACGCTTGCGCAGGATGTCGCAAGGTCTATGCGGAATACGCCCGGTTTTCTCCACACCCGTCTTCACCGCCTGGACCCATGCCTACGACTTACTATTCCATCTGGCCTACCCCGATCCGAGACGACCCTTCTCTGCCGTATGTGGCTTGGGGTGTCTTTCACGAACGTTTTTGCCTGCCGCATCGGAATGAGAGACAGCGCTACATGCGACCATTGCGACAATGACGAAACAATTGAACATATTTTATGTCAGTGCCCCCAGTACAGCTCTCAGCGACAGTCCCTCTCAGCAGTGTTTGCTCGCCTCGACGACCAGCCATTTTCTGAGCAGCCAATCTTGGAATGTCGGAAAGATCGAGCTTCACGCCAGAAAGCAACGAAGGCGCTGATGAAGTTTCTGCGAGCGACCCGCCTCGTAGAACGATTGTGACACTACTGTGTGCGAGTGTGTGTATGTGTGTTTGTGCTTCTCTTCCTCCTTTTCCCCTTACCCTTTCCCCAGTGCAGGGTAGCAAACCGGATATGTTTTCTGGTTAACCTCCCTGCCTTTCCGCATTAAAATTTTCTCTCTCTCTCCACACCCGTGGCCCATCTTTGCTCGTTCGTGCTTCAACTGCGGTGACATCGGTCACCTGTCCCGTGATTGTAGAAAGCCGAAAACGCCAGCAACGATCAGAGCGGACGAGAAACGAGCGAAGAGGGACAATAGCAGCCACGAAACAGGGACTACGTCACCTAGGCAAGCGAACTGTTTTTTGCATTCGACGGGCGGCACATTACCAATAGTGTCCGGTACTGCTAACAACCGACCCGTCCGCGTGTGCATTGACAGTGGCGCCAACTTATCCATCATGAGTGCCAATGCCTTGACGGACGACATTCCCACGCACGCATGGGTATCGCGCGAGAACATTGAAGTTCTCAACCGCAGCATATGCCCAACTCTCGCTGCAACGCTTGATGTGACACTGGGCACCACGAATGTGCGACTCGAAGACGTCGTGATAACGGAACTGCCCAGTGGCATCGACCTGATTCTGGGATTAGACTGGCGACGAGTCGCGAACACCGACGTAACGTTTCACACGTCAAACGATGTGACTATCGTTCCAGTCGAGCCCTCCGGAAAATTTTCATCGTCCGAAGTGCTACCCCCGAAACAAGGCACACCACACCGCACCGGGGAAACGCTTATTTTGACGTTCTGCCGGCAATCGGACGAGAGTGTTTCCAAAGACGAAGGGTACGTGCGCCTCAACACGAAATGTCCCGCACCCGACGAAGACTTCACGAGTCTAGTCGAAGACGCCACACGGAAGATAACGAAGGATGCCACCGAGGCAGAGAGGGAACAACTTCACGCAATTCTGTCAAGGCATCACCAAGCGTTCACTTCCAAAGGCGACACTTTGTGCGTGTGTCCTCACACCGAGCACAGCATCGAACTCAGAGACAATATACCAGTGTCATCGAGGCCGTACAGGTGCTCACCGGCTGATCGCAAGTTCATCCGAGAACAGGTGAATGACTACCTCTCCAAGGGCATCATAAGGCCGAGCGAAAGCGAGTACGGTGCTCCAACAATAATTGTCGACCAACCGCACCACCCGACGACTCCACGAAGAATGGTACACGACTTTCGCAAGCTCAACGAGAAAACCATCAACCCTTCTTATCCAATGCCCGTCATGGAAGACGTTATTGACGATGTCATGCGCGACGGATCGGCTTACTTCACTGTGTTGGACGTGAAGACGGCATTTCTGACTATACGAATGAAGCCGGACGACGTACACAAGACCGCATTCGTCACTACAGACGGAAAGTACGAATACCTTCGAATGGCCTTTGGGCTTTGCAAGGCCCCTCAGACCATGCAAAGAGTCATGCGTCGCACGTTCGATGGCTTACCTAGGAGAGCTACGTACATGGACGATGTCGGGCAGGGAGCCACAACAGTGAGGGAGGCTTCGAATTTGCTGAACGAAGCACTCAGGAGAGTCGTGATCAACGGCTGGAAGATGGATCTCCGGAAATGCCAGTTGATTCAAGACAAAGTATCTTTCCTAGGTTACGTGATCTTCGCCGAAGGACGAACACTGGACGAATCCAGAGTTGCCGCTGTCGAGAAGTTCGAGCCGCATCGCAACGCAAAGAAGCTGTACTCCTTCCTGCAGTTCGCTAACCACTACCGAAAGTTCATACCGGAGTTTGCAAAGGTCACGCACAAGCTACGGCACCTTCTGGCGAAGGACGTTCCTTTTGTATGGACTGACGCTCATGAAGCAACCGTCAACTCCATAAAACACGCCTTGAAGAACCCGCCGATTTTGGCGAGCTCCCGCCCAGACTGCCCGACTAACGTTCACGTCGACGCTTCGCAAACCGGGCTGGGTGCGGTGCTTTCTCAAACTCAAGACGGAAAGGAGCGAATCATATAGTACGCAAGCAGAGCACTTAACGAGCACGATCGTGGTCTACACTCTAATATGCTCGAGTGCATGGCGCTCCACTGGGCGATCACTGAGAAGTTTTCGGTATACCTGAGAGGAGGCCCTCATTTTACAGTGTTCACGGACAACTTCAGCTTGTCATACCTCGTCCAGAAGGGAGCCAGCAACCGCAGATTTGCGAGGTGGACGCTCGACTTAGCAGAGTACACCTTCGACGTCAAGCACAAGCCAGGACGCCAGAACTCCGCTGCTGACGCACTCTCGAGGCAGTCGGAATCTGCAGAGGCTTTCGACCAGGGCGTTTCGACCCGAGACCTCCACTGCTACGCAGTAGTGGTCGGCAAACACAGTCACCTACGCGAGTTTCAAGAGAGGGATACTGACTGCAAAAGATTTCGGGAGGAGGCCAAGCACAAATCTTCAGACTACGAGATCGAAAACGACGCCGAGATCGAACAGCGCCGTCTTTTCTTTCTGTTCTACTCCTTCCCTGTCCTGTATTTTTTCTTGTGTTGCGCTGTAAGAAAGTTCACGATGGATCGAAAACGACATACTGGTGAAGAAATCTCTCGAGGGAGGACGGGTCCGTCGGAGGGTGATCATTCCCGCTGCCTTCCGAAGCAGTGTGATGATCGTTTTTCACGACAACAACGGCCACCTAGGCGTCGAGAAGACAAGAGACCTGATCCAGCGAAAGTACTGGGGGCCATCGATGAGAAAAGACATACGGGAGTATGTTGACTCCTGCCACACGTGCCAGACTATCAATGCCCGCACGACACGGAATGAAGGTTGCCTCATCCCACGCGATATTCCTACTGAGCCAAACGCGATGATATCCCTGGATCATATGGGTCCGCTAAACAATAAGGGAGACCACGTGCTCGTGCGTATCGACCACGCCACGAGATACATGGACGCCGTGACCGTACGGAGCACTTCGTCAGCGCACTAACTTGACTTCATGACAAACCGGTGGATTGCGCGATTTGGAGTTCCCAGCGTCATTATTACGGACCAAGCCAAGGGATTCGTGAAGAAGAAAACCAACCAATTCCATCACAGACTGGGAATTTCTCGTCAGAACTCCCCACCGTACTGGCCACAATCAAACGGACTGATTGAGCGAATGGTAGGAACGTTGAAACAGGTGCGACGCAAAATGCTAAACAACAAGGACAAATGGCAGAAGGAACTACCCCGAGCAACGCTAGCAATCAACGCCACGAAGCATCGTCACAGTGGCCACAGCCCATTTCGACTCATGCACGGCTACGACCCAAAACTGCCAGGAGAGCTCAACCTCGCCTCAGTCGAGGGAGACATCGATGAGTTTCATAGACTACACGACTTGGCAAGGGGACGTGCGGAGACAAGAGAGAGGCTACTGCAGAGTCAGCACAAAACAACGGTCCGATACGACAAGAAGCGGCGAACTCCGAGGTTCATAACGGGGGACCTCGTCCTGCTTGAGTTGAGCGATCGAGGCACATTAGACCCTCGCTATGAAGGTCCGTTCGAGATAATGGCCCTCGTCGGAGGAAACAGGGAAAATCGTCAACGTGGAGCAGCTTCGTAGATATAAGGAGCCGCTCCTAGAAGTTACGGAACCATCGCCATCTAACGACACGCACGCCTGAGGACAGGCGCAATTTTCGGGAGGGCCGTGTCAGCGGCACTCGAGTTCGCACAGCTGAATTCTCCGGCAGCGTCTGATCCTCCGGCAGCGCCTCCTTCTCCGGTAGCGTCTCCTTGCTTGTTCGGGAAACGCTGCACTGCGTTATCGTGGACTCCGAGCCCTGAGCACGTCCACTCGACGCGGTTGCCCATTGGTTCAACGAACATTCAAAAAACAAAAGTGAGCCTTCGAGCCGGGATCGCATAGTGACGCATCGCCAGAGAGAGGGGAACGAGCCGAGATTCGAGCCGGGACCGGAGAGCGAGCCGAGACGCGAGTGGCGTCGGACGTATCCGATAGAGCTCCTGCACCGAGTCCAGTTTCCTTATACATGCAACCACTGCCGATTCACCTGTAACTTAGCACAATACAGTTTTTCTTAAAATTTGAACCTTGCCTTGACTACATTCATTCGGACATCGCTGACATTATAGACATGTTCTCAGAACCTCTGCACTGAACATCGTACAGCACAGGCCAGATAAAGATCTTTCGAAACGTGTAAAAAAATGGTGGTCTAAATGAACTTGTTTTTGGGGTGAGTTGGTGCTTGTTTGGTGCAAATTACTGAGGCACAAAAAATATTTCGTGAAACGGGAAGAGTTCTATCTTGTTGTCTTCTCTTTCCATTTTACAAAATTTTCTTCGTGCCTCAGTCATCTACACCTAATGGTGGTGCCAAGAAGTGTGAAAACATTATTTTTTTACACTGCCTACCAATACCTTGCTTGTTAAAACATGGCTAGAAGAAATAGCGGAGTATAGCATGGAGTACTGGTTGTTTACTTTGTAAGAAACCTGAATCTATAAAACATGTGTTTCGGGCCTGCTAGAGTGAAAATTTCTTTCGAAATATTGTGCAAAGAACCCTTAAAAAAGAGATAGCGCTAACACCACATGGAATTCGTTATTTAACTGCAGCTCAAGACATTAAACCTTATGACATGTTTTTGCTCTTTGGCCTCCATATAGCACTTCGAGAAACTGCATGGCTGTATGAAACTGTGATGTAAAAAATTAGATGAGTTAATTTTTTACTTTACCGAGCCTGGAAGCAAGCGACAGGAAATGTTTTGGAAATTGAAATATGACGAATGAGTGTTGGCATTGCTAGATGCTCTTGTGAAAATGAACGTTTTGTAATATAAGCCACATACTGGAAGCGCTGTGGTGGGAAAATGTGTCGTCTTGCCAATAAAAAAATAAGTTAAAAAGGTTATTTTGTGTACATTTTGATGCATCTTTCACGTTGTCGTTGCACACAACAAAAATGTATTGGAAAATATAGTAAAACCTCTTAAATGTTCACTTGCCTTATACTCTCCCTAGCTAATATATTGAAACGTTCTTTTAAAGTCTACCATCAAAACAGACTCAGTATCATCCTTATTTAGTGATATATAAGACATTTTCAGAACCACACAGAAACCATGCGTATTTCAATTTACACAGAAAAGAACTATAAACACCACGCCGAAAGAGAACTACACCGTGTCTTAACAAACTCCACCGCCCATTAGGTTGTCTGAGCTGTCGTCCTAATCTTTAGTATAATTACGCGTAGTCCAAGTTTTCATTTTATCTGAATGTTTAGTATGCTTCGCTTATATTAGGCGTGTCTACGCCTTTATACCTGCTACGGCAATTTACTGACTAGTGGTTTAAGACATAGTTTTGGCCGTTACTTTTCCCACATGAAGTAGTAAATGTACTGGAAACATTGCAGAAATTGTAACGATATAATACTTAAGCTTGGGCACGTAGTTATATGCTACAGCTCTAGGTAATGACACGGAAATGAAAACAGAGAAAAGAACAAAATAATAAAAAATATACAAGTCCAGTATATTCGAAATAGAGAGTATAGACGCTAGACTGGTCTGATTTCGTCTGTAACTTTGGAATTGGCAGAATATACTTTTACATATAGCATGCAGGGATAAGACACAACAGTGTACTGATATTTTAGTCGACGTGTATTTTGAAAGAAGTTATTAGAGTTTGGGATGCCAAAAAACTCGGTTACGCTCCAGTAAAGTGGCAAAAGCTGAACGCGACGAGAAATGACTGTTGCCGACATGAACATATACGGTGTTTTTTTTTTCGTTTTACGAAGTGCAGTTTTTTTATTTTCTCTTCTATCAAAATCACTTTTACGGCAAGTTTAAAAAAACTGACATTACGCAATAACGTGTGAGTCAATTCAGAGTTAGCTCTTGAAGCTGCCATACAAAGAAACAAGATACGAAAAAGCAGGCACGGAGCTGGTTTTGGTACCTGGAGAAAAAAAAAAGACGGGGGAGGGAGCCTGCGTGCGAGAGGAGAATTTATAGCATAGCGACCATAGTGCGCGATGCATTTTGTAGTCATGGGTGGAGTTCTCATCATTATATGGTGTCATTGGGTACAATGCTCAGTGACAAAGAAAAGCTACCGGGCACTCGGGTTCTTGTCTGTTTTCCTATCTGAGAGAGATTACGAAGAATAAAGCAAGTCAGGGAAAGTTCCGAGTAATCACAGCGTATCTAGTTTCGTGCTCCTATAATTGGCTTTAAGGTATTCCTAAATTACGATGCGGTTTTGGGCGGAAAACGAAGCTCGTCTTTGCGCAAGTTCAGCCTAATGACTACCGCAGAGCCACTCCAGCTTGACATCATGGTAATTAACCTGCTTGAAGAGAGACATACCTTAACTATATACAAAAGTGGTTGCTAGGCGTCCTGTTGATAAGCGCTCGAAAAAGTGATCTTTTTTCTTTCAGCCTCACTATTTGAGATAGGTCACGTGCCTCGTAAACTCAGACGAGAGTTTCCTGGAGCTCAAAATTGAAATCGGGCCCAAAATCTTAATTACCACAGTTATGCAAGAAAAAGTTATGTGTTCGTGTGTTGGGAAACAAACTCACCTTTATGGGCTGCGCTGTGAACGAGAACCTTGCCAATGCTGCGTCAGTGCCTGACAAAGAATTTCAAGGCAGCAAGCGTCTGTAACAATGTGGCGCCCCCTGTGACGATGAGGGCAATCTTGATCGTAGCAGGGATCCAGCTGACCTACACCAAGTTCATATAACATATGTCTTAGAATTGTGCATGGGTGGTTCGAGATAAGGCGAAAATGTTATGTGCGCTATAAGAGACTTTTTTTTTAAAACGCACAGCTAACCCGAAGGTTGTGAGATCAAACCCCAGTCGTTGTGGTTACATTTACGTATAGGCGAAATACTAGAGGGCTGATATCCATAGTGATCTGAAATTTAGGAGCCCATTGAGAAAACACAAGTGACCAATGACGCTGTAGGGGAGCGCCACCCTAGGGCTTCTTTTATGATGACATGATTTTAGGTGCGAAACACCGAACAGTTGTATTGTCATTTTTAGGCATCCTTTGTATTTGTGGATGGCTAACGCATGCATTGATGTTATTATGAAAAAAATTATAATTGCTTTGTCACACATGATATTGTACTGTTGGTTTATATACTCGAGGCTAAAATTATTGCACCAGTTGAAACAAAAGAAATGCAAAATACGACAAAATTTGAAATTAGTGAAACGGAAAATAAGCGACTTCGATGGGTGACAAGAGATTCAGTCAGAACTCAGTTTTAATCTGTTAGGTGTGCCGGCGCACTTTTGCATGAATTTCTTGAGTCCCATGCTATTCAATATATATATATATATATATATATATATATATATATATATATATATATATATATAAGGGAAAGAAGTGTATACCTAAGGGCTCGTTTTTCCGTGTTTTAACACAATATTAATGAGATCTAACAGACTTTAATGCCAAGGAATGTACAGGGGAAGTTATTAGAACCAATGAAATGTAAATAGGAAGAAAGAAGAAAGAAAAGTGGATGAAAAAATAACCAACCTGCTCACAGCTGGTTATTTTTTTACCAACTTTTCTTTCTTTCTTATTTACATTCCATTGGTTCTAATAACTTCCCCTGTACATTCCTCGGCATTACTGTCTGTTAGATCTCATTAATATTGTGTCAAAACACGGAAAAAACGAGCCCTTAGGTATGCACTTCTTTCCCTTATTTTATATAAATATATATATATATATATATATATATATATATATATATATATATATAGTGTGTGTGTTCTATTCATTGCCTAGCGTCCAATAATACTGCCACGTTCTTGCATGTCAGCTGTGGTACTTATAAAATGTATTTCTATACACTAATTTAATTTCTAACAATAAAATCTACATTATTTTAGAGGAGCACGTCGTGCACATGTGGTATGAGGTGAAGATCTTCTCCGGGGGCTTCTGCAGCTGCTGGAGCCCCTTGACGGAAACTTTCTGAAGCAAACAGTCATTTCCGGGTTGTTTTGAACAAAAGTACAAAAATAAACAAGCTTACTGGAACATCACTGAGAGGAGTTGCTTGCTATCAAGTTATGTGAAGTGGAGTCACCTCAAGATGCCGGCCGCATAGCGACGAAATTTCTTACTTGGAGAAAGATACCCAATTCTGCTCTAGATTCACTTGTTCTTTTTCGTCGTCACGTCACTTGTTGATTGACCCAATCTATGCTGTCATCACAGACAGTATTCCTGTTTATTTTTTTCTGCATTATTTAGGAATATTAGATGTTTCGCGCAACGTCAATGTACACACACTTTTACATCCACTGAAAACGCTTAGAAGACGCAAGACCTGAACATAGCCATTTTTCTTTCATGGAGTCTTTTTAAGCCCCTTAACCTCTCACAAAAGCAATAAAAAAAACAACTGCCACTTTACAATATGCACATATATAAAGCTGGCCATGCTTCTTCGCCACCTTTAAATCAAGTTACACAGCCTACATTTTATCCATTTGCATTATTTAACTTTTGCGAGATGGAGCACTTGTTATGCAATCCAAGCCCTGTAAGGCCGTCACGCGTTGAACACTGAACCATAACCTAATCTGGCTTTACAAAATAGGAGAACATGCTTCGATGCTTAACCCCAAAGCACGAGTTCAAAATCCATCACCCCGCGATGCAGACCGACCATGATGAATGGTTCCCGTACATTTATAAGGAGTTCGAAAAAGGAAAAAAATCTCACAGTAATAAAGATCCATTGTAATCTTATTATGACTTCTCGTTCTGGACATTCCTCACTGTTAAATCCCAATTTGCATAGTTCGCAACACCCCTCTGGGAATTACCTCTTGCCGAAGTGCTGTGCTCGGGTAACATATGTAGTTCGTGGCCCGAGTTTTGGGTTACCTGACAGAGCACGTTTTGTTGCGTCACCCACAGCAACTTTTATGCAGTCTATGATAAATGAAGGGGAGATGAGCGTAGGCGTGCAATAAACGCTGTCTACTTGTGTGTCAGTTTTAATAATCAGACGCTATAACTGAGCGGGAGACTAGGTCATTTCCCTGCGGCACTCTTGCAGTGTGCACGGGGTCGGAGTTTTCATTTCGGGCACGACAGCCACGCTTTGGTCGGCCAGGTGGCGAAAACTAATCTGGGGATTCTTAGTACTGCATGCTTCCTAATCAGATGGTTGTCTTGCACACAAAGTTTCATATGTTTATTTTTTAATTCGCGCGTGTACTGGCGTGCAGACAAAAATCGTGGCAACGCCATTTTATTGAGCGGAAAAAGACATTTATTTACTTAAGTTAACCTAATCAGAATCTAGCATGCAATAAAGACATTTCTACATGGCATTTCTACAAGGAAGGCAGGAAGGTTAATCTGGTTAACCTCCCTGCCTTCCTTTTTTTTTCGTTTCTCTCTCTACATGGCAAATAGCATATCTGAAAAAAAAAGACATTGCGACATCGAGCCATTTATTGTTGCCTGTTGAATATAATTAGAGTGTAGAAAAGGGTAATATAAATTTTACTCTGGCCATGGTCAAAAATAATACTTTGGGGGTGAATGCCTGTTACACGATGACCGCCAATTTTAGGACCCCGTAAATGAGATTAGCCAGATGTGCTGGAGAGAGCAAGCGCACTCGGACGTTGCGCTTGAAGGTCATTAAGATTTTGAAGCATTCTCATTTACGGTGAATGATCACAAATTACGGTTATTCAGTGAGTAATAATCGTGCCGCTCATTTTCGAAGCGCTCCGCCGAAGCTCATACCGGGCATTACAACGACTATAAATGGTGCGCGTTCCTGCGATTTCCGATCCCCGTACCTCATACAGTTGTATCGAGCATATTGCACCTGGAAGAAACTATGCACTGCATTAGTCAGGCTCTTCTAGAATAGTGCCCAGCTGAGAGATGTGCAATTCTTTGATCTCGTCAGTGCAAATGGGTCGAGACACAGGGACCACATGATTATGAAGCTTGAGTTACCTGCCCTGAATACAATTCGGTGAAGCAAGACCGAAAGCCTTAATCATTTCAACATCTGCGAAATGATCGCCTTGATCAAGAAGCATTCACTAATGTGGGTAGCGCGCTCCATTCCTGCACTGACCACGGCTAAAGACCTCACGTACTAAACCTTTGGTTTTGCCGTGAGAGTGCAGGAAGTTACGACATCATCGGCCATTTTCCGTTGATGGCGTTTCTGTTCCCGCTACTATAGACTTATTAAAACGCGCAAGAAAAAAAGGAGAAAAACAGCCAGTGGCAGGCCGTAATAAGCGTTTTAGCGAAGCTGTGAGTGTGCGAGTTATGTGATTGGCTTGCGAGATTACGCAGAATCGTAAATCCACCACTAAACGCGTAGTAATTGCTCCATTGACTCAGTTGCTGGAAAATTACGCCGTTCAACGTGATTAGCCACCGCACCACAGGAATGCTGCCAAGGTCGCAGCTCCATGTTATCGACATGACACAAAAGTGTCATGTCGATAACTTGCCCAGGTTCCCTGCTTTAGTTTATTACGACCAATATAAGTCTGTTATGAGTATAATTCATGGCGCCCAGCCATGGTGGTCTAGTGGCTATGGTACTCGGCTGCTGACCTGCAGGTCGCGGGATGAAATCCTGTCTTCGGCGGCTGAATTTTCGATGAAGGCGAAGATGCTGTACGCCTGTGTGCTCCAAATCGGCTGCACGGTAAAGAACTACAGGAGGTCAAACTTCTCAGAGCCCTCCACTATGGCGTCTCTCATAACCACATGATGGTTTCGGGACGTTAAACCCCACATAGCTATCTCTATTTATTAAATAAATGATCGGAGTGTGAATTGCTTTACCGGTACTTTGTTCGGAAAGTCATCTTCAGCATGATCACAATTTGTTTTGGTTTTGTTAGTCTTTATTACCTATTCCTCCAAGACCTCCGAGACAATTAGCGCTGCTACTAATAGTACTATCGTGCTACTTCTAGTGATACTACTACTAATACATCTAGTATGTCTAGTGCTACTACTGCTACTTAAACCACTACTAGTCCACCTCCGTGGAACAGGGGTAACGATTCCCGCTGCTTACCCGAAGGTCATAGGTTTGAACCCGTACGTGACAGTCCCATTGCAAAAGAAGCGCAATGGTTTAGGCAGAGGCTCGGGTATACTGTGTGATGTTGGTGCACGTGAAAGAACACCAGATTGTCAAAATTTCCAGAGCCCTCCACCATATGGCGTCTCTCGTGATCATATCGTGGCTTTGAGACGTACAACCCTAATTGATTGATTGATATGTGGTCTTTAACGTCCCACAACCACCATATGAATATGAGAGACGCCGTAGTGGAGGGCTCCGGAAATTTCGACCACCTGGGGTTCTTTAACGTGCACCTAAATCTGAGCACACGGTCCTACAACATTTCCGCCTCCATCGGAAATGCAGGACGTACAGCCCTAGATAAAACTCTATTATTACTTTGATCATTGCTACTAGTACTACTGCTAATATTGTCATTATTACAACTTCTTCAACTACAACTACTGCAGGTGTAAATCTTTCCACCACTACTAATAATACTAACGTCAGTACCACTTCTATGACGACGACAAAAACTGCCGGCGCAAGCTTCATTGTAAGACTACTTCCTACGAATATTGTCACACGCTCGAAAATAACGTTTTACAAATTTAGGTGTATGACACCTACCTGTCAGAATACAGCGCATTTGATTTATGACACCGTATGCCGCTTACCAACTTTCAAGACACGCGACAACACATGAAGATCATTGCGCTCGGCTGCCAAAGATGCAAAGCGACATATGTCTCTGTCATGAAGTGTAAACGGAGTAACGAACGTCATTCTTTCTCCGTTGAACTAGCGCAACTTGCCAGCAATAAAGCAGTTCTGTATAGTTGAGGAACTGCGCAGCTGCGTTCTACAGTCCGGAAGACAAATGGCATTCGGTGAAGCTGTCGCTGCGTTGTTGTGTTTCCCCCGAGAGCGCATATCAGACTTCTGCAGAGAAAACCTTCTGAATCGATCGCAGCGCCAACGTGCCCACTCTCCACTGGCGAAGCCACTTCTTATTTAACGTTTCTGCAAGGTGTACAGTTCTTTTGTTCTCCACCAAGTCACCTTTGCAATGTTACGTTAGTAGTTGGAAATAAAATCTCATCACCCCAAACGCAAACAGCTACTACTCCGTCAAATAGCGTGAATGCAGAAGGAAATAAAAGCGGGAATAAGTAGCCGTAGTCACACGTATTATGAATTGGTGGGTTTGGCTTTGAAGCGGCGGCAACCTGTTTTATGATTTGTTCCGGATATTTTTCCCTTAAGTAACTGTATCCACGCTTCTTCAAGAATACCGAATACCTCCTCCGATGCTTTCGTGGTTCCATAGTTGCGGTCAAATTTATGGTTTGCGTTCATTAGCGCCTGAATAAATGTTAACCATACAGAAACGTAGATGCGACATACCTTCTCGCCGTCCTCTACGATTGGTAGCGCCCTGAAGCTACGTCACTCTGTAGTGTGTCAGTCAGTAAGCGTAAAAAATAATAAGTCGCAAAAAAACAACACAGAAAAAAAAGAGAATGCGGGTAGGGAGAAGCCACCATAAAACCCCAATATAAATCACTTAGTGAGAGCGCAAGACTCTAGGGTATCAGGATCCACGAAACAACCCTCTCCTCGTGCGTTGCTAGACTTGTCATCTCAACGCGAAACAGCGGCAAATATGAAAGGTGTTGGAGTTGTCATGAACACAACACACAAATCTAGCTTAGCCGCGTCAACGTTGCTGTACTGGTTTCGTCCCTGCACAGCAACTCAGTTATGGGTGCCTGGTCAGATCTTCTACCTAGCTCGCCTAATGTAAGACGCCTGGTTGCTGCGCCATCCAGAGCAGCTGGATGCCCGTTGCAACACCAAGTGGCAAAATCCGGAGTAAGCAAACGGCACCGAGTCTGTCAAGCGGCAGCTGAACGAAGACCACTATCACGTCTTTCTTCATTACCGGTTCTAGCAACATTGATTTCCTATACTCTTTCATGCTCGCGCAGTCTCCGAAAGGAGTATTTGTTCAGCCCCAAGACCATTTGGTTTCGAGAGGAATATTTGTACCCCATAAGACACTTTTTATGCCAATTCTAAAACCGGATGATATTACTATTACAAATGTTTGTGGTATATTGTTACGTGCGTTGTTGCTGTTCTGAAAAGTCTGCAATACATGCACCGCATAATGTATTGTTCTCATTTCTTTATTATGAAGTACGTGCGGTGTACTGACTTCTTTCTGGGACGAAGGATGCCTCACAAACACTTCGATACTGTTGTTCCTTCCTTTCAAACATTTTTCTCCATTGTCAACATGCATGACCGAAAGCTTCGACAATCACAGTAACCTTTATAGTCTAAAATTGTGACCATAATTACAAAATGCCCACATGAATTTTAATACGCACTTGACCAATATTACGAGACTGACACAGTATTCCCTTTCAAAGTAATGATATATTTTCGGAAATACAAATATACAAAGAAATATCTGCACTTTAAGGAATAATTGTGCTAAAACAGAAAGCATTTGTGTTCCTTTGCAGTTACTCGCGAAACGGTTCCGGAGGAGTAGCTTTAGTAGGCTGCACATTTGGGCTGGTCCGTTCTTGCTTACGGCTGATAAACAGCGCTAAAAAGATGGGGCACGACAGCACACGAGACTGGAGCACTGTGGTCTCATGTCCTTTCTTGTTCTGTCTTTTTAGCGCTCTCTTTGTACTCGTACTCATGAGTGCATTTACTTAAGGCAACATAATTTTGCGCTTGTTACGATAGGCTTTTAGAATGTCTAATAGTAATTCGAACATTTCAACCGTAAAGCAGTGACGTTAAGTGTAAAACTATACATGGAGGTCGTTTCGTACCCCTCATAGAACCATTTAGATACAAAAGTGCACAAAGACGAAAGGGCACAGGGGAGCGGAGAAAGCGATGTTTGCAGCATCCCCGTAAGTCGTTTGATAATTTTTATAGCGACAGCAATGATATGGGTATTCATTGCAATATCTATCTATCTATCTATCTATCTATCTATCCATGTATATATATATATATATATATATATATATATATATATATATATATATATATATATATATAATATATATATATATATATATATATATATATATATATATATATATATATATATATATATATAGATAGATAGATAGATAGATAGATAGATAGATAGATAGATAGATAGATAGATAGATAGATAGATAGATAGATAGATAGATAGATAGATAGATAGATGTGCACTGTGGCATAATTCAGATATATACGAGTATGAGGCTGGTTTATGATCCGCATTAGTGATACAACACTGTGGACAACTATTGAGCTATCGAGCAGTTCGGCGTTTTCCAACTATATATTACTACAGAAATAACTGTTCCACCTATAGTTCTCTAAAAGCGAGCGTCACTTCGAAACGGAGGGGAAGGGGGAAAGAGGGGGAGGTGAGGCTGCCGCATGCGCTCCAATTACTCAGGCAGAAGCCAAAACGCAGGGATAATTAGTTCCTCGGGATCAGCTCGCCCGCTTTACCTCCGCCAGCCAGGAGTAATATGCCCAGTGCACCTACTTAAGCTGACAAGCGAACCAAGATTAGCGCCGCCTGGTGAACGCAAGCCGATAAGTTCAAGGCGCGAGAGAAATTGGGCTTCGTCGCTCAGCGCCAATATCTCTGGAATCAGGGCAGGCCGCCTCGATCCCTGATAACACGCGCGTCGAGTTAGGCTTGGTCACTTCTTGAGACTTTGGCCAAGTTTTTTAATAACTGTTCTAGTTCTCTGCATCCTGTGGCGCTTGTCAGAACTCTCAATCACGACAATACTCTCGGGAAACTAAAAATAGAAAACCTCTTAGCTCAGCGTTATGTTTTTAAGTGCTGTGTACTGATTGCGGATGACCAAGAAAGCTGATTTTCCCGAGACCCAGCGATGTTTATGTCATAGTAGGTCACGGTGTTTGCCTGTCGAGCACGGGAAGTGGTGCGCGGGATGCAGATTCTGCAGCAGGGAAAGTGTCGAGCTGACGCTCAAAGTTTATGCGACAATAGAGCCCTACCAAACGTCGTATTAAAGTATTCTCGGGATGCATCTTATTATAAGTAACGTTATTGGAAACTACCAACACAGCACCATTTTTGATATATTGACAAGAAAAGAATGGTGTGTATCTGTTTTTTGTCAGCGTAATTTTCTGCTTGCCAAACACCCGTTCTACACGTTGCTTCTGACTGCAGCGGAAACAACTATTGGCGGAGAATCAAACAATCAAATCGCAGTTAGGCAGTCTAAAAGAAGCAATAAAATAACAACAACATTGTGAAACAAGATTAAAAGTATCTTGAGGCTCATTTATTTTCTCCGCACAATTAAACCAGAGACAGTATAAAAAGTATGACTGGCTAAAACAATGAAAGTATTCCGCAATATCAACATTTCATGAACAGGTTTAAGTGTAACGGAAAGAGGAAACAGTGTTGCCTGGAAGTTACTGCACTCAGAGGCGCGGTCAAAGTAAAACGAGACAACCTGCCCAGACTAAGCTTTTAGTAAAACTTTTCAACAAATCAATATACTGAAAGAAAGTCCTTACACACGTTTCGTGGTACTACTGCCGACTGTGTAGCTTAGAGAGGAGCTTTCACCACTATGTTTTTCATTACGAACACTTTCCTGTCGACAGCTGGCGGCCCAGAGCAAACGAAATACCCGGAGAGTGCATATACTGGATCCGCAGCGTTTATCGACCGCGGTCTTTTAGTCTGAACCCGGTGGACATGCTTTCGAGATAATTAGAGCAGCGGGGCGAGGCCAGTTAGTGGTCTGATTGCTCATTTTCAATAGAGTCTCGAGTCTCTGTACGTTTCTTCGAATGAACATGTACTGAGCCGAACCAGAACAAACTTATACACTAATTAGGTTGCCCCATAAAAAAAGCGGCATATGGTTTACTCAGGAATTTATTGTAATAGGAACAACAATTTTTGTTTTTGGAAAGCACTGTAGTCGCTTAAGACCATACATGTGTGGAGGTGGACAAATAATGATGTATATATTAAAACAAAATAAATTAAGCCTTACAAGAATATGAACTGGCTGAACAACATGAAAAAGGTGTGAGAACGGCCATATCTTAGTGCTGGCATAATGTTATTTGTGTGTGTGTGTGTGTATGTGTGTGTGTGCGTGCATGTGTGTGTGTGTGTGTGTGTGTGTGTTTGTGTGTGTGTGTGTGTGTGTGTGTGTGTGTGTGTGTGTCCACGCTACTGGAACCTACGATTCAATAACATGCGAGACAAAACATAAATAACTTCTGTAACGCCCGGTACACCAATAAAACCGTCTTACGACTCAGTTGAGAGTTTCCAGTTTCACCGAATGTAAAACTCATTATGATTGGTCGAATAAGAATGTACACAACAGGTAGTGAGTGGCTCCACGTTAACGTTAGAGATATAACTTACGGCAGATTTGGCGCTTCATTTTATTCAAAGGTCTGCAGTAGCACTGGAAGGCCCTATATAATCACGATAATAGTTTTAGGATTTTTTATTCAGGAGCACTCAACATCAATTATTATTAATATTAAATTGGTCCCGTGTCTGCTTGTTTCACTGCAAATGTCGTCGAAAAACGATAGTCTTGCGTGTGGAGAGAGAGAATGAAACGTTTATTTGATGTTCTGCGCGAGAACATCGGTGAATTGCTTTCTGGAAGCACTGTGTTAGACATTCTCGATCCGTGCCGCGAAGGCGGACGAGCGCATCGAGGCACGTTAGACACGAGCGCTATCTGGCAGTTATCTTGGAAAACGAAGGATGGCGTGTGCAGCCATGAAGAAAGATGCGCACCTGTCTCGGAAGCGATAAGGCGTAGAACGCAAAGTCACAGGCAGGTGCCACCACCGTGTCGTCTTAGCAAAGTGGTGGAAACACTTGCGTTTTTCAGCATCGCGTTGCATTGTCAGCGCAGCATGGTAAACGCTACAGTCTTTAGAATCACATATGTGTGCCTTCTCTAGTATGAAGACACTCATGCAAACTATTGACGTGTTTTTGTAATGCCTCAGATATGCGAAATACTTGCTTTTTAATCGACCATCACACAAGTATCAATGCTGAAACTTGAGCAATATTGGCGGGCGCTGCGGATGGGGTGCTGTTAGGGGTATCGCTTGATGAGTTTTGAGATATCGTAACGGCGGACACACAGACAAATGCACAGAAAGATAGACCAAAATTTTTGCGTTGGAGTACCCCAAGAAAGACTATCGTCTTTAAAAAATTAGACTATAACTTTCCCTGTTGTACTTAAAAGATTACGTTAAGCGAAGTTTACGCGGGCATTAGTTGAGGTATACAATAACGCAGTCTCGTGTGTGAATATTTCACATGCTCGTACAGCTCTCGTTTTGTCCGATTGATCTGAAGGTCAGAGCAGATGAAGGAAAAATGAGGCAAAGTACTTGGCAAAGAGAATAATGAATAAGGCACTGGGAGGTGTATTTAAGGGTACATAAAGCACAGAACAGGCCGCGCTTTCTTGCTCAGGCCCAATTCATGAAGGGAACTTGTTAATGTTTACCGAGCGAATTCAGAAAATGTGACCCCAGCCAGACTGAAACACCAGACACAACTTCAACTACCCAGCCCGGCCCGCCCCAACCATAGATCGGGCTCTGTAGGGGAATGAACTAAAATATTCAGGGGTTTCATCTATATTATAATCGAGTCGACATACTGTATGTTATGAACGTTTTTTTTTTCAGCAGTGGTATACTGCAACATTATGCAATGAAGATGGCGGACGTAAATAGCGTTTTGTAGCAGATACTAAAGCAAAAATAGTGATATACAACATCATTAAAGTTTCAGTAGAGCACCCAATAAAAATATATGGGACCGAGTACTGAACTCACTCAATCATACACACTTCTGGAGTTGTAGCGCCTGTCGACAGCTTACTATCACCTTGCCACACAAGAAGAAACAAAAAAAGTCAAATTTATTACCTTCACTCGAAACATGCTAACGTAGTGAAAAATTGTAACGAGGCATGTACACTAGTGCACTTTTCCGAAAACCTATGGTCCATCGTAAGAAGAAACAAAAATATATACCTGATGGTATTAATATCTCATAAAGCCTTTGTGCAGTAGTTTACGGCCTATGTCTCCACATCATAACGTAGAAATCAGTGAATTATCGAGCCATTCCGGCTTCAAGCACAACGTGCGTTATTTTACACACATATTCTGTCACACCAAAGTCTTTCTCATTGCTTTTGCTAGTTACAGGGTTCCAGAAAATCTACCCTTACGAGTTGCGAAGGCGATGGCACTCGTTGTTTTTCCACCTCTGGAGCAAACTTCTGATTTCTCAGTGACCTTTGCAAAATGAATATAGCTGTCCAGCTCATCATTTCGTTCCTATCGTTCCGGAAAGTTGTGCCACTCTTCACTATCACCATCTGCTCTAGGGGATGTTTGTTGCAAGTTTCAGCTTGTGCCGCCCTTGTTTGTTTTCTCTAGCTATTTACAATTCTTTACGGCTACTTAACGAAGTTGTACATGTATAATGTGGCCATAGGACAACGCTGATGTGGTAGGACTGGTGGGAGAGGAACGAAGAAAAATGTCGATCTTACTGATATATTCGTGGCATGGCCGAGAACTAGGGGTGGGAGGGACGAGTAAGTACACGATGATTCGATGAGATATTGCATGGAAAATAGACGATTTTCATGTATTTTCAGAGTTTCGTAACAAAGGCAAGGTTAAGCTTATCGACGTTTACTAATTAGGTGTGATTTAAGGTTATTTTTTAATTTACTTAATTATGGGTCCGATCATCATCATCATCATCATAAGCCTTACTACGTCTACTGCAGGACAAAGACCTCTCCCATGTTTGGTCAGTCAACTCGGTCCTGTGCTTGCTGCTGCCAATTTATAGCCGCAAACTTCATCTCATCTTTCCCCCTAACCTTCTGTCTCCCCCTAACCCGCTTGCCTTCTCTGCGGTTATCCTGTCTACGGGCTACATGCCTGACCCCTGTCCATTTCCTCTTCTTGATTTCAACTATGATATCCTCAACCCCGGTTTGCTCATTAATCCACTTTGCTCTCTTCAATTAGCCCAGCTTCGGGTTTTACATAAGGGATGGGCTGTTATCTAGTAATAATGACTCAACGAAAAACTTCAAGGCTTGCGAGTTGGACTGGAGAACAGCATCTTTGTGTAGACGGTTCTAGTTTCTTGCTGTAGTATCTAAAGCTACTGATTCGTAATTGTCTTTTAACAGAGAATATATTTAAGCAAGCGAGTATACAGTCCCTACGCTCATGCGATACCTGTACGACCTATGCGATTCGTGTACATCGCAACAAACATCGTGAGTATCGTCCTGTAGGTAAACATATGGTCGGCAAAATTTGATTTTAGGGATACGTAGAAGGGGAGGGAATTCTGAGGTAAATAATATTACACGAACATGCCCACATGATGTGATAGGTGTCAGACGTCTCCTCCACATAGTGTGAACAAGCATAAGATAAGGCCCAGCTGAGATGCTTCCGCATATTGCTTGGCATAGTATGGCGTTAGCTTCATGCTCAGTGCAGTCTTTCAAGTCATCGTGATCGCGCACCACCAATGAAAGCTCAAGTGTATATAAGGTTTCGTATAGTTTATGCAAAGTTAGTAGACCACGTTTTGCTCAGTTATACACAGGTATAAAAAGTTGATTGTTCGCAACCACGTTAGCTTCTAACCACACTAACAGATTTCATACCATACTACCATACCACTCTACCATACGTCAGCTTCTTCATACTAACAGTGTCAGCCCCGCCGCGGTGGTCTAGTGGCTAAGGTACTCGGCTGCGGATCCGCAGGTCACGGGGTCAAAATCCCGGCTGCGGCGGCTGCATTTTCGATGGAGGCGGAAATGTTGTAGGCCCGTGTGCTCAGATTTGGGCGCACGTTAAAGAACCCCAGGTGGTCGATATTTCTGGAGCCCTCCACTACGGCGTCTCTCATAATCAAATGGTGGTTTTGGGACGTTAAACCTCACAAATCAATTAATCAATACTAACAGTCTCATTATGACGCTGTTATTTTGTATAGATGACATTCAATGAAGTTTTGTGGTGCAAGCGAGAGAAATGTTGAGTCTGCAGAAATATCCATTATACGATAGGTCCTTTCAAAATATGATGTACACAACAATCTGTGTACGTGATTTGCTTTGTTCAGAGGCATCATATTCTGGAAATGTTCACCAGTTTTCCTCAGAAAGGTGGCAAGCTAGTGTGCTCGTCAAAGGTCTTTTAAACATCACGTCATACGAGCCTACCTGCTCTGGTGGGCATACGCTAGATAAGGTGCATTTTCCTGGTTCATAACCTTTTTGATGTACATTCGTATACCGGCATTTGTAATTATTTTGTGTGTTCGCATCTTTATACGCATGCAAATCACGATATTTCCAAAATGAGCAGTGTTGTGTCTCCACAAACGCCCCCCTCCCCCATTTCTTCCTCCTGTACCCACCAATGCTATAGTGAGATACATGCCTCTGACGTAAGTAACGCAAGTCAACGTAAACCACGCCCGATTAAGGATGTCTCAAAACAGATGCGCCATAAGACAAATCATGAAAGTGTTGTTGCTCTGACTCCCTCACGCATCAGATACAAACCTATACATACGTAATTATGATGGCAGCATATTAATTTGATCTGGCGTTTTACGTCCGAAAACCACGATATGATTATGAGAGACACCACAATGAAGGGCTTCGGAAATTTTGACCATCTGGTGTTTTTTTCACGTGCACTGGCTTCGCACAGTACACGGGCCTCTACCATTTTGCCTCCACCGAAAATGCAACGCCACAGCCGGGTTCGAACTTGCGTCCTTTCGGTCAGCAGCCGAACACCATAGCCAATATTCCACCGAAGCAGATAATATATCGGTAGCAGGCTAGTGCTGTCCATTGGTTAAGTTTTGTGATATACTTCAATTTGCAAATTTTGGTGATAATTAGTTCACGTCTACAACGCAAGTCTGGTAAGCCGTAACGTCATTCTTTTTTTCTTGTGTAACAGATAAGTATTACATATTATGCTTTCTTGGTTAGAAATGTGTGCAATATCAACGCTAGGTTTCGTTAACGGTTCTTCAGGATTCTGGAAGACACAGCTGATACCCAGATATTCACTTTTACTAGTTCAATATTTATAATTTGTCATCGTGGGCCACACATGCAACATGCTAAGCAAAAAAAAATCGAGAGAATGTAAAGCTGTACTTTTTCACCGGGCATCCGATATTTTTCGCAGCCAGGCACTCTAGAGTGTCCGACGAAACTAAAGTGAGAAGAGAAAATTTTCTCAAACTTCAGAACCATGAGCATATATATGACATAGACGGTCTAATAAAAAAAACTCAGAATAATCTTCTCAAATAACCCACTCAAAACCACCTAAAATTGTTTTTGCAAATATATTAACATACATTTCGTTCTTCACTGCTTCTCCAGCCTGGCACATTATGCACATCCAAGTATGTTATCGTTAGGACTGAAAAAGGAAAAGTAATGCATTGCAAACTCCATGCTTTGTCTTGAAAGTAGCGAGGAAAATATTTTCTCGGTCAGCATAATTTATGAGTGAATGAAACAAAAACAGCACTTGGACATTGCCGCATTTGATTTCATCCCACGTAGAGTTAAGAAGAGTGGTAGTCATATCAACAGTGTTAGCACGCAGGTGTTGGAAATGAACAAAAATAGCTGGTTTTCGTTCACCGTCTTATCATCCTTAATATGCACCCAAATAATGAGAGTAAAACAACTGAAGTCCTTCTCTCT
Source organism: Rhipicephalus microplus (assembly GCF_013339725.1). Lineage (NCBI taxonomy): Eukaryota > Metazoa > Arthropoda > Arachnida > Ixodida > Ixodidae > Rhipicephalus > Rhipicephalus microplus. The sequence continues at coordinate 32,370,165 of NC_051169.1, forward strand.
CTGCATAATCTGGAAGAGTCTTGTGCATACGCAGCCGATCAAACAAAATGGCCCTTGTTGAGAAACTCTCTTTACTGAACAAAAAATAAATAAAACTTTGAGATAGTTTGCAGAAAAAAAACGCCCTTAATGTGCAAAGTAAAGGCTGGTTAGGTTGAGTATATGAAAATGTGGGCGAGATGTGAACACTGCCAAGTGAATGCCACCAATTTTCCTAAGCGCAGGTGATGCGATTTCTGAGAAACTAAAAATTCAAAAAGATAGTCAAGGTTTCCCTAACACCTAGGTTAAAAGCGGATTCTTGGAGCAAACAATGAGGGTTCAGCTCCCGCCTGTGCTCACAAAAAGCTCTTATCACATAACTGGACCTAAGCAGAATTTTTAACTAGTCATTTTTGTTATTTATCGCTCTGAAAGTGCACGTCCATCGTTCCTTTTACCCGCTATAATCTCAAAGCCAGTCGCTAGCATGGAGCCATCAGTAACAAAAAGAGGAATTTAGTGCTTTATTTTTCCTATAATATTTACACCTGCTTATTGACCTGTATAGTTTCATAATTTTAAGCTTTATGTGCGAAGGCAGCGATATGAAACTGAAACACGCTTGTTATACCACTTCACTTCACATAAAGACAAACCCTAACCAGTTATTGTGGCTATTTAAAGCACAAAGCACTTGAGACAAGAAGCTGTTATCTTGGTACCTTTTTGTTGCTTCACTTTATAAGCGATTCTTTGGCTTCTCACCATAATGATAATATTTTGGTCTTTATGTGCCGTAGCCAGGATATGATTAGCAGGCACGCTGCAGTGCAGAAATCCGTATTACTCTTAACTTCAAAGGGTTCTTTAACGAGCACCTAAATCTGAGTCCGCTGTTTTTGCTTTTTGGCACCGTGGCTTTGAAACAAACCCATGAACTCTATTTCAGCAGCGCATCTCGAATGTTCTGGCACTTCATTTCCACTCTGGTCGACCCCATGACCTTCGGGTTAGCAGAGGTACGTCGTATGAGCAGAGCATTCTGCTTCAGCGATGACACCCGCCCATCCATCCGTCCATTCGTCCGTCCGTCCGTCCATCCATCCATCCACCATCCATGCGTCCGTCCATCCGTCCGTCCGTCCGTCTGTTCGTCAATCCCTCTATCCATCCGTCCATCCATCCATCCATCCATCCATCCATCCATCCATCCATCCATCCATCCAACCATCCATCCATCCAACCATTCTTCAATCGATCGATTATCCATAAATCCATCCATCAATCAATCCATTCATTCATCCATCTTTCCATCCATACACCTATTCATGGCGCCACCCGTGTAGTCCAATTCACGGCGGCGTATTCTCATAACGTTGCAGATCTGACCGCCGCCATGGTCAGTTGCTTCGCAGCTGCTGGGGACTGAGGGCCGTGAGTTATTTGACGTAAGCATGTGGGAGGTAGTGGCCAGATACTGCACCAGGGTGGCCAATCCTTCTCTGGTGAGGGAGTGCGTTCTCGGCGGTGTTTGCCGGTGAGGCCGCACCCCAGGCCTCTTAATGCAGTTCCATCAACACGCGGATTTTTTTTTTTTTAATCCGGTTGGCAACTGCGCGGTACTGGGATTTGAACCACGGACCTCTTGCATGCGAGGCGGATGCTCTAACCACTACGCCATCGCCGCAACTCAGCAGAGGGTGCTAAGAATCTCTGGATCCGGACAGGCCGCCATTGGAACCTGAACTTGGCAACGTTTAATGCTAGAACCTTATCTAGTGAGGGAAGCCTAGCTGTACTATTCGAGGAGCTAGAGGGTGTTAAATGGGATATAATAGGGCTCAGTGAGGTTAGGAGGACAGATGAGGCCTATACGGTGCTACAGAATGGGCACGTCCTTTGCTACAGGGGCTTGGCAGACAGAAGAGAACTGGGAGTGGGGTTCCTAATTCACAGAAACATAGCTGGAAACATAGAGGAATACTATAGCATTAATGAAAGGGTGGTAGGTATCGTAATTAAACTGAATAAAAGATACAAGATGAAGGTAGTACAGGCTTACGCGCCTACATCCAGCCATGATGACGCTTCAGTTGAAAGCTTCTATGAAGACGTGGAATCGGCAATGAGTAAGGTAAAAACACAGTATACTATAGTGATGGGCGACTTTAATGCAAAGGTAGGGAAGAAGCAGGCTGGAGACCAGGCAGTAGGAGATTATGGCATCGGTACTAGAAACGCCAGAGGAGAGCTACTAGTAGAATTCGCAGAACGCAATAATTTACGGATTTTGAATACCTTCTACCGAAAACGAGAAAACCGCAAGTGGACATGGAGGAGCCCTAATGGCGAAAATAAGAACGAAATAGACTTTATAATGAGTGCACAACCTGGAATCGTGCAGGATGTGGAAGTTATTGGCAAGGTACGATGCAGTGACCATAGAATAGTACGGTCTCGAATTCGCCTAGACTTGAAGAAGGAACGACAGAAACTGATACGCAAGAAGCCAATCAATCAGCTAGCACTGAGAGGGAAAGTACAGGAATTCAGAGTGTCGCTGCAGAACAGGTACTCGGCTCTTAGTGAGGAAACGAACCTTAGCGTAGATACAATGAATGATAATCTAACGAGTATCATTACGGAGTGTGCAGTGGAAGTTGGAGGCAGGGTAGTTAGACAGGACACTGGCAAGCTTTCCCAGGAAACGAAGAACCTAATTAAGAAGCGTCAAATCATGAAAGTGTCAAGGACAACAGACAAAATAGAACTGGCAGAGCTTTCGAAGTTGATTAATAGACGTAAGGTATGCGATGTAAGAAGGTATAACATGGAGAGAATTGAACACGCTCTGAAAAACGGAGGAAGTGTCAAAGCATTGAAGAGGAAGCTTGGGATAGGCAAAAGTCGGATGTATGCACTAAGGGACAAAGAAGGCAAAATAACTACCAATATGGATAGAATAGTTAAAATAGCAGAGGAGTTTTACAGAGATCTGTACAGTAGCCGTGACAACCATGGCCTTAATACTATAAGAACTAGCAGTAACCCAGAGTACACCCCACCAGTAATGATAGAAGAAGTCAGGAAAGCATTGGAGAGCATGCAAAGGGGCAAAGCTGCTGGTGAGGATCAGGTAACATCAGATCTGCTGAAAGATGGAGGACAGATTGTGTTAGAAAAACTAGCCACCCTGTTTACGAGGTGTCTCCTGACGGGAAGAGTACCAGAGTCTTGGAAGAACGCTAACATCATCTTAATACATAAGAAAGGAGATGACAAGGACTTGAAGAATTACAGGCCGATCAGCTTGCTCTCTGTAGTATACAAGCTATTTACAAAGGTAATTGCTAACAGAGTAAAGAAAACATTAGAATTCAATCAACCAAAGGAACAAGCAGGATTTCGAACAGGCTACTCAACAATTGACCACATTCATACTATCAATCAGGTAATAGAGAAATGCTCAGAGTATAACCAACCCCTATACATAGCCTTCATAGATTACGAGAAAGCGTTTGATTCAGTAGAAATATCAGCCGTCATGCAAACACTGCGGAATCAGGGCGTAGATGAAGTATATATAAACATTCTGGAAGAAATCTACAGGGGATCAACTGCTACCATAGTGCTTCATAAAGAAAGCAACAGAATACCAATCAAGAAGGGTGTAAGGCAGGGGGACACAATTTCCCCAATGCTATTTACCGCGTGCTTACAGGAGGTCTTCAGAAGCCTAGAATGGGAACAGTTAGGGATAAGAGTCAATGGAGAATACCTTAGTAACCTGCGCTTCGCCGATGACATTGCATTGCTGAGTAACTCGGGGGACGAATTGCAACTCATGATTACGGAGCTAGACAAGGAGAGCAGAAAGGTGGGTCTTGAAATTAATCTGCAGAAAACGAAAGTAATGTACAACAACCTCGGCAAGGAGCAGCGCTTCGAGATAGGTAATAGTGCACTTGAAGTTGTAAAAGACTATGTCTACTTAGGGCAGGTAATAACCGCAGAGCCGAACCACGAGACTGAAGTAACTAGAAGAATAAGAATGGGGTGGAGCACATTTGGCAAGCACTCTCAAATTATGACAGGTAGTTTGCCACTATCCCTCAAGAGGAAGGTATATAACAGCTGTATCTTGCCGGTACTTAGCTACGGAGCAGAAACCTGGAGACTTACAAAGAGGGTTCAGCTTAAATTGAGGACGACGCAGCGAGCAATGGAAAGAAAAATAGTAGGTGTAACTTTAAGAGACAAGAAGAGAGCAGAGTGGATTAGGGAACAAACGGGGGTTAAGGATATCATAGCTGAAATCAAGAAGAAGAAATGGACATGGGCAGGGCATGTAGCGCGTAGACAGGATAACCGCTGGTCATTAAGGGTAACTGACTGGATTCCCAGAGAAGGGAAGCGGGTTAGGGGGAGACAGAAGGTTAGGTGGGCAGATGAGATTAAGAAGTTTGCGGGTATAAATTGGCAGCAGCAAGCACAGGACCGGGTTAACTGGCGGAACATGGGAGAGGCCTTTGTCCTGCAGTGGACGTAGTCAGGCTGATGATGATGATGATGATGATGATTCTCATAACGAGTGCATCTCGAAGTGGCTACACTTGAATTGTAGGTAAGGCCTTTGGATGCTTCTACACCACCTTGAGTTTGGAAGCGTCAGAGCACGTTAGTGCTGTAGAAGGAAGACAAGCAAATTACGCCCCATCCCGCTAAAGGGAACCATGTGTAAATGCGAAGCAGAGGGCGCGAACGCTTACACTGGCGGCGGCGTTGTGCAGGAGAGAAATGTAGGGATGTGCAAAGCACGCATTGATCGACCAGTTCCTACCGGAACATATATATCACTGCTAATGGGCGATGAGAGAGAAAATACTCTAATTCGACAAAAAGACCCACAGTCCTCTTTTAGTTAACGCACAGGCTGCAACTTTTTAGCGTTCAACAAGGCAAATGAGAAATTGCCCACCGGCACAAGCTTGGAGATCAAGATGCAGCTCAACGCCGACACAGGCAGCGACTAGTATGGAGTTTTTTGATTGAAAATATTGGCTGCTCACACTGCGCAGTCGTTCAGTGGCCATCCCGCATATGCAGGCATTGTATCGCTCGTTTGGATTTCTGTCAAGGGTGCCTTCACTAGGTTTTCGCTTGAGTGGACGCTTTGCTTGACTCCAGTACATAAGATGGAAGCAAGAGTACCTTCAACCTGTAGTGGGGCACAGCCCAACATCAGCGTCTCACCACTCGTTGAAAGCAACGATTCTCCTACATTCAATAAATAAAAATATTAAAGCAAAATAGCAATTAAGCATTCCCAAAGCATACCCAACTGCGCAAATTTCCCGCGATACCCCCCCCCCCTTTCTGGGACGCATTTGCTCGAGTTCTTCCCGTGGGAAAATGCGGGCGGCTTTTTCGGACGTGGGTCGTACGTCTCCTGTATGTAGTAGCCACCTCTCGTTTTGGTTCTTGGACTGTCATCTGGATGGCGGTATTTGTATATGATGAATATATAATGAAAAGACGCGCGATCGTGGTACTTTGAGTGTTAATTAGATGGATGTAGGAATGGATGAACGGATATACAGACAGACGGACGGACAGACGGACGAATGGAGATACATACATACATACATACATACATACATACATACATACATACATACATACATACATACATACATACATACTACATACATACATACATACATACATACATACATACATACATACACACACACACACAGGATGTACGCGGCCAGGAGACGATTCACGGTTTGCCGATAAAACCCTCCAAAGCTTCGCCCCACTCATCATCACTCACTCCGTGGATATGCTGTGATATTTTTTTTTGGTTGGGGGGGGGATGTTCATACCATGAAATAGGCTAAAAGTATGTACAACCTTTTCATATACACAAACGCGTTTAATCTTGGCTTACGTCATCACGTAAAAGCATACTCAAAGTGAAAAAGTTTTACACACAAACAAGCAGGCATGAAGAGCATGCACCAACAGCATGAATTTCGTAATTTTTGGTCATAATAAAATCCAGTCTTACTAACCAAATACAGTTTTGGCATGAAAAGGAGCCTAAATAATACGTGATCGAACATAGCTGAAGGGTCGCAGAGGATTCAGCTGGTTGCCTAACGGGCACAAGCCGAAGAGCGTTTGGACAAACCGGGTCTGGAGCGTAGCCGAGTCGGTGTCAAGCCAAGGAGGGAAAAACTTCGTTGCGTCCTCCCTGTGACACTTCCAAAGCAATTCTCCTTGTTGCACAATTTTTCTCCGCTTTCTTGGCAGCGCAACGAAGACATTCGATACTGGCGGATCACGCTGCGCGGTCACTGCTGTGTCCACGCAGCGGGCTGCCACTCTCTTCTCAGCGGTTTCAACACGAAACGCTGGTATTCCGGGAACCGTGTTCTTCCCCGCTACCTTTGTGGCTTGGGCTGCCGGTTGGCTCCCACCAGCCACACGCACAAGGGACTCGCACCACGCCTACCTTTGCGGGGCTCGCTGGCCGCGGCATCCTGCACTGAAACGCGACACACACCAACCAACACACTGAGTCGTCTGCAGAGCCAGCACAGTGCTCGGCAACCAAACTGAAGTTTGCGCGTTCCGTCCAGGTAGTGGCTGTTGCATTTCGAGGTATGCGAAGTGATAGAGGCGCTCGTACTGTGCGACGTCAGCGCACGGTAAAAATAAAAAAAAGTCATATGATAGGAATTTCCGGAGCTCTTCAATAAAGCATGCCTTCTAACTGTGTGTTTAGACAAAGTGGGCAACAATTTAGAGTATACAACTCTACTATGGGAGAGCACGAAGCCGTCCTATGCTGACCCGCGATGTTGTCGTCCTTTCGGCACAGAAATCCTGATATATTAATTACGATGATTGCCTAGACACCACGTCCTTACCTCAAGGGAACCTTCAATACGGCGTCACGTTTCGAAGCTAAATTTCACCATGCAAAACGAATGCAATGTAGGGAGGAGAAGGAAGAGGAACGGAAGAAATGAAAGGCAGGGAGGTCAACCAGACGCACGTCTGGTTTGCTACCCTGCACTGGGGGAAGGAGTGAAGGGATTAGAGCAGAAAAGAGAGAATCCCCTCACCTCTTTCCCCAGTGCAGGGAAATTGAAAATTGCTTAGCAGCAGAAATAAAAGTATCTTCTCTTCAAATAACCCTTTTTGCATATAAAACACCATTTCATCAACACAAGAGTTTTTCAACAAAGCAGAGAACTTCTTTAGTATTAAAACAGCATCCGGAATTGCATTCGCAGGACTCCCTCGCCGCATGTCTTTGGTACGGTGCAGATAATGGTTCTGCGTGGACAGTACTCACTTAAAGCGCGAGGGACAGCGGAAACAGTACGACCACCGTAACGGCTACTGGCGTGATCCCCTGCGCTGGGTGTTACGACCTCAGGCGAACTGTGGGGGCGGACAGTGGGAGCATGACGCGAAACAGACGCGCGGCGCGCAGCTCGTAAAACTCGCCAAGTGCTGATTTCGTGCTTTAAGTGCCGCCCTCGAAACTATACGTTATACGCAATATACGCAATCACCTATATTCTTACCCTGCGTGCTATCACCACATATCGTTCGCGAAGGCACACCCTGATGATGGGTTTCGCACGGGGAACCTGGCTTTGAGCTGGTCCTGAATCGATCTCGCGTTGCGGCTATAGGTGTGCGCCACCCAAATGTAATCTGCACTGATGCGTTGTGCCAGAAAAAGGTGGATGGCCACGTACACAGGCGTATGAACGCCATTTGCGGGGCGAAATGTACACGCTCGAGTGCGTGCTTCTAAAGTGTGGTGGAAAATTGTCGCTTCTACGCCTTCTCAGCACACAGCTGTTCTCGGCGATTGCATTTAGAAATATAGCATATTCGCGGAAACTCGCATGCGCGAACGTGATTTTGCTTAAAAGAAGTTTAGTTCGAGTTCTGCAGAACCGCATCATATCCGTCGTTACTGACATTCTAAAGAGATATCTAATGTGTACACATCGACAAACAATAAGAGAGCTTTTTCACGTTCTCAACCGCTCAAGTTCTTCACTTGTTTAATAAATATGTGTGATCAGCTGCATTACTATCCTTCGAAAAGGCGGCCGCTTACAAATCTCACGCATAAAACAAGTTCGCGTATAACAAGCAGAAGTAACCACTTCGTGTCGGGACTGCGAAGAACAGGTATTTGGCTATATGGCGTCATTAGCTTATTGTCGACTGGTTCAAGTGTGCAAGGCTTATAGCACAAAGCTATGGAGGCTTTCGTTTACCAGTCTAAACGGTAGTATATGAACTGGCACTCCCTTAGTTGTGTAGGGCTACCGCTCTTAACGACTTCCATTGGGCTAGCTCCATTTAACGGTCCCCTATAAAGACGCCAGCTCCTGCCCCTAACAGCTTTCAGATACTCATTTTTTTTCGGTGAGACCACGCTTCACCTAATTTTCTGTTGAAAAAGCTCTTGCGCTTACCCAGAAAAGACGTCATCAAAATAGGAAAAGCAACAAAGGCCGACCGCATTCTATCGATGTATATGCTGCTAAGATTGCTCTTCGTACAAATGAAAGCTAACAAATGAACAATTTGTTATAGCGCCATAAATAACCTTCACGATAGAGTAAAGAAATATGTTAAATGAAGAAGCCACCAAATGCAGTCCATGTCTCCAAACTGAAGCGGCAGATACACTTATTTTTTTATCACGCAGAATATTATGTATTAGGTTTTTATGAGCAGACCTACAAATACGCATTAGAAATTCTGGGTGATGCAGTCGCTGCTGCACGCGAGAATAATTGTGTTATGTCAAGCGGGATAGCTATAACTTTGAACAGCTGTATCGGGTTATTCGCCAAAGTGAATGATAATCTGGTGTTTGGTACTGTGAACACCTATGGCGGCTATTTTTTTTTTTTCTCGCGATTGAACATCACTTGTTTTGCTAGTCGCCACTGGCCTTTTCTTTTTTTTTTTTTCCTCAGCACCGAAAAGTCAACCAGTTCTGGCTGGCATCTGGGGGAAGGTGAGGGAGTAGTAAACGGTGAAGGAGGGAGCTGAGGCTCACTCCGGTCCGACACACTCTCACATGGGCCCAAATAAAGTAATTTATTTTTCCCTCCCCCTTTCCGGATGTTCTGCGATTTATGCGGCCTTCTTGGCGCCTGCTCTGTTCTCTGTTCGATGGGTTGCAAAGGCATAGATTATGCAGTAAACACTCTTATTTGGGAACACATCGTTCATTAACTCAAATATAAAGCTTCACATCTCGGGTGCTAGGCTATTACGGAGCCTCCATAACAGAAAAAAAATTGAAATGTGTTTCCGATATATTTCCTCTTTAACTCCCTCTCAGACAGTCGGTGAATCCACTTCCTTTCTCGCTCTTTCGGAAACGTGGACTACATGTCCATATGAGGCAACAAAAAAGGGCTTCTATACTCTCCCACCATCTTTCACGAGGAAACCGTATCTATCTCATCTTTATGTTGCTCGAAACCCTACATGTACTTTTCTTCCGTTGAATTTGTATGCCCCCTGAATTCAGTATGTGGATATGAAGTATCTGTTGGAAGCAGTATTAACGATGCCGAACTGAAAATGTTCATTAGGTGCAGTGGGGAACATAACAGCGGATGCTGGAAGTGATCCTGAGTGATAGGAAAATGGCCTAAAACCATCCAAGTAATTGCGTATCATTAGTTTGGGTGTTCATTGTATACACGTTTTCTGTCCTTGTATGTAACACACGGCACGTGTGGGAACAAAATTGACGAGCAAATACACCTGCACGTCCTTTATCGAGTGACGAGCCGAGTTGGAAGTGGCTACTTGGGTATGTAATCCTGCTCGAGAAAGCAAAATCGATCGCTGGCCGCGCCGGCAAATCGAAGGTCACGGAAAGATCGACATCGCACTTCCCTTAATCTGCTCTTGTACCGTTTTCTTCACTTCGGCCCCTACCAAACACTACCTGGTGATCCAGAGCACGACCCCTGATACAAGGACTTCGCTAGGAGGCGGTGGAGTAATGAAAGGCGGCACGTGGCTTTTCTAATGCGCTTACTCATGGTCGGCACGACCTCTGTGACAGATCGAGCACGCCCTTAATCGCACGTGCCGTCTTACGGATGGTTCTTAGCCATGTCACGCTATAGTCGCTCGATGCGGTGGGTCGTTCTGCTTCGCAGTGTGAGCGTTCTGAACATCGGCGTCTTTTTGGGACCCCAACAGCTGCGGTGTTCCGGTGGTTATGGAGCTCGAGTGCTCACCAGAGAGTTCCGAACTTGAATTCGCGGCGCGCTGGCCACACTTTGGCATTGATGAAATGCTACGTGAGCTTAGATTTAGGTGCACGTTGAAGAACGCCACGTGGTCCGAATTTCCCAAGCCCTCCGTTTCGACATATTTTGTAATGATATCTTTGTTTAGCACGTGAAGTGTGTTATATTAGTTTTTGATGTGACTATGATGCCGTGAACAACTTGGACATGAGAAACTGGCAGAAAATTCTGTTTTACAGAAAGGTGATCAGACATGATGGAATTGAAAGGCTGAACATGCAACATTGGCGTTCCTATGAGGGACGATTGAAAAATTTGAGCAAATAAGTTTAGCCTTTAGGTTCTCTTCTTTGCAACACACGTTTCCTACATTGCACAGTAACCGATATTCTGTAAGTAATAAAGAACATGAAAGGCATTGAGTTATTTTAACTCCACTAATGAAAAAAAAAAAGAGGCGTGTTTACACAAACACGGCGGTCGCATTTTTAGCTCTTAGTATTCCAATGGCGTCTCCGAATGGTTGTGTGTGCTCCCGCTGTGGATGTAAAAGATGGCGCATCGCCTCATGAAAGCAAAAGGGAAAAATTGAGAAACTATTGGCGTTCAGAAGAATACCCTGGAAAATATTCATGTACACGCTTCTTTTATAGTGGGTTCCACGTTTAGAGAGAAACGTTTTGTCTGAGAGTGGAAAGAGAAAGAATACACGTTTATTGTAGGAAACAGTGAGCACAAGTCTTTCTTCTTCGTCTGAAAGTGGCGGCTGCCTGAGCCCAGAAAGCCATAGGCTGATTCCACGAGTCATGCATTGACCACAAGACTTAGCTGGTTTTCCAAGCTATGTGCCGTCAGCATTGCCTTTCACGTTTCTTCGGTGGCATCAGGGCTTCTAATTTTTGTCTTGATTGTTCTTTTTCTCTAGGTTGGGAATTCCAACAATGCCACGTGTTGCACATGTTGTAAAGTGTCCGGTGCATTACAAGAACAACACAGGTAACATAATTTTGTGGGGTTCAGTTGGCGCATAATAATGCCATAAACAATGTTACTTTGCCGTCTCCGCAGAGCAGTGGCTGGCTTCTTTGCTCACTTTTGTGTATAACAGAATATATTGCCTTCTTTTTAGTAGATGCTGCTGCAATATTACAGCAGAGTTGATTGCAATGTCCTTCACCTTCGTCGCTTTCCAGAGCCCGTGTGGCAGAAACTCGCAGTTAGTATTCTCTGAGGTCACGTCATGAGCGGCTTTGTTTCCCTGCACGTGCTCGCGATTAGGGGTCCGTTCAACGTAGGCATCGAATATGAATTGCTTTCTCGTATTTTTTGGGTTAAGAATTTTGACTGCTGCGTTTGAGGTCCTTTTGGTCGTGTTTTCGCACGTGGTAACGCCGAGGACAATGACGGCTTCCTCCATTCTTTTGAGATTCCCAACTGGTATATATATATATATATATATATATATATATATATATATATATATATATATATATATATATATATATATATATATATATATATATATATATATATATATGTGACGCTATGAAGAATGGGCGACGTGGCCTGGCTCATACCCCATGTTTATTCTGTTCTCCACTTCTTCCTTCTCTGCTTCTACCAACATCGCTACCTTCATACGTCACATGATTCCCCCTTCCCCCGAAAGAAGGCATGAGTTACAGCTTACAAACAAGAAAAAGTAAACAAGGAGTGGCTTGGAAGTCACCAATGTCAAAATAACAAGGTGGTCTCACAAATTTTAAAATGCACGTGTTGTCTTCTTCGTCGCTAAGACGTGAGGTGAGAGTGTGGCAGTCCGGTGATATCAATGAGAGATCTGGCGGGCGAGTCTGATGGTTGCGTCCTGGATAACACAAGAATGCTTTGGAGGTGGAGACTGATGAAATAGCTGGCATTATTGCGACGAGTGGACGCTGTTTGAAAGCGTTGCAGTAGATCGGTCTTCGGCGTCGCTGTCTTTGCTGCGTGCGTGCTCGTTGTCGTAAACTAATGGGATGGTGTCTGAATCCTTGCGTGGTGGAACTGGTGACTTCTTGTCTTGTTCGGTGTTTCCTGAGGTTTCGTAGCTGTAATCTTAGGCGCAGTCTTGATCTTTTGTGCCAAATGCGTTTCTGGCGCCGATCCCTTATGCGAAGATGCCTTGCTTCTTGAATTTGTTTTAGGACGCTTGCTTTGCGCCGTCGTCCTTGTTGGTGTGTCCGTTGTAGTTCCTGTAGTTTGTGGAGTTGCCTTTGCTGAAATTGCTCGTCTTTTTGCGAAAGTTTGTCAGATGGGCCTCTTTCAGGAACATGAGTCTGCTTTTCTTTAGATGGTGATGTGATCAGTTGATTGTCGGTAGTCGACACGGTACTGCTAGGCTTGTCCTGCGATGAAAGCAGCGTGACAGGCTGATGAGAACGCTCCCAAGATGGTTGTGAGTCATCCTTGATTTTAAATGCTTCTGTCAGTTGACAATTCGCCGGCGTTGGTTGATTCGAAATTCCTGCAGTGCTTTGACTCACATGTGTGTTGTCACTTGACGATGAGAGCACAACAGACATGGCTTGAGGTGGTTCTGATGGCGTATGTTTTTCTTTTTGCAGCGTAGTTAGGCTGACAGTGTCTGTCGAACGACCCTGGTCGGGAACGTCAGGGTGGGGGCTGGTATTGCGAGGATTCACCAGCTCGTCACACGTAAATTCCGTCACACGCTCGAAACCGTTTAAGCCTTGTGTGTGACACGATGCATCAAGGCATTTGGGTGGTTCTGTAAAATCGGAAGTGTTGTGGTGCAAAGAACACGTTGAAAATGCCGATTTCATTGCCCTTGGGAAAGACGGGTTTAGGTTCAGTTTTTTGGCGAAATTTCCTAGATTCCTTTCGGTATACGGACGCTTTACCTTGTCTGTTGCGACGTGCGCGTTACCAATCGGTGTTCGAATGCGTGACGTTTTTTCGGAAGAGTCATATGATGGTACAATGGTGGTATATTTTCTCTGAGATCTCGTTTGGAAAATAGGCTTACTGCGGGAAGACTTCGCGTAACTGTGATGGGTCAGTTGAAAAGCCTTCCGCTGATGAGGTATGAACAGGTCTTCATCGTATTCTTTGAAACGGGTAATCATTTCTTCCCTGATCTTTTGCCATGATTCGTCATTTTCGAATATGTGTATCAGGTAAAACTTGAATGCCTCACCGGAGACGTAGTCGGTAAAGTTGGCGACCATCTCCCGTTCCGACCATGAAGCAGCGGTAGCGTGGAGCTCGAACAGGTCGAACCAGTCCTGTACAGGTCCATCGTCCGCTGCTCCGGTGTACTTGGGGATGGGAAGGTCGGTCGATGATTCCGTCATGATGCTCGTCGATGTGTACTGCTAGATGCTGGTTTGGTAGTTCGCTTGTGGTCAGGGTGTCTTGCGGAGAACCTTGTCGATGATGTGCGACTGATGAAGGGGCTGCCAGGTCTTCATCCTGTCGACTTGTGTGACGCTATGAAGAATGGGCGACGTGGCCTGGCTCATACCCCATGTTTATTCTGTTCTCCACTTCTTCCTTCTCTGCTTCTACCAACATCGCTACCTTCATACGTCACATATATATATATATATATATATATATATATATATATATATATATATATATATATATATATATATATATATATATATATATATATATATATATATATATATATAAATGGGAAAGAAGTGTATACCTAAAGGCTCGTTTTTCCGTGTTTTAACACAATATTAATGAGATCTAACAGACAGTAATGCTAAGGAATGTATATTTATATATATAGCGACAAAGAGCTGCTCAATACCTCGCTTAATTCAGTTGTTTGCTGCGTCTGTATATTCTCTGTAGGGTTCCGTTGTTAAGAATTTCTCGCTTGGAAAGCTGATTTAAGCTTATTTTTTGTCTTTGTTCTGGGCTTCACGCATGTTGCGAGGTGCTGTCACGACAGATATTCGGTCTCGGAAAGGCGGCGATAATCGAACTTTAGTGCTGAAGACTTCTTAGAACTTCTACCTATATAGAATTTTGGCAAAGTACTGATCTGCCTGTTTGGGTCAGCCTAAAGCGAATACAAAGGCTGGCACTGTGTGCTTGGCTCATGTCTTGCTATGTGTTATAATGGCGAAGTCTGAGAAGTGTGGTGTTTGAAGTCATGCTGGGAAGCCCTATAGTGCACCCTTAATATCATTTCTGATTCCGATGTTCAGCTTTTCAATTCAGGCTTTCGTGATTGGTAGATAAAGAGTGTCATGTGTTTTATGCCTAATCTGAAGGGTTTCAATATTTTAGATGGATTTGAAAGTATAGCTGAACGAGAGCCATATTTATGGGCTTTAAATACACATGTGCAAAATTAGTCGATTCGTGGTATACAGATTTCATTAGGTGTGACTTTTGTATTATCCTAACATGGCTATAGTGGCCTTCCGTTTTATCGTATAGATACGTACTTTCACCACAGTCGATTTACAAATGGTTTCATGTGCTACAATAATAGCATGCAGTCCTAAAATATTAGCTGTGCAGTGTTGATTAAAAACAAAAAAGAGGTTTTCTTCTCATAAATCAGATTACTTCATTCAGGAATTAATAAAATGTTTCTCTACAGCAAGCTATATCTCTTAATATTGACCTGTTCAAGATTTACGTTACGGAAGTAAATATAGAATATATAAAGCTCATCATATGCAGCTTCGCACATTTACCCGTTATAGAATAAGAAGTTCGCACCACCCCACGGACTGCGCTTGTCATTATTTAAAGCGTATTTACAATGTAAAATTGCAAGTCTGTGCTAGCGCATCACGTCAGATGCACATTGCACATTGCGGAAAGTGGTACATATTACACCAAATATTCCCCGAAACTCCTGTTGATATGTCGAGTCGCAGAGCCCGTTCATTGCTACTTTTTCATTCTCAACAGGCTAGCCGAGGAAAAGTCTACAAGATTTCTTGCGACGTCCAATGAATCACTTTAAAGGACGCTAGAAAGCAAAATGCGTTCCAAAACTGAAACGAGGAGAGTGATAATCGCTTCCTGCAGCTCTGCCGACACGTGAACCTTCGTCATCGCAACAGAGCGGCTGCTTGGAAAGATAACTCGAGCCCTTTGCGACAATTGCACATTTGAAGAACAGCTGCGTGGTTGCCTAACATTTAAAAATAAATGGAACGTGTTTCACAGAAAATGCAGACCCATGCGTAGTGGCCGTCGTCCAGGACTTCGGTGTTCAAACTTGGGGAGAAAGTTTTCAATGAAAAAAGAAAGCCAAGTACTCAACAGCTTGATATGAAGTATCCGCGGTGGCAGTGAAACAAGAATAATGCATTTGTTGTGTCCACTTCTTCTTCTGTAGTTCGCGTGGCTTTAATAACAAAGAGCCACAACAAGCCCACCTCTAGATCTTGCTGTAAGAATAATGACTCCGCCTCTTGATGTCTGTATGCTTGCAACTGCGGTCACAGTGAGCGTAAAACGTACCAGATAAGATGTACGACCCGTGAGAGTCCCTCATTAGAGCGGCTATATAGGCTCAGAATTAATGGAATCAAAATGGCGCGTGCTTGATAACGTGGATACAAGGAAGAATGAAAAGAACAGCACGAACGCCGGTGGCTGTTCAGTTCTCAAGCTGGAACTCATGGGCACTTTAAGTGTATGACGTCTATTCAGGCACAATGACTTCCCCCAAGGGCGTTAGGCAGAATCTTTTTTTGGAGGAGGGAGGGCACCTTCCAGATTCCAGGCGGGGAGGCTGCTTTCGTGAAATGATAATTGTTCGCTGTGTATGCTATGATATGCGAAACCAGAGCCTAGTCAAACTGGGCTCTGGTCTTCGACAACCTTAAAATACTTACGCGATGCCGTTATAGAAAATTATGACAATACAACCAAGCCTGAACCTCTTAGACAACGAAATGAATAAAAATAATGTTCTTTGTCGCGAGGCTTCACTTTACTAAACGCAGTTAAAAGAGCATAAGTTTCCAGCCGACATTGATCGATATCACTTTGGCCCCTTGTTCATGAAGCTAGAGATGAATAAGTCTGGGGTATGGGCAGCTTTCTACAGGCCTCGTTCCGCTGACCGGTGCTCGAGGATTCTCGTCCGCACAATTTAGCACCACATTGCAGAAGAGGCTTAACGACTGCTAGAATCTACCGGCTAGAGCAGGGAACCTCCATTGCGTCACATGACTAACGGCGTCCTTGCATCCTCTTAGGCAAGCTAAGAATCATTGCGCGAAAATGCCACCTCGTTACGTTCTCCTTGTTTGTTCATCTTCATGAAAAGCTCTTAAAGACAATGACAACTGAAAATGACAGTGCGTACGGTATTATCGTGTCAGAGGAAGTTATACTTTTAAATATACACCGTAAAGAAAAGTGAGGGAATACAAGTTTTATATGCGCTGCTGTTTCTCGCCATGCTTATTGTGAGAAACGAAGGGAAGATACCTATGTGCCATTCGCCTGCTCTCTGGATGCATCACATGTAGTTTTAAATGCGAAGCATTTCTTAGTGAACTTCGGCGACTTTGAGCGTATCTATCTATCTAGTCGCTTACGTTTGGGTGCTCTCGTGGTTACCCCCTTAACTTGGCGACAGCAAAATTTAGCATGGGAGGGTAAGATGGATGGACGAATATGACACTCTGATCAAGACATGAATATTGTCACAATCTTATCGCGTACGTCATCAAACACGTCCCATGAGACAGTTGCACATACCCACGGGCCGGAATGTGCCGCTGGTATGCGGGTATGTGCCACAGGTGATTGACACTTGGTATCTACCCAGTAACGACGCGAACACACATGGACAATTTTAACGCTCGAGCGTTAAGAAGTACCCGACATCGATAGCGTCCACCCGACGAATGCAAAGAATGAATGTAAGGGTTATAGCTAGAATTGAACTCAGACATTCTGCGTGGCAATGAAGCATTTTACCACAGAGCAACGCCAGGTCTCGGAAATAATTTTCAAAAAGACACGAATTCTCGTGAAACGTGAATAGTTGTTGCAGTGCTGCCTACCCGATTTTATAAACATCACATGTGTACTTCTTTGATACAGCCAGTACGTCGGGTTAACGTCAATCGTGCTTAGTTGCCATGCGCTGTAGGTTATTTGTGTAACAATGTCCAGGGTCAGCATCCTCACGAGCATCATAGCTTCATATCAGCTTCTGGTGTTGCTGATACGCCTGTTACAGTTGGTATCGTTGCGCAAGTACAAACAAATGGTTATATAAACATCTGAAAATTATCACCATACGTCTCTGCGTCCAACATTTGTATTCAGCGTCATTTCATGACGTGTCACTCAATAAAAAAATGCAACATGGTCACCTTCCTTCCGCATGGTTCGCATAACCTCGATTCCTAGGCACGTGAAACCTGCCAATTTTTTTTCGTAAATAAAAAAAACACACAGTTATCACGCAGAGGACCTTGTGAATTATTGAATCGCACACGTCTGGATTGCTTACTGGCCTATAAGTCATGATCATCTGTAAAGCCAAGCTTTTCAAATTTGCTCAAAGAAAGGCACTCCCGCAAGCTGAAGGCATTTATAAATTTAAACGGTATTTAATCAATTCATTTCATGTATACTGCCACGTTCCATTTCTCAAGTTTTTGTTATCGTCCCAAAACACCACACGATTCTCAGCGCAAACCGCGCCTGCAGTTTTCTAGAGGGTTCCGGACTGTAGTAGATCATTTCGATAAGATCACGCCCACTGTGCGAATGGTACAGATTGTTCTGGAACGCACGCCGCCGCCAGCGATAGCACTAGAACATTCGACGGCGGGAGTATAAATGCCGACGCGCTTCGCCGCTTGTCAGTAGTTGATCGAAGGCCGACGCTCCGTTCGCCGCTATCAGTCTGAGACTGCTATCTGTGCGAGACTGCTGCTGTAATTGAACTTTCTGTTTACCGGGCACAGGTTCGCCCAAATAAACAGTTAAATCTCAACAAGAAGTCTCCTGTCTTCAGCCACGTCACGACCCCGTGACAATACTAATAAATGTAACCACAGTTTCACGTTCGAAGTAATCATTGTGTTGCGATTTCATGGCTAGATCTTGTTGCCAAAAAACTTTTAAATACGAACCTGCACAGTAAATTGTTTCAGGAGCTTATAACATTCATAGTGGTGGAAAATTTAGCCAGTTAAATGGTCAGGACTGTAAGATATCATCGCAAAACCTTGTGCGATGATGCTCGTCTTATATCGACAGATGATTCACATTTCCAGAAGCATTCATAACGGTGTTCTTCATAAACATATCATAGCATTATGTGGCTCATCGAGTGCAAAAAATTGCCTTTGTTTGTCTTCGAGATTTAGCGAGAGCTTACAATATTTCACGAGACCTGCTGAGATTCCGTGAGTCCTGGCGGTACAACAGGAGGCCGGCGTCAGCGTAAACATAAATGACAAAAAAAGAAAACCGTGTAATAAGAACTGGTCAGTAGTCATGTTGTATTCAAGTGGATGCGTGTGTGCGTTTGTGTGTGTGCGCGTGTGTGTGCGTGTGTGTGTGTGTGTGTGTGTATGTGTGTGTGTGTGTGTGTGAGCATTCAGCATAAAAAAAGTCCCATGGTATTGTATTGGGACACCATCTATGACATAACTCGGTGACGTCATCGTGATCTATCAAACAGCCAGAATTCGTCACGTCTATGTGACGTCCTTATGACGTTCCAGCCCCAAGTTGCATAATAACGTCATCAAAATACTTTGGCGCTTGTTCAAAGGCTTACCGTTCTCGGAGGCTACGATGGTCAAATCCACGTCATGCACAAGAACCCTGTAATGCTTCTGATATCGAAGACAGTGCAGAACCACGTTAAGCTGAAATAGCTTTCGGAGCCAATACATCGACTGAGAAGAAAAAGGAAGGTGGCTATCGCCGTCAAATCGTCTTATGAAGTAACATAATGAAACCAGTGATTACCTTTATTATTACGACTCTCCTCTCTCCTTGAACTTTCCTTCTCTCTATATATATCGAATCCACCACATTTGAGTTGTTTTCAAGGAGCCTATAAAACTGCATGCACACATTTATTTTATTTAGGAGTGGTTATACGGGTAGAAAAAAAAAGCACTTTCATCTTAATTTTCTTACCTTACATATTACGGAACCCACTTTTCTCTTCAATTCAATGATCGACAGTATTTCAATGAATACAAAAGTCAATAAATTGTCAAATTCGCTAACAATATTTTCGCCTCCTGAAGTTTTCATATTTTTATTTTTTGCTTTGTTGTTGTGATTCACGTACAAAAATGTCCCACTGAAGCATCAATGATGAAGTGGCATTAAATTTTGCAGGATGTGCATACCGGTCCAGGAGCACTACGCGCGAATCGGTTGTGGTCGGGGTGGACAAACATGCGCAGGGCCCAGCCTCCCGTGAGACGGACTTCTGGGCTGACCTCTTGCCGTTCTTATACCTATGCCTTGCCAAGCACAGAGACAAACTTTGCAAGCCGCTGCGCAGTCGAACGTGACTGGTAAGCCGAGCGAATTCCTTCTTGCTTCAAGAAGAGTTCGTGGCAGTAAAAGAAAGTCTGAATAAGATAAAAGGACAACGCAATGAAAACTACGAGGCGAGGAATTCCGGTCTCGTGAAGTGAAGCCGGAGTGTGAAGAATGCCGATAAGGCTGACACCCACAGAGTGGAAGGCATTGGTCAATAGCTGTGCCACGGTTTAAGCACCTGCGGTGAGTTCTCGTTCATTTGGGTGGCGTTGCGACAAAGGGTTAGGAATACTTGTTACGTAATATAGAAAGAGCGACTGGTTTGACTAAACCTTTCTGGGCACAGTTAAGCTACATAACCTAATTCAACCTACTTCCCGTGGAAAAGCGGAAATACACTCAAAGCGTGGGTGAGGTAGAGTGCCGTTGAGTTCCGCAGTTTTTCACGGCTGGGTAAACATTGTGGGAGGAGCTGAACAAACACTCTTTTTTAGCCAGTTCCTAAATGTACGGACTTGATCACTTAGCATGGTTTCGTGAAGGGTCATATTACGTTACAGGTGCTTTGTGCCATCCAGTTATGATATGTTATGAAAAATATTCGTGAAGTTTTCGCCAAGCCAAGTTAAACTTGAAACAACGAAACTGGCGATTTTGAAGGCTAGTTTGGTTGATTCTATAGGTTGTTTGCAGGGGTTAGCTATAGGTGATGCAAGTTTTTTCTAGAGATCTTCTATATCGTTGCTGGGCTTTTGCAAGCTGATTCCATAGCCTTGATTCTACGTCGATTTTCGTATGCACAGGCGTTCGAGTTTAAACGCACAGTCCCAGACACAACAGATATGTCCAAGCTTGAGAGAAACTTGCTCTGAAACAAACCGTTTGCACCCTTCATATATCTACGGGCCAGTAGGCGTTGTCATAGGCCTTCTATCACTTCGGGTCCTTCTCGCTGACGCCTTCGGTGATTTCGCTGGCGCATACGCTGACCCATTTCACTGAACCTTTCGATCTCTGAAGTGCAGCGTTTAACAACCGTAAGCAGACATTATAGACAAGCAAGATTTTATTTTTTTTTTGTCATATCAGTGACGCTATGACTGTGCTTTTCAGTGGGGCCAATAAACGGTAGCTCTCGTAGAGCTAGAACCTGCATCTGCCATCTTAAACTGCGCTGCAATAATGTAACCAGCGAAAGCTTTGCCGTCGAAGAGGAATACGTTTTCTTTTCCTTGTGAACACATCTCGTCAACCGTGCTTAACGTCGTGTGTCGGTATTATTCACTGACATCTACAGGTTTTTCAGTGTTTTTCATTAGTAGAAGCCTCATTCACGTGTCCACGAAAGCGGAGAGCGTGACAATACCGTTTGCCTGAGCTGCCAGGTAGACACTCTAATCATGTTCTCTCATCAGTGAGCAATTCCTGCAGGACACACGTTCCGCTGCCGCCTCTAATGACTGCGGTCATCTACCGGAGCAGCGGGGTGCCCAGAGGTGGTGATCCCTGTGATGGAGGTGGTAGGATAACAACACTACAATATACCATCACCAGAGACCCATTGTACGACACAGCGAACTCTCCCGGAAACTTCAGCACACTAATTAAAACTAGACGTAGTATAGCAGCAGTAAAGGTTGTTTGCTTAATAGCGTATCAGCAGCTCGGAAACGGAGTATCCTTCACCCTATTTCTGCTAACAAGAAATGTCAAAAATAAAATCAATATGATACAAGTAGTCACAGTGTTTCAGTTCGAAACTAGACACTTAAAAATCGATTCTGTGTGTGATGGGCAATGCACCTTTTAGTACATTTTGGCGATCACCATTAAATAAATTGAGGATACCATTTCATCATGTGCGAGAAAGGTTAAAAAAGCTGAACGTGCCGGTTCTCTGAATTGTATGTCATTAGTAGATAAAGAAAACAAGCTAACTAAAAATGTGTGTTTGAGAACTGATTCAATTTCACTGAATGGTCGATTCAATGTAAGCCTGAAGACGAATAATTTGGATCAGACAACGTCGCTCAAGAATTAATCGTAAATCTTGTGCGATCCGCCCGACATATGGCCGAGCTCCCTGAGTGGGTAGCTGCCAATATTTTAAGGGACATCATCATCGATAACAAAGTTAAGTACGTCCAGACATGTTTATCTAGAAATTAACATTGTCTCCTAATTGGGACGAATGTGACATTTCTGCACTCCTGTGACTCCTTCTTCTGTGACTGTCACTCCTGCTTCTGTGACTGTGACTCCTGCTTCGTCCGCAGCAAAGATCCCCTATATTTTATACTGTACAATATACACTGCCATGTGGCACCGTGTGGTTCTATTACCATGCTCTTCTAGGTTTCTTTTGAGCTTAAGGGTAGGCTAAACACGTAATTTCACCCAAGAACATGGTGTAATGGTTATGGGGCTCGAGTGCTAATCAGAAAGTCACGGGATTGAATCCCTGCCATAGCGGCCACATTGCAGTGGAAGTAAAATGCGAGAGGCCCGTGTCCTTAGATTTTGGCGCGCGTTAAAGAACCCCAGGTTGTTCGAATTTTCGGAGCCCTCCACAACAGCATCCCTCATAATTACATCGTGGTATTAGAATGTAGAAACCCAGCATGTAATAAAGCCGCAATTTTTGAATTGGCTTTGTTACTTTTATTTGAAAATAAAGCTGCCTAAACCACAAAGAACAATAAGTTTTTGTTGTTCATTTAGTGAATCGCTATTGAACACTTACAAGATTGCTTATAGAGACTACAGGCAATATCCTGTGACGCAACAAATGGACGATTTCTTTAGTTTATCTGATCGACATCGAGTATACAAGTGTACGAGCTCTCTAAAGATAGGTTAATAACAGAAATTAAAAAAACGGTCCTAGATATTTTGTATTTCTTTTTCTGAGAAACACTAAGGAGGCCCTGGGAAGGCATAGCACGTGACAGCGTGTTCACCACCGGGGATTACGACGGTGTCAAATGAAAGATACTCGAAAGCAGGCCGAAAGTTTCTAACGGAGAGAAAGTGACATAGTTGTTTCAACAACGCTTGAGCCGCTTTCAGAACGTATAGCCCCGTTACTTGTCAAACGTGGCGCATGTAATTGTTACGCGCGTAATATGCGCAGCGGGCTCCGGGATGAGGCTTACGCTTAAATCCCTGGCGGGTTGATGGAGTGCCAGCGTAATCCGTGTTATTATCTCCGTCCCTAGACCTGTAAGGTTACACCATACTATTGAGTTTTTTAGCCGAATTATTTTATTTCTTGTTAGCTAAAAAGGGAGAAGACAGTGTGTGCGTTGTTTTAGGTGCTGTTATTGCTGATATTTTTTTACATTTTTATTGTATGATTGCACGCCTCAATACTCAAGGCAACATCAGAAAAATAACATCAGAGGCAACTATAAGAGAAATAAGGCTATCAAAATAAGATTTCTGCGGAATAAAGAGACAATACGCACAGAAATACGTTCATGATACGCACAACTCAGCTCAGTGATTCTTTTACGCTTTTACAGCTAAAGCTTTGGGGAAAGCGGTTTATAGCACATACCAAACTTTCATGTCCTCGCAGGTAACAAAAGACAACAAAACAAGCCATGAAGAACGCGATTTACTCATCACTTGTACAATAAACTTTCCCTGGCCAGCGAATCATAGCGTAACACTTCCCCTCACCCTGACCACACGAGGAGCAATAGTCCAATCACATCCACGACTGCAGAACAGTTAGTAAACGCTCAAGTTCTCCTCCGCGCATGATGAGAGGAACGTCAACGTTCCCTGTGGAATGGTTCATCCAGACGGGAAACGACGTTCATCGCCGTCCCTAGGGGAAAAAAAAAGGGAGAGGCTCGCTTGTTGTGCCTTCTCAGAACGCGTCCTTCCGCGTGCACATTTCCACTGCTAGGGTAGAACCTTCTTCACTGACGAGCCGCAGGCACCGGTGGCTCTACAAGGGACAGCCCAAAAGGGCAGGAAATGGCCCGGCGGCTCTCTCTGTGCGCTAGTGGATGTGCCGAGTCGCTGACCGCGGCGCGCGTGCATGCAGATTCTCGTGTTGTCGCTACACCACGCTTACCTTGTGCGTCTGTGATAGCGGCGAGCAATGACGTTGAGTGGACACGTGGACACGAGCACTTTTCCCCGGAGCGTTGCTTTGTCTTTGTGTCTCGGACAGTGCTTGGACATAGTATTCTTTATATCCCTGCATGACGACGATTGAAATATGGTGGCTTGGTCATTGCTCAGCTTTGGCGCGGTTACGTATTATGACACAGGAACATGTTGGAATACCCTTTTTTTTATGGAGGGGGAGGGGGCTTTATGGTAGAAAACGCTTTATAAAATACGCTGGATTAGTGTTATAGGTTGAATACATGCGCATATTGAAGATGTAACACTGGCTGTAGAGTTCTCCCCTGTTCTTCCCTTTTATAAAGAAAATTTTTTTATGTTCTCCACTGACAGGCTGTGAATAACATAAAAAATACTATGTTTTTATAGTGAAGAGCGCCATGTTCATGCCAACTTTTGTATCCAAAACAGAATCTGAATCTTTGGGCGACGTTTCTTGGCGTTTCTGCTAGATTCTCTCAGTTTGTTTAAAATAAACTGTGAAAGATCGTGGAGCTTCGAGATAACTCTGCGTTAAGAAATTATTTCCGTGTACACGTTTTCATACTGCAATGAATATAAGCACTGTGAAGGAACACAAAAG
Organism: Rhipicephalus microplus; assembly: GCF_013339725.1. Taxonomy (NCBI): domain Eukaryota; kingdom Metazoa; phylum Arthropoda; class Arachnida; order Ixodida; family Ixodidae; genus Rhipicephalus; species Rhipicephalus microplus. Next base: position 32,394,723 of record NC_051169.1, read on the forward strand.
ATAGAAAAAGGAAGAGCGTCAAATGTTCTCAAACTCGAGAAAGGAAGTGTTCACGCATTTCCTCTAACTTGAAAGCTGTTGCACGAGTTACCAGAGCAATAACTACTCCTTTACGTCACTTATCATATCAGCCCGTCACCCGTTTGAAAACTATATGGTTTATCTACAAATAGAAACTTACAAAGTTTTCTCAAGAGAGAAAAAAATCTTAGATAACGAAAGGTAGGGAGGTTAACCAGTCCAGGAAAACTAGTTTGCTACCCTACACGTGGCAAGAAAATGAGAGAGTTTGAAACAGAAAGGAAAGAGAGCTAAGAGGAAGAAAGACCACAGACCGCAGACAAGCACGCAGTAAGCCACGGTCCATCAAGTTCACTTAAATGTGTCGTTAGACGAGTAAGCGACAGCGAGCTGCACAGTCTGTGATAGACTTCGGTGACGTGTTTCTGAGAGCGCGACATGAAGTTTCTTGCGCAAATATATAACCTTTAGTTACGAATGACCGGATAGAGTCAATTTGCAGCGCGAGAGTTGAAGGGCACCTGACCTAAAAAGAAAAAAAAAGCGTCCCGTGTGGCATCACACTATCACCATTCAACTTGAATTAAAACAAGGCTCTGCATGGCGTTGTATTAGTACCTATTTGCCAGTGACCCTGTTTTGTCCGTAATTACTACAGCAACTCACGGCGGCCCACTTTACGTTTCTCGCTGTTTTTCACGCAACTGCCCTGCCATGGCCGGGGTAAGCCGCAATAAGTCGTTCCACCAATGCCGTCACTTGTGACGTCCCTGCTCATGTCAGATAACCCCATAGTTGTTAAAGTGTGAATTGACTCTCCAGTTTCTTTGCTGTCTCTGTTCTCGACATTAGGAGCCAGATCGTCCTTACGCAGGGCTAAGTATTTGCTAGAAAGATTATAGAAATTCTTGGGCACCTGAGAAAAAACGGAACCAACAGCCACCTTCCCAAACACCTTTAGTCACCTACTTTTGAGAGATTACATTCAACTGCTCAATACTTCCAATCTCCCGCTTTAGTTTTGCAAACGCAGCCTGAATGTTTCATTTGCTCTGGCATCCGAAATCCTTCACTCACGTGTTTTGCCTATACCGGTAGGCGTATTTTTTTTTATTTCAGTACAGACAAGACCGCGCCTTTTGCAAGCTATATCACGTTCGTTCCTTCTACGCGCGCTTCTTTGGAATAGCCACTACTTCATTTTTCATATTTGCTGCCTTTGGAGCATTCGAACTTAAATCTTGGCTTATAAATCTTCTCCACACATGGATAAAACTCGGGTTTTCCGAAGCACTGTACGAAAATTAAGAAACTTAACATAACATAAAAGTCAATATAGAAAGTAGAATCTCTAAGAAAACTAGCGCAAACAGCTGTTTTCTGTCTTCCACGTTTATTGTCGTAATTATTCTCCTTGGGAAAAAGAAATGACGGTATTTTCTAGGCCGCTTGCGTGTTCCGAACTCGAAAATTGTCGGCTATAGATATGTAAGAAGATAAGCTTCAAAGAGGTGTGTGCGCGCGCGTTCGTGCTTGTGTGTGCGTGTGTGGGTGCGTGTGTATGCATGTATGTATATGTGTGAGCATACAAGGGCAAGTTAAATAAATAATCACGTGTGCAACAGCCACCCGATAGTACATTTACGCATATACTGTGTTCGTTTTTACACAATGGGGCTTGCGATAACTTTGTTCTTTTCTCTTGCTCACTTCGTAAAGTTTCGCAAATAAAACTTTCATTTTGAGTTTTGAAAAGGCATTAGTAGGAATTAGAGTTAATTACATACAAAGAGCAAGTAACAATTCAATGTTTTTTTTTCTTCTCGAAGCTCTAAATTGGATTTATCTTAATTTGAGAGTGCACGAAGCTGAAATTTTCACAGAAAAGAGTTGTGTTTTTGTTTCAACATGGTTCGCGGATTAGCAATTCACGTACACTTCACAAATTCCGAGTAACGGATTTACTTGATCTCCTACCTTGGATGCCTGAAAAAAAGTAGTTAAAGACTACTGTTTCGTTAGTCCTCGTCTTCAATTATACCACCACTTTTCGAACTAGATCTGAATACATATTCCCAAAAATTTCCGTGGTGAAACAGTGGTTTCTCTAATTACATTACGATAGCACTTCAACAATAAAGAGCTTTCAGTAATTTTTCAGAACTTGTAATTGCTCTTAAAACGCCTAAAACTCTTTAGACAACAAGGCATGATGGGGGTTGATCCCTGTAAAGCAATTCCTGCGCATCTAGTCGAATACTCAACTTATAATTGAAAATTTTAGAGACACGGGGTTGGCCTGAGAATCATGCAGGTCACACTGGATCACATGTAGAATCGTCACGTAAGAAGACGCTTGGTGTGTGAGCGTCTGCATTCCCGCGAATAATATATATTGTTCGCTGTTGAGTGGTGCGTGCATCGTGTTGAGCTTTTATCGGATTACCATTGAAACGCTTCACAGCGGCCGTAACTGTGGTAGGCGACGGCGGCTCCACGCGGAGCAATACAGGACGTCACATACGTTACGGCTAAAGGGCGGTCACTGGTGGTGGGCGGGGCTTACAGCCGGTGACTTCAAGGGCTTACTTCCAAGTGAAATGTTTCTTTACTGCCTATTTGTTTTTCAATGTGTATAGGCACCACTAACCTTCTACTTGTGTTTCTTGCAGAAAACAGCAAATCGTTGGGCTACCTGTCATGACCGCTTTAAGATCAACATTCTTCAGAGTGGTGGTGCACACCAACGCAGGGGTGCAGCCAAGGAGAGGGGATGTTCAAACCCCAACCCCTTAAAAATGTTTCCAGTGTTGCTTGCGTATATATGCACGCAAACAGGCAAACGCACGCGTGGTCATATATACATAAAGCATGGGGGATCCTATCCTCACACACCCCTCCGCAAAAAAACAAAAACAAAGCGAAACAATTCTGGCAACGCGCCTGCACCAATACTTCAGCGACATACGACACCACTTTCCGGCAACGGTTGCCTACCTCATGATCACATTTTTAGAAACAAGAACTATTATCAATCCGCTTTAGTAAGCACAGAGATTTGAAAACAACACGCGTCGTTATTACTCCAAAAGACTGCCACTATCACCACGAATAGAGTCAGTGGTTGTACTGTACCTGGAAATGCTTTTAGTTTTTTGGTATATTTTTTAACCTTAAATATTGTGATGTAGTTGTCCCAAATTTTCTCCGTACAACTTAATTCAATTCTGTCTTATTATTCAATACACCATAGTAGTCATTGAGAGAGGTCTCAAATGTTCAGCGTGTGCTCGTCATAGAAGTGCCATGAATGGATAAACACAAAACCATGTGTGAGGGAAGTGAAGAAACGAGTAACAACATAGATTGGCAGCTTTTGCAAAGAATTCAGTATCAAGTTCCATTTGTTGTGCCTTTCATTCCTGTTTTCCGAATGCAAATACGCTGAGTGTTGAAACTGCAGCTTGGGCGCTGTGTGTGTGTTTCTTCTCTCAAAGTTCCGTCGTTTTTCGCGCCGATAAATCTGTCTAAACACCGAGTGTTAATGCATATCTATTATACCTGCTTTCTTCATTGTATAGAAGTGCCGCTTCACGTATACCAGTGCTGCGTGTCGCGTTCACACATATCGCGAGTTTGTGTTATCACTATTCCAATAGGAGCTCCAGTTCAACTCTCACAGTCATGATAAAAGCCTCTTCATGTTGATTTGCTTGTGTTGTCCTGCGTAGGAACTTCCTCAATTGGTGTGAGTCAAAAAAGAGCACAAAAAAAACTAAAAAGACGAAAAGAATGGCTCGAATTCAGGACGGTGGGGGCATAGAGAATGTGTTGCAATGGACTTCATGAAGCACAACAACAAAACTTGTTGCGCAAAAAAGTTACTTTGTGGTATGGTAGAATGAACGCGAAAGTTGTTCACAAGCCGCCCTAACACGAAGGCACTGACAAACACTGCAAATAAAGTGTTGCTGATGCCTCTGCGCGTTTTTTATTACAATTTCAACGCGCCTTCTAGCGTGGCCTTATGCAACGCAGTTACGATGGCCAGGCTAAAACACTTATCAAAAGACAGCAGAGAACTACGACATGAGTAGGTTCCGCTAAGCCCGCGTGCATTTTTAGGGGCGAAACTACTTATAGCGGCACCCGTTCGTCCCCTGTAGTATGTAACAAGTATAACATTTTGACCTCCAAGGTGGTGCCGGTGAGAGACTTTTTTTGTGCGTTGTTGAACAATAAAAAATGGTGCTCAATGTACATGTCAATGACTGGTAATGGGGAATGAGAGACAGGAGCATTCGGCTTTTAGTTAGCGCGCAGGCTGCGATCACCATTAGCAGCCATTGGCTTGTACATTGAACACTATCTGACAAGAAAAGGTTGCTACGTTATACTCGCTGGGTGTAACCTCCTTAGCTTTAGAAACGTTTAGCGAGCGTTGAGCCGCAGCGCCATGAGTACAATGAACTTGTATATACCATAAATGAACTTGAGGTGGTTAAAAATGTTTGGCTTTCGCCCGCATCTGTCGGCGCAGGACGTCCTGCTCCAGCTTCAACACGATATTATAGAGCCGACTACTATGCGCCATAACGATAAAGCCGTGCTTGCTCTCGATCTCCGCGGGGCGTTCGACAACGTTAAACACAGCACTATACTCACTAACCTGTCTACCACAAACTGCGGGCAGAAGACTTTCAACTACATTCGCGCCTTTCTATCACATTGCACCGCCTTCATTCGCCTTAATTCTACCGAACACGGCCCGTACTTATTAGGCACGCGGGGTACACCTCAAGGGGCAGTCCTGTCTTCTCTGCTTTTTAACCTGGCGATGATGAACCTCCCCTCTCTTCTAAGCGAGGTCGAGGGAATACAACACGCACTATATGCGGACGATATCACAATCTGGACCAACACCGGCTCCTTAGCGCAAATCGAAGAACGCCTGCAAAAGGCTGCCCTTCTGGTGGACACCTACGCAGGTTCATGCGGCCTGGAGTGCTCTCCAGCTAAATCGGCTCTTCTTTCAGTCTCTCCGCTACCACCGCCTCAAATTTTTCTTCCGTCCGGGCCCGTCCCGTCAGTGCAAAATATTCGGGTTCTTGGCCTACACCTCACATCGTCCTTGGATCCAAAGGGCACAATAGCGGGCCTCAGACGCACCAGCGAACAGGTGAGCCGCATGATACGGCGAGTTTCTACCAAGCGCGGCGGCCTCCGCGGGTCTCAGTCCCTCCGGTTGGCCCACGCGTTTGTGACCAGTCGCGTCCTCTACGCCTTACCTTACCTTCGCCTGCGTCGTCAACACGAGCACCAGCTGGACGTCCTTCTTCGTTCAGTATACAAATGCGCTCTGGACCTACCTATTGCAACTTCCAACAGCCGATTCGCGGCTCTTGGGGTACACAACACCTTTGCAGAGATGCGCGAAGCTCATCGCGTTAACCAAATCAATCGACTGTCGCAGACGCCTTCAGGGTGCCGTCTTCTACACAGACTTGGCCTTAACCCGATATCTGACCAAGACCATCTGCAGCCGGTACCAGAGCTCTGGCGTCAAAAGCTATGGGTGGAACCTCTACCCCGTAATATGAACCCCGACCTCCATCCTGGCCGTAGACTAGCACGCGCCGTGGCCCTTCATACGCGACACTCCGATCGTCCTGGTGTTTTCTACGTGGACGTCTCGGGTCCCTCCCCCTCGGGTCACTTCACGGCTGCCGTGATTACAGAGGGCAAACACGTAGATGGCCTCTCCTTTCGAGCAGACACAGTAACGCACGCTGAAGAGGTTGCCATAGCTTTGGCCGCCTCTCACCCTGCCTCACGCACCATCCTGACGGACTCGCGCTCGGCCTGTTCTCAGTACTTTCAGGGTTCCATTGCCCCGCTGGCGGCTAGCCTACTACAGGCAGCCTCTTGGCGCTTTAACCCTCATCCCATTCGTATAGTCTGGACCCCAGGCCACTCGGGCCTGCCCGGCAACGAGGCGGCAAATGCCGCTGCCCGTGCTTCTCCTGTCCGGGCCGTTGCCCCTCCATGTCCCGAGACGGAATCTGGCAATACCAACCTGACGCGCTTTCGCGAAATTTTGGCTTATTACCGGGCTTCGCGCCGCCTCTACCCGCACCCCGCACGCGGTCTGGAGAAAGCGGACGAACGACTGCTACGCCGCCTGCAGACGAACACCTTTATCAGGCCGGCGGTCGCCAGGCACTTTTTGCCAGAAACCAATGGCACCTGCTCGACCTGTCATGTCCTCGCCGACACATATCACGTCGTAGCATCGTGCCCAGTTAATCCCGTCCCTTTTTCATCCCCTTTTCCTATCCCAACTAGAGAGGCTTGGGAAGAGCACCTGCTCGGCTGCTCTACCTTGGCTGCGCAACGCTCCTTGGTGGAGCGCGCACGGGCAGCTTCCAGCTCCACTGGCGTCCCGGAATAGGGTCTTGCCACTGTAGCACGCCGATGGGCCACGTCGGCACTCTCTAGTAGACTTTTTCTGAAATAAATGTTTTTTACCACCACCACTAAGCGCAAGCCGTAAGAAAGTAAAAGCCGAATTCTTCTCCTCTCATTTCCCATTAGCAGCCATTGGCATGTACATTGAGCCCTATCTGACTGAAAAAGTTTGCTACGTCACACTCGCTGGGCGTAACCTCCTTGGTTTTCGAAAGGTTTAGCGAGCGTTCGCCGCAGTGCCATGGATACAGTGAACTAGTATATACCATGAACTCGAGGTGGTTAAAGGTGGGAAGTTGACCCGAAGCGCAAGCCGTAAGTGTGTGTGTGCCACCTCTCGTTTAGTCCTTGGAATGTGCGCTGGATGGCAGTGCTTCTATATGGGGAATATATCATGAAACGATGCGAGATGGTGGTACTTGGAGTGTTGAATAGATGGACGAACGGACACATAGACAGATACATGGATGGACGTATGAACGGACGCAGGGGCGGCTGCATGGACGAACGCAGGGACGGACGCACGAACAGACGCACGCACGGACGGGCTGATGGACGCATGGACGGTTACACAGATGGACCCATGGATGGACGGAAGCAAGAACGAATGGCCGGACGAATTCTTCGCCCCACTCTCCATCATTCAGTCCGTGGATATGCTGCCATTTTTTCCCCCGAGAAAGCCCGAGACATTGAACATTAGATGACACAATGTGTCAGTTTGATAATTTCACCTGCAAATCGATGTTTAATGACAACGCGGCTCGTTTGGAATGTACGTGACAACAATAATGAACTAAGCATACGTAGGCTGCGTAGCGAAGTAGTACAGATAATGCGCGTAGTCAGTAAACGTCGGCTGTACCCATAATAGGCTCTCAAAGCAGCACTTGGGGGCGCTGCGACTCTGGACAGGCACCGACATCTCTGGCAGAAAAAATGGAAACTGGGGATGTACGTCGCTCATTTTCCCTTCTCTCCATAAAGCGTCCGCTCACTTCTGTGCACGTGCGGGGTGCGGCCACCGAAAGTTTTACGGGTGGATCGCGCGACTTGGTACCGTCTGCATAGTCATGGCACACAATACTTTGGACCACCGACGCTTCAGTGGAGTCGCTGTCGCCATCGTGAAAAGGCAACTTCAAACAGGGAGCGCCACGTTTCAGTGCCCCAATCTTACAGCGCGACGCGGAAAGGCTTCGCGACGAGTGCAGAATGCGTACTGCGCGTGACGCACTTGCTCCCACTGCGGTGAAACGCACTGAATTGCCTGCACACTCTACCACGCCTATCCCGTATTACCCATGAGCTTACCGCCAGAGCCGTAGCATGGCGTTGTCGTCACTCTGAAAACTTGAGCTTTGGGTTCCAGTGCGTCCTGAGAAAATATTTTTAAGAAATCGTTTAAGAAACTACCTGGTGTTCACCTACACAGGACCTAAATGTACTTCTTTAATCTGGTTTCTCTGAAAATTCTGAAAATAATCTAAGAAAATGACTAGAGAAACCTATGCAGGCAAAGGTTAATGCCACCTGATTCATTGTCTCATGTAACGACTGAAGTCATGTTTTTTTTGTACAACTCAGTTGAAGCAGTTCATTGAATTTCGATTGACAGCGTTCTTGCGCTTAGGGGGCCCACTAGAGATACCAAAGCGTACCTGAGTCATTTATCAAACGGGCTGTACTTTTGCGGTAGCAAACATTTCTAGTGACCGCTTCCCTAAGTTTGTTTGGCACTCTTAGATGTGTGACTCAACTCACTGCACGCGGTGCGTTTATTAACGCGAGAGCGTCAAAGAACTCTTTTCACAGACGTTTGGGCGTCTGTGTCGGCGTCGACGTTGGCGTCGTTAGTTGGGAGCAAAAAATTATCAACTTTGCATGAGCAGAAAATCAAGAAATGCGCAAATAAAATAAGTAATAAAATGTAGGTATTTATTAGATTTTGTATTAAAATTGTACACGATATTGCACAAAGTTTTACTGTTGCAGTGCTACAGTGATAATAAGGGTACAAGCACTGGTTAGAAAGAAACTCGAAGGCTTAAGTCCTATAGTCTACGGATAGTTGGTTATCACGCGCTGCACAAGAAAAGTGGCGAGGCTAAACACAGCCACGCCACTTTTCCGGAAGTTAACTTTACTGTATTCAGAAACCATGCCCGTGCTTCTGAATACAGTAAAATTAACTTCCTCTGCATAGAAACGCAGTAAAAGTAGTAATGCTTTACCAACACACGTGTCCTGTGTACATGTTTCACAATACAACATAAGATACCCGGAGCCTAATATTGTGTTGGACAAGAATACATTCTCATCACGCGTCAGGACTTGAAATTATTATATTAAAGCCAGTCACTCACTACAAAAGGCACATTCACGCTATTGCACCCTTAAGGCCACATAGTTTGTGCACAGCGAGTTGGAAAGATTTTATACACGCAGTGTTTGAAGTATGCCCTAAGAACAGAATACCCCTATCGCGTTCAAATTTCAAAGGCGAAGCTTAGGTCCCCCAATTTTTCACACTGTTCTCAAGTAAACATGGCCTGAATAACCATTCGCGGAAAATTTATGGATACTGTGGAGAAAGCTCATTTTATCATGGTAATATAGTGGTTAAGGATGACGAAGTGTCAAGACACGAAAGGTCGGCCAATCCACCAACGCGGATATGCGCCACATCTTCAAGGAACTTGACTTTACTTGACTTATCACAAAAATAAAGAGTGCACTCTGGCATGTTCCTACTTACAAAGGAACTTAGAAAATGAACTGTTCTCTAGTACGAGCAACCCCACCACGAGAAAAATGAGCTTTTCCCACCTGCGAGCAAAACGCTGGTCTTACTTCATTGTAAATTCACAACTTTCACACTCGGCTGCCAGTGATAGTAGTAGGCATTGTTCGGGCTCCACTTCTTTATAACAGAAAGAAGGAACACGGGATCATTGTCTAGGAATACAAGGAACGCAAAGATACTGACTTCACAGCACACTTAAAAGAAGACGAACAAGAAGACAGCAGCCCACCAATATCAGCCACGCGCCATATAGAACCATGAAGCTGCAACGTAATATAGAAAAAAAAGAACACGATGATGAAACCTCCGCTCCGCTTCCGTTGTTCGGGGTGACCGTCGGTGAGAAAACAAAGAGCATCGACCGAAAGCGCCGACCCTTAATGATACCTCCTAGTAGTTCTGATCCTTTCTTGGCCTTCTTTCTTTGCCCTACTAATGGTCAGCGGTAGCGGCTTTCCGTAGTCTTTGTGGTCGAACGTTATACAATGGGGCGACGCATGTCGTACTAAAGGACAGCCATGTTGGCACCACAGGTCGAACTTTGTCAATAAGGTGTGATGCAATATTACTGCAAGCATTTGACAATGGTAAAACGTGTGTTGTACTTCCAAATAAAGTTAAAAAGGGATGCCGCATACCACTACGAAAAGGAAATTTTGAAAGAGATATAATGCAATCCTGCCAACCTCTTCCACAGACTTTGGCAAGAGATAAACACCCATTCTATGCGCTTCGGAAATAGGTCGACATGGTGATTCTGCACGTATGTTTGTAGATTTCATCAATTCAAGATGCTGAGGAGATTGTGGTGCTTTAATTTCTGTCTTTCTGTCTTTCTTTCCTTCTTTCTTTCTTTTGGTTTATCTCTTCATTTATTACTTTATTAGGAACAACTACAAAATTGTCCAAGGAGACATGGCTAAAGGCAACTATTGCCCGACTGGACAATGCGACCCATACAGCAACAGCATCAGCAGCGAAACAAAAAAACAAAAAAAAACATTTACAAATAGAAAAACGTGCCTGAAAAACAAATACTACCCCTTAGCTCATTGTTCTACAGTCATATAACACTAAAAAACACATTAGCACAATCCTAACACAAATATGCCCGCCCAACTATCGAGCAAAAAACAAAAGAAATCTCATCATAATAATCCTAATCGACAAAAAAACAAAAAAAACTTGGAACAACCTGTAGTGCTCACAAGGCACATTTGGGGAAAAAATAAAGAATAAAAATCAAAACAATAGGTAGCTTTGATACAAAGTCATATTATTTCTAATATTTGCTTTATTCATCTGAAATAATATTTCTTTTATTGTTTATGATATGCTTGCTTCCTAATTCGCAATTTGAGGAGATTTCTGGTTAAGGTATTGTCATTGAGGAGGTTAGCGATTTGAACAGCTTGTTGTTTTTTTCTGTAATTTGGTCTACCATGTGGTATAGACACACAGCAGAACTGTTACGTATACTTCATACGTAGTACTCCATACATAGTAGTAGTACCAGTAGACTTTCCTACGTATACTTGAAATCACATTATCACTTTCTAAATATCTGGACATTGATAGTCTTGCAGTTCAGGTATAACGTTAGATGTTTCTGTAGCGACGTCTTCAGGACCTGTAGTCCATTATGCTTAACGCCGAACAACACTCAAAAACTTCGTCAGTTGCACGACCGATGCTGATAGTCGGTAAATGAGTATGGACTCGCAAGTAAAACATCAATGATTGACAGGAACCTGTTGAATGGCATGGACAAAGAAGGAATGATGTTGAGACGCAAGAACTGCTACATACATTTGGAGTGTGCACTGCACGCAGTTTACTCCAATGAAATAAATCACGACTTGTATGTACAATGGCGTCATGCGTAAAGAAACTTTTATTGGAGGATATTTCAAACAATCACGACGTGGTGCGTATCATTAGCAAGCCCGGGTAACTAACATAGAAGAGTCCAAAAGGAAAACGAGGTTTGGAATTCAGCGCGACATTTATTTGCACATTATCACGTTCTATGCCTCAAGCTGATTCTGTTGAGTGAAAATAAAGGAGGAATCATAGTGCCGCTGAAATGCATCTAGATGTGCTAAAGCACAAGCAGAAATGGACGAGGAAGGCGCAACGGGAGAAGCACCAACTTTCGGCTGAATGGTTATTCTGAAAAGAAATTGCGTACGCAGATCCGCACACGGGAAAAGGCCCGATGACCACACAAGGAAATTTATGGATAGGCATGTACGGCCACTACGGACAATGAGCAATGAGTTGAAAGTTAGCGCTTGTCTCATTGTGTCTCTTTTATCTCTATTTGCTAGCTCAATGACAATTCTTGATGCCTTCAGCCATCTAGCCCAAAAAGCCACATTGACAATGTCAAATGCTGCTCGTGAAAGCCAATAAAATCAACTTAAAAATCGGGTCTTTTTTTAATCTGTTGTTAGGCGGCACCCGGGAACACAGCGGCAGGAACCTCCTCCCCACGGCTCTATGCCCGTCAGAGTGAGCGGCAGCCTGGTGAAGAGGAGCGGACGAACAACGTCTTCTACGCATTCGCGGGCGCCTGTGCGCGCATGGTCACGTGAACAGAACGATCAACCACGTCACATCCGGCGCCAGCGCCGTACTCCGCTAGCTCACGGCGGATCCTTACCGGAACAAAAGGAAGTAAGGGGGGAAAAAAGGTGGCGACGAAAACGGTGGAACGCTTTCGCGCTCCCTACGCTCTCGGTGCGGCCACGGGCCGGAACACTCAGAGCCGCGCCAACGCGCCGGCTGGATCGGTCGGAGCGGAGCGCCTCTGCGTAGCGCTCCCCCGAAAGTTCGCTTCTTCGCAGCACGCCGCTGAGAAAACGGGACGAAACGCCCCTTCCAACTTTCTTCTGATGAACTGAAACTGCGAGTCTTTCGTGACGAAGGCAGCTCTCAAAACTTTGCGCAGAACTCTCTCTGTTTTTTGCATCTCATATTTCTGCGCAGTATATGGTGCTTCTGATGGACGCATTGCGTTGTAAAAAAAATCACCGATTTTGATGGGCATACGGAAAAGACAGGTGAATACGAGTGACGTTGCAACCGGTGCTACACTTCGACATATTTGAGTGCTTTTTTCCCGACTGAAATATTTCTTGAGATGCCACAAACTTTTTCTGCTTCGGACGTTCCAGACGATCTATTTTCTGAAGCGTGGATTACGCGGCAACGTTCCTCCTCTACAAAGGTGAGTGAAGTGTACACACGTAATGTAGGTTAAGAGTACTTTAACAATACTAACGATGACATGAGCTGAAATATTTAGGTGTTTCTGTACTGCCCATGAGTTATGCGAATAGTTCGGTGTTTAAAAAGAATAAACACAACACTTAAAATTTTTATTCATTAAGATCCAATATTCACATGAAATAAACCTTTTTAATGAAGCTAATCTTTTTAGAGTTTGCAATTGGTCGAAATTGTCATACTGCTAGATGCAATTCTTTTGCCTTCCACTAGAACAGTAGATTTCCGCATTTTTTTTCATGCATCCTAGGCCATTCACTACTATCCTCGGTTATAAATTAAGCATTAGTACACGGGATAATTTTCTGTTTTAGCTTAGAGTGTGATGCGGAACAATTGTGACTCAAAGTGTTTTGAAGATCCTTACAAGAACATTACTGTAAAAGAGGGTCGATGAAAATGGGGAGCTTGTTCAAAAATATACAAGTTTTGAAGGCAAAGTGAAAGGGCTGCAAAACTCAGAATTTAGGCAATATATTGCACATAAAACTGAGTATTGGGTGTTGTTAGTCATTTTTCTTTTCACTGCAGAACCTATTATATGGAGTAGTGGAGGAATTGTGGTCCTCAACCTCTCCAAAGCAAAGCACTTATAAAATTTTGCTGAAATTTTATTTTTACATTGTTACTTTCCTTATCTCTTTCACGAAACAGCGTCACTAAGGCTACAAGCATTTATACCTACCTGTCAAGTACTTCATTCCATAATATCGTGGTTGACGTTGGAACATTTAATGCCGACTGAAGAATTTACCTTCAAAATTATCACGTACAAGAATTTGATTTGGCAGCTACATTTTGTAAGGCTCCTAAATGTGTTTATGTGCGTGACAGATAGCTTTAATCAAGCACTGTACTATGCGGACAGAGAGGTGTCTGAAATGATGTGCTGCTTTGCGTTTTTCCAAACTAGTTTTACGCAAATTAAAAAAAAAAAGTGTTTGAGACTTTTTAGATAACGCTACCATTTTTGTAACCTCTGTCTCAAATAACAATTTTTAAATGTTTACCAGCGTTTATATCGATGATTTTCATAACCTAAACAGCTTGCAGAGCTGACGCGTAAGTGTGCCGCACTGTGAGTCATTAATACAAACAATAAGTAGTTTGGCACCTCCATGTCATTTCACAGGTGTCTGCCCGGACTCCGATGTTAAGAGAAAGGCCTATTTCTTTAATACCACCAAAACGATCAAATGCCCTGCATAAGTAAACATTGGCTGATTCAAGTGAGAATTGTTTCGCTAGAACTGAGTTGGCAGGGTTCGTTGATTCATTTGGTATTCATACCTCAATTAAAGAAAACAAGTAATCGGTAGCAGAGTGCAAATGCTTTATGATAAGTGGGTCAGTGAATGAAACAACTTTATTGTTGATCTGGCATAAAGAGGGAAGAGGTAGGGCAATGAAACCAGAACTTTAACATGCTTGGTTAGTGAAAATCTAGCGGAGTTGGCCTAAACGACCACAAGTGATCTATGCGTTCAACGTCAGAATACTAGTGAAGGGTAGAAAGTTGTCAGGAAGACAGCCAATTGTTACTGTATGATAACGGTGTTCAAAATAAAGGCGACTTTACCGGCGCAGCGGAGCGAAAACAGACGTTTAATAACTCAGACAGATGAGAAACGCGTGTTCATGCTCAGAAAATGTTGGCTTCAGCACATCACGCGCGAGCTCCCCTCTCATTCTCAAACTTCGCTGTCTCCTTCCTTGAATGAATATTCAACATATTCCGCGTCCTTAGGTGAAGAGTTCGAAAGGGTCGTAAACTGTACATGGAAAGCTCAAAAACGCACAATAAAGAAACAGTAGGTGCAATTGATTTATGTACTTAAACTAGCTCAACACCACAATGAGAAATCACACAGACGATTGCACTGATGGAGATGGTCACCCTGACTAGGTGCTCTCGGTGAACTTGCTGGAAACCGAGCGCACGTGATACATTTTCGAGCTTCATGTTTCATCGCGTGCACAGCCCTCACACCTCAAAACAAGCCCGAATTTCAGTTAACGTTCCACCTACCCCACCATGAGGCACATCTCGCTAAGCAGGCATAACGATGACATGAATTACCCGTTCGAAAGTAGCACCGGTGTTCCCCTGCTGCGCATGAGATGAGGGTACTCAAGACGTGTTCCCATCTCCTGAGTACGCTAGTTGTTGATGAAGGGGCCTTCGTCCTCCAAAGAAAACTGGCCGGTGCTTATGTCAGGTCGGTACAGTCTTATCGCCTTGTGGTGTCGTTTTATATAGCTCTGGATGTGTCATGCTCTAATCGTAAGTTGTCGAACGAGAACTGATCGATCATTTGTCGAAGTATAGTTCAGATACGGGGACGGAAGTTTGCTTTGATATCATCGATCATTGTGCTGTAGTTCCTCGTTGAATTTCTGAAGTGCGTTATTCTTTTTGTCATTTGTAACTCTTTCTCAGCTACCATCCTCGGGTTGACAGAGTTGTCGCAATGAGTGAGGCACGTCTGAGTGATCGCAGCTCGTATGAAGAACGCAGATGTGCCTAACAGCCCCGGTAGGGTTCTGTTCTTCGCATGGCATCTGGCCTCAAAACATCCATCCCAGTTTAGTGATAATGGCAACTAGGTTCGGATTATGCTCGTATGGGCAAGCTTCGTTCAGCATAAATTTTCACACCGGATCCACTCTAACAAGCAAGCATACGCCAGCCTCTGCTTTCAGGCGAGGAATTGTTGTCAGACCAGCGATAAACTTCTTTTCATTTGAAAGCTTTTGCGAAAACTTGTTCTTTGGTGGAAGTTTCATCAGCTGCTCACAGATAAATGGAACTTCATGGCTTTTAAGCAATAATTAGAGTAGTGGTATTGTTCATAAACGCGGCCTCTATGATGTTTAGTCGCTTTTTCAGAGCTCTGCTCGCTCCTCTTAATGCAATAAAGTACATTTCAAAGGCGCGCCATGTTGGTAACTTCAATCTCTCAGGTATATCTTCTTTATTGACAGCTGATTGTCTTCCAATGTCGAATACCCCTCGAATAAAGCTCGAGTCGCATTTACTGAGAAACCCTTCACGGAACGTGTGTAGAAGGACCACGTTATCTTCATGTTGCGATGGTGAGTTATTCGTTTTCACTTGCAAGATAGAAGCCCTTGCTTCGTTTAAGCGCTTCTTTTGATCGTATTCGGATTTGAAAACAATCATTTCGTGCCTCCCGTTGCAATTAGAGCAAGTTACATGACAATGGAAATTTAGAGCGATGCCCCTTGACTGCGCACTTGAAGCACCTACGAGCGTTCGCTAGGCGGTAGTTCTTTTCTAGTATGCTAATGTCGGGAAGGACAGGACTGTGTCATATGCGCTGAAAAAAAGCAAAATAAGCAAACACCGTTTTCATTCGTTGCGTCGCTGATCAAAGCAGAAGCCGTATAGGTGAAGTGTTGTAAAACGCCCCTTGACGTTGATATCAGGAACCGGGACCACAGGAGTCCACAAAGGCACTTTTCTCACGAGCCTCCACCTCCATGTGACAGTAATCCAGAAGCTACTCAAGTTCCGTCTCTGATGTTGCAAACGTGTCGACGTTCGTCTGGCGTCTTTGGAACTCGAAGTAAGACACAAACAGATTGCCGAGGATCACTTTTGTGAGTACCATGACAAGCATGGCGGAATAGGGGAGCTCCGGGCATACGAGCACCTTTAATTCTCCCATGTTGATTTGGACGGCGTCCAATTGGTGGTGCAATGTAGCCACATCGTTGGATGGCTTTACTGCTTTGAGAATTTGCAGTTTCGTCAAGGTTTTTTTTCTTCGATTATGTTTTTGTTCTCAAATTGGATTGTTAGAAGGATGATGGTGTCTTAGTAGGACCCCTTCATGGCTTGAACGCCGTCGATGGCCTTGAAAGCCTGTCCAGTCACTGGGTACTTCAAATAGTGGAACTGTTCTATGTTTGACAGACTGGACGCTTTGTGTACAGCGTATTAAAATATGTCCCAGAAAGGTTGCCACGGCGTTGGGTTTTCGTTGAAGCGAAGCGGCTCAAGTGAAGGGAAACGAGAGCCGACAAGGCCGTGCCTCATCTGATCTCCAAAGCCATGGCTTCCTGCAGAGGCGATACCTTCCTTCTCGGTTTTGTTGGTTGCAGCACTGTCGGGGATACTGGGACGCTGAGACATTAAGCTCCTGCATGTGGTGCCTGAGTAACGACAGCGTAACAGCAGCGTTGTCCTCATGTTGCGCTACGAAGGCATAATGTTCAGCGATTTCGTCGTCGGAGAGGTGTGCCTAAAGCGCTAAGTTGAACGCTTGCGAGTCTTCGCTGCATACCTTTAGCCTGTCGTGCACTCTGCGAAATTCCGATGTGGCGAAATGGTTGGAGTCGAGCTGCCGTTAATTTTGTAAACGTGTGCGCAGAGCTTCCTGATGCGTTCACTTGCCTTCGCTGCGCTCTATCTTCGTTGTGGGCGAAGTATTTTTGTAGAGTCGCTTGGATTACAGAGTACCGGTCTTATCAGCACCACAAAACGTAGAATAAACGTGTCTTCACAGGTAGAGTGAAGCAAAACAAAGGCTTAATAACTCATAGAGAAAAACAATTCCATGTCATGCAAACGTTCCGTTCGGCACACCAAGCCCGAACTCTCCTCTTGTGTCCACGCTTCTCTGTCTTCTTTCTTGAATAGATATCCAACATGTGATACATACGATGATGATGATTATTCGGACCTAATAAGCAAAAGTTAGCATTTTCAAGTTAAACTGGCTCCTTATATTTGTGTCTCATCTTCAGCATCGCTTTAAAAATTTCTCGATGGTGGCCATGATCATACCCACTGAACGTTTCAGTCCTTAACTTAATTAACAAACATTGTTCAGAAAGTGGTTCGTAGTCACACCACGTCAAAGGTCTGTGCATTAGTCTTCTTGTTAGTAGGAACACGGGGGCACACACAATAAATACCGTCTGCATTCTTCATCATGACTCGGTTCTTACACTTCAGTCAGTCCGCACGACCAATGTGATATATATGGTACCGCGTGAGGACAAAACGAAGTGTACAAACGGCATGCGTAGCTCCTTGATGTCTTGTGGTGGTATCTTCCATCGAAGCTCTGGAGTGAGTAAATAACACCAATGTTCTGGCTGTGACCGAAAACTTTACGCAGACCCGCGTATATTCTCCCTAATATATTTCTTCAGATATGAAGCACTCTTTCCTAAAGTTCATTGATGATGTAAGCTGCCTTTAAAACTGCGTAAAAATTGCCTGTGTGGAAGTTTTATTACTAGTTCGTCACATGTTATTACCTAGTGCTTTTAAGACCAGTATTGCGTTTTTCGAGTTCTGTATAACAATACTGGAGTCATCCTGAAAAAATCAATGTGATTGATATGAGTTTTGCTTGTCTCGGAAAAATGATTATTATGCTTTTAAATCATTGCATTGCTATTTCCCACATTTACAACAGTGACTGTGAAAGGCACCAACTTTCCTAGGCATTGGCAATAACACAATAAAGAGGGACTAGTAATGAACGCTGTGCCTCCAAAATGAAAAAAAAAGATACTCGGTAGCTGACCCGCAGGTCGCGGGATCAAATCCCGGCTGCGGCTGCTGCATTTTAGATGGAGGCGGAAATGTTGTAGGCCCGTGTGCTCAGATTTGGATTATTGAACCCCAGGTGGTCAAAATTTCCGGAGCCCTCCACTACGGCGTCTCGCATGATCAGATGGTAGTATTCGGACGTTAAACCCCACATATCAATCAATCAAATCATGCGTCACTGATTGTTGCGAAAGATGTGGTTGACTGTGCCGATTGTAATCTAAGTAGAAAAATGTTGTACACTAGTCTAGGCACACTAATTACCCGCTTCACTTGAGATAACATCAGAACACTGGTTTAGGCCCCATAAAACGCAGATGGCCTCCCACGCATTGCTACGATACAGATAAACATGGAAACTGTTAGTCTGTTTAATTGCGATAGCAATATTTGGACACACTCTGCTGAATTTCGCTGCCGGCGTCGGCGTGGACGTCGGCGTCGATGTCATGCACCGAATATGTATACGTATCTATATATATGAAAACGCAAGAAAGAAAAAATCTCAGAAAAAAATTCCAGCGCGCTGAATTGAACGTGGGGTGTCGTAAATGCGAAGCATTAACCACTGAGCCACCGAGTGGTACCTCGTTCAACGTTCAAACGGCAAGCTATTTATAACTACCACTTACCTCTGTTGGCAGGCATCTCTTTGTGGGGTGGGGTTGGGGGGGGGGGGGGGAACTATCAAGTTTTTGGCAATGTCAGCAAGACGGCGAAGTGAGCGCGCGGCAGCTCTCATCTCTCACGCGTACTTTGGCCCGCGTAGAGAATAAGGGGGTGTATGCTCAATCGCGTGCCCTTATTTTGCAGTGGGGAGAATCGTACGTCTTGGCTAGCCTTTGAGTTTTGTCGGAACACTTTTGTTGTTGTTACCGAGCTCACAAAGGTCACTGCAATCGTTGCACAGCCTCCGTTTGCGAAAAGTGCCCGTTTTTCAGACACAGCGAAGTAACAACTGAGACGCTTATCCGCGTTAATATGTACCTGTGAGTACGTTTAGTGCGTCCTTTATGCGTGAGAAATGCGGGGTACGTTTCGGTCGGCTAGCCATTTTGCGCGTGACCTTATAATTTGTCGCTACCGCGTTCGTTGCTTCGCCTTACAAAGCTGTGATTTTTTATACTTGGTCGCGCATTGCATCCAGATTACGCGTGGACCCCATTTTAGAGCTACTCTTTTATTGTATAAGAGACTGCGTTCAACAAAATTGTGGTAATATAAAAAAGATATGACAGCCTTCATCTTCGGGTCGTCTTGAGCGGAATGCATAACGAACAGTGCAACATTTTTTCCTCACTTCTGTGACTAAACAAGGTAAGGTCTCCTTACTTACGCTCAATTATTGAATGTTTTATTGCCAGAATTTGTTTTACTTGTAAGATGCAAACCTTCAACAGAGGCCTTATAATGTCACCACTCTGCGTAGCCGGGGAGCAAGCGTGTTTATAGTCTCGCTGTTTTGGGTCGCCCCCGTTTCAACTTGTTTCCGCGTGGTACGATTGCATACTGAACAAAGCAGCCGCTGTTTGCGAGAGAGCCGAATGGGGGTGGTATATGGGCATCACAAAGGGCAAAGGACCCCAAACAAAAGCAGCAATGACTATCGAATGAACGCAAATGGTCAACGGATCTCGACTCAGCCATAAAAGGCCGTCGTTAAGCGGCGTCCCTACGCAGGGCAGAAGCCTCGACTAGCGTAATGACTGGGCTTCTCTACTGACACTAAACAGAGGCGTGTACGGCGGGGAAATGTCTTGATAATAGCGTACTTCACGGCGACTACGAAAAAAATAGTTGAAAGCAGCATTTATTCCATGGTCGATGTTCCAAGCAGCTGCTTACTGCTAGCTCCGAATCTTAATTTTCTGTGCGGTTAGGCGGCTCGAGAAAACGAATACAAAGTACACAACACCGGCCTAACAGCACACATTTAACACAAAAATATTATGCCTTAAAGGCAAGCCTTCGTCACAATAAAACAAAAAACAAAGCTGCAGAAGATTCTTTAAACAAAATAATTGTTCATTCTAGATTTCGGCTGAGAACATACCGCTATAGAGCCAGGGCATGTGTTCATCTTGGCAGTAACGAGATTTCTTTTTTTTACATCTTCGGAGGAAGTGAAGTGGAGAGGATGGGCATAATCTATCCCAATTATTAATCAAATGATCGTGTACACAACAATGAAGTGCGGCAATGCAAGTATAGTTGTAACAGTAAGCTTGCACATTTAAAATATACTTCCAGGACGTGCAATGCTTTTCATGACACCGGAGCAGCGTTTATCCGAGCTTTTTCGTATGGTCGTCTTTGTTGCCTTTTTAGATGAAAATAATAAGCTTGGCACATGCCACTACTGTCGCTGTATACCCGTTTGCAGTTGGTGCTTTAATTCGCGCTAAGTCAGGCAAGATGTTGCGGGTAGATCTATTGAAAATGCCTTACCGTGAAGCTTTTGTTTCAACAAATGAATGCGGACAAATCGAGAATAGGGATGAAAGAAGGGCAGGGAAGTTAATCATGGTTAATCCTGGTAGGCTACCTTACACTGGGAAAGAGGGTAACGAGAATGAAAGTTAGAGCGATGGAGAGAAAAGTCACTGTTTGAGTCGAAGTAACTGTAGTTTAGTGATTAACATCACAGATGGTAAGTGAGTCCCGTGGCCTTACTTAGAGCAGCGCATGCGTCACCTTACGCCACTTACATGCGTGACCCTCCCTTGAACTCAAAATCTTGTATGGTGGTGCCGCGGCTAAATTTACTATAATGTATTTGACCTAATGTCATTTTTATAGATATCACTGCCGGGCCATACCAAGGGGATGGTGCACGGGGAGGCTTTTTCTTTGAGATTCAATTGGAGGGGGGTGTTTTAGCTAGGAGTAATAATAAAAATAAGCGTTCCACACAACCCACTCTCCCCGAAAAATATTGCTGACTACGGGCCTGCCAAGCCGTGAACAGTGGCCAAACCGTGAAACAGTGGCCAAGCCGTGAAATCTGCCAAGCCATGAACAGTGCGTGAAAAAACAAAATTTCTATTGTGGAAAAATGAATTCGACATGCGATGAAAGCTGAGCTCTCTTTTCGAAAAGTTGATCGAAATAATTGTATTAGACTTGACTCTTATAACATAGCTTCCTATGCACTTGGTTGCGGGGTTTACATTATGCTGGTTTGTTCACTTGAGTTCCGCAATGTGGTTCTTGAGATGTTCGAACTAGCCCGATTGAACGTTGCCTCGAAGCATAGCACGGCACTTGTTTTGAAATGTCGACTTATACAAGGTGTGGTATTTTTCCGAGAGCATGGATCCGATTTGATAAATTTTGCTCCTTTGAATTGTTAAAGGAATTAGTGTTCATAAGGCAGCAAAAGCAAAAAAAAAATAGAAAAAGCTGTTCACCTAATTCCTAACTTTTATATCACACTTAACGACCAATTATCCGTCTAAAATTTGCTTCACCAGTTGCTGAAGCCAATAAATCTGAGGTATTCGAATTGCTGGCAAATACTTCCCACAAAACTCTTTCTGAAACATAAGGCTTCAGCAGCTAACTGGAAGCAATCAAGTGAGAAGGCAAACTATCCTTGTAGATTTGTAAAACCGCATTCATAGAAACATTTACCATGCAAACCAAGGTCTGTGATTGCACCGTGTGTGCACCCCAATCGCAGTATATAAGGGGCAAGTTAATTACCGCTGGCGGACCAATTCACGGTAGAACCTTGGTACTTACGTACACATTCATCATGCTGATACTGCTCATTAGGAGAAAAACGTGTTGAAGTACTACTAACCCGGATGCGCATACAGAAAAAAAGTAGTTCTGCATGTTCTTATTAAACAGCTCTTTGTAGTTGTAGAATGAATATGTTATAACGCACCGCATCCAGAAGTTACGAGTACTTTGAAAGGGACATTAACACAAAAGTCATCATTTACCGTTTTCTTATCTTTATCTTGTCAAATGAAAGGCCAAGCTCACCAGGCCCCAGAAAATGCATTGCTAAGTGTGAATGTACCCTGCAAAACTAATTATAGGATGCCTTTAAAGCAATTTCGCTTCGTATAATCTACCTGGACGTCGCAACATGTCATTAGCTTCTCGTGATGCGCTTGAAAAAGATTTCGTGATGTTTTCCCAGCCGCTTCACACCATGGCTTTGTCAGGGATGCAAAAACGGACATTTGAAAGCTTTTGATGATGCACAAGCGTTCGTTTTGGAACTTTTGGTACCTGATGTCATCATAACAAGCGAGACTCCTGCGTATTGTCACCAGAATTAGTATTGTAGATTGACGTCAGGCTAGTGTCGATGTCGGTACAGATGTGCTATAAAAAATTCACTTTAATATCAGAGTAAAACATTTTCCGCACATTTGCGCAGCTTCACACTTTTCACAGTCGTCTCTGTATAGACCTTTTCTATGATTGTAAACAGCGGTAGGCACTGCCAACATACTGAGGTGCTTGTGGCGACATTGTGGCACGTAGGCTCCGCCAAGGCCAAAGCTCGCCACCGCCCTCTACAATCGCGTGACAAGTGGCAGATCAGCTGCGAGGTTGCCTCCGAGCATAGTGCGTCGTAGACAGCCTTCCACATGCAGAATATGTATATGTAAGAGATTTGTGAGGTGGAGTGCACACACCTTCCAGAAATGGTGGTACACCTATAAGAGCACCCGCGAACATTGAAAATTTTGGTCCTGAAGATGATAGGAAAGAAGGTAGTGAACAGCAATAAGAAAGACTGAAAAGAGAGAACTGAAGCCTATGCTAATCCTTGACTTTGTGCGGCATTGACACCCGCATGTTGGCGTTCGCGTGTCGTGTTGTATTCCTCGCACTATTTTGGGTTTCGTCGCACTGTTGAAAAGAATCTCAGAGGCCACGTAGAAAGGGATTCGTGGTTCCGATCTGCTCCACCAGGGTACTCAATGGTCCGAGCTGCTCGCAAGAAAACCGTCCGCTCCTTCAGTGATATCATGCAATCATTTTCGTTGATTATCCTGGGAGCTAATCATCGCTTGTCGGAAGTTAACCGTTGCCCCGATATAATATGCATCACATATAGCTATTAACCTTAACCAGAACCACAAATTTTGTGTAAGTTTTGTTTTTGAGAATACATTTACTGAAAAAATGTGGAAGAAGAGTTGGACAGGAAGTGTTTGAAAGAAAAACAAGAGTATAGCTCAGTGCTTGTGCCACTCATATGCTGAAAGTTTATCGCGTGAAAGTTTGACTCGAATGACTTACGACAGCGTACTGAAGAATCTGTCGAACTCGCAGTGCCACTTGCTATGCGAAGCTATTAGCTTCTTCAAATGAAGAGCCGGCGGTTCGGTAGGCGCGGAAGTGAGCTTTGCTGATACAAAATTTACAAGAGCATAGCGCCACTATTGTCCTAAATCTCTAGTATTCACTGCGGCACGCTGCCATGGAACCACGTAAATGCCCCCGAAAATTGCGTGGTTGTGGGTTCTCGCATTTTGCCCAAACACTTAAATACGCGTGCGACTTTGTTACGTTGTTATCGGTTCCATGCGAATACGTTATTTCTATGCATACGCTTCTGCAAGGCGACATTAACCGGTACTGATGCTAGATGTTTACCGTGTGGTTAAGAAACCCAAGTCTTTAACCTACCGAAGTATGAAAGCATCGTGGACGAGGCAATTCAGTAGCACGTGAAAAGGCTGCCCGTGTGCACGTTGCGAGCACTCGTAGAAATCTTTCAACTCCCCCCCCCCCCAAAAAAACAAAAACAAAACAAAAATCATCGAAGTTGATTGCCAAATATAGCAGCATGATACAGCGTCCTGTGATGCCGCTACCGGCGCAGCACTTTCAGCGCTGCTCATAATATTATGATATACGCATAGCAACAAAAGAATTTGTTTACGTTCTGATGTTTCTGCCATTAAAGACGGAAAACAACAGAGAAAGAAAAGGCAGGGAGGTTAACCAGTGTGGCATAACCGGCAGGCTATCTTGCATAGTATAGAAGAACGAGGGGATGTAAAGTAATGTAAATAAAGAAAAAAAGATGAAGAGGAACACACGCGCCCACACATAACGTCTCAGAGCTTAGCGTCAGTCTTGTACGGTGTACGGCATCATTATGAGCCAAAAGCCACTCGTGCAAATCTGTTGTTCTCAAAATATTTAGGATTGCCTTGGATGCCTTGGAAGTCTCAAGGACCGCTCGGGGTGACATTGGAGTAAAGCTACTCGACATCGGTTTGTTGTGCAGGCGGACGAGAGTGATTCCGAGGGGTCGCCTCTGCATTGCGTAGTGAATAGAGTTGCAGAAGATATGCCGCAGTCTTTTCAGTACCGCAGGCGTCGCAGAGAGCGTTGTCAGCCATCCTTATACGAAACAAAAACAACTTTGTGATAGTAACTCTTAGCCATATTCGGAATAGAAGAGTGGCCTGAAATATAAGTTACCCCTCCTCATTGCGCGTCTTAGAAACAAAGCTAGGAATATCCAGAAAACAAACAAAGAAATTGGAATGAGAGCACATGGGTGGGCATAATTAGAAGTAAACGTCTATCTTCGTCCTTCTTTTTTCCTTCTTCCCTTATCCCTTGTGTAGAGTAGCAGGCTGGAGTGAACTAGCTCCGGCCGACCTCTACGCCTTCTAATAAATTCTCACTCACACAAACAATTAACAGACTAAAGAAAGAAGACACAGAAGCCAGCAGGCGCAAAAAAAAAAAAACTTCGCTTCTCAGCATTTCTTGTATCAATCTAAGTTGCGCCGTGTCTAAGTTGCACCTCTTGCAACAGCTGTAATAAGTCTAACAGAGAAAAGCCAACAAAGATACGCGTTGCACTCTAACTCGGTGGGAAAATCCCGCTGGTCTTCATTTTTCTAAAAGGCGCTAAGAATATTGTATTTTCCCACCATTGCAAACGGCTCCTGGTACCATCCCGCTGGTGCAGTGAATGGCCGCAGGGCGAACGAGGGAAATGGTGGATATCGGCAGGTCTGATTGCCTGTGCAGCATTGCAAAAGTACGTAAGCTGACACTGTGTACTTTGCTTGCGCGCAAATTGTACCATTAGCAAATTCCTAGCCTTCCCAATTCGGTCGTCAATTGCGTGCCGGCTATCGCGCTAGAGTACGTGTTTCGCGTTTTCCACGCTCTTGCTGCGTTCCTGTGCGAGCGAAGGCTTTCGCCAGACCGCCGCAGAGAAACGACGATGGCTCTCGGCAACGCGCAGTACATACACGAACTGCTAATGGTTGCATCCGGCCGGTGCTTTTATCTCATTGTTTGCGTGGGCGCTGCGCTTTCCCACCAGCACTTTAGCTTAATACTTGCGAAACTAGGGTGTAACAACCCATAGCGTCGGCGCGAGGTGTGGGCTTCGTATAGCTCCCGTGAAATTCGGGACATCGCCCCGACTTAGCGGTTTGGACAAACGACTGCCTGCCTGTGCCAGTAAACGAGCATATACATAACCAGACGGACGCGAACGAGTCACTGACCGAGCATTGCTTTTTGTATATATTGCAAAGCTCAAGCAACGCCGTACTTGTGAAAGCGATGAGCCCTTCAGGACACGAGTATCTATAGGACTTAACGGTGGTGGTTGGAATTCCCGTACGTGTTGGGAAGAATCGTAGGTTTTCTTTTTTTTTTATATGTACGTAAAACTCTTCGTGGCAGAAAAGGCAAGGAGTCGACAAAACCAAAGCGGGGAATGTGCAAGCCAAAATAAATGCTGACGACGGCTGAGGTAGGCCTCAATTATTATGTTAACGCATGATTAAGAAGCCCATTCACCCAACAAGCTGCCCCCCCCCCTCCCACTGCCCCCTCCTTTTTTTCTACATGAGGTTGATGCTCTGCAAGAAGTTCGTTTCCTTCGAATAAAACGCTATTGTGTTTTTACACGTGATGTGGCACTCCAGGCCCCGCCGCGGTGGTCTAGTGGCTAAGGTACTCGGCTGCTGACCCGCAGGTCGCGGGTTCGATTCCCGGCTGCGGCGGCTGCATTTCCGATGGAGGCAGAAATGTTGGAGGCCCGTGTACTCAGATTTGGGTACACGTTAAAGAATCCCAGGTGGTCAAAATTTCCGGAGCCCTCCACTAGGCGTCTCTCATAATCAAATGGTGGTTTGGGGACGTTAAACCCCACAAATCAATCAATCAAATCAATCGATGTGGTGCTCCATTGCACGTGTGAAATCTTACCGAACTTCAATTTCGTTCTCGTAGTGAATCTTTCATGATCTCACGCACCGTTTCGCTTTTGCTTGTTTTCTTATTATTGAATCCTTTGTAGTTTTTGTGAGTTGGCTGACTTATACGTGTATGTTTTGCTTTTTGCCCCTCCCCTCTACAATGCTGTAAAGCCCTGAGGGTAAAATAAAGAAAGAAAGAAAGAAACACAGCTGAGATTTCGTGCCTATAGCACAATTAAAGAATGTAGATTAAATCGGACGCGAAACATCATCGAATGGTGCAAATCACGTATCGAAGCAATCTCTATGCGTAATTTTTTCTAAAGTATTTTTTTCCTGTTGATACTCCTTGCTTAGTTAATTTGTTTCTATGGCAGTAGGCTTTGAAATACAAAAGTACGCTGCAATCAGGATGTACTGTGACCTTCATCAAGGTGCTACGAAACCACTTGTGTTCATGCAGAAATTTTGCTGAAAAGGAACACATATGGGAAATGTCTAGGCACTGCTTGCGTTTCGCATCCAACAATAAGTTATCCTACTTGGTACGTTCTTCTTGCTTGAGCATCTAATCAGAATAACGTATTCATCTATGTGCATAATATACACGTGAGTAGATACGCCAAGTGCAATCCCTAATCGTTCTCTGTTGCTCAGACAACAGCAGCTGACGTGCACGAGAATTCTGTACGAAGCGGTGTCAAGATATCAAAAGAAACGACCGAAGTACGCTCATGGTTCGCACCTACTTCACTCAACCCGTGTGGGCCACGTTCAACGTTAGACTTAGGAAGCAGTTGCGTTTCACGAGTGCAGCGCACTGCTTGCCGCGCTGTCATTCGTGATGGATCGTGAGCCATGCCGCACTGGTACTTTTCCAACCTATCATAAGTGAGCGTCGCGAACACCTCAGACATTTTCTCGCATATTCGCCCACAGCCCTAACACTTCACCTCCCTTTTTTTGTCTACAAGAAGTTGATGCTGTGTAAGAAGTTTTTTTCCTTCGAATGGAACGCTATTGTGTTTACACGCGTGATGTGGCACTCCAGTGCACGTGTGCAATCCTACCCAACTTCAATTTCGTTCTCCTAGTAAATCTTTCATGATCCCATGCACCGAGTTGAATTCCAGAGCTTGTGCTCTTTTTTTTTTGTATGCTGCTTGCACAGAGGCAGATAGAAGGCCATGATGTAGAATTTGTATACGTGAATATACAAATAGCCTCACTGTAGGCGCTGCCTAGCCCCTTTTGCCACGAGATTCAGATGCGAAAGAACTAGTTGTATTTCACAAATTCCTTTTCCCGCCTTTTCGCTCTGTCGCGCATTTCAGGCCAGACAGGGCGCAGCCAACCCACGCAAACTACCCTTCCAATAGCCTGCTCTGCACCAGAAGCAAAACGCAGTCAGGCACAAAGAGTGAACACGTTACAAAAAAAAAGTGTGGGAGAACTGAGTGCTAGTACAGCAGGCGATCTTTCGCAATACCAACAAAAAAAAAATCGAAATACAGCGGCGGCCAGCTTTCACTGAGCACTTGGGCGACCCCACGTTACGAGAGCAAAGAGAAATCAAAGGCAAATCAATTTCTGCGTGGGCTGGCATCGATTGGTGGCAAGGAGCAGTTTTCGATGACAGCCACCTTCGCTCGTCCTGCAGGCTCGAGGGCTGTCGAGCATCATGCTGCGGAAACGCAAAATATCAGAAGAGTGAGGTGATGTTGCGTGGGTCCAGCTCGCCAGAATACAGAGACATCTTCCTTGATATGACGACCCTATGACAAACGAAATGTGCGTTTGCATCAGACTGGAGGGCGATCGAAGCCCTATCTTGAAACACGAAGAGCAGTAGTGTGTCGCTGAGCTTCTTCCATGCGGCTGTTCTTTCTAAACCTATGAGGATTATATATCAACATTCACTGGTTACTGAGGCATAGTGGCCTTGGCCACACAGCCCTGATGATGCTACCCTTCACTCCACACCTCCACGAGCAAACCATAAAGAAATCCCCATGGTTTTAACCACAGCCTTTGCGGCATCATACGCAGCGAGGTGTTCTTTGCTCTCTCACACGCAGCACGGACTCGCCGATCACTTCGAGTGTCTTCAAGTTTCGTCTCCACTGGCATCACGCGCCTTTGATGCTATGCATTCTGTCACACTTCATTCACTGTGATGTAACATTACTGTGACGCAACTCGACGGGGGTCGCCTTGATGAGCGCAAAATTGCGTTATCGAAGTACCAGTAACAAGTATATTTGTTTTTTTTTACGTGTTCGAAGAGGCGATAGAACGTTTATTGTGCTTTCTGAAACTTTCAAGACGAGGTTTTTCGAGAGCATCAAAGAGACTAATGATGGACTTCTCTCGCTAACGTGAGCAGTGAAATCACGTTTCCACAGCTAACTGACTTGCAAAGCAACGCAGACCTGGATGCTGTACCAATCAGAGGTATGATGTACCGTCACAAGTGCTTGCTTTGATGAAGATTTTCTGGCTCTCTCTTCTTGTTTTCATTCAGTGCCATCCTGTCACTTGTGTAGTGCAATAAAGCAAAGGCATTTCGCGTTGAGTTCTTCAAATTTGGTTTCTTCGCTTTTTTCGTTGACTAGGACTAAAAATAAAAAGAGCATTAAAATCACATGAAAAAGAAAGATTGACTTGGTCTAAATTAACTAGCAGCTCTAACGCCACATCTTTCGCTATTATGAATTCATTATTAGGAGAGAAAATGAATGTTAAGTTTCATTTTTTGGCTTCGCACCGAAATCTCCACGCCTGACTTCAAAAATTTCAAAGTGTGTTTTTCGTATTCCTGCATCATTGGCTCAAATAAATTTTTTGAAATTTGGTATGCTACGCCTATGGCTCCTACAGATTACAATGCACTTCATTCTTATCAAGTTGAAACTACGTAGGACTCAGTATACGCCTTGAAAATCAATGAAGTCACGGTGTTTGGTGCGGTAATAACAAGGTGGCGTCTCCATTCGCATTTTATTTTTGCGCGTTTTCTTTTACCAAGCGTTGTGTCGCGGTAAAAGTGGTGTTTTCAGGATTGTGAAACTGCACTTCAGTAACGCGCGAAAAATCGTTTTGCTATTTAGTGTTTCTTTAAGCCACGCCAGTGAAGGTC
This sequence comes from Rhipicephalus microplus, assembly GCF_013339725.1. Lineage (NCBI taxonomy): Eukaryota > Metazoa > Arthropoda > Arachnida > Ixodida > Ixodidae > Rhipicephalus > Rhipicephalus microplus. Next base: position 32,424,248 of record NC_051169.1, read on the forward strand.
GGTTCATGCAATATCTTTCAAGCCACGACACCACCGTTTCTACAAAAAAACGTGCGCATTTGTTTTTTTTTTCTGCTAAGAAAGAAAGATGTGCTGGCACTACAGCGCTGTCTACGTTAAACCACACTGTAGCTGTGGCATTGCACGTACGCGTCCGCTTCAGCTACGGGAAGTGCGGGGTTCGATCCCCAGTGGCGGCTACTCACCGGTATCTACCCACCGGTAGCTAAACAGCGTACAGGCGGTCTTTGAGGGGCTGCGACGCGTCGCCCCAGTGGTGAAGCTTTCTCTGCCCGGAGGACTCCCAACCCGTTGCGCTGGACCCGGTACGTTAAACCGGTTTCCCCAAATGACTCTGATTGGGACGTCCTGCTTGTGTGTGCATACGTGAATTTTTCTGTTTACATTTTGTATTTATTTCCATCTCTTTGCCTATTCTTTCCCCATCCATATTTCTTTACACCAGCGCAGGAACGCAAAACGGTTCTTTTGCAAGGTCAACCTCCCTGCCATTTTCTTTTCATCTATTTCTCTCTTTCTCTTTTAGTTACTAATTTGGGAGACAGAACTCGTTTTTACAAGAAAGAAAGGAATTTTTTTTCGAATAAGTAAGCACCTTCTCGATACAGGAAGCCACCCATCCAAGCCAGGTATTAAGTTCTTGCAGATCTCAAGGTCTCGCTTATATCTATGTCGTGGGTGCTTGTGTCACTTTGTTTCCTGCAAAATTCACCCATTATGCGATGCCGGGTGTTAGGCTGGTCACAGAGTGCAAAGTATGAGAATTCGATAAATTCTATGTTGTGTAGTAGCATTACAGGCACAAAGGTTTCGACAGATGCCTCCCCGGTGACGGTCGTACAAAAAGTAGAAACGTTTCACCACTGTGTTCGAAGTTTCGCTTGTAGAGGACGTTATTCAGGAGAACTTAACAACGCAGTCCATGGGCTAAAACTCACGGTATTGTTGCATGATGGCCTTCCAAGTACTGGATAGGCAGCAGCAGCTCCCGATTCATTCGCTGATGATGGGCTATCTCGGAGACTTTGAGAGCTCTAAGAAATGAGAAATCTTCTTCATGTTCAGAAGATGAAGGCTCACTGGTTCACATGACAGGTAATCTGTGTCATTGTGTTCAAAGCCAGACTTTTACGAAGCCGTGATGTCATAATCCTGCAAAAGCAGTCTCCATCTAGCAAGTCTTCCTGAAAGGTTATTTAGAATCAATATAGTGAATGATGACTGCTCATCGTACCAGACGGTCTGACGTATTGATATGAACAAAAGTTATTGATGGTCCATATAACTGCCACGCATTCTTTTTCTGTAGCTGAGTGATTGGACTGAGCATTTGATAGGGTGCGGCTAGCGTAAGCAATAGCTTTTTCGTGTCCATTCTGTCATTGAATGAAGATGGCGCTGAGGCCAACGTTACTCGCATCGGTATGAATGACTCTTTCAGCGTCTTTCTAAAGGTAACAAGAATACGAGGAGATGCCGAACAGCGTAGCAACACCACGATGGTGTCGCTTGAGCGGCCATAGTTGGCGTGTTTGCAGCTTCCGTTGCTCTTGAGGAATCGAAGAGGGGGCAAACGCGGGTGGTTCACTTCATAGCCGGTGACGTTGGTGGACAGGCTTCAACTGCGACGGCTCGAACCTTGGGGGGTCCACACTTAGCACCCTTGCTTATGTTAGGCTTGAAATCATACCAAGCACCTCCACCAAATGTTACCAAATGTGCGGCTGAGCAAGTGGCCCTTGCCTTGGCGCCTCTGGATGACAAACATGAACATATATTCAGCGACTCCAGGGCAGTCATTCGTGCCTTCAGCGTTGGCGCCGTGTGTAAAAACGCCTATCACATACTGGGGGGAGGGGGGAGGGGACAGGCGAAAGCATCACTATCCACACTCTCACGTGGTTCTCCGCTCACATGGGATCCATCGCGGGACGCCCCAGAAACTTGAACGAGCTAACGCTCTCCAAGGTGTGAGGTCTCGCTTTCCGCGACTATGGAGAACTTCCCCGCAAGCCCGCAGTTCTGGAGAAGACAGATCAACCGACCATTTATAACAAAGTTACACAGCACTTTTATCAAAGCAGGAGAGACTTTGCCCTTCCTAACATGAAGTCAAATCGAGCGCAGGCTCTGGCTCTCAGGCTTCATTGCATGAAATTTATCCCTACATTTATCCTAATAGCTCTTGCAGGCACTGCAACAAATTCGCTATAGCCCTGGCATTGCCCCATGTTGCAGAGTACAGACCAATCTGATGAAGACAGGTGGATATCCGCTATCAAGTGCCTCACTGTCGGAGATCAACTGTGGGCTTGTTTCCCAAAAAAAAAAAACATCTGGAGCGCCAAGCTTTCACACAGTCTGCAACAAGCTCCGCCGCGGTGGTCTGATGACTAAGGTACTCAGCTGCTGACCCACAGGTCGCGGGATTAAATCCCGGCTTCGCCGGCTGCATTTTCGATGGAGGTGGAACTGTTGTAGGCCCGTGTGCTCAGATTTAGGTGCACGTTAAAGAAGCCCAGGTGGTCGAAATTTCTGGAGCCCTTCACAACGGGATCTCTCATAATCATATGGTGGTTTTGGGATGATAAACCCCCCACATCAATCAATCAACTGTCCGCAACAAGAGAAAAACAAGCATGCAGACCAAGATATATGTGAAAATTCGTTACGTGTGGATTGAGGAGGATAACATGCGCGTCTAGCACACCTAGTTCAGAATATTGCTAACAAATACGCCTCTCGTGTGTCACTTTTGAAACACGGTAGTGTTTGAAGCCATTCAAAGCTAACCTATGAAGAAAAAGACACCTAATAACGAACGATTGGGCGCATTACCCGTGGTTCCGTGATCGGATACAAAAAGCACGTCATGTGCAGTGAACTGGAATCTAACAAGATTAAGTGCTTGTTAGAAACGCACATCTCTGGTAAATCGTTTCGCCTTTTAATGCATACAACCTCTCTCTGACCTGAACCGCTGAAACGGAAGTACTTTTTTGATGGTTCATGTGCAAACGTCCACGTGACGGCATGTGTTGAGATCTCGTCATACGACGTAGGAATAAAAAATACGATTAAAAAGTGTCTCTTTATAGGTAAAAAAACACACCACACCACCTAAACACAGAGTGACTAATGAACACAGCTTCCAAGGTTAAATTTTTTTTCGCACGTGAAATGACACTTTCTACGCAAACGGCCCGGGTTCGACCCTCACTAGAATCCAAACAACCCTGGTTCGGTCACCACTCTGCCCCAGGATTTTAATCATTCATTTATTTTATTTGCACCGTTCTCGGTTTTTCGGTCATGCATAAGATGGTGATTTTTCGCTCACAAGCAACGATTCCGACAGTGACGCCAACACAGGAATTCATGCGAAATCATCTCTTTAACGCACGCGAAAGTGTTAAAAAAACAATGAATAGCACCTCACGAAAATGAGATAGTACTGTGGAGTTTATCACTATTTGGCAAACAACGGTGAGTACACGACATATCTTGAACACATCTGCGACAAAATGAAAAGGTAAACACCGAAATCGAAATGAATGTATTCTCGAAGCAGTTGTGTAATCCTGGACAGAGGCGCACCAACGAACCATTTGTACGTATATTCGAGACGTTTCATGTACTCATAATAGTTATCCTATGCAGCTTCCGGCACCCAAAGAAGAACCCATGTCAACCCACGTACCCGTTCCCGATTTCAGACGTGATAGGCTTTCTTAGCTAAATTGTGACATAGAATGTCGCACCCCCCAGTACCCAGTTTATTTGAAGGAGTCTCATTAAAGTCTTCACTCTCTTTGTGAACGGTTGGTGCAAACGGACGAAATGCGAACTGGCGATAGTTCAAAGAAGCTCGTCAGGTCCGGTCGCCTTCAAGCAGCTCTCGTTAACTTTTCTCTGTCTTATGTAATCTTTCTCTTTTCCCTCGACCGCCCCGCCACGGTGGTCTAGTGGCTAAGGTACTCGGCGGCTGACCCGCAGGGCGCGGGTTCGAATCCCGGCTGCGGCGGCTGCATTTCCGATGGAGGCGGAAATGTTGTAGGCCCGTGTGCTCAGATTTGGGTGCACGTTAAAGAACCCCAGGTGGTCGAAATTTCCGGAGCCCTCCACTACGGCATCTCTCATAATCATATAGTGGTTTTGGGACGTTAAACCTCACATATCAATCAATCTTTTCCCTCGACCTTAACGCTTAGTAACCAAGCAAAACCAAAGATCGGTTAAGCTTTCTGTCTATCTTATTCGTTTCTCACTCTCTCTCTCTCTCTCTCTCGTAGCTTTTATCACACTGAAAGCCTGATGTGATTTGTGGAGTGGATAACGGAATGAACGTGAGCATTTAAGATAGGGCTGTACCATGCCACAAGTCCTGCATAAGTAACAAAGTCGCTTTGTACACTTGTTTTATTTCGGCCTCCAATGACAGTGCTAATAACTATCAATATAAGGTACTCGTAAGTGCACGTTACTTGCCTTGATAGGCATAAATACTTCCAATGGTGCGTTGAAGCAATCAGGTCCACGTGAGTCGTACTCGTTTGATTGTGCCTAAGGACTCGTGCGTACTTGTGCGCCGGACACAAGTTCTTTCAAAGCTTACTTGACACCGTGACAGTGCCGCTTTCTATGACGGAAGAATGCGACAGCATAATATTTAGAAAGTTGTACTCCCGAATACAAACACAGCTCGGCAAAATCTAGCAGGCAAGGTAAGCTTGGTGGATACGTTTTGGTGTGCACCGAGAAGCATTGAAAATTTGATCACGTATCACGCGCGGAGAACTTCAACGAGTGAAAGAACTGATGTGTTCATGCGCGTGCGCACAGCGGGAGCTTATGGCCACGTGGTCATTGGGAAAACTTTCTGTACTCAAGAACATAGTGATCTGATACACACATCGTAAAAGGTTCTTGTCTTGTCAATACGTGAAGACTGCGTCTCTTGTGATTACTTGTGTCGTGAATACGCGAATAACTATTAGAGATAGCAATCACGTTAAATTTTGCACCTCTTTTACAAAATCCCAGCAGGTCATTTTAAGAAAAATTCACCTGAATCTACATGTTACACTGTAGATTCAGGTGAATAGTAATGGCGTACACCATAGATACGCATACTGTTATTACCGAACCAAGATGCAAATAACTTGGCGTTGTTTTGTCGCATGACTGCTCATGGAATGCCAATGTTGATCACGTTGCTGGCAAAGCGGCAAGGGCTCTAAACTTCATTCATAGGAACCTAAGATTGGCACCCCGAACATTAAAAAATACAGCCTATCTCACATGTATTAGACCGATTTTGGAATACGCATGTCCTGTGTGGGACCCGATGCAGGCGAACTTGATTGATAAGCTTGAAAAAATACAAAACAGAGCTGCGCGGTTTGTTTTAGGGCGGTACGAGCGGAGAAACAGCTGCAGTGCTATGAAAGCTGAATTGGGTTGGGAATTGCTTTCTTTACGCAGGAAAAAACTGCGTTTGAAGTTTTTCTTTTCTGTTTTTCATGGGCGGACTGGGATTGACCGTCATAACTATTTCAGTGAACCCAGTTTCATATCTAGTCGACATGGCCACCGACGCAAAGTGAAAGAGTATTGAGCAAGAACGACCATGTTTTATAATTCCTTTTTTGTGATGACCATTAGAGATTGGAACCGGCTGCAAGACAAGCAAGTGTGCTGTATAAACGAAGAATTGTTTTATTCCAGTCTGTAACCCCCCTGCTGTAACGCCTTTTTGAGCAAAGCGGGGCACTCACCGAATAAAGAATAAAGAATAAATGTCGTCGAAATACTGAAGAGACTTAACAAAAGTCTGGAGAGACTTAACAAAACGTTTATCTGATGTTCTGCGCAAGAAAATCGGTGAATGGTATTCTGCAGGCACTGCGTTAGAGTGCCTCGAGCGTGTGGCGGAGGTGAACGAGCGCTTCTAGGCACATTAGATACAAGTGCCATCTGGCAGTTATCTTCGAAAACGAAGGCGTGCAGCCCGTGGAGAAAGATGCGCGCCAGTCTCGAAGGTGATAAGGTGTAGAACGCAAATCGACAGGAAGGTGCCACCACCGTGACGTCGTAGCAAAGCGTTGGAAAACCTTTTTGAGCATCGCGTTGCACTGTCAGCGCAGCACGATTAAACGCTACAATCCTTAGAGTTACTTGTGTGTGCCTCTTCTTGTATAAAGACAGACATACAAAACATCGAAGCGTTGTTGTGGCGCCTCAGATTGCTGAACCTCGAGCAATATTGGTTGGCGCTGCAGAAGGGGTTGGCCGTTTGATGTCGTTTGAGGTATCGTTAGGGTGGACAAACAGACAAATGTGCAGACAGACAAACAGACATACCAAAATTTTTCCATCGAAGGTCCCCAAAAAAGACTATCGTCTTTAACAGGGTACTATTGAGAAAAACAATCAAGCCTTTTTTTCTGATGCTTGTGCTCATACATTCATGCTTCTGAGAATTTTCGACCTGTTTATACACACAAACGTATTATACACACAACTCTATTGTCATGCAAATTGAAGCGCTATTTCAATGCTTACCACAATTTATTTCTATTGAGGTAGTGATTGGCAGCGCTTGCCCTGTCTTTCTTATTCTTGCGCTGTGTTTTGTAGGTTTCTCTATGTTGAATAAATAAAAACGAAAAAAAAAAAACGCAGGGACGATGCAGTTAGTGAAGGGCGTTTAGGCTTTACTAACGTGACGCCTGGCGAGAGGTGAAGCGTGCAGTGAATTTCTTTGTTGAGGCAGTACTGGTGTCAAGTCTGAAACTGGGCTTGTAGAGAAGGGCATTCCCGTTCCGCTATTGTAGTGGGAAAACTGCATCGGAATACATTTTGCTTGTTTGCTTGTTTGTTTGTTTCTTTGTTGTCTGCTAGCAACAGCTTACACTAAGGTGCTTCTTCTTTTTCTTCTTCTTCTTTTCTTGTTCTGGTTTGTTTGTGTGTTTTTTCTTGCAGTGGCGCGTACACACTCTGGGGCATTGGCCAAGAATGAGTGGATAAAACTTTGAAAGGTCACTCAAAAGTGTTATGAGATTAAAAAACAAAACAAAATTAAATGGTATGGTAAAGTTACAAATTACAATAAATTAAGAATTCAAGTATTATGAGTTTCAGCTTGTAATTTAAATTGTTGTAATAACCTGATAAGAACAATTTAAAAGAGATTCTTCTTCCCTACATGCCCGGTTTCAGTTACCTATGGCATGTATAAAAGAGTGTTAGAGCTACATATTTACATCAGGGGCAATTTGCTGGGCTATCTCTTGTCTTCTTTTTTAGTGGGCCATCGTTGAGTAGTAGGATTTACCTTTTTTTTATGAAGTAGCGTGACGACATAAGAAACTTAGAAACCGAGACGGCAAGGTGCAGCATACCTGAAAACTTTATATTCAGAAAGCTCAAGTCTCCATTAACTCGCACAATCAGCAATTATCAACATAAAATAAGGGTGGCAATCTAGGCTACACCAACGAATGCATGCATACAGTCACATTCAGTATTAGTTACAATATGCTGGCTGCAGTTAAAAGTAACTTCAAACAAGAACAATGACAGCGACAGCCGTTAAATTGATCCAAAAGCATCGCTTGTGAGAACTTAATTCACCTTTTTGTTTTCTATGTAGGGGTCTATTTGCAACGTTGACACCATATTTATATCATACAGCATGTTGCAACTGACATTAAGTGCGACTGTACATACAGAGCCAATTTAGAAGCTAAATATGTTACGCTCGAGTGTTACCTTAAGTGGTCCAACTACGATTGGCGCTAGTTCGAGCCAGCTAAAGAATAGCTACCTGGCCAGCGAGTACGTTAAGCTTGCTCCTCCTCTTCTGATCTTAATGTTTGACGACTCCTCCGACCAACTTGAAAGGGGAGGCGGCAACCAGTCAGCGGATTTCGTGTCAAGCAGGCGAAAATAACAGGACACCGCCATTTCACGCAAACACGCGGCAAAAAGAAATACAAAAAATAAAGAATGCATGCAAACTAATGCAAGATAAGGTTCCTGAAGCAACAAGACTTAAACTTCCTCAGCTCTTGGTCAGGTTATCTAATAGAAGGTATTTATTTTGTTTTAATTTTATTTACAGTATACTGCAGTCACAAAGGACCATGCAGGGGGGAAGTATACAAATGTAAGATAACAAGCACAGGTGTAGCCGAAGGGAACACACGCTCATAGAAGAATTTATTGCATATCTAGAATATTACAAGAAAATCACGCTTAACCTAGTTAGACAACTGAATAATACAGTTTACAGGAGAGGGGCGCAATTGTATGATTAAAGAACACATCCTCACCCTTCCACTTCGATTTCTCCCACAGTACAGTGCAAAACATAGAACAACTGGCAACAGTTGAAAGAAAACACAAAAAACGACAACAAAAGCTCTCCCCGAAATACAGTATTTGCAACTTATGAAGAAACACTAATAATAATAAAGAACAATAATAATTGCAGAATACATAACAAAAGCAGTGAGAAAGAATAAAAAAGTCACATGAAGACTCAGTTGTTTACTGTATTCCTAGACGGGTAAGTAGCGCACATTCAAATAAAATATGTATATATATATATATATATATATATATATATATATATATATATATATATATATATATATGTATATATCTGGTGTTACCCATTATATAGTATATGTATCTGGAGTTCATCATTTTCACTGGTATAGCGCACCACGACAAGAAGGACACACACAAAGGAGAGATGCACACACACACAGCGCTAACTTGTAACTAATATTTTATTTGCGATCACACACGCTGTTTATACAACAGTACACCGATAAAACCTGGATAAAGCCACGTCAAGAATACAGTTCCCCATTTGGCCTTGAGTGAACGCCCTGTCTCGTTCGTTCATTCCTGTGCGTTGTAGCACCATTTACTTACTTGGTGACATTTTATGGCGGAGGTAATGCTGTTCTGGTGCCTAAAGGAGACGGTATGCTAAGGACAAGAGAGAAATAGAAAAACAGAACTTAATTGTCACCGATAGAAGATCAGCATCCGCCTCCAATCCATGAAATGGGGACTGTGAAGAGAATCCCTCTTTTTTGTCAAACATTCGTTTTAGCCTGTAAAAAAATAGCGTGTGCTCTTCTCTAGACTTGAATGCACTAATTTCAAGCCAGGACACTCATACGCCAATGGTGATTTCAGCTACGACTCGTATGACTGCTGTGTTTTCCCACTTTTTCTACCTCGGTAACTTCCTTATTATGCGACGTTTTTTTTTAGTTATACAAAAGATGCTTTATCGCTAAGTTCTCGACACGAGACGCTCATATGACCGACATGTTCTTGTTACCTTTTGCAGGTACAAGACAAGGTTACACGACACAAGATCCTCCAAGACTTCAAAATATATCTAATCAAGAATTCGAGTTGATTGGAGGTAAGCACACATCCATGCGTTAAGTACATGTCGCGTAACATGTGTCAGGAAAAGTGGCATTGCATCGCAAAGTCATGTATTCTATATGAATATTCTACATTCCTCAGTACATTGAGGAAAAAAAAGAAATGTCATGCCTGCGACGCATGCTCCACACAGTCACAGCTAAAGCTAAAAGAGTGGGCACCCTTTCAGAGCTTTTTAAACACTTTTTTGGCTAACTGCTACAAGGACATTAGATGGGTACCCACTGCGTCATAAATAATCATAATTTTTGTGTAATAGGACATCATTTACTATGCTATCCTTCATCATTCTTCAGAGAATTTGGTATCCGCTAAACACTTGCTCGGAATTTTGTGCCACTTTTTTATGCAGTGGCTTACGACAATGAAGAATTATGCCTGAAGTGGGTATACGCCACAGTTAATAGGTGAAGAAGTTTTCTAATAGGTTCGACGCCTGGTTGTTCCTTTGACGTTCTAAAGCGCTCTATTACTCATAATAATACGATTGCTTTCCAGACAAGAAACATGCCTAAAGCCAGTTTAGAAACGAGGTCTAAGCACCGCCATGGCTCAGTGGTCAAATGCTGGGCTGGCACAAAGTGGACTCGGGTTCGAATATCATTGTGTTCTTAGTGTTTTTTATTTTACTAAGGTTTTTCTTGTTTCTTGCGATAATGGTTATGGACACCAGCGGCGGCGCCAGCAGACAAATACGGTGCAGCGCGTGACTTCTGTTCTTACCTCATAAGAGGTTTCGCTGTAAAACAACAAGTGGTAACATAACGTTAAAAATGTGAATGTGAATAGCAAAATTTGTCTTAATAAATGGGACGAACTGTTTGCAGCTAATCACATACTATGAAAAGCAGCGTATGCTCACAACGCACCCCACACAATTTTAGGGATGACATTTCGATTTATCTGGACAGCGCACGAATAACGCAAAAGTCCTGCCAATTCTCGTTCACGTTTGAAGACTGAACGTTGGCTTGAAAGTGCGCTGAGCGCCAGATCAGAAATTGAATTTGCATATGCTAATGGTCTTCAAATGTAATTTTTGTCACCGTTCCGAGTGCGTCTTATTCAGCACAGCGAAGCCCAATGAGCAAAAAAAAAAAAAGGTTGACTACACTAGCCTCTACTTTCTGCCCACCGCTAAAAGCAGTGAACCTAAAATTAACGCATAAAATAAACGTATAAGGCATGAAGTTCTTGCTAATACTTGCTTGTCGAACGCAGTTTGAAAAGGCAAGCACTGAGGCATACTGAAAAAGTGCTAGCAGTAGTTATAAAGCCTGTTAGGTCAATGATTTAGTTTCTGACGAATCATAAGTACGAAAGCATAGTGAAAGCTTTACCAACCAGTCTGTCGAAGCTTTTGCTATATTTTATTTAGGTAATTATTGTTACGTAATTAATAACTAAGTATATTATATTTAGGTAAATGTGATTTACCTAAATATACCTAAAGGTATTTAAAAATAATCTCTATAAAAACGGTGAACGCAAAAAGCAGACACTACCAGCATCAACTCACAACTGCCTATTCATATTCATTGTTTTGAAAACAAAGAAGCAAAAACTCGAACTAACAGAACAGGTATCTAGAAAGTCTATATGTGGATAGATATATGCTGAGAAGACTTCGGGAATATGGGCCTTTAATAGTCTCACGAAGCCTTATACTGTATACTTTCATAGTTGTAGCGTGTACTAAGCCCCGTGTTCCCAAACATATCCTTATCATTATGTATGCTTATATTTCTCTTCATTCGGTGAACTTATTAAACTGGGACTGAGGTATGCATTGGGACGGCACACTGCTCTCCCATAGTTGAGTACGAAGTACTCAAAAGTGTTAAACATTTTTTTCTAAATATATACACATCCACAAACCAACCTCAGTTAAATTTTGTCTTGCTTTCTATCTTTATGCGCGTAATGCGTATAAAATCACCAGGACGGCAAAAAAAAAATCAGGTACAAGTAAGGTTGGCTTGTGAATACGGGCCTACGAGTTTTTACTGTCACTTCCCTTTGTTGCGACGTAGTGCCATTTAATCTTATTATCTTACGTTGCCCCGAGTTGGCCATCAGCTTTCTCTCATTTGTCTCACTGTTGACGCAGTTTTTTTCTGAACTGCCTTGGGAACTTATTGTTTCGAGAACATTTCTTCCAAAGTTCAAGCTTCGATTTCAATGCACGACGTCTATTTGACGCATATCTAGGACGTGCCACAAGGAACCGCGTTGAGTATCTTAAGTACCTTTATGCGCGGCGCTCGATTCACAATCACGGCTTCGACGAAACAAGTCGTAGCTTCAATTTACCGCGGATAATGTTTTTTTTTGCTTTGATTATTAGCAAAATATTCGCCTATACTTCTCTGGTCATTAAAAAGCATACACGAATCATTGCAGAGCAACGGGTCACCTGTGATGTCATAAGCACAACTTTGAAACGTCTGTATATTCATTACAATTGGGGATTGTATGCAGACTCTACAATGGGAAAACATGTAATAAGCTTCCCCTACCACACTGTCGACACAAGACAAATGTGTTTAGAAAAAAAACGTACGACTATTCGGAGAACGCTGCACTGTATTATTGAAGAGAATTAAGCTATCCCGGTATAACATGGGGACTACCAAAACTTCCTTTGTTAAAAATAGTGTTCAACTATTTCGAATACTTTGTACTCGACTATGGGAGAGCAGTGAAACGCATATAGGTGTGGGCGCTCAACTGTGCGTTACTGAAAACTTGACACGCAACGCCTCGAGAAAAGCGAACGCGGTTGAAATACACACTGCAGTAAAGATACGAGAACGTCTGATAGAGCTATACCGTTCGAACTAGAAATTCGCCTCTCGGAGGAGAGCTAAAAATTGATTTATTTACACTATACCAATGCACATTGGCTGATATTCTATATAACCTTTATTACTATTGGAGGTAGGTAATATTTGAAGCGATATTGATTCTCATTGCACTCATTTTGGGAGCGCATTTTGTGCCGAAGCCTTTGTATTCAAAAATTACTTGTGAATATGGTATCCACCACCTCTAACAACATGCTTACGAAAGTGTTTTCGCAATTATTGATTAAAGAACAACGCTATAAGCGAGCACACTTTGAGCGAGGAAACACGCCTCCTCCTCCCTCTCTACCGACGCGTGTGAAACGCAGAAGAGGAGCACAAGAGAGGCATATATGTGGGGCGATGACGTCAGCTTCGGGATCAAGCCGGACCGCCTGGCAACTCAGCCTGTTTGCTTCTCGATTGTGCCTATGTTTCTCTTGCGATCTGCCACCAGCTCGTAAGACTTTCTCGCTTTGCGCTGTACTCATCTTTTGATTAGGAATTTTCGACATCCGACGTTCACAAAATCTGTCCGTACAGGTTTTAAATGGACTCGCGATAGCAATTTATTGTGCGGCATATGGCCATCGTACCACTTTCCTTCACGATGAGGTCGCTTTTCACAAGTTTTTTTCGGAATCAGAAGATGGCTGCGAAATTTGTCGCTGCAGGTAAAAGACTTCAAACATACCGGACACAAGACAAACAAAGTGTGCTGTGCTCCAAGAACTTCGAAGAGAGTGACTACGTACGAAGCACGGCTTTCATGCAGTCGCAGGGATTCAAGATCAAGTGGATGCGACTGAACAGCGATGCAAATCGTTCTGTGTTTTTGCACTTATACAGAAAATAAAATCTGAGGGAACCATCGGCCCCACCACCTGCTGCCTTCGCGCGAAACAAAACTGAAGCAAGGCTGTAAAAGTACATATGTGCCATAGCAGCGCGTAGGTAGTTGTTGAGTATGCTCTTACCACAGCCGTGCTCAGATCATTGTGCTTTCTCGCTTCAGGACGCTCATTTAGAATCTCCATGGAACGACCAGATCGTAGCCTGCACGCACACAAAATTCATTGTAGTTTTGCTCAATTTGAGAACCGGTAACCTACGATCTCCCTGTTGCAGCAACAACTCGCCATCGAGCTTTTAGAAATATATATCAGAGTGAGTCTTGATCGCCAATGAAGGTGACATTGCAACACGGGCGCTTTATTTCGATTTCAACTCTGGTAATATTGTTTGATTAAAATACAGAGCAATGAATGCATTGATACGCCAACAACTCATACGATGATTCAGACAACATTTATTCGCTACTGTGACACCGGATCGTTGCGGAATGCTACCACATTAAGGAAAATTGTATTCAAAGATGTCCGCGTAGCAGCGCTTCTTCTAAATAAGGACTTTCTCGATTTTTGTCATTGTCTGTGTGCCAGGTTTGTCAACAGTGAATACTTTCGTATGTGCATTATGTAAGCGAACGTACCGCAGGACACTGAAGTGTTCATGCCTCTATATTTATTGTTGAGAAACTCGGCCTGCACGAAATTGTCCTGCTGCTTACAATCTACTCTGTGCTGAATGAGGCTCGTCATGGCTACAATGCTGAGATTTATTTGTGCAGACGTGGTACATAAGGTACTCGGCTGCTGACCTGCAGGTCGCGGGATAGAATTCCCGCTTCGGCGGCTGCATTTCCGATGGGCGCAGAAATGCTGTAGGCCCATGTGCTCAGATTTCGGATAATGAACCCCTGGTGGTCGAAATTTCCAGACCCCTTCACTACGGCTTCTCTCATAATCATATGGTGGTTTTGGGACAATAAATCCCACGTATCAATCAATCAGCTAATGTTTTTGCACGATGCACGCGCGTGGTGCAGACCGTGCTAATACGTGGCTACAAGCGGCTGTTCCTTATCAAATTTTACATCCATGGTTGAACGTATCATTCGTATCAGTTTACTGCCGTGAAATGAACCCTGACATGCATCTTATCCGTAATAGTTCATGTTTCTGATGCGGGTGAAGGCGGCTGCTTGGCATTCGCTGTTCTGTGCCGCGTCATCAGTGCTGACATCTTCCTCGGTCATCGCTTGCAATGCCGACGGGCTCGAACGTGTACCGTTGTAGAGTGAACACGTTGCGATTTACACAGTTCGCCACTCAAACGAAGCTACCCAATTGCAATAGATAAACACTGCTTCACCCGCGGGCTAGCGCAGTCAGCTGTCCTCACCGCCCCGAACGTTATGTGAACCATGGAGCTTCGACCAAACACTGGTGGTGGTGAGACTCGCGATGCTGGACGTGGTGCCACTGGCTTGTTTTTTGACAAAATAAAGTTCTTTGCGATCGTTTAGGCAAATTTTCTACTTGTTTCCTTTTAAGTTCGCTGCACAAAACTACGTACCATTGCACCATAACTTCGCTATTTTATGTGCTTCAGTGTCCCTTTAAAAAGTCATGGAACCTCTGGCTTAGAGACAAAGATTCACGCTTCCTCACAAAATTAATCATCACGAGTGACCCCGCCGCGGTGGTCTAGTGGCTAAGGTACTCGGCTGCTGACCCGCATGTCGCGGGATCAAATCCCGGTTGCGGTGGCTGCATTTCCGTTGGAGGCGCAAATGTTGTAGGCCCGTGTGCTCAAATTTGGGTGCACTTTAATAACCCCAGGTGGTCGAAATTTCCGAAGCCCTCCACAACGGCGTCTCTCATAATCATATGGTGGTTTTGGGACGTTGAACCCCACATATCAATCAATCAATCATGACGAGTGGGTCCTAATCTAGGTCCTAAGATTCATAATGTGAGAGTGCTGAACGCTGGGTGATCTGGTAATTCATAACTCAATATTGTGCGAAAAGTCAACAAGAAACAGAGAAGACACACACACAAGCACAGACTAGCAAGTGAAAGTTTATAGAAGGATACACATATATTCCTAGCAAACAAAATATGACGTAAAAGATTAGAGGTTGGCAGTGAGCTAATCTATTTCTAGTTGGTGATATGTCCCCGAAGGCCTCGCAACATGCTTTTCATATACGCAAGTCTAGTGACCCTGTGTTACGAAGCCTTCGGTGACTTCACACCTACTAGGGATAGATTATTTCACTGCCAAACTCTAATCTTTAGCGTCATATTTTTTTGCTAGGTATATATGTGTATCCTTCAATAAACTTTCAGTACTTGTCTTCGTGTGTGTGTGTGCCTTTTCTCTTTCTTGTCAAATTTTCGCGCAGTTTTGTAGTTAATGATGTGTTAAAGCCCTTATACCTTCCGAAAATTGCAGCTTTCTTTTGATCTGCGCCGCTCTCTCCGCTTTCCGCCAGCGAAACGGCCGCCAGCGCATAATGAGCGTGGCATGTAGTCATGTTGTTACGTAACATAAATCTCATAGTCATCATGCTTCCACCAGTCACATACCTTCATAACTCATTCACGTACTGTCATACCGAATTTGATATATGAGACGCTAGCGAAATGGCCGCCAGCGCATCATGAGCGTGGCATGTAGTCATGTTGTTCCATGACATGAATCTCATGGTTATCATGTTTGCACCAGTCACATACCTTCGTCATTGATTCCCGTACTGTCAAACTAAATTTGGTATATGTGACGCTAGTGAAACAGCCGTCATTCCCGTACTGTCAAATTAAATTTGGTATATGTGAAGCTAGCGAAACAGCCGTCAGCGCATCATGAGCGTGGCATGTAGTCATGATGTTACACGACACGCATGTCATAATTTTCATGTTAGGGTACGTCGCTTGTGTGCGGCATGCAATCATGCCACACCATACCAGTTTTGCAACATGCCATGTGAACGAAACAACCGCAAGAGCTGCAGGACCACGAAACGTAAATCATAACATTCATGACATACATATTATAATTTTCATGTTATGACTAATCAAATATGTTCTTCATACAGTCATGTTATTCAATACCAAGTTGATTGATTGATTTGTGGGGTTTAACGTCCCAAAACCACCATTTGATTATCAGAGACGCCGTAGTGGAGGGCTCCGGAAATTTCGACCACCTGGGGTTCTTTAACGTGCACCCTGCAATACCAAGTTTGGTATGAATACCATTATCTCAACAGCCAGGAGAGCTAAATGTCGTAAGCGGCTAGATAGATAGATAGATAGATAGATAGATAGATAGATAGATAGATAGATAGATAGATAGATAGATAGATAGATAGATAGATAGATAGATAGATAGATAGATAGATAGATAGATAGATAGATAGATAGATAGATAGATAGATAGATAGATAGATAGATAGATAGATAGATACGTTCGCTGTCGCTGAAGTTCGCTAAGAAATGCTGCTTCGCATTTAAAAGCGACGCGCCGGAGAGGAGGCAGTGAGGGTGAAAGCATGTGGCGGTACTTTTACGAGGTGTAGGGACATTATAATGTGCACGTTGAAGTCGCCGCCTAGTGTGAATGGTTTATGTTTGTCGGCGTTTTATATTGTTCTGGCACAATTTTGATTGTTACTACTGTGTTGTCCAACCTTTTTCTGTCTCACATATGTTGCCTGAACGTTGCCCCATATAATGTGAAATGAGTTGCATGAAGTGCCATAAAAAGGCGATATAAAAGTTCAAACCTGAAGTACATAGTGTCTAAATTGATGTTCCCGGCTTTTATGAAAGGTTGTTGCTTTCAGGTGTTTCATATTGTTCTGTCACAATTATAATTTATGCTGGCCTATTCCTTAACTGTTTCTTTTATTCCCATACAGTCGTTTCCACTATAGCAGCAGTTTTTAGGGGCGCAGCTTCTTAGAATGTGTGTCTTTTCCTTCTTGATATGTGTAGTAGTAGTAGTAGTATGTAGCCACCTCTAGTTTATGAATTTCTCAATAAGTGGCGTTGTGTGTATATGTTTCTGGAAATATTATCACTAGATAGACTTAGTAGTTTTTGTACAGTTAACGATTTTGCATAGTTGACGGACGGATGGATGGACGAACAGACACACAGAGAGACAGACAGACGGATGTCGCATGGTCAGACGAACGGACAGACAGAAGGACGAACGAATAGACGGACGCTCAAACAGGAGCACGGACGTCCGCACGAATGGAAGCACACATGGTTACACGGACGGACTTACGTATGCAAGCACGCACAGGTAGACGAGCGGACGCATGGATGGACACCTCACCCCACACATCATCATTCACTCCGTGGATATGCTGTGAAATTTTAAGCACCAGGACAGCAGACAGTGATCGTCGACGATAGAGATAGGTCCTGAAGTCCTTAATGCGTACCTTAAAGTGTCTAACTTGTACAGAGTGTTTGTGCTTCTAGGTGTTTTATATTGTTCTGTGACAATTATGACGGACATTAACCTATTGTTAAACCTTTCGGGGGCGAAGTTACCTAAGCCACGGGTCATGCGTCCGCGAAGTACGTAGTAGTAGTAGTAGTAGTAGTAGTAGTAGTAGTAGTAGTAGTAGTAGTAATAGTAGTCACAGTAGTAGTAGGTAGCCACCTCCATGGCCGGACTAGAGAAGTGGCACACGCGCACCCTTTTCGATTGAGGTGGAAACCCGCGCACATTATTCATAAATAAAAAGAAAGTTGTTTCTCATAAAATAACTTACAGAGACGAATATTGGTGACTTAATCTCCAATAAAAGTTGCCTTGAATTTGATGCTTAATAAAAAAAACTAGCTTCAGAAGACGCACTTTGAGAATCTGACCAGAAAGGGTTGTCATGTTAAATTCGCTGGGCGTGACCTCCTTGGTTTTAGCATGTTCTAGTCAGGGTTGGGCCGGAGTGTCATGAATATAGTGAACTAGTATATAGCCATGGACCATAGTTTATGCATGGACTAGAGGCGGTGAAAGGTGGGAAGTAGACACGAAGCGCAGGCCGCAAGAAAGTGCGTGAGTGCCACCTCTCGTTTAGTCCTTGTAATATCCGCTGGATGGCGGTACTTCTATATTCTGAATGTGTGATCAAAAGATGGTGGTACTTGAAGTGTTCACTGGATGGACGAATGGATGGATGGACGGATTGACGCATGGATGGTCGGACGCATGGACTATAGCAGGGACGGACGCATGGAGAAACGCACTGACAGACGTATAGACGCACAGACGGACGGACTGAAGCAAGAACGAACGGACGGATGGACGCTTCGCCTTCCTCATACTCATCAACACGCAGCCCGGGGATATGCTGTGCTTGTTTTTTTTTTTTTGCGCCTGGCATCCACGAATCTCCCCGAAACGATTGCGGACGACGAAAAGTCTTGGCTCTGAGGAGCTTCACTCCTGAAATATTTTCGCCATCCCACCGGGTGCACGTGAGCGTCCAGCGAAGCCGCACCAAACACCGCACATTCTAACAGGATGGCGGAAGGGGGCAGGGGTATGATTCATTGCTAATTTGCAGTAAGGGCAGTAACAGTTCCTTGTGGTCTCCACAGCACAGTGCTTGGTTACGTCACCATTTTCAGCAAGACGTCGATGTTCTTTTCTCCAGCATTGAATTCATTCGTTTCTTCTGCTGTCTTTTAATTTCCGTGGTCCACCAATGGCAGTCTTAGAATAAACTGAATGAGTTTCTAGATATGTCTCACGTTTAAATATGAAAGCGCGAAACATACTGAAAGAGAAGAAAGGCTTGTTTGACGTTATTCAAAGCCCTCGCGTGAAGGAAGAGGCAGCTGCAACCTACATTTTGCTGGGAATGCGTAGAAATATGTTCTCATTGTTTATAGGTGCCTTATCATTCAGGCAGTTTTATTGCTGCTTTCGCGGTTTTCCTTTTTTAAAACGAATGCTGAGCCTCGTGTTATATGACTGATTGCAAAGAAAGATACGCCATTTGTCTTCAATTGTCAAAAGAACCCCCAACCACCTAGAGTTTGAAATTTAGGTGTGGCGTGGCAATGGTGCCAGACTCTATAGCGAACGCGTTCGTTGGCTTGTCTGTTCATCTCTCTGAATGCCCTTTCACAGCGTCCGAGGTGAAAACGCTACGTGTGCATGCGTCTGCACGCAAGCTTCTTTTGGTTGTATAGGGGCATTCTAAACCTGGCGTTTCGTATTGACATAAAAAAATTTTCTAACCACTGAAATATGCTCTACTCCAAGTAAAGTCCTCATGAAACATTGGAGAGCAGTGTGTTGTCTGCAATTCGACAAAAATGCTAAAGAATTGCCAAATGCTGTTTAGAAAAAAAATATTTACACTATGCACAGAGCACAGGATATACATGATGAATCAGTATTCAGAAATACATTCACACTCTCACAATTATACATCACAACGCCAGATGCTGTTACTATCCGTGATTGAAGCATTACTCGTGACGCCATATACAGCGCCCCGGAAAATAGACAGCTATCAAGTACAGGCAAATAAACAGAGGTAGATAGAACCTCTAAAGGAGGAGCTCTCGTTTAAACTCATAATCAGTTTTTCACTTAGTAAATTATATATATATATATATATATATATATATATATATATATATATATATATATATATATATATATATATATATATATATATATATAGTTGGTAATTTTTTCATCCACTTTTCTTTCTTCTTATTTACATTCCATTAATGTTAATAACTTCCCCTGTACATTCCTTGGCATTACTGTCTGTTATATCTCATTATTATTGTGTTAAAAACACGGAAAAACGAGCCCTTAGGTATACACTTCTTTCCCTTATTTCATTGAACGAGGGTCTCGTACTGGCAGACTTGGTGTGTTTAGGTTGTATAAGAGGGACAATTAATCAGCTGCCCGCTCATAATAAGTTCACGTGCTACGTGACGCCAAACATGCGCATAAGAGTGTTTTCACACTCGTTGTTTGGCTTATAGATGGCGCTGACTGTCGCTCCTACTTCTAAATTCACAGATAAACCCAAAAAAGTGGATGGAGGGAGGGCCGCTGTAATAGCTCAGTGGTTAGAGCATCAAACGCGTAATTCGAAGGTCGTAGGTTCGATTCCTGCTTACAGTTGGTAATTTTTTCATCCACTTTTCTTTCTTCTTATTTACATTCCATTAATGTTAATAACTTCCCCTGTACATTCCTTGGCATTACTGTCTGTTATATCTCATTATTATTGTGTTAAAAACACGGAAAAACGAGCCCTTAGGTATACACTTCTTTCCCTTATTTCATTGAACGAGGGTCTCGTACTGGCAGACTTAGTGTGTTTAGGTTGTATAAGAGGGACAATTAATCAGCTGCCCGCTCATAATAAGTTCACGTGCTACGTGACGCCAAACATGCGCATAAGAGTGTTTTCACACTCGTTGTTTGGCTTATAGATGGCGCTGACTGTCGCTCCTACTTCTAAATTCACAGATAAACCCAAAAAAGTGGATGGAGGGAGGGCCGCTGTAATAGCTCAGTGGTTAGAGCATCGAACGCGTAATTCGAAGGTCGTAGGTTCGATTCCTGCTTACAGTTGGTAATTTTTTCATCCACATTTCTTTCTTCTTATTTACATTCCATTAATGTTAATAACTTCCCCTGTACATTCCTTGGCATTACTGTCTGTTATATCTCATTATTATTGTGTTAAAAACACGGAAAAACGAGCCCTTAGGTATACACTTCTTTCCCTTATATATATATATATATATATATACTATCAGCACATTGCTTGTTAGCTTTTCTTAGTATGCTCTGAAGGCTCCTGTCTTTTAACTACAGAAGGTAATCGATTGCTGAAATACACTATTATTGCATTGTTCTCGAGAGAAAATCTTACGCCGTATTCCTAAAGAAGTCACGAATGTTCCGTCCCCCTCTTCTTTTGTAGAGCTTCGCGAAAAAAAAATACATGCTGCTGAAAGCAGATACAGCTATGAACAATTCAGCTCAATCTTGCAGTCGTGCGCGTCAAAGAGAGCAGAGAAGAATAGCGCGAAGTGTCTATTTTCTCTGGAAAATAAAGTTTGCCGTGCCACCAAAGCTTGCCCCGCGGCGACAAAAGTAAAACGGAATATTCTCGTGACTTATATTTTTCTATTTTGTGTGTTTCGAGTTGTAAAAATTTTTTAACCGTTTCAAGTTCTGTCTCAGCACAGAATGCTTCTTATAAGGGCAAAGACCGCTGCGTCGAGACCCACGCAAATGTAAATGCAAACGTTTCGTACTCGCTAAACTTTCCGCGTAGGTGGCTCCAGAAAGTTTCCTTTTTTGATGTGACTCGAAGATAATGCTTGATTGTTCTTTAGCATTTTTCGGAGTTGAAATGTCTTCATGTGCAAGTGCTCTGAAAACAAAACTTTGACAAAAAACAAACTGTGGTGAGCTTACACGTCTTAGCTAAACTTCCCTAGTCTGAGCCTAGCCGAGTTTTTTCCCCCTCCTCCTCGTTAGGGATGGACACTCTTAGCAAGAACAGCCATTTAAGAGTCGGGTATTCACCCTTCGAGAATCGTATCTTGAAACTGTTTCTTAAAACATTCACGAACTGAAAGTTGCACTATGCCTTTAATTCCAACGTCATTCGTTTCCTGTGAAAAAATACAAAGAAAAACGTTCATCTCTTGTTGTTGCCCGCTCCGGTGAAACGGTGGCTATGCTATTCGACTGCTCGCCGGAATGTCGCAGGTTTCATCTTGGCCGTAGCAGTCGTGTATTCATAAAGCCATACTGGTAGAGGCCAACGTACTGTATGGGGTTAGTGCACACTGAAAGACAATGGATGATCAACATTTCTGGAGAGTTATATTACGGCGTCTCTCATTATCATATCGTGGTATGAGACGTGGAACTCAAGATAGCAGTATATTAGCTGTTTCTCATCACTTTGGAGCCACATAATTGTTGGCCGCTCCATGTTAACATGTCTAGCTCACTTACAATAGAGACTTTTAGTACTGCGGAATGGTGCTACGTACGCATCACGCAAGCGCCTTGCGTTACGTGGCGTCGTTTGCCACTGATCGGCTTTTAGTACGCCGTAGTACCCGCGTACGTAACGAGTGTGAAGCGTGTTGCGGCATCTGGTAGATCAAAATCGAAGCACGTGTTGTTGTCAGCCAATGTGAGCCAATCCAAGTGTTATAGCCAGATTGTGGCCATATTTTAAGCCACAGAGCTGGTCGGTGCTTGACTTCGATGCCGCCATTTTGCAAAACGAAGTCTCGCGCATTCGCGAACTTGTTCGAGAGCGGCGCGATCACCTCATACGTACGCACGCACGCATCTCATGCGTGCGTACGTAGCAGCTGCGTACGTAATGCGATACGTGCGCGTTGTGGTCTGCGCATGCGCACTACGCAGAACGTGGCGTCCTTACGCACGCAACGCCGCCACGTACGCAGCGTACGCAGTACTAGAACTCTCTAATATCTCGCATTTAATCAGAACCGTTTGTGACATGTTCTTCACTAGCAATTGTTCAAAGGGTTTTGTAGCTTCTAAAGGCTATAATACTGTCCTAAGTCCACTTGTCCGATATATATATATATATATATATATATATATATATATATATATATATATATATATATATATATATTATGCGTTCAGGGCAAGTGACAAATGAATTATGCCCAGCTCATTTAACCATGTCAAGCGCATCATCTGCCCATCAGACATTTCACGTTTATCGTATTGTGGCTATGCCACGGCCGCAATCATACCACTCACTTTGTATTTCACAGGGTCGCCGCATCAGCTCATTCTATCTCAACTGTAACAAGCCAGTCCAAAAAATGCAATAATTTGTAATTAAATGCTGACAATTCATTAGACAGTGAAGGCCAGAACTACTCATCATGTCTAGAGTGATGTAAGAAAAGCTTTCATTACTTGAGAGTTCGGCATTATTCAACACAAAAGTATGTGCCCGGGCCCAACAAGACTTCAATGACGTATTTCTGTCACGGAAGTGACGTCGAATAAATACGCACGATCAGAAGAGAAAGAAACAAGTTCAGTTATCAGGAGTCGTACCCGTGACCTCTGGATCCACGACAACGGATGCCAGGAATGCTATCAACTGCGTCATAGTCAGTGACATATTCCAACCTTTACAATATTACGCGTTTTACATCTACAAAAGTTCACTTGGGGTTCTTAATAAAATGCAGTGATGCATCCAGACTGAGGCATCCGTGATTAGTTCCTTTAACGCGTCGTTTCTAAGCTCCCATCTCAATCGCCCTATTTGTGATTAGAGTACGTACAGTTTTGTCAATGACAAAAACGACCCCAACTTGCAATTTTGCCCCAAACGTCGGTGTCGCTCATAGCATTCATCTATAGTAAAAAAACACTTAAAAAATTATGGACCATCTCCCCT
The DNA here is from genome assembly GCF_013339725.1 of Rhipicephalus microplus. Classification (NCBI taxonomy): domain Eukaryota; kingdom Metazoa; phylum Arthropoda; class Arachnida; order Ixodida; family Ixodidae; genus Rhipicephalus; species Rhipicephalus microplus. Next base: position 32,447,927 of record NC_051169.1, read on the forward strand.
GAAGGAAACCCTGATGGGATGCGATGCAGCTGCGGTGCGCACGGCGTTGACCCGGTTGTAACGGGCGTCGACGCTGGCGCTGGAAGAAAGGTTCGAAGAGAAACTCGGTGCAACGTTTACACGAGCAAACGTTTGTTTGAAACGCAAAGACACAGGAGGCGGGTAAGATATCGTACTGTAAATTTCACCGCCGAAAAACGAGCCGAAAGAGTAGAGAGATTTGGTTGCGCGTTCGCAGTAGCCGTACGGACGCGGCTTGGAGGCTTCGTTCGTACAGCTGCTGCGCACGTGAAACAAGAGAGTTAATAGGGAGTTTTAGAATAACGCACCGCGAGCCCTTGCGGTGCGGTCGCTGCCACTGCGCATGCGTCGTAACGCGAGTGGGCATTTGCGTTCGCGGACCGCACGCAAAAAATCCGAAATTGCGTGCGGTGATGACGGCCCGCATGTGGCCCACAAGCGCTGGTTTCGAGGCTACGGTGTCGCTGCGATCATGCGTTGCGGATCGCCGTAAGGAAAACACTATTTATTCTAAAACTCATATGGCGCCCGCTATGCCCGCCACGCCCGCAGCGCTGGCAAACGGTATTATAAAGCTCCCTAATACCGTTTGCAAGCGCTGCGGCCGTAGTGGGCGCCATATGAGTTTTAGAATAGCGTTTGCCCTGCTGCAAACTGCAACGCATGATCGCAGTGACACCGTAGCCTCCAAACCAGCTCTTTCGGGTCACATGCGGGCCGCGATCGCCACACACAATTTTGGATTTTCTGCGTGCGGTCCGCGAACGCGAACGCCGACTCGCGTTACGACGCATGCACAGTGGCAGCAACCATACCACAAGGGCTTGCAGTGATCTATTCTAAAACTCCCTACTAAATCTGTCTAGTGTTTCCACTCAAACGTGCGGTCGAGCGTTGCGTGCCATGGAGAAGGGGAAGCGAGAAAGATGTGTGTTTCGAGTGGGTGGAGGAGCCGGCCGCTGCGGGTGCTGCGGCGAGCGTGCTGTGCGTGAGGGAGAGAGCGACGTCAGCATGCACCTTCGAGGGAAGGGTGTGAGGGGAACGCGTTGTGGCATGTTTGTACGGATGCACGTACGTATGAGTTACACACCTGAGGCAAAGAAAGCGACATCATATCTATGCTGCGAATGATGGAGAGTGGAGCGAAGCTGAGTCCGCACGACGCTGCCACACCACTACGACCTCCCGTTCTCGTACGCCGGGATCTTGCCGGCGCCGCCATGCACCTTCACGGCATGCTCTGCTTCGCACGTTCGCACATCGGGGTTTCGTCTGCGAGCGCGAACTGCTGCCGCCGCCTTGCGTGCACGCCGCTCTGCAGCCTTGTCCATCCACCGACCTTCTGAGCGCGCGCTAATGGCCAGATGCCGCCACGTGGGACCGCTCAGAGTGTTCGTTCGTTTACAATCGCTCGCGACTGCCATCTTTCCTCTGGAGGCACGGACTCTTGGGGCGCAGCGCATCTGTTTTGACATATACGAACTTGCGGCTACGTGCGCGCTGCGCTGTGCAACACTTTTCATCCAAGAATGACGTCACTGTTCGTTTCCGCGTGTGGTTGTTGCACCTTCTGCTACAAGAACAAGTTTAGTAATGGTCTAAAGTCTCTATAATGCCGCCCGTTTAGCGCAACGTGTTGCGACAAAAGATAAGGTTACGGAGAATCAGAAATGAGAATTTCAAGCCGACATTTTCGAATCCACATTGCGAAGTAAGTTGCGCGTCTCTCACTGTGAGTATGGTTCAATGTTTGCTCGATTCAATGCCTGCTCTAACGCAGTAGACAAGTCGCAGGTAATTGCGCAGGACGTTGCGATCTCTCACTCAGGTTTCGTTCACGCTTCTGCGGAAACTGTTTTTGTCAACAATACATGCTTACGTGTTCTGCTTGTCGTTATGCGCCGACTGGTTTGAGTTCGCGGTGCTGCTTTGTGCGCTTAGAATGTACGGAAAGACGCTCGAAATTGTGTTTGCGGAACTTCTGATATTTCGCATTGGCGTTTTGAATAAACAAAACTGAAGGGCAGCAACTCACATTAAGATTGGTACTCTCCGTTGTATTTTGTTGCGCGATAGCATGCTTCAGAGCGAATCGCTCTCTGTGGCTCTTTCTACGTTGAACATTCAGCCGGGGGACTCGCGATGCAAGGACATGCAGCTATGGGCAGCGTGCATGCCTTCGAGTCAATGGGTGCGTCGTTTAGGAACCACACTCATACGTCTCATTTCACGTGATAGTTTATTCGCCATTTCATGTGAAGGTTCATATCCGCGAGCGGAGCTCTCATGAAGTAATCGCGTATGGTGGCACGCCAGTCCATGCATACGCTAGCTCATTCTTTCAGCGGTATAGCTCGTATCTGAGATACGTCCACAAGGCGCACTTCTGAATTATAATTGGTGCGTGTAACCACTTGATGAAACAACCAAAGCTGTTCGAGTGTATCAACTGTGCGCCTTCTGACACACTGGTAGGGCCTTAGATGCCTCGCTAAATGCTAAAATTGGCCGCCGGCGACATCACCGTCCCGCGTCGACACCGTAAACGCTAGTTGTTGCTTTCACTGCATGACAGTCACTGTTAATGCTCTCTGCACTTATTGTGTACCCTATAAATGGCGAGGCTTGCGCCACCCATGCGCTGAGTAAGAAAAGACAGTCATACTGTCCCGTTGGGTGCTATCGCGCCAGCTAACAGAATGGTAAGACACAGCAGCCACGCATGAACGCTTTAGCGATGTTATGTACAGTTTAAAACATATTCGGAGACAGCCTAAACGATGGGCCAAGAAAAAATAGTGGTTCTCACTAACGATCACAATTTTACGTGTAAGAGCATGCATACTAAGGGGTGATGAGCACAAAGTTAACATCTGGTAAGTGCGACGCCAAGTGACTCGATCAAGGTGTAATGCCCGTACCCGTAGCAGGTGGCACTAAACAGAGCTGTCGTGGGCCAACGTTACATTCGTTAAGATATTTTAGGATGAGTTAGACGGCTGGCTCGAACGCCCTCAGCGCACTGCTTGCCGAGCAAGCGCTCTTGTCGTCAAAGGGCGTCTCCTACGCAGGAGCTATGCGGGCGGCATCACGTTCGAAACGTGAGGATGAAGGATAAGAGACCGAGGACAAACGAGAGTGGAGGAGGAGAGTGTCGCTACTTTACGAAGTTCTACGAGCTTTATTTTATTTTACTACAGCGTGCCCCCCAGTGTATGGCGCCGCCGACGAACACGCGATCGCCAACGTCTTCGTGTGACGTCATTCACATTTTCTTGCACGCTTGAACATCGGGGTTCTGTCTCCGAGCACGAGCCGCCGCTTCTTGGTGCGTGTCATCCTTTTTATCGGCAAACCGTGAATCATCTGCTGGCCACGTCCGTCATCTGTCTGTCTGTTGGTCTGTATCTCTGTATGACGCACGAACGGACGTACAGACGAGCGGATGGGCGCACGGACGTACGTACGGATGGATGCACGGTTGGACCGAAGCAAGAACGAACGAACAGCCGGAAGCACGGAAGGAATGACGGACACTTCGCCCCGCTCACCATCATTCACTTCATGGATATGCTGCGATTTATTTATTCATCATACTACAAGTAACGGCCTCTATTATCGTACCATTCGCATTTTTAGCGTGTATGGATTTCGTTCACGTGCAAGTACCGCCTTATAAGGCCGGTTCAAGAATTAATGAGAGGTGACTGCATACGGTTACGACGGGAAGCTCAGCCCAAGTCTTCGGAGCTTCGCTCCTAAAAGTTGATTCGCATCAAAAATAGCTCTGCGACGCATACAGGGCGCGCCGCCGCGGTGGTCTAGTGGCTTAGGTACTCGGCTGCAGACCCGCAGGTCGCGGGCTTAAATCCCGGCTGCGGCGGCTGCGTTTCCGATGGAGGCGGAAACGTTGTAGGCCCGTGTGCTCAGATTTGGGTGCACGTTAAAGAACCCCAGGTGGTCTAAATTTCCGGAGCCCTCCACTACGGCGTCTCTCATAATCCTATAGTGGTTTTGGGACGTTAAACCTCACATATTAATCAAATCAAATCAACGCATAGAAATGGCATAGAGCAACGTCCTCGCCTCGTCTATACGTACTAACTACGCGTTCGCCGCTTACGCTCACCCCGCGAAAAATTGTGGCCGGCCAACAAACAAGACACAACACTCACTGCATTTTCTGCTGGCCTGGCCGTGGTGTTCAATAACTCCCCACGAGCATGGAACCTTAGCCCAAGTTCGCCGTCCAATGAGTCATGTTCTTCTGGGTATCCCACCACTTTCTCTAGTTCTGCACTCATCTATGCCCCCGAAGGTTTGTTTAATGATTATTAGTAAGTACTAGTCGTCGGGGTGGAGATGCATGACCAAGACGGAGATATATACGACATCTACGCTAAGCGGCGTTATGGGGAGCCAGCGCTGGATTGGATTAGATTAGATAAACTTTTATTTGGTCCTCAAAAACACAGATAATTCCGTTGTGGGCAGCTCCCATGAGCCAGCGCTAGAATAACCGCGGACATAGAGCGCTGCCCTACCAAGTGTGCCCGGAAACATTCGGGTGTACAAACTAATACTAACGTGAACTATGCTACCATTCTTGATGTTTGGGCAAAGAAAAAGAAGCTTTGAAACCGGCATGACTGTTGTACGAACAGATCACACAAACCCAAATAGGTTTTAATTAAAGGAAAAAAATAATCCGGAGCATGCATAGTTGACCCCCTCCGGCGTCAATTTCCACTGATGCACAAGCGTTGATGCTCTGGAAAATGTTACAGGTCTAACAATTAAAAACTTACCCTGAAAACATTTAAGTAAACACACAAAAACTTATGTTGCGTAAGCATCGCACCGTGTATTACACACATCATATATATCCGATTGTAACGTGAGGAGGGGCATTTCATTACATCTAAAAAAAATAAAGTAGAATATCGGTACTTGGTGCGCGACAGTCAACATCAGCAGAAAGTTAAAAAGAAAAGACCTCACGTCGTATTCAATTAAATATGGTAATATATCTAACTCACGCGCACAGCTCCGGACCGGTTACATGACAGCAACTGGTAGAAAAACCGTGATTATCTACGCATGTTGCATTACTGACCACACACTGCATGTAAATCACGGTACCACCACACTCCGTAGTTTGTATAACACCGTTCAAGTCAATCACCACCAGGTTGTTCCAAGACATTTTTTATGTATCAGGCTTAGACGAGGGCCAACCGCAAGCTTGCGAACGGTCTGCAGACGACGATAAGTTGACCGCTGCGACATGTTTGAATTTCTGCTAACACTACTAATCTCCGCTTTACACTGGCATTCTATAAAAAGGTTGCCTTAGACATTTTTTTTTTCACGATTTGTCGCCAGCATGGAAGCCTTATTTTAGAGACTGCGATACGAACAATTTGACGCTTCATGCTAGCTGTTGAACGGACCATCAATGTATCCATCGGTTGCTTAACAGTGTATTAACATCAACATATATGCATAACATTAACATGTGTGTTGAATACGTTCTTTTGAGTGGTCATGCTCTAACTGTTATACTAAATAACATATTGTATGTGCTATTCAGTTCGTACGCTTGAAAATATGGGTCCTACATGCTCTATGTCAGCTACCTCTAAGGAATAAAAAGTAGCCGGTGTCTATTTGTGCGGTAACATCGCTTTATGTAAGATAACTAAAAAAAGAGTTAGTTAACGTTGTATTTTCGCCCGCAATGCGCGGATATAGACTGTCAGAGGCCGCTACAAGTGCTGTTATAGATTTTGCGCAAAAGCACTGAACTGGACACTAAGCTCTAACGCTGTGCAAGCATATTATCGTACATACGCGCCACCTCTCCCGGCACCCATTATATTCTTTCATCAATCTCCTTTATCTTCGCTCCTGTGCAGAGTATAGCAGGATAGCGCGCTTTAGCCCTGCTGATCTCTCTGCCTTCTGAAAATGAATGCCCCCTCTCTTTTTTCATGGCGCACGTCTTGGCTGCATGAAACGCATGCCTTTGATGATGATAAATATTGTTGCAGCTTAACGTCCCAATACCATCATATGATTATAAGAGACACCGTAGTGGAGGACTCCGGAAATTTTGACCATTTGGTCTTTTTTAACCGGCACCAAATCTAAGTACATTGGCTTCAAGCCTTTTTACCTCTATCAGAAATACGGACTGGATCTTGAGATGACCTGCGGGTAAGAATTCGAGCACCATAGCCATACCACCATGGCGGGTAAGGTATACTTTTGCAGATATTCTCATTTTGCAACCTTGTTTTCTTTTCTAGTTTGCTGCAACACGTTTAAAACATTGGCGATGATGTGCACAAAGCACGTTGGTGGACGGATTTGTTGGGGTCAACATTAACACAGTGCAGCACGAAGACGCAAGGACACGAAAGAAGGGAACACACCAAAGGCGCACAAGATGCACAATTCTTCCGAAATCTGACATTTGTGCGCGATAGCGTTAAAAAGCTCATTTCGCAGAAATTCGGTGTGGGCGTTGTTGCTTGTGAGAAAAACTCAATCATCTACTCCTGTCAGTATGCCAGCATACACGAAAGGAGTACTAGCAAGTGCTATTTCGTTTTCTGTAAGAAAATATCCTCATTTCTGGCTACCAAGATTAATGTTTATCATCACGGTACAACAACATTTATATAAATTTTAGCCCCAAATTTCAGAGAAACGCGTTCAGGGCAGATCTTTGAAATTGAAAAAAAAAACTATATTGTTTATAGGCCATTCAGAGGCTCTGCGTGCTACACACACGGCTAAAGCAGCCATTACAAAGTACTGTAAATAGCAACAAGGCTGCTGAAAGGCAATTAACTTTCTGTTGAAAGTAACCTTTATCAACATTGGCAACGCAGACAAAGTCAGCTTTATCAACGCTGCGCTGAAAGAAGCGGTGCCGTAAACATGCAGCGTAGCAGGTAACATGGCCAAAAAAACGTGAACAAACAAAGATGACTCGTGGTACCGCGAAAATGCGACCCCAAAACTCTGAGGCTTAGTGCATAGAGGTAACATAAAGCGCCGTACTCTCAAGAGAGAGTGAGAGAAAGAGAAAGAAAAAAGGCTGGCTCGCCTATTACTTTCACAGAAAATTTTCCTGTTTTCTTCATTACATGAGACACGTGCGTTTGCCAATAATGTGCACCTTCGCACTTACAATGAACAAATCAAGATAATAGCCGGGTGTCAGATGACAGCCATAAAGCGGAAACCTTTTCCATCGTCATCTTGTTTTTTTTTGCTTTTTAGCTTTTTTTTTTATACTGATTTATAAGTGCAGTGAGTAATGCCCACGAGTACTGTTCGCATGTGGACACATAAACATCAAAAATTTTATAAGATATGCTAATGTGGAGTTCTTTGCACGTGGTGCAGAGTTTTCACATTTGTGTTTTAGAACCATTTTTAAAACTTGGCATTGTCTATTTTATTTGTGAGAACGATCGAGGTATAGATGTTTTCATCTTGATTCAATTTCTTTCTGATTATTGTTCAATTTGTTTACACAAAATGAAAAGTTTGTGTTAATAACAAGATATGTAAAAATGAAAGCGACGTTAGGCTAAAATATTAGTTTAATGAATGGGTCCTTGATGGCACATATTATTTATTATTGTTTACGGGCATATGTTCTGCGTTGTACGCGTAAAATTGTTGCGCACAATTTGTGGTTGAGCAGTTCATATGGACAATTATTTCAATAAGGAGTGTTTCATTGTTGTATCTTTTGGATGCGAAAAAAATGGTTGATCTAAAAGAAGGATAGAAAGGGGGTTCCAATGAGCCGCAAGGTATGTGGAACGCGGCGGTATTGTGCTCATATCAACGTTGATTGTCTGAATTCACCTTTTTTCCCCTTTACCCGGGCTGTATAAAGTTCGAACACCACTGATTATGTATTCTTTTTTGTGGTTAGGACAAGAGTGCCAGCTAAAGTGTGCTTTGCTCCCTGATGGGTCCAAATCAAAATTGGTCCCGTCAGTCAGAGCACACCTGCCTTTTGCCCACGCATCCAAGACCCTTTTTCTCTGATATAGAGAGCTGATTTATATTGATTTGAAGTCAGATGCTTATTTTGCAATGCAGCGGCAGCTGTTTTATACTACACCATTACAAAGACTCAAAACTTACGTTAATAAAACGTGTGTGTACAAATAAATAAATTTTAAAAACTTGGCTTAGCAATGAAATTGATCCTGAAATTGAGACGAAAATCACCTTTTTACGATCTCGCATGATGATAAAAGTACATATTTTGGGGCTATAGAAAAAAAAAAGCTGCCCTCGAACACCACGACGAGTCTTAACTCTTCCATTTGTCAGGAAGGCAATATCACATACATGTACATATATGCACCCTCTTGCACATACTTATGCAACCACAAAAAGATATGTAGAGGAGCAGGCTTCTACATTTTTTTCTCTACACCTTTGGGGTATTCTTCAAAAAAGTGCCAAAAATGAAGTTAATATCTCGTTATTTGATTTTTCGCTCACAGACACACAGACGATTTTTCGCTACAATCAACGGGGCCTACGGAGGCAGCAGGTTTTCTGCGACACAAGCTCTCTAACAATATCACGTTAATAGTGAACTGTCAGGATATGCGCTCTTCCAAAAATGGTCAACTCAGGATGATTGTTAGGTAATCATCTAAGGCTAATTTATCAACATATTAACTACTTACCTTGCGCATATCCCACTTGTTTATTAGTATCAGGTGTGTTTCTAAAGATATCCACAAAGAACAAAACCTCAAGGTGCCGTCAATAGAGAAATACGTATACCAAACTTGCATCAAATGCGCCAGTTTCTTGAATTCCTCTTGTAACAAAAACTGTTTGGGGCACTGAAGCGCCACAAGTGACTAAGACACCCCCGTATTTGGCACCAAAATTTTCGAATGAGTTTTATCAAACGGGTCACAGTTTGAAAATTTGCGTAAAGTATGCCTGCCTTGAAAACTCGCCGGCTGTAATCAAAAGCAGTATATGGCATCAAAGGAAAATGTTTGAAAAATGGAAACTAAATGTCAGTTATTAACTCAGAAAGCATTATTTACTCATTACCTGAAATCCGTCATTCCTGACGGTTGTCATTTGTAGGAATTTTGTTAGCCTGCAAAGAGTTCCTGGTAGTCAAAAAAATAAATTCAGCATGTATCTTAATCTTCTTAAGAAACTGTAGATTGCCTGAAATGAAGTGACTGATTTGTGTAACTATGTTGACCTCCCGGAGAACCTACTGCCCTTAGAAGGATTACCTAGAGTAAGAGTCTAGCCACAGTGGCAGGGCGCTCAAGTACTCTCCTGATTCCCAAGCTACATGTTCCTGCGCTTGTTTGTTGACACAACATCGGCTGCACTCATCTGAGGCTTGAGCTTCTCAGGCCAAAGACGATTCCCCATTGGGAAAGTAGCAGGCTGGTGTGGGGTAAACAAGAGGGAATGCCTAATGACGTGTGCAAATCTAGACACTAAAGTGCATATATCTGTCTACTTAACGAACGTATATCCCCAAGTAAGCATAAACCAACTTGTTCAAGCCGCAACCCAAGTAAACGTCTGCAGAGTCCGAAAACAGCGTGCTGCCTGTTCACTGATGGACATCGCTGGTCCTCCAATAACATTTGCTTTCGAGAAAAAGATAGAGACTAGTTTGGGGAAAGGAAAATGTCGTATTTCTGCCGTCTTTACAGTTGGCACCCAGTGCAGCTTGAACACGCCAACGCAAGAATTACATGCATGCTAAGCAATCATTACCACTGATTTCAGTGTAGAAAGGTTTTGCGTGCCAGCTGTGTAGCCGAGAGCACGAGGTCTACATTTTGCATATTGCCTATAGGTTTCTCGAAGCCGCACAGATTGACTACTTCATACACGCGAACTTCCTGATCTCGTCTGCCCATCTTACTTTCTGTCTTCTCACCAGCTTGCTTTCTCTGGCATTTCCGTCAGTTACTTTAATGACCAGTGGTTATCCCGCTTGCACATTGCGTGCCCGGCCCATGTCCATTTCTTCGTCTTGATTTCAATAATGATATCCTTCACCCCAGTTTGTTCCCTGACCCACTATGATCTCTTTTTCTCTCTTAAGCTTACAACTATCATTTTCCTTTCCATCGCTGACTGCGTCGTCCTCAATTTGAGCTGATCCTTCTTTGTAATCCTCCAGGTTTCAGTTCCGTAGGTAAATACCGGCAAAATGCAGCTGTTATATACCTTCATTTTGAGGTGGAGTGGCCATATACCAGTCATGATTTGAGAATTCTTGCCGAATGTGCCCCCCCCCCATTCTTTTTCTTTCAGTTGCTTCGATTTCATGGTTCAGCTTCGCGTTTACTACCTGTCCTAAGTAGACGTACTCCCTTAGAACTTCAATTGCGCTGCCGCCTATTTTGAAGCACTCTTCTCATCCGAGGTTGGTATACATTACTTTCGTTTTCTGCAGAATAATTTCAAGACTTACTTTCCTGCTCTTCTTGTCTAGTTCAATAAGCAAGTTGTCCCTTAGTTACTCAGCAATGCACTATCATCGGAGAAGCGCAGGTTACTAAGGTTACTAAGGTAATATCCATTAAAACTTCTCGCTAACTGTCCCATTCTAGGCCTCTGAAAACCTCCTGTAGGGCGAGATTGTATCCCTTGCCTTACACGCTTCTTTGTTGGTATTATGGCACTTTCTTTCTGGAGCACTATGGTGGCAGTTGACCCTGTGTCGATTTCTTCCGGGAAGTTTATATATGTTCTGTCGACGACCTGATTGCACAGTATATGCATGACTGCTGATATATATACTAAATCGCATGCCATCCCGTAATTTATGAAAGCTGTGTATAGTGGTTGGGTGTATTTTGAGCATTTCTCTATCACCTGACTGATATAATGAATATGACCGATTGTTGAGTAGCCTCTTCGAAGTCCTGTTTGTTCTTTTTGTTGATCGAATTCTAATGTCTTAATTCCGTCAGCAATTGCCATTCTGAATAGCTTGTATACGACGAGAGCAGGCTAATCGGCCTGTGATTCCTAAATTCTTGTCACCCCTTTACTTATAGATTAAAATGACATAATTCTTTCAAGATTCGGTAAACTCTTCATCAGAAGATTCTTCGTGAACAGGGTGGCTAGCTCTTATAACGTAATCTCTCCTCCATCTTTCAGCAGAAATGTTGTTACCTGATTCTCACCAGCAGATTTGCCTCTCTGCATTCCCTCCAAGGCTTTCCTATGAAGCACGATCCTATGAAGCCAACCGAGCCAAGCTTGCTTGACCTCCCTGCCTTTCCTCTCCATTTATCTCTATATTTATCCCTCTCTATATCTCTCCAAGGCTTCCCTGACTTTTCTGTCACAACAGCTGGAATGTCATCTGGGTCGCTGCTAGTTCTTAGAATATGTTCATGGTTGTCCCGGCTACTGTGCAGATTTCTGTAAAACTTCTGCGCTACTTTTACTTTATCCTATCTATATTGGTACTTACTTTGCCTTCTATGTCTCTCAGTGCATATATCTGGTTTTTGCCTATCCCATGTTTCCTCTTCACCACTTTGCGCTTCCTCCGTGTTTTAGAGAATGTTTATTTCTGCGAATGAACTTCTGAAAGCCGTCTCTACGTTTTCATTGTAACAGCGCATGAAAACTAGGCTTAAAGCGATAATGTCTTGAATGCATCGATTGCAAAGTAATTATAATTGGCGTTAGAAGGGCTAACTGCATTACAGAAAAGTGGACTTTATGAAAACTGTTCAGTGTGGCTCTTGGGACAACAGTTCAGTTTAGCATAGCAACACGTAATTATGCATTAGGTTGGTAAAAGCAGATTCCGTATGAGCTCCTGAAGGGCATACAAAGTAATAACAGTGTGCGAACGTCCACTGGTAGAAATATTGGCTTACAAAGGGCAATTTCGGGGAAGCCTCGGCTGAATTTTTGTAATCAATAAAGCGATGATATAAAAGTGTCACTCATGCTGCTGATACGCATAACTACGTCCCCTAAAACTCATTTAGTGGTACCGCATGTCATAAAGCTCGCCTCCTCAGCCTTTTTTATATACCTTCTTTCATGATATTTTCCAGCACAAACACCACCTCACCTGCTGTGACACATACCAAGCTAATTCCTACCGGCGCCCTTTAACCAAGTGACGTCGTCAAGACAGTTCCCAGGAGCTCAGCAGTCTCTTTATTAACAGGGTTCTGCGAACTCAAGCGAAAAATATCAATGAAAGCGCGAAACACGTTACGTTGCTAAGGATATGATTCACAAGTGAAATGGCTAAATAATAGTGTTAGTCGGCTTTATGCTCTCAGAGCAGCACTTGGTATACAGAGTGTGTGAACGCATATTGTTGCCCCAATATCACTTCCATCTCCTGCCTTCATGACACTGCTCGGGGCTGCGTGAATGGCTGACTCCATTGCCACAAGCAAATATTCTTGTCAAGACATCAAATAATTTTTAACTCTAAGATTTTACGTGCAGCCTTGTCCACACCGTTGTAGAAATCACGAGCAGCCGGCTTTCTTCTGCGGGGCAACACCTCACCCTTATTGTAGAGACTGAAGTACAGCGTGCCCATGCATGGTGTAATGAACATGCAGATAAGCGCACATTGCTTTAGGCCAGAAATAATAATATATGTAGGCACATAGGTTTTGCTGAATGTGCGTCATACACAAGGTTATCCATATTTAGAATGATCACGCTTCTCGGAGCAGCCACGAAGCGCTCATAGTTTGTTCTGGAAAAACTCGAGTGCATCTTATAAGCCCAGCTGCGTCATTCTTTGGTACCGTGACACCGAAATTTCTCTGAGGCTGAGTGTATATTCAGCTAAACAAGCATACTTTTCCACATTGTCACTCCTGCAGAGCACTTATTTTTATTCTATAAATCTCGAAAGAGTAAAGAATCACGTCGTGGTGTCACCCCAAAACGAAAACCGGTGGCTCACAATTTTCATAAATAACATTGTGTGGGGCTGTACAACCAGGTACTGATGTTTCTTTATAGTATATAGGTAGGCCTAAAACATCTCGTAGTCACAACAGTCTAATAAAAAAGGTGATCATCCAGAGCATGCACACTGATAAAGTTAGTGCAGGCATATTTTTTATTAGGAAAGATTGTCCTTACGTGTAGTGTAAAATGCTGTGAGGATGCATGAAAAATGCCGTTGTGTGAAATGTCTAAGAGAGTGAATCTGACTTTTGTGCTAATTAGGTGGAAACTACAAAACTGCGTCTTTGCGCAGGGCTAGCGACTACACCTAAATAAAGAACAAGCAGTATTGTAAAGTATATGAGATCAAGCGTTGAAACGAGGATAAGCAGCAGGTCACACCCCTCTTCATTTGTGTCAAATCTGAATGACTAATAGCCGGCGTGGAAAAAATGATGCACCCACCGCGATATGGCAAGCACTTTATTCTTGTCAGGGGAAATGTTGTTACTACTGAGGGATGCAAGTGAAAGCAGATAAGATTTGTAAATGAACAGCAAAACTAAAGCTTGAAAGCTGTGATGCCCTGCCTCTGTTAAAGCAAACTGGCAGTAATTATCGCTAAAATAGCACCACCGAAGAGAGGGATATAATATAAAATGAGAGGTTCTTAGCAGTGGCCTTATTTGATGTCATGCACCTTCAGCGTGTTAGAGTGATAGCATCCGGGAAAAAGAAAGATAATGTTACGAAGTCGACTTTCACTCATAGTGATGCGGACGAATTCTACAGTTCTGAGGTTTCTTTACATTCATGCATCATGGCTTCACAACCTTGTTTTTGTGTGAAAATGTTTTTCAAGTGAATGCTCCGTGGTTGTTTTAAGACAGTTTTTTTGCCAAAATTTAAATTGTCATCAAGCGCTGGCTGTCTTAGTTCACAGTCAGCTGAATCGTTCCTAAAAGCTTAGTACAACACGCGATGGCAATTCGACTCTGGGGTTTAACGTGCCGAATCACATTGTGACAATGACGTAAGTCCCAGTGGCACACGCTTGCTCCATCCATCATATTTTTACAGCTGTGTTACAAACAGACTTATGTCTCTATCTTTGATCTTCGTGTTGCTTTGGAAGCATGTTTTCTATCACAGAGCCAGCATAATAATAATATTATTAATAATAATAATAATAATAATAATAATAATAATATATGTTTCGGTATAGCGTTCCAAAACCGGCATACATGATCATGAGAGACGGCGTTAGTAGAAGACTCGGGAAATTTCTACCACCTGGGGTTCTTTATAGCACACCAAAATCTGGATGCATAGCGAGTTCGAAAAGATTTCATACATTAAGTGTTGTAAGTACGCACTAGGAACAGAGTATCGATATCGCGTTAAATCCCAAAGACAAAGCTTAGGGGCCCGCACAATTTGTTTTAACAACTTCGTCATTTTTTTTGCAAAATGCAATTTTGAAAAAGTTTCAACTAGCCAGAATTGATTAAAGAAGCGTCACTGATGCGCTATGAAGCTATCTCGAGTAAGTTTTTTCGTTGTTGTTTCTAGAAAAAAGGACCATGAAAATTCGACATATGTAGACTGTCCCGATCTCTTGACGCGTGTTTTGTGATTGGGCTGTCACGATACTCTGCGAGTGCGTGACTATACGGAACATACCGTTCTTACATTGAATTCTGTTATGGAATCACAGGAAATGTCGTTTTTGACGCTGTATAGTTGTCTGCCACCGCTTATGTCCGTAAACACAATCGGACAAAATAGGGAAATATATCCAGGATGGAGCAGTAATCGAACCTGGAACCTCTCTTCGTGGCAGCCCAGTATTCTACCAATAGACCAGCCCGATACTTGAAAACTTCTTCGTTAAACGGCCCTCTAATGGCTTCATGTAAGAAAGGAACATTGTTAAGACATTTATTATTGTCACTTTGCCGCTTAAATAAAGACAGAGAGAAAAAGAGAAAGGTTAAGTGAAAGTCAGACAGCCATAAGAGACAAAAATTTCCACATTGCTAACAGGCACTGGAGAAGGGTCTTTCGTATATTTGCTTGAGGGTCCTTTCTTAAAAGAATTTGTCGTCCTGATTTGAGAAACATATAACTACTAATTACCGGGGCGTTGAAAGCCTGGACGCAACTATAAATTATAAATATTTAATTTCCATGGTTAGTTCACCAAGTTGTGACTGCATGGTGTACTTCACAAAAATATTGGCCCCGTATCTGCATTTATTCTGCAAAGGTCGTCGAAAGACGATAGTCTTGCCAGTGGAGAGAATGAAAAATACATTTATTTGATGTTCTGCTCAAGAAAATTGGTGAATGGTTTTCTGGAGGCACTCCGTTAGAGTGCCTCGAGCGTGCAGCGGAAGCGAACGAGCGCATCAAGTCACGTCACACTTGAGACATGGCCGCCATCTGGCAGTTTTTTTTTCAAAAACAAAGCGCGTGGCACTGAGACGGGTTTGCGCGCCCGCCTCAGAGGTGATAAGGTGTAGAACGCAAGGCGACGGGTAGGTGTCACCACCGTCTCGTTTTAGCAAAGCGTTGGAAGCACTCGCATTTTCGTGCAACCGTTGGATGGTCAGCGCAACGTGATAAGCGCTACGGTCCTTAAAATTACTTATGTATGCATTTTCTAGTAAAAGGCGCACATGTAGAATATATACGTAATGGTATGGTACCCCATACACGCGCAATAATTAGGTTTTATTCAAAAATTGCACAAGTATGAGCGCTGAATCTTGAGCAACATAGGTGGGCGCTGCGGATGGTGTTGGCCGTTTCAAGTACCCCATGCTGGTAAGAGTGGACAAAGAAACAAGAGTACAGACAGACAGTCAGTCAGTCAGACAGACAGACAGACAGACAGACAGACAGACAGACAGACAGACAGACAGACCAAAATTTTTGCGTCGAAGGTCCCCAAGAAAGACTATCGTCTTTAAAAAAGTGCTTGACGACACTGACGTGTTTGTAGCCTATACCTAGACAAAGCGTTATTAGTCGTAACAGACGAGAAAATAATGTGAGGGTATACAAGCAGAAAACCTAATTTCTTTGCGAGAGTACAAAAAAAATAACTGCTGAATTTATTAAACGCACCCTTGTGATGCCTGATAACGCTAATCTGCGGCGTGAGATACTTATCTCAATGCATAAACCATTTTTCTCTCTTCTCGTGTTCTCGTTTTAGCTGTTTGCATGTGTGCGTTCTTCCTGCCATTGTTCTATTCTATTGTAGCTGCCCTATGCAATGCCTGCTCAGGCTTCAACACTCTTGAATAGAAGAAGCAGCTAAAATGCTTACTTCGGCGGACTGACAACCTGGATGGTCGACGACCGTAGCAACGTATTACGAAACGGTGCTCATTTTTTTTTAATATCGAAACTTCAGCTGCTCGCCGGCTGCGTCTGCTTAATGCGACCACTTTCGGGCGTCGGCGTTGTCTCGTAGAGAGAGCTTCCAGAGGCGCAGGGGTTTTTTTTTTATTATTTTGGGCCTTCGTATTATCTATAACACGGGAATTTTCGCTGAATTGTGAGTGCAGAGGTGTCATTGCCCCGTGCTTCACAAGGAGAAATGTTACCTTTTGAAGTATGCGACAGTCTTTCAAAGCAATCTTCAAAGAAAATTCATTGTTCCTTTCAGTACTGAAATATAGTGATCATTATTTTGCTGGAACCTTGTGAAAGTAATGAAACAATTCTTAATAAAATCTGGAGCAGCATCGAACCTTCCAATACAAATGGCTATTTGTGTCTGCTTGTGCCAGTGCCGTTGTTCGACATTCATTCATTATTTTCTGGAATTCGTCTGTACTTTTTTCTACAATAAACTATCTACAGGTTGAAACATTTGCAAAACAATTGGCGAATCCTTAAGCTAGCCTTTAAGAGTTGAAAGCAATGATGTCTTTATGTTCCTAGTGCGTACTTCAAACACTTAATGTGTTTGCAGTTGCTGTGCTCCTACTGAGTGACTTTAATTAAACTGGCGCAGTAGCGTGTAGGCGTTTTGTATTCGGATACTGGCTTTAATCAACAAAGTCATTATGATAATTGCATGTTCTGACGCCCGATTGCAATGGGGGAGATTGGAACGCATTATTACTGCGATATTTTGTGCTGTATTGTGAAGCATGTATACAGGACACGTATTTTTGTAAAGCCTGTGCCACTTTCACTGCATTTCTAAGCGGAAAACTTTATTTTCATTGTATACACAAGCAGAGGCGTGGCTGTGTGGTTGAACGCGAGCTTGCCACGCAAACGACCCGGGCTCGAGAACTACACAGGCGCAGGATTTTTCATTGCTTATTTTATTTCCATCTTTCTCAATTTTTCGGTCATGCAGAGGTGCTCAATTTTCGGTAATACAAAGACGATGATTTCGCTCCCATATCTAATGATGCCGACGCCGGAGTTTCTGTGAAATAATCTCTTTGACGCTGTTGCGTTAAAGTGATCTCGTTGTCTGCTGTTAAACATGGGGCAACCGCAACCGACGGTACAGCCAAATATGTTCATTGTCTTTGCCACCTGAAGGCTGTTTCTGTTATAGAAAAAACAAAATGTGGGAACAGAATAGTATACAGACAAACATAAGTGTACTATCGAAGTTTCAGGATCATAGGTTTTACCTAACTTTGACGTAAGAGGATGACACAGGTGTGCGGAAAGCAACAAAAGGAGGATGATCGAGGTGTTCTATTGATTGATTGATATGTGGGGTTTAACGTCCCAAAACCATCATATGATTGTGAGAGACGCCATAGTGGAGGGATCCGGAAATTTCGACCACCTTTGGTTCTTTAACGTGCACAAAAATCTGAGCACACGGGCCTACAACATTTCCGCCTCCATCGGAAATGCAGCCGCAGCAGCCGGGATTTAAACCCACGGCCTGAAGGTCAGCAGCCGAGTACCTTAGCCACTAGTCCACCACGGCAGGGCGATGAAGGTGTTCTAATGCTCTCCATACAGGTGAGCTAAATTTTTATGCACTGGTCATAATGCAAGAAAAAGAAAATACGATCACAAGCTTTTTTTTCGTGTTTCGTCTAGAAATAAAACACGCAGACCACTGCAGGAAGATAAGTTTGCACAAAATAGGTCAGACATTCGAACTTCACAAAAGTTTCTAAGTAAGCGTTCTTGTGCGAGATTTTAGGACTAATGTAAGTGGTATACACTATAGCATTAGCATCAAAACATGGGCATTGCCCCTTCCTATCATGTGCTCTAAGGTATATACACCCTTAATTGTTTTGCATGTGGAGGGTGCTGAATGAGGAGGGTGTTTAGTGCATGGATGCAATGTCGCTATTTTGTTTGAATATTTGTGATAACGACGAAGAAAATATTAAGGAGGCGCTGGTAACGGAGGTAGCGTATAACAAACAGAAAGCATTGTGAGTGAATAAAAACTCTCTCTTGTGAGGACACCATCACGTGGTGAACGTAAAACTGAACATGAAAAAACTGCATGCTCGTTTCTAATTATACAAGTATACTGTCTTAACAGCGTGCGGAACGTTTTCGCATGCACTGAAATTGAAGTAGTGGTTGAAGAGCGATAAAGGCCGGCAAACATACGCTGGTTCCCTTGGGGATATGCCACGTAGAATGCAGAATGAGGCCGGAGCAATAAAGACAAGAACAAGACGTTTCAAAAATCGCTCTCGCGGCCACTCGCCGATTGGTCTGTGCGTCTAGATGAAAAACCAACGACACCGGTGTGTATGTGAGGCAGTTGGCATGGTGGCTTCCCTTCTAATTATCATACAGATGAGTCCGGTACTTTACAGACGTGCTGAAACTCCACGCTCCTGTGCACCGTGGTCTGTCCGTGACGGGCATCGAATAGCCCCACTGCGAGTTTTCCGGTGGCTAAATAAATAAAATAACAAGTAATAACTTCCCCGCTTCCCGTTCTCTTTAATTTTTCGGCATAGAATAAGCTCGTTCTACGCTTCCGCTAATGGTTTCTTTCTGCCTTTTCTAGCTGTTTTTATTTTTCCGTTTCACCTGCGTTTTATGACGAGCGAAATAGAAGAACAACGTGCGAAAAATTGAACGCTCCTATGAGGTTGTCGAACATCCATCCTTACAACATAATTTAACTAGTGGTATATCTCTGCATCCTTGCCGTAATTAGCAAGAATGAAAAGTAAGCCAAATATCTTCTGTTATTCAACATTACTAATGATATCGATGTCGTTCTGCAGTTCTGGCACAAGTTTCGTAAATTGGAAGCCCCCTATGATGGTTAATTGATTGATTGATTGATTGATTTGTGGGGTTTAACGTCCCAAAACCACCATTTGATTATGAGAGACGCCGTAGTGGAGGGCTCCGGGAATTTCGACCACCTGGGGTTCTTTAACGTGCACCCAAATCTGAGTACACGGGCCCACAACATTTCCGCCTCTATCGTAAATGCAGCCGCCGCAGCCCCTATGATGGTTAACATGGCTGCCTAAATTAGCTTGGCCTTCTAAACGAGCCTTCTTGCGTGCAGTTATAAATTACGCAGCGTAAACCGACATTCTCCGCAGAACTCTGTCATATGGTGTCTACATCCTTTAGCCTCCAAATGGCACTGGTGCACAACGACGGCATGCACTTCCGTATCGGCCCATGCAGTCGCCTACCCGGACCGCAAATTATGTCCGTCCTTTCCATACATACAGCCTTCGCGAATAGTTCAGATTACACGCCATTGAACAGTGTCGACCACAGTAAGTGGTACATGTGTTCTTGTTTCACTATATGACGCACACACGCGTCATAGTTTACGAGGAGACGTACACTTCGAATATCGCTGGCAAGTACTCCACTGTTTTGTTCTTTGGAGTGATTGACAAACATCATGGCTGTATAACCTCGGTTTCATCGGTTTTATTGATTGATATGTAGGGTTTAACGTTCCAAAACCACCATATGATTATGAGAGACGCCGTAGTGGAGGGCTCCGGAAATTTCGACCACCTGTGGTTCTTTAACGCGCAGCCATATCGGTGCACGCAGGCCTACAGCATTTTTGATGGAGGCGAAAATGAAGCCGTCGCTGCCGGGATTTGATCCCGCGACTTGCGGGTCAGCAGCCGAGTACCTTAGCCACTATACTAACGTGGTGGGGCTCGGTTTTATTGAGGTTCGCTAAACGCGCACGTAATACGTTTGCGCACGGGTGCACCAACGTTTAGTTTGAAGGCCACAGTTGCCATGAGCCGAACCCTTTTCCACGTGCTTTGAAACGTGACACGAACGTTCTAGCATTTCGTCCCCGATTTATTTGCGGCCACAACGGTCATGACTGAAACCGCGAGCACCCGCTCCCTAAAGGGCAACGCTTCGATCACTAAACTCCACGCCAAGTCGCGTTTAGATTAATAGATCGATGCGCGTATGAACGAGCCTTCGGCAATCAACCCGTACGACGTGTGGCCTCCGCGTCAAGGTCTGTTAGAGGTGAAAGCATGAGACCGTGTAAACGTGGGCACATAAACTGAGCATAATATGCGCGTGCGTAGAAAAGAAATGGTCGCCGGTCCACAGCGATGGGCTTTCATGCGTGTACAATTTCCGCTACGTGCGACCTACATCGTTTAGGTCACCGTCGGCTCGAAAACTTCAAAAAAATATTTATAAGTGATGGGCACTAACAGGCTGCGCATGCTAATACGAAGTATTGAAAGTTTACAGGCTGTAAGTTCTCTCATATATATATATATATATATATATATATATATATATATATATATATATATATATATATATATATATATATATATATATATATATATATATATATATATATATATATATATGATAGAGATTGCGGCGATGGCGTAGTGGTTAGAGCATCCGCCTCGCATGCAAGAGGTCCGTGGTTCAAATCCCGGTACCGCGCAGTTCACAACCGGATTAAAAAAAAAAAAATCCGCGTGTTGATGGAACTGCATTAAGAGGCCTGGGGTGCGGCCTCACCGGCAAACACCGCCGAGAACGCACTCCCTCACCAGAGAAGGATTGGCCACCCTGGTGCAGTATCTGGCCACTACCTCCCACATGCTTACGTCAAATAACTCACGGCCCTCAGTCCCCAGCAGCTGCGAAGCAACTGACCATGGCGGCGGTCAGATCTGCAACGCAGCAGAGGGTGCTAAGAATCTCTGGATCCGAACAGGCCGCCATTGGAACCTGAACTTGGCAACGTTTAATGCTAGAACCTTATCTAGTGAGGGAAGTCTAGCTGTACTATTCGAGGAGCTAGAGGGTGTTAAATGGGATATAATAGGGCTCAGTGAGGTTAGGAGGACAGATGAGGCCTATACGGTGCTACAGAATGGGCACGTCCTTTGCTACAGGGGCTTGGCAGACAGAAGAGAACTGGGAGTGGGGTTCCTAATTCACAGAAACATAGCTGGCAACATAGAGGAATACTATAGCATTAATGAAAGGGTGGTAGGTATCGTAATTAAACTGAATAAAAGATACAAGATGAAGGTAGTACAGGCTTACGCGCCTACATCCAGCCATGATGACGCTTCAGTTGAAAGCTTCTATGAAGACGTGGAATCGGCAATGAGTAAGGTAAAAACACAGTATACTATAGTGATGGGCGACTTTAATGCAAAGGTAGGGAAGAAGCAGGCTGGAGACCAGGCAGTAGGAGATTATGGCATCGGTACTAGAAACGCCAGAGGAGAGCTACTAGTAGAATTCGCAGAACGCAATAATTTACGGATTTTGAATACCTTCTACCGAAAACGAGAAAACCGCAAGTGGACATGGAGGAGCCCTAATGGCGAAAATAAGAACGAAATAGACTTTATAATGAGTGCACAACCTGGAATCGTGCAGGATGTGGAAGTGATTGGCAAGGTACGATGCAGTGACCATAGAATAGTACGGTCTCGAATTCGCCTAGACTTGAAGAAGGAACGACAGAAACTGATACGCAAGAAGCCAATCAATCAGCTAGCACTGAGAGGGAAAGTACAGGAATTCAGAGTGTCGCTGCAGAACAGGTACTCAGCTCTTAGTGAGGAAACGAACCTTAGCGTAGATACAATGAATGATAATCTAACGAGTATCATTACGGAGTGTGCAGTGGAAGTTGGAGGAAGGGTAGTTAGACAGGACACTGGCAAGCTTTCCCAGGAAACGAAGAACCTAATTAAGAAGCGTCAAATCATGAAAGTGTCAAGTACAACAGACAAAATAGAACTGGCAGAGCTTTCGAAGTTGATTAATAGACGTAAGGTATGCGATGTAAGAAGGTATAACATGGAGAGAATTGAACACGCTCTGAAAAACGGAAGAAGTGTCAAAGCATTGAAGAGGAAACTTGGGATAGGCAAAAGTCGGATGTACGCACTAAGGGACAAAGAAGGCAAAATAACTACCAATATGGATAGGATAGTTAAAATAGCAGAGGAGTTTTACAGAGATCTGTACAGTAGCCGTGACAACCACGGCCTTAATACTATAAGAACTAGCAGCAACCCAGATTACACCCCACCAGTAATGATAGAAGAAGTCAGGAAAGCTTTGGAGAGCATGCAAAGGGGCAAAGCTGCTGGTGAGGATCAGGTAACATCAGATCTGCTGAAAGATGGAGGACAGATTGTGTTAGAAAAACTAGCCACCCTGTTTACGAGGTGTCTCCTGACGGGAAGAGTACCAGAGTCTTGGAAGAACGCTAACATCATCTTAATACATAAGAAAGGAGATGACAAGGACTTGAAGAATTACAGGCCGATCAGCTTGCTCTCTGTAGTATACAAGCTATTTACAAAGGTAATTGCTAACAGAGTAAAGAAAACATTAGAATTCAATCAACCAAAGGAACAAGCAGGATTTCGAACAGGCTACTCAACAATTGACCACATTCATACTATCAATCAGGTAATAGAGAAATGCTCAGAGTATAACCAACCCCTATACATAGCCTTCATAGATTACGAGAAAGCGTTTGATTCAGTAGAAATATCAGCCGTCATGCAAACACTGCGGAATCAGGGCGTAGATGAAGTATATATAAACATTCTGGAAGAAATCTACAGGGGATCAACTGCTACCATAGTGCTTCATAAAGAAAGCAACAGAATACCAATCAAGAAGGGTGTAAGGCAGGGGGACACAATTTCCCCAATGCTATTTACCGCGTGCTTACAGGAGGTTTTCAGAAGCCTAGAATGGGAACAGTTAGGGATAAGAGTCAATGGAGAATACCTTAGTAACCTGCGCTTCGCCGATGACATTGCATTGCTGAGTAACTCGGGGGACGAATTGCAACTCATGATTACGGAGCTAGACAAGGAGAGCAGAAAGGTGGGTCTTAAAATTAATCTGCAGAAAACGAAAGTAATGTACAACAACCTCGGCAAGGAGCAGCGCTTCGAGATAGGTAATAGTGCACTTGAAGTTGTAAAAGACTATGTCTACTTAGGGCAGGTAATAACCGCAGAGCCGAACCACGAGACTGAAGTAACTAGAAGAATAAGAATGGGGTGGAGCACATTTGGCAAGCACTCTCAAATTATGACAGGTAGTTTGCCACTATCCCTCAAGAGGAAGGTATATAACAGCTGTATCTTGCCGGTACTTAGCTACGGAGCAGAAACCTGGAGACTTACAAAGAGGGTTCAGCTTAAATTGAGGACGACGCAGCGAGCAATGGAAAGAAAAATGGTAGGTGTAACCTTAAGAGACAAGAAGAGAGCAGAGTGGATTAGGGAACAAACGGGGGTTAAGGATATCATAGCTGAAATCAAGAAGAAGAAATGGACATGGGCAGGGCATGTAGCGCGTAGACAGGATAACCGCTGGTCATTAAGGGTAACTGACTGGATTCCCAGAGAAGGGAAGCGGGTTAGGGGGAGACAGAAGGTTAGGTGGGCAGATGAGATTAAGAAGTTTGCGGGTATAAATTGGCAGCAGCAAGCACAGGACCGGGTTAACTGGCGGAACATGGGAGAGGCCTTTGTCCTGCAGTGGACGTAGTCAGGCTGATGATGATGATGATATATATATATATATATATGTATGTGTGTGTGTGTTGTGTTGGTGTCCGTTTTTTTAAACGAATCAATTATTTCACTTAAACATGCCTCGACGATAGCATTTCAAAGAGCGCGTGCGAGTATGGATATAATTTTCGGAAATTTGCTTGCTTAGCCTTATCTATCTTTTATAAGCGTGCTCACATCTTTCTTGGTTGCGTGAATTGGGGTGACTACGGCACATCATGCCTCAAGGCTACAATTAGGCTATCAAGGGCACCTTTCTGCCCCTTTCCTGAGCATTCGTGTTGCAAAGGGGGGAAACCTGACCACATAAGCTTCTGTTTGTGTAGGTTTGATATTAATTCGAAGCGTAGCCCATTCAAACACATTTACTAAATCGGCCTTGCAGAAGATCCCGAAATTCAAGGCGTGGTTCTAAATGAGAAACATTACAATCAGTTGAATTTCAACATATACCTACGGTGAATATTCATCAGAACTTAACATCAGAAAGCCTCCCAGTAGGCAAAAATAATCCTACTTCATCACTTGCACCCGGGACCAGCGCTTGTTCAGTCGCAATCTGTGTTGCCCCTCCACCAGAACTGATGAAGAGGAAAGCAGACGACAGTGCGAGGGCGATTTAAATGTTCTAACGGCAATAATGTCGCAAAATGCTGCACGGTTCACGAAAAAGAAAGAAATGTTCATTGTAATTTCTGGCTGTTATTTGGTCTTTTTCCATTAAAATTTTTCTCCCGTAACAAATATATGTGTTGGTCTGTTTTGACTTTGAGCAGCGAAAAAAGATGAGCCCATTTGCACGCGTGTAATTCCTAACCTACTGTACACAAGTACATTATTCAAGGTGCATAATATATAAGGAATGAATGAACCTTCGCAAAAATCATATTCAAATTTGTTTTGCTCGAAGGACCAGAGTAGGGGCTAGTTGGTTGTACATGGTTGACACTCACAACGTGCTAGAAATGAAAACTAAAAGATACACTGAAGCACAGGTAGGACACACATGACTGCGAAGTAACAACTGTGTATTCATTAGAAATGTGGCAAACATATATAGAGTGAAAGAGAAAAGAAAAGAAAGAGCGTAAACCTGCGCACTGACCACCACAAGGAAGCAACCATCTGCGACAAGAGAGACAGCAACAGTCATAAAGACTGCTATGAAAAACAAAGCAAGCAATGCTGTTCGTTATGTATGATTATCGGGCGCACCAACAATTAGGCGCCGCATACGGACGTGGATACACTCGCCTAACCGCAGGATACTAAACAAAACTGAATTAAACACGAAGGCATCGTTATTCTTCGAGAGAAACTTGCAACTTGTGTCAGATTGTTTAGCTCTCTTATGCATGCAATGCACATATATTGATCGCAACAAGGAATGAACTCTAAGAGAGATATAACTAATGAAAGGCCGTGTGCTCAACCCTAACTATAGCTACTCTACTTGTGAGCAAAGAGAGAGGATGAAAGAAGGTTACTACAAAGGAAAGTCATGCACTGCGCACACACACAAGCCCTTCTTCAGCTCTGCCCCTTTCATGAAGTCACCTTATCTTTCGTCGCATTGAACATAGGAGGGAGGCCTTCCCTGCAACGCTGTCTATCCGTGGTCTCTACGAAGCATATTAAGGTTGTTAGCGTACTGCTCTAGATCCGTTTATACTTTAAATAACAAACAATTTGCAGTTTTGGTACGGTGACGAGAGACGTTAGGTAGTGAAGTGCAAGAAAAAGGTTGTGCTGCAATTTTTATCATTTGTAGAAAATTTCATCCAAGTGCAGAGGAATGTGCCCCCTTTATTTCGTGGTATAAGCGATGTCGTTCTCCTTTTGTTCTCATATCAAGCTAATGCGCGTATTTTTCAGACTTCTTTGTTTGCATTCATTATACTGATTCCTTCTCTGTTACTGTGTTTAAGCACAAGATATCGAATACGTCAAATAGTACGCTTCCAGCGGTCTGAACCATCACCCGTTTGAAGGTTTTTCTGCGAAACTCGAGAAAGACTGTTCTGCGTAAACCATACATCTTCGCCTCTTCTATGCCAATCAGAGAAGTGCGCGCCGCAGAAACAAGATCCCTGTAGCACTAACACACGCTCGTTCCGAGAATGGTCTCGATCTGAGAATATAATCTGAACCGTCCGAGGCCGCAGTAGGCCCAGAGCGCTGACTGGCAAACACGTCTAATGATTCTGAGAAGCAAGAAAGAAGTTCGAGTGGTTGACCATAAAAATGTGTAAATGAATAGACCAAGCTGGCTCAATGGGAAAGTAGAATATAAATACGAGATAGGAGAAGAGGAGTAATACACTGAGAGGCAAGGTCGAATACTCGTGCACGACTACAGCATATGTAGTCAGATGTCACACAGGCCAGTTTTACTAAAGAAGTGAGAAATACTTCAATAGGTTTCTGATCCACTATAAGAAATGGTTCTGGGAAGATTCAGACGAAATCCGAGAAAAATTGTAGAAGTGTCAAGACTCTATGTTATAACTCAAGGTATAATCCAAGAGCTTGATTACAGCATGCATTTAGCAATACAATATGGTTCTGGTCCCATCCAATTTTATGTAATTCATAAATAATAACACAAGTTATTGATATTAACTCGCATTTATAGTACCAGGACAACGACTTGAGAGGAGGAATGCTGCCGTGAAGAAATCCGCAGATTTCATTCACCGCTTTAGCGTTCACGTAATCCTGAATAGCTGAGCCTTTATAGCATTTTGTCTTCACGAAATTACACTAGCTGACGTTTGATTACCGATCATAGTTTAAGCTTATGAGTTGGAGTTGAAGACCATAATGTTTATAACACAGGTATTTTTCTTACGGGCATTCTGCAGAACCACAGTCTAAACAAAATGAGTCGTACAAATGAGCCATCACAAAAAGACAGTCTTAAGCACGACCATCAAATGAAGTTATAGAACACTACATTGCGATCTAATTATGAGGAAAGGCGGAGCGCCTATCCTCGATTCAATTTAAACCTCTTGGGGCTCTTAGCGTGCTTCAAATTTCATGTATTTTACTTCAGGGAAATGACATTGCCGTCGTAGAGATTAAACGCGATACCTGAGGCTCAGTTGCGCAATGCCAAAACTACTGAGTTAGACCATAGCGTCGATAGACTTTCGGCAGCAGCAAATAGGAGAGGCAACTCAACACGAAGGCCTATGAAGACGCATTAAAAACAAACATCGAAAGCCCCATATATTTTAATGTGAACCCGTTTCCTGCGCAATATCAAGCTTTCGAAGCCTGCCGTTTTCTCTTGCGTAGCTCAAGCATATTTTATTCTTTATTTTTCAGCTTTGAGCAAGAGCTCTAGAAGCCTGAAGGGCTTTCCAATTACGAGAATGCACCCGTAATCGGTGCTCTTCAATGCGCTCATCACTCGTATCTTAATTACTGCGACAGATCAAAAACGCATATGACTTTTACGACTGCTCATTAGGGATACTTACGATTCTATACTTTAATAAAAATCGACATCTCTGAATGGGTTTCTCGGTGGGTTGATTCCCTTATCTAGTTTCGTCAACGGTAATCGGTGATGGCATTTTTTCGGCAGGTGCTCATTTCCTTAAAGATGACCTACGGTTCTTGTTTCATCAGCAATCGTTATAACAAAAAAAAGGAAACTGGCGTGCATCAAAACTACATACCACTGCAAACAGAGAAATTCGGTATTGCAGCGAAAGTACTCTCTATAGAAAGTGAAGTGTAGGTCGTCATAAATGTAAAATAATCATGGTATCTGAGCACTACTGTGCGTTATGTCGGCTGTTTAATTCGCATATAATATGCACAAAAAATATATTGAGCGATGTATTGATTATACAGCAGAAAATTAGCAGCTGCATTTTTCATTGGCTACGCTAAAAGTGGTCTGTAAGCAGCTAGAACAGCAGATAATCTCGCTTTGCAAAATGCTCTTACAAACTAGACATACAATGTTTTCATGCCTGTTTTATATGCCTGTTTTTTAATGTTTTCATGCCTGTTTTCATGCCTGTTTTATATAGTAGTTTTTGTATTGTATCAAAAAACTATGAAGCTCTTAGAATCATCCAATCAGATTACATTCACGGCACGAACGATGGGGACGTTCATTCTCAAACTCGTGCGAGCATAAACTATTGTGGTGAAATGCACCGAAACTATAGCAAAAGAATTCCACAAGTTAGATTTGTAGATAAATTATTAGACGGCGGGCGATGGTGTTGATCGCTATTATTGAATTGCAACATTTAAATATTGTTGTAATAAGGATGCCTTACAACGAGGTAAATATTGATTTGATGCCTTAGCAGCATTCTTCATGCTCAAAGGACGGGACAATAAGCCAGTAATTATATTGCCGTTTTCAATATGCAGTAGGAGAACAATAATGGAAAGTACGTACAGAAAAAACGAAGATAAGGTTTATGCCCGATCAGATTTCCTGTGCCTTGCGTGATTAAAGTTAGCAGTCGTGTATTCGACTTCTGCTGTGTCTCCGTCGTGATAATGCGAACGAGATATCTGATGCTATCCGCAGATATAGCTGAAATGACGTTTCGTAGTTATCTGAAGTATCTGAACGTCCATGAGTGTCATCACTGAGAGAGCGAGAAGTGCTCTATCAGATTGTTTCGATTATCGTTAAGAGCATGTAAGATTGCCATTAGGAAGCAATCAAAAAGACACGGTGACTATGTGATGGAATGTGGTCCAGACGCAACATTGCGCAGCGAGAGGTGGCTTTGAAAAGGTACACCCCCCTCCCCCACGTTGTTTGCTTCCAATAATTTATACATCTTGTTTGTGTAATTGTGTAATATGTACGTGCACATGCAAACGCATTCATGATCACGCTTAAAAACAAGAGAGGGGGTTGACCTTCTTCAATATTTCTGTATAAGCCTTTTTCAGCAAGCCTTCCGAGTTACTAGAAAGTTTTAGCTCGCAAATATTTCATTTATTTTCTGCCCTAAATGTCTGTCGTAGAAATAAATACCGCTGCTATAATGCTGGAAAATTCGGCAGATCCAATGTACGTAGATCGGGAATTGATGTTAGTGAAGCATGCGCATGGAAGATGACTGTGTTGTATTTTTTTTAATGAGCGAAACTGTTCTGTTCTGTTCTATTTTAACTGTTTTGCTGGGGAGAGGTTGAGTTGCCTATTGCCTCGGCTACTCCATATCACAAAGTTCTGCAGCAAAAAATAAAATAATAATACAAAACGGTACCCAAAAATTAACAATACGAAAAAAAACACATAATAGGACACTGAAAGCAGTTCAAATAACATGCCAATACAGTTTTCTTCACGCAGTTCACACAGTCATAAACTACTTACACGCACACCTTAATAATCTAATGTTAGTATATACATGACCACATTTTACATAATACCCATCTCTGGCTGTCAGTTATAGGCGCTTGTCCAGTCCGGTCTCCACTAAAAAGTCTGTGAGCGAAATGAACGAAACTTAACAACCTGGCGCTAAAGATGCTTGCAAGTTCACGCACATACATACGTTAAACAGCCGCATATAGTTGATATAACAAGGTGTTCATAGTTACGCAACATTACCAACAGCAACATGAATATTAACGAAACCAGAAGCAGTAAGCTCATACGAAGCGTTGGTTCTCGCGAAGATGGTAGCCTTGCCCGCTATATATCAACCACAGTGGATGGCGCCTAACTACGATTGACGTTAAGTCGACGTGATGGCTGTATCACAGGAGTGCATATGTAATGTTTCTAAAATTATATAGCCAGCACTCCAACCAGAAGTGACGTTTCACAAACATTAGGGTCTACTTGAAAATTATTTCCTGAGACCTGGCATGGCTTGGTGGTAAATACTTGTTTGGCACGCAGAATGCTGGGATTCGACATCTGCTCTAATTTTGAGAATTATTCTTTGCATTCTTCGGGTCAACGCTGTCGATGAAAGCTCACGCGTTAAAATTATCCATGTGTGTTCTCGCTTGTCCTGGGTAGATATAGTGTCAGTCACCTGTGGTACATACCCGTAGGCGGCTATATGCTGTTGTATGGCGAAAAAGTTTGACGACATACGTGATGGCATTGTCTCAATATTCAAATCATGGTCACCGAATCGTATTATGAAGCCATCTTACACTCTCATACTAATTTTGGTTCTCCAGAAGTTAAGCCGTGATTACGAGAGAGCCAGGCGTAGGTGGATAGATAGATAGATAGATAGATAGATAGATAGATAGATAGATAGATAGATAGATATATAGATAGATAGATAGATAGATAGATAGATAGATAGATAGATAGATAGATAGATAGATAGATAGATAGTATAGATAGATAGATAGATAGATAGATAGATAGATAGATAGATAGATAGATAGATAGATAGATAGATAGATAGATAGATAGATAGATAGATAGATAGATAGATAGATAGATAGATAGATAGATAGATAGATGCTCAAATGCCTGCAGCTACGAAATAAATTCTTTGCATTTAAAAACTAGAAGTTTCAAGTGTCACCCAAGGGAATATAAGGTAACACACGTCGCGAAGGCCGATACACCAGAAAAAAAAAACTGCCATTAGGAGGTAGGAAGTGCTGTTGATAATTGTGTGATACGTTTTTCTAGTTTGTTTTTAGTGGGACCGAACGTTGACGCACATTTTTCACCTCAATGCGTGGTCTTTTCTGGGCCCATTGCTCAGACGTGTCGTGATGTATTACCACGTTAACGTGGCTGACTCGACCGGCTGGCCGCTTCATCTGGACGCCGTACACATTATACGGAACGCAGGCCCGCCAAATTTTTTGCTTTTTTTTTCTTCTCGACAACAAATTTGCTCCTAACGGCGGGCTACTGAGTGTATTTGGTGACAAAATTAATGTTCCAGAACGGCATTTCCGCTATGTATTATATAATGATACACCTTCAAAAATAATATAAATATCTGTAGTAATGTTTTCAAAAGTGCTTGTGCGTGAAATGAAACACTAGCGGTTATAAGGCCAACAAAATTAGGACCGCAATTTCGCAGCAATGAGCACAATACTTACTCAATCATAAACACGACAACGAAGCATGTGGGCTATGTACCGCGCTTGTGTGTGCCGCATAATGAACATATCTTGATGCAGCAGACCTGATGTGTAGATATTTATTTCGTGTCAGACGACAACCAAGACATAATGATCCCGTTGTCGAATAACCACGGAGCAGAAATTTTAAAAAAATTACACAACGTTACTCGGATATAGCTTCAGAAGTGCATGGTCTTTCCTTGTGGAAATGCGAATACACAGAATCTTGCACCAATGCGAAGGCATTAAACCAACGTCACACCAATGGGCACGCATTCAACACCGGCGTCATACCATTGTGCATGCAATCAAGACCAACGTCACACCCATTGGCACGCATTCGAGGCCCGCGTCACACCAATAAGCATGCATTCGAGACTAACGTCACACCCATGAGCACTCATTCAAGACCGACGTCACAAGCCAAACGTTCAGTGAGCATATACCTTCGAAGAAGATTACCGGCGGCATGAGCGTGACTACTTGTATCGTCGAAGAGGTGATCGGCTGTCGCGGTTGGTTCCGGACTTTTTAGGTTTCATCAGACTAAAGTAAAAAAAAAAAAACATGTCACGCACTTCACCTGTTTCTCTTACCCAGTTTTTTTTCTTCGCGTTCCACCAACAATGGCTAAATTTCTTAGGTGTAGAAGCTCATTGCAACTGGTGTAGCAATGCCAAATGAACGACGCAATGCACAAGGCAGTGCATTCGTTATAAACTGAGAGCAGCGCTAGCTTGCAACAAACGCTGCAAAATTTACTTGAAATTGTTCAGATGCAAATATTCAAAACGATGGTGCTCTCTCCATAGCACGTGGTAAGACACGGATTGTTAATGTGCACTCACATGTTTTACTAATGAAACCGTCACTTTCACAAGCCACGAGGCATCTACAGACGTAATATGATGTATTTACCTAGCTCATGTTTCATTTTCTTGTGTCAAAAATGACATTTATGACAATCTTGTGACTGGGTCCACTATATGTTTATCGCTCGCTTCTCATTTACGAGGACTTGAAATAACACGTTTCTGGTAGTCTGATGTTTTCCAACTTGAAAAGTATACCTCGAGAATGCTCGAGATTGACTTATTGGCACGCGCGTTGAGCTATCAAACGTTTCGTACATCAATGGTATCCTACAGAGCTGAGTCTCCATGTTCGTTTAAGCAGGTAAGGGCGTGCCATGACCATATAAGTGTCACCATAACTGTCAACGTAACAAAGAAAAACGCTTGACATTATCATTTTTGCTGAAGTTTTAAGGTCAGTTCAGCACTGAAGAAACTTAACGCGTTTTCTGCGCATCAAAAGAGTATACTTGAGTGTATAGCCGCACAAAGTCAATTTATTTCACCTGCTTAGCAACGGTCCGATTTCTTCGCTCGCTGCCACCTAGGCTGAATGAAGGAGCCGTCCAGAAAGCAGTGCTCTTTCAGAAAAGCACAAAATAAACGACTGTCAAAGCGAAGCAGAGAAAATGGTGTGTTCAGTGTGTCACAACATTCCCCCCGAGA
Source organism: Rhipicephalus microplus (assembly GCF_013339725.1). Taxonomy (NCBI): domain Eukaryota; kingdom Metazoa; phylum Arthropoda; class Arachnida; order Ixodida; family Ixodidae; genus Rhipicephalus; species Rhipicephalus microplus. The sequence continues at coordinate 32,480,634 of NC_051169.1, forward strand.
GTGGCGTTCGATGGGCCCTTTTTGTTTTCTTTGCTCGGATGCAAACAAACAACATTTATTTGGGAAGAAAACAAAGTATGAGCCCGGTGGGCTCTTATTACTCCTGCCTCACTCTATTTGTCCATTTTATCTTGCCCTTCACGCTGTCTCAAAGCAATGCCGCAAAGGCAAACTTCGGTTAGACGCTTCAGTTGTCAATGTCAGACGACTCGAGCATTTCCCATTATCGCATTAAACGAATTTCGCAAAAATATATAACGGGCTTACGAACTTGTTTTTCAATGCAGGCATTATGATGCATCATGTTTATTATGAAACGCCAGCCTTCGGTTCTATCATGTCTGGGGTTTTACGCTCCAAAATCATGATATGATTATGCGAGACACCGTAGAAGAGGGCTCTGGAAAATTTAACCATCTGGTATTCTTTAACGTGGCACTCACATCGCACAGTGCAAGAGCTCCTACTGCTTCTTCTCCTTTTAAATGCGACCGCCAGGGCCGCAATCAAACCCACAACCTTCAGGTCAGCAGCCGAGCGCTCTATAGCCACTATTACACCGAGGCCAACAGCTTTTGGTTTTCAACATTGCCATAACCTTGAGAACCAAGAAAACTTCCGCAATCGTTTCGATACTCTAAGCACACATAAGGTAGTTTGCCGTTTACGGATAGGCTAACGAATGGAATTTTTTTGAGTATCAGATTATGTTGCGTCGATGATGAAGACGTAATAGCGTCATCTTTCACCTGACCTGAAAGTCGCAGGTTCGGTTTCGACCCCTGCGGTCACACACTTCGATGTAGTCGAAATGCGTTTCGGGAACATTGCACTGTTAGTACGTGGTTAACAACACCAGAAGGTATAAATTTACGGAGCCAGTCACTACAGCGTATCTCACGATTATTTCGCGATTTCGAAACGTAAAACCCGAGATATTATAAATATCAATATACTATTTTTTATCGCAGTTACACGTCAAAACGCCTCACGCTGAGGGCTCAGGCAGCGAGGTGAGGTTTGAAGTTAGGTGAATTACACACAATTTTATTTTTTACCTGACTAAATTGTAGTCGACAACAGCTACGTCACAGCAGGTATAGTTGAGAGCCCCTGCTGAAGAATTTTGGAGATAGTAAAGAGTTACATTATCGCACAAAAACAAAAGAGAAACAATCTTACAGGAGTACATACTTGCAGTTCGCTTGTGATTTTTAATAATTTGATGAATAAACCTGCGTTTAGTTGTGTTCTAAAAACTACAATTTTTTATAGATCGTCATGTTCTTACAAGTACAAAATTTAGAGGTATGCCCCCTAAAAAAAACACTGAAAAGTTCAGAAACATAAGATAACTAAACAAATTTTCTTCCGTCCTCTGGTGTCTCGTTAACTTAACTACATTCGCTTCAACGACAGCCTAAGTCTGCCACGTCTTCCCGGATCAGCGCGCAATAGTCAAGTCAATTTATTTGCTGACAATCTTGCATCAAATGAAGTCACTTGTCGCTGCACCTTCTCATTTGCTTTCATCAAAGGCATTTTTCAAGCAAGAATTTCCTTTTGATTTATTTGGATGTTCCAGTGTACTCAAACAGAGCTTATGCAATAATGGGAAGCAAATGTCAATAAAGTCAAAGGCTTGAAACAGCATTACGCTGCCAACAGTTCATCTAGTATTCCACCTCCGTGGAACATTGGATTCTTGGCTGTTGACTCAAAGGTCGCGGGTCCGATCTCAGCCGTGGCAGGACGCCCGTGTACGATGCGATTTCAGATCACGCTAAGGAACACCAGATGGTAAAAGTGCCTTCCTACGACGTCTCTCATAATCACATGGTTGTTTTGGAGCGCGGAAGCTTATTATTATTATTATTATTATTATTATTATTATTATTATTATTATTATTATTATTATTATTATTATTATTATTATTATTATTATTATTATTAATATTATTATTATTATTATTATTATTATTATTATTATTATTATATTATTATTATTATTAGTTTGCCTAATATTGACACTAGGGTTACGTATCCAGCCCGTAAACCACGGTATAACCTAAACTTCCTACTATTTCGTGCTTAATATTTCTTAAAGCTACGCAATGATCACAAGCTAGCGGCGTGTGATGATTTCACACCCTGATACGTGATCCTGCTGTAGAAATGTTCCATAAGTTTACGCTCTGCAACAAACTGCGGACCAGTGAGAGAAAGTGTGCCCCGAAACACTACATATCCAATTGAAGGTCACGTTGGCGCCTATAACGTCGCATAGTTATAATCCGGGTTATGGTACTGAGTCGGGCTTTATGTAGAAGAATGCAGACCTTGCGGCGCAAAAAGCTCACGCATGCCGACTTTGTCATCGGCGGCGTGATGAGAAAATTCTAGGCCAGAAGTACGAGCTGTAGGCCAAGGACAAAGCGTCGGGGTGAGCGACGTGGCTGCTCCCGGTAGCATCGGAGTATGGATCGTCGTCCGTTTATTGGACCCCGAGGAATATTGGGGTGCCATGGACGAGACTGAGAAGGGTGATGCGTTGCAGGGTATGGAAGGGTAGAAAAACATTCTTTATTATTATTATTATTAGTATATTATTATTATTATTATTATTATTATTATTATTATTATTATTATTATTATTATTATTATTATTATATTATATTATTATTATTATTATTATTATTATTATTATTATTATTATTATTATTATTATTATTATTATTATTATTATTAGCAAGGTGTCTCTTCGAAGAGTATTACTGTCTTCCACGTATTCTTATTTGTTGTCTTCAAAATATTAGGATTTTGTACAGAAAGCGAGTATTTCCGCTAACTAAGGGTCCAAAGCGACGAATGCGATAGAATGAATATAATATATCAAGGGTTGTTTGCTCAGAATGCTTCACCTGTGCGACCAGTGCAGACTCAGCAATACAAGGAAACAAACTGACAAATTCTACATGAATGTTCTTATTTTCTCTCTCGCAGCTTAACTTTCTTTCCTGTTTGCCTATAGAATAGTATTCCAACTGCAGTCGGAAATGTTTGTATACGAGCTGTGAACATCCACATTACACTGGCGCCATTAAAAATAATTTAAACTAGATAAAAGTAGAGGTAAAGCAGGGCCTCTGGAACAAAACAGTTTCTTTATGTTTTGAGGCGTTCTCACTAAACAAACTCAGCCTTGCAGGTGAAACTGCCTCTGCTTTTGCGGTCGGCAGCTTGTCATATATTCAGTGTATCCGAGATGATGATATCTTGGATTCAACATGTTCCAGAGACTGTCGGTGATGTGACTGTATACCTGCATCGAAAATTTTGCCGAGCACATTTAGCAAGAAAAAGCTTTATGCTCAAGCAGTTTACAACCTCCTATTTACTGAAATAAGTGGGTTTGAACGAGTCACTTCCGATTAAAGGGTGAGAAAAATTTCTCTGTAGAAATACGAATAGCGCCAGTTCGATTGAACCGAATAATGCCTAACTCAAGATATCGGTACCTAAGGTCAACGAACAAAAGCGAACCCACACACACACAAACAAACAAACCAAAAAAAATTTAAAGGCTTCAACTTCTTTCAGCAGCAGCGTTGACAGTCCATGGCTCACGTAAATGGAACGGTCCTTAGTCTCTTTCTTGGGTATATTTGGAATGCCGACAGCGGGTCCACTTGGTATATATTACAGAAAAAGCCCCATTCAGTGCAGCGGCTCTATTTGGTACCACTCGGTAAAAGTGACAGGAAATAAACGCAACAAATACATAGTGCAAATTGGCTCGCCATATCGTGCCGTCAACAAGATCGACGGTGGGTGGGGCCTCCCGGAAGTATACGGCACCGCAAGCTGTCACGGAGCAAAACGACAGCTGCCTGCGAGCATGGTTTGATTCTCGATGCTTGTGCTTTCAGTATCGGGCTTTCGACATATTTTGAGCGGAAACCTCGCTCTGTTTGCTTGCGATAGCAAGCTTGCGTGAGTTCGGATGCCCACTGTATGGCGTGCGATCTCTCAGACACTCCTTGGAATGCGCATGCCATCCATCGTTGAAGAATTGGAAGTTATCTGGAGCGAAACGTTTACGCCCCCTTTTGCATATATATAGACTGGCCGTAGAGCCCCGCAAGTTCAGCAAAAAAAGATTTTTCTTTCTCGGTACTTCTTTCAGGAGCAAAAAACTTCGAACGATGCGAAGTGCTCTGTGTTGGTGGCAGTTTGTTGACGTCGCGTACCACGATCCAGCAAAGCAGCTTCATTTTCCTTCGCAGGCAGAGTGCGGAAAGAACTTACATAGAAATATGTATGAGATGCAAGTGGTACAGTTTCTACGTTGTAACCACGATTATGGATTGTATTACCAAAAGCGCATTACGGTAAAAAATTTTGTAAAGATATATTTCAGTTAACCCTGATGCAAAGCCAACGACAAGAAGCAAATACCAAAAAGCAGATTTGCTCATTCTGCTCCTCATTTCAAGCATCACAGTGTAAGACTCCAGCATAAGATAATGTTCGCCTATTCAGTTTGTTTACCACGCACCTGAATGCGATAGACTATGAATTATCCACACATACAAGTGATAATCTACCATGCCGGCCAAGCCGGCCGACTTGAACGTACTAATAAGGTGTACGCACATCTCAATTTTAGAGACTGCAATATGGTTATTAGAACAATAAAATGAATCATCATTTTTCGTGGCATTATGAATTTTTTGTGATCATGCCAAAGAAGTGGACGAATAAAAATATACCTGAATTAAGTCGACAATTCAGTCGCAACTGGGCTCTTTCAGTGCCGTAAATATGCCTGAAATTGGCCAGTTAACACAATTTTTTTCAGATGGGTTCTTCTGATATAACATTTACTATGACCTTCCAGGGATTGGGGTGGGGACGTTAAATTATTGTCAAGGCTCCTATATATACTTAGGCAACAATTCTCCATTGCATGAAAGGAAGGCAGACATATGTACCAGGATACCCATTACTACAAACGAACACAATATAATTTGTCCTAAGAAGGATGGTTTTGTACCAAATAGATCAGCATCTACTGCAATATTAACACTCTACCAAATATTATATTCAAACCTTCATGAACCAGGTAATGTATCTCTCGGTGCTTTGTAAGATAAACAAAAAAAAGAACTGCTTTTGCGTGTTCCTCCTTTCCGCCCAACAACTGAAGCGACATAGGTGCTTTAACGCAAGAAACACTGCCACTATGAGATGTCTTCCAAAGTTTGATTGTGTAAGGCTTCATGAAAATAAGCTAAATTAAAGAAGGTTAAGTTATAGTTAAGTTATAAGAACAGGTGACAAGAATATTTTTAGATATTAAGAATCCTTTGAATCAGTTTCTCACTCTATACTACTGCAAAAACTACCAAGTTACGGTATCACCATGACTCCTTTGAATTATTTTCCAGCCATTTTTTCTTACGGAAACAAATAGTAGTAGTGGCTGACTATTACTCAAGATTCATCACTGGAAGTACCACAAGTATCTGTGCAAGTTCCAGCGTTTTTCAATATATATGTTATTAACCTCCCTGATGTTCCTCACAGCTCAAACGTTCTAATGTACGCTGATGACACAGCTTTATTATTTACTGGTGACACTCTCTGCGGTACGAATAGATGTGACGGATGATTTAGCAAGAATTTCCTTCTAGTTTGATCAAAATGAAGTAAAGTTAAGTAGCAATGAAATTAAATATGCAGTTTTTCACTGGAGGAGATATAACATTAGCAACAGCTGCATGAATGTTAGCTTAAGCACTACACAAGAAGTGGTCACATTTAGGTATCTGGGCGTCATTGTGGACCAACATACACATTGGGAAGTGCATACTCAGAGCACGTGCAGGAAGGTTGCCAGTGAGTGTTACCACTTCACCAAAGCAAATTGATGTTTTCCCCATGAAATATATACTCAACTTTCTATATAAAGCGTTTTGCAATAGCCATATCAGTTATTTTTCAGAATCATGGCGCGTGACTTGAAAGATAAACCTAAAACCTTTTACACACACACACACACACACACACACACACACACACACACAACACACACACATATATATATATATATATATATATATATATATATATATATATATATATGTATATATATATATGTATATATATATATATATATATATATATATATATATATATATATATATATATATATATATATATATATATATATATATATATATATATATATATATATATATATATATATATATATATATATTTATTTATTTATATATATATTGTTACGAATAAATATAGCACCTGGTACTATATAAACTCTTTATTTAGGGCGAACTTGTTTGTGCCCGTAAACTCAAAGCTAAAAATGGTCAGCCAAGAATGCCTCTTGCTCGCTGACTCCAATTTCGTCGGTTTCTTCCTCTGCCCCTCGAGTCTCGTGCCGGTCCCGTGGCGTAGCATCGTGGCGCGTGCAGGACGGCGTTCCATGGCGCGGCTTTCTTGCTACTTGCTTGGCGGCTTTTACGAATGCGAATTGTGGCAGCGTCTTTTGCAATGTTGGAGCTGTGCCATTAGTCCCCCTCCTAGCACGCATCGCCCCGATGCGTAGAGCCGGCTGACAGTTTCTAAACACTAGGACTTGTCCTTGTGTTAGACGACGTGAGTCAGTTCACTTGTTGAGTTCCTGTCGTAGTACGGTTTCATCCGTACTACATGTACAACTTCCGGAAAATTCCGGCATCGTGTTGTGCATACTTGACCTTCAGGGATCACTTCGTAGTTTAATGGGCCTAGCTGACGAAGAACCCTGTAAGGGCCAAAATAGTGCCGCATAAGCTTTTTTGATAGGCCACGTGCACGTACAGGCGTCCAGACCCACACTTGGTCTCCAGGAGAGTACTGAACATCCCTTCGTCTTAGATTGTAACGGTGCGCGTCGACGTCTTGATGTTGAATGATGTGGTTCCGGGCTAGTTGTCGCGCCTCTTCTGCCCTTTCTACATATTCGCTTATGTCAGGGTCCTCTTCATTCGTGCTGTTGACAGGCAGCATCGCGTCTAATGTCGTTATTACTGTCCGACCATAAACAAGTTGGAATGGCGTGAAGTGGGTTGTCTCTTGTACTGCGGTATTGAATGCAAATGTAGCATACGGTAATATGGTGTCCCAAGTCCGATGCTCGACGTCCACATACATCGCGATCATGTCAGCAAGCGTCCTGTTCAGCCTTTCAGTTAACCCGTCAGTTTGCGGATGGTATGCGGTAGTTCTTCTGTGGTCGGTGTGCGTTAGCTTCATGACAGACTGTACTAGCCTGGCGGCGAACGCAGTTCCTTTGTCAGTGTCATCGTCTGATCTGGCTAGCGATGGAGGGTTTTCAGTTTTCCGAAAATCAGCGGCCCTGCCTCCACAGGTCGCTGGTTCTAGTTTTCCCGTCGAGGGCTTGGTGAACGACGCCTCGGGAAAGTAGATGATGGGTGTGGACTCGGCGACCTATTGCGCATTGGTGCAATCAACCGCGATTCATGTCGCTGAGTGTTTGGATATGTATAGAGTGAAGATAAATATTCTTCGATTCCGTAAGGGCGCTCACCGTTACGAGGGTAGGGTGCGTTCATTGAGAAGCCACGTAGCCCGACCCGACGGTAGTGGCATGTCCGATAAAGATGACCTGCCTCCCCACAGTGGTAGCAGAGGGGCCGCCGGTCTGCCGTGCGCTATACATCACTTTTGCGGGGTCTCGCTTCTGGCATCGGTGGTGGCGTGCTGCGAGGAAAGGTCGGTGGCATAACGGGAGCTTGTGCAAAGCTCGGGCGTCTCATGTCTTGCCGTACGACTTGCGCGTACGACAGCTGTGGCTGAGGTTCCGGTTGCGTGTGGTGTGGCACCGGAGGCTGCGGTTGAATAATTGCTTGCCGCACTTCTTCACGTACAACGTCCGCGATTGAGGGCATCGCTGGAGGACTTTGGGGGAGTTGCAGTTTCTGGAGCTCCTCCTTAACAATAGCCCTCACCATTTCACGGAGGACGTCAACGTTGGTGGGGAGGGTTGTTGACTCTGCTCTAACTGAAGAGACGCTGAAGTCTCTGTTGTACAGTCGCGCACGTTGTTGTAGTGTCTTTTCCATGGTCGTTGCCTCGGACCGGAACTCCGCCACAGCTCGAACATCGCAGAAGACGCTGCTACAATTCGCGGTGGATTACGCACCAGGCCTGCAAAAATCTCTTCTTTTACTCCGCGCATTAGGTGCCGCAACTTCTTCTCCTCGGCCATGTTTTGGTTGGCTCGGCAGAAGAGCCACGACATGTCTTCTATGTACATTGCCACGCTCTCGTTATTCCGTTGGTTCCTTGTCTGAAGAGCAGCCTCTGCCTTCTCTTTGCGGTCCGTGTTTTGATAGGTTGCGATTAGCTCTCGTCGGAAGTCGTCCCACGACAGCAAGGACGCTTCGTGGTTCTCGAACCACGTACGTGCCGAATCTTGCAGGGCGACGTAAACGTAACGAAGTTTTCGGGCTTCGTCCCAACCATTCAATCGTGCAACGCGCTCGAAGCCTTCAAGCCAGTCCTCGGCATCTTCAAAGGTCTCACCGTGGAAGACCTCTGGTGTACTTGGCGAATCCACAATGAGGTGAGAGGGAGATGGCATCGACTGGGTGGCCATCGCAGTGACGCTTGTGCTTGATGTCTCGACAGGTCTTGATGGGTCAATTAGGGGGCCGAACTCGGGCTGCTCACCACGTAGTCGGCGACTCGTGCGTTGGTGCACAGGTGTCAATTCTGCTGGCTCCAATCTTCTGGGATCTGGGCTTCTCTCCCTTGCCTGTGGTGGGCTTGTAATCATACCCAGCACCTCCACCAGATTGTTACGAATAAATATAGCAACTGGCACTATATAAACTCTTTATTTAGGGCGAACTTGTGCCCGTAAACTCAAAGCTAAAAATGGTCAGCCAAGAATGCCTCTTGCTCGCTGACTCCGATTTCGTCGGTCTCTTCCTCTGCCCCTCGAGTCTCGTGCCGGTCCCGTGGCGTGGCATCGTGGCGCGTGCAGGACGGCGTTCCATGGCGCGGCTTTCTTGATACTTGCTTGGCGGCTTTTACGAACGTGAATTGTGGCAGCGTCTTCTGCGATGCTCGAGCTGTGGCATTATATATATATATATATATATATATATATATATATATATATATATATATATATGAGATCTAACAGACAGTAATGCCAAGGAATGTACAGGGGAAGTTATTAGAACCAATGGAATGTAAATAAGAAAGAAAAGTGGATGAAAAAATAGCCAGCCTGCTCACGGCAGGTTATTTTTTCATCCACTTTTCTTTCTTATTTACATTCCATTGGTTCTAATAACTTCCCCTGTACATTCCTTGGCATTACTGTCTGTTAGATCTCATTAATATTGTGTTAAAACACGGAAAAAGGAGCCCTTAGGTATACACTTCTTTCCCTTATTTCATTATATATATATATATATATATATATATATATATATATATATATATATATATATATATATATATATATATATATATATATATATATATATATATATATAAATTATAAATACACGCTGAAGGACGTTGACGCAGACACCGGCGGCGAAATTCAGCCGAGAGTGTTCATATAATTCCAAGAAAAAATCTATGTGTGCCAGTGGTTACACTCGCCCTGTCCCATGGTGCGACACAAGACCGTCATGTCATGTATACGAAGCATTTTTCTTTCGCCTGACATACATAGAAAACAGTGAGAAAATAAAAACCTTAAAAAACGCGTAGGTAGACAGGTGATACTGCTTCTCTGACTTGCGCGGCTTTGAAAGGGATGACGCAAAAACAAAGAGAGTGCGTGGAGAAACTCCCAAAGGCATCGTATACTGGGGTACGGTATCGGCAGATGACGGTCCTGGCGGGGCCATCCATCATTCTATGGCAGCGCGTAAACAAACTGTGGCGAACCAGGTAATGTATCTCTCAGTGCTTTGTAAGGTGAACAACAAAAAAAGAAGAACTGCTTTTGCGTGTTCCTCCTTCCCGTGCAACAACTGAAGGGACGTAGGCACTTTAACGCAAGAAACATTGCAACTACGAGATGTTTACCGAAGTTTGCTTGTGCAAGGCTTACGATGTATGTATGGAACTTGCAAAGTAACGTTTGTAGTATATATCCCTGTGAGTTATGATAAGTTTTCGAGGATTATACGTTGTTTTAAAGGTTTGATATTGAGTAAATAACATAGGTCTGGTTTCCAAAAGAGATAAACGAAATAAATACGAGAACTTCCAATTAGCAGAGCCACGTATCAGCGTGTTGAGGTATACAAGTTCGGCGCTAAGCTACGCAAGTTCTATATCAGGTGCGCTAGAATACTTAAGATAACACAAAGGAGACAATGCATATTTTTGTCAGTTTCCGACAACAGACCAAGGTGCCCACCGTGCAAGAACTTTTATTATAAAAATAGACAATGCGACGCATATCCTACTACTAATGCTTTTTTTTAGGTTGTCAGCCATCTCAATTGAACTGGCGAATTTGTATATGTAGAGCATGGGTTTTACAACCTTGCAAATTTTTCAGACGGTATAAAAGCAAATTCTCGAAAAAAGTTTTAAATGACCCTCCCCCCAACTTCACAGCCACTGGCTCGTGCTAGTGATAGGTGATATCGCTTTCACAAAGAAGGGAAAAGAATATATAAAAAGAGTGAATGCAGAGACGCTAGCCACAGTTAGCTATCCTGCACGCGAAGCTGAGGTAAAATAAAAGAAATATAAAACAAGAAAAAAATAGTGCGCAAGACAATAATGCTCTCCCACGTATATGATGTGGGCGAGTTAGCTAATAAATAATAAAAGCGTCATTTTGGTGCAGCTGTCTATGGAGAGTTTGTGTAGCTATGTTTAGAACGCTTCGTCTCGGGCAAGCACGCTAAGAGAAAGGTTATGTGAAAGGCAGGAAGGTCAAGCAGAATAAATTTTCCGGTTTTATAACCTCAGCGTGGAAAGTGGACTTGGGGATAGAAAGATAAGTAGGGAAAAAAGATGAACAACGAAAAAGAGATGGAAAAAAAAATGCGCACACTCACGAGCACGAGAGTGCCATATAGTCGTCTATCGAGTGCCATTGTCCACAGAAACTTCCGCAGCACCTTCATTGCTTTTTGGTTAGAAGGTCGAATGTTCTGGCACTCCAAAATCGAATCTCAGAAAGCGGCCGGTCATCGAGCCACGCTAACGTTTCCGGCAGCTGTTGTCTCTGTGAGCTGTAAAAAAGACAATTACAAAGGGCGTGGGCAATAATTTTCTCTCTGCCACACTGATCACAGACCACACAGTCTGCTATTCTGATTCGGGAAGAAACGTCCAAGCCACGAGTGGCAGAGAACGGTTGTTGCGGATCGGGATAGTCCAGTTGGAATTTGAAGTGGAAATAACGAATCTAGACGATGAAGGCGGGCACGCAGAAAACCGGTTGGGTGCCACATTAACGCTGTTATATGACGCAAAAATTAGTGAATGTTTGAAGCTGCGTAGGTTCTTGATGATTAAATAGCCTTTTGTTCGCCGTTTTCTTGAGCATTTCTGGCATAATTATCGTCGTGTTCATTGCCATCGATGCCACAGTGGCCCCAAGCCAGAAAAAAAAAGTCATGCCCCTTGTCTTTAAATTGCTCATACGTTTTTCTCCGTTATTTTCAATACTAGTTGGTCTTGTGCACCACGACGCATAGCTGACGGCTGAAACTGCAGTTCTGATTTTGAGTCTGTGAATGTGCCTCGTTTTAGTGTCTCTATAGTTGAATCCATCGAAGCGCACTGTGGAGTGCCACAAGCTCCACAGCAGTCGTTGCTGTCCTATGAAACGTTCTGAAAGGGTATGTTTCGGCTTTTCGTGGTAAGTAAGCAGCTCCAGCAGATTCCTCAGCGGGTTTCGATCCATTCATGCAGAACCATCATGGTTGGTTCCTGAAGCATCAGCAAGGACAGCCGCTTTAAAGCTGGTGACGAGAGCTCCACTGTGTTACGAATCCTTGGCACTGTCATACGAAGTTTAGGCTGATCCAGGCACCAGAACGTACCAGAATTATTTCAGCAAGGATGCAGCCTGCTGAAAGAGTTCACTCTCGGTAAGCCGAAATTCTTTTGCAAAAGGAGGCACGGGGCCAGTCTTCTCGAAACAAGGCTAGATGACAAATAGGGGTGCTATCAAAGGGTCTATTGTGTGCTTTAAGTACCTCTAAGGTTATGTGAATGCTGGCAGGATGGTCCTTCTCAACGGAAGTGGTCTCCACTGTTGACGTGCAGCTTGACAGTCATACCTACACACAGACAATAAAAAATGTTCAGGGCAAGACACTAAGAATGCTAAAAAAGAACAGATGAGGCAGGGTGATGGAGTTTGCTGTGACGTATGCGTGTGTCTCACGACTGCATTCTTCCGGACCGGTGCTTGTGTTCTCAGTAGATGCGGTGCTTTTTCGTAAGAGACCCTTCAGCGCAGACACTGAGCATGCGACGTAGAAGCTCGTATGTAAATTTGACCGCGGCTGTTGCAGAGAGGAGGATTTCGAAAGGCGCTCCTTCATGCGAGTCGTCTCACTGCCTGCTATTCGAAGAAGATATCTTTCCTTTTCCAGACCATCGGTGTTCGTCTAGACGTAGTGTCATTTGCGATAGTGTAGTATACTAGTGCAACGTATATTAGGCCTTACGACTGGTTCAATAAAAGTACAGTTTCACGTTTTGCATGGATTGGTGTTCAAGCGAAACCGAAAGGGTTGGTGAGAGGAGGTGACGAACTGCAAAGCAGGCTCTCATCACTGTCTGTCACTGGGTTGTGCATCTTTTATGCGTAAATAGAATAATATTCTAACGAACACGTCTTCGGTACTGCTTGCACGCCAACCGTAGTCACTCACGAAGCTTACGCTCATCAAGCTTCACGGATCTGACGATTCCATTAATATTTTCTCGCAACTTTTCTAACTACGCAATTCGTAAGTGATCGTTCTTGTCCCCAATATTTAATTCTGCGACTTAGGTCGCTGAGAATGTGAGCTACTACAAGAAAAAATAAAGGTGTACAATGCCGATTGGTATCGAACGTCATGCATATCGATACACTTGATGAGCGCTGACCCAGATATACAATGTACACAATTGTACCTCGGGTGAATAGGCTGCCTAACGAAAGAGCAGCCTGGCTACAATGTACACGTTTAATCACACCTTTTAGCGCTGTATATATAGTGATGCTGCATTGGTTCAATACTGATTGCATTACCATCTGCAAACATTCAGGGGAAACTCCAACATGCATGTCCCCACACCTTTTTTTTTCACACCGCTCATTATGAGTGTCCCTTTGTGCAATCGGTCATCAAAATGTTCAGCATAATAAAATTGCTTTTAATGTTTTTTCCGTGATAGAAACATTCCGGTTCGTTTGTTTGTTTTCGAACATGCATACTTCGGTTGCATTGCCGAATGCTGAGATTGAGTTTCTTCTTGTTTCCTTATTCTCTTTTCCTGTACGTATTTAATGTAGCAGTGTAATTAATTAGCTGGTTACTGTGCGATGAGCTCATTCATATCGCGAGCTCGGTAACACACTTTCGTTGACATGAACGATAAAAAGATAGTCGAAAGAATGTGGCTGTCTTGGTAAAAACCTCGTCTTTGTCTTGTTTGCACATTTCATTGATGTTCAGCATCGAAAATCACTCGCCGGCCCCGCCGCGGTGGTCTAGTGGCTAAGGTGCTGCTGACCCGTAGGTCGCGGGTTCGAATCCCGGCTGCGGCGGCTGCATTTCCGATGGAGGCGGAAATGTTGTAGGCCCGTGTACTCAGATTTGGGTGCACGTTAAGGAACCCCAGGTGGTCGAAATTTCCACAACCCTTCACGACGGCGTCTCTCATAATCATATGGTGGTTTTGGGACGTTAAACCCCACAAATCAATCAATCAAAATCACTCGCCCTGCAATATGTTTTATTCAATACACATCGCATGCACTTTTGACCTTGTCTACGTGTCGCTGTATTGTAAATGCCTAATTCCGACACGTGAAATTCAGAGGTGCTTTGTACAAACTGGCAGTATACACACAATGCACGTCGCTTACATATCTAGATCTTTATTAACGATAAGTGACGTACTCTGCTTACGCAAACTGTGGCGTATTTTCCTAACCTACACGTAGTTTGCGTGCATTATATAGTTACTTGTTTTTTTTTTCGCAAGTACGATTGCGCACACGCATCGCACTCTCGTTTCAAGACCATTTTGATACAAAATGGCATGCAACGATGATTTTTACTTGAAAACAACGCCGACACAAATTTATGTTTGGAATCAAACCGGTAACTTTTCATGCCACCGCCTTCGTAGGTATTACTGTATTTATACTTGTTTATTAGCAAAGTAGAATCGCCGACAAGCTCTGTTTTTTGATTTTGGTCAATTCAAAATCGTTTGTCTTGACAATTTGCACTCGGCGCACTCATTTTGCTCAAATATTTTTTGTTGTTTTGAAATACTAATATAAAATTTTCTGGCCACAAAGTCAACTTTAGTTCTCACGTTCCCAAAACATTCCAAATACAACTGAACATGTACAGTTTTCAGAGAAAATAAAAATAAAGCATTTCAATTATTCGCATTGGCTTTAAGCTTCACTTCTCCACTGTTATGACAAACTTTGCTTTATAAAAGAGCAATCTATATTGCATGTACTTCTTCGGTGATTTTTCTTTGATTCGGAGATTGCTCTCTATGACTTGACAGACAAAAAATATGGATGGAACATCGTTGCGTAGCTGCGAATAGAGACAATTTGTTGAGCGAATCGCTGTCACTTTTTTATCGTCTCTAAAAAATGAGCTGCTGCGTTTTAATCGACCACCCTCTGCTTTGAGATGATGATATATTGAACGCCAAAATTTTAAAACGAGGCCAAATGAAACTACGTAGGAGGATTTTTGTATTGCTTTAAATCTCAAAAAACAGCCAGGCACATAATACATTCTTTCTGTGGAGAGGTCGATCAAACCTAAGAACACCAACAACCTGAGACGGAATGGAAATAAAGCACTAGTTTACAACGTCATTGTGCGCTAGTAAAATTGTGAAATCAATACTGTGACCATGGATACCAGTGCAATAGGTAGCAGAAGGGTTGATCATAACGTAGCGAGAGCTTGTGTCAGCTATAAGGCTATAGTGCAGGCTCCTGCTAGGTGAATAAGCCAAACCTATACCAACGCTTGCTTTATTAAGATGCCTGATGACTAATGGCTAGAGTTGCCTGTGGAGTCGCTTAGCCCGCAGTTCTGTGCAAGCGCCGTGCGGTGGCGCTCGGGGTCAACAATATTAACACAGCGTTTTTTACTTGTTACCCATAGGGGCGCGTCAGTCGAGAGTTCTTTGAGGTCTGCAACTACACACGACCATTTCGGAGGCTATGCAAAATGTTGAATTGTTGCGCCGTCCACCACAGGTGGCGAGACCGACACTAATTGAAAATGAAGCAGGGAAAAAACGTGGCAGCTGTTTTCGCTTTCATGCGGCAGGCATCTAAATAGAGGAGGGGCTGCTTACACCAAGCGTACGCTAATGACTAGTACATATTATGTTTTCCGATGATTGCAAAGTGATCGCTAATTTCTTGAATTACCGAAAAGCTGCCATAACGCCTTGCTTATAGGTTTTTATGGTGGTTTCGGGACGTTAAATCCCACAAATCAATGCTTATAGGTTTTCTTTATACGTGGCTTTCTTTGCATACTCCTCAAAAGCCAAGGCCGACGCATAAAGAGGCATGCAAGCAGACCTATTATCTTGATTGCGTTATGGCTGTAACGTAAAGGATCACAACCTGGCTGCAGCGCTAACGTATTTTAAACAGAACTGGGAACTCCATGGTTTATAAGGCTGACTAGTTTTTTTGTGTATAAATGCTCAAAGTTGGGAGAGCAAAGCCGATTCTTTTTTTTTTCTGATGTACCGTTGCGCAAAGTCATTGTTGACGAAATTCGACCTTTACTATATATTCGTACTTCTCAGTGCAGGTTCACGACAATGGCGTTCACACAGCCGCTCAAATGGAAGCGCGAGAAACTCAATAAAACAAAACCCGGTAATCTTTGCATCGTACCTTCCAGCAAACTGGTCCTGCACAAGATAAGAGAAGAATGAGCAAAAAAGGAGGCGCCAACCGCAACCCCCAGTGCTAAAATACCACCTCTTTAATGGGGCTGAATTGCCGAACACACTCGGATTTCGCACACAAAAAATGCAAAGGAGTTCCGTGGAAAACTGAAGGACGCATCGAGAAAGCACGCAAGACAAAACATAAACAAAAATCGAATTGATGTAACGACGCTACACGTCTTGAATTTAGCCCCTTATAACTCCCATGGCATTTCGCGTGGTTCATTTTTCTTCGCAACACAGCTCTTCGGTGCTGCTTGCGTATGACACGCACGATGAGAGCGGCGATCTTTCGCAAGAGGCGGCAAGCTCGGGAAGAAAATGCACGGAGACTGAAACGAGCAGAGAGCTAACATATGTACGGCACAAAATTATTTCGTTACTGTTTTCAGCCGGCGACGCGCGCAGTCGTTTATTCCGCTCTTTACGTGTGGCGCTAGGTCTCCGCGAGTAAGCCTTCCCGCAAACATAGGATTTTTCCGCGTGCTCCCACCAAGTTTTGTTAAGGAAATGTGTGTGCTCTGGAGTCAGCTTTCCGGATTTGTAATGCAGAGTCAACAAGGCGAGGGAAAACCCTATCACAACACACGGGCAAAAAAAGCAAAGAAAAAACGAACAAACGAAATACGCGGGTAGAGAAAAAGAGCGATTTAGAAAATAAATACCTGTACTGAACATCACGCTGTGGACATACCTCTAGAAGCAAACAGAGAAGGTGGTCGCTCTTTTGAAGCATTGATTTGCTGCCACGAAGCCTTGGTCGCTCTTTCTTGAAGTTGTAAATCCGGGTGTTTTTTTTGTGTGTGTGTGTTCTGTCGGCTTACTCATACGTGCAACTTCGGACCATTTGTTCTAGAAATCCAATCGCGACTTGTTTGTGAGCCCAATTCTGCTGGAATATTTTGCGAAGAGAGAGAGAGAGAGATAAATAGAGAGGAAAGGCAGGGAGGTTAACCAAGCTTGGCTCGGTTGGCTACCCTACACTTGGGGTGGGGGAAAAGGGGAATAATAGAACGAAAAGAGACAGAAAAGAAGAGGAGTAAGAAAGAGAAGCATAAATAGTCAGCTCGAAACTACACAGCACGGCCTCGCACAGTTCTTTCACAAGCGGTCGTGAAGTTTGGTGTTCCTTAAAAAGTACAAGAGGGCTTTCGTGGCCTTGCGCGTATGGGAAGCTGTTGGCCAAGGTCCCAGGATCTTCTCTTCTGTAAGCGGCCGTGAATCCAGCTGACAGAGCTTGGCTACCATAATACGTCGTTCGGTCTGGTATGCCGGGCAATGACATAGAATGTGCTCAAGCGTTTCCTCGCAGGCGCAGATGTTGCATGCCGAAGTGCTCGCCATTCCAAGGAGACGAGAGTAGAATTCGTAAATGCCACGCCCAACCTCATACGACACAGTAAAGTTTCAGCGCATCGTGGGAACCCGGATGGCAAACGAAGTTGCAAGTTTGGGTCGATCGAATACAGGTGCGTGTTGGAGAAACCCTGCGTATTCCATTGTAGAAGAGCTATACGGCGAGCAAGTGATTGTAGTAGCCTTGCAGCGTCCGTTCTCAAGAGTGGTATGGGCGTGCGCTGGTCTTGGTCATGAGCCGATCGAGCAGCTTCATCTGCGCGGTCATTGCCAACGATTCCGCAATGACTCGGCAACCACTGAAATACAATATAGTGACCTTCCGCGAGCGCTTCGTGGTAGTCGTGCCTTATCTGATATACTGATTGTTCATGTAGCCCGTGCTGCAGAACAAACCGTAGTGACTGTAAGGCTGACCTGGAGTCGCAAAAGATGGCCCATTGGTTAGGTTCCTGGTGAAGAATGTACTTTACTGCACCTTGAAGTGCTGCGAGCTCTGCTGCTGTCGACGTCGTGGTGTGAGAAACTTGTACTGAAGCAACACATTTTCAGATGGAACAACCACTGCTCCTGTGGAGCTGTTGGAATTAGTGGAGCCATCGGTGTAAACATGTATGCGGTCGAAGTACCTTTCGTCCAACAGATGCAAAGTCAGTTGCTTCAGGGCTAGCGTTGACATGCGTGCCTTCTTAAAGATACCAGGAACTGATAAGCGCACGTCAGGTTGACGAAGACTCCATGGCGCAGTTGCTGGATGCATGGCAAGTTTGAAGCCAGGCGGTAGTATGTCCTGATGTTTTGTCACGATACCGCAGTACGAAGAATGGGGCCTCCGAGCTGTCAAACACGCTAAATGATGTGACGGTAGCCGTGATAAATGCCGAATGTGCGCTCTCAGCGTCTCGACAATGATGTGGGTTGTGACCGGTTGTTCTTGTGCAATAGCAATAGTTGACACTGTCGATGAGCATCTTGGAAGACCAAGGCATGTCCGAAGTGCTTGGGCTTGTACGCTTTGCAGTGCACGGATGTTAGTCTTGCACGTGTTGGACAGGACCGGAAGGCTGTACCGGAGAGTTCCGAGAAAGAGGGCTGTATAAAGCTGCAACATGGAGTGCACGGATGGGCCCCATGATTTTCCGGCGACGAACTTGAATACATTCTCAATGCCAATGAGCTTTTTCTTCAGGTATGTGACATGCGGGCTCCAGGTTAGGTCACAATCTACGATGACGCCTAAGAATCTATGAGTGCTCTTATATGGGATTGATCTGCCATCGATGTGCCATGAGTAGAAAGACATCGGTTTGCGTGTAAACGCCACCGCTGCGCATTTTTCTGTGGCGATAGTCAAACCTTGCTGGCGAAGGTATGTCGATGTCATTGTTGCCGCTTTCTGTATTCTTGCGCGCACTTGAGGTCGTGTCACGCCGGACACCCAAATGCAGATATCGTCAGCGTAGAGAGATACATAAGCCGTCTGTGGCAACATTTCAGTGAGCCCCACGAGAACCAGGTTGAAAAGTGTAGGACTCAAAACACCGCCTTGTGGCACCCCACGACTTGTGAAATACTTATTCGTAGACCCATCTTCAGTCAAAACGAACATAGATCTCTTTGTGAGGTAGCTTCTTACCCATCTAAAGACACGACCTCCAAGTTCAGCTGCTTCAAGAGCGTTGAGAACAGCCTCGTGGGTCACGTTGTCATAGGCATCCTTCACGTCTAAGAACAGAGCTACCATCAGCCGCTTCTGAGCTTTCTGATGCTGAACAGAGGTCACTAAGTCAATAACGCTATCAACTGAGGACCGACCTCGTCGAAAACCAGCCATAGCATCAGGATAGATGTTATAATGTTCCAGGTACCATTCCATGCGTGTAAGCAGCATCCTCTCCATGACCTTGCCAACGCAGCTTGCTAGTGCTATAGGCCGGTATGATGCCAAATCGAATGGAGACTTTCCGGGCTTCAGCAAAGGCACCAGGCGACTACACTTCCACTCATCAGGCACCATTCCATCATGCCAAGACTTATTGAAAATGTCCAGGAGACAGCGCTGTGCCTTCGGGCCTAGGTGACGTAGGGCAGTATAGGTCACTCCATCCGGACCTGGGGACGATGAGCGTCTGCATGTGTTCAATGCCGCATGAAGTTCTTCCATGGTGAACGTAACCTCCATTTGCTGATCTCGTGCGACTGGAACATCCTGTGGCATTAGATCGATCGGTATAGAGATGTCGCCGGCGATCTTTGCACAAAATTCCCCAGAAACATCAAGCTGTGAGCGACGTTGATGTAGCGCCAGAGCGGCGAAGGGGTGACGCTGTTGCGGATGCGAGTGAATACCTCGAAGAGTCCTCCATACGGGAGACAAGGTCTTTCGAGGGTCTAGCGAGTCACAAAAATTCTTCCAGCGTTGTTCGTGAAGTTTGTGCATTCGACGCTGGATTTTTTTCTGAATGCGTCTGGATTCTCTGAGGTCAGAGATGGATTTCGTGCGTCTGTATCGTCTTTCGGCACGTCGGCGGACCGCTCGAAGTTGTTCCAACTCTTGGTCGAGTGCCGTGCGTCTCGATTCTTTCGAACATATCTTCGTGGAAGTCTCCATTGCACAACTAATCACTTCTTCAATGGATTCCGGTGGTCCATGCATGCACTTGCTCTCCACTGATATCTGAAACTCTTCCCAGTCAATAAGTCTTGAGTGTCCAGGGGAAGGAGAATCGTCCAAACCTCTGACTGTCACGTACGTGGGGATATGGTCGCTGCCACGTGTTTCAATATCTGTGAACCATTGGACTTTCGTGACAATGCTATGCGACACTAATGTCAAGTCCAGGCAACTGCTGTAAGTTACTCCTCGGAGATAAGTAGGGCTGCCGTCGTTCAGCACCTGAAGCCCGTGCTCTGATGCGAGATCAACTAGGTCCGTGCCTTTTCGATTTGTCCTGAGGCTTCCCCACAATGGATGATGGGCGTTGAAGTCACCCATCAATATCCAAGGCGCTGGAGTCGTTGCAAATATACCATTCAAGATTTGTTGATCTAGTCGACCTGACGGCGCTATATATGCACCTATCAGTGTAAACGACAACTTCTTCTTTTTAACATATAGACACACGTAGTGATTTCCATTGTGAGAATCTACTCTTTGGAGAACATAAGTGAGTTCTTTACGGATGTACACAGCAACTTGACTTCGCTCAATGGACGTTGAAGAAATGAACGATTCATAGCCCGACAGACGAGGTAGTTTTGAAAAATGCGGTTCACAAATGATGATGATGGGAAACTTATTTTCGAAAATGAATTGTTGGAACTCAGGCATTCTTGACTGTAGACCTCTTGCGTTCCACTGAATTATGGAAGCACGCTTGACTTTTTCTCGGAAAGGCTGATGCAGTCTATGGTGCGCCATCTTGTTACTGAAGTCCGGCAAGAACTGTTTCTAGTGTGTCCAAGATTTGCAGCGCGCATTTAGCGGCAGGAATCTGTAGACTATCCAATAGAGTGCGAATAACACTCATGAACGACTTCAGTACAGAAAAGACGCTACCTCTTGGGCGGACAGACTGCCTGCTGGGGGCATATTCGTTGTTGACTGTCGATATTGCGGTTCCGTAGACACGTGTAACCGCGGTAAAGTGGGCCAGTCAGAGCCGGATGTTCTCTGTAGCGCCACAGTGTCTTCCGGTACCTCTGGACGTACCCCACCTGGTGGCGGGGGCGGTGGAGGTCTCTGTGGTCGTGGCGGCGGTGGTGGTGGCGGTGGCGGCGTTAGTGAAGGCGCCTTCGGCACAGGACTTCTTTTTCTTTTCTTCGAGCACCGCCGTCGACGGGAACGCCGTCGTTGGACAACCGTTACTGCTTCCTTTCGTGAGGATCCGTCTTTAACCATTTGTCTCAGAATGCTCCTTTCTTTCTTCAGTACTGGGCAGTCTTTGGACGAGGTCTCATGGTTGCCGTTGCAGTTGCTGCATTTCAGGAGAGTTGCTTGGCAAGCCTCTGCTTTGTGGGGTCCGGCACAACGTGGGCATGCTTGCTTGTTGTTGCACACAGCACTAACATGACCCAGTTTTAGACAGTTGTGGCAGTGTAGTGGTCTTGGGATGTATGGTCGCACAACGTGACGAAAATGACCAACCTTTACATGTGATGGGATGCAATCAGCTTTGAAGGTCACCTTGATGCAACGGGATTTGCCAAGCCGGCATACTTGCAATATGTCCGTTGCCCCAGTAGCTGGCTTTATCAGAACAGGAAGGTCTGCGTTCGGTATGGAAACATCAACGTCATAAATGACGCCTGTCGTCGTGTCACTATCCTGCGGAATGTAAGTTTTGAGATAGATGCCTCCAAGCTCAGTGACAGTTCGCAGGGTATGTAGCGCAGCCGGGTGCTCAACGTCTATGGCCAGGATATTCTTCCGTGGGTTGAGTCTAATATCCTTTATCTCATTAGGCACGATAGCTTCGAGACGCGCTGATATCACTTGCCTGTTCATGTTCTTCATATTGATCGAAGAGTCGACAGGAACAAAAAGTATGGTATGGCGTTCAGAACTGCACGCCGCCTTCACGGTAGAGACGCTAGCTGGCGAAGACGCGCCGACCGTTCTTCTTTTAGCATTACGCTTCACTGCAGGGATGAAATCTTCGTCGCTGTCTTCACTACTCGCCGTGTACAGTTCAGTGCTGTCACTGGTGCTGTCGTCCTCCCGGCTGTTACGCTTCCTTGAGGTTGACGTCGAAGGTGACGCCAAGTCCGGATTGCGTACGGTGGGGCCTGGATCCATCGCTGCCCGCAGGAAAGCGATGATCCTCGGATAAAACGTAAATTCACACAAAAAACACCAAACGAAATAGGCAGCGTTCGGTAGAAATACACTTCGTCGTCCGAAAGTAATCACGTTGCGTACGCTTAGAGAATATGTGTTCGGACGGTAATGTCGCAAGTTTGTGAACCAAGCACTGGGTTGTTTTTAGGTCTCGACTGTACCTAATGACAGAGCATGCAAACGGTCTCCACCCCGATACGCGTTTGTTACATATTGTGACGTCAGAAGCATGAGTGAACTTGCCTTTGAGTGCTCGCAATCAGTAATTATCAAGCTATTGTTACTCGTAGTGAAACAGAGATGGGGAGCAATACTAACTGGCAGATATGTAGCACACTGATTTGGAAAAATAAAATTACGGAATGACATTTCAGATCGTGCTTTGTTACATAATTTCTCAGCTATATATGTGGCTCACCTTTGAAAGATGAACTGGTTGTACAATTCGTAAAATTGATTTACCATTATGAAGAGAAAGCGTATTGTCTAAGTATTTTTCCACCGATAATAGCAGGACTAGCCAGCTTCGCTTAATAAGTAAATAGAATACAGGATTGTGGATCAAATCTTCAAGGAAAATTTAACAATAGCCCCTGTGCCAGCGTGGCTAAATATTTTATAAGGTCACGGCTTCCGTCAGACCATGAACTGGTCTTAAGACGGAAAACAGTCCAAAATTCACGCAAGACAAAAGATGAAGGAGGCAGTACAACAACGCTGACTTACAACTGATTTTATTTCTTTTCTTTGGGCACATATATATATATATATATATAAATATATATATATATATATATATATATATATACATATATATATATATATATATATATATATATATATATATATATCTGAACAGTAAAAAAAAACAGGAAAAAATGACATGATACGATGGCCGTATCTCCCGTCGATATGCTTACCGCCGGGTGCCACAAACACGTGCTGCACATATTTTTTGAGTTTGAGTTTATTTAACCACGTGACAAGTACACGAAAATACACTGTTTACGCGGTTTGGTGCGAAGGGAAAAAAGCTGCATTTCACAGCTTGACTGCCCCTTTCACCCAGAAAAAAAAAATTTAACAACAAATTTACAAAAAGTTACAAAAGTTACAGGCAGCGGAAAGCGACAATACAAAAAGAAACACGCATGTGGCCCATGACAGCAAGTAATAGAATCACAACTCTAAAATACACACAAAAATATTCATAACAAAGCAATGCATGAAAAAATAAAAACTGAATAACCATTAGAGAAATTACCCAACATTCATTTACAACACAATCAGCACATCCGATTTAACATTTCAGTTTTAGACAATATACGCAGATTATCAGTTGTTAGTTTCCATTTGTTCATCACACTTAGAAGGCGGTAACATAGTGTTTCAAATCCATAGTTTGTGCGAGGACAAGGTACGTGCCAATTCTCCGTACACCGAGTAACACGACTGGCAGGATTTGGTTGCAAGGTAGCCAAGGTGCGTAAAAAGATACTTCCTCTTCGTATTTCTGATTTAAAAGCTGACAAAAGCTGGTATTCGTAAGGACAGGTAATTCTTAAAATTATATATTTTGCAAATATTGGAGCAGTGTGTGCGTTATAGGATACACCTTCAATGCACCGCAAGGCTTTTTTTTTTTGTAACACGACCAGGTTCTTTAGAGATGCTTTAGAGCCTGTAGACCAGGCCAGATGACAAAAGTGTAAATGTGAAGAAAAAAGAGCATTGTACACTAATATTTTTTGTTTCACAGGTAGTATGTTCTGGCATCGACGCAACACACCTAAAAATTTACAAAGTTTGTGATTATTGTGTTCGGCATGGTAACTCCATGCCATGTGTTCGTGAAAATGGACACCGAGAGTTTTAACTGTTTGACAAAGTTTAATTCCAACGTTATTAAGTATTAGTTTGTGAGACGTTTCAAATGACTTGGCTTTCGCACGGAACAGTACAGCCTTGCTTTTAGAGTAATTAATCTGTAGAGAATTCGCCACAGTCCAGGCATATAATTTTTAGTATTTCATTAGCAGAAACAATTAGGTCATCAGCCGTTTCCCCAGAAAAAAATATACTAGTATCGTCCGCGTAGATTACATATTCTACAGAGCTGTCAATACGTACGATATCGTTAATAAAAATATTAAATAATAGGAGTCCCAAAATGCTACCTTGAGGTACGCCATTCTTAATATTCATGGATGATGATAGCTCTCGATTGATTGATACACATTGTTTCCTATTAGATAAGTAGCTTCTTATTAAAGCTAAAACGGCACCGCGAACTCCATAACAGTGAAGTCTTTCCAGCAAAATATCACGGTTTATTCTATCGAAAGCTTTCGAGAAATCTAGAAATATTCCTAGGGTAAGTTTTTTTGCTTCTATATTCCTTAAAATCAATTCCTTTTGGTATAGTAAGGCACTTTCGGTTGAGAGGCCTGACTGAAAACCGAACTGTGACGGCGCAATAATGTTGTGTTTATTAAAAAAATTTCATAACCGAATGAAAATAAGTTTTTCACACCCCTTAGAGAAAACTGGCAAAATCGAAATTGGTCTGTAGTTTCCTGAATTGCTTTTGTCCCCACCCTTATATATAACCGTTACTTTAGCGTTTTTCATTCTCTGAGGAAACAGCCCAGTGGTGAACACGAGATTATAAATATGTACTAAGCAGGCGCATATGAGATCTAAAGTGTATATTATGGGTTCTAATTTCAAGCCATCTATGTCCTCGCTTTTACTCAATTTGAAATGCTGAAAAACGCTGATGACCTCTTGCGCGCCTGTAGGATTTGCAAACACAGAATTATTTAAATCAGGAGGCAAATAACCTGATGAATCACAATTATGACTGCTGTCAACTAGTGAGGTAAAGTACTCGTTAAATTTATTTGCTAGTACTGCGACCTTGTATATTTTTTTTCAATCACCAGCTCACTAATATCATTAGACACTTGTTTGGTAGATATCATAGCATTAAGTTTGTTCCATAATTGCTTAGAATCGGTGACACCGTCAAACATCTTGAAGTGATAATCGCGTTTAGCTTGTTTTCGTAGTTTAGTGAGTTTATTTCTGTATACTTTAAAAGCTTTAAATTTATCCGGGTCTCGCTTTATCAGAAACTCTTGATACAACCTATTTTTTTCTTTTATCATATTGAGTATTGAAGAAGAAATCCAAGGTTTGCGCGCCCGTTTTGGTCTCTTTAAAGCTTTGTAAGTAAAATATTTTTTATACACTGAACATAGAGAATCGCCTGTATCTCAAGAAATCGAATTCTTTTTGAGAAAGGGTCACACACGGTATGCTCAAACAGCAAGGGCGCTGACACATATTAACAGGAGATATGACCATCATATCAAGTTATTTCTTCCTATTTCTTGAGAGTCCAGGTATATATTTGCCCACATGTGAAAAAATTAAGTTGTAAATATATGGCGAAAAAATAATTTTATTGTTCACCACGTTACACACAAATTCGGTTCCACAAACACATACAAATTCGGTTCCGCATACACATACAAATTCAGTTTCACAAAATTATGGCACTTGACATTTGTGTTCACAATCAATCTATCACATGTTGGCGCTGAATTGTTCTGGCACACAACACAACAAAAGTGGGCACGTCGTGAGACTAACAGGGAGTAAAATAAGACCAAATGAACGAAAGATTAAGTAAGAGTAAGCAACGATTTGAGCTCTAATGACATCAATTTTGTACATGGTAATTTTTTCCTACGGAACTCAAGCTCATTCAGAATCTCTGAGGCTGCACTGTACTTGACCCATTTTTGAGTCTGAAATCGAACATCGCAGAGGATCTTTATCGAATAAGCTCACAAGGACAATAATCAAAACCGAAGCTACATACATCCTGATGTGGAAAGTAAGGTGACATTTCAAGCATTTAAAAGCAGTCAGCTTCACTACTTTCGGGGAAATCCCTTTAATATTTATATATTTAAAGATGGCGCCTCTCTATCGACTAATGCAAAGGAACTGCTTCTATATTTGGAAGTACTATTGGTGAATAGTGCTGGTGTTGAAACTATAGGGTGATTTGTGTTTTCTTTTGAGGCTCAAGAGCTTACGGGAAAAAAAGGAACATTTTTCGTTTTAAAAATACCCAGACGGGGTAATCGAGAACCTCGTTTTGAATGATAAGATGCAAATCAGCATATATGTTCGCACGTAATAAAACAGTGAGGGTGGCTTCGCTCTTTGTGAGCTTAAATTTTTTTGGAGTGCTGCCGCTGTTCTCACTTGTAGAATGGCACGTGCAGCATCTATTATACAAATTATACACGCACGAAGGCAATTGAAGCCACACTCGACGTGCTGTCGAAGACCAACATTAATGCGATAACGTTAACCAGCTCGTTTTGCGGAAATTCCAGCGTAGGCGTCGGTGTAGCCGTCAGCGTCTTTGGTATTGAGCGAAAGATCATCTTATTCATGAGCGAAAAAAAAAAATGGCAGCATATCCACAGAGTGAATGATGGAGAGTGGGGCGAAGCATTTGTCCGTCCGTTTGTTCTTGCTTCCGTCCGTCTATGCGTCCGTCTGTGTGACAGTCCATGCGTCCATCCACCCGTCCGTGCATGCGTCTGTTTGTGTGTCCGTTCCTGCATTCGTCCATGCATCGAGCCCTGCGTCAATACATGCGTACATCCTTGCATCTGTCTGTGTGTCCGTTCGTTCATCTATTCAACACTCAAAATACCACCATTTTGCATCTTTTCATCATATATTCCTCATATAGAAGCACCGCCATCCAGCGGACATTCCAAGGACTAAACGAGAGGAGGCACACGCCCACTTTCTCACGGCTTGCGCTTCGTGTCTACTTCCCACCTTTAAACACCTCGAGTTCATGGTATCTACTAGTTCACTGTATTCGTGGCACTGCGGCCCAACGCTCACTTAACCTTTCTAAAACCTAGGAGTTTACGCCTAGCAAGTATAACGTAGCAACCCTTTCTTGTCTTCTGTTCGTTGTTGAACAATAAAAAATTCGCAACGTGCGTGTTAACTAAAAGCCAAATTTTCCTGTCTCTCATTCCCCCTTAGCAGCCATATGCATGTACATTTAGCACTATCTTTTATTGTTCAACAACGCACAGAAAAAATCTCTCACCGACACCACCTTGGAGGTCAAAATGTTATACTTGTTACACACTACAACGACTACGAGGGGTGAACGAATGCCGTTATAAGGAGCTTCGCTTTTAAAATCGAGAATGGTGCAAATAAAATAAATACATTATAAGAAATGCTGAAGCCGAGTGACACCAAAACAGAATTTTCGGGTCCACGTGGGGATTACCCGGGTCGTTTGCGTGTCAAGCAGATATTCTACCACATGGCCATGCCTCTGATTGTGAAAACGGGGAAAAGAACTTCTTCTGCTTGGAAATGCAGCCAAAGTAGCTTTCATGCTGCACAAACACACACGTTATGTATACATCCTTCACAATGAAACATGACATATTGCAGGAATAAAGCGCAGTACAAGCGTTCATTGCGAACGGGCGTCAGAATATGTGATTATCATAGTGGCTCTATGGTCGAAAGCCGGTACCTCACAACAAAGCACCTATTTTCTCAAGGCGACGTGGCGCATGGTTGCATAGCAAATTCAAAAAAGTTTCATGCACTTAGTGTTTGAAATACGCACTAAAAACAGGATGTCGCTATCGCGTTCAACTCCTAAAGGCGAAGCTTTAGGGTCTTCTAATTTTTTTTTACATGTGGAAAGCATTCACTGTCATCAGCAATTTAAAAATTTACTAGTCCTATACGACAATCACGAGTCACTTAAACCGATTAAAGGCTGGCGCAGGCACACTGCACCATTGAAAGCTGGCTATACAAGGAATGCCGAAATCAGCGCTAGTCCTGAAATGCCGGCTGTCTCAAGCTCCGTGTTTCAATATCTCTGTTCCTCTGGCGGCTGTCTGGTTGACGCCACTCGAGGGCTGTTTACTCGGCAGACAGCAAAGAACGACTTGAAGAGAAACCCGAGGAATTTCTTAAGACTTAACGTGTGTACAGAGTCGACAGATTGGGCTGCACTGTCGCAAAAACAGAGATCAAGCGTAAGTTTAGCAGTGAAAAATGTAATTGGAGAAAAAAAAAGAAGGATGCGTAATAAAGCCTCTGCGAACGTCCTTTCAGCACTCGACGTAAGAGAAGAGAAAGCTGTTGCTGACTCGATTAAAATTGATGCGGAACATCCTTAAGCTTTCGCGTTTTTTCTTTTAAATAATTTATTTATTTTTCACTTTTTTAATTGCACAAAATTGATAGTTACAATTGTGGATTTTACAGATACAAAGGGAGATCCCAAAGTACAGGAGACCTCCCATAAGGAATGACTAACAAAAGTATTCTAGAATGCAGCTATGTAGAAACACAAACTAAACACTGTAACAAAAGAAGCATAATACTAACACGATTTCTTTATAAAGAAGGATAAAAAGTAATGATGGATGCAAGTAAGAACGAAGATTGATCCTAAATGTGTGGAAATGATAGTCAGTCTTAATATGGCATGGTAAGCCAACACAGTTGTGTGGCTGAGAAGTTAGTAGTGAATGTTATAATTAGTACTGGGTCTCGATAATAAATTGTTATTGTTGGAAGCGAAACGGGTTGGCAATGAGTGAGGATGTGGCATTTGGTGACTATGGGAAACGGAAGCTTTCCGTTGATACACTTGTGCATCAGCACTGCGAGTGAGTATTTGCGAAGTTTTCCCACCAACAAAATGCCGTTAGCGATGAGCAATGAAGATGCTACCGATGTGTAGTTGCTATGTGTCATGATACGAATAGCTTGATGTTGAGTGTGCTGCAAGGGCGATAATTAAATGAACTGGATAGGTGTTTCCTCATGATGATATGCAATAATTATTATGCGTGTAAATGAAAGCATAGTAAAGAGAGACTAGTGTTTCTATACTGAAAAAATTACGAGCTTTAAATATTATTCTAATGCCAAACGCTGCCTTTTTTGTTAACGTGAGAACATACTCATCGAATTTCGGGTGTTTATCTAATATGACAACAAGAAACAAGACATTATCAGTAGGATAGAGTGTGCTGGAAGCAAATGTTTATGATGGAGATCCTGAAAAAAGATTTTGCCTAGAGGAAAAAATGACGAACTCAGATTTCGTAGCATTGATGTGTGGTTTGTTTTGTTGATACCAGGTAACTATGTTATCCGCGTCGTGGTTAAGTTTGCAGAATAATGAATCAATGTTGTGATCTGAGCAGAAAAAAGTAGTGTCGTCACCGTAAAGAATACAGTCACATAGTTCAATCATTTTGAAAAGTCATTATTATATATTAAGAATAATAGCGGACCTAGTATTGATCCCTGTGGTACCCAAACGTTACTCTTAGGGTGCAAGTAAGTCTTAGATATTATACGATATATTCTCTGTCTTCTAAATATTTTCGCAGTAGTTTGAGTGCCGGGCCTGTTATACCAATAGAATCTAATTTAGCAAAAAGTATGTTGTGAACTAGTGAATAGAATGCTTTAGATAAATCAATAAATAATGCCCCAACCAAGTTTTCTGAATCAATTGCCTGTCGGATGGTATCTCTGAAATATAATATTGTTAAACCAGTTCAGTAGCCCTCCCTAAATCCGAATTGATTTGTTGATATGATATGGGTAAATAGGGAGTCAGGCGTGTTACAATCAGTTGTACTAAAAACTTGTTTTAGTACAAATATTTACTAAAAAATGAAAGTATAGCTATAGAACGATAGTTAGATATGCGACGCCTATCCCCCTTTTTGAAGCAGGAATTGTGTTGGCCTTCTTTAGTGATGTCGGAAAATCTCCCGGGGTAAGAATAAGGCTGACTATGTGACAACATGTTTCTGATATTGAACCTGCTATTGTTTTAATGACAGATGGGCAGAAATTATCAAGACCAGGCCCCGTATTTTTCAAACTAGATATGAGAGTGGTTATTTCTTCAGGTGTAGCAGGGTGAAGAAAAAAGCTATGAGGCATACGGGGGTAAAATGTACTTAGAGGATCTTTAGTGGAAAAGAAGTCAATAAAACAGTTTGCTATATCTATGGGATTATCGAGAAAAAGATCTCCCGACTATATCATCAATATTTCGGCATTATGATTGGATCTACCTAATACAGAGTTTAATACTTCCCATTGTTTTTAAGCCATTCCAAGCACAGTTGATTTACTTTTCATAGTACTGTTTTTAGCCTGTTTGAGTAGCTTTCCCACTAGGTTAGAATACGTTTTATATCTATCATGAAGTGTGAGATTAAAGGGCTGTTTTTTTGTTTTTCTATAAAGATTACCTTTTTTCTACAGACAATTCAGCAAACTGCTGGATAGGCATGGCTCACGAGGAGTTGAAAACTTATTTTTGCGATTCTTTATTAAGGTAGAAACTGCAAGGGCGTTTGAAATCATCTTCGAAAGTTTATTATAGACAGTTTAAGGGTTATCGCATGTGATGACTGAGTTGCAGTTTGTATACTGGATATTGACTCAATGAACATTGTTGAATTAAACTTCTGTGCGGTAAAGCCTGTGACAGTAGCTCCAGGAGTATAATTTAAAAGAACAAATATTGGATAGTGATCATTAACAGAAGCCTGGACAACGCCACACTCCTGGTTAGTAAGAAAATTCGATAGTGCGTGGTCAATAAGTGTACCTTGATAACTTGCGAGACAGCGAGTTGGAAGTGTAAGTAGGTTTTCATATCCAAAATCATTTAGGGAGCTCATGCAAATATTACACAGTGTATTGGGTGTATCTAGAAGGTTAATAATAATATTGCCCATGATAATGACATTTTTATGCCCAAATAATAATTTATGCAGCAAATCACCAAGGGCTGAACGGTATGTACGCCACATGGTGAAAGTGAAAGATAAGTGAAACCAACTATCTGTTTTTTTTTTCCTATGAAAAAAATGAATCGTCACAGATTCGTTCTTTGCACAGATTTGCAGTTTGTCATGCTGAGTGTCAAGTCGCCTGCGAAAACGCAATTCTGAGGACACAATTATTGCTACACCACCATTATTACTGTTATCGCAGCGACAGTATTCAGTAGAGTATGAAGGCAAGGTATACAAGTGATTGTGAGATACACAGAGGCATGTTTCACCAACGCAAATAACAAAAAAACTTATGACCGGTTGGTGATAAAAAAGTTGTGATACCATCCTTGTTTTTTGTCAGACTGCGTCGGTGCCGAAATGGATACGTGAGCGGCAGGGCAAGGAAAAACAGGTCTGGAATTCGTGAGGTAAAACGTACGAAGCCATTTCACACAACTGAAAGGTTGACTACTGGACTGCTTATACAACCTTCATGCAATATTGCATAAATAAGAATCAGAGGCAATGCGGAATACACGTCTGTCGGGAAATTTCCGAACCTTGATCTGTCAATTTTCTGTCGAAATGAAGTGCCAGCCTTTTTCTTTTTTTAAAGCTAGCACCCTAGAGAACAAACGCTTATTGTCTGGAGATAAGTGTTCATTGACAAATATTGCCTGTGTGTTTTCTCTTGAATACCCCATGTTTTGAGTGTTCAGCCGAATCCTTCTCGGTTCCTTCCTTAACTCTGTCTTTTTTCCACGAGAGCTAAACCGCACAATAATGTTCTTTTGACCAGGCTTTGCAGGTACACGATACACTGCGTCGACATCACTGGCTGAGACCTTACAGTTGATTTTTTCACCGGTAGGATTGCCGAACGATCCTCCTCTTGTGTAGAGGGCACCCCTTTTATTTCCAAGTTATTTAACCTTGACTACTGCTCAAGGTCGGTGACTTATCTTCTAAGGACCTCATTTTCTACTTTCAGAGCACGGTTTGCAGCAGACAGCTCGTGTTACCGAGAGCGAGTTGACTCGACTACCTCGTTTAGGAGCTTTAGACTGTCATCCATAAGACCAACTTCGGTTTTCAATTCACCAACGTCTATGCCAGTGTCGTAAAGCTTCACTTGTATACAAGCTACAAGTCGGTCAACTAGCCGATGCTTGAATAACGCTTCTAGCTCATCCATTCGCTTACAGAGTTTGACGTTCGTCGGCATTGCAAGAATGGCTATATTCGTGAGTACAAAATGAGCGTGCAAGCAAATAAAAAAGAAAAAGAGCGGTAGCACCAACAGTAGGAGCAGCAGTTGATAGATTGACTAATTCGATTAAAATGTCAAGGATAAACGCAACCAACCTGTGAAACCAAGAAAGTTCGCTTAAGTTCGTGCTTGTGAATGCAACTTCTGCTACTAGTAGAGTGATGCTCTCACTGGGAGGACTTTTATGGCAGAGAATCGGGCTGCCATAGTGGCAGCTTGGAGATGGCTTCGGCGCAGTAGGCGCGAAGGCCAGAAGAGTAGTCCTTTCCGCGCAGGCACGTGTACTATGCACAGGTGAGAATTAAGGCAGTCGCCGCAGCTTTCCAGAAGACAGCTAGGGCAGGGAGCCTGTAAAACCAAAGAAGTTCGCTTAGCTGCGTGCGTGTGAATGCAACGGCTGCTGCTACGACAGTGATGCTCCCTCTGGGAGGGCTTTCGCAATGGTTGGCTCTTTCCACACAATATATATGCGTAGAACATCCATTTCGTTTTTGCATTCTTTCGCTTACAGACATTGTGTAAAATGCGTTCTTCTCCCAATGGACTTGGTTTCCAACCTTTGTCATGATTGCCGGCTTTTTAGATCATTTACTTTCAGCCTATTTTCATGTCTTTTTGTTGGTGCCGTGTAGCTGCGGCGATTAGTAATTTTCTTCCTTTTGATGCCAGTTTTGGTCTATCCTTGAGCACCTTGTCTTTGTTATGAAGCAATTCAAATGACTCCTACTGTGTCACCAACTATGCGGATTGTGGCCAAAGCTAGGGCTTCTGTCAGGCCTTAGTTGATGAGCTCCGAATGCACGTTTCTGACAAAGTTGGAGTGGCCAATCATACGTCACTGATCACTTCGTAAAGCTCCCATGACCATAAGGCTATTGAGAGATTTATCAAAGTAGCAATTAGGATTTTTTATTAGGCCTTCTCTCCCTGCAATAGACCATCAAAATAGTTTTCACTGCTTGCCAGAGCTGCGCATCTCTTGTTCTTCCTGCCTCGCTTTAACAATAAAGTTTTGTCTCATTGGGTCTCCGTAATTCCAAACAAGTAAAAAAGCATACTCATATTATTCATATATAATAGGAAGTTTGTGACGGGAATAAAATGAGTACAAGTACCAAGAGTTCAGCAAACAGCGGAACCGTTCCGATCGAGCTGCAAGAGTTCATCCTCGTTTTTCTTCAGCCCAAATTCCTGTGCTAAGAAAAAAAAACTGGTGAACGATTTAGAGTACTTGGTACTCTACTATGGGAGAGCAGTAGACCGTCCCAGGTCCCGGATACAATCCTGCGGTGCACACGAAAATGACGAAACTAGCCACGCAATAGCCAGACACCCACAACATTCTCGTATTATTATGCTTAGGTACTTTGTACAACTTTTCTTTAGCAATCTTTTAGTGTTACTACACCTTTTCGTACGCCTTCTCAGTAGAATTTGCTTGCCCTGTGGATGAAATCAAGCAGATAGTCTGGTCTTTATCTAAATTTTTCAACTTTCAATATTGTTTTCAGCAGTCGGGAATATAGCAGACGAGCCTGTGTTCCGCAACGTTTCTCCCCAATTTTTCTCAGCGAGATGTATGAAAAGCTGGGAGATTGGTGACAACGTTCCCGCCCCGACTCAACCGTACCGTCGCCTACAGTAGCCGTTTCTAGGATGTTTTTCGTGGATACCCTGATGTATTAAGCTCCTCAGAACCTTTGAATGGAGTTTTCAACTGACTGAATACACGTTTAGAAAAGTAAAAAAAATTCGGCCGATCCTACGTACCTCGGGAATCGACGTTATGTCAAGCACGCAGAGGGAAGGTGACCATGTTGTAAATTTTCTTCAATGACACGTCATAGGTAGACGCTGAATATATCTATAAATGTCACACGCACAGACTTATGCTGAAGACTTTCAAACATCTACGTAACCAGTTATATGCACTTCCGCAACGATGCCAAGAGAAACATGAGTATTAGCAACATCAATAAACAATGAGCTGATACGATGTGCTGGTGCTCGCGAGGATGGTAGCGCTAGACACTGCTGCATAAATGAACTTCAGCACATGACACCCAACTACAATTGGCCTTAACACGACGAGACAGCTGTGTCATAGCAATACATATCTAATGTTTATAAAATTGGATAGGCAATATACTAAAACGACAAATGACGTTTTGCGAACATTAGGGTATACTTCAAAAGTAGCCCCGATGATTGGCGTGGATCTGTGGCAGAATGCTTCAATGAAACGCAGAATGCTCGGGTTGGGTTCCTGTTGAGACCCTGAGATTTGTTCTTTGCATTCGTTGGGTCAACTCTGCCGACGTTAGGTTTTTCTTAACACCCACGCATAAACATTGCGTATGTGTGGTCTCGTCACTCAAGGGTAGATACTGTCAATCGCCTGTGGCACATACCTGCATAACAGGGGCACATACTTGACCCTTGTGTTGTGCCACTCTCTAGCGGGAAGTGTTAGACGACGTACGCGACAGGATTGTGATATAATTTATGTCTTGACTAGCGCGTCATATTCTTTCAACCGTCTACTCTCTTATACTAAATGTGGTTCAAGCCAAATAAGGGGGTGATCACGAGAGCACGAAAACGTAAGTGACCAGATAGAGAGATACGCAGATAGACGCCGAAAGTAGTTGCAGCACGCAAAGAACTTCTTCGCATTTGAAATTTCGTGTAGACACATTCACTTAGTTCTGAAAAAATTATGCACTACAACGAGCGAAAGCAACGCGTAACGTCAGTCGAATTATTGTGGAAAGAAGTGGCAAGCAAGCATTGTGGCTTGCTCATTTGCCTCCTCATTTACCGTTCATTTCATCGAAGTAATATTTACGAGATCCTGATAATGATCTAGTCCATTGTATCCTCATGTAAAAACGTTAGCATGATGATCACAAAAAAAGAAAGATCTCATGCACATTTAGAAGTGTAGCACTTGTATAAGTACAAATTTTGTTTGCTTGTTCCATGCCAAAAATGTCATGCTTAAAGGGCTAGACCAAACGTATTATGCACCAACGATTTTTTTTTTTCGTTTTAACCTGAGGCGTTACCTGAGGACCGGCCATCATCATCCACATAGGGTGGGGGGGGACAAGGGTTAGTCTTTTCTTCCCCTCACCACGCCTGAAGGGAACTGCCAGATATTTAACAAAGTTTATTTATTTACTCATTCGTTTGAAGACTTTCCACTGCAAGTGAATATACCACCTACAATAGAGAACACGAAAAGTGCAAAATAATTTCGTAGCTATCTCGACAAAATTGTGTTTTCAGATATCCAGATGGAATACATTAAAACGGTATAACTATTGTTTGAGTTTTTAAAAAAGGCTTAGTGCAGCCTGTGTATTTTACGCCCCCTTAAGTTTACGTTACGAAAATCTGACAATGCTCTAGTTACACCTGCAGAGGGCGCTCACAACGACCATAGAACTCAGGATAGTTCGACCACATGTCTCCCGGCAAAAGAGGGCCTGCTTGACTTGTTACATGTTTGCTATAATGCCCGCTGCTGAAACTCGTCCTTACAGCACGCACACCACGCTGTAAAACGAGTAAAATGCTTGTAATTCTGCTTTCATAAACAGTTGGAGCTTTATGGCATGTTTATCAGGTTCTTCATTGCTTTAAATATAAGGGTTGTAACTCGTAACCATGAGACAACGACAAACATTTGATGATCTAGATTTCTTCACAGTTTTCTGAACGTTGTGGATAGATGATTTGATCCGTAATGTTTGTTGATGTCTTTATGTATGTGCTATGTTTGCGCTGTGGTTATTACTTACACTTAAAGCGGCAAAGTCTTCTGTATATATGCCGTCACATAATTAACGGCAGTGATTCAAAACGTAGAAATGTGTCTTAACGTCGTTACTACTTGACATTGGCTGTTGTCAAATGCA
Source organism: Rhipicephalus microplus (assembly GCF_013339725.1). Lineage (NCBI taxonomy): Eukaryota > Metazoa > Arthropoda > Arachnida > Ixodida > Ixodidae > Rhipicephalus > Rhipicephalus microplus. Next base: position 32,517,177 of record NC_051169.1, read on the forward strand.
GAATAAAAATAGCGTCAAAGCACATGTATATATAAAGGAAAAGAAGTGTATAAATAAGGGCTCGTTTTTCCGTGCTTTGACACAATATTAATAAAAACTAACAGACAATAATGCCAAGGAAAGTATTGGGGAAGCTATCAAACCAAATCGTAATGTAAATGTGAGAAAAGAAAAGTGCGTGAAAAGATAACTTGCTGTGTGCAGTAACCCAACTTGCGACCTTCAAATAACACGTTCGATGCTTTACCACTGAGTTACCACGACGGCTATCTCCCCAGCCACTTTAATTGGTATATGTGAATTTAAACGTGAGCTTGTCAGTCAGCCCCACCAGTAGCCACGGGGGCGAGTGTGGCACACTCTTCATGGGCCTTCGTGACGTCACATAGCACGTGAACTTATTACGAGCTGGCAGCTGAACTCGTATCATACCGTATCAGACCGCTATCAGAACGAATGGTAATGTAATCGTGAAGAAAGAAAAGTGGGTGAAAAGAGAACTTGCCGTTGGTAGGAACCAGACTTGCGACTTTTTAATAACGCATGTATAATAATGTATATAAATGAACATAATATTTTAAACTCTCTTTCTCTCTCTCTCTTTCTATATATATATATATATATATATATATATATATATATATTGTATTTGTGGTTGATTTTAATGACACGTAAATGGCAAGTTGGGTGCTAAAAATGCCCGACAGTGTTATTGATGCGCTACTCATGCCGGGCATCGATATCACCTAGTACTTAGTAAGAAGGTAGTAACCAACTAGATTTTGTGCGTACGTTCATTCAGGACAATGTTTTGTATAAAAAGGTCGACCACATCAAGCAGAGTGGCATTATTACCTTTAGTTCACTGATACTTCTCAGCCTTAAAACTTTCGTGGTCTATCCTAGAAGCAAGCGCAATTTTTTCATAAAAAGAACTGAAAGAAACCTTTCTAAAATATTAAACCGCGCTGGTATCTCGAAAATATAGAAATGAAAGCGTGCCAGGACGACTAAATAAACTGCGTTAATAGAGAAATGGCGGATTATTCACAACCAAAGCTGCGTAGCTTTTGTTGAGAAAGTCGAGAAATGATGGTTCAAGTAATAATAAAACTGCACGAATATGTGTCGGTGTATTGGTGTATATATATGTATACATTTCTGTAAATTTATTAATTTCGTGTTTCCAGGCATGACATTGTTAATTTATAGGAAGTATTTCTACTTCGGTCATATTTGGCATTGAACATCTGAATTTGTGTGGTGAAAAACTGCTTACCAATATCAGTTCATCTGCATATAATTACTTTAAAAGAATGTTTCTCATTTGTACTGTATCAAAACATTTGATATATCTTAACTGCCTATGTTCACGGCCTATGATCCATGATATATGTTTACGCATGTCCTCCTGTCTTGCCATGTATTAGAGGGCTTAGGATCTCCTCGAATGACATACGCCACTTTTCTTCCGAGCTTGCCTTCATCATTGAGAGGAAAATAAATAGATTCAAATTGAATTGATGTAAAAATTAAAGCTTTAATGACAACATCACTGCTAGTGGCATGAAGAAGTTACGCGAAAGGAAGCATAATATTTTAAAATCCAATCTCTGGGTTCCTTGTTTTTGTTTACAAAAGCCTACAGCCGCTTTTTATACTTTATCGTCACGCTACAGGATCCTTCAGTTTAATGGCACATAGCATGGGGGCATTTTTACGCCATGCTGGACTTTTCTGAGAAATTAAATTTAGCAGCCTCGTAGGCTTGAAGGATAAACTGGAAAAGGCCTCCGAAAAGTGCGGATATTGGAGCCGTCACATCGTGAAGATTAAATTGCTCTGCCTCTGCGAAAAAAGGAAAATAAATACAGATGGAGTGGTGCCGGCACTCATGGCAGCCATTGCGAGGGCAGTGATACAGAGCGACGAGTCGGCATGTTCTCCCGTGCATTTTCTATTTGTATACTATCTGTGAATGTTGGAGACACCTAGGAAAGAAGAAGGCAGCAAGAGCACCATGACTGAAAGATGGAATGCCACTGCTGCATTCGCGTACTTTTTTACACTCTAGACATATTGCGACCTCTTATGAAGATGCTGTTAACACATAAAAATTTGTAAGAAATATATGAGAAGAGGTAAAAAATAATACCATGAATGATTTCAGGGTGCATGACAAGTTTAATGAAACGGTGGAAGGGAAATAATGTTTGCTGCTCGTGACACAGTGACTGTTGTTGACACACGGATGTGAGAACTCCACAACAGTTTGTTTAAAGAAAACTTTGAACATCACGTGTAACAGGGTCCTTATAATATAGATACCACCATCTCTAGTACTTGCGAGTGCGTTTTATTTTTGTTCCCTCCTTCATTTAGGTTCAAATTAAATTATGCACCATTTACCAATGAAGTGGCAGTCTACTGTGGCAGTGCAGTGCTAACGGTGCTCGGCTGCTAATGCCCAAGTCGCGGGTTCTACTAGAACCACTGCCATCTTATATTTATTGGGGCTGAAACGATGTAGTACTGTGTGCTATGCGATGTCAGCTCACGTTAAAGAAAGTAACAGAGGCTCCAAAGTTCTGAAACCCTGTCCTTCGGCATCTGTCATTATTATATCATGGTCTTGGGACGTGAAAGCGCATGTATTATTAATATTATTAACACTGAAGAGGAAGACTACATGCTACTCTACACAGGCTCAAATGATCTTGTTTAGCATTCTTACCAGTGCGTTCCATGTCGAATGTGAACTGAGTGAGATAAGCCTTGATATTGCTTTTATGCGTAAAGAGCCATGTACGTACAGATTGTCCGGCTCAAGCAATGACGTGTGTCAATAAAGAACAGCAGTTACGACAATGAACATCCTAAACGATACCCCCACGCGTCATACTTTGTATACTATAAAATGGCTGTAATAGCTTGCATTCGTATGATTTATTGATAATATGGGGTCTAACGTCCCAGAACCATCATATGATTATGAGAGATGTCACAGCAGAAAGCTCCGGAAATATTGACCATGTATGATACAAATCCTGTCCATTCGTATTCTTATAATACATTCGTATGATACAAATCCTGTCTTTGAAATATACACTTTCGCTAGTAGTGTATTGTACTTAATTTATTCAAGCTGTGAAATTAAATATCAAGCGTGACACTGAATAGTGCACTACGTGACACGTGCATTCCTCTCTTTTTCTTCCTGAGTGAAAAGTTTCTTTCAGTAAACAGTCGGGGGACCTCCGTTGAATGGTGCTAAAATTTAATTATGTCTATGAATAGGCCGTTCAATACAAACTTTTCTAATTTTTCAAATATCGTCTCCACAATTTGAGCTGATGAAAAATGCATGACTTCCTTTTACTCTAAATTCTTAGCCAAAGAGTGGCTATAGTAATACCGGTTTCATAGCTTGTTATTTGTCAAAAACATTTTGTTAATTTACAAGTTGTTTTATAGGTATGTTATTGAATGCAATTCAAAGAAAGAACACGTCCCTTTAGATCTATGTTAAACATTTCTGCAGTTCAATATCACAATTCAACGTGCCCGACTTACCTTCGCACTTTTCGTTGATTGAACCAAAATCTAAACAGCTGCGCAGTTATTCATTCTACAAGAAGTGGGCCCTTCAATATGTTTCCATGGGTCAAATTATTATGTTGGTAAGGCGTGCCACTTTTATGTTGCGCACAATAGACTGGAGTGCAAAGAATAGGCAGTTTATTGAATGTAGCTCATAAATACGACTGAGTGCGTGGCAGTAAGAAGAAACAAATGAAATTTTGTTAACACCCCCAGTACATGTAATATCTCGTACCCGCCTCCAAAGGAGCAAAGGCACTTCCTAGCCAATTGAAGACTACGGGCTTCTGAGAATGCCCCTGACTTGTTGTGCAGCCCCATACACTTCAATGAATTCACTGTCTCTCACTTGCCCCATCATTTTCTTTGTTTTCTCGATATCCCTTATCTTTTTATACCCCTTTACCAATCCTTCAGTGTAGAGTATCCAACCGGAACTTTTCATAGACAAACTCCTTGCGTTTTGCCTTGATGTCTAATTTTCCAGATCCTAAATTAGGACTTGTTCCTACGCGAGGTAAAGGGCGTTAACTTGCTTAAAATCCAACGTAAGCCTTAGTTAGGAGGCGCCTATTAAAGTGTGACTGCTGCAGCACTAAGACAGTGATGGTGCCGTGAACAATATGTTGCTATCTATAATTACTTGTTAATCCGACCCCGCCGAAGCAAAAATGAGAAGGTGTAGCTTATTATTCAGGATTAATTTTTTCGAAAAATTATTGAGGCACTTTTGAGGTGGAGTAAGCTTTTCTTCAGGCAGCTATGTTTTTTTTTCTTTACAACCTAGGAGTGACAGAAAACGTTGAAGGCACCGAAACTCAATATGGGTTACTTTGCCTGTACGAAAATGTTTTATGCAGGTGTTAGCACACAGAAAGAGAATTATTGTCATACATGATATTCAATATTTTCATGCAACTGAATGTCAAGAAAAAGTAGAGTTTATTCATCAGCGATGGACAGTTATTGATATCAGCATTGGGAAAATGAAGAATGAGTAGTAAATACGGGTTGATTAGTGCAAGACATATCCAAATATTAAGTTCGCCATATTTCCCGCCCATACAAGATTTTTTGTAATAACGCAAGTGAAAACATTGTGCGAAAAAATGTCATTCTAGTGTGCGCTTTCCTAGTCCTTAACATTCATGAAGATATATTTCTTGTCCTAAATATTATGAATGGTCTGTAAAATTCGCTGATTTCAAGAAAGGAGCACCAAGATGCGGTCACTGTACCGCAACTTTCACTGGGTAGATAGTAAGGTCAAACAAGCTCGGTGGGTTTTTTTTTCTTTAATCCAAACCACCGAGTTTTATTGCAAACAACAATGCACAAAGTTATTCTCAAAAAAACAGTGAAAGACACAGCAGCTCGTTTCATTACCTATGCCAATTCTTTTGCGTTCAACGTGCCGAGCAACAATTATGAGGTCGCTCTTAAACCATGCTAATTTTGTTTTTGGTTTCTGCAGGTTCACTTAACCTCATCTCTGAAGCATTCTGCGGTTTTCTACAAGCGCAACTTGGGCCATGATAACAAACTGCGAAGACCAGTGCCATCAACTGGCGTGCTCACTGCGAACCACGTTCTCGTCTACGATTAGGCCGAGTTCGTTTAATAGCATTCCACCTTAATCCCGCGAACAACATGGTGAGACCCCACACGAGACCGATGGAGGAGGATGGTGAAGTCCTCTGGACTACGGCGCCCTCGCCCAGCGTTACGGTCATTTCCGAAGCGGTTAATACGTCGTCGTTCGAAATGGATAATGTGGTGGAAGCCTACCCGAGCGGGATCGCTATGTCTGTGCAGGAAGCCGTGGGCACCGCTCTGTCTCTAAGCTTTATCACCGTCTTCACCGTGGTCGGTAACGTGCTGGTCATCTGCTCCGTCTTCAACCACCGGCCCCTGCGCACCGTACAAAACGTATTCCTGGTCTCGCTGGCCCTGGCTGACATCGCCGTGGCGCTCCTGGTGATGCCTTTCAACGTGGCCTACTCCATAATGGGTCGCTGGGTGTTTGGTCTGCACTTCTGCGAGTTGTGGCTCACCTGTGACGTCCTCTGTTGCACGGCCTCCATCCTGAACCTGTGCGCCATAGCGCTGGACCGGTACTGGGCCATACACGACCCCATCAACTACGCCCAGAAACGCACGCTACGCCGAGTGCTGCTCTCCATCTTTCTGGTGTGGGTCATCAGCGCGCTGATCTCAGTGCCCCCACTTATCGGCTGGAACGACTGGCCCGAGCAGTTCGATGAGACCACGCCCTGCCGACTGACACAGGTTTGTAAGACACGGCAGTGTTTGCTTCATTTTCTATTATGTCCAAGTTGGTTGGTGTCTGTCAAAGTCTGTCTGTGAAGTCACAAGAGAGAAAAATAAATAAAGGGAAGAGAGAGGGAGGTTAACCTAGAAGAACTGGTTTGCTACCCTGTACAGGGGTGGGGAAATGAGGGTCGAAAAGAGAAAAGAAATAGAGAGATATAAAATACATTAGAAAAAATACACATTCACACACATGCAGGGCGTTTAGATTTCAGTCGTTTGGAGAGGCCGGTTAAATGCAAGGAGCGCAGCCTTCTTCTGCGATATAGAGTCCTCTCGGTAGCGCAGGATTCTTTCTTCCGAAAGAGTCTGGTTGTCCAGTTGGCCGAGTGCATTGTGAAGTGGCTGTCTCTGCGAGCAATATTTTGGGCATTCACACAGAATATTCCAAGTTGTTTCGTCACTACCGCAACGGTCACATGCAGCAGTGTCGGTCATTCCTACGCGGAACGCGTACCCATTGGTAAATGCGGCACCAAACTATAACCTGCACAGCATATAGTAGCGTTTCGTCGGCGAAGTTCTGGACGAATTCGAAGACTGAGGGTAGGGTCTAAGGTACATAATGGTGCTTGGGTGAAAATTCATTGCAACGTGGTGCGCTTGCGAGCAAGTATGCGGAGTTTCCGCGCAGCGTGGAGAGCGGAATCGATATTTGATTGCTTTCAGTATGCTCAGAACGAGCAGCTCGATAGGCCTGTTCATTTTCAATTATTCCGCAATAACTTGGAAGCCATTCCGAGGTTATGTCATGTTCAAAAAAGTTGACAAACTCGTATAAACAAGCACGTACTAACAAAAACATCGTAGCAATATAACTCGTGCTCTAACTACATTGCATACCTGCACATTGAACACAGGGCAGGTGCTACGAAGGCACTGTATTGGCGTTTATATTGGCGTAACAAGAAAAGAAGTAGAAAGAGGCAAACCCTTTTTTTCTCTTTTTCAATGGCATATGTGTGTACATACATGCACGAATATTGACGATAATTTGTTGATCACACCCCTCCACTCCCTCCAACCACACAAAAAGTTTTATCTACGCCCTCTACATTGCTGGAGTTTGTCTGTGGAAGAAATGTGCTCGGCTGCATAAAATTTTGTAACTGTTGCGATTGGAAATGTAAGAACCTATCGCTTCTCAGAGAATGGGTTTACTTGTCAATGTTTCACAATTTCGTGCGCGTCATCGCTTCGGCAGTCATAAATATTATTTTTTGACTGTGCTAGAGGATGACTCAATGGCTCGTAGTGAATTGCTCCCCCACCACCGATTACCTCACTCGTTTGTAAAAAAGTTACCCACTTTTGTTTACCTGAACATCCACTGAAGAATCAAATAAAGCATATTTTTAACCGTTAAACAAATTGAGAACCTAGAAGTTTATTCCTAAGCTCTCTACATATTTGAAATGAAATGAAAAAAAAAACTTTATTTTAGTCCTACAGGACACGCTTAGCGCGCAGCGGGCGTCTCCCTCGTAGGGACTGACAGCGAGTACCTGGCGGCCGCTTCGTGGGCCTTCTGGACGGCTCATTATTGGTCGGCGAGAAGTGAGCTCCTGAGGGACCTCTCCCGCTTGTTTGAGGCAGAGTCGGGAGGAGCGTTTTTACACACCCGAAGCATATGTGCGAGTGACGCCATCTATTCACACGAGGGGCATGTGTTGCTGGGGTATGCATTAGGATAATAAACGTGAAGCTTGGCAAGGTTAGGGTACGTGTGTGTCTGTAATAGGCGTAGGGTTAATACCTGCGGTCTGTTACGTTTCGGATGTGGGGGTGGAAAAATGTGTCGTTCAAAGTAAAAGTGCTTTGTTATGTCGTTGTACGTTATCGGTGCATCCCGATTGGTCTCTAACTCAGTGAGATGGGGTTGACCTGTGGCGGCGCGGTCGGTAAGTGCACGCGCTTCATATTTCTTTCCCCCTTTTCCTGTAATGTAAGGTAGGAAACCGGGTGCTATAAATCTTACTGACCTGGTTGTGTTCCGATCATTTTATTATCTCTCTGTTTAAAAAGACATCAATTATCAACCAATCTGGCCCTTGATCGAAAAATACTTTTTTGTGAGCCAAACGATAAAATTATTCACAAGAGATTGGCATATTTACTCGATCCATTGGATGATTATACGTTTATAATACTTGGCGTCCATCTCCGTGCAGGAGACCGGTTACGTCCTGTACTCGGCAAGTGGGTCATTCTTCATACCACTGCTCATCATGAGCATCGTGTACCTCAAGATCTTTCTGGCAACCCGACGAAGGTTGCGAGAGCGGGCCAACGCCGCCGCCAAGGTACCCAGCTCCGCTACCCGCTGCGCAGCCACCGTCGAGCCTTCGGCCGCGCTCCTTCAAGAACGTCACCCGTCGTCGTCGGAGGAGACGCCTCCGCCGCAACACCGTGGCCAGACTACGGAGAACCGGCCGTCGCTGGCTGACACCAGCGTGACGCTGGAGCAGAACGGGCGGCCTCCCAGCGTCAAGGTGTTCACCTGCTGGGAAGAGCGCCAGCGCATCTCCCTATCGCGCGAGAGGCGAGCTGCCCGCGTGCTGGGCATCGTGATGGGAGTGTTCGTGCTGTGCTGGCTGCCCTTCTTCATCATGTACGTGACGGCCGCCTTCTGCGACCATTGCGTCCAGTCGGACCGGCTCGTAAACTTCATCACCTGGCTGGGCTACGTGAACTCGGCGCTCAACCCCGTCATATACACCGTGTTCAACACTGACTTCCGCCGCGCTTTTCGCAGTCTCCTCTGTTCGGGCAATCGCCGGACGCATTTGTGAGAGAAGACTCGACTTGGCCCGTGAAATGGCGCCAGAGACGGAACAAAATGGACAGTGAAGAGCTGTTGCTGTGATGCGGCGTGTTGTGCTCGCACGCGCATTCGAAGTGATGCTGAATGAAAGCCGAATTAGTTTCGCAAGCTTGTAAAGCATGCTTCTCTGTTATGAGCGTGATTTTTGCGGCAGTGCACCGGAAGATGCTGTGGGAAGCATTGTGGTGCTCGTGAATCCACCCGTTTCAAGAAAATGACACTCTTTGTGCGTCGCACGTCTTTTAGAGCTAAACAATCGCAACTGTTTGTTTTGCTGTAGCCTTAACTAAGCGTATCTATGTGACAGATTAATGAAGTGATGTGGTATGAAAGGGGACTACTACTTTGTTTCATAATTTCTCGAAAGTCCACGTTACATAAAAAATTGAGATGATTCTGATTGTTGTGAGAAGAAACTAACTCAGATATTAGCAGTGTGAGAAGCAATTTAGTTCTTACGTAACTTGTATGGTTGTCAAAGATGATTCGTTTTGTGCGTTTTCAAATAAGGTTCGTATTTCTCATACCAAAAACATAGATGTTTGAAGGTCTAAAAAAGAGATTGCAAACTCTATGTAGACCTTTTCACAGGGGAGGAAAGACACCGCCATGCTGCACTGCGCACGGGAGTAAAAAGGTTGACGGCACAGTCTCGGCAGTTCATTTTTGGGAGGTCAAGCCTCTTTATGACAGCCAAGAAAGCATTACAGTGGTGCCCAGGGAGCCACCTGTGAAAATATTTCTATCATCTTACGGCAAAACAAAACCAGGTACCATATTTTTTTATTATAAAATAGCTGCTAGTATTTCTTTGACTTTTGCAAACATACTGTTGAGTTTAGCATCAACAAAAGAAAGTGCTTCAAAGAAAGGAATTCACGGGGCTGCTTAAATTTTTGAACGACTTCCACTTGCTAAAGTGAAGGAAACAGAAGAAATTCATAAAAAATGTGAAGTTTTGGGTGCTAGAGTTAAGGAATATCTATAGTTACTTTCAATCGTGATTATTCAAGAATGTTCGTAGAAATCGTCACATTGAGTACGCGACCCATTTAGTAGCAGGCATACGCCAGATAAATGTGTATTGCTAGGTCACAGCGGCCGCGGCATGTTGAACGCATTTTTACAAACCAACACAATTGAACCATTGCGGATAAATTACGTGTTACGACAGGCTCATCAAGTCACTTCAGTTGGGAGCAAAATGAATCTACTAGTTACATCGTCGTATCACCGTAAACTGTGAGTTTCGTACGTGTGTTTTGTGTAGCCTTTAGCTTGATAGATGTAGTGCTCGTTGGAAGGAGGAGTAAGTGTTGTTTAGGTTTGGTGAGAGTGTAGAAGATAAAGCAGCTCGAGCCTTCACGGCGAGCAACATCATCTTTTTTAGCGGATGATCGAAGAAGGGAGCCTCAATGCGGCTTCCAAGAACCCGCTCTCCCACGTCGCTAAATACTTCAGTGCGCGTTCGTACCTAATCGACGAGGGCTCTCGTTCGCCCGAGTTTCGTCATCGTAGTCTTGTCGCCGCGTGTTTGTACAAGTGTAACTCCGTGACACCTCGTCTCCTCCCTCCCAGGTTACACGTCAGCACTAAAGTGATAAATAGCAAACTGCTTTGGGTGTTTAACTCCACCCAAAGCAGCTTCTAACGGGGATCAAACAACCAGCCTCTGCACGCGCAATCCTGGTTTAGGGGGAATAAATAAACAAATTTTTAAAGTAACGCTTTGTGGTGAAAAAGGTTTCTGCATAGCCGCTGCTTCGCTAAGCGGAATGAATAACAAATATTACATTTCTAGAGTTACGTAAAGGAACGGTGTGTGCATTTTGTGCAGCAAAGTGTCAGGTATAAGCAAATTATTACTCACTTGTAAAGCAACATCACGACGGCGTATGTATTTAGTAATCACCTTTTAAGATGTAGTACAAGTAATTAGACGCATTACCGAGAGTTTTAGGTCATGAACCCTAGGATGCATTTTTCTTGGCTGGATGAATTCTTCCGTGGTCCTAGTTGCTCATTGCGCAACGAACATGAAAAAAATGTTTCTTTTATACGGCGACGTACTTTAGGAGCACTAGTTGCACGAAGAGGGATGGCTTTCAGATAGTGAAACGTACAAAGTAAATTGTGAGAAAAGCTCTAGGAAGCAAACTGACTATTGTTGTTATAGCTATTGAGTGCTTATCTTCTCATATCACTCGCACTGAAACTGTGAACATTTCTAAAAACAAAAAGCTCTGTTAAGGTTTAATACGAATGCCAGAGATATAGCAACACACCATTCACAAAACATGCTCAGACAACACATGTTATTGTCGTTATTGAAATATATTTCTTTTTTCATTAGCCGTATACAACAATAGCCACGAGTAAACACAGATAGGAAGACAGTAACGTGTCAGATATTAAACAATACTGAATGTTGCTCACAATAAAACATTGCGCAGCTTCTAGCTTTGCCTCATGTAAACTAAACTTAATGCATTGTTTTTGTATTGGTATTTCAGTTGCATTGCTTCAATGACGATGGGTCAATGGCAATGATTATCTTTCTGTCATGCTTTCATACGTGTCTTTAAAAAAAAACAAGGCTACATATACGTGTTTGGCTTTACAATATATAGAGCGCGTGTAAAGAAGTCTGTTCGATGTGCTTTAAATATCAGTAAAAGCGCTTTTTTCTCGCTGTCTTCACAATTGCTTTTTTTGTAGCGGTGGTCATCTTAGGAGGGTTGAATACGTTATTTATAGCAGCAACTAAATAGTTCAATTATAAACTTTTCAATCACAGGGAGAATCAAATGGGAGAATAGAAGTAATTCATGTGATGAACTCTTTGTTGCTTTCATATTTTGAAAAAGCGGCGTATAGCAATAACTGATAAAAAGTGAAATTTCTCTAAGTTCTGCGATGAATTCCAAAGGAAATGACCGATGAGTGCAACAAGCAGAGATGACTACAATGACGTCACTGTTAAAAAATTGGCCCCCTTTCTGCAAGTAATCTGCAAACGTCGTCGAAAGACGATTGTCTTGCGTGTGGAGAGAGTGAACAAAACATTTACTTGATGTTCTGCGCAAGAAAATCGGTGAATGATATTCTGGTTCGCTGCGCTAGAGTGCCTCGAGCGTGAAGCGAAGGCGAACGAGCGCATCAAGTCACGTCAAACGTGAGACATGAGCGCCATCTGGCAATTTTCTTGGAAAAGAAAGCGTGCGGCTATGACACGGGTGTGCGCGCCCGTGTCAGAGGTGATAAGGTGTAGAACGTGAGGGGACGGGTAGGTGCCACCACCGTCTCGCCTTAGCAAAGCGTTGGAAACACTTGTCTTTACGTACAAGCGTTGCATGGTCAGGGTAGCGTGATAAGCGTTACGGTCCTTAGAATTACTTATGTATGCCTTTTCTAGTAAAAGAGGTACATGCAGAATATATACGTGTTGGTATGGTGCCCCAAATATTCTCAACAATTGCTTTTTAACTGGCAATCACACAAGTATGAACGCCTAATCTGGAGCAACATTGGTAGGCGCTGAGGACGGGGTCAGCCGTTTGAGGCGTCGGCTAATGCCGTTTCAAGTACCCGGTGCCGGTAAGTGCGAACAAACAGACAGATGTACAGACAGACCGACCAAAATTTTTGCGTCGAAGGTCCCCAAGAAAGACTATCGTCTTTGAAACAGCGGTTACAGGGCTGCGGTTCTTCCCCTTCCGTTAACGTATGTGCGTCGTGTGTGCTGTAATTGCAAACGCATCACACACGTCCACACTACGAAGTCGGTTGATGGTTGATATTGTCACGGGTAGAGAAAGGTACCTCAGACAAGGGTGCAGAAATGGCGCTGAAGGAATGAAGACGATGATGTTGTTATGGGGCTGTGTTTGGAATGCCCAGTTGCCCTGCATCCTTGCACACTCTGTGCAGTGTTAGCCCAACCAGCGTTAACTTATTAAATACTCCCCGTTTCATATTTTTGGTGGACAACGCTCCCTCATTACGGACGTCTCGGACGAACATGGCAGTTGCGCTCTTACGCCTCTTGGTTTCGGTTTCAGCGCTGAATCTAGGAGAATTTCATTGACTCACAGTTATTACTAGAGGTTCTCAAATTGACAATGGTTTATTTGCATGAGGGACTTTAATGCTCACTTTGACTCAGCTGCCTAACTCCACTAATTTTAAAGTTAATCATTTAACTTTCGTAATTATTTTCGAAATGATGTCTTCAAACCTCTTGAGATGCTTGCCACTGCAGAAAAAGCAACTCTGAAGAGAACGAGCAAATGGCGCCTCTCACTGATTTTTGAAGAATATTGGACACATTTCTTGACACGCCTTGTGTGTACCCACAATGAGCTGAAATGATACAATGTGCATAAATGATTTTACCGGATCAAAGTGCTTGCCTTTTTATACATTAAAGGGCACCAGAATAAGAAATCTCCCCGAAAATAAAAAAAGCCACGTCACCCAGAAGGCAACTACAAAATTTCGAAATATAGTAACTCACCAGCAGCATTGTCAACACTGCTAAATTTGCACGCATCGAGACGCTTTGTCGATAAAAATTTGCTTTTGCCCAGTGCTTGAGCCCTTTCACACGTGCTACGATTCTTCATCGTGCAATAAAACCTCAGGTTTTTCTATTAGTATTGTGGTATAACAATGCACCCTAAAAGCTCATGGGGCTAGGTTCACTCAATAACCAGGCTAATGTTCTTAGCTGAAGCACATACTCTCATCCACGTTTGTTACTAACTTGGCCAAGCTGCAAACCGAGCTAAACAAAATAGGTTCCAAGCGTCACAGTGCAAAAGTGCATAATATGAAGCTTTACAGAAATAATCATTTCTTACAATAACGTCGAAATATACCTGTTTTGCTTCCGATTGACCTTAGATGACTTTTATCTCATAGATGAACTGTGGTTAACAGTGAAGGAATTCAAAGAACTATTTTTCTTGCTCAACATAGCCACTTGAAGTAGATGTAAATAAATATCTGTAAAACCTGCAATAACGCGTTATGCAGATTCTCTTTTCTTCAATGGATTTATTACAAGGGACATCAATGCGTGATGTTTCACGAGGTCTGCATCAATGCAGACCTCGTGAAAAAAGAACTAGTAGTTCAGTGCAAAGTTCTTTTTTTCAGCTACTTGTGATATCATCTACCTCTGCTTTCTAAGCCAATCAAGTATTACCATTAACAATTATTCATCAGTTATATATAGACGTGTGCTCGTAGGTCTGAACAAAGGACACTGGACTCTTTGGTATGTTTGACATTATCAGTTCGAAGAACACTTGTTCTATCTTGGAGGATAAAACGCCGGGGCTCGCGCAAAGAATTGCGCGGAATAGTTGCTCGCTTAGTTCGCAGAAGACTAAAAGTTATCTTGTACGCTGCTCTGTTGTCAATGTTTCCTATGAACTAGGCATTGCATAATAAAAGCATTTGTCTTGAACCTTACTTAGCATATATAAATGTTACATAAAAATAACTGTACTCGTCTGTTTTAAGAAGGTCAACGTTGCATTTGTGAACTATGTGCAGTAAATACTTCCCGTATAAATACTACAACTTTCGTTGATATTTGATACCTCATCCTCAGGTATAATTGACCATGGGTACATTGCATTATATTTCTGCCTGAAGAGACACACATAATATTTCTTATACGAGCATCTTTTTGAAAACTGAGTATAATATGTCGTTCATTTTAGTCGCTAAAAATGCCATGTTTTTAATAGGCCACGTAAAGTGTACATTAAATAGTTTCACCCTTTAATGTTTACCACTGTCAAATGAAATGTGTTGCGGCCCGGTATTATTCACCATGGTGCTTGAACCCACTCTTGTGCTTCAGACAGCTGAAGTTCGTTTGCATAGCGTACTTGTACACATTATATGCTATGTCCTATATTTATATAAAAGCAGTCATGAAGCGCAATTGAACTGTTTCTTCTTCATGAACTTCGTTTCAAGTGTGGAAAACACCGAGATTTGTTCTACGATGTACATATGGACATTAAAATGTGATAAACACTACTGTTGTACCTGCTCCTAGAACTGTAAAGCTGAAAGTGCTATACTGAAACGAATAGATTGAATCTGGGGTGCCATTCTGCGACTCCACAGTAATCATCTTCTATCTCACGTCCTCTTTCTTCAACGGTGCCTAAACCAACTCTGATACTTTCTTTTGTAATTGAAGTAAATGTGCCATTTGCGTTCCGGACGCCGTCAAAATCAACAATCACCAATGCTGAAGCACCACAAGCAATGAGCGCCCCACACAGTCCAAGAAAAATTCGTGACGTCACGCATGGTTAAGAAGAGCACTCGGCCAAGAGAAACGAGCTAAAAGAACCGGGCACAATGCAAAAAATTGATAGATCTCACGTACCGTCAGAATCGATGATATGCGAAGCCCGAATGAGAAAGGTTGATATGTCCCTTTAAAATCAGCACAACGTTACGAGGCGGAGGTAAATTATGCCGTGCATGACTTCCGTGTCATGATTATCATGTTTGTATTTGTCGTTTACCTTCGTGACCTATTGACATCATGGGATACCAAATCGAGTATATGTGAAGCTAGCGAAATGGCCGCGGTCATGCTATGAGCGTGGTATGTTGTCATATTCTTACATGACACGCGTGTCAGAATTATCATGTTTGCACTAGTCATATATTTCGTCATCCATTGACGTCCCGAAACACTAAATTTGGTATACGTGGAGCTAGCAAAACGGCTGCGAGCGCATAATGAAGGGCCCAATATATTCCAACGTAAAACTGAGGCGCGCGCACGCTGGGCACAGCGACGCTGTGTTAGCAAAACGAGCACTCTATAGTCTGACGCCAGGCGCGGCGAACGTGACCAGCGTCTGTCGGCGTGGCCCAACGGCAACGGGCACGAAATGCGACATGCTGCATTTCACGCCGATGCGTTGCACAGCCAGCACTGCGTCTGCCTCTTTTCGTGACGGAGGGACGCCACACGCGCTGAAACGCGCATGCGTCAAAGCAACGCAGCGCGGCGCGCGCCTGCGAGTATATGGCAGGACCGGCGCATGGCGTGGCAACGACGGCGTGACGCGACGAAACGAATGCTGGTGTGCACGCGCATAGGGTCACATCAAAATGTATTGGCGTGCCCACTGTGGCATGTAGTCATGTTCTCACATGACACGCATCTCATGATTATCGTGTTTTCCTTCGTCATCCATTGACTTCACGTAATACCAAATTTGGCTTATTTGAAGCTAGTGAAACGGCCGCGAGCGCATCATGAGTGTGGCATGTAGTCATGTTGTTACATAACACGCATGTCGTGATTATCATGTTTGGATGTGTCATTTACCTATGCCGTCCGTTCGTGTCACGTAATACCGAATTTGGTACATGCGAAGCTAGCGAAACGGCCGCTAGCGCATCATAAGCGTAGCATGTAGTCATGTTGTTACATGACACGCATCTCATGCTTATCATGTTTACAAAAGTATCATACTTTGGTCATCTATTCACGTGCCGTTATACCAAATTTTGTACAAGTGAAGCTACCGAAACGGGCGCCAGCGCATCATGAGCGTGGCATGTAGTTAAGTTGTTACATGACACGCATGCCGTGATTATCATGTTTGGATGTGTCATTTATCAATGTCGTCCGTTCGCGTCACGTAATACCAAATTCGGTACATGTGAATCTAGCGAAACGGCTGCGAGCGCATCATGAGCGTAGCTTGTAGTCATGTTGTTACATGACACGCATCTCATGCTTATTATGTTTACACCAGTCCCATACCTTCGTCATTCAATCACGTTCCGTAATACCAAACTTGGTATAGGTGAAGCTAGCGGGACGACTACCAGCGCATTATGAGCGTAGCATGTAGTCATGTTGTTACTTGACATTTATCTAGTGTTTATTATGTTTACACCAGTCCCATACCATCGTCATTCATGCACGTCCCGTAATACCAAGTTTGGTATAAGTGAAGCTAGCACAACGACTACCAGCGCATCATGAGCGTGGCATGTAGTCATGTTGTTACATGACACGCATCTCATGATTACCATGGTTGCACCACTCACATACCTTCGTCATCCATTCACGTTCCGTAATACCAAATTCGGTATATGTGACGCCAGAGAAACGGCCGCGAGCGCATCGTGAGCATGGCATGAAGTCATATTGTTACGTGACACGCATGTCATGATTTTCATGTTACGGCCTGTCGCTTGTGTTTGCCTTGCAATCATGCCATACCATACTAGTTTTGCAACATGCCATGCGAATGAAACCACCGCCAGAGCTGCAGGACCATGAAATGTAAATAATGACATTCATGACATACATGTTATGATTTTTATGTTATGACTATTTAAATATCTTCTTGATACAGTCATGTTATGCCATACCAAGTTTGGTATCGACACCAGTATGGAAACGGGCAGGAGAGCTAAAAGTCGTAGACAGACAGACAGACAGACAGACAGACAGACAGACAGACAGACAGACAGACAGACAGACAGACAGACAGACAGATAGATAGATAGATAGATAGATAGATAGATAGATAGATAGATAGATAGATAGGTAGATAGATAGATTGATAGATAGATAGATAGATAGATAGATAGATAGATAGATAGATAGATAGATAGATAGATAGATAGATAGATAGATAGATAGATAGATAGATAGATAGATAGATAGATAGATAGATAGATAGATAGATAGATAGATAGATACGCTCAATGTCGCCGAAGTTCGCTAAGAAATGCTTCGCATTAAAAAAGAAGAGCGAAGTCAGAGAGGACCACTCTTTTTTCCTCCAAGACCTGCAACTCCGGTATTACGGCTTCGTTTTAGAAAGGTGTGGTGGGTAGGTGTTTGTTGCAGAGTGGTGCACAACTATTAGAGCATAAGTGGATTTTGACATCTAGGTGGTTCAGGGGTCTCTTTTATGCTCATCATCAGATAGGGGTATTATAGCATTCTTTACGGAACAGTACCAACCCGACAGTTATAGAGCATCGATTTGCAACCAAGTCAGATGATTAATATTGTTCAATGACTAAAGATGCCTCAAATACGGCCTGTTTTTTGGAGATCTGTCATGAAGCACCCTCATTGATATGTCGTGTTTAACGTCCCGAAACCACCATATGAATATGAGTGACGCCGTAGTGGAGGGCTCCGGAAATTTCGACCACCAAGAAGCACCCTGCAAATTGTTGAAAAGGTAAGCTCGATAACTCAATCCAGACTTGCATATCTCATAGACACTGCTCTATTCCTGAACATTCGTCCTCGCCACGACATCTCAACATTTTTTTTAATTCTTGCGAAATTACTAGTAAAATGAGATGATGGCAATATCAAATGTAGTAATTTTAGAAAATCTGTCAAATATAAAGCATCCGTGAAGAGTAAACCACGTTTCAAAAGGTACTCAGTGCAACCTGACGGTATTAGGTTCTGAAACACGTCTTGGCGTGCCTGTAGCACTTCATCAACATTGCATTATTCTAAACCCTTCGAAGCGAAGAAAAGAGAGTGCGTGACTGTCCAGTCATGAGGGAAGCATGAAACAAACGTCCAATGCTGTTGTTTTTTGACTGTGCGTAACGCGTGGAGTGAACAATTTCCTATTGTTGTGATATCATACTCACATTACACATGGAGCTCATTGCGCAGGTTTTTTTTTATCCGGCCGCACAGCGAGCAAACGTCAAGAGGTGCTGGACCACACAAATATACAGTGCTACGACAGTTAAAAAATAGATGCTGACAAAAACTATCCAAAACGCTTTAGGAACTGAACCGAGCTTTATTGAAAAACACGAGCGGAAGTCGCCAAAACACGGAAGCAATACGAAAATCACATTCATTAATTTTAATAAGGTAATATTGTATAAATTTTCTTCAATGTCTCTACATAACAACACACAAAATCATTCAAACAGTTCCTTTTACTCTTAAGCAGCGCGAAACTCGACAATAGACGGAGAAAGCAGAAAGTAGAGGCAGGTGGAACTGAAAACGGCTGCCAGTGAATTTTTAAGATACCAATGCTGGTGACTTTCTTTGCTTATTTTATAGTATTTAGCTCTTATTCTCGGCTTTCTCATGTTTTATTTTTCTTGTAGCTTTTTTTGCTTAACGGCTGCAGTGTAGCAAGGTAGAACCCAACTAGTCCGATTGCTATTCTAGTTGTTAAACTCTCTTGCGCCTTACTGCAGTTGATACAGTTTTGCCTCTTTGTACGTTGAAGCGCAATAAGTGGCGTACGCCCAGTGACTCGGATGCAGTGTCCGCAACACAGTTTAAAATGTAACAGACCGGTTATGTTTACTCTGCGTACGTATGTTTCACGGTGATATACAGTTTCGTGTCTAATTATCATGTTATATGTGTGCATGTGCAATAGTCGCATGTTGGAACATTAAAACTACAGCACATTTGCTCTTTTATTTCATGAAAAAGTATAATTTTCACGCTGTATTAGCTGTGCCAGTGGCACCAGTTAATTTAGGCTGTCTTTGGAGCTCAGCTAGCATTGGTTTTCGACATAAGACGACAACAGAATTGTATTCAATCATGGTTAAATTTTAAAGAATACAAAATAAGTTGAAACTAAACTTGAAAACACGCATTAAAAATGGCCAAAGGACAAGAAAGAGAGAGTGAAAAGGTGTCAGCTAAACCACTTTTCTGAACATCGCATAAAACGCTATTATACTCGGCCTGCTGAAAGTGATGCTGACCTGAAAACTGCTTTAGATATTCATAAACAGGGCTCTACACTGTTAATAAAATTTAAATTCGTTTACGCGCAGCATAGTACAAATACCCAGACGCCGAAATGTCAATTTCAACACTGCACCACATCGAGTTTCATTATGTATGAAAACGCACACTGCGTGCACACAAGGGAACGCAACACAGTTCAACACACAAGGGAACGCAACAAGGGAACGCGCACACAAGGGAACGCAACAAATGGATGTCCCGTTGCAAATTATTTACTCACACGCATGTATCATTCCTGCTCATTTCAGTTTTTTCGTTTAGGTAGTCCGTATGAGAACATCGCCTGTAGGCTTCAACGATGCAAAATTCAAAGCTGAAAAGCCAGGGAAAGGGTTATCAGAAAGCAGTACGATGCAAAAGATTCTCACCACGCGCAAAGCTATTAGTACTGGAGAATTATTCTTCCTGAACAACTGAATATATAGCCTTAGACAATTAGTGCGGCTGTAAGCAGTGGAAAAGAGAGGATTGTGTGTTTTCGGACACGCTGCAATGTTTTGAGCTGTGCGGTGATACTTGGTCCACAAAAAATTTCTATTAACGTAATAATGACACTTTTACACTCATAACATTTTGGAAAAGAAGCTATTAGCTGCTAGCATAGCTATTCCGCCCATTTTTTTTTGTAGTGGCCGAGGCTCAAGCCCACAAAAGCAGTTTACATTAACAATATTTTTACCAGGATTTTTCAGCCAATCATCATGCGTAACATTTATTTAGCGAAAGCAGACGACCAATGGCCAAACACACTGACCACAGCTTCACAATCATACGCCCGCAGCTTCACAACATACGGCCGCAGCTTCACAATCGTTATATACAAGTAAAGCAGTTTAGTTTAACATTTAGGATACGCTTAATGATAACTACAGCTTCAAATACAAAGTTTCCAAATATGAAAACGCGGATTATCATATTAAAAAAGTTCTTTTACATTTTGTTGACCCTGTGGGCTGATATAGGACAGCTCCTGCTTTTATGGCGCTACAATTTATGAACCGTCAAACTGCGTTCGACGCATGGGTCGCAGGTATTGTCACAATTCAAAAACGCGTGGTCAGCTTTGAAAGCTTTTAATAAAGAATAGAAATAACATTTAGCCATCACTCATATACAGAGTCTTCCAGCGCAACGAATCAT
Source organism: Rhipicephalus microplus (assembly GCF_013339725.1). Lineage (NCBI taxonomy): Eukaryota > Metazoa > Arthropoda > Arachnida > Ixodida > Ixodidae > Rhipicephalus > Rhipicephalus microplus. The sequence goes on from NC_051169.1 coordinate 32,537,903, forward strand.
TCGCATCAAATCAGCACCTACGCGAAGTTCACCGCCTTGGATCTCTTTTTTAATCTCTTTCAAGATACTGCACTATATGATCGGCAAGGAACGTGGTTGATCAAGCCACGGGCAATGTTTAGATAGCGAACATTCAGTAGCAACCCAGAGGCTTCCTAACCCATTAGTGCTCCCACGCTAACAGGAAGGGAAGAGCAGCTTCTCCCGTTCCTGCCCTGTGTGTTATCTTCCGGGAGTGTTTACCTGGTGCCGGCCGCATATGCAGTACGATGTTTCCAACTAACGCGTTAAGCGCCCTTTTCCAGGAGGCTTAGGGCACCTCGGGCTAGCTTAGCGGCTAAACAAAGGCCGCTGGCTGGCTCAGCGGGCGAGATACGGGAAACAATGGCCCACTTTACGCCGCGTCCGTAACTTTGCCCGCCCTTCGCCATTTCACGCTCTGACTGGCACGCACAGGTAAATGCGAAAAGAAAAGTTGCAAGATGAACTCTGTGAAAAAAGAAAAAAAAAACAGCGAGCTTCACAAATCCCCCCTTTTACCTGTTGTCGTTTGGTTTATCTTCCACTTCGCTGCCTCAGCGGTTGGGAGTAGCCCCTCAGAGAATCCAAGTGAAAGTGCACCTGAGAGAAAACAAACAGACAAACATGTGATTTCTGGTAAAAAGAGTGAAAGAACAAAGTGCATCGCGAACCGCTGCCAGTCTGAACAGCTAGTTTTTCCGCGCTGCATTCTGTTTGCTCAGTGTATTTCGAAAACAATGGGCCTTCGACACTTTTCTAGACGGCTCACCCATTTATTCACTTTTTAAACACCAGATTACGTTATAATGAAAAGTCGCTTTTTTAAAAGCATAGGAGCAAATAGCATGAAAGTTTAGCCAGCGATGGAAGAGATACATTAGTATTACGCATGGACGCCAATCGCTTGAAGAGCTCCAAGAGATACGTTGTAATGCAACGTGCTTGAAACAATAATTCTGACATTTGTCTTATAAAATTGCAGCTCAGTGACCATGCTGCCCTGAGGGTTATTGGAAGAGAAATAGCTAAAGAAAAATAAGCAGTACTTTGCATAGAGGCCGTGAAGCTTATTTGCATGACGGTACATTTCATAGCGCAGAGTGAGGATTAGTGAAACGGTCAACCTATTTTGTTTTGACAGAAAGCATTCACTTCACTTTCAATCAGCTAGCACGCAAAGCAAGAACTGTATCCTGGATACAAAACAAAAAAGCTAAAGTTTTTTTTTTGCTATATCATTCACATTATATTGATAAATATTAAGAACGTGTGAACTAATGCATTACCAACTCAAGAGTTTAGAAAATTGATACTAATAATATTCATATATACAGTTTATTATACCTTGGGGCAAATTCTCGTGAATAAAAAAGGAAAAAAAGTACAGGAACTAAGTTCATAGTACTTTTGTTTTGTGATGATTTCATGCCATTAGTTTGACTGGTGATATGACAAGGTTCACTGATGATACAAGTACGTCATATGTAGGCAAACTTTAGCGTAAGAAGTTTTTGTTAACACGGATTGTGCTTTTATCAATTAAACATGGAAATATGGGGTGAAAGCGAGAATGTCGTGTCAGAAATTCTTGAGGCCACTACAGGCCGACATCATCAAGAAACGCTTATTTCTCCGAATAAGAAAGCTGCAGCAGCAAAATAATTTAACCGTAGCCGATGCTTAATTAGAATACACCTCAACAGTGCGCTTGACTCAAGGCGCCGCCACAAAAGCTTGGTTCCTTGCCTTACACAAGGTCACTTGGGCATTAGATAAAGACGACACACTTTATACACTTCTTTTCCTTCGTCTCAGTCAGTTGTATTGTTCTGTAAACGTGACAAGGGTAGCGAGGATTCAAGTCATTTTACATCATGCTCCGCCACCGTGTTCTAGTGGCTATAGGTACTTGGCTGCTGACGCGTACGTCGCGCGATTAAATCCCGGCTGTGGTGGCTGCATTTTTGATGGAGGTGAAAATAGTGTAGAGCCGTGTGCTCACATCAAGATGGACGTGAAGAGCCGCAGGTGGTCGAAATTTTCGGAGCCTTCTCCTGAGGCGTCTCTCATATCTCATATGGTGTTGGGACGCCAAAGCACACTTATAAATTTATCAATTACTTTACATCATACCAGTTTAAAACTTTTAGGCATGCATTGTAATAACAATAGCTAAATAGTTCACAAATTCTGGTGCCTTGCCTCCTCTTCAGAAAGCATGAAACGCATACCGACTTTTGCAAATGTGTTTTAGAGTCACGATTTTTACTGAACAGCAAAGTGTTTTACTATGCAAAGCGTTAGCAGTTCTGTTGGATGAGTGTCACTAAATATAGCAGGGCCAATATATTCACTTCGTGTATACAGTCGACGTTCGGAGCTTCACCGCGGTTTCCTGACAAGACACGGAGCCAATCTCGCGAGACCTTGGCCAGTGGAGCGAAATGCATCCAGAGGCCGTCGAGCACGCGAGGTCTCCGCGCACGATACATCGCCCATCATAAGGGGTACCATCTTTTGCCGTGCATCACACCAGGTGCAATCGCTGGGTGGAGACTGTCTTGCATCGACGTTTCATACCCGACTAAGTGATAGCTATCATTTGCAGATGAAACGAAAACTGAATGTATTGCGAGGCGTATTTCGTTCGTGTGCGCAGATGGTCGTAGGTGGAGGAATTACGTGGAAAAAAAGATTGTGATTTACTTGAAATATTTGTTTTTTTTTGTTTTAATGCTGTCTCCAGAAGGTGCTAGTCTAGTTTTCGCGATTCATTCTCACGCTTTTTCAGTGGTATGATCATTTCCCTTAAGTCATGAACGTGATGTTTTATTCGTGAACGGTAAGGTAAGCGGCAGAAAAACGACGGAATCGATGGAAGGAGTGTTGTATGACGATAAATTTAACAGCGAATAGGCAATATCCAGTTGAGCTACAGCACGACCACTTCTAATTTTTATCCCAGCCTTTCTATCTATTTTTTTCTAGCGCAAAGGATTTCGTTCAGTGGCTTCAGAGAAATGACCACAATCTTTATTGCCGTCTGTGATCCCTCTATTCACAAAACCTAGCGTAGAGTAGTCAAGCAGCCATCGTGCCTTCTATCTATCTGTTCTCTGTGATTTCCTGATTTGCACTGTATTTACGGCGTAGATCAAGAACCGACACACCGTGGTCACAACATTGCTTATAAAACGAACGAAGAAGCTGGTCGTGGCACTCTAGAATAATAATTTTCATTCTAAAACAAAAAATGATTCGGAAAAAAAGGTAATCACTTTTATCAGTCTGAATCGGTCCACAATACGTCTGTCCGCCCTGCTTACATATTTAACTTCTTATTGCACGAACTGTCCCCATGAAGAGAGCAAGAAACTAAAATGAATGAAACGACTCGAAGAAAGCCTCGTACGCAAGTTACAGAGCACCCTGCAATTTCCTTGCTCCGATTGGACGAAGACGTGCGGCACGCCTTGTAAATTGCCGTAAGCGCTGCTCATCCGACGCCTCGTGGCGTGCTTGAGAGCATGAAATAGGAATGCGAACCTTGATGTCTCTCCATGCCACGTGATCTCATATGGGCGTTGTCAGGAGATGCTATACGTTTGCCAAGCTGTAGGGATTTCGTGCGTAGTTTCATTTGAAAGTTCGCACTTTGTTGGGGAAGCAGATAAATGCGGCTGGCCATCATGCAAAGTGACAATAAAGTTATGTATAACAATTTCTCCTCTATGAATGCTCAAACACTGTGAACGACAATAGATCGATGTTCAAAATGCGTGTAGGTAGGAGTCACAACTACTGGGTAGACAGATAGCTAAACGTTTTAGCACCAAACATAGCCCGGAACATTCTATCCTAATAATAGCTGTGCCGAATCAGTCAGTCAGTCAAGAAACCTTATTACAGCTCCTAAAAACATTTGAGCCGCTGTTGCTGACTGCCCGCACACGTTGGAGCCGGAAGAACACGGCCCTTCACCCGTTCGTGGGCTCATTGAACAGTCCTTCTTTGGTACTGAAGTTTGCCACTGTTAAGAGCTTCCTCCAAGTCCACCTGTTTATAAAAAGAGGCGTTTTGTAACACTGACCGTTGTCAAGGCACGTGTTTTAAGGAGCAACACTCTTCATTCAACTCTAGACTGTGGGATTCGATGTCCGGAGAAACACTGCTACGCATTCTTTTCGACGGGGAAGATTTGGTTTGCAACACTATCATTCTGCAAGATTTAGATCAAGCTAGTTTAGGGGTTGGGAATTGAATTGAATTGAACTGAATTGAAAACAACTTTTTGGGGTTCAGCGGGACAGGACTAGATTGTGCACCGGCTCAGTCCTACTTATAGGGATTAGCAAGCCATGCCGGCCCACCACTTCGGGGGCCCACTGGACAGCCCTGAAAAGCGGAAATTTCCGGTCTCCGGACTGTTAGCACTTGACATGAGAAAAAATGGTTCAGATTTGTGCTCACAACCTGGACTCTCTTCCGTACCAGGACGACAGTGGTATGTTGGACCTCGGGCTTGGTCATGAGCTATATAATTCGGGTTCTGGTTGCTGTAGTGTTCACTACTTACCGAGAGCGCTGGGAATCACGCGATAGTGTTAAATACATCAGGTGGTCTTTGTTTGATTACAGCTGCTTCTTTTCTTGAAATCTGATTATATAGAATTGTACGTCGTATTTAATTTTTCCGTAATACCACTTGCTTCGTATTTATTTGTGTTGCTTTCAAAACTTTTCTAAACGAATATATATACAAAACACAATTATTCGCAAAGGTTTCTTCAAAAGCAATATTACGGTTCTACCACCATCTGCTAGAAGCCACAGAAAAGACTCAGAGCGCTATTATACGTTAGTGGTAATTTCAAAGGTGCCCAATTTTGAATGAATGCTATTTGCAGACAATTCCACTGGGCATCCAACAGTTCTATCATGAAGTTTTTAATCTCTATGTGTAAACGAGTGAGTGATGAATGACCCATAGACACACAAAAAAAGATAGGCCCTTGATAGCAGCATGAGAGCGTTACTTGGCTATGGTGGCGAAGGCCCGTGTGCTCAGATTTGGGTGCACGTTAAAGAACCCCAGGTGGTCGAAATTTCCGGAGCCCTCCACTACGGCGTCTCTCATAACCATATGGTGGTTTTGGGACGTGAAACCCCACATATCAATCAATCGGCTATGGTGGCGAAAACGCTTGTACGCACGCGTACATAAATCTCGTGTCCGGGAAGCACTTGACCTGTTCCACCGGACAAGATCAACGTCAGCGTTAACGAAAGACCTTCGCAATATAATCCCCTTGGATTGCTGTGAATGTGCATGACTCCTCCCGCCTCCTTCTCAAATGGCACTATCAAGGTTGTCAGCCTTCGTACTCATGTACGATAGTTCAAAAGACGGTGCTTCATCTGATGCCACAGGGGTTAGAATCCGTACATTAGGAGAGGGGGACCTAGTAGGACGAAGGAGTAGCAGTCCTGATTTGAAGGAAACGCGCCATTGCCCACCGCATGAGTTGGACTTCAATTTCTGTGGACACAGTGTAGACTGGGGTGAAAGAATTCTGAACAATGAACAATCCTCTTGCTCTCCGTGAGTGAAAGACCATGGTGGCAGGGGAGCAGTTTCTTTTTTTATGTACATCTGTCTCAATCTCAAAGAATTGAGACACCGTTGAGAAAATAACGACGTCCAGAAGTACTTGCACTAACCTGACACTCATCAAGGTGTCATATATTGTGCGAAGTAGGATGTATGTCTACAGCTACTATAGTCAAAATCCGCATGAGTCGAACTCAGAAAAAGGGGGAAATAGTTGGATGCACTGTGTAATTTAACACAACTTTTAAAAAGAAACTCCCATGGGGGTGCACTGGGGTGCACTGGTTGCTGCATCGGGGTGCACTGGTTGGCTGCACGACATTACTTCAGAATAATGAAAAAATGGCCATGCGCTCAAGCGTTCCCGAAGTTTTTTTTCCTCTGTCGAAGATATAGTTACGCACGTCTTCAATTAAAATAGTTTGCATTGATATGAAACTAGGTTGTAGCTATATCTACGAAGGTGGATGCTTAAAACGTTGTTTTACCTTCCTAATTCTGGCGCCTAAAACGCGCTTTCTTGAGGCCTAAAAATCCGGCCCATAGTTTACATCAATGCTATGTGCTTTGAAGCACAGAACGAAAGAATGGGTGGTTATGTACAAGTTGCTTGCTTCGGTATTTCGAGAAACATCTGCCTATAGGCAAACGAAGAGAATAGCAGACACGAACAAGTGTATGCCAGTATTCTATATATCTCACAATAGCGTGGGCAATTCAGGCCGCAATGTCATTATTTTTTCAGTGCTCCAGCATGACTGTTCTTTCCTGGATACATCCTTAACACCAATTCCGGCACGCGAAGCGCGGTTCCTATTGGTGCATTATACAGCAACGCAGAACCAACAATATTCGTTTCACTCGCTGTTTTATCGAATGCTCTGGTGTTAGCACTGCTCTGTTACTCGCAACAACGAACACTTAGTTGTCACAAAAATAAACATGCATTAAAAATAGGAAGCTGCTTATGGAACTCGAGTTTTCTTCTTTTGTTTTGCAAGGAAGCCTTGTTGCACTTCTGGTGTTGGTTTGAAGGCTAGGAACTCCACGGCACACATTATTAAGAGAAAATTTATGGACAGAACATGTTCAGCGTGCAAGACAAGTGAGTGTTGATTAGTAAACGATGTGAATCGTTATACGAAGTGATAGTGAAACTGCTGTGCTGTTTCAAGTGTCATCGCTGCCAGCAATATCGCGAGAAGTGCATGTATCACCCTAGACAAATCGTGCATTGAAAAGAGTGCAGTGATGAACGGGTCGCTGGAAAGAGTTTCTAAGCTGGCTCTTTTCTCTTTCATATGCCAGCTTTTTTCAAGTTGTGAAGCACGGGAAAAATCGCCTAACATACGCGTATTTCCTGCCTTCCCCATTCTCCAATGTAATCTTTGCCAAGGCTCGAGCATGCGTTGTCGCATCTTGCATACATAATTTACGAGCACCGAACGATGCCACAAATACGCGCACGGTCTTACTGTAATGGCCTCGATATGTGCTTGAAAATGTGGATTATTTAAATTTTAAATAGGCAGGCTCAACTTTAAGCATAACTTGTGGAATATATTTATTTTTACTCGCTAGTCAACGCCTAAATCAGGAACAGAAAGGTCGTGAAACTGCAGCGTGCGAACTACGAAAATGGGCTACGAAACACTCCTAACTTACGCTACGTCTTTTTTTAACTTTAAACGAGCAAAAAATTGCAAACTATTCTCGCGGGAAAAGTTGTGTTGATCTAATCAACACAAATTTTCGGCTCTACACACGGCTCTACACACGGCTCTACACAACTGTCAGGCAACGTTTGCCGACATCCTGTCTTAGCAAAGCTTACTTAGCATTACCCGTCAGGAGAGCTGCTTTATTCAACCTTACGTAAAAGCTTTTGCGTGCGCGAAAAACAATAGTTAGGTATGGTGCACAGAAATCAGGCCCGCCCCGCTACGAACTACATCAAGATCGAGCATTAAAATAAACCTCTGATCGGCTGAAAAAAACAACAACACGTGAAGCATGTGAAAAAAAAGAAAGGAATCAGACAAAAAAGAAATACAAAGATCACACAAAGTAGGGAAAGGAAAGAAAAAACAGTGAGAGAGAGGGCGCGAGAACGCATTTGCAAAAATGGGGAGAGAAAAATTAGGGAAATGGGTAGTGAAAACAAAGAAAAACCGAGGTGAATAGAGACCTAAAAAGAAAGAGAAACATAGCGAAACAAACAGAAATGAAGAAAGAGAGTTGAAAAGTAGAGATAGAAGGAAAGAGATACAAAGAAAGATATACTCAGAGAGAAAAGCCCACAAATATAAAGTTGTAGAGTTTCACAGACTCAAAAAGATATAGAAATGGAGAGGAAGACAGAGTAAGAAAAAAGAGAGACAAAAACATATAGAGAAAGAAACAGGGTGAGAGGGGGAAAGAATGCAAAAAAATAGAAATAAAATTTGAAAGAGCGAGAACGAGATACAAGTAGATAGAAAATTACAGAAACAAATAGAAAGCGGAAGAGAAAAACAAAAAAAGCACGAGAACAAAAATTATAATCACCAAGAATGGCCAACCAGCTCCACCATTTCTTAAAGCTTGGAACCACTTCACTGAATCCCGGATAATGTTTGAAGCTTTGCGAGCAACATACAGAAAAAAACAGTGCGTGTGTTTGTGTGTGTTTGAAACTACCCAATCAATGTCAACACCATGTCCGGTCCATTTAATAATGTATTTTCGCATTCCTATGCAAGATAATTCTTTCAGGAAATATACAGACCACACTTGTCGGCAAGAGCACCTCTAAAGCAACTCCCAAAAATTCTTGCGCACAATTATGTTAAAGAATGAATGAAAAGGCAGCGAACATTCCGAATCCCTAATGAGATTTTTCACGCTCTCACTAGTAGCTTGGTGTCTTCCGGTGTAACGACACTGAAACAAATTTAATAAAAAAACGTGCTTCCTGGGATAATGCGATTCTCTCTCTATGATTTGTTTATTTTCTTCCTAGCGGCCAAGGAAATTAGATAACATCCATAACACGAAATAAATGCTCAAACAATGCGAGTAATCTTTCCTCTTAGCTTGCGCTGATCCTCTTCAGCGTTCCTATATATCCAACTCACTCGGACACACTGTTTCTGTAGCTCTGTGTATAAAGTCACCCTTAATCTACTACTGTAGTTTTGTGCATGGACCATTTTTCTTTCTTTCTTTCTTTCTTTCTTTTTTTTCACTGCCTTCTATCCTATAGCTTGCATCCTATCCCTCCAACCATTGTGCGCCCGTGTACTTCCGTTGTGTTTGTTTCCCTCACTCCGACGCATTGCCATGATATCCTAGGCGTGGTCCATAACAGGTATTGTATATATACCATACCTTCCTGCAAACGGACGCCCCACACTGCTCCATGTAGGCCGAGCTTCTTCGTACTACTGCTTTCTTTTGCCTTCTCCTTACTCTTCTTCATACTTTCTTCCTCACTCCTCTTGTTTACTAATAAATGTAGCTCTCCATTTATCACATATTTTTGTGAAGTAAAGTATATTATCTTGGCTCAAGGTTATAATAGAGCGATAAATTGACAATAGATGGGATATCTAAAGCTTTACTCGATGGCTGATATCGATCGACGAACACCATACCTTTTTATGTGGCTTATAGGCCCACATAAAATGCATGGCCTGCGCACTCCTTTCTACGTACTTCGGGCTTCATAGCGGTTTCATTATCGCATATGTAGAGGAAAGAAAAGTTATAACGGGTTTTTACACATTGATTATTGTTCACCTGAGCTAACTAATCTTCACTCACAATACTGTCAGGTACGTGCCTGACAGTACTGCCCGGCGAGTACGACACGTGGCTACCACCTACAACGTATTTCATTCCATGCAAGTTATTTACCAGACTTGTACGTAACGAATAGTCAGGCGAACAATTCTGAAGGTTTACGTGCCAAAATCACAATATAATAATGAGACGCGATGTAGTAGAGGACTCCAGATTATTTATACAACATAGTGTTCATTAACTTGCCCCTCAATCTAAGCACATGGGTTTTCTGTGCGCTTCTACAGCATCAAAATGAGACTGTAGTCCCCGGAATTAAAATGCGCGCCATCATCAAGTGCAGCAAGTTGGGTGGCATGGTAAAGTTGCGTATAGTGGCTTACTGAAACGTGCCAATTGAACAGTACAGAACAAAGATGGTGAACTGGACACGAACTATTTACTCATAACGATCACCAGGGCTTGAACTCCCTTCAAGCTCTTGATACGTTAGTGCTCGCGACGTTGGCACTGTAATGCAACATCGCGCTGAGTTACTGACGGTCTTGGCTTGGGCGTCAGCCCCATGGGTGGCATGCTCGTTGATCTTCCGTCACTCATCAGATACCGAAAAGTGACACCTGCTACAAGTACGCAAGTACAATATGTGCAAGTACAATACGCAAGTACAACGAAAGCTATTAAGTGCCGGCAAACGACGTATACGCTGGTATAGCAGTATACCATATATATGTGGGTCTGATTTTTTGATGCTCTAAGGTCAACTGTGAACAAAAGCTCAGTTCCAGAGAGCGTAGTGCGTACGTGCATGCATGCGTGCGCGCGCGTGTGAGTGTCTGCGTGCCTTTTAAAGACGATAGACTTTCTTGGGGACCTTCGCAAGAAAAATTTTGATCTGTCTGTCTGTCTGTCTGTCTGTCTGTCTGTCTGTACATTTGTATGTGTGTCCGCTTTTATCGATATCTCAAACGGCACCAAACGGCCATTGACATCAGCAGCGCCCATCAATATTGCTCAAGGTTTAGCGTTCATAGTTGTGCGATTGCCAAATAAAGAGCTATTATTGCGCATACCTGAGGCGCCATAACAACACATTGATGTTTCGTATGTCTGCCTTTATACTAGAAGAGGCACACACAAATATCTCTAAGGGCTGTATCGTTTATCGCGCTGCGCTGACAGTGCAATGTGATGCTCAAAAAGGTAAGTCTTTCCAACGCTTTGCTAACCGACATGGTGGTGGCACCTGCCCGTCGCTTTGCGTTTTACACCTTATCACCTCCGATACAGACACGCATCTTTCTCCGCGAGTGTGCACGCCTTCTTTTTCGAAGTTAACTGCCAGATGGCGCTCGTGTCTAACGTGCCTCGATGCGCTCGTTCGCCTCCGCTACACCCTCGAGGAGCTCTAAAGCAGCGCCTCCAGAATACCATCTACCAATTTTTTCGCGCAGAACATCAAATAAACGTTTTGTTCACTCTCTCCAGACGCAAGAATATCGTCTTTCGACGACATTTGCAATGTAACATGCAGATTCGGGCCATTTTTTGGTCATGTTTGAGCTCCGAGAGTTCTATTTTTTGAGGACGATAGTTTTTCTTGGGGACCTTTGACGCAAAAATTTTGGCCAGTCTGCCCATTTGTCTGTTTGTCCACCCTTAACGGTACCGGGTACTTTATATGGCACCAGTGGATATCCCAAACGGCCGACACCATCCGCCGCGCCCACGAATGTTGCTCAAGGTTAAGGGATCATACTTGTGCGATTGTCCCTTAAAAAGCAGTTATCGCGCATATCTGAGGCACCATGACAACACGTATATATTCTGTATGTGCGTCTTTCACTAGAAAAGGCATACATAATATATTCTAAGGACTGTAGCGTTTATCACGTTGCGCTAACCATGCAACGTTTGCACGAAAAGGGAAGTGTTTTCAACACTTTGCTAAGATGACATGGTGGTGGCACCTACCCGTCGCCTTGCGTTCTGCACCTTATCACATCGGGAGACGACGACGAAGTGTCTATTTCATAGAACGCTTGTACCCTTGTCTCAAATTTTCTATTTGTTTTACCGCAAATTCTGGGAGCTGCCGCTCCCTCCTTGCGAGAATGGATGAAGAAGCCTCTCAGGATTTTCGAGGTGGACAACCGCTACGTCTGGCAGCGGCTAGGAAACGTGGGACCACCTCAAGTGGCATAGGCAGCGAGGCAACGGAGCTCTATTCCGACGGTTTCGAGTCATCGGATGACGACTACACAGTCGTGATGAGCCGCAATGCAAAAAGAAGACTGCTACGAACATCGTCAACGACGAGTATATCCACTGTGCAGGCTACCGCGCAGCGTTGGCCACACACTATACTCTTCATGGCTGTGGACCCTTCAGCTAACCTACGGCGGTTGAACAGGCAAGTCCTCTCTGCATACCTCGAAGGACTCGCTCCAAATGAAATTAAAGACGTCAGGATCAACTCACGGAAGAATGTTCTGGCCATTGATGTTCTACACCGTAGTGCGCTGCAAAGCCTACAGAACATCTCGGACATCGACAGAGTCACAGTTAAATCAGTGATCCCCACTGACTGTAAGGGCAGTGTTGGCGTCAATTATGACGTGGACATCGCTATTCCCGCTGACGATTTCCCAATCTTGATAAAGCCAAGTACAGACGACATCCTCATCAAGCACATCACAAGGCGTGGTCAGTCACGATGCCTGAAGATTGTCTTTGAGGGAGACAGTCTTCCCCCACACGTCAAAGTTGGCCACGTTCGCCATCAGGTCCATCCATACATACCGAAGCCCCTACAATGCTTCAGATGCTTCAAGATGGGACATGTCAAAGGAGTGTGTACCAGCAATGTCGTGTGCCTGCGGTGTGCCGAACCTCATTCAGAGGACACCTGCCACGCAACTGCGTTCAAATGTACCAATTGCCACGGCGCTCATAAAGCGTCGTCTAAAGATTGCCCACGAGTGAGAAATGAACGCGCGGTGCTGAAACGCATGGTGCGCGACAATTCAACGCACAGGGAAGCCGCTGCTACTGTCAGGCGACGTCGGCATCACCACAGAAGATCATCACGCAACGTGACATCTACCTATAGAGACCCGTCATCTCAAGCAAGAAGAACTGGCCCCCCATCGTCAAGCTCTGTGAAGACGGATACACCGAAAACAGAATCAGGGTCAAGACTCCCACCTCGTGAAAAGTGGCCGTCACTTCCACGAACACATCCTGTTTCAGAAGTGCATCGACCCCCACCAACCTGGATGCCATCACGAACCACTGATAAAAAGGCAACTGAGGATCGTCAGGTCATCAACAAGTTGCAGACCCTTATGAGCGCAATGCGCATGCTCCTAAGCAACATGAACACCCATCAGCGCAGAGCGCATTCCAAGTGCTGGACACTTTGAGTCCGGTGCTTGCAGCTCTAAGGTAAAACGATGGCCCGCAACATGTTATCCTTTCGAGAGGAGGTCAAGAACGCATCTGTCCTTCAGTGGAATGCAGAGGACTTAGGGCGCGTATGTCCGAGTTCCGGCAATATGTATTCTCGAAACAGTTCTCCATAATTGTGATTTGTGAAACGAACCTGTTAGCTCAGATGAGACTGTCTGGATATGAGGGCTTTATGTCTTCTACCCACGGAGAGCGCAGCAAGGTCCTTTTGTTCATACGGCACGACTTAACTTATGTTCATCACCCTGTACCCCCTGACGAAGAAAACCAGTACGTTTGTCTAACAGTAAAAAACAAGAAGACCGCATTCACCATCATCGGAGCCTACTTACATCCATCAAGTCGTCTAGACCGCGAGCGCTTGCGCGGAATTTTGAATTCAACTTTCCAGCCATGGGTGATAACTGGTGACTTCAATGCCCAGCACTACTTATGGGGAAGCTCCAGGGTCAACACTAGAGGTAGACAGTTAGTGTCTTTCGCTTCTGAATGTGAACTTATCCTCGTGAATGACGGCAGCCCTACTTATCTGCGCCGATCGGCCTATAGCAGTTGCCTGGACCTCACTTTCGTCTCACGCTCGTTCACACGCAGAGTGCACTGGTTTTTGGATTTGGAAACAAGGAGTAGTGACTACATCCCAACATACCTGAAGATTGACGGCTTTCCAAGTCTGAAGTCCTCCAGAGCCATTCAGTGCACCGATTGGCAAAAATACAAGTTAATCATGGAAGACTATGTTGGCACCTCAGCTTTCAACCTAGGACGCAATAAAGAGTGCCCTACAGCCAACGACGCGTTCGCTTCCGGTGAGCTCATCTCGCACTGATATGGACATTGATCTCGAGAAACTCCGAGCGATTCGTCGTCGTGCAGAACGACGTTATAGACGCACGAGGTCACTTGATGATCTGAGAGTGGCCAGACGCACACAAAAGAAAATACAGCGTCACATGGACAAGTTGGACAAGCAACGATGGGTATCTTTTTGCGAGTCTTTGGATCCCAGAAAGCCTCTGTCACTAATCTGGAGAACTGTCCGGGGTCTTCGTACAACCATTACTCAGCGCTACCTGTTAAAATCTCTGGCACTTCACTTACGCTGCGAAGAGATTGATGTCGCAGATTCTTTCTGTCGAAGGATTGCCTGCGGCTCAAATTCCACTGGGACAAAGACGCCCGACTTTTCTGTATCCTCATGTGACCCCCAAATGGAGATTTCATTTTCAATGGACGAACTAAAGGCTGCGCTTGCTTTGTGTAGACGTTCTTCAGCGCCAGGACCTGACTGCATCACTTACCACGCTCTGTGTTACCTAGGAGATCAAGTTGGCAGGCACTCTTGCAGCTGTACAATGACTCCTGGCAAACTGACATGGTTCCGCAGGAATGAAAGTCAAAGCACCTGATTCCACTTCTCAAAGCCGACAAGTCACCCTTGGACATTTCCTCTTACCGCCCGATCGCCCTCGCAAGCTGTGTGAGAAAAGTTATGGAAAGGATGATTTTAACGCTTCTGGAATGGTACTTAGAGTTCTACGAAATATATCCAGATGCCATGTCCGGGTTCCGACGAGGCTGCTCGTCAATTGACAATGTAGTTGACTTGGTGACATATGTAGAACACCAGAAGGCCTGCAAACGGTTATCTGCTGCTCTGTTTCTTGAAGTTAAAGGAGCATACGACAATGTCACCCACGAAGCCATTCTCAGCGCACTAGAAGGAGTGGGACTCGGCGGCAGGATATATACGTGGGTTCAGAGCTACCTACAGAATAGATCATTTCACGTGCAGACAGAGAATGGCCCGACACCCGAGTATTACTGCAGCCGAGGAGTCCCGCAAGGCGGAGTGCTAAGCCCGACGCTGTTCAACCTAACACTCATTGAACTAGTTGGCAAGCAACCAAGCAGTGTACGACTTTCCATTTGTGCTGATGACATCTGTGTGTGGACATCAGGTGTGACTCGACTTCAACTTCGTGCTCGACTTCAGAAGGCAGCATCAGTGACATCGTACCACTTACGCAAACAAGGGCTTGAAATCGCAAGTGAGAAGTGTGCAGTCGTGGCTTTCACCAGAAAACCATTGTCCGCTTACCGCATATCAATTAACGGGCAGTTGGTGTCATGCAGGCGGAGTCACAGGTTCTTGGGAGTCGTAATCGACCGAAACCTGTCTTGGACACCCCACGTAAACTACGTGAAAAAGCGGCTGACTGCCATTTGTCACTTATTCAGGTTTCTTGCTAGGAAAAGTTGGGGAATGTCTGTCGAGTCTATGTTACAGCTGTGCAAGGTATTATTTACTGGATTCCTGCGGTATAGCATACCTGTTATATCTAACACGTGCAAAACGAACCTGCGCACAATCCAAAATATTCAAGCCCAAGCGCTTAGGATATGCGTTGGTTTACCCCGCTGCGCAACGACAGCTGAAACAATTGCCATTGCACAGGAATACTCGATCATGACGCACATCACCATTGAAACGATGCGTACGTACCTCAGGCAACATGCTTGGAATCCTTCCCACCACTTGGCAACCCTCGCTACTGAGAGGCCCCGCACAAAATTTATTGCAATTGCCTGTGCTCATTGTGCGTCGTTTACGTCAGGTTTTACGCCTGCTGAGAAACTGGTGTATCCTCCGTGGTGCCTGACACTTCCACAAGTACGTGTTTCAATTCCAGGAATACAGAAAAAATCAAATTTGCCTTCATCAGCCCTAAAACAATTGAGCTTGAGCCATTTGCACGAAATGTATAACTGTACATATACACCGATGGTTCAACCACAGCGTCTGGTTCTGGTGGTGCGGTGGTGATTCCAGCTAGAGGAATCACTCTGCAAATCAAACTGTCACATGTCACTACGTTCACAGCGGCAGAACTTGCGGCTTTGCGTGGCGCCCTAGTGTACATCAAATCCCAAAGACCGAGTAAATGGTCTGTGTTTTCCGACTCAAAACCAGCCCTACAGAGCATGCAGTCAATCCTTCGACGAGGTTGCCATGAACACTTAACTTACGAAGTTGTCAAGCTTGTTCACCACGTCACAGAAACAGGCCACGAGGTCAAGTTTCAGTGGCTTCCTGGCCATTGTGGGATCAGTGGCAATGATTCCGCCGACAACGCGGCTCGCACATCGCACCAAGAAGAACACACCCTTCCGATTCCTTTGTGAAGGACTGACGCTGCAAAGCAACTTCGTCATCTGGCACGTAGTCTGAGCCTGCAGGAGTGGAACACCCCAAGCATAAGACATACGAGACTATACCAAATAAACCCTCCACTGGAACATCGACCTCCATCCGGACTTCATCGAGGTGAAGCTTCACTTCTTTGTCGCCTTTGGTTGGGGGTTGCCTTCACAAAAGCATATAGAGCCCTTATCGGATTGATCGACAATGCGGAATGCGACGTCTGCTGCACCAAAGAAGACATCAACCATCTGATATGCCATTGCGCTCGATTTGCCTCTGAAAAACAGAAGCTTTCGGACGCTTTGCGAGAATTGGACGATCGGCCACTCTCTGTGCAGATGCTACTGGAACACCGTCATCGCCTTTCGTCAGCTCAAAAAGCAGTCAAAGCTGTCTTGTGCTTTTTGAGGACTACAGGCCTATGTGACCACCTTTAACTTTTGTGTAGTGCCACCGCTGCATACGCGCCAGCCGATTGACTGACAATCCTCCTTTCTCTCTCTCTCTCTCTCTCTCTCTCTCTCTCTCTCTCTCTCTCTCTCTCTCTCTCTCTCTCTCTCTTTCTCTTCTCTTTCCTCTCTCTATCTCATCTTTATGCCCCCTTCCTATTCCCCCAGCTTAGGGTAGCAAACCGGGCACGTGTCTGGTTAACCTCCCTGCCTTCCCTCTTGTTGTTTATCCCCCCCCCCCCCCCCCCTTTATCACATCTGAGACAGGCGCACACGTGTGCCCGTCTCAGAGCGACTCGTTTCGTTTTCTAAGATAACTGCCAGGAGGCGCTCATGTCTCGCGTGTGACGTGACTTGGTGCACTCATTCGCCTCCACTGCACGCTCGAGGCACTCTAATGCAGCGCCTTCAGAATAACATTCACTGATTTTCTTGCGCAGAACTTCAAATAAACATTTTGTTCAATCTCTCCAGACGCAAGACTATCGTCTTTTGTCGACATTTGAAGATGAACATGCAGATACGGGGCCAATGTTTTTTCTCTGTAACTTTATTCTTGATACAGCTGCGGTGAAGAGAAGAAATTGTATAGAACAAAGGACAGGAAGCTTAACGTGTTTAGGACACCCTGTTTGCCACCCAATAGGCGTGGGTACGGCATAGGGGAGCTCCAAAGAAGACTTTAAAACATAGTTATTTACTCAGAAATATATTTGTGGTCAGTGCTTCTGCTAATGTAAACAAAAAGAGCCCATTAAACAAGGATTTCTTTCATCTTTATTGTGTAAAGTTTTGGTTTCAAGACAAGTAACCGATAGAAAACAATCGAACATCTTATTTTTCTCACACTCTATGTTTTTTTTTTACTATTACAGTGTCCATTATACACCCGGCTTTCTCACAACCTACGCTCGCATGTTTTTTTTACTTGTATGCAAACAATCAAGCAAACGAAAAATAGGCAAGCACACAAAGTGCTGAGAGGTGTGCAAACAAGCGAACAAACGGATAAACGAGTTTTTAAAACTGAGATGCGAGTTGTCGGAAAGTAAAGCGGTGCTGAGGGTGTTAGAAACGACCCAAGGAAGCGTGCCCTTGAAAAAAGGCGTCTCATTCTTCGAAGGCTTGGAATTCAGCGAGCTCCACGTTATTTAGTTCGTGTCGCTTCAGAGTGTGGCCCAAAACGAACATGCGCGAATCCAAACTTTATATATTGCGCGCCTGAGCTCAATGCAGAGGCCTCGGAGACCTGGCGCTTGCTTTTCAGAGGAACTCGAAATCACACAGAATGCCAAAAGCGGCCTCGAGATGGAATAAACAGAGGCAGATGTTTCATGCCATTTGCGGTAAAAAGGAAAATAAAATTGCAGGAAACGGCCAACCGAGATTTCATTAAGATGTGGAACGGTCTAGTCAAAGTAGGAACTCATTTTCATGCCTTGTATTTTTACGATTTTTTTCGTTTTTATTTTTGCATGAGCCCTTCGGCCACAGTGCTAACTTCAGTTTTCTTTCGAGTACTCATTTTTTACATTCAGTTTTTTCCATGGCGTTTATGCATTCAACTGCATTAGCGTTACTAGGTGGCTGCTATGGAATGACGGAATATATTTGTGATGCAAATGAAAGCTGAGATTCCTCAAATTTCTTATTTTCTCTGTGAGTTTTGCAAGAAAGTTCTGCATCGGTCAAAATATCAGATAACCTCAGAAACTACTGCACTTCGCTCAGAATCAATAAATACGAGTGCATGCACAGGCGTACCCTGGTGAAAATAATTTTCTCGAATGTTACATCAAAACATAGATGTGCGTGCCCACTCCGAAGTGAAAACTTATTACGAGTATACTGTTAAGATTGACCGCTCGTGATGACGGTGTCATGCATTACCTTATAACCCATTTATCTGCACAGCGAGTCACCCATGAGCACAGGTTTTACATGCAGCCAGTAGCTGGTAACAACGTGCTGTACCGTTTGCGCTGCAGATAGTTTGACCTGATTTTGATTACTGATATGTGCGACCTTCGAATAACGTAGGTCGTAGGATTGGTTCCTGTCCATGGCACGTTTTCTTCTCATACACTTTTCTTTCTTCACATTTACATTTGAATTATGTATAATATCTTTCCTTATATTTTCTTGCATTATTGGCCGCTAGATCTCAATATTTTTGTATATATATATATATATATATATATATATATATATATATATATATATATATATATATATATATATATATATATACAAATTTATATATATATATATATATATATATATATATATATATATATATATATATATATATATATATATATATTAAAGGCAATGGAGCCATAGGGCTGAGTGTATATATAGACAAAGACAGCGTCTTATTTTTTCTCTATACACCCTTTTTCATGCCCCTATTTCCCCCTCGCAATGCTGGGTAGCAAATCGAATGCTAATACCTGCATTAGATCCCAGCCTTTCTTTTCATCTCTTCCTATATACTATTGTGGTATTTACTTTCCGTTCTCATTTATTTCACTTATCTCTTTTCTGAGGCAACTGCAGGAGCTCTTATTTGAACCTGTTCGCTACCATTTTTTTTATCCATTCATTGCTTTTTACCGCTCTCTCTCTTTTTGCTTATACTGATTTTTTATTTCCTCTACTCTACTTAACAGAATGTTTGAGAATAATTATGACTTTTCATATCTACTTGAGTATGGCAGCAAGACTTGCCTCTTGAAAGTTACAAAAACCGTATCTTTTCCGCCACTTTTGAAATTAGTGTCTGACTCGTAAGTACTGCAGCCATACTAGCGATGCCGGGGGTGTGGACCTTTATCTTCAGTGACGAGATCACTCATTAGGTTCCGCAACGACCGGTGACATTTCGGCGATTAGCTTTGTACTAGCTTCGGGAATGTACCACCTGAACGCGGCTGCCAAACATCACGCTTCCTGTTCGTTCAGGAAGTGTGCAATGAAGCGATCGGAAATGACTGGTGGTGAAATGTATACCGATGAATAGTCCGGATGAAGCCACCTAATTACGATAGCCGCGTTTGCAAAACCCTGTAAAGCGAGTTGGACGTGCGGAAGCGGAAGCCGTTTTTTGCGGTTCTTTGGAACACGCAGGACGTGAGGGAACATTATCCGTGATTCCTAAATATGCATAGTTATTACTTATGCAATGAGCCTGCGTGTTTAGAAAAGTGGAGTGAAACTGTGGAAACTGTACGAAAGCTATGTAGTACTCAAAACCTGGACAGGATCCTTCCAAACACGTATGCCGAAACTTCTTCTGTTACGGATAGCAACAAATGAATTAGATTAAGTTTAAGAGAACAGGTTGAATGTCAAACTGATGAAGCTCTTTAAAGGAATATATAGCGTGAGAAGCAAGAATGCAGGAGACAGAAGAAAGGCGGTGATGTGCACCAGTTTTAAACAGCACGTCACTTACCCCACACGGATTGCAGTGAGGGCCGAGTCAGTAGTGTAAAGAAAGAGAGAAGAGGAGAGTACACACACTAACTTGTTTATAAGTAGCGCAGGTGTGCCTGCAATATTACATTTGCAGCTACTGATTTTTCAGTAAAACTGAATTGATATAGCAAATTGCAACATTGTTATCAGTAAATTTTTACATGGTTTTAATTTGGTATCTACAGGTTTAACTAAGAAATATTATGCTAAAAGCAAGCGAAGCTTTTTTTTCGCTTTATTTCCAATAAAGTGCGCTGGGCAGCTATTAATCACACTTTTAAAACTAAACTTACCAATGAAGGCTGCCCTATAGAACCAGCCCAGCACTCGTTTCTTGGTTTTCAGAAACTCCACATCACCTTCTCTTGGAAACACGTCATTTTACAGCGAAAGCTGTTATGAGATCACAACTCGGTTCACGCGCAGATGTTTGTCACCGCCGCCGCCTCTGCCGGTCTCCGTAACCACATCGAGCAAAATTAGAAGAAAAACAAACTTCGCACCTAAGTCACAGTGGGGCTCGAACCCACGTCCGCTGGGTGCCACCGCAGAATTCTACCACTGAGCTACGCTTTTTTTGTTGTCGCCTGGCGTAAAGGACTGCTCACAGTTCACATAGTTACATATTGGTCAAAATACAAGTGTGTCACAAAATCCACCCATAAAATTCATTGAGGTTCCGCAAGCTCTTTTGGGCATACGTACTTTTGGGCATACGTACTCAATATTTGGGCATACGTACTGATGACTCAATGCGCACAATCCAGTCTGGTACATCCTCTTGGCCCTTCAGCACTTCAAGAAAATGGCACACAGATTCGCAAAAATATTGGCTCAGAGGAAGCACTCCCACATCTGCGTTTTCAAAGACACATCGGTTTTCGCATATACTGTGCAGGCTCAGAAGCATGGTTAAATCTTAAGGTACGCCTGCCTTGTTGTTAACCGAAAGAAAACGGATGCCGTGTGGACTTAACATTTAATTCCCTTTTCAAGGTTCTGTGCAATATGTCCCAGAAAAAGACCCCGCTCCCGCAATCTATAAACACGTGTTCAATTGTTTCCGGTTCACCACACAAGTGGCAATGTGTGCTCCATGGGATGAATATTCCCCTTTCCTGCAACCACGTTTTACCTGGTAAGGTAGCAGTATGTAATTTAAAAACAAAAGTTTTGACCCCTGGCACTACAAGCATTCTTTTAACATGTTCCAGAACATCCTGTCCTGGGCCTGCACAATATAGCAGAGGGTACAATGGTACAGGCAGCAAACTATCGACAATGTGTGTATAAAATTTTTTACGTGATACTTCAGCCAGATACTTTAACAAAAATCTTGCCGATAAAAGGAAAGACAAAACAACTTCCTTTATACCCCTGTGTTCGTCCTTGCACATTTGATGATGATGCGAGAAATCCTCGCAGCACTTTAGATAACCTTTTTTGTATAATACTTCTCAAAAGAGGATCATCTACATCACGCAGAAAAAGGAAACGATTGACAAGTTGTCTTGTGTACACATGAACTACTCCGAGCCCGCCATCTCTAACTTTTCTGAAGAGGTTTGCGCGGCTTGATTTTTCCCAGACCGAGCTCCAAATGAAAACTACAAATACGCTGTTTATTTTGTGCACACCTATTCTACTGCACTGCAAAACCTGCATTACGTACCACAGCTTGCTCACTAGAAACCAGTTGCACATTGTGGCCCATGCGAATATCAAAATACCCCAACCTTTGCATTTTTCTACATCATTGCCCAATGCCCGTGTTTCTTTTTTCCAATACAGTTTACTGTCGTGATAAAACTCCAGTGGCACTCTTACATACTTCACTGGTGTTTTCTGCCATTTAATGTTTAGAAATATTCTTGGTGTGACGTCGCATTCCCCATGCCAGAAGCCAAGGCACTTATCTCAGTTTACGGCACTACCACTCACCTGGCAAAAAGCTTTCAGGTATTTACAGCATGCATTATACTCTCATACATTGTACAGAAAGCTGCAATGTCGTCTGCGTATTGAAGAAAACTAAACTCAGCTTCATGCACTTTAAAGCCACTTGTTGCGCTGTTTATAGGTATGTTTATAGGTACGCTTAAACAGAAAGGTTCAATAAAGATAGCAAAAAGCAGGGGCTATAGTGGGCACCCTTGTCATACTGACCGCAGCACAGGTATACGCCACCAGCACTTTTATTTACTACCAATCTCGTCATGCATTCTGTGTAAGCCGTGCGCACTCCGTCCCGAATCAAACTCTCTACGTTCATGTGCTCAAGTAACGAAAGAAGCAAGTCATGCGGCACGCGATCAAATGTCTTTTCGAGGTCAATTTGAAGCATGGCAAGATGACGTGCATAGCGCCACAACATTCTGGGATTGATCGTGTTATGTTTATGTTGGTCTTTATTTCTATTCCCTTTATGCCACACGTTTGGTGGGACCCAAGCAGTTTTGTCATAACTGTCTGGAGTCTTCTGGCCAATATTTTCATCAATATTTTATAGTCAACATTAGCTAGAGCTAATTGTTCTATATGCAGCAACACTTCCTAACTTCGCGGGATCAAATATTTCACATCCCGCAAACTTTTGCTGTTGATAGTACTGTATCAGGAAGTGCGTCTTCCTACACTACTTTGTGGATTCCACATATTAACAGTAAAAGCATTTTTGAAATTTTATGGTTTACCACCAAGAAGATCTCAATATTCCTTTATCTCTGGCCCAGAACTTTCTATCTTGTCAATTGGCCATGGTTTCCTACACTCCAGATAATATGTTTTTAAAGAAACTAGAAAGCATATATGCGGAGATAAGAAATGAATTGAAGCTAATGGCTTGATTTGTAGTATTAGAATAGAATACAATGAAATTTATCTCCCGAAAGCTAAGCTCTAGTTTATAAGATATTAAAAAAAGTTGGCAGCATATCCACAGGGTGAATCATGAAGAATGGGGTCAAGCATTCTTCCGTCCATATGTTCGTGCTTCTGTCCGTCCATGCGTCTGTCTGTGTGGCCGTCCATGCGTCCATCCGCCCGTCCGTGCGTGCGTCTGTTCATGCGCCCGTCCCCGCGTTGATCCATGCATCCGTCCCTGCGTCCGTTCATGCGACCATCCATGCATCTGTCTGTGTGTCCATTTGCCCATTTATTCAACACTCCAAGTACCACCATCTCGCATTTTTTCATCACATATTCCATATATAGAAGCACCGCCATCCAGAGGACATTCCAAGGACTAAACGAGAGGTGGCACACGCACACTTTCTTACGGCGTGCGCTTCGTATCTACTTCTCACATTTTACCACCTCGAGTTCATGGTATATACTAGTTCATTGTATTCATGGCACTGCGGCTCAACGCTCGCTAAACCTTTCTAAAACAAAGAAGGTTACACCAAGCGAGTATAACGTAGCAACCCTTTCTTCTCAGGTAGGGCTCAATGTACATGCCAATGGCTGATAATGGGGATTGCAGCGTGCGCGTTAACTAAAAGCCGAATGCCTCTGTCGCTCATTTTTTATTACCAGCCATTAGAATGTACATTGAGCACAATTTTTTATTGTTTAACAACGCACAAAAGAAATCTTTCACCGGCACCACCTTGGAGGTCAAAATGTTATACGTGTTACATAGTACAACGGCTACGACGGACGAATGGGTTTTGCTATAAAGAGTTCCGCTCCTAAAACGAAAAGAATTGATTATTTGGTACATGTAAAAACAAACAATATAATAACCACAGATGCTTCTCTAAACGATGACAAGGCAGGCATGGAATTGTATCAGATTTGCTTGACTGGTTCTTCTCAAAGGTGCTGCCTGATTGCAACGCGATAACCTTTAAGAGCTCGTGTTGCGGAAATCCACCGTTGCCGTCGGCCCCGTTGGTTGTGAACGAAAAACTGTTTGTGAGCAAAAAAGCTCGTTACAGAGATCGCCGTGGAAGGCCACTACTTGTTCACGAATGCGCGCTCTATCGCACTGACAAAGCCGCGCATTCGAAGAAAAAAAAAGAAGAAAAAGTGCTCAAGCTCATGAGGCGCGAGTGATGTAGTTTCTTTACCCCTGCCACCCCTCCCTGCTTAGCTTCCAGCGTTTTCGTTGGGACGATAGCAGAGAGAATGCAATCGCAGCATGTGACACACCTCTGTAACTCCACGCGCACAGGACGGGTTCTTAAAAATTTGGCGGCGTTGAGTTCGTGAGTCAATTAGCTCTTTTAGTGAATTCATTCCATGGCTACTTCCAAGAGTGTTTCGGGGGTCCCTTTAACGCATTTTGTTCGACAGGTGTCACGACAAAAACGAGCCCATTCAGCGATTTGTAGGCGCATTTGGGAGGCCTGAAGCTACGTCAAAAAAGGCCGGAATAGTGCAGCCATTACCGCTAAAAAAACACAGGAACTTTCAAACGGCTCTAAAAATGAACAACTAAATCTATCTAGCAGAAAACGTATCATACTTTTTCAGACGCGTTGATCAAGCAAACAGCAAACGTTAGATAATCCGCCGCCATCTCTGAGGCATTGTCAGACTCTTTATGGCCTCCGAGATGGCAGCGTGTAATTGATTTGATTGATTTGTGGGGTTTAACGTCCCAAAACCACTATATGATTATGAGAGACGCCTTAGTGAAGGGCTCCGGAATTTTCGACCACCTGGGGTTCTTTAACGTGCACCCAAATCTGAGTACACGGGCCTACAACATTTCCGCCTCCATCGGAAATGCAGCCGCCACAGCCGGCATTTGATCCCGCGACCTGCGGGTCAGCAGCCGAGTACCTTAGCCACTAGACCACCGTGGCGGTGCACGCGCAGCGTGTATCTTGGAGGCCATGCGACTCTTGCTTTAGTATAAAACCCAAATGTGCCATTGGCGAGAGAGCGCTGATACAATGTACTCTGTGTGTGTGTGCGTGTGTGTGTGTGTGTGTGTGTGTGTGGTGTGTGTGTGTGGTGTGTGTGTGTGTGTGTGTGTGTGTGTGTGTGGTGTGTGTGTGTGTGTGTGTGTAACAAAACATATTAAGAATTATTCACTTAGCGGTTGAATGGCGAAGTAGGGGCCGGATTTCGCTATCACGTTCAACTCTTAAAGGCGAAGCTTAAGGGTACCCCAATTTTACTCCAGTTTTTCAAACTGAGCTCGTGGCGGTTATACTGGCACTTCGAAAAGTTTCGTCACAATATTTTCGACTATTACGTCGAAAAGTTTCGACATAATATTACTACGTGCCAATGGTGTCTGCGTCTGCTCTTCCGAGTCGGTCTCCTTCTCGCAACAATGCAACCACCTCAAGTCTCCATGGTGACCTCAATGAAGTAACAACAGAAAACTCGAAGTTTTGATCACTAGATTTCGATGTCATGTCCTCCTTTTGAATCTGTATGTACACAGAGCTGGTCAGGTGGTGTCACCCCTCTGTGCATTCTGCGAAGAAATAGAATCCATTGAACATTAGTTTTTATCACGTAACCGGTACACTTTAATTAGAAACAAAATACAGCTATTTCATATTTGCAGATAAGTATTAGGTTGACGGTAGAAACTGTGCTCAGCTTCGGTGCCTCTGTTTTGGTACATTGCTTCAGGGACGTAATCGATTCGGTTTGCGGTTATTTCAGGCATTCTAGCGTATCCCACTGTACAGCCCTACTCTAGTAAATACTGTTGCTTAACCATGATACGTGTTTTAACATATAAATTCTGAGTGGTTTGGTGAAGAAATTTCCGCCGTCTGGTATTTTCAAAATCTCAGAATTTCACTTTCTTGTTTGTTCATTTTCTCTCTCTCTCTATAATTTTTCTTACAATATTTGTATCTGAATTCATTCATTAACATTATTTTAGTTCCCATATAAATAAAAGAAATACGCTACGTTTTCTTAGCAAATACACCACAGTGGGTATGAACCATTTATTAAAGGAATTGAATCTGCTCTCGAACTGCTCGCGACGCTCGTGGTATCTTCGCTTCGTCTACGATTGAAAGCCAGCTGCTAGAACCAGCGCTCCCGGAAGCTCACCTAGTTCGTCGGAACCCGATCAAATTCAGGCCATTTCAACCGTTATTGTTCGCAAGCGCAAGATGGGGACGACACAGAAGCCGAAGCACTCTTTCGGCTTTAAATCGACCAGCAGAGGCCAAGACAACAAGCCTTCCAAAATAGAAACCGACCTGCTAGAGCTTCTGTTCATTTCCGGATGCAACAGGAATCTCAGCACGGTAAGCGACAATCTACCGAGGTTGGGAACGCAACTCAAGGACTTGTTTCCAAGTGCCACTCAAAAGATAAGAACACCACAACTTCGCGGACGATGTCAAACAGCAAGTGCAAGCGACCGGGTTCAGGTAAATTCAATATCAGCTCGTCGGAATCGGCCGAAGAAGAAGGTGAATTCAAAGCCGACGAAGTCTTCGATCACGAGACTCGAAGGTAGAAGCTCACCAAGCAAGGTGCTGTGGACATGACACAGCTACGAGATTTTTTGCGGGAGAATGGCCCCTCTGAAGAGCATGACCTGCGGAAAGCCTTTGGTATTTCCCAAGTTCAGATGATTCTTGACATGCATGGCACGATCACGGCGTTTTCGGACTGCTCCCCACCAATTGAGGTCATCTACGAGTATTTGTGAATGTTTGTGTGCTACAACTGCACCGATGATGAAGACGACCGTCCGGCTGAAACTTTTACTGAGTTTCTTAACGACGGCATACTTCAGGATGCGATAGCGGCAGTTCATTGCATTGCAAGTCTTCTGACGCATTTCACTTGAACACTTGAATATTTCCCCTAATCTAAATACAGCTATCTTTATTTCTTTACATCCGTGTGCATTTTCTGTTTTACTTACTGGTATGCCAACATGTGTTGGCGTAAATCATTGCACAGTTAAATAGGGAAGTCATAACTTACCTTAGCTACGCGACCATTACAGACTCCCGTGTAAGTAACATCTGCCTCTTCAGGCAGATGTTACTTACACGGGAGTCTGTAATGGTCGCGTAGCTAAGGTAAGTTATGTAAGAGAATAAGCGCTTAATTCTCTATTCGTATCGCCGCTAGGGCGAAAAAAAAAGAAAACATGTGGCTTATTTTCCGAGAGTTCACTAAAGGTTTTCATATGGGCACTTTTTACGTCGGTAATAACTTAAGCACGAGTTGCACTCGCGAATAGCGTTAGTGGTGGTCAGACTTTGCACCAGCTCAGGAGGAAAAAGTGGCTAGTATAGGAGGAATAGAAATTATTTGGGCAGCAAGCCTCATCTCACTGGAAATTCTTGACACTAGGTAAAGTCCTCCATACAGGACACCATGTGAGCCGTATGGGCCCGAAG
The DNA here is from genome assembly GCF_013339725.1 of Rhipicephalus microplus. NCBI lineage: Eukaryota > Metazoa > Arthropoda > Arachnida > Ixodida > Ixodidae > Rhipicephalus > Rhipicephalus microplus. The sequence continues at coordinate 32,565,269 of NC_051169.1, forward strand.
GGATTTTCATGAAAATATTAAACAGTCCGCGTAATTTTAAGAAGCTTAACAGCAAAAAATTCGCCACATTCCACGTGCCTGAGAATCGATATTATGCAAAGCATGCGGAGGGAAGGTGACCACGTTGCAATTTTTTATTTGGCGACACGTCATGAAACGAGGCTAAATATAGGTACTAAAGTTGTACGCGCATACATGAGTTGAAGAGTTGATGTTTATATAACCAGTTGTTTGCTCTTGCGCAACGATGCCAACTGGAACGTGCGTATTGGCCAACGTGTGTGTGTGTGCATCAGTAATCTTCTGATACTGGCGCTGGACACTGCTGCATAAATCGACTCCAGAGCATGACAACTAACCGCAACAGACGTTAACCCGACGTGACGGCTCTATCAAAGGAGTACATATTTATTGTTTATAAAATTGGATAGACAGCACTGCAACCACTATTGACGTTTCACGAAGGTTAGCGTCATTTGAAAAGTAATTCTGAGACCTGGCGTAGCTCTGTGGTAAAATGGTTCATTGCCACGCAGAATGCTTAGGTACGATTCCTGCTGGGACCCTGACATTTATCCCTTGCATTCGTCAGGTTGACGGTACCGATGTAGGGTATTTTTAATGCTATAGATATGATTGATGTGTGGCGTTTAACGTCCCAAAATCACCTTATGATTATGAGAGACGCCGTAGTGGAAGGCTCCGGAAATTCCGACCATTAGAGATTCTTTAACTTGCACCCAAATATGAGCACTCGGGCATACAGCATTTTCGCCTCCATCGAGAATGCAACCACCGCCGCCGGAAATCGATGCCGTGACCTGCGGGTGAGCGCCCGAGTACCTGAGCCACTAGACCACCGCGGCGGGGATTCATTAACACTCGCGTGTTAAGATTGCCCTTGTGTGTTCTTGTCGTTCCTGGGTAGATTCCTAGTGTCCATCACCTGTGGCCACTGTCTGGCGGAAAGTGATTGACGACGTACGTGACGGGATTATGACGTTATTCATGTCTTGACCAGGGCGTCATATTCGCCAAACCCTCCAATGCTAATTTTGGTTCACTCCAAGTTAGAGGTGAACACGAGAGCACCCAAACATAAGTGGATAGATAGATAGATAGATAGATAGATAGATAGATAGATAGATAGATAGATAGATAGATAGATACACAGATAGATAGATAGATAGATAGATAGATAGATAGATAGATAGATAGATAGATAGATAGATAGATAGATAGATAGATAGATAGATAGATAGATAGATAGATAGATAGATAGATACGCTCAAAGTCTCCCAAGAGAGAGTGAGAATTTATTAGAAAGCAGAGAGGTCGGCCTGAGCTAGTTCACTCTAGCCTGCTAGTTTGCACAGGGGATAAGAAAAAGGGGAAGGAAAGAGGTATGAAGAATGATGATGGGGACAAGAAGAAGTGGTGCGTATGTACAGTAGCTACTTAGCGTAGTACCCCACAGTCTAGTTTCTAGTCCAGTGCTTTTTATAAAGTCTAGAACAGCCTTTGTAGCAGTTTTTGACACTGTTTGGTCGTTCATTGCTGACAATATCGGGCTTTCACTTAAAGGTGTTTGTCCGAAGCTTGCCAACGTTGCAGTTAGCATTTCTCTTTGCGCCACGTATAACGTACAGTCACAAAATATGTGAGCTATCCTTTCGCGCACATGGCAGCCTTCTCAATGCGGGCTGTCCGCACGGCCGATTAGGTGGGTGTAGTGGCGAGTGAAGGCGACGCCCAGGCGAATTCAGTGCAGTATATTAGCATGTCTTCGGCTGATTTTATTTAGAAGACGAAAAGTGATACCGGGGTCTGTTTCCCGCAGGCGCTTGTTCCGCTGATCTGGTAGCGACCAGTAAGTGGCAGCGCATTCGCGCATGAGTGATCTCAACAATGGGTTGACGTCACTTCGCGAATACGGTACTTTGACGTATATAAGAGCGCTGTATACGGCCGCTCTTGCTTCGCTATCAGCTGTTTCGTTGCCAACCAGGCCGCAGTGTCCAGGAATCCATTGGAGTGTAATCAAGTGACCGCTCCTGTGTGTTAGGTCAAATGCTTGGAGGATTCCTAACGCTAACTCGTAAAATTGGCCTCTTATTGAGCAAGAATGGGTAGCTTGATGTGCTGATTTTGCATTAGACAGAATTGTCCATTTAGACGGTGTTTGGCCGTTCACAAATTTTATGGCTTCTTTTATAGCAACAAGTTCTGCAGCTGTCAAAGATGACCTATGATCTAATTTGCACTGTCAGGAAATACCGAGTTGAGGGATCACGAAGGCTGCAGCTGAGGCGGATGAAGTTACGGATTCATCGGTGTAATTGTGCACAGAGTCACTGTATCGGTCATCTAAATGTTCCAAGGTGAGTTGCTTGAGGGCAATATAAGAAACACGCGACTTATACGAAATTCCACGTATGTGAAGGCACACCAGCTGTTTAGTCAATGTCCATGGAGGCACTCCAGGGATTACGGCAGGTGGAAAACCTGAACAGATCATGTGCCTATGCGTATCGAGGCATCGCGAATAGGTACAGCCTGGTCGGTCCACTTAAAGCGAAGACAACAGGTGCTGTGCATGTCGGGTCAGCAGACGAAGGTGCACTCGAAGAGGCTCACAGAACGTGTAAACCTGTATAGGGTAGGTGCGGGAATCCTCTATAGTGCCAGAGGTTGACGTGCACCGTGGCAGGCCAAGGCATATTGTCAGTGCTCGTGCCTGAAGGCTCTCTAAAATACAAAGGCACGTTGCCCGCATGCTGGAAAGTACAGGTGAGCTGTACCGTATATAGCCCACAAACAATGCCTTGTATAACTGCAGAAGACTTTTCTCTGAAGGGCCCCATCTCAGTCCTGCTATAACACGAAGGACATACATAAAACTGATTAGTTTGTTTCGTAACACAGTCACATGCTTTGACCAGGACAGGTTGCGATCAATGATGACTCCTAAATAGCGGCGGTGCTTGACCGCGGGAATCATTGCTCCGTGAGCGAAGATTGGGTACCGCGACATTTTTCTATTGAAAGTTCCAGGCCCTGACGACGTAAGTACTTAGATGTTATTGATGTGCCTTGTAATCTTGCTCGCAGTTGTGGTCGCGTTGCTCCAGATGCCCATATGCATATGTCGCCTGCATACACACTGATTGTGGCAACGTCGGGAAGCTCAGCTTCAAGGCCAATGAGTGCTATGTTAGAAAGCATGGGGCTCAGGACGGCACCTTGCGGAACTCCACAGCTTACGAGGTGCCTGGCCGTGTCACCGTCAGATGTCGACACAAAAATGGTACGTCCTCTGAGATAGCTCACTATCCATGCGTGTAGACGGCCACCTACGCCAATTTCTTCAAGTGCGTAAAGAATGGCCACATGGTAGACGCTATTGTACGCGCCCTTTATATCCAAGAAAATGGCCCCTACCAATCTCCGACGTTGTCTTTCCTTTTCAACAGAAGAAACTAGATATACAACACCGTCTATAGATGATCGACCTCTACGGAAGCCATTAACAAAGTTTGGTAAGCCGACATTATTCTCTAGCAGCCATTGCAATCTTGCCAGCACCCTGCGTTCCATCACCTTACCGATGCAACTGGCTAGGGCAATGGGTCTATAAGAAGACAACTCGTGTGAACACTTGCCTGGTTTCAGTAAGGCCACTATGCGGCTGCACTTCCGACTCTCTGGGACAGTCGCTGTTTCCCACGTAGAGTTGTAGAACGACAAGAGAGCCTGCCTTGCTTCCTGGCTGAAGTGATATAGAGCGGAATAAGTGATTCCGTCAGGCCCTGGTGCGGACGACTGTCGAGACGCTGAAATCGCAGCGTCGAGTTCGTGCATTGTGAATGGTAAGTCAAGGCGATCGTCGCTGGATGGTGGTGAGGCTAAACACGAAGGTGATATTGATGAGGAGGACATACCTACGAGTAAGTGGCAGTAATCTTCTGCAACCTCTACTTCAGGTCGACCTTTCTTCAGAGTCAAAGCTCGAAAAGGGAACAACTCTTGAGTAGGCGTCTGAAGGCTTCGGACAGTTTGCCATAATCGAGACAAGGGTTTTATGGGATCAAGAGAGCCACAAAGCACCCTCCACTGTAGCCTATAGAGCTTGTCGAGGTGCCGCAAGACATGTCGTTGTGCTTGGCGTGCTGCAGATAGGTCAGATGGTGAATTCGTCCTCCTGTATTTCCTCTCTGCCCGGCGACGGATTGCACGAAGGTATTTATATTGTTCTTCAAGTTGTGATTTTGGTAGCGACACATTCACAAGTTTTGTATGCATTGTTAAGGCTGATACAATGAGGCTTTCTATTTCAGATAGAGATTAAATGTTCCCGCACTGAGCATTTACAGAAGTTTGGAATCCTGGCCAGTCTACCCTTTTCACAGGCAGGCGAGTCGAACGACAGAATGCTTTAAGCTGTATATGTGTAGAAAGATTGTCCTTTCCATGTGTTTCACCGCCTACGAACCAACAGGTGGTAGGCAAGTGACTTCTGCTCACAAAAGAAACATCTAGACAGCTGTACGAAGCGCGAAGAAGGTAAGTGGGCGAGCCTTCGTTAATAGACATCAGGCCCTGATTGAGCACAAAATTGGCAATATTCCTACCGCGGTTGTTCATTGAGGCAGAACCCCACATGGGATGATGTGCATTAAAATCCCCAACTAATACATGTGGTCCATAGCAAGCTTGGGGCACAGAGAAGAGATGGGAATAGTCCACGTGGCTTCTAGGAGGAATGTATCCACCAATGATTGATATTGAACGTCGCTTGTGCTTTATAGATAGGCAAATATAGTCGTTAGAAGCATGAGGAGCTGCGGCATGTCTCACGTACGTTAAATCTCGACGTGCGCATACAAATACTTTGCTCGCATTTTGATCATCGCGTCACCACAAAGTGACGTATCCGGAAATCCTAAACGACGACATCATATTCGGCTCACATATTACAACCAACGGAAATTTGTATTTAAACATCCGTTGTCGAAAGTCAGACAATCGGCTTCGCAAACCCCGTGCGTTCCACTGCATTATAGCAGAGGTGCGCGCAAGTTCATCGAAGGAATTCGCCATATTGTAAATGGAAGGCCAGAAATAGCGGTTTCAGCCCGTTGAGTATCTGCACTGCTGTTTTCGCACCTGGCGTGTGTAGCTCATTGAGAATGGCACGAATAGATTTTAGTAGAAGCTTCAGCATAGTTTAGCTCTTCTCAGTGTCTTGCCTATCATTTTCCGCGCTCTTTTAAGTTGACGCTCATGATGTGGTCTTTTTTATTGCTCCGGTCGGTAGCGAAGGCCACTCAGTATCTGAAGCATCGACGTGCAACGTGGGCGTTTGTCCACTTTCTGCATCCCTGGGACGTGGTGCGTACAACATGCGTGTAGCGGCCCGATAATGCGCACGCGTATGTTCATCTGTTGCTGATGGTGATGCGTCACTCCTATGTCCACTATGCTTTCGCTGGTGCCTACGTTTTGGACGACGTCTGTGTCGGCGGCAGGACGTGACAGCCTCTCTGTGTGTCGAGCTGTCTCTGACCATCTTCCGCAGGACGCGAATTTCTTCTTTCGACTTCGGGCACTCCATCAATGTCGCTTCATGCCCACCAGAGCCGTTTGGACATTTCAATGGAACAGCAGTATCGCAGTTTTCCACTTTAAGGGATCCGCCGCACCACTGGCAAGTTGTATCACTATAGCACCTTGCGCTGACGGGTCCCAACTTGCTGCACTTGTGACGCTGCAAAGGCCGTGGCACGTAAGGGTGCACGGGATGTCTCACGTATCCAACCTTCACGCTACAGTCTCAGAATCAAATACTATCTTAATGCAGTGAGACTGCTCGAAGCGGTTTATGGTAATGATTTTGACTGTAGACGTCACGAGATTCTGGAGGTCAGCGTTCGTGATATCTGCGTCGACGTCATTTATCACGCTAGTCGTTGTTCCTTTCCCGTGAGCGAGAAACGCGCGAACTGAAATACCTCCGAGCTGCGTGATGGCCTTCAGTCTGTCAAAAATGGTTTTGTTTGTCACATCAACTGACAATATGTTTTTTCTGCTACTTATGTGAATTTCATTCACTTGAGCAGGTGGAACTCACTCGAAATTATTAGTCAATGACTGCCTGTTTAGTGAGTTCAGGTTGTCTGATGTAGAGATGGGTTTATACGAGATGGTGAAACATCGCTTGCCTTTGTCTAGCGCCGGTTGTGGCTCCGCCGTTGATGACGTCCTGCGAAGCTTCCTTTTCAACCTGCGAGTATGAAATGTCCTGAAGTCGGCTTTCGATTCCATCTCTTCCACTGATGAGCTCTGGGTAGAATCATCACAAGGAGCAGATGCGCCAACGCGGTCACCCACATGCGGTCCATTCTTATGCAATCACCTAGGGCCCGCTGTCTGGTTGGATGGATGGTCCCCCATCCCGGGGGGCTGACGTCTTCCGTTCCGCTTCTTGAGAGAAAGTCAGGAATTTTGACAGTTTATGAAAAAACGAAAGTTGTTCAAGGCAGACTTTTGCCCGGACGCACTTCTTCTTCCTCGCCTTCCAAAAGTCTCCAAGATCACGAAGAAATCCTTCGCATTTAAAATGCCGCTTTCTGGTCATCTCCAAATCTCAGAATTTTCTTTCTTGTTTCTTCTCTCTTTCTCTCTCTCTCTCTCTAATGAAAAAATAACGCTACGCTTTCTTGGCAAATACACATCAGTGGGTATGAACCACTTACTAAAGCAATCAAATCTGGTCTCGAACTGCTCGCGACGCTCGTGGTATCTTCACTTCGTCTACGATCGGAAGCCAGCTGCTAGAACCAGCGCTCTCAGAAGCTCACCTAGTTCGTCGGAACTCGATCACATTCAGGTCATTTCAACCGTTATTGTTCGCAAGCGCAAGATGGGGACGACACAGAAGCCGAAGCACTCTTTCGGCTTTGAATCGACCAGAAGGGGCCCAGACAAAGAGCCTTCCACATTGGAAACCGACCTGCTAGAGCTTCTTGTTCATTTCCGGATGCAACAGGAATCTCACCAAGGTAAGCGACAATCTACCGAGGTTGGGAACGCAAGTCATGGACTTGTTTCCAAGTGCCACTCAAAAGATAAGAACACCACAACTTCGCGGACGATGTCAAACAGCAAGTGCAAGCGACCGGGTGCAGGTTAATCCAATATCAGCTCGTCGGAGTCGGCCGAAGAAGAAGGTGAGTTCAAAGCCGACGAAGTCTTCGATCACGAGACTCGGAGGTCGAAGCTCACCAAGCAAGGTGTTGTGGACATGACACAGCTACGAGATTTTTTGCGGGAGAATGGTCCCTCTGAAGAGCATGACCTGCGGAAAGCCTTTGGTATTTCTCAAGTTCAGATGATTCTTGACATGCATGGCACGATCACGGCGTTCTCGGACTGCTCCCCACCATTTGAAGTCATTTACGAGCATTTGTGAATTTTTGTGTACTGCACCTGCACCGATGATGAAGACGACCGTTTGGCTGGAACTGTTACTGAGTTCCTTAACGACGACATACTTCAGGACGCGATAGCAGCTCATTACACTGCAAGTCTTCTGTCGCATTTCACTTGAACACTTGAATATTTCTCCTAATATAAATACAGCTATCTTTATTTCTTTAGATCCGTGTGCATTTTCTGTTTTACTTACTGGTATGCCAGTATGTGTTGGCATAAATCAGTGGACAGTTTAATAGGGAAGCCGTAACTTACGTTAGCTAAGCGACCATTACCGACTCCCGCGTAAGTAGCATCTGCCTCTTCAGGCAATCAGGATAAGCGCGTAATTTTCTATGCGTATCATCGCTAGTGCGAAAAAACAAAATATAGAAAACATGCGGCTTATTTTCCGAGAGTTCAATGAAGGTTTTCATAGAGGCACTGTTTTCGTCGCTAATAACTTAAGCACGAGTTGCACTCACGAATACCGTTAGTGGTGGTCAGACTTTGCACCAGCTCAGGAGGAAAAAGTGGCTAATATAGGAGGAATAGAAATTATTTGGGCAGCAAGCTTCTTCCCACTGGAAATTCTCGACACTAAGTAAAGGCCTTCATACAGGACGCCATGTGAGCCGTACGGGCCCGAAGTGATTTTCATGAAAATATTAAACAGTCGGTGTAAGTTTGAGAAGCTGAACAGCAAAAAATTCGGCAGAACCCACGTGCCTGGGAGTCGACATTATGCGAAGCATGCGGAGGGAAGGTGACCGCGTTGCAATTTTTTTATTCAGTGACACGTCATGAAATGACGCTAAATATAGGTACAAATGTTGTACGCGCAGACATAAGTTGAAGAGTTGATGCTTATATAACCAGTTGTTTGCTTTTGTGCAACGATGCCAACTGGAACGTGCGTATTGGCAACACCTGAAGCAGATATGACGCGCTGATGCTCGCGAGGATACTGGGCCTGGACACTGCTACATAAATCGACTCCAGAGCATAACAACTAACCACAATAGACGATAACCCGATGTGACGGCTGTATCAAAGAAGTACATATTTAATATTTATAAAAATGTATAAGCAGCACTGCAACCACTATGGACGTTTCACGAAGGTTAGCGTCATTTGAAAAGTAATACTGAGACCTGGCGTAGCTGTGTTGTAAAATGCTTCAATGCCACGCAGAATGCTTAGGTACGATTCCTGCTGGGACCCTGACATTTATCTCTTGCATTCATCAGGTTGACGATACCGATGTAGGGTATTTCTTAACGTTATAGATATGATCGATATGTGGCGTTTAACGAAATTTGCAAAAATTATCAATTGGCCAGGCGTAGCTTTCCGCTCCCGCACCCGCAACTCTCTAGGGCCCAGTCAGTCACTTTAAGAATGCTGCAAACGGGTACTTACCCGTCGCCTTTAGTGTACAGCAAGTTTATCGACAGCATAAAGTCGCAATGCCCTCATTGCGAAGAGAGACGTTGCACGTTACCGCACATGCTCTGGCAATGCGCGGCGCTGCGCGATGGCGAGCCTCTCAGCACAGAAGCTGCCTGGAGGACGGCAATTACCAGCTCGGACCGAGAGGTCCAAATCCGGGCTGTCCAGAGGGCGCGCAATTTGGCGGAGGGGCTCGCTCTTCCTTTCCCCACGTGGGTGCGGCCCGCAGCCGACCCTCCCTCTTGAGGGGAATCGGCTCCTCAGGACAATTTGTAAATAAAGTTCATTGACTGACTGACTGACTGGCGTTTAACGTCCCAAAATAACCTTATGATTATGAGAGACACCCTAGTGGAAGGCACCGGAAATTTTGACCACATGAGATTCTTTAACTTGAACCCAATTATGAGCATGCGGGCATACAGCATTTTCGCCTCCATTGAAAATGCAACCACCCCAGCCGGGAATCGATCCCATGACCTGCGGGTCAGCCCCCGAGTAACTTAGCCACTAGACCACCGCGGCGGGGATTCATTAACACTCGCGTGTTAAGATTGCCCTTGTGTGTTCTCGTCGTTCCTTGCTAGATGCCAAGTGTCCATCACTTGTAGCCCCTGTCTGGCGGAAAGTGTTTGACGACGTACGTGACGGGATTATGACGTTATTCATGTCTTGACCAGCACGTCATATTCGCCAAACCATCTTACCTTCCCATGCTAATTTTCGTTCACGCCAAGTCAAGGGTGACCACGTGAGCACCCAAAACGTAAGTGGATAGATAGATAGATAGATAGATAGATAGATAGATAGATAGATAGATAGATAGATAGATAGATAGATAGATAGATAGATACTCTTAAAGTCGCCAACATTCGCTAAGAAATGCTGCGCATTTAAACTTTCCCTTGATGGCTATTTGGGCGCAGCTTATCAAAAAGCAACTTTCAAATGAGAAGCATATTTTCAGCAAACCAAAAGAAGTTTACAGCTCGTATATCTAGCCACTTTTGTCTTCGTGCTCTTCTGGTCCCCTCTTCCCCTCTCTGTTTACCAGAATGGCAACGAAAGGTATGAGCGTATACGACGAACCAGACTAAAGCCATAACGGTCGAAAAGAAAGATGACATGCCTATCTTGGGCGGCACGAAACCACTTCCCGCAAACCTTTAACTTCCGGTCGATCCTGCCACCCACTTTAAGCCCGATCCCTATTTGTGGGTGTACGCCAATGATGTGAGGATCACCACCACCACCACCACCACCACCGCCGTCATCATCATCATCACCATCATCATCCCGGGATCTCATACGACACATACCCGATAACCACGGACCGTGAAATGTGCATATGCGCCACTGTCTATGTCAACAGAAGAACGGCGAAAAATGGGCACTGGAACTTTTACCGCAACTGTGTTGCGGAGCCTGCGGCGAATAAAATTTAGTGTCAGCGTCGGTGTAGTGGGGGAGGGTGAAATATTCTGATGGGAGCGAGTATTAAAAATCGCCATTTCGCATAGTCAAGTATTCTACCGCAGAACACTGCCAGAGTTCAGTTCAGTTCTGTTCAGTTTATTACCTTAAAAGCCCCCCTTTCGAGGAGGGGCATTTCATAAGGGGTGGGGTTTTATTTAGGTTAACAATAAGCAGTAAAAGTTGTTTTTGCATTAAAGATGATCAATAATACGGTCTTGAAATGCAGATGATGAGAGGTTCACACTATACTTCGGAAAAGGACCATAACGTCAGTGGTGGTTGCAGGGCTGACTGCCCTCGTTCAAAACAGTGTAGTAAACGTTACATATGCATTTCGGGTCTCAGCAAGTCATATAGTTAGGCATTATACTTCAGTGCAAATGCAAGTGGACTCTTTTAGGTCCATTTAGGTCCATTAAGTGGTTTCACTTAATGACTCCAGAAATGAGGAGAAAATCGAACTTACCGACACATGCCCAGAAACAACTCAGTCTATTCCTACTGGAAAAAAAAACTACAGTAACCACGTGCACATTTACACGGATGACTCTACTACGCCGTCTAGTTCAGGTGGAGCAGTGGTTATACCATCACAAGGGGTAACTCATGGTTTTAGGACTTCACATGTGACAACGTCAACGATGGCTGAATTCGAGGCTCTGCGCAATGCACTGGAACTCATCAATTCTGAAGAAAGACCAGGTAAATGGGCAGTGTTTTCTGACTCAAAACCAGCGTTACAGTGCCTGCTATGAGTTCTCCGACGCGAATGTCTCGACAAGTTGACCTACCACACGGTGAAACTTTACCACTGTTTAACACAAAAAGGCCCCGACATCATTTTCCAGTGGTTACCTAGGCATTGTGGTATAGACGGAAATGATTCTGCAGATCATGCTGCTCCCACGTCACATAAAGAAGCAAACAGCGTTCGAATTCCGCTTTCAAGAGCTGATGCGGCGAGGCAGATTCGTCAACTGGCCCGCAGTCTCACACTGACTCAGTAGAACACGCCAAGCATACGAAGCACAAGAGCACGAGCTCGACCCTTCAACACAATTCCGGCCTCCAACCGGCCTACATCGACGTGAAGCTTCGCTTTTCTATCTTCTTTGGCTGGGAGTTGCTTTCACGAAAGCTTATACCACACTAATCGGAATTACTTATAGTACGGCGTGCGATGTTTGCGGCACTGACGAAAATATTGAACACCTTCTGGGCCACTGTCCTCAATTTGCCTCTGATAGACAAGTATACTTGCCAACGCAATGCGGCGACTGGATGATCGGCCTCTTTCTGTGCCGGTGCTATCACAGCAACATCCACATGCCTCGACAGCCAGTGATTTTTCTCTCTTTGTCACCTTGCATATCGAAACTGTTCACACTTTACATATTTACATAGTGGTCAAAATACAAGTGTGTCTCAAAATACACCCGCTAAATTCATTAAGGTACCGCAAGCTCTCTGCTGACTGTTGAATAATACTTGGGCATTTGTAATGATGACTCAATTCGCACAATCCAGTCTGGTACATCCTCTTGGCCCTTCAGCACTTCAAGAAAACGGAACGCAGATGCGCAAAAATATTGGCTCGCAAATGACACTTCCACATCCGCGTTTTCAAAGACACATCAATTTTTCCATATACTGTGCAGGCTCAGAAGCATGGTTAAATCTTAAGGTACGCCTGCCTCGTTGTTAACCGAAAGAAAATGGATGCCGTGTGGACTTAACGGTAATCTTTTTTCAAGGTTCTCTGCAATATGTCCCAGAAAACGACCCCGCTCCCGCAATCTATGAACACATGTTCAATTGTTTCCGGTTCACCTCACAAAAGGCAATGTGTGCTAAATGGGATGAATATTTCGCTTTCCTGCAACCACAATTCAACTGGTAAGGTACCAGTATGCAATTTAAAGAAAAAGTTTTAACCTCAGGCACTACAAACACTCTTTTAATACGTTACAGAACATCTTGTCCTAGACCTGCACAATATAGCTGACGGTACATTGGTACAGGCTGCTAAACATCGACAAGGTCTATATACAATTTTTACGCCATACTTCAGCCAGATGCTCTCACGAAAACCTAGCCGATAAAAGAAAAGGCGAAACAACTTCCTTTAAATACCCCTGTATTGGTCCTTTACTATTGATGACGATACGAGAAATCCCTGCAGCACTCTAGATAACCTTACTTGTAAAATTGTTCTTAAAAAAGGATCATCTACATCACGCAGAAAAAGAAAACGATTGACAAGTCGTCTTTTGTACAGGCGAACTAATCCAAGCCCGCCATATCTAACTTTTCTAAAGAAGTTTGCGCGGCTTGATCTTTCCCAGACAAAGCTCCAAATGAAAACTGCAAATACGCTGTGCATTTTGTGTACGCCTATTCTACTGCAGTGCAAATCTTGCATTACGTAACACCGCTTGCTCACTAAAAACAACTTGCACGTTGTGGCCCGTGCGAATATCGAAATACCCCAACCTTTGCATTTTTCTACGTCATTGCGCAATGCCTGTGTTTCTTTTTCCAATACGGTTCACAGTCGTGATAAAACTCTAGCGGTACTCCTAAATACTTCCCTGGTCTTACCTGCCATTTAATGTTTAGAAATATTCTTGGTGTGACATCCCATTCCCCGTGCCGAAGCCAAGGCACTTATCCCAGTTTATGGCACTACCACTACCTCACAAAACGTTTTCATGGCATTTACAGCATGCATTACCCTCAAATATATTGTACAGAAAACTGCAATGTCGTCTGCGTATTCAAGGAGACTAACCTCAGCTCCATGCAATTTAAAGCCACTTATTGCACTGTTGTTAGGTACGCTTAAACAGAAAATTCGATAAAAAACTCCCAAGCATTTCCCCGAGGGTGAACATGGTTAAGTGTTAATGCACGGCGTGATGCTATGAGGGGGAGTAAAGTTAAAATCTGTTGGCATTCGCCGGTTAGTTAACGTAAACTCCCCCGTGTGGCCACATTGCGATTCCCAGGAGCCATTAGACCTTCTTGGGAAATCTTGGTGAATTTAAGCGTATATGTGAGAGTATATTCGCACTATAATGATGTTTATGTCCGAGGCCCGCTTTGCCCACTTGCGCTTGGCATCACGGGCCCTTCGCCGCGCTGCCTTGTCTTCAACCGGCACGACATCTTCAACGACGCGTGCAATGCTCGCATTCGCTTGCGTTGTACTCGCTGTTGGAGGTATCACAGAAGAGGTTGATGGCTGCGATGGATCCATACCTATGGCGACTTGCCGTTCTCGAGCAAGTCCTGTGGTCTAGTGGCTAAGGTACTCGGCTGCTGACCCGCAGGTCGCGGGTTCGATTCCCGGCTGCGGCGGCTGCATTTCCGATGGCGGCGGAAATGTTGTAGGCCCGTGTGCTCAGATTTGGGTGCACGTTAAAGAACCCCAGGTGGTCGAAATTTCCGGAGCCCTCCACTACGGCGTCTCTCATAATCATATGGTGGTTTTGGGACGTTAAACCCCACAAATCAATCAATCAATCGAGCAAGTCCTGGCTGCGTGCGCGCGCAGCCAAGGAGCGGAGGGGGAAGCGCGCTCAAGCACGTGGTGTGTGACGTCACAACTTCATTGCTACAGACGCTCCTCTCCTCTCCTCGCACCGTTGCTAGTGGAGAGGAGCAGGCGCACCGCGAATGGCGGATTCAGGGTCACTTTTAAAGTGCACTCGCACTTCAATAGCAAAAAGCCGGGGGCCATAGCGTGCACCCTTTTCTCACTGACCGCAGTACAGGTATACGCCCACCAGCAGTTTTATTTATTACCAACCTCGTCGTGCATCCTGTGCAGGCATGCGCACTCCATCACTAATCAAACTCTCTATATTCATGTGCTCAAATAATGAAAGGAGCAAGTCGTGCGGTACTCTATCAAATTCCTTTTCGAGGTCAACTTGAAAAATGGTAAGATTGATATGCATAGCGTCACAACATTCTACGATTGATCGTGCTATGTTTATGTTGGTATTTATTTTTCTTCCCTTTATGCCACAAGTTTGGTGGGACCCAAGCAGTTTTGTCATAACTGCCTGGAGTCTTCTGGCCAATATTTTCATCAATATTTTATTGAAAACATTAGTTAGGGTTAATTTTTCTATATGCAGTAACACTTAATAACATCGCAGGACCAAATATTTCACATCGCGCAAATATTTGCTGTTGATCGTACTGAATCAGGAAGCACGCCTTCCTACACTACTTTGTGGATTCCACATTCTAACGGTAAAACAATTTTTGAAATTTTATGGTTTCCCGCCAAGCAGATCTCAATATTCCTTTATCTCTGACCCATACACTTTCTATCTTGTCAATTGGCCATGGTTTCTTACACCACAGATAATGTTTTTTAAAGAAACTAGAAAGCATATATGTGGACATCAGAAATGAGTTGAAGCTAATGGTTGAATTGTGGTATTAGAACAGAATACGAAGAAATTTATCTCCTGAAAGCTAAGTTCTAGTTTATCAGATATTTAAAAACACAAATTTTTCGATTATTTGGTACATGCAGAAAAAATAATATTGTCACGGGGTCGTGACGTGGCCGAAGACAGGAGACTTTTTGTTAGAATTTAACTGTTTATTTGGGCAAACCTGTGCCCGGTAAACAGAAAGTCCAATTACAGCAGCAGTCTCGCACAGATAGCAGTCTCAGACTGATAGCGGCGAACGGAGCGTCGGCCTTCGATCAACAACTGACAAGCGGCGAAGCGCGTAGGCATTTATACTCCCGCCGTCGAATGTTCTAGCGCTATCGCTGGCGGCGGCGTGCGTTCCAGAACAATCTGTACCATTCGCACAGTGGGCGTGATCTTATCGAAATGATCTACTACAGTCCGGAACCCTCTAGAAAACTGCAGGCGCGGTTTGCGCTGAGAATCGTATGGTGTTTTGGGACGATAACAAAAACTTGGGAAATGGAACGTGGCAATATAATAACCACAGACGCTTCTCTGAACAATGAAAAGGCAGGCATGGGAATTGTATCTGATTTGCATGACTGGCCCTTCTCAAAGAGGCCGCCTGAGTGTAACGCCATAACGTTTAGGAGCCCGTGTTGCGTAAATTCCGCCGTTGCCGTCGGCACCCTTTGTTGTGAACGAAAAATCGTCTGTGAGCATAAAAAGCTCGTTACTGAGATCACCGCGGGAGGCCACTACTTGACGCGTGCGCGCGCTATCACACTGACAAAGCCGCACAATGAAGACAAAAAAAAAGAAGAAAAAAGTGCTCAAGTTCACGAGGCGCGCGTGATGTAGTTTCTTTGCCCCTGCCACCCCTCCCTGCTTAGCTTCCAGCGTTTTCGTCGGGACGATAGCAGAGAGAGTGCCATCGCAGCATGTGACACACCTCTGTAACTCCACTCGCACAGGACGGGGTTTTAAAATTTCGTCAGCATTGAGTTCGTGAGTCAATAAGCTCTTCTAGTGAATTCATTCCATGGCTACTTGGAAGAGTGTTTCGGGGGTTCCTCTAACGCATTTTGTTCGACAGGAGTCACGACGAAAACGAGCCCATTCGGCAATTTGTAGGCGCATTTGGGAGGCTTGAAGCTACGTCGAAAAAGGCCGGGATAGTTCAGCCATTAACGCTGAAAAGACGCAGGGACTTTCAAACGGCTGTAAAAATGGACAACTAAGACCATCTAACAGAAAACGCATCATACCTTTTCAGAAACGTTGATCAAGCAAACAGCGAACGCTAGATAATGTGCTGCCATCCGTGAGGCATTGTCAGACTCTTTATGGCCTCCGAGATGGCAAGCGTGCGGTGTGTATCTTGCAGGCCATGCGACTGTTGCTTTAGCATAAAAACCAGTATGTGTCATTCGCGAGAGAGCACTGGTACAATGTACTCTGTGCGTGCGTGCGTGCGTGTGTGTACGTGTGTATACGTGTGTGTGCGTGTGTGTATGTGTGTTTGTGTGTGTGTGTATGTGTGTGTGTGCGTGTGTCTGTGTGTGTGTGTGTGTGTGTGTGTGTGTGTGTGTGTAACAAAACATATTAATAAGTGTGCACTTAGAGGTTGAAGGGTGAACTAGAGGCCGGATTTCGCTATCCCGTTCAACTCTTAAAGGCGAAGCGTAAGGGTACCCCAATTTTCACTCCAGTATTTCAAACTGAGCTAGTGAAGGTTATACTGGCACTTCAAAACGTTTCGTCAAATTGAAACAGGGCATCATAAGGACAGATCACTTTCAGTGTGCGCAGCCTTTACAGCTTCTGAAAACTCTCGAACTCTAGGGACATTCGTAGCATTAGTACCACCGAAGTTGAAACACCTAACGTTACTGAGGGTCCCAAGTCACTGCGGATTACGATTCAATGAGCTGACCGATTGTACAGCACGAGCAACGCTTTATAGCTCAATAATATCTGTACTTCCAGAAGTAGAATAGATAACTGCGATCAGATATAGAAAATCAGCGATTCGCCCACATATAACAGAAAATATAACTACATGGACATAACCTTACTACGTGCCAGTGGTGTCTGCGCCTACTCTTGCGAGTTAGTGTCTGTCTCTTAACATTGTAACCACCTCAAGTCTCCATGGCGACCTCAATTGAGTAAGACCAGAAAACTTGAAGTTTTGATTACTGAATTTCGATGTCATGTCCTCCCTCTTAATCCATATCTGAACAGAGCTGCTCAGGTGGTGTCATCACTCTGCATTCTGCGAAGAAATAGAATCCACTGAACATTAGTTTTTATCACGTCATCGGTACTCTTTAATTAGAAAAAAATCCCAGCTATTTCATTTTTAGTGATAAGCATTAGGTAGACGGTAGTAACTGTGCTCAGCTTTGGTGCCTCTATTTTGGTACATTGCTTCAGGGACGTAATCGATTCGGTTTGCGATTTTTTCAGGCATTCAAACGTATCCCACTGTAAAGCTCTACTCTAGTAAATACTGTTGCTTAACATTGATACGTGTTTTACCACATAGACTCTGAATGTTTGGGTGAAGAAAAGGCCACCGTCTGGTCATCTCAAAATCTCAGAATTTCACTTTCTTGTTTCTTCTCCCTTTCTCTCTCTCTCTCTAAGAATTTTCTTAAAATATTTGTATCTTAAATCCTTCATCAACATTGTTTTAGTGCTCATAGAAATAAACAATTATGCTACGCATTCTTGGCAAATACGCTACAGTGGGTATGAATCATTCATTAAAGGAATGGAATCTGCCCTCGAACTGCTCGCGACGCTCGTGGTATCTTCACTTCGTCCACGATCGGAAGCCAGCTGCTAGAACCAGCGCTCCCGGAAGCTCACCTAGTTCGTCGGAACCCGATCACATTCAGGTCATTTCACCCGTTATTGTTCTCAAGCGAAAGAGGGGGACGCGACAGAAGCTGAAGCACTCTTTCGGCTTTCAATCGACCAGAAGAAGCCCAGACAACAAGCCTTCCAGAATGGACACCGACCTGCTAGAGCTTCTTGTTCATTTCCGGATGCAACAGGAATCTCACCACAGTAAGCGACACTCTACCGAGGTTCGGATCACAAGTCAAGGACTTGATTCCAAGTGCCTCTCAAAAGATAAGAAGACCACAACTTCGCGGACGATGTCAAACAGCAAGTGCAAGCGACCGGGTGCAGGTAAATTCATTATCAGCTCGTCGAAGTCAGTCGAAGAAGAAGATGAGTTCAAAGCCGACGAAGTCTTCGATCACGAGACTCGAAGGTCGAAGCTCACCAAGCAAGGTGCTGTACACATCATGACACAGCTACGAGATTTTTTGCGGAAGAATGGTTCATCTGAAAAGCATGACCTGCGGAAATCTATTGGTATTTCCCAAGTTCAGATGATTCTTGACATGCATGGAACGATCACGTCGCTCTCGGACCACTCCGCACTATTTGAAGTCATCTACGAGTATTTGTGAATGTTTGTGTACTACAACTGCACCGATGATGAAGATGACCGTCTGGCTGAAACTTTCACTGAGTTCCTTAACGATGGCATACTTCAGGACGCGATAGCAGTTCATCGCACTGCAAGTCTTCTGTGGCATTTCACTTGAACACTTGAATATTTCTCCTAATATAAATACAGCCATCTTTATTTCTTTACATCCGTGTGCATTTTCTGTTTTACTTACTGGTATGCCAATATGTGTTGGTGTAAATCAGTGAACAGTTACATAGGGAAGCCATAACTTACGTTAGCTAAGCGACCATTACCGACTCCCGCGTAAGTAGCATCTGCCTCTTCAGGCAATCAGGATAAGCGCGTAATTCCCTATGCGTATCATCACTAGTGCGAAAAAAAAGAAATAGAACACATGCGGCTTATTTTCCGAGACTTCACTGAAGGTTTTCATATAGGCACTTTTTTCGTCTCAAATAACTTAAGCACGAGTTGCACTCACGAATACCGTTAGTGGTCAGATTTTGCACCAGCACAGGCGAAAAAAATTCGCTAATATATAAATAGAAATCATTTGGGCAGCAAGCCTCTAATCACTGGAAATTCTCTACACTAGATAAAGTCCTCCAAGTAGCACACCATGTGAGCCGTACGGGCCCAAAGTAATTTTCATGAAAATATTAAACAGTTGGTTTAAGTTTAAGAAGCTGAACAGGAAAAAATTCGGCAGATCCCACGTGCCTGGGAATCGACATTATGCGAAGCATGCGGAGGGAAGGAGACAACGTTGCAATTTTTTTATTCAGTGACACGTCATGAAATGACGCTAAATATAGGTACAAATGTTGTACGCGCAGACATAAGTTGAAGAGTTGATGTTTATATAACCAGTTGTTTGCCCTTGCGCAAGGATGCCAACTGGAACGTGCGTATTGGCAACACCTGAAGCTGATATGAAGCGCTGACGCTTGCGAGGATACTGGCCGTGGACAATGCTGCATAAATCGACTCCAGAGTATGACAACTACCCACAATAGACGTTAACCTGACGTGACGGCTGTATCAAAGGAGTACATATTTGGTGTTTATAAAATTGGATAGGCAGCACTGCAACCACTATTGACGTTTCACGAAGGTTAGCGTCATTTTAAAAGTAATTCAGAGACCTGGCGTAGCTTTGTGGTAAAATGCTTCATTACCACGCAGAATGCTTAGGTACGATTCCTGCTGAGACCCTGACATTTATCATTTGCATTCGTCAGGTCGACGCTACCGATGTCGGGTATTTCTCAACGCTGGTAGATATGGTTGATATGTGGGGTTCAACGTTTTAAAATCACCTTGTGTATATGAGAGACGCCGTAGTGAAAGGCTCCGGAAATTTTGACCATATGGGGTTCTTTTACTTGCACCCAAATATGAGCACGTGGGCCTACAGCATTTTTGCCTCCTTTGAAAATGCAACTGCCACAGGCGGGAATCGATCCCGCGACCGGCGGGTCAGCACCCGAGTACCTTGGCCACTAGACCACCGCGGCGGCGATTTCTTAACACTCGCGCGTTAAAATTACCCTTGTGTGTTCTCGTCGTTCCTGGGTAGATGCTAAGTGTCCTTCACCTGTGGCCACTGTCCGACGGAAAGTGTTTGACGACGTACGTGACGGGATTATGACGTCATTCATGTCTTGCACATGGCGTCATATTCGCCAAACCATCGTACCCTCTCATGCTAATTTTGGTTCACGCCAAGTTAGGGAGGACTACGAGAGCACCCAAACGTAAATGGATAGATAGATAGATAGATAGATAGATATATAGATAGATAGATAGATAGATAGATAGATAGATAGATAGATAGATAGATAGATAGATAGATAGATAGATAGATAGATAGATAGATAGATAGATAGATAGAATAGATAGATAGATAGATAGATAGATAGATAGATAGATAGATAGATAGATAGATAGATAGATAGATAGATAGATACTCTGAAAGTCACCGACATTCGCCAAGAAATGCTTAGCATTAAAACTTCGCGTTGATCGCCATTTCAGCGCAGCTTATCAAAAAGCAACTTTCAAATGAGAAGCATATTTTCAGCAAAACAAAGGAAGTTTATAGCTCCTATATCTAGCCGACTAAGTCTTCGTGCTCTTCTGGTCCCCTCCTCCCCTTGGTGTTTACAAGAATCGGCAATGAAAGGTATGAACATATACGACGAACCAGACAGACATATCGTGACTGTGAAAAAGTTGACATGGCTATCTTGTGCGGCACGTTACCGCTTTCCGCAAACCTTTAACTTTTTGTCGATCCTTCTGCCCGGTTTTTAGCTCGATTCCCCTTTTTGGCTGTGCGCCAGCATTACAAAGATCATCATCATCATCATCATTCTCCTCCCGCGAACATATGTGGCACCTACCCGAGAACCACGGGCTGTGGAATGTGCATGTGCGCCGCTGTCTTTGTCAACAGAAGAACGGCAAAAAATGGGCACTGGAACTTTTACCACGACTGTGTTGTGGAGCCCGTGTTGAATAAAATTCAGTGTCAGCGTCGGTGTCGTTGGCAGGGGGGGGGGGTGAAATATTCCGATGGGTGCGAGTAATAAAAATGACAATTCCACATAGTCAAGTATTCTACCACAGAACACTGCCAGAGGTTCACACTACACTTAGGAAAATTACCATAACGTCAGCGGTGGTTGCAGTGCTGACTGCCCTCGTTCATAACAGTGTACTAAACGTTACATATGCAGTCCGGGTCTCAACAAGTCATTTAGATAGGTATTATACTTTAGCGCAAATGCAAGTGGACTGTCCACAAATTCGCAAAGTTTTCCGATATAGCGTGTTCTTGAAGGAGGGTGATGGTATGTGCGAGAAAGGAATGATCTCAAAAACTCAGACATGATCGGAATTCAAAGTACGAAACGCAGCATCATTGTTATAATGAAACAAGTAAGAAAACGAGAGTTAAAACACGCACTGGCAGATAAACCTGACGAGTGGTTCATTACCCTTTTATAAAAGCCGGTGTCTGTGCAGGATAACTGTTTAGGCATGTCCAGGCGAGTCATCGGGAATTAGACTAACGCGTACGTCCATAGTCTTGAAGTCGAAAGGAAACAACGGAGAAAAGAAGTCATGAGAAAGATTACACGTGACCCATCAAGGCACTACATAAGCCTTCTCTATTTCATGGTCATTTTTCGCATGGCCGCGAAGGAAGGTCTAAAGAAGCTAACGCAGTCAAAACTCAATTTTTATTTTTTAAAAGCCGACTTCACGAATTTGTTTATCTAATTCAGAAATTTTCATTCCCCGGCAGGTACCCATAGCCTTCGATGTTTTCATTAACTGATAATGATTGACGAAGTGGTCGTGGCACTGTACTCGTTTTGACGAAATCTTCCCGCAGATAAATTAGCTTAAGTGTTCTGATTCCTTTCAAATTTCCTTACAGATGGCGTTCCTTCGGACGTGCATTGCAACACTATCCCTTTACAAGATCCATACACTTTAGTCACAACCCTAACTTTTCACTGACGACCCAGTACGCAACAGTCGGTAGCGCTTTTACGTATCGAATGGGGTAGACAATTGCCACACTTCTTTACAAAGTTTTGTTATCGCTCCATTACCCATTGGAGTACTGCCTTGCGTAAACCGCGCCAATGAACTGAGAACCACCAAGATAATCTTAGAACCTTCCGATGCAATTACGTGCACTATGTGAATATTGCATATTGTTCTGGAACATACGCGGCTGCTAGCGATAACGCTGGAATATTCGACGGCAGATGTATAAATGCCAACGCAAATGACTGCTTGTCAGTTGATCGACTGCCGCCGCTCTGTTCGCCCCTCTCAGTGCCAATAGTGACAGTGTATATCACCGTATTCAATCTGACTTTCCGATTACTGGCCACAAGTTCATCCAAAGAAGCAGTTTCATTTCGGAGAAGCCATCTCAGACTTCGTCAGCATCACCCCGTGACACATTGTTGGTCTGTTGTCCTTGCAAATGCTCCCACAAAACACGGGGGTTGCTTTCGTCATTTAATGATTCATGCGTGCGATGACACTGTTCTTCTCCTTGGTACTTTCTTGCTCTGCCTGCTCTCATATTAGCGGAGTCCGTTAACCCTGCTCGTGAATGTCAGCAGCTTGTGATTGCTTCATCCGACCATCTACGTCACCTGTATTACCCGTACATTAGAGTAATTCATGCTCGAGCTGCCCCCGCGGACCTTTCACGCACGCAAGCGTTTACTAGAGGCAAACAAAACGCCACGAAAACTTTCGGATGACGCTACGTTACAATTTAAGACTTCGAAGGACCACGAGTATCTCATTCTCGTTTTTATGAACTTACCAATTTAACGAAATAATTCGAGCATCCTGATCCCTTCGTTAAATCGAGCTTTAGCTCCTGAAATATAGCTACATGCCAGTGCATGGAGTTAAAGAAGACAAAGCAGATAGACAGGCGCAAGCTAGTCTGTGTGGCTGGCACTGCTCGCCTAACCGGCTGTAAATACATCGGTGACTACCCTCTCCGAGTCTGTCTCCTTCTCGTAACAATATTCAGTACTTATGTCGACTCCAGTACGGCCACACAGTGTGCAAGAACCAAAATCTAAGGAAACAAAAAATGTGCATTCCCTAATTTCTAAATCAGTAAAATTAGTTTCTTTAAACATATTTAATGATTGGATATACAACTATTGCGTCATTTCTTCTATTTAATTATTCATTTTTTGGCCAATTCGCCAGAGTGTATGTGAGTCATACATGTAGGCCATGATCATCATCTTTTTCTTCTTCTTCCTCTTGTTCTGGAACTGCTTGGAACGCTCGCAGTATTTTCGCTTCCTCTACAATCGGAAGCTCAACACTTGAGCCAGCGCTCCCGGAAACTTACCTAGTTCGTTTGAACATTCAGGTCATGTCAACCGACATTGTTCTAAAGCGCAAGAGAAGGACAAAACAAAACCCGAAGCAACATTTCGGCTTTAAATTGGCCAGTAGATGCCCTGGCAACACGTCCTCTAACATAGAAACCAACCTGCAAAAACTTCTTGTTCATTTCAGGATGCAAGAGGAAGCTTATCATAATCAGCGACCGCCTACCGATATCGGAAACACTAGCATTGACATGATTGCCAGTGCCTTTCAAAATATAAAAATGTCACTACTACGCAGACGAAGCTGAACAATATGTGCAAGTGACCGGGTGCACATAAATTTATTATGAGCTAGTCGAAATCTGCTGAAGGTGAAAATGATTTTATAGCCGACGAAGTCTTCGACCATGACACTTCAAAGCCGAAGCTCAGTGAGAAAAATGCTGTAGACATCACGACGAAGCTATGAAATCTCTTGTGGGAAAAGGGACCCTCCGAAAAACATGACCTGCAGAAAACCCTTAGTATTTAACAAGAATATACTTACCATGCATGGAATTACCATGGCTTTTTCGGAGCGGTCCCTCAGATTCCAATTAATATGCGTTTCATTATTTCAAAATAGATATATTGTTACATGACTGCGTGCCAGACAAGGAAGAAGAGGAAGAAGTGAAGAGAGTGAAAAAAAGATTTAACGCTAACCTATCCACCTCATCATGGTCTGTGATTAACTCGGCCACAAGTAGTGACCATAAGCCTATATTGTTCGAGTATGCTCAGTAACCTCCAGGATTAGATCAGCGGTTGCGCATGTAAACTTCAGTACGTTTGAGAAATCATTACGAGGCACTTTTTCTAAGGGAACATATGATAGAGAACCAGACGCCATCAGAATGAGCGACATTTTAAAATACCCATCGAATAATTCTAAATTCACTATCGAAAGCTTTAAGCCTTCTACCAACCTGTAGTGGAAGTATGTGGCCGCTATTTTTATCAGAACTGTTGCTAATGCGAAGGGCAAATTTGACAACGCACGATCTGAGTTCGTTTCAAACCCGTCAATAGAAAAGCACTATTTCGCTTTCTGAAAAAAAGAAACTTTCCCCGGTACTGAAAAACGTAGATTCCGTAGTATTATCACCAGGTGAACTGACGGCCTTTCTCCAAGAGATTGCTCAGGGCATGAAAAGGCGCTTCACGATTGTTCTCTTATATCAAGCCCAGTCCCCCATTTGTGTGAGGATTTTGAAGAGGTCCCAGCTGCATGACTAGCAAATGTAGTAAGAACACTACCCCATTCTGCTCCTGGTTCCGATGGAATGACGACGTCGGTCATAAAATCAGTACATAAAATTTACCCACTTGGCCCACTCCAAATTGTTAATCGTTTAATTAGAAGTTCTGGGATTCCACGCGACTGGAGATATGGCAAAAGTGATTCTATTATTTAAAAAAAGCAAGGCGCTGGGTTTATTTTAGATAATATGAGGCCCACTGCACTTACAACCAATTTATAGTAAAACTCGTCGAAAGAGAGAGAGAGAGAGGATAAGGATGAAATAAAGCAGGGAGGTTAACCATGGCTGAGTCTGGTAGGCTACCTTGAACTGGGGATATGGTAAGGTGAATAAAAGAGAGAGAGAGAAGGAGAGAAATGTCACTCATACCATCGACAAAACGGCAGTTATATGCTTAACATCACAGACTGTGAGTCTAATCCGTGTCTTGATCAATTGAGCACATTCGTTGCATGAACTTGCAAGGGTGGTTCCATGCACCCAAAATCTTGCCGATAGTGAAGCAATGATGGTGCCACTTGCGTTCTCAAGCAGCAGACTTCGAAAGGCTCGCGAAAACTAGAGTAATGGTGTTAAGCAGATGCAACACGTTTTCAGCTTGTCGGTGTCTGCATCTTGCTCAGCAGCACGTGCATAGCACTGAACAGGGTGCTAACATGCCGAGAAGTTGTCCTTCGTCCGTCAAGTAATGAAGTACCGATGATGTGTCCCTCACTGTCAAAGCCTGATTCCTCTCATTAGGCGCATGTATCTTTGGGAGTTTGGGCCAAGCGTCACCTGTATTGCTGGTAGAGGCATCACTTTCCTTTAAAACGGCTGCGTTATGATTGGGCAATAAGGATGAAGCGTCAGCTCCACTGCTAGCAGAAGCACCTTTGTTCTTTGAACCGATAGCGCGTGGCCAGAGGGGTGGAGGTGAAGGTGGTTTTGGACGTGCTTCGGGAGGCGACGAGGTTATTTGAACCGCTTAGCCTTCCTTTTTTATCTATTCATTGCTTTTTCTTGCTCTCTCCCTCTCTTTTGTGCTTATACTGATCTTTTCTTTCCTCTACTCTACTTAACAGAATGTTTGAGAATACTTATGACTTTTTCATATCTACTTGAGTAGGTGCAGGAAGACTTGCCCCTTGTAAAGTCACACGAACCGTATTTTTTCCGCCCCTGTTGAAATTCGTCTCTCACTCGTAACTACAGCAGCCATACTAGCGATGCCGGTAGTGTGGACCTTCATCTTCAGTGCCCAGATTACTCATTAGGTCCCGCAACAACCGGTGACATTTTCACGATTAGCTTTGTACTAGCTTCGGTAATGTATCGCCTGAACGCGGCTGCCAAACATCACGCTTCTTGTTCGTTCAGGAAGTGTGCAATGAAGAGATCAGAAATGACCGGTGGTGAAATGTATATCGATGAACAGTCCGGATGAAGCCACCCAATTACCATAGCCGCGTTCGCAAAACCCTGTAAAGCGAATGGGACGTACGGAACCAGAAGCTTCTTTTCGCAGCTGTTTTGACCACGCAGCGCGTGAGGGAACATTATCCGTGATTCATAAATATGCATAGTTATTACTTATGCAATGAGCCTGCGTGTTTAGAAAAGTGGAGTGAAATTGTGGAAGCTGTACAGGCTATATAGTACTCAAAACCTGGACAGGATCCTTCCAAACACGTATGCCGAAACTTCCTCTGTTACGGATAGCAACAAATGAGTTAGGTTAAGTTTAGGAGAACCGGTTGAATGTAAAACTGATGAAGCTCTTTAAAGGAATATATAGCGTGAGAAGGAAGAAAGCAGGAGACAGAAGAAAGGTGGTGATGTGCACCAGTTTTAAACAGCACGTCACTTACCCTACACGGATTACAGTGAGGGGTGAGTCAGTAGTGCAAAGAAAGAGGGAAGAGGAGAGTACATACACTAACTTGTTTATAAGTAGCGCAGGTGTGACTGATATATTACATTTGCAGCTACTGATTTTTCAGTAAAACTGAAGAGATATAGGAAATTGCAAAATTGTTATCGGTAAATTTTTACATGGTTTTAATTTGGTATCTACAGGTTTAACTAAGAAACATTATGCTAAAAGAAAGCGAAGCTTTTTTTTCGCTTTATTTCCAATAAAGTGCGCTGGGCAGCTAAGAATCACACTTTTAAAACTAAGCTTACTAATGAAAGCTGCCCTATAAAACCAGCCTAGCACTCGTTTCTTGGTTTTCAGAAACTCCACATAACCTTCTCTTGGAAACATGTCGTTTTACAGCGAAAGCTGTTATGAGATCACAACTCGGTTCACGCGCAGTTGTTTGTCACCGCCACCGCCTCTGCCGGTCTCCGTAACCACATCGAGTAAAATTAGAGGAAAAAAAACTTCGCACCAAAGACACAGTGGCGCTCGAACCCACGTCCGCTAAGTGCCATCCCAGAATTCTACAACTGAGCTACGCTTATTTTTTTTGTCGCCTGGAATATCAGGACTGTTCACAGTTCACATATCTACATATTGGTCAAATTACAAGTGGGTCACAAAATCCACCCACAAAATAATTGAGATACCGCAAGCTCACAGCTGACAATTGATCCATACTTGGGCATTCGTACTGATGACTTAATGCGCAAAATCCAGCCTCGTACATCCTTTTGGCCCTTATGCACTTCAAGAAAATGGCACACAGATTCGCAAAAATATTGGCTCAGAGATTGCACTCCCACATCTGCGTTTTCAAAGACACATCGGTTTTCGCATATACTGTGCAGGCTCAGAAGCATGGTTAAATCTTAAGGTACGCCTGCCTCGTTGTTAACCGAAAGAAAACGGATGCCGTGTAGACTTAACATTTAATTCTTTTTTCAAGGTTCTGTGCAATATGTCCCAGAAAAAGACCCCGCTCCCACCATCCATAAACACGTGTTCAATTGTTTCCGGTTCACCACACAAGTGGCAATGTGTGCTCCATGGGATGAATATTCCCCTTTCCTGCAACCACGTTTTAACTGGTAAGGTACCAGTATGCAATTTTAAAAAAGAGTTTTGACCCCTGGAACTACAAGCATTCTTTTAACATGT
The DNA here is from genome assembly GCF_013339725.1 of Rhipicephalus microplus. Lineage (NCBI taxonomy): Eukaryota > Metazoa > Arthropoda > Arachnida > Ixodida > Ixodidae > Rhipicephalus > Rhipicephalus microplus. The sequence continues at coordinate 32,592,865 of NC_051169.1, forward strand.
TCCAGAACATGCTGTCCTGCGCCTGCACAATATAGCTGACGGTACAATGGTACAGGCAGAAACTATCGACAATGTTTGAATAAAATTTTGTACGTGATACTTGAGCCAGATACTCTAACGAAAATCTCGCCGATAAAAGCAAAGGCGAAACAACTTCCTTTATATACCCCTGTGTTGGTCCTTTCACATTTGATGATGATACGAGAAATCCCGGCAGCACTCTAGATAACCTTACTTGTATAATAGTTCTCAAAAAAGGATCATCTACATCACGCAGAAAAAAAAAACGATTGACAAGTTGTCTTGTGTACAAACGAACTAATTCGAGCCCACCATCTCTAACTTTTCTGAAGAGGTTTGCGCGGCTTGATCTTTCCCAGAACGATCTCCGAATGAAAACTACCAATACGCTATTTATTTTGTGTACACCTATTCTACTGCAGTGTAAAACCTGCATTACGTACCACCGCTTGCTCACTAAAAACAATTTGCTCGTTGTGGCCCGTGCGAATACCGAAATACCCCAACCTTTCCATTTTTCTTCATCATTGCGCAATGCCTGTGTTTCTTTTTCCAATACGGTTCACTGTCGTGGTAAAACTCCAGTGGCACTCTTAAATAGTTAGCTGGAATTTCCTGCCATTTAATGTTTAGAAATATTCTTGGTGTGACGTCGCATTCCTCATGCCAGAAGCCAAGGCACTTATCTCAGTTTATGGCACTATACTTCTCACCTGGCAAAAAGCTTTCAGGTATTTACAGCATGCATTATACTCTCATACATTGTACAGAAAACTGCAATGTCGTCTGCGTATTGAAGAAAACTAAACTCAGCTTCATGCAATTTAAAGCTACTTATTGCGCTGTTTATAGGTATGTTTATAAGTACGCTTAAACAGAAAGGTTCAATAAAAATAGCAAAAAGCAGGGGCGATAGCGAGCACCCTTGTCTCACTGACCGCAGCGCAAGCATACGCCCACCAGCAGTTTTATATATTACCAATCTCGTCGTGCATTCTGTGTAAGCCATGCGCACTGCGTTCCTAATAAAACTCTCTACGCTCATGTGCTCAAATAACGAAAGAAGCAAGTCATGCGGCACGCCATCAAATGTCTTTTCGAGGTTAATTTAAAGCATGGCAAGATGACATGTATAGCGCCACAACATTCTGGGACTGATCGTACTATGTTTACGTTGGTCTTTATTTCTATTCCCTTTATGCCACAATTTTGGTGGGACCCAAGCAGTTTTGTCATAACTGTCTGGAGTCTTTTGGTGAATATTTTCATCAATATTTTATAGTCAACATAAGTTAGGGCTAATTGTTCTATATGCAGTAACACTTCCTAACTTCGCGGGATCAAATATTTCACATCCCGCAAATTTTCGCTGTTGATAGTACTGTATCAGGAAGCGCGTCTTCCTACATTTCTTTGTGGATTCCACATATTAACAGTAATAGCATTTTTGAAATTTTATGGTTTACCACCAAGAAGATCTCAATATTCCTTTATCTCTGTCCCAGACACTTTCTATATTGTCAATTGGTCATGGTTTCCTAACCTCCAGATAATGTTTTTTTCAACTAGAAAGCATATATGTGGACATAAGAAATGAATTGAAGCTAATGGCTTGCTTTGTAGCATTATAATCGAATACGATGAAATTTATCTCCCGAAAGCTAAGCTCTAGTTTATCAGATATTAAAAAAAAATTGGCAGCATATCCACGGAATGAATGATGGAGAATGGGGTCAAACATTCCTCCGTCCATTTTTTCGTGCTTCTGTCCGTCCATGCGTCTGTCTGTGTGACCGTCCATGCGTCCATCCGCCCGTCCATGCGTGCGTCTGTTCATGCGCCCGTCCCTGCGTTCCTCCATGCATCCGTCCCTTCGTCCGTTCATGTAACCATCCATGCATCTGTCTGTGTGTCCGTTTGTCCATCTATTCAACACTCCAAGTACCACCATCTTGCATCTTTTCATCACATATTCTCCATATAGAGGACCGCCATCCAGAGGACATTCCAAGGACTAAACGAGAGGTGGCGCACGCACACTTTCTTACGGCTTGCGCTTCGTATCTACTTCTCACCTTTAACCACCTCGAGTTCATGGTATATACTAGTTCATTGTATTCATGGGACTGCGGCTCAACGCTCGCTAAATCTTTCTAAAACTAAGAAGGTTACACCCAGCGAGTATAACGTAGCAACCCTTTTTTCTCAGGTAGGGCTCAATGTACATGCCTATGGCTGATAATGGGGATTGAAGCGTGCGTGTTAACTAAAAGCCGAATGCTTCTGTCCCTCATTCCCCATTACCAGCCATTAGAATGTACATTGATCATTATTTTCTTATTGTCTAACAACGCACAAAAGAAATCTCTCACCGGCACCACCTTGGAGATCAAAATGTTATACTTGTTACATACTACAACGGCTACGAGGGACCAACGGGTGTTGCTATAAAGAGTTCCGCTCCTAAAACGAAAATAATTGATTATTTGGTACATGCAGAAACAAATATTATAATAACCACAGATGCATCTCTGAACAATGACAAGGCAGGCATGGGAATTGAATCATAGTTGCTTGACTGGTTCTTCTCAAAGGGCTGCTTGATTGTAACGCGATAACGTTTAAGAGCTCGTGTTGCGGAAATTCCACCGTTGCCGTCGGCAACCTTGTTTGTGAACAAAAAATCGTCTGGGAGCAAAAAAGCTCGTTAAAGAGATCGCCGCGGGAGGCCACTACTTGTCCACGAATGCGCTTGCTATCGCACTGACAAAGCCGCGCATTCGAAGAAAAAAAAAAGAAAAAGTGCTCAAGGTCATGAGGCGCGAGTGATGTAGTTTCTTTGCCTCTGCCACCCCTTCTGCTTACCTTCCAGCGTTTTCGTCGGGACGATAGCAAAGAGATTGCAATCGCAGCATGTGACACACCACTGTAACTCCACGCGCACTGAACGGGTTCTTAAAATTTTGGCGGCGTTGAGTTCGTGAGTCAATAAGCTCTTCTAGTGAATTCATTCCATGGCTACTCTAAAGAGTGTTTCGGGGGTCCCTTTAACGCATTTTGTTCGACACGTGGCACGACGAAAACGAGCCCATTCGGCGATTTGTTAACGCATTTGGGAGGCCTCAAGCTACGTCGAAAAAGGCCGCAATAGTGCAGCCATTACCGCTAAAAAACACAGAAACTTTCAAACGGCTCTAAAAATGGACAACTAAGTCCATCTAGCAGAAAACGTATCATACCTTTTCAGAGGCGTTGATCAAGCAAAAAGCAAACGCTAGATAATGTGCTGCCATCTCTGAGGCATTATCAGACTCTTTATGGCCTCCGAGATGGGAAGCGCGCAGCGTGCAATTGATTTGAGTGATTTGTGGGGTTTAACGTCCCAAAACCACTATATGATTATGAGAGACACCGTAGTGAAGGGCTCCGGAAATGTCGGCCACCTGGGGTTCTTAAACGTGCACCCAAATCTGAGTACACGGGCCTACAACATTTCCGCCTCCATCGAAAATGCAGCCGCCACCGCCGGGATTTGATTCCGTGACCTGCGGGTCAGCAGGCAAGTACCTTAGCCACTAGACCACCGTGGCGGCGCACGTGGAGCGTGTAACTTGACTGCCATGTGACTCTTGCTTTAGTATAAAAACCGAAATGTGCCATTCGCGAGAGAGCGCTGACACAATGTACTCTGTGTGTGTGTGTGTGTGTGTGTGTGTGTGTGTGTGTGTGTGTGTGTGTGTGTGTGTGTGTGCGTGTGTGCGTGTGCGTGTGTGTGTGTGTGTGCGTGTGTGTGCGTGTGCGTGTGCGTGTGTGTGTGTGTGTGTGTGTGCGTGTGCGTCTGTGTGTGTGTGTGTGTGTGTGTGTGTGCGTGCGTGCGTGTGTGTGTGTGTGTGTGTGTATGTGTGTGACAAAACATATTAAAAATTATGCACTTAGCGGTTGAATGGCAAACTAGGAGCTGGATTTCGCTATCGCGTACAACTCTTAAAGGCGAAGCTTAAGGGTACCCCAATTTCACTCCAGTATTTCAAACTGAGCTCGTGGCGGTTATAGTGGCACTTCGAAAAGTTTCGTCACAATATTTTCGACAATTCTGTCGAAAAGTTTCGACATAATATTACTACGTGCCAGTGGTGTCTGCGTCTGCTCTTCCGAGTCGGTCTTCTTCTCGTAACAATGTAACCACCTCAAGTCTCCATGGCGACCTCCCTGGAGTAAAACCAGAAAACTCGAAGCTATGATCACCAGATGTCGATGTCATGTCCTCCCTCTGAATCCATATATACACAGAGCTGGTCAGGTGGTGTAACCCCTCTGAGCATTCTGCGAAAAAATAGAAACCATTGAACATTAGTTTTGATAACGTCACCGGTATACTTTAATTAGAAAAAGAACAGCTGTTTCATACTTGAAGATAAGTATTAGGTTGATGGTAGAAAGTGTGCTCAGCTTTGGTGCCTTCGTTTTGGTACATTGCTACAGGGACGTAACTGATTCGGTTTGCGAATATTTCAGGCATTCAAACATATCCCACTGTAAAGCTCTACTGTAGTAAATACTATTGCTTAACATTGATACGTCTTTTAACACATAGATTCTGAATAGTTGAATGAAGAAAGTGCCGCCGTCTGGTCATCTAAAAATCTCACATAGTTTCACTCTCTTGTTTCTTCTCCCTTTCTATCTCTCTCTATGATTTTTCTTACAATATTTGTAGTTTAATTCGTTTATTACCATTGTTTTAGTGCTCGTAGAAATAAAATAAATAAGCTATGCTTCCTTGGCAAATACACCACAGTGGGTATGAACCATTTATTAAAGGAATTGAATCTGCTCTCGAACTGCTCGCGACGCTCGTGGTATCTTCGCTTCGTCTACGATCGGAAGCCAGCTGCTAGAACCAGCGCTCCCGGCCGATCACATTCAGGTCATTTCAACCGTTATTGTTCTCAAGCGCAAGATGGAGACGAAACAGAAGCCGAAGCATCTTTCGGCTTTGAATCGACCAGCCGAGGCCCAGACAACAAGCCTTCCACAATGGAAACCGACCTGCTAGAGCTTTTTGTTCATTTCCGGATGCAACAGGAATCTCACCACGGTAAGCGACACTCTACCGAAGTTCGGATAACAAGGCGAGGACTTGATTCCAAGTGCCACTCAAAAGACAAGAAGACCACAGCTTCCCGGACAATGTCAAACAGCAACAGCAAGCGACCGGGTGCAGGTAAGTTCATTATCAGCTCGTCGAAGTTAGCCGAAGAAGAAGATGAGTTCAAAGGCGACGAAGTCTTTGATCACGAGACTGGAAGGTCGAAGCTCACCAAGCAAGGTGCTGTGGACATCATGACACAGCTACGAGATTTTTTGCGGGTGAATAGTCCCTCTGAAGAGCATGACCTGCGGAAAGGCTCTGGTATTTCCCAAGTGCAGATGATTCTTGACATGCATGTCAAGATCACGGCGTTCTCGGACCGCTCCCCACTATTTGAAGTCATCTACGAGCATTTGTGAATGTTTGTGTACTACAACTGCACCGATGATGAAGACGACCATCCGGCTGAAACTTTTACTGAGTTTCTTAACGACGGCATACTTCAGTACGCGATAGCAGCAGTTCATCGCACTGCAAGTCTTCTGTCGCATTTCACTTGAACACTTGAATATTTCTCCTAATGTAAATACAGCTATCTTTATTTCTTTACATTCGTGTGCATTTTCTGTTTTACTTACTGGTATGCCAACATGTGTTGGCGTAAATCAGTGCACAGTTAAATAGGGAAGTCATAACTTACGTTAGCTACGCGACCATTACAGACTCCCGCGTAAGTAACAACTGCCTCTACAGGCAATCAGAACAAGCGCTTAATTCTCTATCGTACCGTCGCTAGTGCGAAAAAAAGAAAAATAGAAAATATGTGGCTTATTTTCCGAGAGTTCACTGAAGGTTTTCATATAGGCACTTTTTGCGTCGGTAATAACTTAAGCACAAGTTGCACTCACGAATAGCGTTAGTGGTGGTCAGACTTTGCACCAGCTCAGGAGGAAAAAAGTGGCTAGTATAGGAGGAATAGAAATTATTTGGGCAGCAAGCCTCTTCTCACTGGAAATTCTTGACACAATGTAAAGTCCTCCATACAGAACACCATGTGAGCCGTACGGGCCCGAAGTGTTTTTTTTTGAAAATATTAAACAGTCGGCGTAAGTTTAAGAAGCCTAAGAGCGAAAAATTTGGCACATTCCACATGCCTGAGAATCGACATTCTGCAAAGCATGCGGAGGGAAGGTGACCACGTTGCAATTTTTTATTCGGCGACACGTCATGAAAAGACGCTAAATATAGGTACTAATGTTCTACGCGCATACATAGGTTGAAGAGTTATGTTTACATATCCAGTTGTTTGCTCTTGCGCAACGATGCCAACTGGAACGTGCGTATTGGCCAACCTGTGTGTGTGTATCAGTAATCTTCTGATACTGGCGCTGGACACTTCTGCATAAATCGACTCCAGAGCATGACAACTAACCGCAACAGACGTTAACCCGACGTGACGGCTCTATCAAAGGAGTACATATTTAATGTTTATAAAATTGGATAGGCAGCACTGCAACCACTATTGACGTTTTACGAAGGTTAGCGTCATTTGAAAACTAATTCTGAGACCTGGCGTAGCTCGGTGGTAAAATGGTTCATTGCCACGCAAAATGCTTAGGTACAATTCCTGCTGGGACCCTGACATTTATCCTTTGCATTCGTCAGGTTGACGATACCGATGTAGGGTATTTCTTAACGCTATAGATATGATTGATATGTGGCGTTTAACGTCCCAAAATCACCTTATGATTATGAGATACGCCGTAGCGGAAGGCTCCGGAAATTTCGACCACATGAGACTCTTTAACTTGCACCCAAATATGAGCACGTGGGTATACAGCATTTTCGCCTCCATTGAAAATGCAACCACCGCAGCCGGGAATCGATCCCGTGACCAGCGGGTGAGCACCCGAGTACCTTAGCCACTAGACCACCACGGCGGAAATTCATTAACACTCACGTGTTAAGATTGCCCTTGTGTGTTCTCGTCGTTCCCGGGTAGATGCCAAGTGTCCATCGCCTGTGGTCACTGTCTTGCGGAAAGTTTTTGACGACGTACATGACTGGATTATGACGTTATTCATGTCTTGAACAGGGCGTCATATTCGCCAAACCCTCCCATGCTAATTTTGGTTCACGCCAAGTCAGAGGTGACCACGAGAGCACCCAAACATAAGTGGATAGATATATATATAGATAGATAGACAGATAGATAGATGGATAGATAGATAGATAGATAGATAGATAGATAGATAGATAGATAGATAGATAGATAGATAGATAGAAAGATATATAGATAGATAGATTGATATATAGATAGAGAGATAGATAGATAGATAGATAGATAGATAGATAGATAGATAGATAGATAGATAGATAGATAGATAGATAGATAGATAGATAGATAGATAGATAGATAGATAGATAGATAGATAGATAGATAGATAGATACGCTCAAAGTCTCCCAAGAGAAAGTGAGAATTTATTAGAAGGCAGAGAGGTCGGCCTGAGCTAGTTCACTCTAGCCTGCGAGTCTACACAGGCGATAAGGAAAAGGGGAAGGAGAGAGTTATGAAGGGTGATGATGGGGACAAGAAGTGGTGCGTATGTACAGTAGCCACTTAGCATAGTACCCTACAGTCTACTTTCTAGTCCAGTGCTTTTTATGAAGTCTAGAACAGCCTTTGTAGCAGTTTTTGACACTGTTTGGTTGTTCATTGCTGACAATATGTGGCTTTCACTTAATGGTGTTCGTCCGATGCTTGCCAACGTTGCAGTTAGCATTTTTCTTTGCGCCACGTATAATGTACAGTCACAAAATATGTGAGCTATCGTTTCGCGCACTTGGCAGCGTTCACAATGCGGGCTGTCCGCACGGCCGATTAGGTGGGTGTAGTGGTGAGTGAAGGCGACGACCAGACGAATTCAGTGCAGTATATTAGCATGTCTTCGGCTGATTTTATCTGAAAGACGAAAAGTCATACCGGGGTCTGTTTCACGCAGGCGCTTGTTCCGGTGATCTGGTAGCGTCCAGTAAGTGGCACCGCATTCACGCATGAGTGATCTCAACTATGTGTTGACGTCACTTCGCGAATACGGTACTTTGACGTATATAGGAGCGTGGTATACTGCCGCTCTTGCTTCGCTATCAGCTGTTTCGTTGAGAACCAGGCCGCAGTGTCCAGGAATCCATTGGAGTGTAAATAAGTGACCGCTCCTGTGTGTTAGGTCAAACGCTTGGAGGATTCCTAACGCTAACTCGTGAAATTGGCCTCTTGTTGAGCAAGAATGGGTAGCTTGATGTGCTGATTTTGCATCGGACAGAATCGTCCATTTACGCGGTGCTTGGCCGTTCAGAAATTTTGTGGCTTCTTATATAGCAACAAGTTCTGCAGCTGTCGAAGATGACCTATGATATAATTTGTACTGTCGGGAAATACCGTGTCGAGGGATCATGAAAGCTTCAGCTGAGGTGGATGAAGTTACGGATCTATCGGTGTAAATGTGCACAGAGTCGCTGTATCGGTCATCTAAATGAGCCAAGGTGAGTTGCTTGAGGGCAATATGAGAAACACGCGACTTATGCGAAATTCCACGTATGTGAAGGCAAACCAGCGGTTTAGTCAATGTCCATGGAAGCACTGCAGGGATTACGGCAGGTGCAAAGCCTGAAGGGATCATGTGCCTATGCGTATCGAGGCATCGCGAATAGGTACAGCCTGGTTGGTCCACTTGTAGCGAAGACAACGGGTGCTGTGCATGTCGGTTCAGCAGACGAAGGTGCACTCGAAGAGGTTCACAGAACGTGTAAACCTGTATAGGGTAGGTGCGGGACTCCTCTATAGTGCCAGAGGTTGACGTGCACCGTGGCAGGCCAAGGCATATTCTCAGTGCTCGTGCCTGAAGGCTCTCTAAAGTACGAAGGCACGTTGCCCGCATGCTGGAAAGTACAGGTGAGCTGTACCGTATATAGCCCGCAAACAACGCCTTGTATAACTGCAGAAGACTTTTCTGTGAAGGGCCCCATCTCAGTCCTGCTATAACACGAAGGAGATACACAAAACTGATTAGTTTGTTTCGCAGCACAGTCACATGCTTTGACCAGGACAGGTTGCGATCAATGATGACTCCTAAATAGCGGTGGTGCTTGACCGCGGTAATCATTGCTCGGTGAGCGAAGATTGGGTACCGCGACATTTTGCTGTTGAAAGTTCCAGGCCCTGACGACGTAAGTACTTAGATGTTATTGATGTGCCTTGTTGTAATCTTGCTCGCAGTTGTGGTCGCGTTGCTCCAGATGCCCATATGCATATGTCGTCCGCATACACACTGATTCTGCCAACATCTGGAAGGTCAGCTTCAATGCCAATGAGTGCTATGTTAGAAAGCATGGGGCTCAGGACGGCGCCTTGCGGAACTCCACGGCTTACGAGGTGCCTGGCCGTGTCACCGTCAGATGTCGACAAAATGGTACGTCCTCTGAGATAGCTCACTATCCATGCGTGTAGTCGGCCACCTACGCCGATGTGTCTCAAGTGCGTCAAGAATGGCCAAATAGTAGACGCTATCGTACGCGCCCTTATATCCAAGAAAAGGCCCCTACCAATCTCCGACGTTGTCTTTCCTTTTCAACAGAAGACACTAGATCTACAACACCGTCTATAGATGATCGACCTCTAAGGAAGCCATTTACGAAATCTGGTAAGCCGACATTATTCTCCAGCAGCCATTGCAATCTTGCCAGCACCCTGCGTTCCATCACCTTACCGATGCAACTGGCTAGGCAATGGGTCTATAAGAAGACAACTCGTGTGAAACTTGCCTGGTTTCAGTAAGGCCACTATGCGGCTGCACTTCCGACTCTCTGGGACTGTCGCTGTTTCCCACGTAGAGTTGTAGAACGACAAGAGAGCCTGCCTTGCTTCCTGGCTGAGGTGATATAGAGCGGAATAAGTAATTCCGTCAGGCCCTGGTGCGGACGACTGTCGAGACGCTGAAATCGCAGCGTCGAGTTCGTGCATTGTGAATGGTAAGTCAAGGCGATCGTCGCTGGATGGCGGTGAGGCTAAACACGAAGGTGATATTGATAAGGAGGACATACCTACGAGTAAGTGGCAGTAATCTTCTGCAACCTCTAATTCAGGTCGACCTTGCTTTAGAGCCAAAGCTTGGAAAGGGAACAACTGTTGAGTGGGCGTCTGAAGGCTTCAGACAGTGTGCCATATTCGAGACAGGGGTTTTCTGGGATCAAGAGAGCCACAAACACCCTCCACTGTTGCGTGTAGAGCTTATCGAGGTGCCGCAATACATGTCGTTGTGCTTGGCGTGCTGTAGATAGGCTGATGGTGAATTCGTCCTCCTGTATTTCTTCTCTGCCCGGCGACGGATTGCACGAAGGTATTTATATTGTGCGTCAAGTTGTGATTTTTGGTAGCGACACATTCACAAGTTTAGTATGCGTTGTTAAAGCTGATGCAATGAGGCTTTCTATTTCAGATAGAGATAGAATGTTCCCGCACTGAGCATTTACAGAAGTTTGAAATCCTGGCCAGTCTACGCTTTTCATATGCAGGAGAGTCGAACGACAGAATCCTTTTAGCTGTATATATGTAGGAAGATGGTCACTTCCTGTGTTTTAACGTCTACGAACCAACAGGTTGCAGGCAAGTGACTTCTGCTCACAAAACATACATCTAGACAGCTGTACAAAGCGCCACGGATGGTAAGTAGGCGAGCCATCGTTAATGGACATCAGGCCCTGATTGAGCACAAAATTGGCAATGTTCCTACCGCGGGTGTTCATTGAGGCAGAACACCACATGGGATGATGTGCATTAAAATCCCCAACTAATACATGTGGTCAAGAGCAAGCTTGGGGCACAGACAAGAGATGTGAATAGTCCACGTGGCTTCTAGGAGGAATGTATCCACCAAATATTGATAGTGAACGTCGCTTGTGCTTAATAGATAGGCAAATATAGTCGTTAGAAGCATGAGGAGCCACGGCATGTCTCACGTACGTTAAATCTCGACGTACGCATATAATTACTTTGCTCGCATTTCGATCATCGCGTCGCCACAAAGTGACGTATCCGGAAATACGAAACGGACGACATCATATTCGGCTCACATATTACAACCAACAGAAATTTGTTTTTAAACATCCGTTGTCGAAAGTCAGACAATCGGCTTCGCAAACCTCGTGCGTTTCACTGCATTATAGCAGAGGTGCGCACACGTTCATCGAAGAAATTCGCCATATTGTATATGGAAGGGCCAGAAGTAGCGGTTCCAGCACGTTGAGGATCTGCACTGCTGTTTTCGCACCTGGCGTGTGTAGCTCGTTGAGAATTGCACGAATAGATTTTAGTAGATGCTTCAGCATTGTTTAGTTCTTCTCAGTGTCTTTCCTATCATTTTCCGCGCTGTTTTAAGTTGACGCCCATGATGTTGTCTTTTTTATTGCTCCGGTGGGTAGCGAAGGCCACTCAGTATCTGAACCATCGGCGTGCAACGCAGACGTTGGTCCACTTTCTGCATCCCTGGGACGTGGTGCCTACAACATGAATGTAGCGGCCCGATAATGCGCACGCGTATGTTCATCTGTTGCTGATGGTGATACATCACTCCTATGTCCACTATGCTTTCGCTGGTGCCTACGTTTTGGACGACGTCTGTGTCGGTGGATGGACGTGACAGCCTCTTTGTGTGTCGAGGTGTCTTTGACCATCTTCCGCAGGACGCGGATTTCTTCTTTTATCTTGGGGCACTCCATCAATGTCACTTCATGCCCACCAGAGCAGTTTGGACATTTCAATGGAACAGCAATATCGCAGTTTTCCACTTTAAGGGATCCGCCGCACCACTGGCAAGTTGTATCACTATAGCACCCTGCGCTGACAGGTCCCAACTTGCTGGACTTGTGACGCTGCAAAGGCCGTGGCACGTAAGGGTGCACGGGATGTCTCACGTATCCAACCTTCACGCTAGGAGTCTCAGAATCAAATACTATCTTGATGCAGTGCGACTGCTCGAAGTGGTTTATGGTAACGATTTTGACTATCAACGTCTCAAGATTCTGGAGGTCAGCGTTCGTGATATCTGCGTCGACGTCATTTATCAGACTAGTCGTTGTTCCTTTCCCGTGAGCGAGAAAAGCGCGACCTGAAATAATTCCGAGCTGCGTGACGGCCTTCAGTCTGTCAAGAATGGTTTTGTTTGTCACATCAACTGACAATATGTTTCCTGCTACTTATGTGGATTTCATTCACTTGAGCAGGTGGAACTCACTCGAAATTATTAGTCAATGACTGCCTGTTTAGTGAGTTCAGGTTGTCTGATGTAGAGATGGGTACATACGAGATGGTGAAACATCGCTTGCCTTTGTCTAGCCCCGGTTGTGGCTCCGCCGTTGATGACGTCCTGCGAAGCTTCCTTTTCAATCTGCGGGTATGAAATGTCCTGAAGTCGGCTTTCGATTTCATCTCTTCCACTGATGAGCTCTCGGTAGAATCATCACAAGGAGCAGATGCGCCAACGTGGTCGCCCACATTCGGTCCATCCTTATGCAATCAGCTAGGGCCCACTGTCTCGTTGGATGAATGGTCCCCCATCTCGGGGGGCTGACGTATTCCGTTCCGCTTGTTCTGAGAAAGTCAGAAATTCCGACAGTTTAGGAAAAAACGCAAGTGTTCAAGGCAGAATTATGCCCGAACGCACTTCTTCTTCCTCGCCTTCCAAAAAGTCTCCCAAGATCGCTAAGAAATCCTTCGCATTTAAAATGCCGCTTTCTGCTCATCTCCAAATCTCAGAATTTTCTTTCTTGTTTCTTCTCTCTTTCTCTCTCTCTCTTTCTCGATTCGAACAGCATTTGTATCCTAATTCATTCATTAACATTGTTTATTGCTCATAGAAATGAAAATAACGCTACGCTTTCTTGGCAAATACACATCAGTGGGTATGAACCACTTACTAAAGCAATCGAATCTGCTCTCGAACTGCTCGCGACGCTCGTGGTATCTTCGCTTCGCCTACAATCGGAAGCCAGCTGCTAGAATCAGCACACCCAAAAACCTCACCTAGTTCGTCGGAACGCGATCACATTCAGGTCATTTCAACCGTTATTATTCTCAAGCGCAAGATGGGGACGACACAGAAGCCGCAGCACTCTTTCGGTTTTGAATTGACCAGCAGAGGCCCAGAAAACAAGCCTTCCACAATGGAAACCGACCTGCTAGAACTTCTTGTTCATTTCCGGATGCAACAGGAATCTCACCACGGTAAGCGACAATCTACTGAGGTCGGGAACGCAAGTCAAGGACTTGATTCCGAGTGCCACACAAAAGATAAGAAACACCACAACTTCGCGGACGATGTCAAACAGCAAGTGCAAGTGACCGGGTGCAGGTAAATCCAATATCAGCTCGTCAGAGTCGGGCCGAAGAAGAAGGTGAGTTTAAAGCCGACGAAGTCTTCGATCACGAGACTCGAAGGTCGAAGCTCACTAAGCAATGTGCTGTGGACATCATGACACAGCTACGAGATTTTTTGCGGGAGAATGGTCCCTCTGAAGAGCATGACCTGCGGAAAGCCTTTGGTATTTCCCAAGTTCAGATGATTCTTGACATGCATGGCATGATCACGGCGTTCTCGGACTGCTCCTCACCATTTGAAGTCATCTACAAGTATTTGTGAATTTTCGTGCACTACAACTGCACCGATGATGAAGACGACCGTCTGCGGAAACTTTACTGAGTTCCTTAACGACGGCATACTTCAGGACGCGACAGCAGCTCATCACACTGCAAGTCTTCTGTCGCATTTCACTTGACACTTCAATATTTTCTCCTATTGTAAATACAGCTATCTTTATTTCTTTATATCCGTGTTCATTTTCTGTTTCACTTACTGGTATGCCAACTTGTGTTGGTGTAATTCAGTGAACAGTTACATAGGGAAGCCATAAGTTACGTTAGCTAAGCGACCATTACCGACTCCCGCGTAAGTAGCATGCGCCTCTTCAGCCAATCATTATAAGCTTGTAATTGCCCATGCGCATCATCGCTAGTGCGAAAAAAAATAAAAGAAATAGAAAACATGCGGCTTATTTTCCGAGAATTCAATGAAAGTTTTCATATAGGCACTGTTTTCGTCGCTAATACTTAAGCACGAGTTGCACTCACGATACCGTTGGTGGTCAGACTTTGCAACCAGCGCAGAGGCCAAAAAGTGGATAATATAGGAATAAAAATTATTTGGGCAGCAAGCCTCTCCTCAACGGAAATTCTGCACACCTAGATAAAGTCCTCCACACTGGACACCAAGTGACCCATACGGGTCCGAAGTGATTTCCATGAAAATATTAAACAGTCAGTGTAAATTTAAGAAGCTGAACAGCAAAAAATTCGGCATATCCCACGTACCTGGGAATCGACATTATGCGAAGCATGCGGAGGGAAGGTGACCACGTTGCAATTTTTTATTGAGCGACACGTCATGAAATGACGCTAAATATAGGTACAAATGTTGTACGCACAGACATAGGTTGAAGAGTTGATGTTTATATAACCAGTTGTTTGCTCTTGCGCAACGATGCCAACTGGAACGTGCGTATTGGCAACACCTGAAGCAGATATGACGCGCTGATGCTCGCGAGGATACTAGCCCTGGACACTGCTGCATAAATGGACTCCAGAGCATGACAACTAACCACAATAGACGATAACCCGATGTGACGGCTGTATCAAGAAGTACATAATTAATGTTTATAAAATTTGATAAGCAGCACTGCAACCACTATGGACGTTTCACGAAAGTTAGCGTCATTTGAAAAGTAATTCTGAGACCTGGAGTATCTGTGTTGTAAAATGCTTCCTTGCCACGCAGAATGCTTAGGTACGATTCCTGCTGGAACCCTGACAATTATCCTTCGCATTCGTCCGGTTGACCATACCGATGTAGGGTATTTCTTAACGCTATAGATATGATTGATATGTGGCGTTTAACGCTCCCAAAATCCTTATGATTATGAGAGACGCCGTAGTGGATGGCTCCGGAAATTTCGACCACATGAGATTCTTTAAACTTGCCCCAAATATGAGCACGGCGGGCATACAGCATTTTCGCTTCCATCGAAAATGCAACCACCGCCGCCGGGAATCGATTCTATGACCTGCCGGTCAGCACCGAGTACCTCAGCCACTAGACCACCGCGGCGGGGATTCATCAACACTCGAGTGTTAAGATTGCCCTTGTTGTGTTCTCGTCGTTCCTGGGTGGATGCTAAGGGTCCATCACGTGTGGCCACCTGTCTGGCGGAAAGTGTTTGACGACGTACGTGACGGGATTATGACGTTATTCATGTCTTGACCAGTGCGTCATATTCGCCAAACCATCTTACCTTCTCTGCTAATTTTCGTCACGCCAAGTCAAGGGTGACCAGCGAGACACCCAAAACGTAAGTGGATAGATAGATAATAGATAGATAGATAGATAGATAGATAGATAGATAGTAGATAGATAGATGATAGATAATAGATAGATAGATAGATAGATAGATAGATAGATAGATAGATAATAGATAGATAGATAGATAGATAGATAGATACTCAAAGTCGCCGACACTCGCTAAGAATTGCTGAACATTTAAACTTTCCGTTGATGGCTATTCGGGCGCAGCTTATCAAAAAGCAACTTTCAAATGAGAAGCATATTTTCAGCAAACTAAAGGAAGTTTAGAGCTCGTATATCTAGCCGCTTATGTCTTCGTGCTCTTCTGGTCCCCTCTACCGCTCTCTGTTTACCAGAATCGGCAATGAAAGGTATGAACGTATACGACGAACCAGGCTGACATCATAACGGTTGAAAATATGACATGCCTATCTTGTGCGGCACGAAACCACTTCCCGCAAACCTTTAACTTCCTGTCGATCCTGCCACCGGTTTAAACCCGATCCCTCTTTGTGGGTGTACGCCAATATTGTAAGGATCACCACCACCACCACCACCACCACCACCATCATCATCATCATCATCATCATCATCATCATAATCATTATAATCATCATCATAATCATCCCGCGAACTTGTATGGCACATATCCGATAACCACTGACCGTGGAATGTGCATATGCGCCACTGTCTATGTCAGCAGAAGAACGGCGGAAAATGGGCACTTGAACTTTTCCCGCAATTGTGTTGCGGAGCCTGTGTCGAATAAAATTCAGTGTCAGCGTCGGTGTAGGGGGGGGGTGAAATATCCTGATGGGTGCGAGTAATAAACATCGCCATTTCACATTGCCCTCGTTCACAATAGTGTAGTAAACGTTACATAGGCAGTTCGGGTTTCAGCAAGTCATATAGGTAGGCATTATACTTTAGTGCAAATGCAAGTGCACCCTTTTAAGTCCATTCAGGTCCTTGAAGTTGTTTCACTTAATGATTCCAGAAATGAGAAGAAAATCGAACTTACCGACACATGCCCGGAAACAACTCAGTCTATTCCTACTGAAAAAAAAAACTACAGTAACCACGTGCACATTTACACGGATGACTCTACTACGCCGTCTAGTTCAGGTGGAGCAGTTGTTATACCATCACAAGGGGTAACTCGGTGCAGAACTCGAGACTCTGCGCAATGCACTGGAACTCATCAATTCTGAAGAAAGACGAGGTAAATGGGCAGTGTTTTCTGACTCAAAACCAGCGTTACAGTGCCTGCTATCAGTTCTCCGACGCGAATGTCACGACAAGTTGACCTACGACACCTTGAAACTTCACCACTTTTTAATACGAAGAGGCAACGACATCGTCTTTCAGTGGTTACCTGGGAATTGTGGTATATATAAGCGGAAATGAGCTGCAGATCATGCTGCTCGCACGCCACATAAAAAAGCAAACAGCGTTTCAATTCCGCTTTCAAGAGCGGATGCGGCGAGGCAGATTCGTCAATGCCCGCAGTCTCACGCTGACAGAGAGGAACACGCCAAGCATACGACGCTCAAGACTGCACGAGCTCGACCCTTCACCACAACTCCGGCCTCCACCCGGCGTACGTCGACGTGAAGCCTCGCTTTTCTATCGCCTTTGGTTGGGAGCTGCTTTCACGAAAGCTTATGCCACGTTCATCGGAATTACTGATAATGCGGCGTGAGATGTTTGCGGCACTGACGAAAATATTGAACACCTTCTGGGCCACTGTCCTCGATTTTCCTCAGATAGACAAGTACTTGCCAACGCAATGCGGTGACTGGATGATCGGCCTCTTTCTGTGCCGGTGCTATCACAGCAACATCCACATGCCTCGACAGCCAGTGAATTTTCTTTCTTTGTCACCTTGCATATCAAAACTGTTCACACTTTACATATTTACATAGTGGTCAAAATACAAGTGTGTCACAAAATACACCCGCAAAATTCATTAAGGTACCGTAAGCTCTCAGCTGACTGTTGATTAATACTTGGGCATTCGTAATGATGACTCAATGCGCACAATCCAGTCTGGTACATCTTCTTGGCCCTTCAGATCTTCAAGAAAACGGAACACAGATTCGCGAAAATACTGGCTCGCAAATGACACTTCCACATCCGCGTTTTCAAAGACACATCAATTTTCCCATATACTCTGCAGGCTCAGAAGCATGGTTAAATCTTAAGGTACGCCTGCCTCGTTGTTAACCGAAAGAAAATGGATGCCGTGTGGACTTAACGGTAATCTTTTTTCAAGATTCTCTGTAATATGTCCCGAAAAAAGACCCCGCTCCCGCAATCTATGGAAACGTGTTCAATTGTTTCCGGTTCACCACACAAAAGGCAATGTGTGCTCCATGGGATGAATATTCCCTTTTCCTGCAACCACATTTCAATTGGTAAGGTACCAGTATGTAATTTAAAGAAAAACTTTTAACCTCAGGCACTACAAGCATTCTTTTAACACGTTTCAGAACATCTTGTCCTAGACCTACACACTATAGCTTACGGTACAATGGTACAGGCTGCAAAATATCGACAAGGTCTATATACAATTTTTTACGCCATACTTCAGCCAGACACTCTCACGAAAACCTCGCCGTTAAAAGGGAAGACGAAACAACTTCCTTTAAATACCCCTGTATTGGTCCTTGCACTATTGATGACGATACGAGAAATTCCGGCAGCACTCTAGATAACCTTACTTGTATAATAGTTCTTAAAAAGAGATCATCTACGTCACGCAGAAAAAGGAAACGATTGACAAGTTGTCTTGTGTACAAACGAACTGATCCGAGCCCGCCATATTTAACTTTTCTGAAGAGGTTTGCGCGGCGTGATCTTTCCCAGACAGAGCTCCAAATGAAAACTGCAAATACGCTGTGCATTTTGTGTACGCCTATTCTACTGCAGTGCAAAACCTGCATTACGTACCACCGCTTGCTCACTAAAAACAAATGCACGTTGTGGCCCGTGGCGCGTGACTTGAGTTGTGATCCTATAACAGATTTCACTGTAAAAGTGAAGTGCTCGGACGATCCGGATGGTCTTGAAGGTTGGCCGGTTGGTCATACTTCATAGATAGTGCA